>CM042691.1:16162257-17516230 GCA_023614405.1 Avena insularis
ATGAGTAGAAATTACTTTTCTAAAAATAAATAAATAAGACAAATGCTTTAGTCTTGTAATATTAGTGATGATGCTAGATCATCTATAGTAACCTTTTGTGTGATGATTGAAAATAGTTAAGTATTGTTTGGTTATTGTGTATCTCGTATTTATTTATAGACGCTAGTACCGACCAAGGATACGAGGAGGAAGGAGGATATTACAAAGAAGAAGCCGAGGAGAACTTCAACCACTGCTCTGCACAAGGCAAGCCTTACTAATCAAGTTGACCTATGCAAGCCTAATACTACTAGTTGATTGAGCAAGCTAACACTTGCAAGATACCTTACATATGCAAGCTAATACTTGCTTGTTACCATGCCAACCATATGCCTTAAGCATATGTGATCATACCCACTTGATAACCCAATCCTAGTTTTACTTGCAAGCTTTCTACTCTATTTTTTATCAAGGCTTTTCTTAGAGTTTACTTAAGTGACTTGTAAGTTCTAGAAGGATAACTGAAGGTTGCATAAAGAGCATTAAATTTGGCCTAAGCTAGATAATCTTGATGTCATCCCAAGGCATGAGATGGTACTTAGTTAAAACTCCACTTGTTTACCACCCCTCATTAGTACTCACCCCCACTTGTAGATGCTAGTGCTAAGCATAAAATTTGATCAACTTTAGATGGGAATACTTGGTGGAAAATAGTTATGAAAACCATAGAATAATGAGTCATTCTACTGAGATGTTTTGACATGTGTTTCCGAACACCAGATGATTTTGGTGATGAAAATGTTGAGGCATGAACCTTAGACCTTTATAAAACTGATGGTTGTCTGGATGCGATACCATTCCAATTTTACCGTACAACCACAATACCCGAAAACTGGGTAGGGCTTGACTGGAAACTTATATACCTTAGTATGGGTTCCCTCACGGCCAAGGTCTAAGCTGAGGCTACCTTGTGAAGATTGTCCACCTGTGCAGTACCCAAGATGACAGTTGGTCATGGTTGGGAGGCCAAACTCACAGGAGAGGTGCCTACACTAGGGCGTGTAATTGAAAGGTTAGGATTGATTATCCGCATACTGAGTATGGTGAATTCAGGATTAGTTCCTGACGGATGTATCGAATGTTGTGGTGAAAGTGTACAATCTCTGAAGAGAGTCAAACTATTCGAATAGCCGCGTCCGCGGTTATGGACAGTTGGAGTGGCCATATTGTTCCCCCGTCAGATGTTTTCAAAATGACTTGTGAAATGAATTGATGACTTGACTTGACCACAACAGAGTTGTGGCATGAGATACAAGTTTCCACTTAGGTGTTATAAAAATTCAAATAACTTTTCTTGCTTCTGAACTTAGTAGAGGTAATCTGTCTTTTTGCAAAAACAACCATAGAGCTTAGTGTCCTATTACAAAAACCCCATTCACTTGTTAGTATTAGTTTGCGAGTACTTAAAGAGTACTCATGGATTTGTCCCTAGCTATTCCCGTGGCCAGACTATGAAGAGGATTACCAGGATGATGGACCCCAGGAAGGTTATGACAACTAGGATCATCTCCCATCGTCAGTATTGCCTGTGATCCCAAAGATGGAGCTTCGCCTATGCTACCTTTATTATTATGTATTTCCGCTGCTTGAGTTGTATTAAGAACTGGATCATGAGATCCTTATTCGTGTAAGACCTTATGTATGGTTTGTAATGGATGATGTACTGTGGTATCGAATTCTGTTATGTCTCGCAAAAATGGTAATCCTAGGATTGCGATGTATGGCATAACAGGCATCTGGGATTAAAAATCCGGGTGTTGACAATCGCGTTCACCTTGTCCTGGTCCACCTTACTAGCCTCGGGATGCGTAATCTTCCGCTTCAGCTCTTCCTTCTTGGCTTGATCCTGAGCCGCCGACAGGGTCCGCCTCTCCTTTCTCTTCTTGGCTTCCTCAATTTAGTACTCGCGGAACTTTGTGCTCGTACCAAATCCAGAGATACGGCCACATGTTGTGGGCGGCTTGGATTTTGGCCTCCCTTTGTAGGCGTTGGTTGCCCTGTTGAAAATCGTGTCCCATGGCTCCGTCGATCCCTGGGCGATGAGTCCGGCGCCTCGCGCGATCCTTGATTTTAGCGTCCTACAGACAAGGAAAGGTGAACCCATTTAGGAAATTGCCTTCATTATTCAAAATGAAAGCAAATGGACTGCGGGTAAATTCCTTAATAGCTTCTCCTCAAACTTTCTCACATCGTCATCGTCGGTGACGAATTGCATGGTATCCTTGTCCAGATAGTAGCGGGTCCGGACAAAGTTCCGGGTCTGCTTTCCCCTATAACCGCCGCTTCCCTATAATTGCATGGTGATTTTTAAAAACGGGTTTTCTTTCCCGAGATGCTCAACCTCGGCGTCCTCCCAAACCTGTATGGCCTTATTTCCCCTATAACCGCCGCTTCCACATCGGTGGTTACCTATGTTCAGTTCCCGCATTTCCCGACCCCACTCTGTCCATGCCTTAGAATCGTCAGTCTCCATCTCCGCCTTGAATATCTTGACCTCGTCTTCGTCTGTCATGGGCTCACCCTTCTTGATCTTCTCCCAACTTTGCTTTTTCATGATCTTGTTCTTCACCCGAGTTTTCTAGCTGCTCAAGGCATTAGCCATCTTCGTGATGGCTGACCTGTTCACCTTATTGGATTTTTCCAGTTTGTCTATGTACGGGGCCAGGAACTTGTACCGTCGATGAAGATTTTCAAGGCAGTTCGCCACCAACCGCTCATTCTCTTCACTTCTCAGGTGCTTCGTGTTGATCGACATGCTTTCTCGGACGATGCACCCGAGTTGCATGCCGAACCCGGCGGCAACATCCGGTGGCTCCAACGGAAGGCCACTTTTCGAGACCAGAGTGATCTCGTCGGTGGTGTCGGTGAGCTTTTGCGGCTTCTGATCCTTCCTCGGCTTCTTTTTCTTAGCGGACGGGTTGCTTCTACCGCCATCCGTGCGGTCCTCGGCATTGTTCGTGTGGTACCTGCCATCGTTGATGTGGTCCCCTCCATCGGAGGTGGTCGCATCCTCCTCCACGGCTTCATCTATCTGGTGTTCGCCGCTCTAGATTGGTCTTCGACGCTCACGGCGGCCTTAGAAGTGCCGGCCCCATCAGAGACCGACATGTTTGCACACTTCTAAACAAAGTTTTGTATTAATTAGTGTCGACAATATTTAGAATGATATGCCCATTTCTCCCGATGCGTCGATTCACTTCCACTTCGGTCGAGAAATGGGGCTCATATGTTAAAAAATTTACGAAGTGTCCGACCAAAAAATTCGGCATGACCTTTTCTAATTTTTTGACACATGATCCCCATTTCTCGACCGAAATGGATCAAAATCAACATTTCAGGAGAAATGGGCAGCTCAGGTGATTTTCCTGCAAACATTCGACATAGAAAAAAGCACAAATTATGCTCCACGGCCACATATGGTGCTCCAGCAGCATACAAACATTACTAAAAGTGCTCCAATAGCACAGAAAAGGCACAAATAGTGCTCCAGCATTTCCAAATTTAAAACTAGACCAAAAACAGTAGCTTTAAATAAGCTTTGCATTTTAAATAGTGCAAAAACAGTAGTTTTAAATAAGATTTGCATTTTAAATAGTGCAATAAAAGTAGCTTTAAATAACAGTAGCTTTAATAAATAATATTAGCTTTAAACAGTAGCATTCCAGATTTCATCTCAAGCAAAAATAGTAGCTTTGCATTTATACTCTTTGTATTTTAAATAGTGCAAAAACAGTAGCTTTGCATCTAGTAGTCAGAAGCTTAATTAGTACCAACATATGCTATAAAATTGACATGATTCTGTGAACACACCCAACTAATGCTCTTTAAAATACCGTGACAAATAATGTTTTTCATTGGATAAAAATAGGTAATTATCTATATGTTTTATTTTAACAGGCTAGGTCATGGAGATGAACTGAAGAAACACTCAAACAGAGGTGAAACTATTTCATGCTGGCTTACGTAACTTCAAAACATTCTAAGAAAACACTGAGATCAACACTGAAAACTAAAATAACTATAGCACTACCTGGAGTATTGTTTTACACAGGAAAAAACCATCTGGAGTATTGTTTTACACAGGAAAACCATGCAGGTTCTTATGTAACTTCTAGGCATTGCAGCTGCTCCTAAGCAAAGGCGCATGAGAAAGAGGAACAAAAGCTACCTATGGAAGAAGGCATCAGTGGCACATTGCAGCCAAGCAGAAATAGGGCCACCAAATCGATGAATACGATGCCCTACAAATTCCAATCCAGTCCCAAGATCGAGCATCCACTAGTAGAAAACGCCCCATTGGTCCCGGTTGGTAAGGGGCAATAGTCCCGGTTACCCAACCGGGACGGGGCAATCGGGACTAAAGCCCCAACCTTTAGTCCTGGTTGCCCCACCAACCGGGACAAATGGGGGTACATGTGGCGGCGTCAGAGGGCGAGAGGGGGGGGCTGGAGCAACCGTCCCGGTTCGTAACACGAATCGAGACAAATAAACTTCTGCCGGGGCAGAGATTTGGCACATTTCTCTGCCGCGGCAGAGAATTCATTTTGTCAACTTTTGTTGCCGCGGCAGCATTTTGGCCACTTCTTGTGCCGCGGCAGAGAATTCATTTAGGTTGTTTTATTGTTTATTTAGTGTTTTGCACTCATCAATGAAGGAACCATTATATTACACAAGATCATCATGACAATATTACATTCGATACACGGATCGAGTTCATGCACTACATACAAAAGTTACTCTTTTTAAAATCCCTATTGTCTATACACAGCCGAATAGTATTCCCCTTTTGGGTTTAGGACTTCTGTATCCAGGAATCCTGCCAATTCCTCCAGAATTGCTCGTACGTGATCCTTTGGCAGAAGACCGTCCCGTAGACGTTCGATCTGATTTAAAAAAGGAGTCAGCCTATATGAATGAAACTAAACACAATTTGATTGTAATTAAAAACTATAGAAATTGTTTACATACGTGGAGTTGCTCTAAATTTCTGCCCTTCTCATCGCACGTCTGCCGGATGAACTCGCAAACATAGTATCCATATAGATTGTTACCTGGTCCCTGCGTTAGGCACTTTACGAGAACATAGTTCAATCAAAATAATAATCAAGCATGATAATAACTGTATCAAAACTAGAATCAAAGTGATGCGTGGATATAGCTAGTGGTGCTTACATCTAATGCTTCAAATGTAAGCTCCGCTTTCCAAACACCCCTAGCCTTGTTGGTGAACCGTTTCCAAAGCGCCGTGAAGAAGAAAACGAATAAAATAAGTTATTAATTACTTGATATCATAAAATTCATGAACGTTGCCGATATAGTGTCATAATGATTAGAATTACCGCTGGAGAAGCATCTGCATGTCCTTACACTGCTCAAGGGGTTTATGTTTCGAGTCCATGACTAGTACACGCCCTTTGCCAAGTTGAATGATTAACAGAATATAGTGGTAGCTGTGAATGCATAACTAATCAATTATATAATTAACATCGAGTAAGCGAAATAGAAAGTGTATACAAGACAATAACACTCACTCGAAGTTGTAAGGAAAAAGTATTTCCCTTCTGGTTTCTTGAAATCTTAACGCATGTACTATATTATCATTCGTATCCTGCGGGTTTGTTTTGAGATTAGCTTGATGAACCCAATATGGGTCAATGAAGCCAATGTCATAGATTTGTCCTCTGCTGTATTCGAGAATCTTCATTCTGCATATTACAGTATGATTATAGACATGCAATAAACAAGGTGAGATAGCTGGAGACTAAATTAATTACAGAATTAGTACTTACAGACAATATGCACTGATGATCGATTTGTCCAAGGCGTCTTGATTGAATAATTGAAATAGTTCATCAAATTCAATGGATATCATGTCATCTATATCTTGCCCATAATGCTTTTTTGTAACCTTCAGCACTATCCAGTTAGCCCCAGCCTTTGTGGCATGCATGTACCAGTTATGCAATCTTCACATTTTTGTTGGAAGATTATTTACCTCCTCAGGTTTGATGAGAGGTTTGCCGTATTGGTATTTGTATGCTACTTCACTCACGGGGAAGTACTCTAACTGGGATAAGTACTGGGCAATACTCATACCTTGAGCAGCGGCAGCTTCTCCGTATTGTGCAACTACCTCTGGATCGTACTGCTCTTCAGCCCCATATTTGCTCGACCCCACATTGGTTTGGGAAATCACCTTGAGAGGGGCGCAAGACTGTTTTGCTTGTTCTCCGAGCTGGGCAATAGATTTCTCGCTTGCATCACTACTGCTCTTCGAGGCTTGTTGTGCCGCATGTGACTTGAGAATAGAACGCTCATAGTCTGATGACAGCTTTGGCTCGGGTTGATGAAGAGTCTTTAGCATTTTCAACACTCTGGCTTTTTCTTCTTTGGTGCTGGAGAACTCTAGCTCTTTCGGCCGCCTCAGCTTAGCGAAAAACGTTGTCGTTTCCGCATCAACGATCACTGATCTCCTCTTGATCTGATCATAAGCTCTCTTGGGAGGAACCTTTGGTACTTTTGGAAGAGGCTCTTGTTTATGTTTCGGCGATCGCTTACCACGACGCAGAGTAGCGGTACGCTTACGCTTTTTATCCTGAGGCGCCGGCGATGGCTCCCGCGGCAATGGCTGTGCTGGAGATTGGTGAGGCGACGGAGCCGGGTGAGGCGACGAAGACGGCTGCCGTAGCGGCGACGACCTCGCTGGAGACGGGTTAGGCGGCGGCAAAGATGGCCTTGGTGTGTGATTTTGAAGCACGATACATTCCTTTGGCAATAGAATGGTGACGTTTTTTGCGTCTCCCAGTTCAATCACATCCCCTTCACCTGCAGGGTAGTCAAGCTTCAAAACATCAAAGGTGGGCATGATTCCATCCACCCCGTCAACACCGTAGCCCTCTGGAATCGGACGACAGTGGTAAGTTGGTGTGGGTCCAATTGGTAAGGCATATCCGACCGCCACCTTCATTGATATGTTCACAACTTTGACATGTAGCTCGCAGTGTGTCATCTCTGTGATATCATCCGCTGGGTAGCCAACAGGAGCCATCGTCGGTGCACCATTGTCATCACCCGGGACCTCGGTGGAAGCCACACTGCTTTTTCGATTATTCGATAGGCCGGTAGCATCGAATGCAGTGTGCAGCTGAGATGGGCCTATAGTACTTTGCTCTTTAAGTGCATTAATTTCATCTTGTTGTTGCTTTATTCGTTGTTCAATTATACGCATTCGCTCTTTCTGAATATCTGCTTCAACTTCCGCCCTGTCCTTTCTCCTCTGACGGCTTCTATCAGGATATTTCTTCCTCTCTTCGGGAAACCCAGTCCTCCATGGTTTGGAGCCGCTTGTGCCTCGTGTTTGTCCATCATGTTCCTTATTTCCAAGGGAGAGTGTGAGCTCATCATTCTCTCTATCGGGAATGTAGTCCCCATCTTTAACAACCTTTACTGCTTTTCTCATCTTCTCGATTGGCAAGGGGTCTTCTTTATGTCGTATGTTATATATAGACTTCCTTCCGAGTCCAACGTGCCCCAATTCCCATAAAACCAATTCCTTGCATGTTCTACCCAATCGTCTGTCTCTGGGGTGATCTTTTTAGCACGCAGTTCATTCTCAAGTTTCTCCCACTTAGGAATGCCAGCCCTGTAGCCACCTTGCCCCATAGTATGGTGATACTTCTCCATGGCTCTCCCATGTTCTAAGGCGTCCTCAACTGGATCCTCCGCATTTGGATCCAGCTCTATCTTCGGTAGTTTGAAATTAACCATGAGCCTCTTCCACAGTAAATCTTTGGCGTGGTTAGGGACAAATAAACATGTTCCCTCTTCTTTCGCATCAGCAGGCCTATTCCAAATTCGAATGGTGATCGGGATTAATTCTCTAACGATTACTCCGCATTGCGCCACAAATTTGTCTGCGACAACTTCGGGAGTCGTCGGTTTGCCGTCTTCAGCGACATCTTCGATCCTGAACCTCTCATGGTCTTCCAACTTTTTGGTTGGGCCTCGTCTGCTCTTTTCAGTAGATTTCTTCGATCCGGAGGGCTAAAAGAAGAAAGATCGTCGTTACTATTTCTATATAGATAGCAGATGATTAATTAATGAATTAATTTTATTACATGCACCTCGCCGGAGCGGTCGTCTTCTCGATCACACAAGGCATCGCTTTCTCCCTCGCGGAAGGCATCACCTTCAACCTTAAACAAGTCGTCTCTTTCGGCAAAAATAGGATCACCCTCACCGAAGTTGTTCAGAAACGTAGATAGATCTAAATTTTCTCCCCCGCGGATCACACCTTGGATCAACTCTTCCTTTTCTTCGTCTCTGACGTGTGGGTCCATATTTTCTGCATAGGTGGAAAAACCGGATAAGTCAAAGCGGCTAAGGGAGAATGTTAGGTACGGTGTTGAGAGATATAAGCCCTAATTCGGAGAAACCCTAATATATACATACACAATAATAAAAATGAATTTACAATATCAGAAACCCTAATTCGGAGAAACCATCGGGCTCGGATCCTATCACAAAGAACCAATATCGAAAAGAAAGGCAGGAATCAATCAACCCTCGGGTTCGGGATGCCCTGGCGAGGACACACCGACTAACCCTAGGTGCAACATCGATTCAACTAGGGTCTATGACAACTAATCTCATGGCTAAGCATCTACAATGCGATGGTATCAAGAAATCTTCGATCTTCGATGATGTTGACCTCGGTCTTTGATCTCGATCTCGTATTCTACCGCGAAGAACCGAACGCCAGAAAGAGAGGGGAACAATCAACACATGGAATCGATGCAATGATCAAGCAAGTATGATGATATGACAAGTTAAATTGTATTGAAAAGTAACCCTAAAGCATGCTCGACAAATTAAACGGGGTTCCGAGGGGCGCAAACCCTAACTCGAGAAACTCCGGAATCACCTGTGAGGGGTTACTATGTTCTTCTAATCAAACTTGTCATTTAAGTTGCTTAACAATGCATGATTATAGCTTAAATAGGTAGGTTTTATTTTTCTAAACATTTTGGTATATTATACATATTTTTCTGACTTATAAATAATAAGTTATTGATTTTACAATATTAAATCATTTTCTGAAATTTATTTAATCAGTTTTAAAACATTTATGACCTCAGGCTGACGTCACCATAGGCTGGGAAACATTTGTCACTCGATCTGGGGCTACTCACAGTCACTGATGTCTGGGCCCCATGGGTTATTATAATTATTTCCAAAAAAGAATTACAGGAATGATTTTCATAAAAAGAAAAGATGATATATTACCTCATGCTGATGTCAGCATGACATCAGCAATGGGGATTCTCAGGTTGGGCTCGAATCCGTCGATTCGCTGCACGCGCGGGCTAGTGGGTAGGCTAGTTGGAAAGAGGAGATCGAGGCGGACCCAGTGGTGGCAGCGTCGCCCGCTTGTGGTCATCGGGACAGTGGTCGCGATGGTGGCGAGCGGCGGAGCTTGCTCGGACACGACGCGCAACGGCTACAACAAGCAAGCAGGCAAACAGAGATCGCCTGGAGCTTCAGAAACTCACCAGGAGCTCGAAAAACTTGACGGAGGGGTTCGTGGTGGCCGGAATCAGCGGTGGAGGCGGTGGCCGGAGTTGGCGAGGCTTGGAGCGCCGGCGAGGAGCACGTGGAGGAGCGACAGCGGGGCAGCGCGTGGAGGCCGACAACGGGGCGGTGGTTGGGCAGCCTGACGGCGTCCGAGCGCTTGTCCTTGCGGCGGCGGCGATGATCTGTTGCGCTTGATGAGGAACGGGGAAGAAGGAGAAGGAGAAGGAGCGTCGTGTATAAAGGGGAGGGAGAATACGTCCTAGTTGATGCCAACAACCAGGACTAAAGGGTCATATGTCCTGGTTGGAGCCACCAACCGGGACGTATACTCCAATTTTTTCAGCAGACCAAGGGGCGCGTGAAGGGGGTCTTTAGTCCCGGTTGGTGGCTCCAACCGGGACATATGACCCTGTTTTCAAAAAAAATCAGGAATTTTCTCTATGTTCCCGCCTTATTTTTTATTTTGGGGTTTAAATTTGTAATATTTTTTAAATGAAAATTACTTTGGAATTTAGAAAAACTTTAAACATAAAAAGTGTTTGAATTTGAATAACTAATTCGAAACCATTTTCTGATTTTAAAAATAATTAATGTAACCATTTAAAATAAAAAATGAATTAACTTATATTTTTTGAATATTATTTGGAATTTAGAAAAACTTTAAACATAAAAAGTGTTTGAATTTGAATAACTAATTCAAAACCATTTTCTATTTTTAAAGAATAATTAATGTAACCATTTAAAATTAAAAATGAATAAACTTATATTTTTTGAATATTAATTTGGAATTTAGAAAAACTTTTAACATAAAAAGTGTTTGAATTTGAATAACTAATTCAAAACCATTTTCTGTTTTTAAAAATAATTAATGTAACCATTTAAACTATGAACCATTTAAAATTAATAATGAATTAACTTATATTTTTTGAATATTAATTTGGAATTTAGAAAAACTTTAAACATAAAAACTGTCTGGATTTGAATAAATAATTCAAAACCATTTTCTATTTTTAAAAAATAATTAATGTAACCATTTAAACTATGAACCATTTAAAATTAAAAATGAATTAACTTATATTTTTTGAATATTAATTTGGAATTTAGAAAAACTTTAAACATAAAAAGTGTGTCGATTTGAATAAATAATTCAAAACCATTTTCTATTTTTAAATAATTCAAAACCATTTTCTGTGTTTTAATTTGGATTTGAATTAGCTTATATTTTTTATATATTATTGGGCGGGAAAAAAAGGACGGGAAATAATGGGCGGAAAGAAAAAAAATTAAATGGTTTTGAATTATTTTTAAAATAATGGTTACATTAATTATTTTTTAAAAATACAAAATGGTTTTGAATTATTTATTCAAATCCAGACACTTTTTATGTTTAAAGTTTTTCTAAATTCCAAAAACTAGACGGGAAAATGAAGATAGGGGACGAGCATCGTTAGAACTTGCATTGGATCTCTAAAGAAACCACATATTGCGAGTCTAAAAATGATTTTTTCAAAACATAACGGGCGATAGATCATGTACCTGTAGTACAAACCGGACCCACTTCCTGCCGATTTGGCAGACATTTGTCCTTTTTACCCGGGATGGACGAAAAGGTTTGGGATGTCCCGGTTGGGAGATAGTCCATGTAAGGTGGTATAGTATTTTAGGAAAATGGGACGGTACCATTTTGAAACGGCATTTTGGTGGTTACTTCACAAAACGACCCGCTTTTTCGCTCGGAAAATGGAAAAGGGATTTTCCGTGCGACAAAAAGGAAAACTTGCTCCTGCAACATTGTTCTCCATACCAATGTCCACACGCATGCATAATATGGGCACGACATCACAAACTATGCCGTGATTCAGCATATAACATCAGTCATTTGGACCGAAAGCCATGAAACCTCGAACATGATAGGTCATTTTGTGAAGGTTTTTTCGAAACATGATCAATATACCAAGTCTGGTATTTTTCCTTTCAACTATGTCACATAATATGACACCACGCGAAGGATTTTCATTGTTCGGATTTTTTTTAATTTATTATGCCCGTTTTGAATTATCTGAATTTCTAACTATGGTCGAACCAGTGTGCATGAAGATAGGGGACGAGCATCGTTAGAAATTGCATTGTATCTCTAAAGAAACCACATATTGCGAGTCTAAAAATGATTTTTTCAAAAAATCACGGGCGATAGATCATGTACCTGTAGTACAAACCGGACCCACTTCCTCCGATTCGGCAGACATTTGTCCTTTTTACCCGAGATGGATGAAAAGGTTTGAGATGTCCCGGTTGGGAGATAGTCCACTTAAGGTGGTATAGTATTTTAGGAAAATGGGACGGTAGCATTCTGAAACGGCATTTTGGTGGTTACTTCACAAAACGACCTGTTTTTTGTGCTCGGAAAATGGAAAAGGGCTTTTCCGTGCGACAAAAAGGAAAACTTCCTCCTGCAACATTGTTCACCATACCAATGTCCACACGCATGCATAATATGGGCACAACATCACCAACTATGCCGTGATTCAGCACATAACATTGGTCATTTGGACCGAAAGCCATGAAACCTCGAACATGATAGGTCATTTTGTGAAGGTTTTTTCGAAACATGATCAATATACCAAGTCTGGTATTTTTCCTTTCAGCTATGTCACATAATATGACACCACACGAAGGATTTCCATTGTTCGGATTTTTTTTGAATTTATTATTCCCGTTTTGAATTATCTGAATTTCTAACTAGGGTCGAACCGGTGTGCATAAAGATAGGGGACGAGCATCGTTAGAACTTGCATTGGATCTCTGAAGAAACCACATATTGTGAGTCTAAAAATTATTTTTTCAAAAAATCATGGGCGATAGATCATGTACCTATAGTACAAACCGGACCCACTTCCTACCGATTCGGTAGACATTTGTCCTTTTTACCCGGGATAGACAAAAAGGTTTGAGATGTCCCGGTTGGGAGATAGTCCATGTAAGGTGGTCTAGTATTTTAGAAAAATGGGACGGTACCATTCTGAAACGGCATTTTGGTGGTTACTTCACAAAACGACCCGTTTTTGCTCTCGGAAAATGGAAAAGTGCTTTTCCGTGCTACAAAAAGGAAAAATTCCTCCTGCAACATTGTTTTCCATACCAATGTCCACACACATGCATAATATGGGAACAACATCACAAACTATGCCGTGATTCAGCACATAACATCGGTCATTTGGACCGAAAGCCATGAAACCTCGAACATGATAGGTCATTTTGTGAAGGTTTTTTCGAAACATGATCAATATACCAAGTCTGGTATTTTTCCTTTCAACTATGTCACATAATATGACACCTCGCGAAGGATTTTCATTGTTCGGATTTTTTTTTGAATTTATTATGCCCGTTTTGAAATATCTGAATTTCTAACTTTGGTCGAACCGGTGTGCATGAAGATAGGAGACGAGCATCGTTAGAACTTGCATTGGATCTCTGAAGAAACCACATATTGCGAGTCTAAAAATGATTTTTTTCAAAAAATCACGGGCGATAGATCATGTACCTGTAGTACAAACCGGACCCGCTTCCTACCGATTTGGCAGACATTTGTCCTTTTTACCCGGGATAGACAAAAAGGTTTGAAATGTCCTGGTTAGGAGATAGTCCATGTAAGGTTGTCTAGTATTTTAGGAAAATGGGACGGTAGCATTCTGAAATGGCATTTTGGTGGTTACTTCACAAAATGACCCGTTTTTTGCTCTCGGAAAATGGAAAAGGGCTTTTCCATGCTACAAAAAGGAAAACTTCCTCCTGCAACATTGTTCTCCATACCAATGTACACACGCATGCATAATATGGGCACAACATCACAAACTATGCCGTGATTCAGCACATAACATCGGTCATTTGGACTGAAAGCCATGAAACCTCGAACATGATAGGTCATTTCGTGAAGGTTTTTTTTGAAACATGATCAATATACCAAGTCTGGTATTTTTCCTTTCAACTATGTCACATAATATGACACCACGCGAAGGATTTTCATTGTTCGGATTTTTTTTAATTTATTATGCCCGTTTTGAATTATCTGAATTTCTAACTATGGTCGAACCAGTGTGCATGAAGATAGGGGACGAGCATCGTTAGAACTTGCATTGGATGTCTGAAGAAACCACATATTGCGAGTCTAAAAATTATTTTTTCAAAAAATCACGGGCGATAGATCATGTACCTGTAGTACAAACCGGACCCACTTCCTGCCGATTCGGCAGACATTTGTCCTTTTTACCCGGGATGGACAAAAAGGTTTGAGATGTCCTGGTTGGGAGATAGTCCATTTAAGGTGGTATAGTATTTTAGGAAAATGGGACGGTAGCATTCTGAAACGGCATTTTGGTGGTTACTTCACAAAACGACCCGTTTTTTGCGCTCGGAAAATGGAAAAGGCCTTTTCCGTGCGACAAAAAGGAAAACTTCCTCCTGCAACATTGTTCTCCATACCAATGTCCACACACATGCATAATATGGGCACAACATCACAAACTATGCCGTGATTCAGCATATAACATCGGTCATTTGGACCGAAAGCCATGAAACCTCAAACATGATAGGTCATTTTGTGATGGTTTTTTCGAAACATGATCAATATACCAAGTATGATATTTTTCCTTTCAACTATGTCACATAATATGACACCACGCGAAGGATTTTCATTGTTCGGATTTTTTTTGAATTTATTATGCCTGTATTGAATTATCTGAATTTCTAACTTTGGTCGAATCGGTGTGCATGAAGATAGGGGACGAGCATCGTTAGAACTTGCATTGGATCTCTGAAGAAACCACATATTGCGAGTATAAAAATGATTTTTTTCAAAAAATCATGGGCGATAGATCATGTACCTGTAGTACAAACCGGACCCACTTCCTACCGATTCGGCAGACATTTGTCCTTTTTACCCGGGATGGACGAAAAGGTTTGAGATGTCCCGGTTGGGAGATAGTCCATGTAAGGTGGTATAGTATTTTAGGAAAATGGGACGGTAGGATTCTGAAACGGCATTTTGGTGGTTACTTCACAAAACGACCCTTTTTTGCGCTCGGAAATTGGAAAAGGGCTTTTCCGTGCGGCAAAAAGGAAAACTTCCTCCTGCAACATTGTTCTACATACCAATGTCCACACGCATGCATAATATGGGCACAACATCACAAACTATGCCGTGATTCAGTACATAACATCGGTCATTTGGACCGAAAGCCATGAAACCTCGAACATGATAGGTCATTTTGTGAAGGTTTTTTCGAAACATGATCAATATACCAAGTCTGGTATTTTTCCTTTCAACTATGTAACATAATATGACACCACGCGAAGGATTTTCATTGTTCGGATTTTCAATATACTAAAGGTTCATCTTTAGTCCCGGTTGGAGGGATTTCGGCAGGCTGGGCCAGGCAGCACTAATGATAGGGGTGAGTGTCGACATTATGTCATGCGGCGTGTACCTTGTCCCGGATGGTGTCACCAACTGGTACTAAAGATGTACCTTTAGTCCCGGTTGGAGACACCAACCGGGACAAAACACGAGTCAGCACTAATAATAGGGGTGAGTGTCGACATTATTTCGCAAGTGTCGACACTATGCCGAGCTGCTTGTACTATAAATAGGCATCCTTGTGAGTCCAGTCCTCCTGCCAGTTTGAGGCATCTCCAAGATTGTTTTCGAGAGCAGGGACACCACTACAGCCAGTTTCAGGGAGATGCCGACGGAGCCTAGTCCTCCGGCATCTCCGAGAAACTAGTCATAGAGGCACTCCCTAATATGTGAAATTAGTTAGCTCCCAGGCGTATTGATCTAGTTAGAGAAGTTACAAGCTGCAATATGGTTTTCGAGAGCAGGGACACCACTATGGCCAGTTTCAGGGAGATGCCGACGGAGCCCAGTCCTCCGGTATCTCCGAGAAACTGGTCATAGAGGCACTCGCTAATATGTGAAATTAGTTAGCTCCCAAGTGTATTTATCTAGTTAGAGAAGTTATAAGCTGCAAGATGGTTTTCGAGAGCAGGGACACCACTATGACCAGTTTTAGGGAGATGGCGCCGGATCCCAGTCCTCCGGCATCTCCAAGAAACTGGTCATAGAGGCACTCCCTAATATGTGACCGCGCGCGTTTGGAGATCAGATCTTAATGGTAAGTACGAATTGGGAGAACTTATTCATAGTCCCGGTCCAGCCACAAAACGGGAATAACACTCAAGACATTTATTAATATCAAATACCGAGACTACAAAACCGGGACTAAAGGCCCCCCTATATATAGTCCCTGTCAAGCCACAAACCGCGAAAGATATCCTTCGGTGAAGCCACAAACCGCGAAAGACATGAACTAGAGTTACATAATATGAGCATGAACTTCTTGGCATATGTCCTTCCTTATGATCGCTTCAGACATAACCATGGAGCATCTTCTTTACTTAACGGAATGCTTGGGTCAGTTTTCACTGTGAAGGGCAGAATTTCATCAAACTTATTATAATCTTCTGACATGTCTGTCATGTCCTCGATTCCCACGATGTTTGTTTTCCCTGAAAGAACTATGTGACGCTTTGGCTCATCATATGATATATTCGTTTGCATATTTTTTCTTTTTTTTCGGTCTGGAGGACATGTCCTTCACATAGAAAACCTGAGACACATCATTGGCTAGGACGAATGGCTCATCTCTATAACCAAGATTGTTGAGATCCATTGTTGTCATTCCGTACAACTGGTCTATCTTTACCCCTTCCCCGTTCAGGTTGACCCATTTGCAGCGAATCAAAGGGACCTTAAAAGAGACTCCATAGTCTAGTTCCCATATCTCCTCTATGTAACCATAATATGTGTCCTTTTGTCCATTCTCGTCTATTGCATCAAAGCGGACACCACTATTTTGGTTGGTGCTATTTTTATCTTGGGCGATCGTGTAGAATGTATTCCCATTTATTTCGTACCCTTGGAAATTCAATATAGTAGAAGATGGTGACACGGCCAACAAGTATAGCTGATCTCCAACAGTGGTGTAATTCAAGAGATGTGTCCGCATCCAACAACCGAAAGACTTCATGTGTTCATCTGTAATCAGTGATTCAGGATTCCCCGGGTTTTTGGAGCGTAGAATATTCTTGTGTTCCTCGATATACGGAGCTGCCAAGGTGAAATTATGTAGAACTGTGCAGTGTGCTTTAGTGAAAGAATCCCCGTCCCTACATATCATTGCTTTCTTTCCCAGCGTGCCTTTTCCACTTAGTCTTCCCTCATGCTGCGAGTCAGAAACACCAATCGGCTTTAGGTCAGGAATAAAGTCAACACAAAACTCAATGACCTCCTCTGTTCCATATCCCTTGGAGATGCTTCCTTCTGGTCTAGCACGGTTATGAACATATTTCTTTAAGACTCCCATGAACCTCTCAAAGGGGAACATATTGTGCAGAAATACCGGACTGAGAATGGCAATCTCTTCCACTAGGTGAACTAGTAGATGCGTCATAATATTGAAGAAGGATGGTGGGAACACCAATTCAAAACTAACAAGACATTGTACCACATCCTTCTGTAACCTTGGCAGAATATCTGGATTGATTACCTTCTAAGATATTGCATTGAGGAATGCACACAACTTCACAATGGGTACTCGAACATTTTCCGGTAGAAGCCCCCTTAATGCAATCAGAAGCAACTGCGTCATAATCACGTGATAGTCATGAGACTTCAGGTTTTGGAACTTTTTCTCTGCCATATTTATTATCCCCTTTATATTAGATGAGAAGCCCGACGGCACCTTGATACTGTAAAGGACTTCAAAAAAGATTTCCTTCTTTGCTTTGGTAAGAGCATAGCTGGCACGACTTAAGTGACGCCCTTTATCCGTCTTGTTCTGTGTAGGCATGTTCTTTGGGTCTTACATAATTTGTTGGTCCTCCCATGCTTCTGGTGTATCTTTTGTCTTCCCATACACGCCTAGGAATCCTAGCAGGTTCACGCAAAGATTCTTTGTCACGTGCATCACGTCGATTGAAGAGCGGACACGCAGGACTTTCCAATATGGCAGCTCCCAAAATATAGATTTCTTCTTCCACATGGGTGCGTGTCCTGTAGCGACGTCGTTCGGAACTTATTGACCACCGGGACCCTTTCCAAAGATTACTTCTATGTCCTTGACCATACCAAATACATCATCACCAGCAGGGAGTTCAGGCTTCTTCCGGTGATCTGCCTCACCTTTGAAATGCTTGCCATTCTTTCTTACGGGATGATTGGTCAGAAGAAATCGTCGATTCGCCAGCTACAGAACCTTCTTGCATTTATGGAAATATGTACCTTCAGTCTTATCTAAACAGTGTGTGCATGCCTTATATCCGTTGTTTGTCTGTCCTGAAACATTACTAAGAGCAGTCCAATCATTGATGGTTACGAATAACAACCCTCGTAGATCAAATGGATCCTGTTTGTTATCATCCCACGCACGTACACCTGGTTTTCCCCACAACTGTAAGAGTTCTTCAACTAATGGCCTAAGGTACACATCAATGTCGTTGCCCGGTTGCTTCGGACCTTGGATGAGCACTGGCATCATAATAAACTTACGCTTCATGCACAACCAAGGAGGCAGGGTTGTAGATACATAGAGTCACGGGCCAGGTGTTGTGACAGCAGCTCTGCTCCCCAAAAGGATTCATGACATCCGTACTTAGACCAAACCATAAGTTCCTTGCGTCACCTGCAAAGTCTGGGAAGTCTCTCTCGATTTTTCTCCACTGTGACCCATCAGCAGGGTGTCTCAACTTACCGTCTTTCTTACGGTCTTCTTTGTGCCATCACAACAACCTGGCATGCTCTTTGTTTCTGAACATGCGTTTCAACCTTGGTATTATAGGAGCATACCACATAAACTTAGCAGGAACCCTCTTCCAGAGGGGCTCAACATCACCAGGGTCATCTCGTCTGATTTTATACCGCAATGCATTACACACCGGGCATTTATCTAAATTCTCATACTCCTTGTCGCGGTAGAGGATGCAGTCATTAATGCATGCATGTATCTTTTGCACATCTAATCCTAGAGGACAAAGAGTCTTCTTTGCTTCGTAGGTACTCTCGGGAAGTTCGTTATGTTTTGGAAACTTCGGCTTCATTATTTTCAGCATCTTTTCAAATCAGGAGTCAGTTAGACCACACTCTGCCTTCCATCGCAACAATTCTAGTGTGGTACTGAGCTTTGTGCTGCCATCTTCACAATTTGGGTACAACAATTTCTTGTGATCTTCTAACAGGCCCTCTAACTTCAACTTCTCATTTTCTGTTTCACAGTCTCGCTTTGCATCAGAAATGACCCTACCAAGTTCATCAGCCGGCTCATCTGATGCCCGTTCTTCACCTCCTTCCTCTCCATTGTCTTCCATTGCAGTATCACTGTATTCAGGAAACATATGATGATAGTTGTTATCATCATCTTCTTCTTCACCATCTTCAATCATAACCCCTCTTTCCCCGTGCTTGGTCCAGCAATTATAGTTGGGCATGAAACCTTTCATAATCAGGTGGACGCGAATGATTTTCGAGGAAGAGTACTCCTTGTTGTTCCGACATTGAACACATGGACAACGTATAAAACCATTCTCTTTGTTTGCCGTAGCCACATCGATAAATTTATCAACGCCTTTCATATACCCGGCTACGCATCGGTCACCGTACATCCATTCCTGACCGTTTATCTGCATCATATAAGTAAGTTTATCAAAAAACAGGACATCATAAATAGTGAAATGACCAATTCACATCGACACATGCATTGTATCAATGACAGAGAAAAGATAAGATTGCTAACCTCGATCCAGGAAAATAAAGAGGAGAAAGCTCAAGTGCGTCTCGGACACCTTCTATATTTTTGTTTTATGAGAAATTGAACAGGATCATTCACTCAAACATTTCATCAAACACCTTGAATGCATGCATAGGGTAAAAAAACTAGCACACCCCTCACACCTTCCACCAAGAAAAAACAGTGAAGCGGGGCTGGGCGTTGCATTTATAGAGGCGAGAGCATACGTTCGGTTTGTAACACAAACCGGGACTAAAGGTGTGCCATGCCACGTGGCGACGCCCTTTAGTCCCGGTTTGTGTTACAAACCGGGACGTATGCCCCCTTACCAACCGGGATGCATGCCTCCGGGCCCCGTGCCCGCTCGAACCGGGACGCGTGCCAGCATTAGTCCCGGTTCGTGGTGCAAGCGGGACTAATGCTCTGAGGGGGCGTGAACGGATGGCATGTTTTCTACTAGTGATTGCCCCTGCTTAATTAATTAGCACCACTATAGATAAGTGTAACATCCCTAAAATCATGTTTCAAACTCATGCATATCATCCATGCATCCATGATCATATAGAGTTCATTTCAAACAAATCAATTCAAAAACAGGAGCATATGAGCTCATTAATTTATGTGATTAGCATTTAAAACAAATGCAAATCTCTAATGTGAGATAGATGTTCAGTGAACCAAACCTTGTGTCTTATTGCTTTCAGAGTGTATTGCTAGATTGCTAGGATTTAAACCAAAGATTCAAAACTAATATAATTTGAAAACCAATTTCAAAACCTATTTTAAAACTAGTGCTATGCCACTGCTTATTTTATTTTATCCCAAGTGATCAGGCCAATTCAAAGTGACCACTTGGTTTTATGCCTAGAAATGTGATGGTTGCACACTGCCAAAATCCTGAAAAGATTTGAATTCAAATAGGTTTTGAAATCATTTGAAAAAGGTTCCTGGAAATTCATTCAGAAAAAGAAAAAGGTTAGAGAAAAGGAAAAGGGCCGGCGCCAGGATTTTGGCCCAACAAGCAAAGCAGCCCGTTAGCCAGCCCACCCGGGTTTTCCCTCTCCTTCTGATTTTCTCACCGCACCCGCGTTACCCAACGGGTCACTGACTGGTGGACCTCGCCAGCTCATCATCATCTTCCCCAAATCGCTGTTCCCTCCGCCATTCACCGCCGCGTTGATTCCGCGCTTAATTGCCATTGATACCGCGCGTGATCCTTGCCCCCACTCTGGCTATAAGACCACCTCCCCCTAGCGGCCATTTCACCCAACAAAGCCAGACAAAAGCGCCCCCAGGCTGCCCGTAATCACCCTTGCACCGCCGCAGACAAAGCCCACTCCGGCGACCAATCCCGGTGAGCCCCGTGCGCCCCTTCCCCTCTGGTTCATGCGAACAGCTTCACAACCTCTTCGTGGTCCTCCTGATGTATTTGGTTCATCCTATACTTCCCCAGGTCATCGTCTTCATCAAGCACTGCAAGCTCCCGACGACGTCACCAACTCCGGCGATTAAATTCGGTGAGCTCCGTGTTCCCCTTCGCTTCTGATTCACACGAGCGTGTTCGCCGTAGCCTTGCGCACCTCCTAATCCATTTGGCTCGTGCCAGGCCGATGCAGAACCTCGGCAACGTCTTTGACAGCAAGCATCTGACGCCGCCAGCAACTCCGACGAGCTCCCTCGGCCACTACAGCGCGCCCCTTGACCAGCCATCGCCACCTTGAGCATCAGCAACACACGGCGAGCTTGGTAAGCCCCTTCCCTCTCTCCCGCGCAACCTAGAATCCCGGTAGCAGTTCTGACAGAGGCGTCGCCGCCTGTCGCCGCCGCCAGCGCCGCCACTTGATGGTCGAGTGCTGAGCGCCGTTAGATCTAGATCTAGTGGTCACGATAGAACCTAGACGAAGCGGTACGATTCAATCAGAGCCACGCGATTAAGTTAGATCTAGCGGCTCAGAAGCGTGATCCAACGCGAAGCGGTACCAACCAATGGGAGAGCGCCGCGTGGCACAGAGTTCGTTTTAAAAATTTGAATTAGATCTATTAGTTGTTTGATTTTGTTTTAGCCATAACTTTTGATTTCCACGTTCAAATTTGACAAATTTTATATCAATGGAATCAGGAGAGCAAGCCCTTTCCAAATATGCAATGTGTTTAACGTTTTGTTTCTGTTAAAATGGTTTTATTTACAGAAACATGTGTAGGCCTATTTTGTGTATATAAATTATTTGAGAAATGTTTTAATGTTTAAATAAATGTTGTTTGGCAAGTTTTAAACTTGTTTATGAACCAGTACTGTGCACTTGTCTTGTTGAATTTAGAAAATCATCACATATCATATTGCATGCATCCATATATGTTTGCTTGTATTTGTTTGGTATGTGATTTGTGGCTATGATTTTATGTATATTTTGGTGCCAATAGTGATTGTGATTGTGAGGAGTGTAGCTACTATCCAAACTACTAAGGAAAGTGGTGCTTCATGATATTTTTATCCCTATGTTTTCTACTAAGCATTAGAAATATTTTGCTAGTCTTGCATGTTATATTTTGCTTATATGCCATGTTGGGAAATCCTAGTAGTGTAGAATTGCTAGGAAACTTCTAAGTTAAGATGCTTATCTATGCCATGCTTAGCCTAGATAGTAGCAACCAAGGGTGGTGAAATATACATGCTATGATGAAAATATTTCTAAGTCTTTGGACTTGTGTTTTGCCTAATAAAACAACTAAGTGAATGAAACACGTGGGTGGAATGGAAGGAATGGTTTATGTTGAGTGGTTACACAAGGCCCATTTCGATGGTTTACCTTGTGTATCTCACTTGTTGAAAGCCACCCAGGAACAAAGGGATTTCAGAGGCCAAATGTTAAGAAGCTTCTAGTGCAGCCACTTGGCAATATGGGCTCTGCCTGGATCACATAGGTTGCTAGAACTTAGCCATTTGGACAGTTGGTGGTAGAGGGATGATAGGTTGGAACGCGTCCATTTGGTCTAAGGGAAGGCTTCTGAAAGGTCCTGTCTTGGTGAAAATCAAGTCTGGTGGGGAAAGTGCACAACCTCTGCAGATGGAAGAATCTAAGTACTTAGCCATGTCCCTGGAAAAGGAAAACTTGATCATCAAGACATGCAAGCTATCAAGAATCTCCTCATCCCAATTTCTAAGTAAAACTTGTGGCTGAACAAGGGAGAAGGACCTCAATGTCTATTGGTGGCTCCTTGGGAAAAGTTTTGACAAAGAAAAACTTAGTGATTTCAACTAATAGGCAAAACCAATTTTTGAGCAAAGGAAGCCTAAGCTACACGTAGCCAAATTGCATATAGTATGTAGTCCACCAATATTATACTAAGGTATCACTTGCCAATACTATTCCAATGTATTGACCCACTATGGTTGTAACTTGTGATGTTGCAGGTTACTCTGACGAGGATTAGGAGTCATGAGTCTACACTCAACATGTTTGCCTGTGGCACATGAAGATGAAGACTTTTATCTATTTACTTATTTAAACTCTTGTACTAGGCCTGTGGCCATGGAGTTGTAAAGACTATGTTGTCTCTGGAATGACTGTAATAATGACCTTTGTTTCTGTGTACTTCATCTTAAACTGTGGATGCTAGCATTAATCCAGGGACTAGCATTGCAATCATAGGGATCCTTTTTCCTTTATAAAGGAGGGATCTTACAGATGGTATCAGAGCACTGTGTTGCCTGTAGGAATATGACCCTAGGATTGGAAACCACTAAGGAAATTTTTTCAACAACTTCTACACTTGTTTATTCTTCTCGTAAACTTTTGTAATCTTCTTTCTCATCTCTATTTGTAGATGAACTCCATCAACGAAGCCGTAAGGAAGGGACCACTCATGACAATGACTTTGGAGTGTGAGACAGAATTTCCCAAGGCTCTCAAGGACCTCATGGTTGCAATGGAAATACATGGTGCAGCTGTGTACAAAGTTTTTCCTTTGATGGATGAAGGAGTTGAGTACTGGTGGGTGCAACTTCACTTGTATAAAAACAAGGAAGACAACCACAATGAATCAGGATTCTGCATGTTCACCAATTCAGTGGTGCACACTACATTCTTTGATTCAACAAGGGATGCAGCTTGGAAGACCATCAAAGAACTTGGTGATAGAGTCAAGTGCAGAATGCTCAACATCCAAAATGACCTAAAGGAAGAGAAGAAACATACCCAAGAGTTGGAGGCTACCAACCAAACCTTAAGAGGAGACATTATAGACTTAGTAATGGAGTCATGTGCTCAAGATAGACTGATTGCTTCTAGAAATATTGTGTTATCCAACATATCTAGTGAGTTGGGATTGTAACGTACTTCGTTAGTTGGACCACCACTTATCACCTTATTTTCCAAATGTTGCTTAAAATAAGTTGAAATTTGGTTGTTGTAATGGATCCATGTATGCCATGACTTGTGTGTTTTGATTTCCAAAAGATATGCATGTGATGCTTTGCCTTGTGTTTTATCTTAAAAATGTGTTGATTCTAACCTTTTTTTATCTTATAAATAGATGCCTAATGTTACCATCAGCACTGTTGAGGAGTTCCAGGGAACTCACTTTGGGCCTCGTATTATTGAGCTTACTAGTTTGATCAATCTCCCTCTTCCTACCATCATGGTGCTTCCCCTAACCAAGTTTGAGAGGAAAGACCTTTGGGGTTTCAAGGTCAATCAGCCCGGACGCCAGACTGAGCCTACCACGGAGGCTATCATCTTCAAGCTCATGCACGATGACAAGGAGAAAGGCCTAGAGGTAGTCATGCAGGACTTGATTGGACGACTGTTAGGGAGACACTCTCGATAGGTTAGAGGTACTCACTTCCACGTCTTCGGTAGACGTGATGAGGATGGAGAGGCCATCGACTTCGAGGACACTTCGAGGGAGACAGCAGAGCCGATTCGTCTATACCTCCAGGACTTAGAGGTTCTTCTTTGGCACGTGGACACTGATAGGACCAACGTCATGCTCAGCAATGACGAACTCCAGGTGCAGCTTCATGAGAAGGACAAGCTCTTCGCGGAGCAAGATGAGATAGTCAAGGAGATGGAGGCAAAGTTCGAGAGGCAGGACAGAAAGTTCAAGAGTCAAGAGAAGCGAGTCCAAGATAGGAACAAGAGGATTCGAGACATGACTGCAGAACTGGAGGCCAAGGACTTTGAGCTCGAGCATCAGCAGACTGTGATTGAGAGGCTTCGTTCTCAGAAGAGGGCTCTCAAAGCCAAAGTAGAGACCTTGACCACCAATGTCGAGGAATACAAGACCGCTATGCAGAATGCAGGTCTTACCTTTGTTGAGGAGGAGGTTGATGCCGAGGAGTAGTGATGACTACTCATTTATCATTTATTTATCGTACTTTATTTGAGTCGCAATGACCATCCAACATGTGGATGACTTGTTATTGGTGTGTTTACTTTGCAAACTTGTCGTTTTTGTTGTTGAACTATTATTATTATGATGCATGCTTAGTGATTGTTTATGTGATGTATTGTGCATGATAGCATCTATGGGTATCTCATTCTAATCTCTATTGAACAAACCACAGATGCCTCCCCGTCGTGCCAATCCCAACCCCAACAACAACAACAACATCACCCCTGAGATGCAGCAAATGATGACAGCTCAGACTCAGCTGATGCAAATGATGACTACGTTCATCCAGAACTAGAACAACAACAACAATAACAACAATAACAACAACAACAACCCACCGGGTTTTGACATGCTTACCAGGTTCTTGAGATTGAGGCCAGCAAAGTTCTCAGGAACAACTGATCCAATGGTGGCCAATGATTGGCTACGCTCTGTGAACAAGGACTTGGTAACTGTGGGTTGTACTGATGCAGAAAAAGTCAGATTTGCAGCACATTTGTTGGAAGGACCAGCCGCCACTTGGTGGGATAACTTCCAGATCACCACTCCCATTGAAGATGTGACATGGGCTATCTTTGAAGATGGTTTTCGTACTTCTCACGTCTCATCCAGAGTGATGAGTTTGAAGAAGAAAGAGTTCCATAATCTGAAGCAGCACCACCGCAGCGTAGCTGAATATATTGAGGAGTTCAACAATCTGGCGCGTTATGCACCGGACGAAGTTGACACCGGTGCCAAGAGAAAGGAAAAGTTCCTTGAAGGGTTGAATGATGAACTGAACTTGCAGCTATCAGTGGCCTATGTTCCCACATACCAGTCTCTTTGTGATAAGGCTGCTATTTTGGAGAACAAAATGAAGCAAGTTGAGAGTAGAAAGAGAAAGCACTCAGACAAGCACAGCTCGGGATCGTCTCACAAACGTTCCCATTATGATGATAGTGGAAGCTCGGGATCCCACAAGCATGGGAAATTCAACAAGCACCACAAACACAACCTTCATCATGACAACAAGCATCACCGTAGTGATGACAATGACAAGTACAAGAACCACAAGGGTGGATATAAGAGCCACCACAGTGGTAGTGGATGTGGCAGTGGAAGCCAGCCTGTCAAGAAGGACATTAGTCAGGTTGAGTGTTTCAAGTGCAAGAAGATGGGGCATTATGCCAATGAATTCCCAGAAAAGAAAGTTGAAGGACCTAACAAGCCCAACCCTTTTCAAAAGGGACAAGTGAACCACATTATTGTGGAGGAAATTTATGAGGAGCCTGTTGCTGTTGCTGGTAAGTTCAAACTCAATACTGTTTCAGCATTTGTTCTCTTTGATACTGGTGCATCTCATTCATTCATATCAAGAGCATTTGTTGAAAGAAATGAACTAACGGTAGAAACTATTGGGTGTCCTATAAAAGTAAGTTCTCCTGGCGGAGAAATGATAGTGAATTCAGGGTGTCATGATCTAGTCATAGAGTTTGGGAAGTATTAGTTTCCCGTTAACTTGATAATCCTAAACTCCCAAGGATTGGATGTCATTTTGGGAATGGATTGGATGACTAAGCACAAGGGAATGATAAATTGTGCCAACCATACTGTATCACTCACAACTCCAGAAAATAAAAGGATTAGGTTCAGGACCAACTTTGAAACAAAAAGGAGTATGCTAAATTCTCTTAAGGGGGTTAGCATAGACAGTCTGCCAATTGTGAGTGAATATCCGGATGTGTTTCCGGAAGAATTGCTGGGAATGCCACCAGATAGAGATGTGGAGTTTCTTATTG
Organism: Avena insularis; assembly: GCA_023614405.1. NCBI lineage: Eukaryota > Viridiplantae > Streptophyta > Magnoliopsida > Poales > Poaceae > Avena > Avena insularis. The sequence goes on from CM042691.1 coordinate 16,188,881, forward strand.
ATTTGCTACCAGGATCTGAACCAATAGCAAAAAGACCGTACAAGATGATAGTGGATGAACTGAAAGAACTCAAGAAACAATTTGGAGAACAGTTGCGGAAAGGATTTATTCAACCAAGTTCTTCATCTTGGGGAGCCCCAGTTTTGTTTGTGGAAAAGAAGGATAGAAGTCAAAGGCTATGTATAGATTACCGTTCACTAAATGAGGTGACTATCAAGAACAAATACCCTTTGCCTAGAATCAATGACTTGTTTGATCAGCTAGAAGGAGCTTGTGTGTTCTCAAAGATTGATCTCCGGTCGGGTTATTTCCAACTCAAGATAAGTGAGCAAGACATACCTAAGACATCTTTCACCACAAGGTATGGATTGTATGAGTATACCGTGATGCCATTTGGTTTGACCAATGCTCCAGCATACTTCATGAATATGATGAACAAGGTGTTCATGGAATTTCTTGATAAGTTTGTTGTCGTTTTTATCGATGACATTTTGATCTACTCCAAGAGCAAAGAAGAACATGAAGGGCATTTGCGTTTGATACTTGAGAAGCTTAGAGAGCATAAACTATATGCCAAATTCAGCAAGCGTGAATTCTGGTTGAATGAAGTTGGATTTCTTGGACACGTTGTGTCAGGAGATGGTGTTACAGTTGATCCTGCCAAAGTTTCAGCTGTAACTGAATGGGAATCTCCCAAGTCAGTGAAAGAAGTTCGTAGTTTCCTTGGCTTAGCAGGTTACTACAGAAGGTTCATTGAGAATTTCTCCAAGGTAGCTAAACCTATGACAGAATTGCTAAGGAAAGACAAGAAATTTGCCTGGTCTGATGGTTGTGAACTCAGCTTTCAAGAATTGAAGAAGAGACTTGTAACAGCACCAGTCTTGTGTTTGCCAGATTTGGAGGAGGATTTCCAAGTGTATTGTGATGCATCCCATCATGGATTAGGTGCAGTACTTATGAAAGAAGGGAAAGTTGTGGCTTATGCCTCGAGACAACTCAAAACTCATGAAGTGAACTACCCTACTCATGATTTAGAGTTATCCTCTGTTGTCCATGCACTCAAAACATGGAGACACTATCTTTTGGGAAAGCGATGTGAAGTGTTCACAGATCACAAGAGTTTGAAGTACATATTCACCCAGAAGGAAATTAACATGAGACAAATAAGATGGCTAGAACTCATCAAGGACTATGACTTGAGTTTGTAATACCACCACGGTAAAGCTAATGTTGTAGTAGATGCTTTAAGCCGTAAGGTTTTTGTGAATGGTCTTACTAAGGGAGAATTGCCAGATGATCTGTGTGCCCAATTTAGAGATCTCAGATTGGAGATTGTGCTTGAAGGACATCTAATGTCTTTGGAGGTTCAACACACTTTGTTGGACAAGATCAAAGAAACCCAAAAGACTGATAAGGAAATTGAAGAGATTAAGGAAAATATTGGTAAGGGAAAAGCCAAAGGATTCCATGAAGACGAACAGGGTACTTTATGGCATGGAAAACGTATCTGTGTTCCACAAGATCCGGAGCTTCAGAAACTGATTTTACAAGAAGAACACAACTCACCATATTCTATTCATCGGGGTAACACCAAAATGTACATGGATATGAAGGAAAGATTTTGGTGGAATAATCTCAAGAAGGACATCGCCAAACATATTGCTTTGTGTGATGTGTGTAGTAGAGTGAAAGCGGAACATTAGAAACCAGCAGGTTTGCTTCAACCACTACCTATTCCTGATTGGAAGTGGGACAAGATTGGTATGGATTTCATTACCGGATTACCAAGGACCCGGTCAGGATATGATTCTATTTGGTTAGTAGTGGATCGCCTAACTAAAGTGGCTCATTTCATACCCGTGAAGACAACCTATACAAGTGCTAAGTTAGCCAAGATTTATATGAGCAGAATTGTGTGTCTACACGGAGTACCCAAAAGCATTGTGTCAGATAGAGGAACCCAATTCACTTCTCATTGTTGGAGGCAGCTACATGAGTCATTGGGAACGAGGTTGGAATTCAGCACTGCTTTTCATCCTCAAACTGATGGACAAACAGAAAGGACTAATCAGATTCTTGAAGATATGTTGAGGGCATGTGCCCTAGACTATGGAGCCAGTTGGGATGAAAGTCTGCCTTACGCAGAATTTTCTTATAACAACAGCTATCAATCCAGTATTGAGATGGCACCATTTGAGTTTCTCTATGGGAGAAAGTGTACCACCCCATTACAATGGAATGGTGTGGGAGAAAGAAGTCTATTCGAACCAGAACTAATCAAAGAAGCCGAAGAGAAAGTCAAGTTGGTTAAGGACAAATTGAAGATAGCACAGTCTCGACAGAAGAGCTACGAAGATCCTAAGCGTAGAGAAGTCACCTATGATGTTGGTGATAGAGCTTATCTTAGAGTGTCACCACTTCGTGGAGTGAAGAGATTTGGTGTCAAAGGTAAATTGGCCCCAAGATATGTTGGACCATTCAAGATTCTGAGTCACAAAGGAGAAGTAGCTTATGAGATTGAATTGCCAGAGTCTTTGTCAGCTGTTCATAATGTGTTTCATGTGAGTCATCTTAAGAAATGCCACCCAGAAATGGAAGAAACTTCTTTGAAGGATACTATACCTTTGGAAGAGGTTCAGTTGGAGAGTGACCTCACTTATGAGGAGAAACCTATCAAGATTCTTGAGACTGCAGAAAGAGTCACACATACTAAGACTATCAAGTTCTGCAAGGTTCAATGGAACCACCATTCTGAAGAAGAAGCAACATGGGAAAGAGAAGATGATCTTCGGAAAGACCACCCTCACCTATTTGCTAGCCAATCCGAATATCGAGGGCGAGATTCACCTTAAGGGGGTTAGATTTGTAACATCCCTAAAATCATGTTTCAAACTCATGCATATCATCCATGTATCCATGATCATATAGAGTTCATTTCAAACAAATCAATTCAAAAACAGGAGCATATGAGCTCATTATTTTATGTGATTAGCATTTAAAACAAATACAAATCTCCAATGTGAGATAGATGTTCAGTGAACCAAACCTTGTGTCTTATTGCTTTCAGAGTGTATTGCTAGATTGCTAGGATTTAAACCAAAGATTCAAAACAAATATAATTTGAAAACCAATTTCAAAACCTATTTTAAAACTAGTGCTATGTCACTGCTTATTTTATTTTATCCCAAGTGACCAGGCCAATTCAAAGTGACCAATTGGTTTTATGCCCAGAAATGTGATGGTTGCACACTACAAAAATCCTGAAAATATTTGAATTCAAATAGGTTTTAAAATCATTTGAAAAAGGTTCCTGGAAATTCATTCAGAAAAAGAAAAAGGTTAGAGAAAAGGAAAAGGGCCGGCGCCAGGATTTTGGCCCAACAAGCAAAGCAGCCCGTTAGCCAGCCCACCCGGGTTTTCCCTCTCCTTCTGATTTTCTCACCACACCCGCGTTACCCAATGGGTCACTGACTGGTGGACCTCGCCAGCTCATCATCATCTTCCCCAAATCGCGCCCACGACCACGTCGCCGGACGTTCCCTCCGCCATTCACTGCCGCGTTGATTCTGCGCTTAATTGCCATTGATACCGCGCGTGATACTCGCCCCCACTCTGTCTATAAGACCACCTCCCCCTCGCGGCCATTTTGCCCAACAAAGCCAGACAGAAGCGCCCCCAGGCTGCGCGTAATCACCCTTGCACTGCCGCAGACAGAGCCCACTCCGGCGACCAATCCCAATGAGCCCCGTGCGCCCCTTCCCCTCTGGTTCATGCGAACAGCTTCACAACCTCTTTGCGCTCCTCCTGATGTATTTGGTTCATCCTATACTGCCCCAGGTCGTCGTCTTCATCAAGCACTGCAAGCTCCCGACGTCGTCACCAACTCCGGCGATTAAATTCGGTGAGCTCCGTGTTCCCCTTCGCTTCTGATTCACATGAGCGTGTTCGCCGTAGCCTTTTGCACCTCCTAATCCATTTGGCTCGTGCCAGGCCGACGCAGAACCTCGACAACGTCTTCGACAGCAAGCATCTGATGCCGCCAGCACCTCCGACAAGCTCCCTCGGCCACTACAGCGCGCCCCTTGACCAGCCATGGCCACCTTGAGCATCAACAACACACGGCTAGCTTGGTAATCCCCTTCCCTCTCTCCCGCGCGACCTAGAACGCCGGTAGCAATTCTGACAGAGGCGTCGCCGCCTGTCGCCGCCGCCAGCGCCGCCACTTGATGGTCGAGTGCTGAGCGCCGTTAGATCTAGATCTAGTGGTCACGATAGAACCTAGACGAAGCTGTACGATTCAATCGGAGCCACGCGATTAAGTTAGATCCAGCGGCTCAGAAGCATGATCCGACGCGAAGCGGTACCAACCAATGGGAGAGCGCTGCGTGGCACAGAGTTCGTTTTAAAATTTTGAATTAGATCTATTAGTTGTTTGATTTTGTTTTAGCCATAACTTTTAATTTCCACGTTCAAATTTGACAAATTTTATATCAATGGAATCAGGAGAGCATGCCCTTTCCAAATATGCAATGTGTTTAATGTTTTGTTTCTGTTAAAATGGTTTTATTAACAGAAACATGTGTAGGCCTATTTTGTGTATATAAATTATTTGAGAAATGTTTTAATGTTTAAATAAATGTTGTTTGGCAAGTTTTAAACTTGTTTATGAACCAGTACTGTGCACTTGTCTTGTTGAATTTAGAAAATCATCACATATCATATTGCATGCATCCATATATTTTTGCTTGTATTTGTTTGGTATGTGATTTGTGGCTATGATTTTATGTAGATTTTGGTGCCAATAGTGATTGTGATTGTGAGGAGTGTAGCTACTCTCCAAACTACCAAGGCAAGTGGTGCTTCATGATATTTTTATCCCTATGTTTTCTACTAAGCATTAGAAATATTTTGCTAGTCTTGCATGTTATATTTTGCTTAAATGCCATGTTGGGAAATCCTAGTAGTGTAGAATTGCTAGGAAACTTCTAAGTTAAGATGCTTATCTATGCCATGCTTAGCCTAGCTAGTAGCAACCAAGGGTGGTGAAATATACATGCTGTGATGAAAATATTTCTAAGTCTTTGGACTTGTGTTTTGCCTAATAAAACAACTAAGTGAATGAAACACCTGGGTGGAATGGAAGGAATGGTTTATGTTGAGTGGTTACACAAGGACCATTTCTATGGTTTACCTTGTGTATCTCACTTGTGGAAAGCCACCCAGGAACAAAGGGATTTGAGAGGCCAAATGTTAAGAAGCTTCTAGTGTAGCCACTTGGCAATATGGGCTCTGCCTGGATCACATAGGTTGCTAGAACTTAGCCATTTGGACAGTTGGTGGTAGAGGGATGATAGGTTGTAACGCGTCCATTTGGGCTAAGGGAAGGCTTCTGAAAGGTCCTGTCTTGGTGAAAATCAAGTCTGGTGGGGAAAGTGCACAACCTCTGCAGATGGAAGAATCTAAGTACTTAGCCATGTCCCTGGAAAAGGAAAACTTGAGCATCAAGACATGGAAGCTATCAAGAACCTCCTCATCCCAATTTCTAAGTAAAACTTGTGGTTGAACAAGGGAGAAGGACCTCAATGTCTATTGGTGGCTCCTTGGGAAAAATTTTGACAAAGAAAAACTTAGTGATTTCAACTAATAGGCAAAACCTATTTTTGAGCAAAGCAAGCCTAAGCTACACTTAGCCAAATTGCATATAGTATGTAGTCCACCAATATTATACTAAGGTATCACTTGCCAATACTATTCCAATGTATTGACCCACTGTGGCTGTAACTTGTGATGTTGCAGGTTACTCTGACGAGGATTAGGAGTCATGAGTCTACACTCAACATGTTTGCCTATGGCACATGAAGATGAAGACTTTTATCTATTTACTTATTTAAACTCTTGTACTAGGCCTGTGGCCATGGAGTTGTAAAGACTATGTTGTCTCTGGAATGACTGTAATAATGACCTTTGTTTCTGTGTACTTCATCTTAAACTGTGGATGCTAGCATTGATCCAAGGACTAGCATTGCAATCATAGGGATCCTTTTTCCTTTATAAAGGAGGGATCTTACACTAAGCTACTAGCCTGATTACTTGCACGATCCTGACGGAAGTATCCACTAAAATCATACATATATGGGGTGATTCAAAACATTCTGGGAATGGTGGGGAGGAAACCAAGAGGAATCGTACATATATTGGTTGCGCTCAAACAAGAAAGGTACTGGCCTAGTACTAAATCTATATTCAAAGCAGGAAATCAGACAATTTTTTTGTAGAGGTCCCAACCTTTAATAAGGTAGAGATCCTTGTGTTTACAATGCTAGTCCCTGGATCAATAGCTAGCATCCACAGTTAAGATGTAATATCAAGAAACAAAGGTCATAATACAACTTTCTAACCAGGAATAAAATAATTTATTACATCTTACATAGCTCATTTGGCTATCTTATTACAATGCAGCAGAATATAACAATAGCATGGGGTCCTTCATCTTCAAAGTGCCACAGGCAAACATGTTGGGTGTAGACTTGTAATCCTAATCAACACACTTGACTAATATTAAACAAACCTGCAACATAACAAGTTACAGCCACAAGGGTCAATACATTTGAATTGTATTGGCAAGTGATACTATGGTAGTATAGTGGAGTCTATCATCTATATGCATTTGGCTAAGTGGAGCTTAGGCTTGCTTTGCTCAAAATAGATTTTCCTTATCATTTGAAAACACTAAGTTTTTGTTTGTAAAAAACACCCAAGGCATCTCCCAATAGAAATTGGTGATCCTTCAACCCTTGTTCAACCACAAGTTTTTACTTAGAAATTGGGATGAGGATATTCTTGATAAATTCCATGTCTTGATGCTCAAATTGTCCTTTACCAGGGACATGGCTAAGTACTTAGATTTTACACTCTATAGAGGTGGTGCACTTTCCCCACAAGACTTGGTTTCACCAAGACAAGATCTTTCAGAAGCCTTCCCTTAGACCAGAATGGACGCGCTCCAATCTATCAATCCCCTACCACCAACTGTCCATTTGGCTAAGTTATTGCAACCTATATGATCCAGGCAGAGCCCATAATGCCAGGTGGCTGCACTTGAAGCTTCTCAACATTTGACATCTCAAATCTGTTTGTTCCTGGGTGGCCATCCACAAGTGAGATACACAAGGTAAACCATAGAAATGGGCCTTGTGAACCACTCAACACAAACCATTCCTTCCATTCCACCCAGGTGATTCATTCACTTAGTTGTTTTATTAAACAAAACACAAGTCCTTGACTTAGAAATATTCCATAGCATGAATATAAACCACCCTTGTCTTCTACTAGCTAAGCTAAGCATGATAGTAGTAGGAATCTTAACTTAGGAAATTTCTACTAAGGTTTCATCTACTAGAATTTCCCATGGCATAGTTTACACTTAGCAAAATTCCATGCAAGTCTACTTAGAAATATCACTAATGCAGAGTAAAAATAATAGGACAAAAGTATGAAGCATCACTTGCCTTTTTGGTAGAGAATATAAGTTCACTCCTTGTCCTTGAAATATTCACACTCTTCAAATCACTACAATTCAATCAAGCAAGGTACAATTTCAATCTACCATTCAAGCAAACATCACATAAAATAATAGAAACAAAACAATGCATGCAAGCATGCAAAAGATTGTTTTATTTGTAAAAGTGGTTTCTAATGGTTTATAAACATTTGAAAACACCTAATGATCATTTTATAAAGTGGCAAAACCATTTGCAAAATATTTTATCTATAAACCATTTTTAAACCAAATCAATATTTTATGTGGTTGAAAATGCCTTTAACAAAGTAGCAATCTTTATAAGGTTCACCAAATATGTTTTCAATTCATAAAACTTTGTGTTTTGGGTCAGAGAGTTACAATCAAAATGTTTCCCAAAGGGTTTTCTCCAAAAAGTGTTTTCAATCAAATAAACAATATTTTTATTTGACTACAAATGCTTTAATTCAAAGTTTTATTATTTTGCCTCACCAAATATGTTTTTGAAACCACCAATTGATTTCTATGGTCTGTAGGTTCAAAACAAACCATACGCCAAAGATTTTATCCCCAAAATAATTTTAGAAAGAATTTTATACTCAAAATATGCCTACACAAGTTTCTGCAAAAACAAACAATTTAACAGAAGCAATTTACTAAACAAAGTGCATGGTCAGGAAGTAATTGTTTTGCTGAATACATTGATATAAAATTTGCAAAATTGGGACGTGTGGTTTGAAAGTTATGAATTTTAAAAAATCAAACAACTAATAGACAAGTTTCTGTTTTTAAACAAAAAGGGTGGCCACGTGTCTGTATCCTACTGGATCATAACGGTTCGGTAGGATCGCATGATGTAGACCGCAGGATTTAAGTGGGGTTGTGCGGTGCAGATCAAGCGTAACGATTCGTTTAGTCGATCTATCGTGTACACACGATCAAGATCCAACGGCTCAAACTGATTTGACCAAGGGCTGGCGGCGCTCGACGGTGGTGCGCGGCGGCGACGCTCGGGCTACGGCGTTCTGGCTAATCTAGGAAGAGAGGGAGAGGGAGGAGGGGCTCACCAGGTTCGCAGCGACGTACTGATGCTCAACATGGTTGTCGCAGGCAGGGGCGCACGGGGTTGACGATAATTGGTCGCCGTAGTTCCTGCTTCTGTCAGGCACGCTTGGCCGTTGTCGGGGACGAGGCTACAAGGCACGCCAATGTAAAACAAAGGGTGCGTTAGACACGCGCGAGAGAGGAGAGTATGCTAGTATCAACCAGAGAGGAGGGGGCGGTCAGGGATTACCAGGGGAGCTCATCGGAGTTGATCTAGCCGTCGGTGGTGCTCAGACGAAGATGGAGGCGAGGCTGTAGGGCACGCGTGGGCGAACGGAGACCACGGGAAGGTGCGTGAGATGATGGGGATCAAGCTGGTGTGAGCTAGGAGGTAGGATAGGGTCGGGGCTCGCCGGAATTTGACAGGAAACTCGTCGGAGGTAGTGAGGTTTCGAGCAAAATTATGGACAGCCTGGGGGCTCTCGAGGGGTGGCGTCTGGGGGGAAATGGAGAGGGGAGGGAGGTGTTTAACAGGGCGTGATCACGGAGAAGATTTACTGAGCCATTATTCATGTATTTAACTCGCGAAATCAATGCAGGAAACGTTCGGGACGAATTGGTCGTGGGGAGGACGATGATTACGTGGCAGTGGGGTCGCTTGGCAGCGAGAGAGAGAAAGAGGAGGTGGGGTCCAACCGTCAGTGGCGGAGCGGGTGAGAAAACGGTTCGCTCGGGGGTGAGAGGAAGTGGGTTGCTGGGCCAGTGGGCTGGGCTGGATTCTTTCATCATTTTTTTTGTACTGATTGTTTTTCTTTTTCCATTTCTAATTTCTATTTTGATTTTGTTTAAACAGTTCAAACACTCATTTGAATTCAAACCTTTGCCAAACTTTGTGTAGATTTTAATACTGATTAATAATACATTCTAAAGTCAAGTTTAGAATAATATATTTATTCTTTTTAGGGAATATTAATTAATTAAAATATTCCCTTGTATTAATTCAACTAAGATTTAAATAAGGTTTTTCAAACTCCATTTAAATACTAAATCTTTCCAAATATTTTCAGTAGGTTTTATTTGTTTATTTGGATTTCAAATAATTCACCTTGAATTATTGGGAAATGGTCTTAATATGATTTATTAATCATTTAAAATTGGATTTGTCTTTATTCAAATAGAATTTGGTTTATGCCATTTTATTTTATTTTGGAAAATTCTTAATCCATTATTTTATTTGGATTTGGATTATAATCATTCCATTTGCTTATGGATTAGGTCAACATTTTATTTGGCCTTTAAATATTCCTCATTTAATAATTCTATCTTTATCTTATAAAATCCATATCTTTTTATTTATAGATCCAAACTTGGTGATTCAAATTTGTAAAATCTTATTTGATATTTATTTATCCTTTTAAATATCTTTAGGATTATTGGCTCACCATTTGGTATGGATTTTTAGATAGGTGCTTTATTAGCTTTGGAATTTACTTTTCCTTATTTTATTAAATTCATAAGATTTTATCCATGGCTCCAAATTAAGTGAAACCAATTTATATTTATCATTCTTGATCATTTACTAATGTTTATTAGTAAATGATTTTCTTCCATTAGGGTTTTAAGGTTTTGGTTTATTCTCCAAGTGTTTAAATTTCAAGATGCATTTATGAAGAATGCAAACCACTTGATTTGAATCTAGTTAGATTCCAACATTAACCAAAGTTTGTTCAAGATGGGATTTTAAGTTTTCAAATAGAAACAAAAAGTTTCTTTTCACCCTAAATTTCAACAATTATTTATTTTGTTTATTTATTTTTTTCACATTACAAGATTTAGAAAATCTTGGGATGTGACAAATTTAATGGGCAGCGGCGAACTAAAGGGAACCGACCTCTGGTGGTGGTGGACGGCGGGGCAAGCGCAACGCGGCGGCGAGAGAGGAGGCATAGTTAGGGTTCTGGCCGTATTGGTCTGGTCGATTTGGGGAAGAAACGGGGAGAAGGGTTAGTCGGGCCTCATCCAAACTGCCATGTCCCAGAATTCTGTGGCGCATTTGTTCTGATATGTGCCATAGAATTGTTAGAGATGGTACAAAACGCGCGTTGCGTTGTTGTTTAACATAAAACACAACTTACCACACTGGTTCAGTGCTTGCTCATTTGTTATGATGCCCCAGGTTCGATTCCTGGCGGCCACATCTTTTATTTTATTTTTTACAAAAAATTTATGGATGGTAATAATATATTAAAAGCAAGAACTAATATATTTGTCTATTAAAAACAAGAATTAATATATTATATTATATGCTTGTCACACACACCCACATCAATAATATATTAAAAGCAAGAACTAATATATTTGCCTATTAAAAACAAGAATTAATATATTATATTATATGCTTGTCACACACACACACCCACATCAATATATCCGCATACATTAGTTTGTCAAAAAAGGCGTCAAAAACCGCTAAGTCGGATCCGAGGTAGCGCTAGTGTCTCTTCACAATAACTTTCTTGCCCTTCTTCTTCGCGGTAGAATACTTTAGGCCAGCCACCTTGAGATTTCTTCTCGTGTACGGGCAACCTTTAGCTGGTAGGGTGGTCTTCCTTCTTACTTTAGTATAAGTATTAGGCTTGTCAAAGTACTTGTAGAATTCCTCTTCGATCTTGGGATCGCCGTTCTTGTCAATGTCTTGCTTGTTGGCGGGTCCTTCCATTCCGATGATGCTCCTCTTGCCCCTACTCATGACAACATGGCTTGGCTTTGCCGGGTCGGTAATGAAAAAGCATTGATCAACTTGGCTAGCGAGCACCCATGGATCATTTTTCGTGGAGGCGTTCTTCGATTTGGCATCAGGTATAACCATGGTGGTGAAAAACCGGCCATCATTTTCGACACTCTTGGCCCATCTGACACAAAACATCGGCACCATCACTCCGCAGTAGTCTAGTTCCCATCACTCCTCAATCCTTCTATAGAATCTTTCCTTGACATCAGTCTCGTCATCGGCATGTGATAGCATAGTTACTCCTGAGTTTTGGTATTCACTATTCTTGTCCTTCTCCTCGGTGTAGAATCTGTAGCCGTTGATGTCGTATGTCTGATAGGTCCTAACGTTGCGCCAGGGGCCCTGTGAGAGTGAGAATATGAGTTTCTGATCTTCAGTATAAGGCGTCGGCATGATACTTTCCAGTAGCATTTTCTTGAACCACCCCGTGAAGCTAGCGTTGTGCTCTCTGGTTAGGTCTTCCTTCTTCCTTGGCTTGCCCCGGTTATTAGCGCGCTTCTGCTCGATTAAGGTTTTGTGCTCATCCACCCAGGGGCCGACCAACTCTATGTGTTGTAGCGCGACTCGGTTTGCCCTGTCAAAGTCAGCGTGCTCGGATTTGATGCCGACGTGGAGTGCGCGGTATCCCTTGCGGTGAGAAAATCCGATGAGCCTCCCTAGGTGCTTCCTGGTGGGCAGACCGACATCCTGGTTCTCGGTGCTCAGGTAGTTCTGGCAGAAGGAGATGCACTCGTAGGTCAGAAAGCCCTTGGTTATGCTTCCATCTGGACGGGACCTATTGTGAACGAATCCTTTGATGACACCATTTAGCCTTTTGAACGACATCATGTTTTGCAGGAACACCGGCCCGAGCTGGATGATGTCATCCACGACATGGACAAGCAAATGCACCATGATGTCGAAGAACGCGGGAGGGAAGTAAATATCGAGATTGCATAGTATCTTGACGATCTCTTCCTGTAGCTTGCCGAGCTGCTTCACGCTGATAGAATTCCTAGAGATGACGTCGAAGAACTTGTAGAGGCTAAACATTGTCTCATGGACGTGCTCGTCCATTATCCCTCGGATCGCAAGAGGGAGTATCTGCGTCATCAGCACGTGACAGTCGAGAACTTCATCCCGCTGAACCTCTTCTTCGCTATGTCTAGATATCTGCTTATCTTCCTAGAGTAGCCGTGGGGAACCTTGACTCCTATTAGGCAACTGAAAAACCTCTCGAGCTCCTCCTCGCTCAGAGTAAAGCATGCATCTTCAAACACCACCCCATTCTTCTAAGCCCTTTTGCGGCGACCCTGGGTCCCTTCCGTCTGTTCATCATCATCGTCGGCATCGTCACTATCGGGGTACTGAAGTTCCTTCTTAATGCCAAGCAATTTTAGGTCGCTTCTTGCTTTCGGCCCATCCTTGGTCTTATACGGCATGTTCATCAGAGTGCCGAGCAGGCTCTCGGTAACGTTCTTCATGATGTGCATCATATCGAGGCTATGGGGCATGTGGAGGACCTTCCAGTCAGACAGGTCCCAGAAAATGGACCTCGCCTTCCATACTCCATGCAACAGTGGAGGCTGTTCCCTTGGCCTCTTCTTTCTCGGCGCAGGGCACTCTTCCCAATTGTCCAGAAGCTCCTTGATTTCTTTGCCGCTCAACGGTCGACGTGGCGCATTATCAAGCTTGTCTTTTCCATTGAAAAGGTCTCCGCGTTTTCTCCACGAGTGATCCTTGCGGAGCCACATTCGAGTCCTCTAGAACACGGTTTTCGAAGACCCGGGATCCCTCGGCAGCTGCAAATGCGGGGTCTTATCCATGCACCTGACACATGCGCAGAATCCGTGGTTCACCTGGCATGCTACATATCCTTAACCAGGATAGTCCTGCAACATCGTGAGAAACGCGGCTCTTAGGTCGAAATAATCTCCAGTGTAGGCGTCCCACGTACGTGACAGCGTCTCCAACAACATCGCTAACTCCTCTTTCAGGAGCCCGTGATACAGATGCATGTCGACACCTAGTTGTTTCGTCCCCTGGATAAGGATACTCATGTGTACGTACCACTTCTTAGTGCACAGCCAGGGGGATGTTGTACGGCCATACAAACACGGGCTAGGTGCTGTTCTTGCTACTCTGGTTGCCAAAGGTATTGAGTCCGTCCGTGCTCATGCCTAGCCTAACGTTCCTTGGATCGAGCCTGAACTCATCTTGGAATTCGATGTCTAGCGCATTCCACTGGCTAGCATCCGCGGGGTGTGTCAGGATCTTTCCCTTCTCCGGATCATCTTCCGGCGTCTCCCTCTTCGCGTGCCATTGCATGAGCTCTTCTTCCTTAGGGTCTATGAAATACCGCTGCAGACGAGAAGTGATAGGAAAGTACCACACCACTTTTTGGGGAACTTTCTTGTTCCCTCTCTTGTACCATCCCTGGCCGCACACCGGGCATGTGGTTCTTTCGTTCCGATAAAGTGCACAGTCGTTGATGCATGCGCGGTACTTCACGTATGGCATGTCTAGTGGGCAAACTACTTTCCTCGCCTCCTCGATTCTTGTTAGCGGTGTGTTTTCCTTGGGAAGACGAGCATGCCAGAATTTCATGTGAGCATTGACGCTAGTGTCGGTCCATTTATGCTCCGCCTTCATCTCCAAAGCCTTCAGCATTACACTCAAGCGTGTATCCTCGGGCCGGCACCCAGGATACAGTGGAGTCATCCCATGTACCTCCATTTGTGCCAGCTTGGATTTCTCTCTGGCTGCAGCTCTCGCGTTTGTCGTCTGCTTGAGGAGAATTTCTTGAAGATGAGGGTCCCGCAAGGCCGAAGTTAGCGGCGTGCCCGTGCTCCTGTCTTCTCCGCCACCACCACCATCTCTCCGGCATCATCTCCTTCATGATGATCGTGTCCGCCGACATCTCATTCTTCATGATGATCATGTTGGTCGGCATCTCCTTCGTCATGATGACCATGTCCGGTAGACCTTTCGTCTTCTCCCCCGCCCCGGCCTCTTCTTCATCATGGCCACCGCCATCTGTCGGTGGCTCCTCATTCACTAAGAAGCCAGGCATGACACCACGCGTGAGAAGGTGAGACTATAGTTGTCCGGAATCAGGGTTGATCCACTTCCGGTGTTTGCACGTTCGGCACAGACATATTATCTTCATCATGTTGTTCTGAACCATATCGGCCACCGCGTCAGCCTTGTATCTAACCACCCAGCGCGCTCATATGGATGACCATGGTGACCTGCGCGTGAACATAGACCAAATTAAAGAGAGTGTGTTAGAACCATGCACACACACACGACGCGCACACATATATGCATGATCACCGGAAAATTTTGGCATGACCTATCCTAAAAACAGGACGTATGGCTAGCACAGAAATTTGCCTAAATAGACGTGTATCAACATTTCGGAAAACCTCCATGCACCTGGCGCCAGCAACATGCATTCAAGCACAACACAAAGATCCTCCACAAGCAAACATGCATTCAGACACAACACAAAGTGAAGGAACATCGTCTCTCCATCGCACTCCGCCCGCAGGACCATCTTCACCTACAAAACATCCATATACACACCACACCAAGGCCCGCCGGCCACACAAAACATGCATCACACACAAGTACCCATGCACACCTCACAAATCTACAAACCAAATCTACACCGCAACCCATAAGCATAGTGTAGCAAGAGGGTGTGGGATGTGGTACGGTGGAGGAGGAAAGTATGGGTAGGTGTAGTACCTTTACAAGTAGGAGTAGCTTCCCCTCACAAGTACATGAACCAAAGTAGGTCTAGCTATCAACAATGGAGGTGAGTATGAGCAAAATGGAGTGGTTGGGAGGAGGGGGACAAGCTAGTTGGAGGTGGGAAGAAGGGAAAGGGTGGTGGTAGGTAGGAGGGGATACCACCTTTTTTAGATCTGTTTCGCACATTCTGTGCCACATATGGAAAATGCCCCACAGAATGTCAATATTATGTGGCGCATATACTATATGCGCCACAGAAAGTGAGAATTTTGTGCTATATGCGCCATAGAATTCTGGCCTGCCCATGTGCTGGGTCAGGCCCATATGGGGCCCACAGGAATTATGTGGCGCATATGGCTATATGCGCCACAGAATTATCACTTTATGTGGTGCATATAGCTATATGCGCCACATAATTGCAAGAATTCTGTGGAGCATTTGCTATATGCGCCATAAAATTAATTTTAGTGGAGCATTTTTCCTTTATGCGCCACAGGATTAAAGTCTACCTATAATCATTTTCGTAGTAGTGTGTGCATCACTGATCTTGGATAATAATCCCTAATTTTGCAACCAAATATACAAGCAGTCCTAAATGAATATTTTTGGGCACATCTGTTATATAGTAGCACCTCATAAATCATTTCATTATAAGAATACATCTCAAACAGTAAGGATCTATTATATTGTCATTCCAAGGGACTATCAAATTAACTCTCAAGCACTATAGTAATTAAACATGGTGTTGATCCATTATAGAATACTAAAGAATGGAGGCAGTAGATAAAAAAGTGTTTTTACATAGCCGTCCCTCAGACCAGCATCACAGGACAAATGAAATCAATAGGCATCATAGGCTAATATATCCAATAGATTTTTCAGCTCTTATTAACACGAAGCCACTCTAGAATGCAGTTAGAAAATATCCAGTACTAGAATAAACTATTGTGTACCATTCCAAGGAAGATGTCATAAGGATTTATTCTAACCAAGCAAATTCCACACAGAGGTTTCATAATCAAACTCTTTCAAGAAACTATTCAATCATCTTCCTAATATAGTAATTAGGAATCATTTAATTAACTAATACATGGAACACATGGTAAGGGAGACAGCATATAATAAGCATCTGTTTTTACTTAGAAGTGCCTCAAACCAATATCATAGGCCAATATTTTAAACTAGTAAAACACTGTATTAAATAGAAGTTTTTCAAGCCTACAGTATAAGCCAATCTAGAGCACAGTTTATGAAGAACCTAGAAGAAGGCTAGATCTTGTGTGCCACTCAGAGAGGTTGTCACAAGACCAAGGCTAACTAGGAAACCCAAACGTAGAGTTCTCTATCCAACAAACTTTAGAAAGTAGAAGTATTAATCATCTTCCCAAACATCACAGTTTAGGAATTATACATATCTATATATATCCACTCAAGTTCATCAAAGATATTTACACACGGGGTTAACTATGGACCTCAACCCTAAAACACATCAACCATAGCCAGAGGCTATGTTTCTAATCACAACATGGCAAAAAAGACATCAGACTAACATTGGCACTAAGAGAGCTTCAACCATTAGCCTAAAAGTGACAGTAATCACTTTCAACAATTCCATAATAGAATAGATAATCAATCCATAAGACTAATCACCAAAAGTGAGCATGTAGTAGTTATCATCCACAACAACACATAGTAAGGGGAAGAACCCTAGTTCTTATCTGTGGGTGCACAAAGAGAGTGCAGAAGAGAGTGAAGGAGAAAACTTACTTGAGGTCCTCGCTAGGTTATCGAAGCAGGGTGGCCAGCGATGAGGTCCACAGTGGCACAGGGAGCACCCGAAGGCACTTCAACCCGCGCCAAGCCATCGACGAGGCATCCCCATCAACACAAGCAATCGAAGTAGCACCACAAGGCCACTAGCACCACATCAGAGCACCACCAGGAGCGGCGGAGCACCATCTCGCTGACAAGCACCAAACCCTATGGTTCAGGGTGGAGACAGCCTAGCCGCGAGAGAGGCCTAGAGTCAAATCGGACAGGACCAGTCGACAGAGCAGCCTCGACAACCTCGTCATGCACCACGACAGCTGCCGGTGAGGCCCGTGGGGGCTGGAATCATGCGGCAACGGCGGCGGTAGTTCGAAGCCGTAGTGGGGTGAGAGAGAGGAGGAGACGAGTATGAGAGAGAGGGCGTGGTGTGTACTTGGCTGGTACAGTCCAGTACCAGTCAGGGGAATGGGTTTGACCAGCCCAGTTGGGCCAGATTGGGCTGTGTCAGCCCAAAGGGCTTGGCCTAGAATTTAAATGAAAATCTAAATAAATTAGTAAAAGACCAAAATACCCTTGAATCTATATTATACTCTATAAAAATATAGAAAAATCCCCAAAATACATATAATATATCAAAATGATCATAAAAATAATATATGTCTAGGAAAAATATAACATTACTTGTTTGAGTTAAATAAATGAAAATAAGTAATAACACCATTAAACCCTAAATTAAAATCTCATAAACATTAGGAAAAGTCCTAAAATTTTATATAACATTACTATTCTATAAAAATACTAACTTAATTTTTTACAAATAAAATTTAAAGGAAGTATCCAAAGACATTTAATCCTTTATAAAATTTTATAGAAATAAGAGTAATAATTAAAAATAAATAAAATCATTTTTAAAGGTCTTATCTTTAGAAATAAATGTATTATACTAGAAACATATTAATCTTTAGAAAGGTTTTTAAGATTTAAAAGTAATAAATCCTTATCTATTACCTCTTTTATCATAATAAAATAACTATTTTGTTCATTCTTTACAATTATTTTCCTAAGTAAGAATTAATCACATTTATTTATAAAACAAAAAATCCTTTAAATCAATTATTAAGTTTAAATCCATAATTATGATTCAGAATAAAACTTAAATAATTAACTCTATAATATTCTTTTGAAACCTTTAATCAAATTTAATACCACAATCTTTAAAATAACCTTATGCATCAATCACTATTATTAAGTATGAATGATATTTATCTCTTAACCATACTCAACATGACTTTCAATCCTAACACATTAATAAGATGATCTAATTATGCTTTTATTAATAAGTTACACATTAGCAAAACAAATCTAAACCAATCCTTCACTTAAATTTGAAGTGAATAATCTCACAACATTAATTATAAGCCTAAGACTTGTCAATAACTAAAACATATTATACCTTAGTTTATTTATGCGTGTAAGGATAACTTTAGTCTTAAAATTTATAAACATCATGTCTAAAGACTAATTATATATTTTTATAGTTAACTTTGGTTTGTTCTAGTTAAGAGATAAAACATCTCAAGTCCCAACTAATTTTGCAAACACAAAAGACATTGATCACATTCAATTAACCATAAAGCTTACTTAAAACCTTATCAAAGAAACCATTTCTTCGAATGTTATTATTTTTGCCACTTCAAATAATAATCTCATAATAAGTTCTTCAAAACTTAACAACTTAACACATTAACTCTCACCCTAATTGCCATAAAGCAATTCATCTCAACCTTAGAATGTTATTATACTTCATGTATATATTGTGCATGCTAAACTTACAAATGATTTTAAGATATAATTATTTATGAAGTAAACTTGAAAATAACCAAATCTTAATAGCACAACTTAAATTTAACTCATTCATGATACTAGAGAATTATCTTAGGGTTTTACAAAATGCATAGCAGTACTTATGCATAATTGCATATTGCTTCATTAAACATTAGTCCTTACCGGAACAATGATGTTATTTTTAGATATTGGATCTTATATCTAAAAATAACATGATTACATAACCTTGCATTCACAAAAGGAAAGTTCACACCTGTGCATGTTCCTTGATGATACGTCCAAAACGTATCTACTTTCTCAAACACTTTTCTATCGTTTTCCTCTATACTTGTGTGATTTGGATACAACTAACACGGACTGCCGCTGTTTTCAGCAGAATTACCTTGGTGTCTTGTTTTTGTGCAGAAAATGAACTATGAGGAAAAATCCTGGAAAATATGTCAAAAATTATATTTCACCAGAAGATCCACGGAGCCAGAAGGGGAGACAGAGGGGAGGCCTGGGGGCCCAGACCCACCCCAGGTGCGGGCCCATTGACCCCGCGCCTGGGGGACTTTTGGCCACCCCAGGCAGCTTCTTGGCATCCTTCCGCGTCTATAAGTTGCCTTCTGACCTAAAAACAGAGGGGGTTCGATAGTTTTCTAGAAAGAGTTCAGCTCCGCCGCCGCCACCAGAAACCAAGATTCGGATCCAGAAACTCTATTCTGGCACCCTGCTAGGACAGAGAATTTGGAGAGGATCATCGCCATCGTCATCACCAACGCATCTCCATCAACCATGGATGTTTCCCTCATCCATCAGTGAGTAATCCCCCGCTGTAGGCTTGGGGATGGTAGGGATTGGATGAGTTCTATCATGTAATCGAATAAGATCTGTTAGGGCATAGTGCCTAGTATCTCTATTAGTTCTATTTGACTTTGTTGCAACTTGTTGTGCTTAATGCTTGTAACTAGGGCCCGAGTTCCATGATCTCAGATCTGAACTTTTTATTGAATCATTATGATAGTATTGTTTATGATCTTATCTGCAAGTTGTGTACACATATGATTGTCCGGATCCAAGGGCCCCAAAGTGACAGATATTGGGATAACCGGAGGGGATGGCTGTGGTATGAGGATCACATGTGTTCATGGAGTGTTAATACTTTGCTCCGGTGCTCTATTAAAAGGAGCACCTTAATTGTCAGTAGTTCCCTAGAGGCCACGCACTTGGGCTGTCTGAAGATGTTGTGCAAGTTCTCATTCCGAGCACGTATGACTATATTTGGAGCACATGCCTAGGATTGTTTAGTACTTGGATGCTTATTATTATTTATCTGCAATGCCCTAGTTCTTTGAAGTTACATGTTTAGACTCGTACATGCAACGCCCGTCCATCCATCCCTATGCTTACCGCACTCGAATCCCATTGTTACCATTACTATTACTATTGCTACTGCTTTACTGTTGCTGTTGCTGCTACTATTGCTTTGCTGTTGCTACTACAAATTGTTGCTACTGATAAACTTCTATGAGCAAGAACTATTTTTAGGTGCAGCTTAACTGACAACTCAGTTGTTAAGGCTTGCAAGTATTCTTTGTCTCCCCTTGTGTCGAATCAATAAATTGGGTAATACTACCCGCGAAGACTGTTGCGATCCCCTACACTTGTGGGTCATCACTTGGTTATTTCTACCAATTATTTTGCAAATCAAGTGTTGTCATCACCTGAATTTCAAAAAGGTCAGAAAACGCTATTTTCATAATAATATGATTATAGGTTGTTTACCAAGAGGTAAGAACCTAATATAAAAGTTCCAGTCGTAAAGGAACATAATACCTATGACATAACAAACAATGTTGCCAGTGATTCTTGCGCCGTATATTACGCGTTAACCATGAGATTTGGAACGGGACATAGAAGTTAGTTGGATCTTCTTCCTTTCGTATGTACGCAAGACAACCTTAATGTGAGTTGTGATTTGTTGCGAGGATGCAACATATGGGTGGGAACCCTTAGGCCCCATGATTTTGGTGTCTAGATTATCTGTGAGCGGCTGCCAGAGGTATAGTCGGACCTATATGGAGCTTGACAGGGACACCACCGACTCATAGAGTCTTCGGGAACTCATCAGGGTTATAGCTTACCCGAAAGGGGGCTTAACAGAGATGTAGCTCAGACCAAAGGATCGTGCAGACATATGGGGTCGTGCAGAAGGGCAGTGATTGGCCTGGATCTTAGTCTGGGCCTCATACCAAGGAAGTATGAACGGGTTCGCGGCCCAGATGTGCAACAAAGCTAAGATCTCTCATGGGAAAAGTAACGCACCTCTACGGAGTGTAAAAAATGTAACTTGTTACTCCCTGTTCCGGGAAGGAGCTACGAACTGATGTGTGCATAATTTCATCATGTTTTACATTATTATTTTGCATTGTAGATGTAGGATCTTGGTATTTTACGGCATTTGCACGCACCTTTTATGTTTATTTTCAATAGGATTAGATCAGATGATGGATCCAATGGACACAATTCTTGGAGCAGTTGTACTGGAGTGAAAAGGAGCCAAAAACTACATAATTGCTTATTTGGGAAATATTAATAATACCACAAGAAAACCCGAAGCGAGCAAAGGAGGCAGAAGGGTTGACGACCAACTATACAGGCCGCCGCTGTATAGTTCAGGCCGTATAGTTGGCGCCGCCTCCGCCTCCTCAAATAGTTTCACCCTGTTCAACTAGATCAGAGAGATGACATACAGAACACACAGAAATTGCCGAAACCTAACCTCCGGAAGGCATCTCTAGGGGGAACTTGCCCTAGGGATCCATCTTCGCCCTACGCAGATCTGGGAGGCCAAGGCATCGATCTCCATCTTCATCAACCGCTGCATCTTCATCACCACCATCATCTCCATCCATCCCATCTAGATCATGCTATAATTCTTGCACTAGTTGTTGACTTATACAAGTACTATTCATCGATAATCATTTCCATTAACATTGTCATGATGTTGTTTGCCTCCATGTCTGAGTAGATCATTAGTTCTTGGGGAGATGGCGAAACCGTAGCATGAGACTGAAATAAGATAAATTTTATTATGATATTCATCGCTGTGACCATGTGTTAGATTATCTACATCTTGATGTTGGGAGAAGTCGACCTCTCCAATATTTGCCTCTTGTAGGGACTTGATGTAGGGAAATACTTGTTGGTAGACGGAGGGATGTTAGCACTTACAGTGACTATAAAGCTATTGGCACCCCTTACGTATCAACTTGGGAATCGAGGAAACTCACAAAACTCTATCCATGCCATGGGATACTTCCTGCGTGATTATGTCCCTTAATAGCATAGTAATTCAATTGATGTTGATTGCTGTCTTCTCTAGTTATGAGGATTATTTGAACAGTGGTTGCTGCCTCTTTGTCCAAATATGGAGTTCCTCCCACACATACATAGTTGAGAATGTTCATGATAATAATCTTTACCTTAGCCCTTTATAATGCTAGTGGTGTATCCGCTAATCCCTGAGGGTGTACTTGAATCCACGAGCATATCTCGGGTGTAAGAGGGTTACACATGGGAAGACTAAGGTTCTTACTTGGCGAGCCTAGCATGTACAGACATGGCCTTAGAACACAGACCGAAAGGTTAAGCATGAGTCATATAGTAGATATGATGCCCATTTGATGCTCACCTTTGAAGCTACACCGACTCACGTGATGATCGGACTTGGTGTAGTGGATTTGGTTCATGTAATCACCAAAAAGACACGAGGGATGTCGTTTTTGAGTGGGAGTCCATTTCTAATTTGTATTAGTAGAACTCAATTTATCATAAATTAAATCAAAGTTAATTTTCATAATTTGTTGTAGTCATTGGCATTCGTTCACCACCTTATGCATAGTTGTAATTGAGATAATAGAACTATAGAATTCTGGATATATACTTTACGAACTGGTATCGTATTGTGTTGAGTGTCAATCAAAGTTTAAAGTCCTATTGCAAACTTTCAGCAAACTCTATTTACTCCATGAAATTTAATAGTTAGTATTAAATTAAGAGTAACAATTCCAGTGTTAGTATCTTAAGTATCATGTTTGCCTCCACGATTCTTGATTGTTTTAATATCAAGTTTATCTAGGAGCTAAAAGAATTGTTTCAGAAACCATCATGTGTGGCAGATATAACGATATCTGAAACAATGTTTTGGTTGCAATATGATAGAGTATAATATATGTTCTCATATTGGATGAGAATTTACGAAGGTTGGAGATGCTAGACATCCTAATCATCCAAAAGGGTTTTGGAAAGTAATGTTATACTCACGATTCACCTTTATAAGCTACAGTAGCTTGATCATGAAAGTCGTCATGATAAGGATGAATAGAAGATGTATGTAAAGTGTTTACTATACTAAAAGATTACTAAAGAATGGATTTTGAAAGAACTCCTATCATTTGATGATGGTGATCTACTTCAAAGTGCAAGTCCAAAGGTATTATTATTTGAATATACACGCTTTGGACTATGTGTCATGTATATGGCGCCACTTTTGATGTTTATAGATTCTTTTAAAAAGGAAAAGGAAATGCTGAAAGAGAATCTATAAAATACATTGGGCAGAAAAGAAAAGATTGGAAATATCCAATTTAGGTATATGGATGATATACATGTTATGGTTGTATTCTTTGCTTGTTAAACAATTTGGTTCTTGGGTATTGGATACCGAATTGGTTGGTATGAAATTTCATACGGAACGACGCAATTCATAAACCACAATGGCCTAAGTAACTAGCAAGAGAATATGTGATGATATTCATCGAAAACAAACAAACCATTGTTTGTATTTCTCGTTGACATCAAAGCTTGACTTCAAGATTTGTTTTAATAATTGTTATTTAAATCAGGTATTATGAGAACAAAGGTTGTTCAAATAATTACCGTATTCCATATAAGATGGATGATTTACAAATCTAGTTGGAGAAATCACATTGATAAAACCTAATGTTGAAATGTCGCAAGACAAATGATTGAAAGATCACTTACAAAGTGACATCGCTGTTTAAATTATATTGGAAAGAAAACATGAAGAATCTCCATTTTCATGGATTTTTGGAGTCTTTGATTTGATCAAGTGACGCTTGTGAGACTTTCCTCGGGATAATTAAAACTTTGTTCAAAGGCCAAAGAAGAACGAACGACTAAAATATTGGAATTTATACATATCGATGTATGTAGTCCATTATGTGTAGTCGTAAGCGATGGGTTTCAACTTCATATGCTTTCTCTGGAAATTTGAGTGAATATTCACTTAATGAGAAAGAAGTATGAAATATTTGAAAAACGTTTCAAAGACTTTCAAGATGAAGTGGAAAATCATTGTAACAAGAAAATAAATGGTTTATGATTTTATCATAAGGGATTTGTTTGAGTTACAAGTGTAACAAGAAAATAAATGAATTATGATTTTATCATAAAGGGATTTACTTGAGTTGCAAGTTTAGCAAAACACCTAGATTTACATCTCCCGAAACACCATAGGAGTATGGAGTGTTTGAGATTTGTAATGAAACCTTGTTTGACATGGTTGGATCAAAGGTGTTATTTATAAAACTGCCATTATGTTTTAAAAAGATTAAAGCTTTAGAGACTACCGCTTTTACACTAAAAAGAGCTCCATCTTGATCCGTTGAAATGACACCATATGAGTTATGGTTTGGGGTAAAATCCAAGTTGTCATTTCTTAAATTTTGGTATGCTAAACATAAGTAAGATGTTTACAACCAAAGTCGGATGTGCATGTCTTTGTAGGTTATTTCGAATAAAAATTGGTTATTCCTCCATAACACCGAGGACAAAAGGGTTTGTTGCTTGAAATGTGAAGTTTCTTGAAAAAGGAATTTTTCGCAAAAGTTAAGTGGGAGGACAATAGAACTTTGATAAGGTTAACGAACCTTAGCTAAATGTGCTGAGTTGCGCAGTGCCGGAAATCATTCCGGAGGCTGCCATAATGCTCATAGATTATGTGCCTCAAAGGTTGTGGTCACGGAGATCTAAGTTCTTATTGAACCAAGTCGGTCGGATAAACATTCAAATACTTAGATTTGAGAGTAAATCATTATTTTTTGACAATGATGAATCGACCACATACAAAGAAGCGATGATGGGCTCTGACTTCGTCAAATGGCTTGAAGCCATAAAATCCATGATAGTTCCATACACGAGAAGTCAAGTTTTGAACTTGGAAGACCCTCCGGAAAGGTGTAAAAACCTATCAGTCGTATTTGGATCTATAAAGAAACATACATGGATGTTTCACATCTATGAAATAGTCGACATGTTGTAAAGTATTTTATGACAATGTTCAAGGAGTTGACTATGACAAGATCTAATCTTTCATAGCGATATTTAGTCTGGACGGATTAAAGTAGCAACCACTACATATAATTTGGTATATGGTAGATGAATAAACAAAACAAAGTTCTTCTAATAGAATGGTTACCTAGGACGTGTACATGACACGGTCCAAAGGGTTTTGTTAAATTCAAAGGATGCTAAAAGGGCATGCAAACTTCAATGGTTGAAGTAAGTATCGCGGAGTTGGAATCTTCACCATGATGAAAAGGAGTTTTCATCAGGAGACGATGAAGATGCTTGGATTTGCAAGAAATTAAGTGGGAGTGCTGAGACATATTTCTAATACATTATGTGGAGGACATCTTGTTGATTAGAAATGATGTATCTTTTATTGACAAAGGTTAAGAATTTCATATGAAACACTTAGGCAAAACCCGAATATTTAGCATGAATGTCTATAGTGGATAGACTGTGACGCTAATATGTTTATGCCAAATGTACATATTTGAGATATTGAAGGAGTTCAATATAGAAACAACAAGAAACGGTTCTTGTCGCATGGAAAAGAATTGAATCAGGATTCAAATGTATCGACACTTGATAAGTGAAACAAGATTCAAGTGCTTTGACACTTGATGAGTGAAATCACGAGAATGTTTTGATCAATCATACCATGATATTTACACATCCAGATATGTCCTATGCTCTAAGTGTTATGAGCATATACCAGAATGAATCGTAAAATGATTATTGGACTATAGTAAGGATATTCTTATGATCTTTTGGAAGAACTAAGAATATATTTGTGTAGAGGTGACAAACAATTACAAATAGTTCATTGTAAAGCGTTACATTGATACTAGTTTTGTCGCAAGATACAAATTAAGTTTATCTCAATTTAAACTATGAGTGGCACAATGAAATGGAAAGGAGTTTTCATGATGGATTTGGATGTATTCCAAAGTTAAGACATTGTGACGAATACTACAACAAAAGGCTAAGTATATGACTGCTATAGTAGCAGCAAGGGAGGGAATTTGTGTCAAGTAGTTTGTTATCAAACTAAGGTGTGGTTCGCAACGGGCTAACACTAAAGATATATTGTATGAAAGTAGTATCAACGTGTTTTAAACCCCAAGGAACTAAAGGTCTCACCGAAAGACCAAATTTATACAATGCCATCTCATTGGAGAATGAGTGATGCGTGAAGACGCAAAGACGTGCAAATACACACAGACATGAAAGTGTCAGATCCGTAGATTATGTTAACCACTTGAAGTTGCGTATGTGGAACACCAGAAAGCCATAGGTGTTCAATACGCAAAGTTTTCAAACTAGATTATTGTCTCTAGTGCAAGTGGGAGACTGAAGCGAATATGCCCGAGAGGCAATAATAAAGTGGTTATTATCGTATTCCTTATTTATGATAAATGTGTATTTTACATGCTATAATTGTATTAATATGGAAACGTTAATACATGTGTGTTTAATAAACAAAAAGGAAGTTCCTAGTTATGCCTCTATTTTAAACTAGCTCGTTGATTAACATGATGATCAAAGTTTCCTGATCATGGACATTGGATGTTGTTAATAACGAGGTCACAACATTAGTGTAATGATGTGATGAACATTCATCCGAAGTATAGCATTATGATCAAAGTCATTGAGTTTATATTGCTATAACAACTTACGAAGTGATCCTAATCCTTAGACCATGAGATCATGTCAATCACTAACACCGGAAGAGTTTCTCGATGACATCAAACGTCACACCGTAACTGGGTGATTATAAAGATGGATTCAGAACTACTCAAGTTTTATGTTGAGACCCATGGATCAAGAGTGGAATTTGTTCATCCTGATGACGGATAGATATGCTCTGGGCCCTCTCGGTGATATCACATTGATTAGCTTGCAAGCAAGTGATTTGATCACTAGAATGTTATATCACGGGAACGATAAAAGAGTACATGTCGGTAACGAGATCAAACTAGGTATGGAGATACCGATGATCGAATCTCGGACATGTAATATATCGTGAAACAAAGGGATTAAGATACTAGCGTAAAAGGTTCAGACGATCACAGAAGTCATCGTTGAATGTGTGGGAGTCAGTACGGATCTCCAGGTCCCGCTGCTGATTATTGATCGGAGAGGGGTCTCGATCATGTCTGCATTATTCGTGAACCTTAGGGTGACACACTTAAGGGATACTGACACCATTCGGAGCAAATGATATGCCAGAGAAAAAAAAGGAAAGTACAGGAATTTATTTCACTAGACACCGAAACTGTTTCGCTTGAAATTGCTGAAACTAGTTCTGCATGTGAAATTGAAATGTTGTAAGGGGTTTTATGTGAATGTTTGTTAATTAAAGTAATTAACAAAATTCTGAATAAATAAATAAAAGAGTTTTATTTAAATGAGAGCTTGCATTAAATTTGGTGGAAATTTAATGCATGTGAGTGGACTTTTGAGTGGAGGCTTTTTAATGGGAGTGGAGGCTTTTCATTTTGAGTGGGAGCTCCACCCACATGAATGTGGAAGAGGTGGGGGCTGTTGGAATTATGCCCTAGAGGCAATAATAAAGATGTTATTATTATAATTCTTGTTCATGATAATGTTTATATTCCATGCTAGAATTGTATTAAGCG
The DNA here is from genome assembly GCA_023614405.1 of Avena insularis. Classification (NCBI taxonomy): domain Eukaryota; kingdom Viridiplantae; phylum Streptophyta; class Magnoliopsida; order Poales; family Poaceae; genus Avena; species Avena insularis. The sequence continues at coordinate 16,216,581 of CM042691.1, forward strand.
GAAACATTAATACTTGTGTGGTTTGTAAACAACACCGTGTCCCTAGTACGCCTCTATGGACTAGCTCATTGATTAATGATGGTTAAGGTTTCCTAACCATGGACATGAGTTGTCAATTAATAATGAGATCATATCATTGGGAGAATGATATGGTGGACAGACCCAAACTAAGCGAAGCAATTAGATCGTGTCATCGTGTTCATCTTTGCGAAGCTTTTCTTATGTCAAATATTGTATTCCTTAGACCATGAGATAATACAACTCCCTGGTATCGGAAGAAAGCTTTGAGGTCATCAAAAGTCATCCTATGAGAGGGTGATCATAAAGGTGTCTCTCAGGTGATCGGAAAGTATCTGTTGGGTTGTATGTATCGAGATGGGATTTGTCCCTCCCAAGTCGGAGAGATATACTTTGGGCCCACTCGGTAATCGATATCAACACCGCTTGCAAGCATGTGGTTAAGGAGTTAATCACAAAGTGATATCGGATTACGGAACGAGTAAAGTACTTGCTGTGAACGAGATTGAACTAGGTATGACGGTACCGACGATCGAATCTCGGGTAAGTAAAATATCGCGAGACGAAGGGAATATATATATGGGATTGATTGAATCCTGGCATCGTGGTTCATCCGATATGATCATCGATGAATCTGTGGAGTCAATATGGGTTTCAGACCACTGTTGATTATTGATAGAAGATCATGTCAGATATTCTCGAACCCGCAGGTCATACACTTAACGTGTCTCGCGCTAGGATAGATTGGATAATTGGTTTATGATTTTTGTTCGAGTCTCGGATGGGATCCGGACATCACGAGAGGTTCTGGAGTGGTCCGGAGAATAAGATTCATATAAGGCAGTGCAGTTTTGGAGTTCGAATTGTTCCGTTAATCGGTATTGTACGAAGCTTTAGAACCTTCCGGAAGGGGACCAACGTGGCCCCACCTTCCGGGAGGGGATTGGGCCTATGAGGGAGTGCCCTGGCGCATTGGGCCAGGGGCACAAGGCCCCACAGGCCCAGCCGCCAAAGAGGGTTTAAACCTAGATAGAGCTTCTAGAAGGGGGTTTCTTGCCCCCACTCTTCCTCCTTGGGGCCGGTTTGGGCTTGGGAGGGGGCTAGGCTGCGCCCCTCTATATAAAGAGGGTGGGGCGCACCACCCCTACACCTTCCCTCCAACCCTAGCCTGCTGCCTCCTCTCTCCCTCCCGGCTGCTTGTAGGCGAAGCCCTGCTGCAGAAATTCTCCACCAATTGCACCGCGCCGTCGCGTTGTAGATCCAAACCATCTCTCCACCATACTTGCTGGACCAAGGAAGGAGGAGACGTCGAGGTGCTGCACGTGTGCATCTCACGGAGGCATCGCCACTTGTGGTGCTAGATTGGATCGGATCGCGAGGAGGAGAAGCGAGTACGACTACATCACCCACGTTCCGACAAGCGCTCATGCGAATCTTCAAGGGTATGAAGATCTAATCCAATCTCTCTCGTTGTTTGCATCTCCTAGATTAGATCTTGGCTTCCCTCTGTTCGCATCCGTATAAAATTTTGATTTACTATGCCGCGAAACCCTTCAGTGGTATCAGAGCTAGATCTATGCGTAGATGTGATTCACGAGTAGAACACAACATGGTTGTTGCGGGCGTTGATGTTTTCTGTTGCAAGCCTCTTGTTTGTGTTCTTCTTATGACGCGGGATAGTGAGATTTAAGCGGTCCAGGCCAACCTTACGCGACGTCGTTCGCAAGACCGGCTCCGCACTTGACGTGTGGCTTGTTCCACACATGCGGCTGGTGGATGCCTGTTTCTCTCACTATAGTTGTCATGGGTTTAACACCGGAGTTTGGCAACCATAATATCACCGTTGTGGCTTTCCCTTGGTAAGAATCGTTCTTAGCATCTACTCAAATAAGCCACGTAAAACATGCAACAACAAAGTAGAGGCGTCTAACTTGTTTTTGCAGGGAGTGTTTTCTGTGATATGTTATGGCCCAAGATGTGATGTGTATAATGTATGCGATGATCATGTTTTGTAACGTTTCACGACTTGCATGTCGATGAGTACACAACCGGCAGGAGCCATATGGTTGTCTTTATAATTGTGTATGACCTGCGAGTCAACTTCTTATACGCCATGTAATAGCTTTACTTTATCGCTAAGTAGTTAGCAATAGTTGTAGTTGCTATTCGTGGTGGAGGCAATCATGGTGGAGTGATGGAGATCATGTCGGCACGCACAAGATGGAGATCATTGCGCGAAGATTGCCTATACCATGTCACATAAAGTTATATGCATGTGATGTTTATACTTTTATGTATCTTATTATGCTTAGATCGTGATGGTAGCATTATAAGATGATTCCTCACTTAAAGATCAAGATAAAACTGTGTTCTCCCCATGTATGCACCGTTGCGAAAGTTCGTCGTGTCCAAGCATCACGTGATGATCGGGTGCTATAGACTCTACGCTCACATACAACGGGTGCAAGCCAGTTTTGCACACGCGGAAATACTTGGGTCTAACTTGACGAGCCTAGCATGTACAGACATGGCCTCGGAACACATGAACCGAAAGGTTAAGCATGAGTCATATGAATGATATGATCGACACTTCGTTGTCCACCATTGAAACCACATGTCTTCTCGTGATGATCGGATTAGGTGTGGTGAATTTGGATCATGTTCACTAAACAATTTGAGGGATGTTGAATTTAGTGGGAGTTCATCTAGTAATTTGATTAAAAGTTGAAATAGTTATCATGAACATAGTCTAATTTGTACTTGCAAATATTGTAGATCACATGGCTAAGTCCAACTTCAACTTCAACGTTTTTGCTGAGAAAGAAAAGCTTAGAAACAATGGGTCTAACTTCACCAATTGGTTCCGCAATCTGAGAATCATTCTCTCTGGCGGTCAAAAGGACTATGTCCTTGAAAGTGCGCTAGGTGACGCCCCTGCTCTAAATGCGCCGGCTGATGAGAAAGTTGTCTATCAGTCGCGCAAAGATGATTATGGTGTGATTAAGAGCACCATGTTGTTTGCTATGGAATCGGACCTTGAAAATCGTTTTGAAGACTATCCCGGGCCCTTTGAGATTCTCGAGGAGCTGAAAACCATGTTTCAGACTCAGGCCCGTTCTGAGAGATATGAGATCTCTGAGAAGTTCTTTAACTGCAAGATGGAGGAAGGGAGTTCCGTTAGTGAGCACGCCATTAAGATGCCGGGCTACACTCAACGCCTTGAGCAACTGGACTGCAAGATTCCAGAGGAGCTCAAGATTGATGTGGTTCTCGCAATCACTCCCTCCCAGCTACAAAAGTTTTATAGTGACTCATAATCAGATTGGTTCCACTGATACGATCACCGAGCTCTTCGCAAAGCTGAAGGCTGCGGAGGTGGACATCAAAAAGGATAATCATGCGTTGATGGTCAACAAGCCCTCCTTTAAGAAAGGTAAGGGAGCAAAGAATCCCTTCAAGAAAGGCGGTGGCAAGCGCGTTGCCCCTGCTGAGAAGAAGCTCAAGTCTGGTCCTAAGCCGGACACTAAGTGCTTCTATTGCAAGGACAAGGGTCATCGAAGCAATCGTCCAAGTACTTAGCGGACAAGAAGGCTGGCACCATCAAAGGTATATTTGATATGCATGTTATTGATGTTTTCCTTACTAGCCCTTGTTGTAGTGCCGGTATTTGATAACCGGTTCAGTTGCTAATATTTGTAACTCGAAACAGGAGCTACGGAATAGACGGCGGCTTGCGAGGGATGAGGTGACGATGCGCGTTGGCAACGGATCAATAGTTGATGTGATGGCCGTCGGCACGCTCTCCTTAGTTTTACCTTTGGGATTAGTTTTAAACCTTAATAAATGTTATTATGTGCCTGCGTTGAGCATGAACAATATTTCTGGATCGTGTTTATTGTAAGACGGTTATTCATTTAAATCGGAGAATAATGGTTGTTCTATTTATATGAGTAACATCTTTTATGGTCATGCACCTCTTGTGAATGGTTTATTTCTTCTAAATCTCGAAAGGGATGAAACACACATCCATAACATTTAGGCTAAGAGATGCAAAGTAGATAGTGATAATACTACTTATTTGTGGCACTATCGTCTAGGTCATATTGGTGTAAAGCGCATGAAGAAACTCCATTCTGATGGACTTTTGGAGTCTCTTGATTTTGAATCATTTGACACATGCGAACCATGCCTCATGGGCAAGATGATCAAAACACCGTTCTCCGGTATGATGGAGCGAGCAACGGACTTGTTGGAAATTATACATACCGATGTATGCGGACCGATGAGTGTTTCGACGCGCGGTGGATATCGCTATTTTCTCACTTTTACCGATGACTTAAGTAGATATGGGTATATCTATTTAATGAAACATAAATCGGAAACATTTGAAAAGTTCAAAGAATTTCAGAATGAAGTGGAGAACCATCGTAACAGAAAGATTAAGTTCCTACGATCCGATCGTGGGGGTGAATATTTGAGTTATGATTTTCTCACGCATCTTAAAGCAAGCGGAATCGTTTTGCAACTCATGCCACCCGGAACACCACAGCGCAATGGTGTGTCTGAACGCCGGAATCGAACTCTATTAGATATGGTCCGATCGATGATGTCTCTTACTGATTTGCCATTATCATTTTGGGGTTATGCATTAGAAACCGCTGCATTCACTTTAAATAGGGCACCATCTAAATCCGTTGAGACGACACCGTATGAACTATGGTTTGGTGCTAAACCTAAGTTGTCGTTTCTTAAAGTTTGGGGATGCGAAGCTTACGTCAAGAAGTTGATGCCAGACAAGCTCGAACCCAAAGCGGAGAAATGCGTCCTCATAGGATACCCTAAGGAAACTATTGGGTATACCTTCTATCACAGAACCGAAGGAAAAGTGTTTGTCGCAAAGAACGGTTCCTTTCTTGAGAAGGAGTTTCTCTCGAAAGAAGTGAGTGGGAGGAAAGTAGAGCTAGACGAGGTTGTTGAACCTTCTCTTGAATTGGAGAGTAGCGCAGCACCTGAAATTGTTCCAGTGCCGCCTGCACCAATAATAGAGGAAGCTAATGATAAGGATCATGAAGCTTCGGTCGATGCTGCTATTGAACGTCGCAGGTCAACAAGGTCGCGTGCCCCTCCTGAGTGGTACGGCAACCCTGTCTTAACTGTCTTGTTAGTAGAAGACAGTGAACCTGCGAACTATGAGGAAGCGATGATGAGCCCAAACTCTGAGAAATGGCTAGAGGCCATGAAATCCGAATTGGGATCCATGAGCGAAAACCAAGTATGGACTTTGGTGGACCCTCCTAGCGACCGAAAGGCCGTTGAGTGCAAATGGATTTTCAAGAAGAAAACGGATGCGGATGGTAATGTTACCGTCTATAAAGCACGGCTTGTCGCGAAAGGTTTTCGACAAGTTCAAGGTGTTGACTACGATGAGACTTTCTCTCTTGTAGAGATGTTTAAAGTCCATTCGGATTTTATTAGCAATTGCTGCATTTCATGATTATGAAATATGGTAGATGGATGTCAAGACTGCGTTCCTCAATGGCAACATTGATGAAGAGTTGTATATGATGCAACCCGAAGGTTTTGTCGATCCTAAGGATGCTGATAAAGTATGCAAGCTTGAGCGTTCCATTTATGGACTGAAGCAAGCATCTCGGAGTTGGAACCTTCGTTTTGATCAAGTGATCAAGAGCTTTGGATTTGTTCCAAATTGCTACGAAGCTTGTATCTACAAGAAAGTGAGTGGGAGATCGGTGACATTTCTGGTACTATATGTGGATGACATATTGATTATTGGAAATGACATTAACATGCTTAACGATGTGAAGAGTTATTTGAACAAGTGTTTTTCAATGAAAGACCTAGGTGAAGTTGCTTATATATTGGGCATCAAAATCTATAGAGATAGACAAAGACGCCTGATAGCTTTAAGCCAGAGTACATACCTAGACAAAGTTCTGAAAAGGTTCAGAATGGATAAGGCAAAGAAAGGTTCAAAGGCCTATGTTGTCGTGTAAGATATTGAGCAAGGCTCGGTGTCCAGCTGATGAAATGATAGGGAAGCTATGAGCAAAGTGCCTTATGCCTTGGCCATAGGTTCGATCATGTATGCCATGTTGTGTACTAGACCGGATGTGTCCAATGCTCTTAGTTTGACGAGCAGATATCAGAGTGATCCAGGAGTGGAACACTGGACAGCCGTGAAGAACATCCTAAAGTACCTAAATAAGACTAAAGAAATGTTCTTAGTCTATGGGGGTGATGAACAGCTCGTCGTAAAAGGTTACGTCGATGCTAGTTTTGACACCGACAAGGATGATTCTAAATCTCAGACAGGATACGTGTATATTTTGAATGGAGGAGCTGTGAGCTGGAGAAGCTGCAAGCAAAGCGTGATCGCAGGATCTACAGTAGAAGCGGAATTCATGGCTGCTGCAGAAGCATCAAGTGAAGGAGTTTGGATCAGAAACTTCATCACTGAGCTTGGCGTGGTTCCAAGTGCATTGGACCCACTGGAGATATTGTGTGACAACACTGGCGCCATAGCACTCGCTAAGGAACCAAGATATAATCCAAAGACCAAGCATATCAACCTCAAGTTTCATATAATCCGAGATTATATAGCAGATGGAGATCTGAAGATCAGCAAAGTACATACAGATCTGAATGTCGTAGATCCATTGACTGAACCTCTTCCACGTGTAAAACATGATTAGCACCTCAGTGCCATAGGTGTGAGATTGTTGCCAAATGTAAACTAGATTATTTACTCTAGTGCAAGTGGGAGACTGTTGGAATTATGCCCTAGAGGCAATAATAAAGATGTTATTAATATAATTCTTGTTCATGATAATGTTTATATTCCATGCTATAATTGTATTAAGCGGAAACATTAATACTTGTGTGGTTTGTAAACAACACCGTGTCCCTAGTACGCCTCTATGGACTAGCTCATTGATTAATGATGGTTATGGTTTCCTAACCATGGACATGAGTTGTCGATTAATAATGAGATCATATCATTGGGAGAATGATATGGTGGACAGACCCAAACTAAGCGAAGCAATTAGATCGTGTCATCGTGTTCATCTTTGCGAAGCTTTTCTTATGTCAAATATTGTATTCCTTAGACCATGAGATAATACAACTCCCTGGTATCGGAAGAAAGCTTTGAGGTCATCAAACGTCATCCTATGAGAGGGTGATCATAAAGTTGTCTCTCAGGTGATCGGAAAGTATCTGTTGGATTGTATGTATCGAGATGGGATTTGTCCCTCCCAAGTCGGAGAGATATACTTCGGGCCCACTCGGTAATCGATATCAACACCGCTTGCAAGCATGTGGTTAAGGAGTTAATCACAAAGTGATATCGGATTACGGAACGAGTAAAGTACTTGCTGTGAACGAGATTGAACTAGGTATGACGGTACCGATGATCGAATCTCGGGCAAGTAAAATATCACGAGACGAAGGGAATATATATATGGGATTGATTGAATCCTGGCATCGTGGTTCATCCGATATGATCATCGATGAATGTGTGGGAGTTAATATGGGTTTCCAGACCCCGCTGTTGATTATTGATAGAAGATCATGTCTGCATATTCTCGAACCCGCAGGGTCACACACTTAACGTGTCTCGACGCTAGGATAGATTGGATAATTGGTTTATGAGTTTTTGTTCGGAGTCTCGGATGGGATCCGGGACATCACGAGAGGTTCCGGAGTGGTCCGGAGAATAAGATTCATATAAGGCAGTGCAGTTTTTGGAGTTCGGAATTGTTCCGGGTTAATCAGTATTGTACCAGAAGCTTCTACAACCTTCCGGAAGGGGACCAACGTGGCCCCACCTTCCGGGAGGGGGCTTGGGCCTATGAGGGAGTTCCCTGGCCGCATTGGGCCAGGGGCACAAGGCCCCATAGGGCCCAGCCGGCCAAAGAGGGTTTAAACCCTAGATAGAGCTTCTAGAAGGGGGGGTTCCTTGCCCCCCAGTCTTCCTGCTTGGGGCCACCGGTTTGGGCTTGGGGGAGGGGCTAGGGCTGCGCCCCCCCTCTATATAAAGAGGGGTGGGGGAGCACCACCCCCTTACACCTTCCCCTCCAACCCTAGCCGCCCTGCTGCCCTCCTCTCTCCCTCCCGACTGCTTGTAGGCGAAGCCCTGCTGCAGAAATTCTCCACCAATTGCACCGCGCCGTCGCGTTGTAGATCCAACCCATCTCTCCACCATACTTGCTGGACCAAGGAAGGAGGAGACGTCGAGGTGCTGCACGTGTGCATCTCACGGAGGCATCGCCACTTGTGGTGCTAGATCGGATCGGATCGCGAGGAGGAGAAGCGAGTACGACTACATCACCCAAGTTCCATAACGCAGGCATGCGAATCTTCAAGGGTATGAAGATCTAATCCAATCTCTCTCGTTGTTTGCATCTCCTAGATTAGATCTTGGCTTCCCTCTGTTCGCATCCGTAGAAAATTTAGATTTACTATGCCACGAAACCCTTCAGGGGCAGCCCCCATGGCTGGGCGCCATGCCCCTTGGGTGCCCCTTCTCTCCCCTATAAAAGGCCCCCCTCTCCTCCTCTCAAAGGACACCTCCTCACGAAGGATCTCTCTCCCCCTTTAGAATTTCCCCATGGTCTCGGATCAGCGAGATACATGTTCCCGGTGGCTTTTTCTGGAAGGATTTGTTGCTTCCGCTGCTTCGCTGGAGCGAGGGCGCGGAGGTTGTCGGGGTACCCGTACGTGTGTGCGATCACGGATGCACCACTGCTTTGAGGTGCTGGACTTGATCGTGCTGGACCGGCTGGACCAGATGGACTTCATCACGATATTGAGATCGGCAAGTGTTCATCTACATCATCCACGAGTACAACCTCTTTAACGCTATTCGGTCTTCGAGGGTATGTATTCTATGGATGTATATCCACCCGTTGCTTGTATCTAGTAGATAGATCTTGGTACTTAGTAGTTCCCATCGTAGGAATTTTTTTTGTTTTCTATGCTGCGAACCCTACAAGAGGATTGTTTGATGCACTATATCTATATCCACAGACCGTAGGTCATAGGAAATACAAGTTTCTGTAAACATTTCTATGAAGGTTGCTTTTATTCTGAAAAGTTATGTCTGTCAGCCTTCACGGGTTTACCAGAACTTTCATGGAGTTCCTTTCCCGCCGAGTTCGTAGCTCCTTCCCGGATCAGGGATTAACAAGTTATAGTTCTTACACACTAAAGAGGTGCGTTACTTTACCCATGAGAGATCTTAGCTTTGTTCCACATCCGGTCCGCAAACCCGTTCACACTTCCTTGGTATGAGGCCCAAACTAAGATCCAAGCCAATCATTGCCCTCTCTGCGACCACACATGTCTGCACGATCCTTCGGGGCTGGCTCACCTCCGTTAAGCCCCCTTTCGGGCAGGCTAAAACCCTGATGAGTTCCCAAAGAATCTATGAGCTGGTGATTCCCTAGCAAAAATGATAACCTTCGAAGAAAAGGATAACCTTCGAAGAAAAGGTTTAATTATGGGTAATTGTCATCTGGTGTCTATGATAAAATCCATTGGGTTTAATTGTTAGGAGTTAGAGATATTATTATTAGATTTGTTTGTTTGAAGTGGCAAAAAGGATAACCTTCGAAGAAAAGGTTTCTTTACTAAGGTTTAAACAATCTTGTTGATTAATAGAATATGGTCAATGTCTCTTCGTGTGTACTTGGTTAGTTTGGTCTTGGAATGCATTAGGTCTTAATTGAACAGACCAAAGTAAACTATAAATCACATAATAAATTCTGTATCATATATATTTGAAGTCTTTTAGACTTAAAGTTTAACTTTAATGACATAGATGGACTTAAGATGTAATGCTTATGATATTTGTTCTTTGTTTACTTCATAATTTTTTCTTAAAGTTACTTAAGAGTGGTCATACTCCTATTTGTGTAGTGGTTGCTTAATATTATAATGGAATAGCATCATTTATCTTTTTATAAATGAGTGGTTATGGTTTATAAACAAGGAAATAATATTAGTTAACTAATTATGGATTCACTATAGTGTTTTGGTATGTTTATAAACTTGTGGTTGAAGTAAGGGTAAAGGTTTTATTTATTCACAAATTATTCTTGAAGATTTTATATTTGATAAGGATCTTTTTAGAAAATAATCTACACTTATGGTTGAATGATAATTCAATAAGATTGTCTTTAAAATGTGTTGAACCGTTTTAACTTCATATTATCAATATTTAAGATTGATACTATATATTAGACCTCAATTGGCTAACTTTAGAAATATTGGCAAATTTTATTTACCCTTTTATGAATTATTAATTAAGGAAATTATATTTAAATTCAAGTTATTAGGGTATTAAGTTTTTATTTACTTTAAAAGTGGAATGTTATATTTTTAACATATAAATATTATTTTTGTGATCATTTTGGTATATTACATTTATTTTTATGATTTATAAATAATAAAGTATGATTTTTATAAGATTTATTATTTTACAAACACTTAATAAATAATAGATATTTCATTTAGTGAAATAACAATACATGATTATGGTATTAAGTTATAGTACTTATTTTTCTAAGAATTTTGGTATATGATTTATATTTTTAGCATTTACCATTATTAAATTATGAATTATCAAAGTATTATTACTTATAAAATCTTTATTAAATAATATTTATTTAAATAGTTAAGATAATAATGTTTGATAATAAACTTAATTGTAGATTTTATATTTCTAAACATTTTCATATATTATACATATTTTTCTAAATTATAAAACAAAAGTTATTAAATTTATACGATTTATTCATTTCCTAAATTATTAAAATATAATAAAAGAATGTTTTACTGCATTACTGTTGATGTCAGCATGACACACATATGCAGTTAAATCATTTTACACCGAACATGTTCTACCCAGAGCCACTCACTAATGGATCCTATGCCATGTCATTTGAAGAAATTGTAAAACAAATCAAATAAGAGTATTATGACATCACTAGGTTGTCACGCTGACGTCACTCGAGCCTGATCCTCTGAGGTTGATGATCATTCCAGTGATTTAGTGTGCATGCGGGGCAGTGGTTAGGATCGTTGGAAAGAGCACAACGCGAGGAGCATAGCTATGGTGGCGCCGCCCAGAAATGGTCATCGGAGGTTGGTCGGCAACGAGCTTGCACGACGGCGCGGTACGGGATCACGCAGGGAGGTCACTACGACGAGCGAGCGATGAATTGAAGGATGCTAGGATACTCAGAAGCTCACCAGGAGCGCGAAGAAGGGCTCTTCAAAGTAAATCGTGACCGGAATCAATGGAGACCACGACGGCCAGACTTCAGGCAGGGAGATGTCGATTGGGGCGCTTAGGACCTCTTCGGCTTGCGTTCTTCATCAGAGAGCTCGAGGAAGACACGGCGGTGCTCGTAGCCTACTCAGAGGGCCAAGCGGAACCCTGAATGGTGTGGCCGGAATTCTCTAGACGATCTAGGGTTTCATCCAGAAGGAGTTTTCGAGGAAAAGAGGAAGCTAGGGTTCACCGGTGCGGCGGCGGGCTTCTTGTAGGCATCGAACAGAGGTAGCGCGGATCTTGGCGAAGTGCGACGGTGGTGTAGATGCCAGCGAGTTGCTTGCTCGATCGGGAGGTCGACGGCGATGCGAGGAAGACGACGAACAGACCACGCGAAGGGGTATGGGCCGATCGTGGGCTGTGCTTGGGCCAGGTGGGCCGTAGTGAAGTGAGAGAGGAAACTAGCTGCTGCTACTCGTGGGCGGTAGATAGGTGGAGGATAAACTCTGTCCGGCCTACTGCTCGGGCCTGGTCCTTTTTTCTTTGTATTTTCCTTTTTCTATATTCTTTTTGTTTTCAGATTGGTATATAACACATTTGTTTGAAATTTTCTTTATAGAATTTATTTGTTAATTATTTGCAGCAATAATGAAGTGTATTTAGAATCATATAGTGATCTTTTATTATACAGTGTTATAATTTCTTTATTTTCTCTTAATGGATCTTTTTTCTTTTTAATATTTTGAATGACCTTAGTAATGAATTTAATTTACCTAATAAACCATATCCTATTTAAGGATGTATTACTATTCATTTATAAAACTTGATTCTTATGAATTTTATAGTTTAAAGGAAATCTTTATATGGTGATCCTTTACCATTATATGACATATAATGTTTTGAGGACTTAATATGGTTAATATTATTCCAATGAACTTAAGTGATATTAAGATATATAATTTGTTATAACTTGCATAGATGTTTAAGGTTTAGAATTATAAATGTTTACCATGAATTTTAGGAGATTTAATATACTTGAATTGTTTGATAAATGTGGATGAACATTATGGGTGAAGATATATTGCTCTCATGTTTGTGATCAAAATGATATCACCATCTAAGATAAAATAGTGGGGTTGTTCTTTAGGATGGCTTAACAGTAAGAGTTGGTAATTATAGTTTCTAGGTACTTATGGTTTTAATGTTGTGAAGTGGCAAGATATACTTAAGTGACTTGTTATAGGAAAATATTCCTATAAGCCATTATGGAAATAAGATGATTGATTAAACAAATGAGATAGATATTAAGTTTGATTATAGATTTAAGGTTGAGTGTTACCAAGAATTCTTTTCTTCCATACTTCATAATTCTTGATTATAATTAAGGAATTTATATCCTAGATATATTACCACTTCACATCTATCATCATGTGTTAATCATGATGATCCTTTCTTATTATAATCTTACCAACCCTTCCTCCTTCTAAATCCATTTGTAAATCCAATGAGATTGACACTAAAGCTCTATATGATCTCCTCATAGAGATAATCCTCATCTCTAGAATGCTTCTAATGAATCTAAGTCCATTTGAATATTTACTCTCTTACTTCACATATTATTTTGTAATCACACTTAAAACTCTCAGAAGCTTGCCACTAAATCTTTTCATAATCTTCTCATATCTACACTTGTCTATATCAAACTACTCTACTAATGATAACCTCCCATCCAACAAGTGGGTACTATTAACTCCATTCATACTCTTCCTTTATCACCCATCACTAGTATTTCTCTAATTGATATATATATATATGCAAAATAGCCAGCTACACATAGGAATAGGTGCGCATAGCATATCCACCGTTAATTATCTCCCCTTTTGATATAGTGAGCACATGTTTCTAGACCCAGAATGTTGGCTCAATATTTGAGGATAGTAAAACCGTTAGTATTCCTTTGATGCATGCATGAAACCCTTGCAAACTAAGCTTATCAAATTTCATTTCGGTGAGGCAAACCCTAATATACTACATGCGCTAAACCGTAACCAAACTAAGCCTTATTCAATTGCGCTGAACCCAATGTGTCATAGTCAAAGACATGCAAAAAACCCTAAACAAAGTAAGATTCTCATATTTTTGCATGTCCGTTGCAAACCCTAAACAAAGTAACTCTCTCCCGCCAAAAATATAAGACACTAAACCACTTAGATGAAAAGTTAGGGTTTGCATACTATCACAAACTTTCACTAGGGTTTGCATAGTATGAAGCGTTTGCATGTAGAACTCATTTTAAGCCTTTTTCACTTTATCTTTCCATTTTAGATGCTAAAAATATCTTTGCCAAACAGCACGCTAAAAAATTAGGGTTTGCTCGAGACCCTAGGCATTGCATGCATGGACACATACGGTGTGGTACAACCGCCGTTAGAAACCGTTAGTCTTTCCAAGAGCCAGCCACTACCATCTAAAGTACCATTGCATGTGATCTCTTTATCCAACGGACCTAAACCTATGCACAGCTACACCTGTGTGTAGCAAATCCGCGTCGATATGTATATATATCAATTCCTACTTCACCACAGGTGTTTCGTATTTCCTAAGAGGAATTTACTACTTCTATAACTCAATGTTGCTCTAGCATCATCTTAATCATACTATCTTATCTCTACTTAACCATGAACTCATACTCCAACTTCACATTATATTAATGTGACTTGTCATGACTAACCTAGGATAACATATCTATACTAGGGTTTAATCATGTTGTATCCACCAATGTCACTTATACATGATATAATCATTCACCCTTAGTGACTTGAGCATGATCACTATATTCCTTTCCTCATTAATGGTTTAGGTTTGCAGTTGGCTAATCAAGGTTTCATCTATACAACATTATAGTTGCATTATGATTATCTTATTAATATCTCTATTTGGCTAGGAGATACTGATTATTGACTATGCCTACTTGATCCACATAGAATTAATCCTTGGTAACTATCTTTAATATTCATCCTTATAATCTTCTTTGTTACCACATAATTGTATCTTCCAAATAACTCTTCTATCCATTTAGGAGTAAGTTAACTCCATCAATTATCATATTTGTTTAATTATCTTCAAACTCTCCCATCCTATAGATGATATCTAAAATTAGCATTACTACTTACCTCTTCTTACTTCTTTCCTTATAGGCCTTAAGTGAATGCTATGATAAGGACAAGAGTTGATAGATCAAGAATTGATAGGTTAATATTTGATAGATCAATAGTTGATTACTCAACATTGATGAACAACAGATAATAGAATAAGATCCAATAGAGATAATAAGGATTGATATGGAAAGAAATATATGTGGTGAATGGTCTTGACTTGATTTCTTCCCTACTCAATAAGTGATAAGGAATTAGTGGTTAAGAACTACCATGATGCTCATGGTAGGAAATGGATAATAATAATATAGATCAAGATTTGGTTATTGGATTCTTGTTACTTGAGTTATATTCATAACTTGGTATTCATGGGTTGTTGGGATGAATATGTGATATCATATCTTAAGGATCAGATATTAAGCATTAAACAATATGCAATCGCTTAGTTTTATTACATTTGATATACCCTTAGATCAGATCATGTTTACCCTAAATAAGGTTTTAGCAAAGGTCATATTGAAACTTATCGCATTCATCTTGATGATCTACTTCAATTCCATCAAGTTGAGAGAAGCTTGAATCACTTTCACAAGTTCTGTTCAAAAGAGTGAAAATTATTCGGATTTTCTATGCATGAATGCACTGCACACATCTGTGTTCAGCATATTTCTAAGCTCTAATGCTGGGATGTTATAGACTCTCCCCCTTAAAATAAACTCCTTCCTCGAAGTTCGTACACTCTTTAATTTCGGAATGAGGAATTAACTTGTATTGGTTACGACATTTCTCAACTCCATAATAACCTCAAATGGGAGTAAGGGTAGTATCCCATATCCAGATAGTTTCCTTGTATTCTTATCATACATGGAATCTCCAACTTGTTGTCTCAATACCCAAAGTTCCTTTTACAATAGTCCCTTATGGATATTTCCTTCTTATGAAATCCTTAAATTGGAGTCTCTTCTTTAATTCATTTCCCTGATTAGGTATCCTAATCCAACTTCTTTACTTGATCATAGAACTTTCTTATCATACTAAGTAAGGTCTAGGAAGTCTCACTAAAATATGGTTTTAAATTTTTGTTAGAGAATAACTATGGCCAAAGGAATATATTTGGTTTGTCTTTGTATGGTTTATACTAGTAGTCCTTCCGAAGATTGGTTTCGAACACATTTAGTCCATACCCATTGGAATTTCTTGTTCCTCAACATATGTCTAATTGTATGTGCTTATTCCCTCTTAAGGATTACTTAAGAGTTGTTTCCTCTAGAATTAGTCTGTTAGGATTAATTTTTTTATCCCTTCAAGCTTTTACTTTAGCAGGCTTTAGATAATCTTTTATTATTACCTTAAGTACTTCTTCAACTTAATTTATTAATTACCTTAAGATTTGAGTACTACTATCTGGAAATAAACTTCTATCTTTCATCCAGACATACTTCCAAAAGTACTTTAATAATTATGACTTCTTTTAACCTTATGAAAATAAGGCTTAATGTTGTCATAGGTTAGTACTTCTTCTCCAACTTTACTCTGGAATTCAAATAACAATATTTCCGTTTATTGTTTACTCTCCCCCTTAGCGTTTACTAATGGTCTCTAAGCTGCCTTATAGTAACCATTGGCTTCATAATTAGAATATTGATCTCTGTTTAGCTTATACACTACCTCTTTAAGATTTCACGAAATAACTCACGGTATACCCACACAATCGTGGATCTTCGAAGTGAATCTTCCAACTTTATTTATCTTACTTACTATTTGTACATTCATTTTTTGGTAGGTTTGATTTCGCGAATTGTCTTAGAAAAAAATCGCTTTAATTTACATACTCCTTTATGTCTTACTTAACTTAGGCCAAGTTTTATGCTCTTTATGGAATACTAAGATGATCTGGTTAACTAAGTCAAATAAATACCAGTTGCAGATCAAATACCAGTTGTGGACTGTCAACACTTGGATTTTTAATCCCAGATGCCTGTTATGCCATACATCGCAATCCTAGGATTACCATTTTTTCGAGACATAACAAAATTGGATACCATAGTACATCATCCATTACAAACCATACATAAGGTCTTACACAAACAGGGATCTCATGATCCAGTTCTTAATACAACTTCAAGCTGTGGAATACGTAATAATAACGATAGCGTAGGCGAAGCTCCATCTTCGGCGTCACAGGCAATGCTGACGATGGGAGATGATCCTAGTTGTAGTAACCTTCCTGGGGTCCATCCTCCAGGTACTCCTCTTCATAGTCTGGCCACGGGAATAGCCAGGGACAAAGCCATGAGTACTCTTTAAGTACTCGCAAACTAATACTAACAAGTGAAGGGGTTTTTTTGATAATAGGACACTAGGCTCTAGGGTTGTTTTGCAAGAAGCCAGATTTATCTCTACTAGTTCCGAAGCAAGAGAAGCTAAACACAATTTTATAACTCCTAAGGGGGATCTTGTATCTCATCTCACAACTCTGTTGTGGTCAAGTCAAAGTCTCAATTCATTTCACAAGTCATTTTGAAAACATCTGACGGGGGAATAGTAAGGCCACTCCAACTGTCCATAACCGCGGACACGGCTATTCGAATAGTTTGACACTCTGCAGAGATTGTACACTTTCACCACAACATTCGATACATCCGTCAGGAACAAATCCTGAATTCACCATACTCAGTATGCGGATAATCAATCCTAACCTTTCGATTACACGCCCTATTATAAGCACCTCTCCTGTGAGTTTGGCCTCCCAACCATGACCAACTGTCATCTTGGTTGTATGCAGTGGACAATCTTCACAAGGTAGCCTCAGCTCAGACCTTGGCCGTGAGGGAACTAATACTAAGGTATATAAGTTTCCAGTCAAGCCCTACCCAATCTTCGAGTATTGTGGTTGTACAATAAAATTGGAATGGTATCGTATCCAGACAACCATCAGTTTTATAAAGGGGCTAAGGCTCATGCCTCAACATTTTCATCACTAAAATCATCTGGTGTTTTGGAAACACATGTCAAAACATCTCAGTAGAATGATCCATCATTCTAGGTTTTCATAACCATTTTCACCAAGTATTCCTATCTAAGGTTGATCAGTTTTATGCTTAGCACTAGCATCTACGAGTGGGGGTGAGTACTAATGAGGGGTGATAAACAAGTGGGGTTTCAACTAAGTTCAATCTCATGCCTTAGGATGACATCAAGATTTTCTAGCTTAGGCCAAATTTTATGCTCTTTGTGCAACCTTCAAATATATCTTTCTAGAATCTACAAGTCACTTAAGTACATTCTAAGGAAGTAGCTTTGATAAAGAAATAAAATAGAAAGCTTGCAAATAAAACTAGGAGGGGGTAACAAGTGGTATGATCACATATGCTTAAGGCATATAGTGGGCATGGTAACAGGTAATGGTTTGTTTGCACCATTGCAAGTATAAGCTTGCACATTCAACTAGTAGTATTAGGCTTGCTAAAGTAGAGTATCTTGCAAGTGTTAGCTTGTCTTGTGCAGAGCAGTGGTTGAAGTTCTCCTTGGATTCTTCTTCGTAGTATCCTCCTTCCTCCTCGTATCCTTGGTCGGTACTAGCGTCTATAAATAAATACGATGTACACAATCACCAAACAATACTTAACTACTTGCAATCATCACACAAAAGGGTCCTATAGATGATCTAACATCATCACTAACATTACAAGGTTAAATCTTGGTTTAATTCCTTTTATTTTTAGAAAAGTAATTTCTACTCATTGAAAAACTACTTAATATTTAATATTCTCCAAACCAAACATGGGATCATGTTGACACATGTCATCACCACATATTTTAGTCCATGGGAATGTGATTTAAAGTGGTGTCACAATTTAATAAGGTTTTACCCTTTTATTTTTAATTAAATAATGTGTCTAGAAATGCCTATCTGGCATTCTTTTATTACTTGGTTAATATTTCTGTTCGTAAACCTTTATATTTTTATATATTCTGAAAGGTATGGTTAAATGTGATTTTTGAGAGTTGGAATCAACTCAAAAGCTATTATGGTTTTAAATTGAAAAATGTTTGAATGCATAAAAGCTTCTGCTTTGTTATTTTTACCAAGGATGATCTACAGATCCAAATGACTTGAATCCAACGGGCTTGGATTCAGCATTCCCAGGCCTTTCTAACAAAATTAGTTTCATTCAATTTGGTGCACTGAATCGATCTGGGTTGATTTTTGAATCTAGGTACAGAAGTGTGTTTGAATGAAAATGGAAAAATCCAAATTCAAATTCAAACAAGGCGCACATCAATGGCCTGCTAAGCATAGCGCTTACGTGGGCTGGTTAAGTTGTTGTCCCCATGCGTCAGTGAGACGAGGGGGTGCGAAGCGGTATGGGGCGATGTGGTGAGTTCGATCTGGTTCTAATCCAACGGTTGAGGGTCATCATCGACGTTGGGCAACACCGGCGAGACAGAAACCTAACACGGAAGGCGGGGGTTGTTGGGGGATCACCGGGGTTCAGGCGAGGTTCAGCGAGGCGGGCGAACGACGAAGTTGACAACGGCGAACCTCCTGGTACCGGCAGCTTCTCCTGGGGCGGCTCCAATCGCTGGCTCCCTTCTTCTCCAGAGGCGGTCGACTCCGGTGAAATTCCGGCGAAGTGCTGCTCGCCTTGCTCCGAGGACGGGGTGGAACGATCAGTGAGGAGAGGGGAGTGCGATGGTGTGCTCAAATCGGTTGGGGGTGGCCTCTATTTATAGTGGCGAGAGGGGACCGACGGGGTGCATGGTGAGCTCGTCGTGGTCGACGACACAGAGGGATATCGACGTGGGCGATGGTAGGGGGCGGTGCGGTGCTTCCTGCTGATGCTCAATGACATGGTTTCGAGGCTTGGGGCGGTGTGGTTTGGTCGAAACGCGGCGGTGCTCTGCGCGTGCCCGACGGAGGTTTTTAATGCGCACAGCGTGCGTGGTCCGCGCGGCGGCGAACGAGCGTGTTTGTGGGATTGCTGGGACGGTGGTGATCACTAATGCACGCGGCGGGGGCGGCGGGCGGTCGGTGGGCATCGTTCGAGCGTGGCGCACGGGGCGCGCTCTTGGCATGGTTGCTGGCGAGCTTGGTATGGTCCGTGCGTGTGGTCCAGGGGTTGGCAAGGTTCAAGCATTGGACAGGGAGTGGCGGTGTGGTGTTGGCTTGCTCCTAGACATGTTGTCTAGGCTTGTTTCTTCTCCTAGCTTGCTGTCGACATGAGGGTGACAAAGGTGCACTCGGCCTGCTCACCATTGATGGCATTGCCAAGATTACAGTGATGCTAGAGGTTTGCAATTGAGCTAGATGATCTACTAAAACCTAGTTGTAACCAGAGAGGGAACAAGTTAGGCTTCAATCACTGTTCACAATAGTGTTTGGATTTTGTTCGATTTGAATCTGCAAGGTGTTTGATGAAATGGCCGCAAGAATTCAAGTTTTGAATTTTGAAAAGATTTTTGGTGGGTGTGCTAGGTTGGTGCTGGTGAGTCTGCAGATGCTTGGGTTTTGAAAGTTGAGCTTGTTTGAGTGGTTTTTGAAAAAGTGGGATCTTCCTATATGATAAAGATTCAATTTTGAACTGTCCTTTAAACTATGCATTCAAAAGTTTCTGGATGATCACAAGGTGGGCCTTGGTACTTGGTTATGAGATAATCAAGGGGTGCAAAGATCCAGAAAAGTTTATGTTAAGTTCTGAAAGTTTGAGACAGCCAAAGTAGGCATGGGAGTTAAATTGGTCAAAATGACCATTCCCTTATTTTATTTGTTTTGATTTACTTGTCTTTGGGAAAAGTGTGGGAAATGTTTAGATGATGTTTATTTCACCTAAGCATCCATTTACAAGCAAAGAAACACACACACAAGGTGGTTCAAAAGAATTCAAAATGAAATGCATACTCACATGCATGCTTTCATATTTTTATTTAGAAAAGTTTTTGTTAACCCTAAATTTTGATGATTAGAGTTTGATGGTCCATGTTTAGTATTTTTTGGGATGTTACAAACCTTCCTCCCTTAAACAAAATCTTGTCCCGAGATTTAAAAAAGGACGAAAAAGATTACCTAGGATTTGAAGAGATCGGGAAACTCCGTCCTGATGTGATCTTCGCGTTCCCAGGTAGCTTCCTCTTCTGTGTGGTTGCTCCACTGAACCTTGATAAACTTGATGCTTCGGGTTCGGGTAGTTCTGAAAGCTTCTACCAAAATACGGATGGGTACCTCGGGATAGGTTAGGTCATCGTTGATCTCTATGGTCCGGTGATCGATATTCTTGAACACTTCGGTCTTCTCTGGAACTTCGAGACACTTGCGAAGTAACGAGATATGGAACACATTGTGCACGGCTGACATCTCTTCGGGTAGTTCCAATTGATACGACACTTCTCCTTGACGGTTCAGAATCTTGAAGGGTCCGATATATCTGGGGGCTAACTTTCCTTTGAGTTGGAAACGCTGCATTCCCTTCAATGGCGACACTTTTAGATAAACAAAATCTCCTATGTTGAAGGCGAGGTCTCGACGTCTCTTGTCGGCGTAACTCTTCTGTCTGGACTGGGCCGTCTTGAGGTGCTCACGAATCTGGTGAACCTTCTCTTCTGCTTATCGTAGGATGTCGGGTCCGAAGATCTGACTCTCTCCTACTTCCGACCAGTTCAAAGGGGTGGGACCCTTCCTTCCGTACATGAATTCAAATGGGGCCATTTGCAAACTGGCTTGATAACTATTGTTGTATGAAAATTCTGCAAACGGCAGACAGTCTTCCCACTTGGATCCATATTCTAACACACATGCTCTCAGCATATCTTCTAGTATTTGATTTACTCGCTCTGTTTGTCCATCGGTCTGAGGGTGATAAGCGGTGCTAAAATCTATGCGGGTTCCTAAACCTTCTTGGACTTTCTTCCAAAATCTCGAGGTAAACTGAGTTCCTCGATCTGATATGATGTTCTTGGGGACTCCATGCAAACTAACTATTCTAGTGATGTACAACTCTGCTAGCTTCAAACTCTGATATGTGGTCTTGACGGGTAAGAAATGGGCGACTTTGGACAATCTGTCCACTATGACCCAGATAGAGTCACTGCCCCTACTAGAAGTAGGCAATCCGGTGATAAAGTCCATTCCAATGGAATCCCATTTCCATTCCGTAATCTGCAAGGGTTGCAACAATCCAGCGGGTCTTTGATGTCCTGCCTTGACTCGCTGACATATATCACACTTGGCGATATAGCTTCCGATTTCTCTCTTCATCTTATGCCACCAAAATTGCTCTTTCAAATCTTGATACATCTTAGTTCCTCCGGGGTGGATAGAATAAAGAGTATCATGAGCTTCCTTTAGAATAACTTCTTTCAAATCAGAGTTTGTTGGTACACAAAGGCGTCCTTTGTACCACAAAACTCCTTCTTCGTCTTCGGTGAATCCGGGTACCTTGCCTGTACCGATACTACGCTTGATTCCGTCGATACTAGCATTCCCCTTCTGTGCCTCTTTGATCTGACTGATCAATGTGGGCTGAAGTTCTATGCTAGCCAAAAATCCTTCACTTACTAATTCTATTCGAAAATCTTCCATTTCCTTGTGCAAGCTTGGTTGCTCCTTCAAGATCATGGAGTTCAAGAGGCACGGCAATCTGCTAAGGGCATCTGCTACCACATTGGCTTTACCAGGGTGATAGTGAATGTCCAGGTCATAATCCTTGATTAGCTCAATCCATCTTCTCTGTCTCATATTCAGCTCCTTCTGAGTGAATATATACTTCAAGATCTTGTGATCCGTATAAATCTCACAATGATTTCCCATCAGGTAATGCCTCCATGTCTTCAGGGCTAGGACTACGGCTACGAGTTCGAGGTCATGGGTTGGGTAATTTTGCTCATGTTGCTTCATTTGTAGAGATAGATAAGATATAACTTTGCCTTCTTGCAGTAGCACACATCCGAGACCGATCTTGGATGCGTGACAATACACGTCGAAGGGCTTCGTGATATCTGGCATGATCAAGATTGGGGCTGAAATCAATCTCCTCTTGAGTTCTTGAAAACTCGCTTCACATTTGTCCGTCCATTCAAACTTCTTGTCCTTCTTCAGCAATTGGGTCATGGGTCTGGCGATACTCGATAATCCTTCTACGAACTTGCGGTAATATCCCGCCAATCCGAGAAATGCACGAACTTGGGTTTGAGTGGTTGGGGCTTGCCAATCTTCTACATCTTTCACTTTGGCAGGGTCAACGGCAATTCCTCCGGCTAATACAATGTGACCAAGGAATCCTGCCTCCTGTAACCAGAATTCACATTTGCTAAACTTGGCATACAACTGATGCTCTCTAAGGGTTCCAAGAATGGTCCTTAGGTGTAGCTCATGTTATTCTTATGATTTGGAATAAATCAGAATATCATCGATGAAAACAACGACAAATTTATCCAGGAAGTCCATAAAAATCTTATTCATGAGATTCAAGAAATAAGCGGGGGCAATGGTTAATCTAGAAGACATTACTATATACTCGTACAATCCATATATGGTGGTAAAGGCAGTCTTTGGAATATCCTCTGCACGAATTTTGAGTTGATGATAACCACTTCTAAGATCAATCTTAGAAAACACGTTGGCACCGGTCAACTGATCAAACAAATCTTCTATCTTGGGCAAAGGGTACTTGTTCTTGATGGTGACATCATTCAACTTCCGATAATCTGTACACAAACGGTTACCTCCATCCTTCTTGTCCACAAATAAGACAGGTGATCTCCATGGTGACGCACTTGGTTGAATCAATACAATTTCCAACATGGCATCCAGTTGCTTCTTCAGTTCTTCTAGTTCTGACGGGTTCATACTATATGGTCTCCGGGATATGGGTCCAGTTCCGGGGATTAGTTCGATGAGGAACTCGATATCCCGATCTGGGGGCATACCAGGCAAAACATCTGGAAATACATCGGGGTATTCACAGACTATCCGGACTTGGTCAATGGTAGGTTGGGCTATACTCTTGTTGCACTTGAATTGACGAGGTAAGGTTTCAGATATATACTGATCGATATTCCAGTCTTGGTCATGGTTATGGCTTTCTTGGCATAGTCAATCAATCCTTTATGTTTGGACATCCAATCCATTCCTAGTACTACTTCCAAACCTTTAGTTCCGAGTACTATCAGATTAGCATAAAAATCTATGCCATGGATTCGGATAGGGACGGCTTTGCAAATTTGCCTAGCTTTGGTGGTTGAACCGAGAATTTGAACAATCATTACATGCTTTAGTTTGGTTGGTTGAATTTTACTAGTGCATGCAAATTCTTCGGTGACAAATGAATGCGTTGCACAAGAATCAAACAACACTCTTGCAAGTACTGAATTAACAGAAAACATACCCAGCACGACGTCTGGCGCTTCCTGAGCTTCTTCAGCATGCATGAGAAAAAGACGTCCGTTGCGGTTGAGCGAATTCCCTGGGGCAAACCTTCTTCCGGGCTGGACACGACGCTTCTACTGAGCTGGGGCATTGGCATTGGGTGCTGCGGCATTCTTCTTGTTGGGGCACTCGTTGGAGTAGTGATCCTTATTTCCACAGTCATAACAAGTCACCTGCGACTTGTCCTTTGCTGCTACAGGCACAACATTGCTTCCAGTCCTCGGGGCAGTGTTGGTGTTGGTGGCAGCATTGTTGGTGTTGAACTTGGGTGGGGCATGGTTGAAATTTCTAGAGTTGCCGGGGTTGTTGTGATTTCCTCTGGGCCTAGGGTTTTCACGGTTGGGATAGGTGGAACGGTTCCTCGGGGGTCTGTTGGTTCTCGGGGTAAATCCGGAAGATGGGTTAGGGCGATACTTTGGGGTCTGATGGGTTCCTGGCTGGTGCATCATGCGACGCTTGCGGTTCTCATTGGCTTGATTGATCTTTCCTTCCATCTGGATGGCCGAGTCGACAAGAGCTTCAATATCCGCAAAGGGGATATTGAATAACACAGTCTGCATCTCATCATGCAGAACATTCAGGAATCGTTCTTTCTTCTTGGCTTCGGTGTCAATCTCATCCGGGGCATACCTAGCTAATGACAAAAATTTGTCACGGTATTCCACTACAGTCATTCTTCCTTGCTTCAGTTCTCTGAACTCGTCTCTCATCCTCTTGATTAAACCCGGCGGCACATGGGTTCTGCTAAACTTGACCTTGAATTCCTCCCAGGTCATCATCTGGCCTCCGGTCATTGCACGAACACTGTTCCACCAAGCTCTGGCATCTCCGGCTATATAGTGGGTGGCAAACAGAACTTTCTCGTTGGCTTCCACTCCGGCGACTTCTAGGTTATTTTCCATGGTTTGCAGCCAATCATCAGCATCTAGGGGTTCTTCTGACTTAGTGAAAACAGGTGGGTTGGTATTCTAGAAATTCTTGAGATTAGATCCATGGTTGTCCTGATTTCCGTGGCCTTGATTGTTGTGGGCAAGCTGAGCTATCTGTTGCAGGGTGGCTAGGTTGGCTTGACGTTCCGCTCTTTCAGCTTCACGGTCAAAAGTCAACATTTGCAGGATCTGCAACATCGGGTCCGGGGATGAACCACTTACTCTGCGTGGCATCTGAAGATTGAGATAGATCATGAGAAAAGAGGGAAATTTCTATGGTTCTGGGACTTTAAAATGTTTTTAAAGTTTGACTCAGATTTTCTAACAACTTGCTTTTCATTTATTCATTCATAGAACACGATACAACACACACCACAACAAAGAAAAACAGATGGTTTTTAGAACCAATCTGGAATCTACGATACAGTGGGACCGAATACTACTCACTACGTTTGGGCACTAGCGTAGTTGTGAGTTTTACTAAAAGTGATCTAGGGTGCAAAATTTGATGTAAGCTTTGAAATAGTCTTGGAGTAGCGTGAATTTTTATGAAAGAGTCCAAGAGGTAAGAATCAAAATAAGTTTTTGTAAATATTTGCTAGCGTGAATTTTTATGAAAGAGTCCAAGAGGTAAGAATGAGAATAAGTTTTTGTAAATATTTGCTTTCTTTGGTTTTGAAACTAAGTTTTTGAATTCAAATGTCCAGTCTAACTACGGTCTCCTATGGTCAGGATGGCTCTAAAACCAACTTGTCAACACCCGAATTTTTTATCCCAAATGTCTGTTATGCCATACATCGCAATCCTAGGATTACCATTTTTGCGAGACATAACAGAATTGGATACCATAGTAAATCATCCATTACAAACCATACATAAGGTCTTACACAAATAGGGATTTCATGATCTAGTTCTTAATACAACTTCAAGCAGCAGAATACATAATAATAATGGTAGCGTAGGCGAAGCTCCATCTTCGGGGTCACAGGCAATGCTGACGATGGGAGATGATCCTAGTTGTCGTAACCTTCCTGGGGTCCATCCTCTAGGTACTCCTCTTCATAGTCTGGCCATGGGAATAGCCAGGGACAAAGCCATGAGTACTCTTTAAGTAATCGCAAACTAATACTAACAAGTGAAGGGGGTTTTTGATAATAGGACACTAGTCTCTAGGGTTGTTTTGCAAAAGCCAGATTTATCTCTACTAGTTCAGAAGCAAGAGAAGCTAAACACAATTTTATAACTCCTAAGTGGGATCTTGTATCCCATGTGACAACCCTGTTGTGGTCAAGTCAAAGTTTCAAATCATTTCATAAGTCGTTTTGAAAAGTCTGATGGGGGAACAGTATGGCCACTCCAACTGTCCATAACCGCGGACGCGGCTATTCGAAAAGTTTGACACTGTGCAGAGATTGTACACTTTCACCACAACATTCGATACATCCGTCAGGAACAAATCCTGAATTCACCATACTCAGTATGCGGATAATCAATCCTAACCTTTCGATTACACGCCCTAGTATAAGCACCGCTCCTGTGATTTTGGCCTCCCAACCATGACCAACTGTCATCTTGGGTACTACACAGGTGGACAATCTTCACAAGGTAGCCTCAGCTCACACCTTGGCCGTGAGGGAACTAATACTAAGGTATATAAGTTTCCAGTCAAGCCCTACCCAATCTTCGGGTATTGTGGTTGTACGATAAAATTGGAATGGTATCGCATCTAGACAACCATCAGTTTTATAAAGGGCTAAGGCTCATGCCTCATCATTTTCTTCACCAAAATCATCAGGTGTTTAGAAACACATGTCCAAAACATTTCAATAGAATGATCCATCATTCCAAGGTTTTCATAACCATTTTTCCACCAAATATTCCCATCTAAAGTTGATCAAGTTTTATGCTTAGCACTAGCATCTACAGGTGGGGGTAAGCAATAATGAGGGGTGGTAAACTAGTGGAGTTCTAACTAAGTTCAATCTCATGCCTTAAGATGACATCAAGATTATCTAGCTTATTCCAAATTTTATGCTCTTTATGCAACCTTCAGATAACTTTCTAGTATCTATAATTCACTTAAGTAAACTCTAAGGAATAGCTTTGATAAAGAAATAAAGTATAAAGCTTGTAAGTAAAAACTAGGATTGGTTGGTCATATATGCTTAAGGCATATAGTGGGCAGAGTAACAAGTAGTGGTTTGTGGCATCAGTAGGGTATCTTGCAAGGCTTAGCTTGCATTGGTTCACTTAGTTAATAAAGCTTGCTAAATTGCAAGTGTTAGGTTGCAGGGTTACTAGCTTGCACATTCACTAGTAGTATTAGGCTTGCATAGGTAAACTTGATTAGTAAGGCTTGCCTTGTGCAGAGCAGTGGTTGAAGTTCTCCTTGGCTTCTTCTTCGTAGAATCCTCCTTCCTCCTCGTATCCTTGGTCGGTACTATCGTCTATGAATAAATACGAGGTACACAATCACCAAACAATACTTAACTACTTGCAATCATCACACACAAGGGTCCTATAGATGATCCAACATCATCACTAACATTACAAGATTAAAGCTTGGTTTAATTATTTTTATTTTTAGAAAAGTAATTTCTACTCATTGAAAAACTACTTAAGATTTAATATTCTCCAAACCAATCATGGGATCATGTTGACACATGTCATCACCACATATTTCAGTCCATGGGAATGTGATTTAAAGTCGTGTCACAATTTAATAAGGTTTTACCCTTTTATTTTAATTATTTAAAGTGGCTAGAAATGCCTTTGTAGCATTCTTTTATTACTTGAACATTATTTCTGAAGGTAAACCTATATATTTTTATATATTCTGAAAGGTATGGTTAAATGTGAATTTTGAGAGTTGGAATCAACTCAAAAGCTATTATGGTTTAAATTTGAAAAATGTTTGAATGCAGAAAAGCTTCTGCCTTGTTATTTTTACCATGGGTGATCTATAGATCCAAATGACTTGAATCCAACGGGCTTGGATTCATCATTCTTAGGCCTTTCTAACAAAATTGGTTTCATTCAATTTGGTGCAATGAATTGATATGGGTTGATTTTTGAAGTTGGGTACAGAAGTGAGTTGGAAACAAAATGAAAAAGGTTTAATTCAAATAACTGGGTTGCGCGGGAAATGTTAACGGGCCGGCCTGCTAAGCGCAGTGCTCCCGTGGGCTACTTAAGTAGGTGTCCCCACTCGTCAGTGAGAAGGGAGGGGCGAAACGGTACGGGGCGATGGGGATCGTTCGATCTAGTTCTAATCCAACGGCTGAGAGTCATCGTCGATGTTGAGAAAAGCCGGCGAGAAAGAAACCTAGCGCGGCCAGTGAGGGGAGCTAGGGGCTCACCGGGGTGCAGGCGAGGGTCGGTTAGGCGGGCGAACGACGAAGTCGACGACGGCGAACTCAGGGGTGGTCGCGGCAGCTCCTGGGATGGACGAAATCGATGGCGCCCTTCTTCTCTAGAGGCGGCGGGCTTCGGTCAAATTCCGGCGAGGTGGTGCTCGCCTTGCTCTGGGAACGGTGTGGCACGATCAGTGAGGAGAGGGGAGTGAGATGGTGTGAATAAATCGAGCGGGGGTGGCCTCTATTTATAGTCGAGCGAGGGGACCGACGGGGCGCACGGTGAGCTCGTCGGGGGCGATGTTACAGGCGGCTATTGGCATGGGCGAAGGTTGGGGCGGTGCGGTGTTCCCTGGCGATGCTCAACGACATGGTTTTGAGGCGTGGGGCGGTGCGGCTTGGTCTCGTACATGCGACGCTCTGCACGGCAGAGGCGGCGTCTTCGACGGCGAGCTGTGGCTATGGGGCACGGGCGGTGAAATGGGCATGTCTGGCGGTCTCCTAGGACGGTGGGGAGCATGTTGGCGGGCGGCGAGGGCTCGAGGTGGTCTGGCTGAATGGGAACAGTGCGTGCTCTGCGTCGTGGGTCGACACGGGCGCAGCGTTCCTGGCGGTTCTGGCTGCTGTCCGCGAGGCTGGGCTGGTCGAGAGGGGGCGGTGAAGCATGGGCTACCTCCCAGACAAGGTTGGCACGGCTAGTTCTTCCTTTAGCCTGCTGTCCACACTGGGGTGACATGGGTGTGCTCGGCTGTTCACCATTGATGGCCTTGTCAAGCTTACAGTGGTGCTAGGGATTTGTTAGGGCCGTTAGATGATCTACTAAGGCTAGTGGTGTCCAGAGAGGAAACAAGTTAGGCTCAATTCACTGCTCAAAACAGTGTTTAGATTTTGTATGATTTGTGTCTACAACCTGTTTGATGAAATGGCCGCATGAAATCAAGTTTTGAATTTTGAAAAGATTTTTGGTGGGTTTGCTAGATTGGTGCTAGTGAGTCTGCAGATGCTTGGGTTTTGAAAGTTGAGCTTGTTTGAGTGGTTTTTGAAAAAGTGGGATCTTCCCATGTGATAAAGATTCAATTTTGAATTGTCATTTAAACTATGCATTTGAAAGTTTCTGGATGATCACAAAGTGGGCCTTGATACCTTGTTATGAGTACATTCAAGAGGTGCAAAGATTCGGAAAAGTTTCCATTAGGTTCTGAAAGTTTGAGACAACCAAAGTAGGCATGGGAGTTAAATTGGTCAAAATGACCATTCCTTTATTTTATTGGTTTTGATTTATTTGTCTTTAGGAAAAGTTTGGGAAATGTTTAGATGATGTTTATTTCACCTAAGAAACATTTTACAAGCAATGAAACAATCAAACAAGGTGGTTCAAAAGAATTTCAAATTAAATGCATACACATATGCATGCCTTCATAATTTTAATTAGAAAAGTTTTGGTTAACCCTAATTTTGATGATTAGAGTATGATGATTTAAGTTTAATATTTTTGGGATGTTACAACGTGTCTGCTGCTTGCCGAGCGTGATGACGTCGGTCGGCGTGGCGCCCAGGCGCTCTCGGCATGGTTGCTGGCGAGCTTGACATGGTCCGTGCGTGTGGTCCAGGGGTTGGCAAGGTTCAAGCATTGGACAGGGAGTGGCCGTGGGGTGTTGGCTTGCTCCCAGACATGTTGGCTAGGCTTGTTTCTTCTCCTACTTGCTGTCGACATGAGGGTGACAAGGGTGCACTCGGCCTGCTCACCATTGATGGCATTGCCAAGCTTACAGTGATGCTAGAGGTTTGCAATTGAGCTAGATGATCTACTAAAACCTAGTTGTAACCAGAGAGGGAACAAGTTAGGCTTCAATCACTGCTCACAATAGTGTTTGGATTTTGTTTGATTTGAATCTACAAGGTGTTTGATGAAATGGCCGCAAGAATTCAAGTTTTGAATTTTGAAAAGATTTTTGGTGGGTGTGCTAGGTTGGTGCTGGTAAGTCTGTAGATGCTTGGGTTTTGAAAGTTGAGCTTGTTTGAGTGGTTTTTGAAAAAGTGGGATCTTCCCATATGATAAAGATTCAATTTTGAACTGTCCTTTAAACTATGCATTCAAAAGTTTCTGGATGATCACAAGGTGGGTCTTGGTACTTGGTTATGGGTACAATCAAGGGGTGCAAAGATCCATAAAAGTTTCTGTTAAGTTCTGAAAGTTTGAGACAGCCAAAGTAGGCATGGGAGTTAAATTGGTCAAAATGACCATTCCCTTATTTTATTTGTTTTGATTTACTTGTCTTTGAGAAAAGTGTGGGAAATGTTTAGATGATGTTTATTTCAGCTAAGCATACATTTACAAGCAAAGAAACACACAAACAAGGTGGTTCAAAAGAATTCAAAATGAAATGCATACTCACATGCATGCTTTCATATTTTTATTTAGAAAAGTTTTTGTTAACCCTAAATTTTGATGATTATAGTTTGATGATCCATGTTTAGTATTTTTGGGATGTTACATGGACCATTCTAGGGTGTATGTATTACCCTACGAGCTTTTGACATACCACTGGAATTCTCTATGAATTTTCAAAGCTAGAATACCATTTTGTTCCAAAGCTTCTTCTTTGTACTTATTCATGATACTTCCATGAACTATGTACAACTAATTCATTAACTTCTTAGGAACTTTACCTATTTTGGGTGAAATTAATTTCATCACTTCTTGTTACTCCATACATCTTCTATACTAATCTTCCTTCTTATTGCTGGTTAGTAATGATCTGAACTTGATCCATCCTTCAAATTTTGTTGATAATCCTTATACTTAGCTTCATTCTTCATGGAAGCCTTCATCTTGATCTTTGGAAGTCATCACTCCCTTACACGAATTCCCTTTTATATCTAGGTCTATAACATCAAGTAGTAACTGGATGTTGCAACATGCATTTGCACACCAAGTCAAACTTCATGTACAGATCTAGTCAATCTAGAAGATCCAAGAAAAACAAATAAATCCAAATGTGGTACATATATCACACAATATTCTAAGCCTTGTAATATTGTAGTTGAGTATAATATCTCTAGAATTCAGGCTTAGTTGTGTAGTATATGGCACCTCCGCATATAGGTTCACATCGTGATACATAGCACATATGTTCAAACTATTCTGTATCTCAATATTTACCCAAATAGCTCAATTGCAACAGAATAATGTTAAGCAAAGTGGACTCAATTTGGTTTTGACTTACTTTTTGTCTCACTTTTTGAATGATTAACTATAACCAACCTTTCCTTTACCAATAAGCTAACCTCACATAATCTCTCGAAATGACTAATACGTTTCAATTGAATACCTAAAAGTAAACTTTATCAGGAATTATGTCACCTATGACTTCTAGCATAGTTCTAGCATCTTATTTTCTTACTTATACTTAAGATATTTTACTAATTACTTGTCATATTCACACATACATCATGGTTTCGGAGCTAATCTCGCCATGATCTTGTTATGTCTTACCTATTCATCATGATTTAAGAGCTAATCTCACCATGATGATTTTACTTTTTATTGTATCATTATTGATCTAACATCATTTCACTTTATCACGTAGAATTCTTAAGTGAATCCCACATGATTTACTGCCCATTACAACTACACATGCTCTAATGGTCTTCACTATATTTTCTATTATTACCAATTAACAATAAGATTTTACTGCCTTACTTGAATTCTATGGTTAGACTACACCATTTGTATTACTCCATAAGATATCTTAAACTTAGTCATAATCTACTTTGATGTTTTAACTCACTTAAAACAGCTTAATGGTGTTCTACCCTCTTAGAGCTAGTACCATACCGAGAAAATATGGATACTACTCCTAATAAAGATGAGTTAAACATTTCGTGACAAAGTTATCCTCAAGTGGATACTCATCACAAATTATAAGAACATTTAGTTTAGATAAGATGGCTCCTATAGTTACTATCCAACCTACAAATCTTCCTAAAAGGGTTTTAATCCTAAGGTCAAAGCATATGCTCTGATACCAACTGCTGTGACCTAGCATACCACTGCATGATGTAGTACACTATAGACGTTGACATAACACCAATGAAACACCGTTAACATGTATTACATCCCTCAGAGTGGTACAACAGAAACACAGCAGGTCCAAGACATGACTATAGGTTATAACTCGACTCTTTACAAAAGATCTAGAGAACACTCTAAGTTTAAGAGAGAGAAAGGAACTTCTTACAAAGAAGAATCTTTAATAATCAACGCATAACCAACATACTAAGAGACTAGTATTTGAACTATTGGGGCTTGCATTGCTGCTATTGCAATTCTCTAGAGAAGGAGGTTCTATGGCTAGATATTATATTCCTATCTAATTAGCAACTTCGTCTTCACTTGAGTAGATGTATATGGTGACTTTCTTGAATTCATTGAAGAGCTTGAGCTTTTGATGATTATTCCTGGAGCATAACATGATGTATATGTCATCTTAATGACTTCAGAATATAGTAAGCGTTAAGAAGATACTTTGAGTACGAGCGTACTCAGCAAGTTCACTAGAGAGGAGTGTTTGATGCACTATATCTACAGCCACAGACCGTAGGTCATAGGCAATGCAAGTTTTTGTAAACATTTCATCAAAGGTTGCTTTTATTCTGAAAATCTATGTTCGTCAGACTTCACAGGTTTACTAGAACATTCATGGAGTTCCTTTCCTGCCGTGTTCGTAGCTCCTTCCCGGAACAG
Source organism: Avena insularis (assembly GCA_023614405.1). Classification (NCBI taxonomy): domain Eukaryota; kingdom Viridiplantae; phylum Streptophyta; class Magnoliopsida; order Poales; family Poaceae; genus Avena; species Avena insularis. The sequence continues at coordinate 16,249,503 of CM042691.1, forward strand.
GGAGTAACAAGTTACAGTTCTTACACTCTGCAGAGGTGCGTTACTTTACCCATGAGAGATCTTAGCTTTGTTGAACATCCGGGCCGCGAACCCGTTCACACTTCCTTGGTATGAGGCCCAGACTAAGATCCAAGCCAATCACTGCCCTCTCCGCGACCCCACAAGTCTGCACGATCCTTCGGGGCTGGCTCACCTCCGTTAATCCCCCTTTCAAGCAACCTAAAACCCTGATGAGTTCCCAAAGACTCTATGAGTTTGTGATGCCCTAGCAAGTTCCATATCAGATGGACTATACCACTAAAAACCACTCATACATAATCTAGACACCAAAAGCGTGGGAGGTTGATACGTTGGAAACATATCTATAATTTTTGATGCTCCATGCTTTTTTAGTATCTGCTTTGCTTTACTTGTCCACAGTTTGATGTGCTTTTTTTATGTTTTCTGGTACTAACCTACTAACAAGTTGAAACAGTGCCAGATGCCTGTTTTCTTCTATTTTGGTTTCAGAAAATTTAGTAAAGAAATATTCTCGGAATTGGACGGTACAAAGGACAATGTCAATTACTTTTCATGGGGAACAATAAGTCCATAGGAGAGCCTGAGGGGCTAGCCAGGGCGGCCAGACCCATCCCAGGCGCGGGTAGGCCCAGCCCTACGCCTGGCTAGGGTTTGGTGGCCCTGGCCGCCTCCTCGGTCTCCCCCTTCGCCTATAAGAAGCCCCCGATGCAGAAACCCTGGGTACCCGATTAATATTCAACGAAACCCTAGATCGGGGGTGGATCTGAAGTTCTTCTGGCACCCTGCTCGATGGGAGATCATCCCGGAGGCCTTCTCTGCGGTATGATGCGTGAGTAGTTCCACCTTGGACTATGGGTCCATGTAGTAGCTAGATGGTTGTATCTCCTCCTTTGTGCTTTCATTTATAGATCTTGTGAGCTCCGTTCATGATCAAGATCTAATCTATTTGTAATCATGCATGTTGTGTTTGTGTCACATCCCAAAAAAATTCATAATTTGAAATGTGAAAAATAAATAAACAAAATAAATAATTGTGGAAATTTAGGGCGAAAAGAAAGTTTTTGTTTCTAAATTTAAACATCAAAACCCATCTTGAACAAACTTTGAATAAAAGGGAATCCAACAAAATTCAAATCAAGTGGAATGCATTCATCAATGAATGAATCTTGAAATTTAAACACTTGGAAAAGTTAAACCAAAACCCTACAACCCTAATGGAATAAATCATTCCAAAGATTTATCTAAGACTATGGATTTGATCCATATAAAATTAAGCAACAATCATTTTTAAAATGATCAAAAATGAAAAAAAAAATATTATAAACCATAGAAATTGATTTCATTCAATTTGGAGCCATAGATGAAATCTTATGAATTTAATAAGATAAAGGAATTAAATTTCCAAAGCTAATAAAGCTCCTAAATAAAAGCTCATACCAAATTATGAGAAAATTAATACTAAAAGGATTTAAAAAGATAAACAAATATTAAATAAAATTATACAAATTGGAATCACCAAGTTTGGATCTTTAAATAAAAAGATATAAAAGCCAAATTAAATCTTGGCCAAATCCATAATAAAATGGAATAAAGATAATCCAAATCCAAATAAAATAAAAGGATAAAGAATATTCAAATAAAAGTATGTGGGATTAAATCATATTCAAATTATTTAAATAGAAGACAAAATCCCTAATAGAAATGATTATTTAAATCATGAGAAAATAATAAATGGGAATTTTCCAAAGTGGATTAAAAAGTTATCTAATTAACTTAAAAGAATTATTTGAATGAAATTTATATGGAATAAAAACCATATTTCATTTTATTTGAATAAAGACAATTTCCCAATTTAAATGATTGGTAAATCATATTAAAATATTTTAAATAAAAGTTTGAAAAAGGTTTGAAAAATTAGAATTCAAATAAAAGTTTGAAAATATAAATAAAATCTTAGTTAAAAACAAGTGCCTAATTTAAATAAAGAATAAACCATAAGTGAATAAAGGAATTATTCCAAAATGGTCTTTAAAAACACAGTTATAACAGTACTAAAATATATTGAAAATTTGGAAAAGTTTTGAATTAAAAAGAGGTTTGAAATCATTTGAACAAATTCAAAACAGAAAAAGAAAACAGACAAAGAAAAAGGAATCAGGATAAAAAAAGATGAAACAACCCAACCCAATAGACCAGGCCCAACTACCCATCTCTTTTCCCCGCAGGAAAATGATTCGCACCGTAAACCCAACCCGCACTGTCCCTAACGAGACGACCCCAGCTAAACTCCCTCTCTCTCGCTGACGACAAGACCCACTTGTCAATCGTCGTTTTCACCCGCCGCGACCAGTTCTTCCTCCCCTCCTCGGCGTTTCTGCCCGTAATTCCACCGATTAAATTCGCCATACCAATGCATTGATTCCTCCCTGATACCTCGCCCATTTGACCTCCTCCCTCTTTCCTTCCTTTCCCCTTAGGCTGCTCCAATTAACCCTACAACCGACGCTGCCGTGACGATACTCCGGCGACGATTCCGGCTAGACCTCGCCTCCCCTTGCCTCCCAGATCCCACGAGCGTGATCCCCATCTCCCTACACATCTCCTAGCACCAACCACTCATCCGTGCGTGCCCCAGCACGCCGGCAATAAACACGACAGAGCGCCACCGTCTTCAGCATTAACTCCGATGACCTCCCGTGGTAAATCCCGACCGCCCCTCTCCCCCTCGTTGACACTCGTGTAACCAGCATCATCTTTCGCATCTAACGAACTACTTATCCTATCTTCCCAAGCCGTGTAGCATCGCCAATGTCACCAGCCCGAGCACACCGTTGTCAGGAGCTTCTCTGGCGAGCAATACTCGTCGACTCCGTGCGCCCCTTCGCCAACCAAGCACATGTTGAGCATCAGCAAGCTTCAGCGATTCTGGTGAGCCACCCCACTCCCCCTCTCGCTTCCTGTATTGCCGGTAATGCCACCGTCTGAGCGTGCCGCCGCCAGCCACCGTCTGAGCGTGCCGCCGCCCATCCTTGGTCACTCGCACATCAGCCGTCAGATCATGATCGCGCGGCTAGGATAGAACGACTTAATGAACCGGTATGATTAGATCTGAGCCACACAGTTTCATTTTAATCCCACGGTTTGTAATGCGTGATCCAACCGAAGCAGTACCGTCCAATAGGATTGCTCCACGTGGCTCACACTTTGATTTAAAAACAGGAACATTTCTATTAGATATGTGATTTTGTAAAATTTATAACTTTAAATATACACGTCCAAATTTTACAAATTTTATATAAATGGAATCATAAAAAAGAGTACTTTCCAACCATGCACTTTTTTTAATGAATTGCTTCTAGAAAATTAGTTGTTTTGACAGAAACATGTTTAGGCATATTTGGTGTATAAAAATCATTCTAAAAATGTTTTTAGGGTAAAATCTTTTGTAAATGGATTATTCTGAACCTACTTACCATATAAACCAAGTTTTGGATTTAAAAATATATTTTGTGATGCTAAGGAATAAATCTTTGAATTAAAGCATTACTATTTAAATAAAAATATTGATTATTGTTTAAAAATGCTTTTTGAGTAAAACCTTTGGAAAATGATTTGAATTAAACTCTCTAACCCTAAACACCAAGTTTTGGATTTAAAAATATATTTGGTGAACCCTATAAAAATTATTACTTTGTTTAAAGGCATTTCTAACAAATAAAATATTGCTTTGGTATAAAAATGGTTTATAGGTAAAACCTTTTGCAAATGGTTTTAATATTAAACACTTTACCTTAAAACACTAACATTGTGTTTAAAAATATATTTGTCAAACACTAGAAATTATTACTTTGAGTTAAATCATTTCTAACAAAACAAAAATGATTTAAAGTGCCATTTTCACTAACTTAATATAAAAATGGTTTTGCCACATTTATAAATGACCAATAGGTGTTTTATAATGTTTATAAACTATTAGAATCCACTTTTCCAAACAAAACAATCTTTGGCATTCTTGCATGCATTGCTTTGTTTTTATTATTCTATGTGATGAATTGCTTGAATGGTAGATTGAATTTGTGCCTTGATTGAATTGTAGTGAAATTTGAAGAGTGTGACTATTGCAAGATCAAGGAGTGAACTTATATTCTCTACCAAAAAGGCAAGTGGTGCTTCATATTTCTAAGTAGGACTTGCATGGAATTTTCTAAGTGTTAACTATGCCATGGGAAATCCTAGTAGATGAGACCTTAGTAGAATTTTCCTAAGTTAATATTCCTACTACTATCATGCTTAGCCTAGATAGTAGAAAACAAGGGTGGATTATATTCATGCTATGAAATATTTCTAAGTCCATGACTTGTGTTTTTGCTTAATAAAACAACTATGTGAATGAATCAGCTGGGTGGAATGGTGAGAATGGTTTGTGTTGAGTGGTTACTCAGGGCCCATTTCAAATGTTGATAAGCTTCGAGTGCAGCCACTTGGCATTATGGGCTCTACCTGGATCATATAGGTTGCAATAACTTAGCCAGATGGATAGTTGGTGGTAGGGCATGATAGGTTCGGGAACGCGTCAATTTTGGTCTAAGGGAAGGCTTCTGAAAGATCTTGTCTCGATGCATGTCGAGTCTTGTGGGGAAAGTGCACCACCTCTCGAGAGATTAAAATCTAAGTACTCAGCCATGTCCCCGGCAATGGACAATTTGAGCATCAAGACATGGAAGCTATCAAGAATCTCCTCATCCCAATTTCTAAGTTAAAAACTTGTGGTTGAACAAGGGTTAAAGGATCTTCAATCCTTGATTGGTCGATTCCTTGGGTGATTTTGACCAAAAAAAACTTAGTGTTTTCAACTTATAAGGAAAATCTATTTTGAGCAAAGCAAGCCTAATCTCCACTTAGCCAAATGCATATATGTCACATCCCAAGATTTTCCAAATCTTGTAATGTGAAAAATAAATAAATAAAATAAAACTTTGTTGTTTTTCAGGGTGAGAAGAAACTTTTTGATGCCAATTGGAAACCTTCAAACCTATTTTGATCAAATAAATCCTAAAGGGATTTAAAAAGATAAACAATTAATAAAGGAAAATTTAAATAATTGGAATTACTATTTTGGATCTTTTATTAAAAAGATTTGGTTTTCAAATGAAAAGGTAGAAATATAATTAAGGACTATTTTATAGAACCAAATTAAACCTTGGCCAAGTTTTTGAAATAAAATATTTTGTTTTGAATTAAAAGAATAAAGGTCTATTTAAATAAAATAATGAGGGTTTATTAATTTTATTAAAGTAAAGGTTTTTCCATTTTTGAATAAACACTAAAACTTATTTGTTTATTTTAAATGAGTTTTCCAAGTGTTTTATATTTTCAAATAAAACCTACTGAAATGATTTTAGTATTATTTAGATTTCAAAATGGATATTTTAATAAAACAAATCTTATTTGATTTAATAACTAAGTCTATTTGATTTAGTGAATAAATAGACCCTAAAAAGAATTTTTTCATTTTTGGACTTTGATTTGTGTTGTTAAACAGAACAAAAATCAATGCAAAGTTTGGAAAAGATTTGAAATCATTTGAGTGTTTAATTGTTTGATTGAATTTCAAAACAGAAAATCAAATAGAAAAAGAAAAAGATTACTGAAAAAAAGGGGTGAAACAAACAGCCCAACCCATCTGGCCCAGCTAGCCCAGCTCCAGCCCAAATAAACCCCCCTACGTGCGAAACGTTTTTCACCCAGACTCGCACCCACACAGACACAGACAGGTGGCCCCTCTTCCCCTCTCTCTCCCCCACTAACAGTCAGGCCCCACGCTAGCGTGTCGTTGTCTTCAACCACGACCCCTTTGCCCCTGCCGTTGCAACCAGTAACTCCGGCGTTGATTACGTGTTGATGGAGGCCTTTATTCCTCCTAGTAACCATGCCCATTTAATCGCTCGTGCCTCCTGTCTCTTTCCCCCCAAGCTCCAGCCACTCCCTGCCCCTAGGCTGCTTCGATTTTTAGCTCAACCACCGCCGTCTCCAACGAGCTACGCGAGCAATTCCGGCCACATCCCGCCACCTCTCACCTCCCACTGCACATGGGTTTGTTCTCCACCCTCAGGCGCATCTACCAGTGCATCAAACTCGCCCGCGAGTGCCCCAGAGCCTCGGCTTCGACAACATCTGAGCGCCACCGCCGTTTACTGACACTCCGGCGAAGTATCTCCTTAAGCAACGTCCGCCCCTCTCCTTTCCGATGATACCCCCGCACTCGCCACACTCTCCCGCGTCTAACCGTGTCCTTGTTTTTCCTCGGGGTGAACCGTAGCGTCGCCCTCGACGACCTCCAGAACCGCCTGACGCCGCCATCGTCTCCGGCGAGCAATCCCCTCCGCTCCAGTGCGCCCCTCGACGAACCGACCACGCCTCGAGCTTCACCTCAACCCTGCGAGCACGGTGAGCACCTCCACTTCTCTCCTTTCTTCCTGTAACCACCGCGACGCCACCGTCTAACTGCGCGCCGCCGCCAGCCGGCGCTAGCGCCGCCAGTTCGTGGTCAAACACACTGAGCCCGTCGGATCCAAATCCTGTGGCTATGATTAGATTAGATCGAAGGGGTAAGTTTGAATCAGAGACGCAGGATTTCATTTAGATCTAACGCACCAGAGAGGTTGATCCAACTGAACCGGTATCAACCAATAGCAGGCAGCCACGTGGCCCAGCCTTTGTTTTAAAACAGAAATTTGATCTATTAGATTTGCAAACTTGTAAAAATCATAACTTTAGTTCTACATGTCCGAATTTTGCAAACTTTATATCAATGGATTCAGAAAAACAAGCCCTATCCAACCATGCACTTTGTTTAGTAAAAAGCTTCTGGTAAAATGTTTGTTTTTGCAGAAACTTGTGTATGCATGTTTAGAATATAAAATTTGTTCTAAAATGATTTTTGGGATGAAATCTTCGGTAAATGGTGTGTTGTGAACCTACTGACCCTAGGAACCAACTTATGGATTTAAAAATGTATTTGGTGAAGATTAGGATTGAATAATTTAATTAGCTCATTTCTAGTCAAATAAAAACATTGATTTTATTATGGAAATGTTTTTTTTGAGTAAAACCTTTTGGGAAATGATTTGATTCAACCCTACTGACCCTAAACACCAAGTTTTGTGAATTAAAAACTTATTTGGTGAACAATATAAAATTTGTTGCTTTGCTGGAAACATTTTCAACCACATAAAATAATGGTTGGATTTAAAAATGGTGTATAGATAAAACCCTTTTGCAAATGGTTTTACCACTTTAGAAAATGACCACTTTGAAACTTACAATGTTTAGAGCCTAGTAGAAACCACCTTTGCAAATAAAACTATCTTTTGCATGCTTGCATGCATGACCTTGTTTCTATTATTTTATGTGTGATGATTTGTTTGATTGTTAGTTGGAATGCTAGTTGATATTGTGTTTGCTTGATTGATTTGTAGTGAAATTAGAAGAGTGTGATATTAGCAAGATCAAGAAGTGAACCAACATTCTCTACCAAAAGGAAAGTGATACTATCATCCAAGTCCTACTATTTTCATTACACTTAGTGGATTTTGAAACATGCATGATAAGGATTACTATATTTTGCTATGCCAAATCCTAATAGGATACCCTTATATATTCCTTAGTGAAAACAATGTAGTTGTATTATGCTTAGCCCTGCTAAATATATTGAGAAGAAATACATGTTGAGATTATATGAAGTATTGAAAAGACTTGTGTTTTATATAATAAAACAAGTATGCAATGAACCATGTTTTGGACAAGGATACTCAAGTTTTGGACAAGGTGACAACAAAAGGAACCATGTTTATATGGCAATCTCTTTGTGTTGAGCACCAGAAGAAAACCACCCAGAGACTTAGAGATTGAACATGTTTCTCGTACAGTGGCTTCCATGTACAGCCACATGCTAAATGGGCACTGGCTTAGTCAACTACATAGTGGAAGACCCATGCATTGGCCTCTTCAGGTTAACTGGAATGAGGGAACTAGGAACCCTACATTGGTGCCTGAAGACAAGATAGCATTGTGTATTGGGAGGACCCTATGGAAAGACTTCGTCACATTCTCAATCTGCCAGTACTCCATCTTGGTGAGTACCTATCCAGCGGACACTGGTGGCAACAAGATGAGATTGTGTCATGTGGGTAATGTGTACAACTTCTGCAGAAGATCAAAATTCTAAGTACTTAGCCGTGTCCCCGGTTATGGACAATACTGAGCAACTAAGGCCTGAAGCTATGGAAGATCTCGACATTCCAATTTCTAAAAGTAAAACTTGAAAGTGACAACAAGAGACTTGAAGCACTTGGGGTTTACCAAGGAGTTCAGAAAGATTTGACAAGAGATCAAAACTATTTTGAAAAGATAGGATAAATCTTATTGCTTTCTACAAATGAGCCTAAACTCTACTTAGCCAAATATGCATGTAATGATAGGATCCACTTATTTCTACATAGTAGTGAAACTTGCCAATACAATTCAAATGTATTGACCTTTGTGGCTGCAACTTATTATGTTGCAGGTTTGTTTGATGTTAGGGGAGTTTATTGATTAGGATTACAAGTCTACAACCAACATGTCTGCCTGTGGCACTTTGAAGATGAAGGACCCCGTGCTTATAGATATTCTGCTGCAATGTAATGTAATAGCCAAATGAGCTATGTAAGATGTAATGAATTATTTTAATTCCTGGTTATAAAGTTGTATTATGACCTTTGTTTCTTGATATTACATCTTAACTGTGGATGCTAGCTATTTATCCAGGGACTAGCATTGTAAACACAGGGATCTCTACCTTATCAAAGGTTGGGAACCTTACAATATAGATGATAGATACCACTATTCTACCATAGTATCACTTGCCAATACAATTCAAATATATTGACCCTTATGGCTGTAACTTATTATGTTGCAGGTTAGTTTGATGTTGAAGTGTGTTTATTAGGATTACAAGTCTACAACCAACATGATTGCCTGTGGCACTTTGAAGATGAAGGACTCCATGCTATATAGATATTCTGCTGCATTGTAATGTGATAGCCAAATGAGCTATGTAAGATGTAATGAATTAATTTATTCCTGGTTATAAAGTTGTACTATGACCTTTGTTTCTTGATATTACATCTTAACTATGGATGCTAGCTATTGATCCAGGGACTAGCATTGTAAACACAGGGATCTCTACCTTATTAGAGGTTGGGACCTCTACAGTTTGCAGGGATCCGATGGATATTGAGATTATTATGTTGGTTTGATTAATGGTTTTGTCTTTATGATTCTATCATGTCTGTGTTGTTTCTGATCTTGCATGCTCTTCGTTGTTAGTAGCTATCTTGGCCAAGTAGTTGCTAGTGACTCCAAGAGGGGGTATTTATGCTCGATAGTGGGTTCATGCGTCTAGTTTCCAAGGGAAGTGATAGAAATCTCTTCGGTTGTAGATGTGTTGTTGCTACTAGGGAGAAAACAACGGTCTCTTGTTCATGGAACATGTGGACTATTTACCTTACACACTTTGCTTAAAGCAGTTGTCTGTTGCTTGCAACTTAATAGTGGAGGGGGTTCGGATGATAACCTGAAGGTGGACTTCTAGTCATAGATGCAGTTGGATGGCGGTCTATGTATCTTGTTGTATTGCCCAATCTACCTCATAGGATCTTTCTAGCTAGTAATTGCATCGTTATGCCTTGCTCAGTTCCTGTCAATTGCCCTGCTATAATTTGTTTACCCTTCATGCCATGTTTTTTATCTAAGGAGAGCACCTCTAGTGAACTATGGACACCGGTCCAATCTTTACCATTGAAACATCTTCCACTGTTACTTGTTTACTTGCTGCAAACCATTACCTTCCACACCATACGTTTAATCCTTTGTTGCAGCAAACCGGTGAGCTTGACAACCTCACTCTTTGTTGGGGCAAAGTCTTGAGTTTGTGTTGTGAAGGTCTCCACGTTGCTTGCAACACCTGTATGACGTTTCTTTCCTCCTTCTGGTTCAATAACCTCGGTCTCAACTGAGGGAAGACTAGCTGATGTGCTGCTTCACACCTTGCTCTTGGGGTTCCCAACAGGATCCACATCAACTGAGACATCAACAAGTTTTCTAGCGCCGTTGTTGGGGAGGCTAAGGACGTCTTCCCTAGGAGAGTCCTTCACTTCCTTTCTCTTTACTTTGTTTTTAGTTGCTTTGTTTCTTTTTCTTGGTTTTGTTTGCCTCTTTCCAATAAACCCAAAAAAATTAGTCTAGTTTGGTTTGGTTGCTTTATTCAAAAACACAAAAAAATTAGTTCCTTCTCTACCTGTTGCTGCTGTTTTTGGCTTGCCCACTTTTGCCAAAATGAACTCTACTGAAAACACCAAGTTGTGTGACTTCACTAGCACCAACAACAATTATTTCCTAAGAACTCCTATTGCTCCACCTACTCCTAATGCTACCTTTTATGAAATTAAGCCTGCTTGATGAGAGAGCAATTTTCTGGCGCTGGTTCTGATGATCCTGCTGCCCATCTCAATAGCTTTGTTGAACTTTGTGGGATGTAAAAGTATAAGGATGTAGATGGAGATATTATTAAGCTCAAGCTTTTTTCTTTCTCCTTGAGGGGAAAAGCTAAAGAATGGTTGCTTTCTTTGCCGAAAAATAGTATTGATTCTTGGACTAAGTGCAAAGATGCTTTTATTGGAAAGTACTATCCTCCTCCTAATATAATATCTATGAGAAGTGACATTATGAAATTTAAGCAACTTGATAGTGAACATGTTGCCCCTGCTTGGGAAAGAATGAAATCTTTGGTAAAAAATGGCCCTACTAATGGACTCACTGCTTGGATGGTTATCCATACTTTTTATGCCGGTTTGAACTTCTCCTCAAGAAACCTGTTGGATTCTGCTGCTAGAGGTACCTTTAGGGGCCTCACTTTGGGTGCTGCAACAAGGCTCCTTGATAATATGATGGTTAACTACTCTGAATGGCATGTTGAGAGAGCTCCACATGGTAAGAAGGTAAATTCTGTTGAGGAAACTTCCTCTTTGAGTGAAAAAATTGATGTTATTATGGCTATGCTTGTTAATGGGAAAGCTCCTCTAGATCCTAATAGTGTTCCCTTAGCCTCTTTGGTAGCTCAAGAAGAGCAAGTTGATGTGAACTTCATTAGAAACAACAATGCCTACAGGAATAATTTTGGTAGCAACAACAATTATAGGCCTTATCCTCCTAATAATGGCAATTCCTATGGAAGCTCTTACAATAATGCTAGAAGTGCCCCCTCTGAACTTGAAGTCATGCTCAAGGACTTTATTAGTAAACAAACCACTTTCAAGAGGGCTATATAGGAAAAGCTTTTAACTGTTGAGAAAAATATATCCTCTTTGTCTGAAGCTCAAACTTCCTTGGTTAAATGGCTTCTAAACCTGAAACTATGGAAAATACCTTTGCTACTGCTCATGCCATACAAGTTACTATTGATGAAAATGTTAGGCTGTTAGCTCAACTTCATGCTAAGTGGGAAAGGGAAGCTGAAATTGATAGAAACAATAGTGTGTGCACTATCACCACTAAACCACAAGTAGCCCCTATTCCTACTCCCACTATGCCTAAGCCTATTGATACTACTACTAGTGATGCCAAGTTTGACTTTGATATTGATGGTTGCAATATTTCTGAATTGATTATGTTCTTGCAAAAGCTTGCTAGAAGTCCTGATGCTTTCACTAAACACATTACAGATGCTCTTTTTAAGATTAAGTAAGAGAAGATAAAACACAAAGCTTCTATTCCTAGGAAAGTAGAAGATAGTTAGGAACCCATTATGAATATGCAAGTGAATGACTTTGATCTGAAAGCTTCATGTGATCTTGGTTCTAGTGTCTCTATTATGCCTTGGGCATCCCCAATCTTTGATGCTTGTACCTCTTGAATATTTCTTGGGGTGACACCTATGGTGGCATCCCCAAGCTTGAGCTTTTTTTCCATTCTTCATCTCATTGCATCATTCTCTCTTTACACCTGAATTTTTTCATTCATACAAAACTTCACACAATCTTCATTAGCAACATTAGTGTATTCAAAAGATATTAGACCCCTAGCAAAGCATTGTAAAAGCAAGGATTTTCACTAAAAACACATGCAACTGTAGCAAATCCTTCAAAAAGCACATCACCTAAAGAGAACTCAAAAAGGAATCAATAAGAAGCAAATGCAAATAATGGCAGAAATCTGTCAAAACAGACCAGAAGATAGAAACCAATTTTTTCAAACATATTCTGTTGCTCAAATCAAAAAGTGTTTAACTAATGGAAGTTATCTAACATACTGGGGGATTTATTCGTAAAGTTTGAGCTCAATCCAACTTACAGAGACTCCTCACGAATTATTTTGGTGGAGGAAAGAAATCTGTTTCGGGACAGCAACTCCCCAAATCTTACTTCCCTCTCATTAAAGGTTATTATTGGCACAAAAACCAAATAAAAAGGATAAGGAGAGGTCATTACAGAGGCAATAACTTCCAAGACTCAAGAAAACTCTTGGGTTATCTCCCAACAAGTACTTTTCTTTAACGCCTTTAAGTTAGGCTTGATAGTTTGAGAAGATGCTCTCATAAGAAATATGAGTTGAAATAAAAGAGAGCATCAGGAAGCAACTTCAAAGAACATTTAAGTATAACCTACTTCCTATGTATAGGAATCTTGTAAAGAAACAAGTCGTGAAAGCACAAAGAAACAAGCATATTAAAGCAAAACAAGTGCAACTTCAAGATTTTCAACATAAAGAGGGGAAACTTAATATTTTTGAGATACATAAAACCATGTTTCCCTCTATCATAATAAATTTACGTAGCATCATGAATAAAATTAACAATATAACTACCACATAAAACATTCTTATCATGAGCCACATGCATAAACTGATTATTACTCTCCACATAAGCATAATCATTCTTATTAATTGTAGTGAGAGCAAATTCTACAAAGTAGCTATCATTACTATTCTCATCACCATAGTCATCAAATATAGGAGGCATATTGTAATCACAATAAATTTTATCCTCAATAGTAGGTGGACTAAAAATATCATATTAATCATTGTAATCATCATATATTGGAGGTTTTGTATCATCATAAGCAATAGAATAGCTATCTTCCATAGCTGGGGAACTAAAAAGATCATTTGCATCAAAACTAGCTTCCCCAAGCTTAGACTTTTCCATAGCATTAGCAATAAGGGTGTCCAAATAATTGATGCTAATACATTGCTATTAGCATGCAAATAAAGTTCCATAGGTTTTTTAATTTTCTCTTCAAACACTTCATTTCCTAACTCAAGATAAACAATATAGAGCTCTCTAATTTTTTTGTTATTTTCCATTAAGCCTAACTAGTGAAAACAAGAAACAAAAAGACAAAATTGAAGAATCTAAAGGAAATAACTTCGAGCACTCACACACCAAGAGTATGTGAGTAGCTTTTACCTTACCTTACCGGCAACGACGCCAGAAAAGAGCTTGATGTCTACGCACTTCTATTCTTGTAGACAGTTGTTGGGCCTCCAAGTGCAGAGGTTTGTAGAATAGCAACAAGTTTCCCTTAAGTGGATGACCCAAGGTTTATCGAACTCAGGGAGGATGTGGTCAAAGCTACCCCTCTCAAGCAACCCTGCAATCAAGATACAAGAAGTCTCTTGTGTCCCCGTCACACCCAATATAGGTGCACTAGTTCAGCGAAGAGATAGTGAAATACAAGTGGTAACGGTGCCAGAAAGAGCTTGACGGTGAGGTAAAGACTAAAGGCAGCAAGCAGGAAGCAAGCAAACATGCAACAGATCTAGTAGAAAATGGTGTTTCGGTGTTTAGAAACAAGGCCTAGGGATCATACTTTCACTAGTGAACACTCTCTCATATAAATATCCTCTCTTCATGATACTACTCTTAACTACTCTCCGGTTGGACACTCTAATCATCGGTAGGGCTATAACAGCACTCCTAAAAGTCCTCCTTCCCCAATCTAGATAACCCCACACTGTCACCTTGAGCGCTAGATGGTTCCAACAAACACCACAATTTCATTGAGACATCCAACTCCAAATATAACTCATAACAAATATTCAATCTAGCCAAAGTGCCACACATGGTATGCGCGCTGTCACTTTCACACACGTGGGGAAAAGCATAGATCTATTAAAGTGTAAGATCCCTCCTTTATAAAGGAAAAGGATCCCTGTGATTGCAATGCTAGTCCCTGGATCAATCCTAGCATCCAGAGTGTAAGATGAAGTACACAGAAACAAAGGTCATTATTATAGTCATTACAGAGACAACATAGTCTTTTACAACTCCATGGCCATAGGCCTAGTACAAGAGTTTAAATAAGTAATATGATAAATAAGTCTTCATCTTCATGTGCCACAGGCAAACATGTTGAGTGTAGACTCATGACTCCTAATTATCGTCAGAATAACCTGCAACATCACAAGTTACAGCCACAGTGGGTCAATACATTGGAATAGTATTGGCAAGTGATACCTTAGAAGAATTTTGGTGGACTATGTACTATATGCATTTTTTCTAAGTGTAGCTTAGGCTTGATTTGCTCAAAATAGGTTTTGCCTATTAGTTGAAAACACTAAGTTTTTCTTTGTCAAAAACTTTCCCATGGAACCACCAATAGACATTGGTGAAAACACTAAGTCTTTCTTACTGGCTGGTACCGCTTCGCGTTGGATCGCGCTTCTTAGCCATTGGATCTAACTAAAATGCACGGCTCAGATCTAAACTTACACCTTCGTTAAGTGATCTATCCTATGCGTTAGATCTAAATCCTACGGTGCTCGACCAACCTACCAAAGACTAGCGGCGCTAGCGGCGGCGACTGGTGGATTATGTACTATATGCATGTTGGATAAGTTTAGCTTAGGCATGCTTTGCTCAAAATAGGTTTTGCCTATTAGTTGAAAACACTAAGTTTTTCTTTGTCAAAAACTTTCCCATGGAACCACCAATAGACATTGGTGGACCTTCACCCTTGTTCAACCACAAGTTTTTACTTAGAAATTGGGATGAGGAGATTCTTGATAGCTTCCATGTCTTGATGCTCAAGTTGTCCAATACCAGGGACATGGCTAAGTACCTAGAATTTTGGTGGATTATGTACTATATGCATGTTGGATAAGTTTAGCTTAGGCATGCTTTGCTCAAAATAGGTTTTGCCTATTAGTTGAAAACACTAAGTTTTTCTTTGTCAAAAACTTTCCCATGGAACCACCAATAGACATTGGTGGACCTTCACCCTTGTTCAACCACAAGTTTTTACTTAGAAATTGGGATGAGGAGATTATTGATAGCTTCCATGTCTTGATGCTCAAGTTGTCCAATACCAGGGACATGGCTAAGTACCTAGATTCTTCCATCTGCAGAGGTTGTGCACTTTCCCCACAAGACTTGATTTTCACCAAGATAGGACCTTTTAGAAGCCTTCCCTTGGACCAAATAGACGCGTTCCAACCAATCATCCCACTACCACCAACTGTCCAAATGGCTAAGTTATTGCAACCTATGTGATCCAGGCAGAGCCCATATTGCCAAGTGGCTGCACTAGAAGCTTCTTAACATATGGCATCTCAAATCCCTTTGTTCCTTGGTGGCTTTCCACAAGTGAGATACACAAGTTAAACCATATAAATGGGCCTTGTGTAACCACTCAACACAAACCATTCTTTCCATTCCACCCATGTGTTTCATTCACTTAGTTGTTTTATTAACAAAACACAAGTCCAAAGACTTAGAAATATTTTCTAATAGCATGAATATATAACCACCCTTGGTTGCTACTAGCCAGGCTAAGCATGGCATTGACAAGAATCTTATCTTAGAAACTTTTCTAGCAATTCTACAACTACTAGGATTTCCCAAGCATAGCATATATTAAAAACAACCATGCAAGACTAGCAAAATATTTCTAATGAAAAGTTGGAAAACTTAGGAATAAAACATGAAGAACCACTTGCCTTGATAGTTTGGAGAGTAGCTACAATCCTCACAATCACAATCACTATTTGCACCAAAATCTACACATAAAATGATAACTCCAAATCACATACAAAATATATACAAGAAAAAATATATGAATGCATGCAATATGATATGTGATGATTTTCTATACTCAACAAGACAAGTGTACATTAGTCATTCATAAACAAGTTTAAAACTTGCCAAACAACCTTTATTTGAACACTAACGCATTTCCCAAATAATTGTTATACACAAAATAAGCCTACACAAGTTTATGTACAAACAACCTTTTTAACAGAGGAAAAACATTAAAAAAATTGCATAAATGTAAAGGGCTTTCTCTCCTGATTCCATTGATACAAAATTTGTCAAATTTGGACGTGGGAATCAAAAGTTATGAATCAAACAAGTTTAAACATCTAATAGATTTAAATCAGAATTTTAAAACGAAGAACATGCCACGCGACGCTTTCTTACTGGTTCGTACCGCTTCGCGTTCGATCGCGCTTCCGAGCCGTTGGATCTAACTAAAATGCGCGGCAGATGCCTAAACTTACCCCTTCGTTAAGTGATCTATCCTATGCGTTAGATCTAAATCCTACGGTGCTCGACCAACCTACCAAAGACTGGCGGCCTAGCGGCGGCGACTGGCGGCGGCGGCTCTGTCAGAGTCATTGCCGATGTTCTAGGTTGCACAGGAGAGGTATAAGGGGCTTACTATGCTTGCCGTGTGCTGCTGATGCTCAAGGTGAGCTTCGATGGCGAAGGGGCGTGCAGAGGTGGTCGCTAGAGGTCATCGGAGTCGTGCACAGCGTCAGGTCCTTGCAGACGGAGTTGTTACCGACGCTCTGGACCTTCCTAGTACAAACCAGAGGCATCAGTAGCTGTGCAAGGACAAGACGAACCTAGTCGTATGCAAGAGGGGTCAAGGGGCACTCAGTATTTACCATAATCGATCGCCAGAGTTGAGTGGCGGCTCGGTCGTTTGCAGAAATGAATGGGGACGACGTCCTGGGTCACGGGCAGGCAAACAAATGGTATCAGAAGGTGCACGAGGACATGCTGGTCACACTCGTTTGAATCAGAGGCAGAGGGGCGGTTGGGACTCACCGGAATTTGCTGCCGGAGATGCTCAGTACCGCGGCGGCGCAACTTCGATTGTGGACAGCCTAGCGGCGCTCTGCGGTTGGTGAGTGAGGGGAATGGAGCGGAGTGGGAAGAGGATCTTATAGACGGAGCAGGGGCGGAGATCACGCACGCATTCATCGCCTATTAAGAGGATTAAAATCGCGGCAGAGGCGGGGAAGAAACAGTCGGCGACGGCGTCTGCGCGTGACTTTTTGGGAAGAAGGAGTCGACGTGGAGAGGGTCCACCCATCAGCGACTGCTTAGCTAGTGCGGGTGCGGTGAGAAAAACAGGGAGAGAGGGAAATCCCGGGTGGGCTGGTTTCGCTGTTGGGCCAAAAGTCTGGCGTCGGCCTTTTCATTTTCTTTACTCCTTTTCTATTTCTGTTTTAATTTTCTGGATCCATTTTCAAATAAATTCAAAGGTCATTTGAATTCAAATCTTTTTTGGATTTTTGTAGAGTGTAGCACTCACATTTTTGGGCATGAAATCATGTGGTCTCTTTGTATTAGCTTGGTCCTATGGATCAAATAAAATAAACAGTGACTTAGCACTTGATTTGAACAAGTTTTAAAAATGGTTTTAAAACCACATTTGTTTTGTAAAATTTGGTTTAAGAACTAGCAATCAAGAAAAACAATCTGAGAGCATCAAGGTTTGGTTTTAAACAAAAATCTCTCATTGAAAAGTAGCATTTGATTTAATGTTGATCACATAAAATCATAGCTCTCAAGTTCTGTTTTCTTTCAAATAAGTTTGAGTTTTGATCCCTAAATGATATGCATGCATGCATGATATGAAATCTTTGAAAACATGATTTTAGGGATGTTACATAAAGCACAAAGAGTATTTATGTAGACTCAAACCTAAGTGCCACCATGGCATGCACGTTGTCACTTTCACACACATGGGGAGAGCAGAGATCTATTGAAGCACTTGAGTAGCAAGGTAGATCTACTTGATTACAAAGCTCATGACCACAACAAGATCATGCATAGAGATAAAGAGATGAACACATAGCTACCAGTAGAGCCCTTAGCCTCGAGGAAGAACTACTCCCTCCTCATCATGGGAATCAACAAAGGTGATGGAGATGGTGATGGAGATAACTCCGGGGGCACTTCCCCGCCCCGGCAGGGTGCCAGAATAGAGACATTTTGTCCCCCAAATATCCCCTTCGGTGGCAGCGGCGCTGTGGAGGTTTTCGTGGATTTCTTCTGGATTGCTTAGGGTTTTCCCATCGGAGGCTTCTTATAGGCACAGGAATCAAGGTCGGTGGAGGTCCAGGGGGCCCACACCCCCTCCAGGCGCCTCCAGGGCTTGCCAGCGCCTAGGGGGGTGCGGCCACCCTATGGCCCCCTCCGATTCTGCTTCGTGGTTATTTGTTACTCTGGGGAAAATAATGACTTTGGTTTTTGGCCCGTCCAATTGTGAGAATATTGATTTTCTGCCGTTCTGGAACCAAAAACAGAAGAACATAGGAACCTGGCACTGTGACGACTTGTTAATAGGTTAGTTCCAAAAAGATATAAAACCACCTCAAAGTCTAGACAAAGTAAAGAAAAGAAGATACAAAACAAGCATGGAGCATCAAAAATTATAGATATGTTTCCAAAATATCATTGGTTCAGAACTACTAAAGTGTTATGTTGAGGCCCATGGATCGAGAGTGGAATTTGTTCATCCCGATGACGGATAGATATACTCTGGGCCATCTCGGTGATATCACATTGGTTAGCTTGCAAGCAAGTGATTTGATCATTAGAATGTTATATCACGGGAACGAGAAAAGAGTGCATGTCAGTAACGAGATCAAACTAGGTAGGGAGATACCGATGATCGAATCTCGGACATGTAATATATCATGAAACAAAAGGATTAAGATACTAGCGTAAAAGGTTCCGACGATCACAAGAAATTCATCGTTGAATGCGTGGGAGTTAGTATGGGTCTCCAGATCCTGCTTCTGATTATTGATCATAGAGGGGTCTCACCGCATTACTCACGAACCGTAGGGTGGCACACTTAACAGACACTGACATCCAAATGGAGCAAAAGTTTCATGCCGGAAAGAATAACAAGCGTAGGAATTTATTTCACTAGATACCGAAACAGGTTTTCGGGTGAAATTGCAGAAAGTGTTTTTGCATGTGAAATGAAATACTAGCAAGGGGTTATATGTGAATGTTTGTCATTAAAGTAATTGACAAAATTCTGAATAAATAAAAGGAGTTTTATTTAATGAGAGTTTGCATTAAATTTGGTGGAAATTTAATGGGATTTTGAGTGGAGGGAATTGAAAGGCATTTGAGTGAGTGGAGTGTCCACCCACATGAATGAAGGAGGGGAGGGGGCAGCCCCATGGGGTGTGCCCCCCTCCTCCTATAAAAGTATCCCCCTCTCTCTCACTCACACCTCCTCGTGAAGGATCTCTCTCCCCCCCTAAAAGTTATCCCCCATGGTCTCGGACTAGCGAGATACATGTTTCCGGTGGCTATTCGGCAAGAAAGAGTTGTGCTTCCGCTGCATCGCTGGAGCGAGGAGGCGGAGGTTGCTCGGTTTCTTGTACATGTGTGCGAGCACGGATGCGCTGCTAATTTGCGGCGCTAGGACTTCCTCTCGATCTTGAGATTGCCAAGAAATCGTCTACATCAACCACGAGTTTAACTCGTTAACTGTCGGTCTTCAAGGGTATGTTCTCTACAGATATACATCCGCCCGTTGTTTGTATCTAGTAGATAGATCTTGGTACATTGTTGTTCCCATTGTAGGAAAATTTTTGTTTTCTATGCTGCGAACCCTACAGTGGTATCAGAGCCGGATCTATGCGTAGATGCTTTATACGGGTAGTACACATATGAGTATGTGGGCGATGATGATCATGTTATTGCTTCTTAGTTGTATTTTGGATATTGGTGGCATAGTGGCCCGGACAAACTTTACATGTCCTCGCACATGAGACATGTTCCATGCTTCACATGCAACTAATTTTGCATAAGTGGCTAGCGGGTGTCTGTCTCTCCTACTATAGTCAATATCTAATTTGCAACGAGTTGTCAACAATTTGGTTATCCTCGTTGTAGTTCATGTTCGTAGGTATGAACGGTTCTATCTTCGAAAGCCCTAATCCATGTAAAACTTGCAATGGATAAATTAGAGGCGTCTAGTTTAGATTGTTGTTGGGCTATTGTTATGATATGGCGATGTTGTAAGTAGAAGTATGAGATGATACTCTTACAACACACATAACATGTAAGTTCCATAGTCCTTGGCCTTACACATAGAGGTATGATAGTGATCATACCAAGGAGCACATGATGGAGATCATATGTGGGAACCATATCATTTCACTTACAAACATGTGATGTTTGATTGCATATTATATTGCTTGTTTGGAATTTTATTAGCATAAGAAGATGATCCCTCATTTAAATATCAAGATAAGAATGTGTTCTTCCTTAAGTATGCACCGATTATGTTTCGTCGCTCCAAGACATCACATGATGATCGGGTGTTCTTGGATCCACGACCATACTACGGGTGTAAGACAGTTACACACGTGAATACTAAGGTTCTCACTTGGCGAGCCTAGCATGTACAGACATGGCCTCGGAACACGGACCAAAAGGTTAAGCATGAGTCATATGGTAGATATGATGCCCATTTGATGCTATCATTTGAAGATACACCGACTCACGTGATGATCGGACTTGGTATAGTGGATTTGGTTCATGTAATCACCAAAAAGGCACGAGGGATGTCATGTTGAGTGGGAGTTCATTCGTAATGTGGATTAGTTGAAATCAATCTATCATAAACTTAGTCTAAACTTTACAAATTATGTTGTACATGGCACCACATGCTTTTAATTTCAACGTGTTCATGGAAAAGAGAAACTTGCATGGAACGGTAGCAACTTTACCGAATGGGCCATGAATTTGAGGATTCTCCTCTCTATTGCACAAAAGCAATATGTGCTATAAGTGCCGCTAGGACCCCCACCGTTCGATGATGCCCCTGACGAGGAGAAGAATGTCTATCAGACTCGTCAGGAGGACCACAACTTAGTTCCTTGTGGCATATTATATGGGCTAGAGCCAGAACTTCGAAAGCGTTTCGAAAAAGGTTATGCATTTGATACAATGGGTGAGTTGAAAATGATTTTTGACACACATGATGATGTAGAGAGCTACAATGCTTCAAAATAGTTCTTTAGCTTCATGATGGAAGAGCACAGCTCCGTAAGTGAGCATGTACTCAAGATGTCGGGTTATGCCGATAAGCTTGTGTCCTTGGGAATATCGATTCCCATTGACTTAGGCATCCATCGTGTTCTGCACTCTCTGCCACCTAGCTATAAGAGCTTCGTGATGAACTATAATATATAAGGCATGAAGAAGTCTCTCCCGAGCTTCTGTCAATACTTAAAACTACAGAAGTGGAGATCAAGAAAGAACATCAAGTGTTGATGATCAATAAGAACACTGGTTTCAAGAAAGACAAGAAGGGAAGTAAGGGCGGCAAGACGGTTGCCGTTCCTGAAAAGAAACCCCAAGTTGTACCTAAGTTTGATACTGAGTGCTATTATTGTAAGGGGACTGGCCACTGGAAGCTCAACTGCCCCAAGTATTTGGCAGACAAGAAGGCCGGCAAGGCAAACAAAGGTATATATGATATACATGTTATTGATGCGTACTTGACTAGTACTCGAAGTAGCACCTGGGTATTTGTAGGGTTTCGTAGCATGGAAAACAAAAAATTTCTACCGCATACAAACAAACAAGCCAAGATCTATCTAATAGATTGTAGCAACGAGTCGATGGAATAACTCACCCTCGAAGATTCCAAAGTGTTTAACGAGAGCAGATTCTCGTGGGTGATGTAGTCGTACTCTTCCCGATCTCAAGATCGCGTTGACGATCCTTCGGCAAGGCTGCTCCGCAGCGCTCCTGATCGGTCACACGTTCGATACTCGATGAAGACCTTCCTCTCCCATGTTCCAGCAGGCAGCGGAGGTTGTAGCACTCTCCTCGTGATTCCGGCAGCACAATGGCGTGGTACCGGAAGTAGAGGGGAGATCTCGCAGGGCTTTGCCTTAAGCCGGAGCGAGTATGGTGGAGTATGAGAGAGCTTTGGTGATCTAGGGTTTAGACACACCAATTAGAAGGCTCTAAACCGGAGGCTAGGGCAATTAGAAGCTCTAACTTGACGGCTTGGGAGAAATCCCTAGGCTGTGGCTAGGGTTTAGGTTTAGAGGAGAGGGACTTGTGTGCTAGGAGGGGCAGCCCTGCCCCTCCCTTTATAGGTGGGAGGGCCGGCGGCCAAGGGGAGGGAGTGGAGTCCCTCCCCAACTCGGCTTGGGTGGGGCGCCGGCTTGGGGAGGAGGGAATCCCTCCCCAACTCGGTTTCCACTTCTCCTCCTCTTTCCAAAAACTTGCCGTTTGACTTTCAAACTAGCCGTTTGACTTTTCAATTTAGGATTTAAATAAACCCTTTATTTGGACAGCATTGACACCTAGTACATGATGCAATCATTCCAACTTACAATGACACATTCATGTACCCTTCCCCCCCGGAGTGCCGGACATTCCGGGACCTTCTAGAATGTTCCCGATGAAAACACCGGAATCATTCCCCAACCCCGAAACGGGACTTTCCTTATATGAATCTTATTCTCCGGACCATTCCGGATCTCCTCGTGATATCCCGAATCCCATTCGGGACTCCGAACAACATTCGGACTCTTTCTCATCATTCCATAACTACTCAAACAACGTCGAATCCTTAAGTGTGTCTCCCTACGGTTCGTGAATTATGTAGACATGATCGAGACACTTCTCCGATCAATAACCAATAGAGGAATCTGGAAATTCATATGGCTCCCACATATTTCTACGATTACTTTGCGATCGAATGAACCACTTACATACGATATCAATTTCCCTTTGTCTCACGATAGTTTACTTATCCGAGGTTATGATCGTCGGTATCTCTGCATACCTAGTTCAACCTCGCATCGATAAGTACTCTTTTCTTGTTCCCGTGATATGTGATCCCTTGTGAGCCAGTCACATGCTTGCAAGCTAATTGGATGACATTTCACCGAGAGGGCCCAGAGTATATCTATCCGTCATATGGATGGACAAATCCCACTCTTGATCCATGTGTTTCAACCAATACTTTCTGAACACTCAATGACACCTTTATAGCCACCCAGTTACGGTGTGGTGTTTGATGTTATCAAAGCATCCATCCGGTAAAGGTGATATGCATGATCTCATGGTCGAAGGAATTAGATAACTATGTATCAGAAAGCATATAGCAATTGAACTATTAAAATGACTTGATCTTTATGCTACGCTTATCTATAGGAGTATGTCCACCATATGATTCTCCTAACGATATGATCTTGTTGTTAACAACATCTCAATGTTCATGATAGGGAAACCACAATCATCTATTAACCAACAAGCTAGTATTATATAGAGGCTTTACTAGGGACTTCAAATTAAGTTTACAAATCACACAAGTATTAATGTTTCCTTGTTAATACTATTATAGCATGAATGTAAACATTTATCATAAACACAAAGATATAATAATAACTACATTTATTATTGCCTCTAGGGCATATCTCCAACAGTCTCCCACTTGCACTAGAGTCATCTAATCTAGATTACATGGTAATATACCGAACACCCATGGCATTTTGGTGCTGGTCATGTTTTGCCCTCGGGAGAGGTTTAGTCAACGGATCCGCCACATTCAGATCTGTGTGTACTTTGCAAATCTTTATATCCCCATCTTGGATATGTTCTCGAATAGCGTGAAAACGTAGCTTGATGTGCTTCAGCTTGTGTGACCTTGGTTCTTGCGCATTGGCTATGGCACCCATGTTATCACAGTAGATAGACATTGGGTCCGCCAAGACTAGGAACCACACCCAGCTCAGAATGAACTCTTTCATCCATATCACTTCTTGTGAAGCCTCCGAAGCAGCCATGTATTCCGATTCGGTTGAAGATCTCGCCACAACGCTTTGCTTTGCACTCCTCCAATAATCGCTGCACCATTCAAAATAAATACGATCCAGCATTGTGATTTAGAATCATCCAGATCGGTGTTCCAACTAGCGTCGGTGTAACCATTAACAACGCTGTTCATCACCTCCATAAGAAAGAACCATATCCTTAGTTCTTCTCAAGTACTTAAGGATGTTTTGATCATTGTCCAATGATCCACTCTGGATCACTTTGATATCTGCTAGTTAGACTAACGACATATGCGATGTCGGGTCTACTACATAGCATGGCATACATTAGAGATCCTATGGCTGAGGCATAGGGAGTCTTACTCATCCTTTATCTATCTTACGCCGATGTCGGACTTTGAGTTTTACTCAAGGTCGATATAACATGGGCAAGAACCCTTTCTTGCTATCTTCCATTCCAAACCTCTTTAGAACTTTGTCCAAATATGTACTTTGTGACAATGATATTTGGCTTCGATCTATCTCTATAAATCTTTATGCCTAATATGTAAGCTGCTCGCCAAGATCCTTCATTGAAAACTATTATTCAAATATTCTTTGACACTATTAAGAAGGTCTACATCATTCCCAATCAACAATATGTCATCCACATATAGTATTAAGAATGCCATGAGCTCCCACTCACTTTCTTGTAAATACAAGCTTCTCCATAAGTTTGTATAAAACCAAAACTTTTGATTACCTTATCAAACGTTGATTCCAACTTCGGGATGCTTGCTTCAATCCATAGATGGACCGTTGAAGTTTGCATACCTTGTTAGCATCTTTAGGATCGACAAAACCTTTGGGTTGCATCATATACAACTCTTCATCAATGTCACCATTGAGGAATGCTGTTTTGACATCCATCTGCCATATCTCATAATCGTAATATGCAGCGATTGCTAACATAATCCTCACAGACTTTAGCTTCGCATCGGTGAGAAAGTCTCATCGTAGTCAACTCCTTGAATTTGTCGAAACCCTTTTGCGACAAGTCGAGCTTTATAAAGATAACGCTACCATCAAGATCTGTTTTCTTCTTGAATATCCATTTGTTCTCGACCTTCCGGCCATCCGTAAGTCCACCAAAGTCCATACTTGGTTTTCGTACATGGATCCAATTCGATTTCATGGCTTCCCGCCATTTATTGGAATCGGGCTCATCACTTCCTCATATGTCTCGGGGTCATCGGTGTTGTCCACCAACATGACACTCATAACGGGATCATACCAACTGGAGTGGTACGAGTTCGTTGACTGCGAGGCTCAGAGCAACTTGATCAAGTTTCATGATCATCATCATTAGCTTCCTCTCTAATTGGTGCAGGCACCATAGGAACTTCTTCGCCGCGCTACTCGCAATTTCGAGAGAAGGTTCGACAACCTCTTCGAGTTCTACTTTCCTTCCAGTCACTTCTTTCGAGAGAAATTCCTTCTCTAGAAAGGATCCATTCTTGGCAACGAAGATTTTGCCTTCGGATCTATGATAGAAGGTATACCCAATAGTTTCCTTTGGTATCCTATGAAGACGATTTTCCGCTTTGGGTTCAAGCTTGTCCGTTGTAACTTCTTTACATAGGCAGCATCTCAAACTTTAAGGAACGACAATTTAGGTTTCTTCCCAAACCATAATTCATACGGTGTCGTTTCAACGGATTTAGACCGTGCCCTATTTAAAGTGAATGCGGCTGTTTCTAATGCATAACCCCAAAATGATAGCGGTAAATCTGTAAGTGACATCATAGAACGAACAATATCTAAGAGAGTTCGATTACGACGTTCAGACACACCATTACGCTGTGGTGTTCCCGGCGGTGTCAATTGTGAAAGTATTCCGCATTTCTTCAAATGCTCGCCAAACTCGTAACTTAGATATTCACCTCCACGATCAGAACGTAGAAATTTAATATTCTTGTTATGTTGATTCTCTACCTCACTTTGAAATTCCTTAAACTTCTCGAAAGATTCGGATTTATGTTTCATGAAATAGATATACCCATATCTACTCAAGTCATCCGTGAAGGTAAGAACATAACGATAACCACCGCGCGATGCTACACTCATTGGACCACACACATTGGTATGTATGATTTCCAACAAGTCCGTAGCTCGCTCCATCATACCAGAAAATGGAGTCTTAGTCATTTTACCCATCAGACATGCTTCGCATCTTTCAAGTGATTCAAAATCAAGTGATTCAAGAAGTCCATCGGAATGGAGTTTCTTCATACGCTTCACTCCAATGTGACCAAGACGACAGTGCCACATGTAGGTTGAGTTATCGCTCGATTTCAAACGTTTAGCGTTAATGTTATTAATATGTGTATTTCTACTATCGAGATTCAACAAGAATATACCATCTATCAAAGGTGCATGTGCATAAAACATATTACTCATATAAATCGAACAACCATTACTCTCGGATTTAAACAAGTAACCGTCTCGCAATAAACAAGATCCCGATATAATGTTCATGCTCAACGCAGGCACCAAATAACAATTATTTAAGTATAAAACTAATCCCGATGGTAGATGAAGGGGTAGCGTGCCGACCGCGATCACATCAACCTTTGATCCGTTTCCCACGCGCATCGTCACCTCGTTCTTCACTAGCTTCCGTTTATTCTGCAGCTCCTGTTTCGAGTTACAAATATGAGCAACCGAACCAGTATCAAATACCTAGGCGCTACTACGAATACTAGTGAGATACACATCAATAACATGTATATCAGATATACCTTTCTTCTTGATGTTGCCATTCTTCAAATCCGCCAAGTACTTTGGGCAATTCCGCTTCCAGTGACCCTCTCCTTTGCAGTAAAGCACTCGATTATCGGGCTTGTCCAGCCTTGGTCCTCTTCACGTGTGGAAACTTTCGCCTCCCTTCTTGAAGTGTCCCATACTGCTTAGACTTGCCTTTCTTGAATTTGGTGGTCTTATTGACCAGCAACACTTGGTGCTCTTTTCTTGATCTCCACTTCGCAGACTTTAACATAGCAAATAGTTCTGCATTGCTTGTTCATGTTCGCATGTTGTAGTTCATCACAAAGTTCTTGTAACTTGGTGGTAGTGATTGGAGGAGGTAAATCCCCAAAGCATTAGGAATCACTATACCCAAGCTTTGAAGTTTGTTTTGCGTCCGGACATCTTAAGCACATGCTCACTTTTGAGTGCCCTCTTCCATCTTGCGTTAAAGAACTTTTCGAAGCCTCATAACTCTCAATTGTCAGCGTGAGTCTCAAAGATCAATTTGAGATCACGGACAATATCATGTGGGTCTGAATTCTCAAACCTTTCTTCTCAAGCTCCGATTCTAAACCATACAAGATAGCACATCGAACTATGGAGTATTGATTCTTCCGAGCAAGGTAAACATTCTTTACTTCATCGGTAGCATCACTGCAGTGGGTCACCCAAATGTGCATCCAAAGCACATAGGTCAAATTACCAACTGTGAGGACAATCCTCAAATTATGAACCAATCCGCGAAGTTGCTTCCCTTGTTTTTCAACTTTTCTTTCTCTAGGAACATTAAAATTGATGGTAGGGGATGCCATTGATCTACAACATATTTGCAATAGTTTAGACTAAGTTTATGACAAATTGAGTTCAAATTAATAATAAAGTTTAATCTAGGTGAACTCCCACTCAAAACAACATCCCTCACATTGTTTTAGTGATCACACGAACCTAATCCACCATATCAAAACCGATCATCACGAGAGTTGATATAGTTTCAATGGCGAACAATCGACATGTTCATCATATCTACTATATGATTCATTCTTTACCTTTCGGTGATCCGTGTTCCTGAGACCATGTCTGTACATGCTAGGCTCGTCAAGATCAAACCTTAGATACCGCATAAGCAAATCTGGCTTGCTTACGTTGTATTCACCCGCGGAATCTAACACACCCGATCATCACGTGGTGCTTTGAAACAACAAGCTTTGGCAACGGTGCATACTAAGGGTGAACACTTTAGAACATGAAATTGATGTGCATGAGGGATCATCTTATAATGCTACCGTCGTCTACTAAGCAATACAAGATGCATAAAGGATTAACATCACATGCAATTCATAATATGTGATATGATATGGCCTTTCTTCTTTGTGCTTCCGATCTCCATCTTCAAGCACGAACATGATCTCCATCATCACCAGCATTGCATCAAGGTCAATGACGCTTCACCATGGTTGTCGTCCACCGGCTTCAACTATTACAACTACTTTGAATAGACCGCGGGTCTTAAAAAGAAAATAAAGATAAAGACAACCATATGGCTCCACCATTGCCAACTTACAATAAGGAACATTGCATACATCAAATATAATCACAATCATGGCCATATCACATCAGCACACCGCAAAACAAAGTTAGACGCCTCTACTTTCTTTGCATATTTTACGTGGTTTGGGGCTTTCAATAAGTGTCGTTCTAACTTACGAACAAGAACCACAACATTGATACTAGTATTGTTAATCACCCGTTGTAAATTGGATCTCCACTATGCTAGGAGAAACAGGCACCCGCAAAGCCACTTATGCAATACGAGTTGCATGTCAAGCGTGGAGCAAGTCTCATGAACGATGTCATGTAAGGTTAGCGGGCCGCTTCATCCCAACATCCCAAGATGCAAAGTACACAAGAAGCAATCGACAATAAAGCATCAATGCCCACAATGACCATTGTGTTCTACTGCAACAGATCTATATATAGACACGGCTCGACACGACAGTGAGGGTTTCGTAGCATGGAAAACAAAAAATTCTACATACAAAACAAACAAGCCAAGATCTATCTAATAGATTGTAGCAACGAGTCGATGGAATAACTCACCTCGAAGATTCCAAAGTGTTTAACGAGAGCAGATTCTAAGTGGGTGATGTAGTCGATACTCTTCCGATCTCAAGATCGGCGTGAGCGATCCTTCCGTTGCGCGTTGCTCCGAGAGCGCTCCCGCAATGGTCACACGCTCGGTGATTTTCGAAGACCTTCCTCTCCCTTGTTCCAGCAGGAGCGGAGGTTGTAGCACTCTCCTCGCGATTCAGCGACAACGCAGTGGTAGGAAGTAGAGGGAGATCTCATGAGGCTTCGCCTTGGCCGAGCGAGTATGGTGGAGTATGAGAGAGCTTTGGTGATCTGGGGTTTAGACACACCAATTAGAAGGCTCTAAACCGTAGGCTAGGGCAATTGAAGCTCTAACTTGACGGCTGGGGAGAAATCCCTATGTGGCTAGGGTTTAGGTTTAGAGGAGAGGGACTTTGTGTGCTAGGAGAGGCAGCCCTGCCCCTCCTTTATAGGTGGGAGGGGCGGCCAAGGGAGGAGGAGTCCCTCCCCAACTCGGCTTGGGTGGGGCGCCGGCTTGGGGAGGGAATCCCTCCCCAACTCGGTTTCCACTTCTCCTCCTCTTTCCAAAAACTTGCCGTTTGACTTTCAAACTAGCCGTTTGACTTTTCAATTTAGGATTTAAATAAACCCTTTATTTGGACAGCATTGACACCTAGTACATGATGCAATCATTCCAACTTACAATGACACATTCATGTACCCTTCCCCCGGTCTTGGACATTAAGGGACCTTCTAGAATGTTCAGATGAAAACACGGAATCATTCCCCAACCCGAAAGCAGGACTTTCCTTATATGAATCTTATTCTCCGGACCATTCCGGATCGACGATCTCCTCGTGATATCCGAGTCCCATTCGAGACTCGAACAACATTGGACTCTTTCATCATTCCATAACTACTCAAACAACGTCGAATCCTTAAGTGTGTCTCCCTACGGTTAAGTGAATTATGCGGATATGATCGAGACACTTCTCCGATCAATAACCAATAGAGAATGGAAATTCATTGCCATCCACCATATTTCTGCCCGATTACTTTGCAATGAATGAACCACTTGCATACGATATCAATTTCCCTTTGTCTCACGATAGTTTACTTATCCGAGGAGGTTATGATGGTCCGGTGTCTACGCATACCTAAGTTCAACCCTGCATTCTGATAAAATACTCTTTTTTCTCGTTACCGTGATATGTGATCATAACCCTTACAGCAGGCCAGTCACATACTTAGCAAGCTAATTGGATGACATTTCACAAGAGAGGTGAGCCGAGTATATCTGTCAAGTCCATATGGATGGACAAATCCCACTCTTGATCCATGTGTTTCCTTCCAATACTTTATGAACACTCAATGACACCTTTGTATAGCCCACCCGATTGGGTGTGGTGTTTGATATTATCAAAGCATCCATCGGTAAAGGTGATATGCCATGATCTCATAATTGAAGGAATTAGATAACTATGTATACCGAAGGAAAGCATATGGCAATTGAACTATTAAAATGACTTGATCTTTATGCTAAACGGCTTATCTGCTGTAATTATGTCCACCATATCATTCTCCCTAGATATGATCTTGTTGCTTAACAACATCTCAATGTTCATGATAGGGAAACACAATCATCTATTAACCAACAAGCTAGTATTATATAGAGGCTTTACTAGGGACTTCAAATTAAGATTTACAAATCACACAAGTATTAATGTTTCCTTGTTAGCCTATTATAGCATGAATGTAAACATTTATCATAAACAAAGATATAATAATAACTACATTATTATTGCCTCTAGGCATATCTCCAACAAAAGTTCCTTACCAATTCCACTCTTCAATAGCGCTTCACTCCGCGGCAAAGGTGCTAGAAAATAGTCTTGATGACCCACAAGTATAGGGAAGCGTATCGTAGTACTTTTCGATAAATAGGAGTGTCGATCCCAACGAGGAAGCGGAAGGTCTTTGAACAGTGGTATGGAGCAAGAAATCCTGTGAATACTTAGCAAAGCGGATTTTTAGTGGTTTTTCGGACGAGCAACAAAACAAAGAGCAAAATGTAGTGAAATGCTTGAACAAGCAGACAGAAGTGTTGTGTGGGTGAACTGTGCTAACATACTGCACTTTCTGGGACTAATACATACTTGTGATTAAACCCCACGCAAACATCCGTAACTTCACGGGGAAAGTAATTAAGATATAAATCTAACACGACCTTAAACTCTGAGATCCTCGCTCCCTTAGCAAGGTGTCCTAACGGGGTTTCAGGTTTTACATCCTCTGGCAACCCACGATTAGTATCCAAATACACAATGCATTCCCCTAGGACCATAAATGGGTGAAGTGTCATGTAGTCGCGTTCACATGACACCACTAGAAGAATAGCACCAACTTAAGTACAAACCATTGAATAATAACTCATCACAGATTCACTACTAACAACATGACTTCTCCCATGTCCTCAAGAACTAAAGAACTACTCACAAGACATCATATGGATCAAGATCAAAGATGATATGATAATGTATAACAATCTGAGCATAAACAATAATTCAATGGTTCCACTCACAAGCATCAACTACAATAGTAATCGACACCGGAAAAGTTCCCCCTAATGAACTAAACGCAATATCAACACAATTATTACTTGCGGGGCCGGAGTGGTGATGATGGTGTGGATGATGGTGATGATGATCGATGAATCCTAGCTTGATGATGGTGTTGATGGCGACGGTTTCCCTCTTGGAAGAAATTCACGGCAGCATCGAAACGCGGAGAGATCTTTTCTCTCTCGGTGTTTCCGCCTCGAGGAAGGCGAAGAATCTATTTGTGGTTGCTCCAAGTGTATTAGGGTTCGAGAAGAAATTATAGGTGAAGGGGAGAGTCGGGGGCAGGCGGGTTGGGCTGACCCACCCAGGCACGGCCTCGGTGGGCCACGCCTAGGGGCCCTGCAGCCCCCAGCTCCTCCTTCTAGCTTCCTTCGTCTTTGGTAAAATAATATGTTTCCATATTTTTACGTATTTTTAGATCTTCACGTAAATTGCGAAACACCATCTTTTCCATGAGAATCCAGACTCCGTGATCCATCCTCAGAATCCTTCAAAATACATAAACAGATGAAAAGCCATAAGTAATACATCATAATAAGACAAATATCAATGAATAGAGGTAAATTATGATATAGAATGGTGATGACAAATTAGGCATTATCAATGAGATACTTAAATTTTGCTTTGATAATAATTACAAAGGAATACAATGGCTATACTCTTGAATATTTTGATGGTGTTTTCCTACAAATGGAAGCCCTAATGCTTTGCAGGGAGCTTATGGCAGGAAGAAATTGCTGGCTGAAGCTCATTAGATGAAAAAAGAGGAGAGTGATGAACAAAAAGAGGAAGAATGGATTAGCTACCCATGCCTACCTTCCTAATGAGGTAACTCTTTATCCCTTACATTATTTGATTGTCCCCATGCTTACCAAGGAGGATGAATGTTATGTTCATGTGGATTCTTTTGAAATATCTGCTATGGGTAAAACTTGTGATAATAGTTATGCTCTACATTATCTATGATAATCCTATATTTGTGCCTAACTTTGAAATGCATGGTACTAAAGAGTTCTGCTTTGAATTTTTTTATGATACAGCTCTATATGATGGTGCTATATTGAATGATCAGTCATCTTGTTATAAAATTATTAAAAGTGCGGTTGAAGGTTTTAATCCCACTATTTTTTAGCTTGATAAAAATTATGTGTTTGTAGATCATGAAAAACATACTTTATGTGTTAGTTATATTGTTGAGAGTTTGTTCATGAGGCCACTGAAAATTGTTATGAGAGAGGAAAATATGGTTGTAGAAGTTTTCATGGTACTAAAACACCTCTCTATGTGCTGAAAGTTTGAAGTTGCTCTTGTTTTATCTACCCATTCTTGTTACTATGTGCTTCTTTGATTTATTTTCTTACAAGATTCCTATGCATAGGAAGTGGAGTTGAACATAAATGTGCTTTGAATTTGCTTCTTGATGCTCTCCTTTTACTTCAATGGATATATCCTATGTGATCATCTTCTCAATCTATCAAGCCTAACTTAAAGGCGTTAAACTAAAGTACTTATTGGGAGATAACACAAAAGTTTTCTTGATTTTTGTAAGTTATAACTCTGTAATAACCTATCCTTATCCTTTTTATTTGTTTTTTGTGCTAATAATAACCTCTAATGATAGGAAAAGTAAGATTTGGGGAGTTTCTGTCCCAGAAACAGATTTTGTTCTCCATCGTAAAAATTCATTGTATAAAATCTATGTAAATTAGGTTGAACTGATATTTTATGAATAAATCCCCGGATATGTTATCTAACTTTAGTTAGTTCAACAATTTTTGATTTGAGAAACAGAAGGTCTTCTAAAATCGGTTTCTACCTGCTGGTCTATTTTGACGAATTTCTGCCATTATTTGCATTTGTCTTATTGATTCCTTTTGGGTTCTTTTTTGGGAAATTGAGCTTTTTGAGGAATTTCTACAGTATCTTGTGTTTTAGTGAAAGTTTTGCTGTTCTAAAGCTAAACCCAAATGTCTATTATCTTTTGAATACACTAATGTTGCTGAATGAAAGATTGTGTGAAGTTTTGTATGAAGGAATTTTCAGGTGTAAGGAAAAGAATGATGTAATGAGATGAAGAATGGAAAAGCTCAAGCTTGGGTATGCCACCCGTGTCACCCAAGAAATATTCAAGAACAACATCAAAAGCTTGGGTATGCCAAGGCATCCCCTTCTTCATCAATAAAAATCTCAGTCTTTCTAGACACTTCATTTTTATTGTTTCATGCACTATTATGTTTGTTCTTGGGCGTCTTAGTTTTTGTTTGGTTTGCTTAGTTTGCTTGAATAAAGTAGTTGTAACATCCCTAAAATCATGATTTCAAAGATTGCATATCATTCATACATGCATATAGAATTGAGATCAATTTCAAAACTCATTTCAGAAAAATAGAAGCACATAGTGCTATCATTTTATGTGAGCAAACTTAAATCAAATGTCCATTCCCATTTGAGAGTTTGAATGTTTTAAACCTAGATTGTTTGTCTTCCTTGTTGAATGAATTGAGTGTGGAATGTGAACCAAGCTTTACAAAATGGAAATGGTTTTAAAAACCATTTTTCAAACATTTGCAAATCAAGTGCAAAGTCCCTGTTATTTTATTTCTCCAAAAATGACCAAGCCTTTGCAAAGTAACCACATGGTTTTATGCCTAGATTTGAGACTGTTGCACACTGCAAAAACCCCAGAAAGATTTGAATTCAAAAAGAGTTTGAATTCATTTGAAAACCATTCCTGAAAATCAAAACAGAAAAAGAAAAGGAATAAATAAAGGAAAAGGGCCAGGCGCTCCTATTCTAGCCCAGCAGCAGAACCGGCCCAGCTAGCCCACCCGTCCTCTCTCTCGCTCGCTCGCACGCACAGACGCACCCACACAAGCACTGACACTCGGACCCCACCCCCTCTCCGTCTCACTCGCTGACTGGTGGACCTCGATAGCTCACCCTCGTCTTCCCCAAATCGCACTCGACCCCGTCGCCGGCCGTTTCCTCCGCCCATCACTGCCGCGTTGATTCCTCGCTTAATTGCCTTTGATTCCGCACTTAATCGCTGCTCCCCTCTCGCCTACATAACCCCCTCTGCACCGCGGTCATTTCCCCTCACTCAAAGCCTCCACACCGCCACCAGGCTGCCCACAATCGCACTTGCACCGTCGCAGACAGACGCGCTTCGGCGACGAATCACGGTAAGCTCAGACCGCCCCATTGCCTCTCGTTCAAACCACTTCAACCAGCATGATCTTGTGCATCTGCTAACGCCTCTGGTTTGCTTGCTCGTGACCTAGGTCATCGTTTCCGTTCACTCCCGCAACCACCAGCGCCGCCGCTCGACTCCGACGAGCAATAGCGGTAAGGACTAAGCGCCCCTTGCCTTCCCTTTGTTACCAACTTGTTCGCCAGTCACTAGGATGACACGGAGCCTCGGCAATGACCTAAGCGGTAGACGCCGCGCCACAACTCCGAGCCCGAGCGGCCCGTGCCCGTGCGCCCCTCGCCAAGCCGCTGCTAAGTTGAGCTTCACCTCGACGCTACGAACCTGGTGAGCATCCTCCTGCCTCTCCGGACGACCTGTAGCGTCGCGCCGCCGCAGACAGTGCTCGCCGCCCCCAGTAGCCGCCGCCAACGCCGCCCCGCTTTGGTCGCTTGATCCAGAGCCGTCAGATCTGGATCCAGCGTATAGGATTAGATCATTTAACGAAACGTTATGTTTAGATCAGAACCGTGCATCGTCACTTAAATCCTACGGCTTGCATGCGTGATCCGGAGCGAAGTGGTACGCGCCAGTAGGAATATGACGCGTGGCTAGGGTTTGATTCAAAAACAGATTTGAAATCAGATTTAGGTTCAATTTTGAAATGGCTATAACTTTTGATTCCCACGTTAGATTTTTGCAAATTTTATACCATTGGAATCAGGGAGACAAGCCCTTTCTGTTTATGCAACGTGTTTAGTGTTTAGTTTCTGTTAAAATAGTTTTATTTGCAGAAACTTGTTTAGGACTATTTTGAGTATAGAATTTGTTTAGGAATTGTCTAGTGTCAAAAAAAAATTGGTTTAGCAAGTTTTTGCCTTGTTTATGGTTCAGTACTATGCACTTGCTTGGTTGAGTTTCAAAAATCATCACTTAGCATTTTGCTTGCATGCATATATTTATGTTTGTATATGAATTGTGTGTAATTTTGTGCTACCATTTTTGTGTAGATTTTGGTGCTAGTGATTGTGATTGTGAGGAGTGCTACTCTCCCAACTACCAAGGCAAGTGGTACTTCATGAATATTTCATTCCTATATTTCATACAAGCATTAGAATTATTTTGCTAAGTCTTGCATGTGTTACTAGATTTGCCAAATGCCATGTTGGGAAATCCTAAGTAGTGTAGAATTGCTAGGAAATTCCTAAGTTAAATTACTATGCCATGCTTAACCAAGCTAGTAGCAAACAAGGGTTGGTAAAGTACATACATGCTATGAAGAAAATAATTCTAAGTCTTTGGACTTATGCTTTTCTTAATAAAACAACTAAGTCAATGAATCACCTGGGTGGAATGGGACTTGATTGGTGGTTTTTGGTTGAGTGGTTACACAAGGCCCATGGATATGGTTTACCTTGTGTATCTCACTTGTGGTATGCCACCCAGGAATAAAGGGATTTTAGAGGCCAAGTGTTGAGAAGCTTATAGTGCAGCCACTTGGCAATGTGGGCTCTGCCTGGATCACATAGGTTGCTAGAACTTAGCCATTTGGACAGTTGGTGGTAGTGGGAATGATAGGTTGGAGCGCGTCCATTTGGTCTAAGGAAAGGCTTCTGAAAGGTCCTGTCTTGGGAAACCAAGTCTGGTGGGGAAAGTGCACAACCTCTGCAGATGGAAAAATCTAAGTACTTAGCCAAGTCCATGGCAATGGACAAATTGAGCATCAAGACATGGAAGCTATCAAGAATCTCATCACTCCAACTTCTAAGTAAAACTTGTGGGTGAACAAGGGTGAAGGACCTCAATGTCTATTGATGGTTTCTTGGGAAAAGATTTTGACAAAGAAAAACTTAGTGATTTCAACTAATAGGAAAAACCTATTTTGAGCAAAGCAAGCCAAGCTACACTTAGCCAAATTGCATATAGTAATATAGTCCACTTAAAAATCTACTAAGGTATCACTTGCCAAAACTATTCCAAAGTATTGACCCACTGTGGCTGTAACTTGTGATGTTGCAGGTTATTCTGATGATGATTAGGTGTCATGAGTCTACACTCAACATGCTTGCCTGTGGCACATGAAGATGAAGACTTATGTTTATTTACTTATTCCAAACTCTTGTATTAGGCATGTGGCCTTGAGTTGTAAAAGACTATGTTTTATCTCTGGAATGGATGTAATAAATGACCTTTGTTTCTGTGTACTTCATCTTAAACTGTGGATGCTAGCAATGATCCAGGGACTAGCATTGCAATCACAGGGATCCTTTTCCTTTACAAAGGACGGATCTTACAGATGGTATCAGAGCACTGTGTTGCCTGTAGGATTATGACCCTAGGATTGGAAACCACTAAGGAAAAAATTTCAACTACTTCTACACTTGTCTATTCTTCTCGTAAACTTTTCTAATCTTCTTTCTCATCTCTATTTGTAGATGAATTCCATCAACAAAGCCGTAAGGAAAGGACCACTCATGACCATGACCTTGGAGTGTGAGACAGAGTTCCCCAAAATTCTCAAGGACCTCATGGTGGCAATGGAAATACATGGTTCAGCTGTGTACAAATGCTTTCCAGTGATGGATGAAGGAGTTGAGTACTGGTGGGTGCAACTTCACTTGTACAAAAATAAGGAAGACAACCACAAAGAAAAAGGATTCTGCATGTACACCAACACTGTGGTGCACACCACATTCTTTGAGTCAGCAAGAGAAGCAGCTTGGAGGACTATCAAAGAACTTAGTGCTAGAGTCAAGTGCAGAATGCTCAATCTCCAAAAAGACTTGAAGAAAGAGAAAGAACATACCCAAGAATTGGAAGCTACCAACCAAACCTTAAGAGGAGACATTATAGACTTAGTGATGGAGTCATGTGAGCAAGATAGGCTGATTGCTTCTAGGAACATTGTGTTAGCCAACAGATCCAGTGAGATAGGATTGTAAACGTACTTCGTTAGTTGGACCACCACCTATCACCCTATTTTCCAAAATGTTGCCTTAAAATAAGAATGAACCTTGATTGATGTAATGACTTCATGTATGCATGACTTGTGTGTTTTGTTTCCCAAGGATATGTATGTGGTGTTTTGTCTTTTGTTTATCTTAAATTGTGTTGTTCTAACTTTTCTATCTTATAAATAGATGCCTATTACCATCAGCACTGTTGAGGAGTTCCAGGTTACCCGCTTTGGTCCTCGTATCGTTTAGCTTACTACCTTGCTCAATCTTCCTCTTCCCACCATCATGGTGCATCCCCTCACCAAGTTCGAGAGGAAGGACCTCTAGGGTTTCAAGGTGAACCAGCCCGGACGTCAGATAGAGCCTACTATGGAGGCCATCATCTTCAAGCTTATGCACGATGATAGGGAGAGAGGCATGGAGGTAGTTATGCAGGACCTGATAGGACGTTTGCTGGGGCGACACTCCCGATAGGTTAGAGGCACTCACTTCCACGTCTTCGGAAGACGTGATGAGGATGGAGAGTCCATCGACTTCGAGGACGATTCGAGGGACACAGCAGAGCCGATATGCCTGTACCTCCAGGACTTAGAGTCTCTCATTAGGCACGTGGACACTGACAGGACCAATGTCATGCTCAGTAATGACGAGCTCCAGGTGCAGCTTCGCGAGAAGGACAAGCTCTTCGCGCAGCAGGACGGGATAGTTAAGGAAATGGAGGCGAAGTTCGAGACCCAGGACAGGAAATTCAAGAGTCGGGAGAAGCGTGTCCAGGATAGGAACAAGAAGATCAGGGATATGACTGAAGAACTGCAGTCCAAGGACTTCGAGCTAGAGCAGCAGCAGACGGTGATTGAGAGGCTTCGTTCCTAGAAGAGGGCTCTCAAGGCCAAGATAGAGACTTTGACCACTACTATTGAGGAGAACAAGACCGCGATGGAGAACGCAGGTCTTACCTTTGTCGAGGAGGAGATTGATGCTGATGAGTAGACTTGACTACTCGTTTATATTCTATTATCAGACTTGTTATTTTGAGAATTTGTTATTGGACCATCCGACATGTGGATGGCTTGCTACTTGTGTGTTTTACTTTGTGAACTTATTATCTTGTTGTTGATCTTTTATCTTTTGTTGCATGTTTGTGTTTGCTTATGTGATGTAATGTGCATGAAAAACATCTATGGGTATCTCATTCTTATCTCTATTTGAACAAACCACAGATGCCTCCCCGTCGTGCAAACCCCAACCCCAACAACATCACTCCAGAAATGCAGCAAATGATGACTGCCCAAACTCAGTTGATGCAGATGATGACAACGTTCATCTAAAACCAAAACAACAACAACAACGACAACAACAATAACAACAACAACCCTCTGGGCTTTGATATGCTCACCAGATTCTTGAGGTTGAGGCCAGCTAAGTTCTCGGGGACAACTGATCCCATGGTGGCCAATGATTGGCTACGTTCTGTAAACAAGGACTTAGTAACCGTGGGTAAATTTGCGGATGCTGAAAAAGTCAGATTTGCAGCATATCTGCTGGAAGGGCCAGCCGCCACTTGGTGGGACAATTTCCAGATCACTACTCCTATAGATGAGGTGACTTAGGCTATCTTTGAAGATGGCTTTCGCACTGCTCACATCTCATCAGGAATAATGAGCCTGAAAAAGAAAGAGTTCCACAATCTGAGGCAGCGCCACCGTAGTGTGGCTGAATACATTGAAGAGTTCAACAATCTGGCGCGTTATGCACCGGATGAAGTTGACACCGATGCCAAGAGAAAGGAAAAATTTCTCAAAGGCTTGAATGATGAGCTAAATCTGCAGTTGTCTGTGGCCTATGTGCCCACTTATCAGTCTCTGTGTGACAAGGCTGCTATTTTGGAGAACAAAATGAAGCAAGTTTAGAGTAGAAAGAGAAAGCACTCCGACAAGCACAGCTCGGGATCGTCTCACAAACGATCTCATTATGATGACAGTGGAAGCTCAGGATCCCACAAGCATGGGAAATTCAACAAACACCACAACCACAACCGTCATGACAACAAGCATCACCATGGTCATGACAAGTACAAAAACCACAAGAGTGGACATAAGAGCCACCACAGTGGCAATGGAAGTGGAAGTGGAAGTCAGTCTGCTAAGAGAGACATCAGTCAGGTTGAATGCTTCAAATGCAAGAAGATGGGGCATTATGCAAATGAATGCCCTGAAAAGAAAGTTGAAGGACCTAACAAGCCAAATCCTTTCCAGAAAGGACAGGTGAACCACATCAATGTGGAGGAGGTCTATGAGGAGCCTGATGCAGTTGCTGGTAAGTTCAGACTCAATTCTATTCCAGCATTTGTTCTTTTTGATACTGGAGCATCGCATTCATTCATATCAAAAGCATTTGTTGATAGAAATGGGTTTCCAACTGAAAACATTGGGTGCCCAATAAAAGTTAGTTCTCCGGGAGGAGATATGATAGTAAGTCTTGGATGCCGGGATCTAGTAATAGAGTTTGGAAAGCATAAGTTTCCAGTGAGTCTGATAATCCTAGATTCCCAAGGGCTGGACGTAATATTGGGAATGGGTTGGATGGCTAAGTATGAAGAAGTACTAGACTGTGCTAATCGTACTGTTGCACTCACAACCCCGGAAAGAAAACGGATTAAATTCAAGTCCAACTTTGAACCAAAAGGGAGTAAGCTAAATTCTCTCAAGGGGGTTAGCATGGACAGTGTGCCAATTGTGAGTGAGTATCCGGATGTGTTTCCGGAAGAATTACCGGGAATGCCACCAGATAGAGATGTGGAGTTTCTGATAGATTTGGTACAAGGTTCTGTACCAATAGCAAAGAGACCTTATAAAATGTCAGTTGATGAACTAAAGGAACTCAAGAAACAACTAGGAGAACAGTTGCAGAAAGGATTCATTCAACCAAGTTCTTCATCTTGGGGAGCCCCAGTTTTGTTTGTAGAGAAGAAAGATAAAAGTCAAAGGTTGTGCATAGACTACCGTTCACTCAACGAGGTAACTATCAAAAACAAATACCCTTTGCCAAGAATCAATGAATTGTTTGATCAGCTAGAAGGAGCATGTGTGTTCTCGAAGATTGATCTCCGGTCAGGCTATTTTCAACTCAAGATAAGAGAACAAGACATACCTAAAACAGTGTTCACCACAAGGTATGGATTGTATGAATATACCGTAATGCCCTTTGGTTTGACCAATGCCCTGGCATATTTCATGAATATGATGAACAAGGTGTTCATGGAATTTCTTGACAAGTTTGTTGTCGTTTTCATCGATGACATCTTAGTCTACTCCAAGATCAAAGAAGAACATGAAGGACACTTACGTTTGATACTTGAGAAATTGAGGGAGCATAAACTTTATGCCAAATTCAGCAAGTGTGAGTTCTAGTTAGAGGAAGTTGGTTTTCTTGGTCATGTTATGACAAAGGATGGTGTAGCAGTTGATCCTGCTAAGGTTTTAGCTGTGACTGAATGGGAATCTCCCAAGTCTGTGAAAGAAGTTTGTAGTTTCCTTGGCTTAGCAGGTTACTACAGAAGGTTCATTGAGAATTTCTCTAAGGTAGCTAAGCCCATGACTGAATTGTTAAAGAAAGACAAGAAGTTTTCTTGGTCTGATGGTTGTGAAGTCAGCTTTCAGGAGTTGAAGAAGAGACTTGTGACAGCACCAGTTTTGTGTCTGCCAGATTTGGAAAAGGATTTCCATGTTTACTGTGATGCATCCCATCAAGGTTTGGGTGCAGTACTTATGCAAGACGGTAAAGTTGTGGCTTATGCTTCAAGACAGCTCAAAACTCACGAAGTAAACTATCCTACTCATGATTTAGAGTTAGCCTCTGTTGTCCATGCACTCAAAACATGGAGACACTATCTTTTGGGAAAGCGTTGTGAAGTGTTCACGGATCACAAAAGTTTGAAGTATATCTTCACCCAGAAGGAAATCAATATGAGACAAAGGAGATGGCTAGAACTTATCAAAGACTATGACTTAAGTTTGCAATACCACCCCGGTAAAGCAAATGTTGTGGCATATGCTCTAAGTCGTAAGTTGTTGTGAATGGCCTTACCAAAGGAGAATTGCCAGATGATTTGTGTACCCAATTCAGAAAACTCAGATTGGAGATTGTGCCTGAAGGACATCTCATGTCTTTGGATGTTCAACCCACTTTGTTAGACAAGATCAGAGAAGCCCAGAAAAATGATAAGGAAATTGATGAGATTAAGGAAAAGATTGGCCAAGGAAAAGCCAAAAGTTTCCATGAAGACGAATAGGGTACTTTATGGCATGGGAAACGTATCTGTGTTCCACAAGATCCGGAGTTGCGGAAACTGATTCTGCAAGAAGCCCACAACTCTCCGTATTCTATTCACCCGGGTAACACCA
Organism: Avena insularis; assembly: GCA_023614405.1. Classification (NCBI taxonomy): domain Eukaryota; kingdom Viridiplantae; phylum Streptophyta; class Magnoliopsida; order Poales; family Poaceae; genus Avena; species Avena insularis. Next base: position 16,291,723 of record CM042691.1, read on the forward strand.
AAATGAACATGGACATGAAAGAAAGATTTTGGTGGAACAATCTCAAAAGGGACATCGCCGAACATATTGCCTTGTGTGATGTGTGTAGTAGAGTGAAAGCGGAGCATCAGAAACCAGCAGGTTTACTTCAACCACTACCTATTCCTGATTGGAAGTGGGACAAGATTGGTATGGATTTCATTATCGGATTACCAAGAACCCGGTCAGGATATGATTCCATATGGGTAGTAGTGGATCGCCTAACTAAAGTGGCTCATTTTATACCCGTGAAGACAACTTATACAAGTGCCAAGTTGGTGTTAGATCCCTCCCTTGTAAAGGAAAAGGATCCCTGTGATTGCAATGCTAGTCCCTGGATCAATGCTAGCATCCACAGTTTAAGATGAAGTACACAGATACAAAGGTCATTTATTACATCCATTCCAGAGATAAAACATAGTCTCTTACAACTCAGGGCCATAGGCCTAGTACAAGAGTTTTAGAATAAGTAAATAAACATAAGTCTTCATCTTCATGTGCCACAGGCAAGCATGTTGAGTGTAGACTCATGACACCTAATCATCATCAGAATAACCTGCAACATCACAAGTTACAGCCACAGTGGGTCAATACTTTGGAATAGTATTGGGAAGTGATACCTTAGTATAATTTTAAGTGGACTATATTACTATATGCAATTTGGCTAAGTGTAGCTTGGCTTGCTTTGCTTCAAAATAGGTTTTTCCTATTAGTTGAAATCACTAAGTTTTTCTTGGTCAAAAACATTTCCCAAGAAACCATCAATAGACATTGAGGTCCTTCACCCTTGTTCACCCACAAGTTTTACTTAGAAGTTGGAGTGATGAGATTCTTGATAGCTTCCATGTCTTGATGCTCAAGTTGTCCATTGCCATGGACTTGGCTAAGTACTTAGATTTTCCCATCTACAGAGGTTGTGCACTTTCCCCACCAGACTTGGTTTCCCAAGACAGGACCTTTCAGAAGCCTTCCCTTAGCCAAATGGACACGTTCCAACCTATCAATCCCACTACTACCAACTGTCCAAATGACTAAGTTCTAGCAACCTATATGATCAAGGCAGAGCCCATATTGCCAAGTGGCTGCACTATAAGCTTCTCAACAATTGGCCTCCAAAATCCCTTTGTGCCTGGGTGGCATACCACAAGTGAGATACACAAGCCATATCCATGGCCTTGTGTAACCACTCAACCAAAAACCACCAACTCAAGTCCCATTCCACCCAGGAGGTTCATTGACTTAGTTGTTTTATTAAGAAAACCTAAGTCTCATGACTTAGAAATATTTTCAACATAGCATGTATAAAATTTACCAACCCTTGTTTGCTACTAGCTAGGCTAAGCATGGTATAGTAATCTTAACTTAGGAATTTTTCAAGCAATTCTAACATTTCTATATCTACATAGGATTTCCCAACATAGCATTTGGCAAAAGTAGCATGCAAGATTTAGCAAAATATATCTAGTGTTAGTTCCAAAACATAGGAATGAAAATAATCATGAAGTATCACTTGCCTTGGTAATGGGGAGAGTAGCACTCTTCACAATCACAGTCACTAGCAAAATCTACACAAAATTTGTAGCACAAAGTTACACACAATTCATATACAAACAAAAATATGAATGCATGCATGCAAGAAAATGCTAAGTGATGATTTTTGAAAACTCCACCAAGCAAGTGCATGATATAGCAACTTAACCAAGTCAAAAACTTGCTAACTAAACTTATTTAGCAATAAAACAATTTACTAAACTAATTCTATACTCAAAATAGTCCTAAATAAGTTTCTGCATAAAAAGTCATTTTAACAGAAACTTTTCACTGCACATTGCAGATTCAGAAAGGCCTTGTCTCCCTGATTCCAACGGTATAAAGTTTGCAAAAATCTAACGTGGGAATCTCAAGTTATAGCCCTTTGAAAATTGGATCTAAATCTGATTTGAATTCTATTTTTGATTTAAACTCTAGCCACGCGTCATGTTTCTATTGGCGCGTACCGGTTCGCACCGGATCACCCTTCCATGCCGTTGGATCTAACTATCGCTACACGGCTCAGATCTATCCATACCCCTTCGGCTAGGATCTATCGTGTCCACTGGATCTAAATCGAACGATCTTAAGCAAAGGTCCAACAAGTGGCGGCGCTAGCGGCGGCGACAGGCGGCGCTTCGGTCGATGTGAGCCGCGAACCAGGTCACGAGGAGGTGGGAGAAGGCTCACCGGAATCGCCGCGACGAGGAGATGCTCAACGTGTGCTCGGTTGGCGAAGGGGCGCTCGGAGTCGTCGCTGATTGCTCGTCGGAGTAGTCCCTGGCGACGGATGCTGCTGTTCGTCGATGTTGGCGAGGTTGCAGATCATGCCAAGGCAAAAGGAGCGGTGTGTCAGATGCACAAGACGACGCTAGTCATGTGAGTGTCAACGAGAGGGAAAGGGGCGGTCGGAGTTTACCACTGGAGATCGTCGGAGTTGAAGCCGAAGACGGTGGCGCTCAGTCGCTTGCGTTGCCGATTACAGGTCACGCAGGCGAGCTAGTGGTACTGGAGGTGCGCAAGTAGAGCCTGCTCGTGTGAACCAGGAGCAGAGGGGTGGTCGGGGTTGGCCGGAATTGTGGTTGCGGTTCGTCGGAGCAGCGAGGTCGCGGTGAGGGATTCTCGCAGCCTGGGGGCGCTCTGTGCTTGGGGTTTGGGGGAGAATGGAGAGGGGGCAGAGGGGGTTTTAGTAGCAAGGATGCGGGCGAGATTTACTCGAGCATTGATGCTAATTGAAGCTGCAAAATCAAACAGGAAACGCCCGGCGTCAATTTGGGGATGAACCAGTCGCGGGGGTGGAGACGACGATGGTCGTGTGGGCCGTGTCTGTCAGCGAGAGAGGAGGAGAGGGAGTGGGTCCTGCCTGTCAGCGAGCTAGTGGGTGCGGGGGCGAGTGAAAGAAAAATTTTCGCGGGGAGGGACTGCTGGGCTAGCTGGGCCGAGTTGGGCTGGGTTGGCCAGATTGGCTGTTTTGCTTATTTTTTTCCTCCTTACTCCTTTTCTTTTTCTGTTTGATTTTCTAGAAATGGTTTTCAAACTCTATTTCAAATAAGTTTGTATTCAAACCTTCTCTAGTTTTTTGTACAGTGTACCTTGCACTCAAATATGTGTCAAACACTTCTGTTCACTCAAACCTCCTTGGGTCATTTGAAAAATAAAATAAAACCAAGCCTTTAGAAGATATAATAATAGGCATAAATTTGGTTTTATTTCATACTTTGTTTTTGAAACTTTGCTCAAGCTTTTGAAATCACTTAAGTTTGAACTCAAAACATTTCTGAATGAATAAAAGCACCTTTCTCATTAGCAAGTAGCACAAAGGCTAGAGTATTCATACATAAAATAATGAGCAACATATGCTCCTGTGTTTTGAAATGATTTTGAGATGAAACCCTAAATGATGATGGATGCATGATATGCATGAATTTTGAAATATGGTTTTAGGGATGTTACAGTTGGCCAAAATCTACATGAGTAGAATTGTATGTCTACATGGTGTGCCCAAGAGTATTGTGTCTGATATGGGAACTCAATTCACTTCCCATTTTTGGAGACAGCTACATGAATCATTGGGAACGAGGTTGGAATTCAGAACTGCTTTTCATCCTCAAACCGATGGACAAACAGAAAGGACTAATCAAATTCTTGAAGACATGTTGAGGGCATGTTCCCTAGATTATGGAGCAAGTTGGGATGAAAGTCTGCCTTACGCAGAATTTTCTTATAACAATAGCTATCAAGCTAGTATTGAGATGGCACCATTTGAGTTTCTCTACGGAAGAAAGTGTACCACCCCATTGCTATGGAATGGTGTGGGAGAAAGAAGTTTATTTGGACCAGATCTTATCAAAGAAGCCGAAGAGAAAGTCAAATTGGTTAAGGACAGATTGAAGATAGCACAGTCCCGACAGAAAAGCTACGCAGACCCTAAGCATAGAGAAGTCACCTACGAGGTTGGTGATAGAGCCTATCTTAGAGTATCACCACTTCGTGGAGTGAAAAGACTCGGAGTCAAAGGAAAGTTGGCACCAAGATATGTTGGGCATTCAAGATTCTGAGTCGCAAAGGAGAAGTTGCCTATGAAATTGAACTGCCAAAATCTCTATCAGCTGTCCATAATGTGTTTCATGTGAGTCAGCTTAAGAAGTGTCACCCAGAAATGGAGTAAACTTCTTTGAAGGATACTACACCCTTGGAGGAAGTTCAGCTAGAAAGTGATCTCACTTATGAAGAGAAGCCTATCAAGATTCTTGAGACTGCAGAAAGAGTCACAAGGACTAAGACTATCAAGTTTTGTAAAGTACAGTTGAATCATCATTCCGAAGAGGAAGCAACATGGGAAAGAGAAGATGATCTCCAGAAAGACCACCCTCACCTATTTGCTAGCCAATCTGAATCTCGAGGGCGAGATTCACCTTAAGGGGGTTAGATTTGTATAATCCGTAAAATCATGATTTCAAAGATTGCATATCATTCATGCATGCATATAGAATTGAGATCAATTTCAAAACTCATTTCAGAAAAACAGAAGCACATAGTGCTATCATTTTATGTGAGCAAACTTAAATCAAATGGCCATTCCCATTTGAGAGTTTGAATGTTTTAAACCTAGATTGTTTGTCTTCCTTGTTGAATGGATTGAGTGTGGAATGTGAACCAAGATTTACAAAATGGAAATGGTTCTAAAAACCATTTTTCAAACATTTGCAAATCAAGTGCAAAGTCCCTGTTATTTTATTTCTCCAAAAATGACCAAGCCTTTGCAAAGTAACCACATGGTTTTGTGCCTAGATTTGAGACTGTTGCACACTGCAAAAACCCCAGAAAGATTTGAATTCAAAAAGAGTTTGAATTCATTTGAAAACCATTCCTGAAAATCAAAACAGAAAAAGAAAAAGAATAAAGAAAGGAAAAGGGCCAGGCGCTCCTATTCTAGCCTAGCAGCAGAACCGGCCTAGCTAGCCCACCCGGCCTATCTCTCGCTCGCTCGCACGCGCAGACGCACCCACACAGGCACTGACACTCGGACCCCACCCCCTCTCCGTCTCACTCGCTGACTGGTGGACCTCGCCAGCTCACCCTCGTCTTCCCCAAATCGCGCCCGACCCCGTCGCCGGCCGTTTCCTCCGCCCATCACTGCCGCGTTGATTCCTCGCTTAATTGCCTTTGATTCCGCGCTTAATCGCCGCTCCCCTCTCGCCTACATAACCCCCTCTGCACCGCGGTCATTTCCCCACTACCATAAAAATGGTATTGGGAATGATAGGTTGGAGCGCGTCCATTTGGTCTAAGGAAAGGCTTCTGAAAGGTCCTGTCTTGGGAAACCAAGTCTGGTGGGGAAAGTTCACAACCTCTGCAGATGGAAAAATCTAAGTACTTAGCCAAGTCCATGGCAATGGACAAATTGAGCATCAAGACATGGAAGCTATCAAGAATCTCATCACTCCAACTTCTAAGTAAAACTTGTGGGTGAACAAGGGTGTAGGACCTCAATGTCTATTGATGGTTTCTTGGGAAAAGATTTTGACAAAGAAAAACTTAGTGATTTCAACTAATAGGAAAAACCTATTTTGAGCGAAGCAAGCCAAGATACACTTAGCCAAATTGCATATAGTAATATAGTCCACTTAAAAATCTACTAAGGTATCACTTGCCAATACTATTCCGAAGTATTGACCCACTGTGGCTGTAACTTGTGATGTTGCAGGTTATTCTGATGATGATTAGGTGTCATGAGTCTACACTCAACATGCTTGCATGTGGCACATGAAGATGAAGACTTATGTTTATTTACTTATTCCAAACTCTTGTATTAGGCCTGTGGCCTTGAGTTGTAAAAGACTATGTTTTATCTCTGGAATGGATGTAATAAATGACCTTTGTTTCTGTGTACTTCATCTTAAACTGTGGATGCTAGCAATGATTCAGGGACTAGCATTGCAATCACAGGGATCCTTTTCCTTTACAAAGGAGGGATCTTACATCCATGAACACCTTGTTCATCATATTCATGAAGTATGCTGGAGCATTGGTTAAACCAAAAGGCATCACGGTATACTCATATAATCCATACCTTGTGGTGAAGGTTGTCTTAGGTATGTCTTGTTCCCTTATCTTGAGCTGGAAATAACCTGACCGGAGATCAATCTTTGAGAACACACAGGATCCTTCTAACTGATCAAACAAGTCATTGATTCTAGGCAAAGGGTACTTGTTCTTGATAGTCACCTCATTGAGTGAACGGTAATCTATGCATAGCCTTTGACTTCTATCTTTCTTCTCCACAAACAAAACTGGTGCTCCCCAAGATGAAGAACTTGGTTGAATAAACCCTTTCTGTAACTGTTCTCCAAGTTGTTTCTTGAGTTCTTTTAGTTCATCAACTGACATCTTGTATGGTCTCTTTGCTATTGGTCCAGATCCTGGCAGCAAATCAATAAGAAATTCCACATCTCTATCTGGTGTCATTCCTGGCAACTCTTCCGGAAACACATCCGGATATTCACTCACAATTGGCACAATGTCCATGCTAACCCCCTTAAGAGAATTTAGCTTACTCCTTTTTGCTTCAAAGTTGGTCTTGAATCTGATCCTTTTGTTTTCTAGAGTTGTGAGTGAGACAGTATGATTGGCACAATCTATCACTCCCTTGTGCTTATTCATCCAGTCCATTCCCAAAATAACATCCAATCCTTGGGAGTTTAGGATTATCAAGTTAACGGGAAACTTATACTTCCCAAACTCTATGACTAGATCATGACATCCTGAATTCACTATCATTTCTCCACCAGGAGAACTCACTTTTATAGGACACCCTATAGTTTCTACCGGTAGTTCATTTCTTTCAACAAATGCTCTTGATATGAATGAATGAGATGCACCAGTATCAAAGAGAACAAATGCTGGAACAGAATTGAGTTTGAACTTACCAGCAACCACATCAGGTTCCTCATAAATTTCTTCCACATTGATGTGGTTCACTTGTCCCTTCTGAAAAGGTTTAGGCTTATTGGGTCCTTCGACCTTCTTTTCCAGGCATTCATTTTCATAATGCCCCATCTTCTTGCACTTGAAACACTCAACCTGACTAAGATCCTTCTTGACAGGCTGGCTTCCACTGCCACTTCCACTGTGGTGGCTCTTATATCCACCCTTGTGATTCTTGTACTTGTCACTGTCATGACTATGGTGACTCTTTTTGTCATGATGACGGTTGTGGTTGTGGTGCTTGTTGAATTTCCCATGCTTGTGGGATCCTGAACTCCCACTATCATCATAATGGGAACGCTTGTGAGACGATCCCGAGCTGTGCTTGTCAGAGTGCTTCCTCTTTCTGCTTTCAACTTGCTTCATTTTGTTCTCCAAAATAGCAGCCTTGCCACAAAGAGACTGATAAGTGGGAACATAGGCCACTGATAGCTGCAGGTTCAGTTCATCATTCAGGCCTTCGAGAAACTTTTCTCTCCTTTTTGCATCAGTATCAACTTCATCCAATGCATAACGCGCCAGATTGTTGAACTCCTCAATATACTCTGTGTCACATCCCAAGATTTTCCAAATCTTGTAATGTGAAAAATAAAATAAACAAAATAAATTTTTGTTGAAAATCAGGGTGAAAAGAAACTTTTGTTTCTAAATGGAAACTTAAAATACCATCTTGAACAAACTTTGGTAAAGTTTGAATCTAAATCCAAATCAAGAGAAATGCATTCCTCAATGAATGTATCTGGAAATTTAAACACTTGGAAAATAAATCCAAACCCTAAACCCTAATGGAATAAAAACCATTTCCAAGTTATCTCCAAGCCTATGGATTTGATCCATATAAAAAAAATTGGTCAACAAACATTCACAAATGATCAAGAAAGACAAATAGAAATGTTATAAGACCATAGAATTTGGTTTCACTCAATTTGGAACCATAAATAAAAACTTATGAAATTAATAAGAAAAAGGAATTGAATTCCCAAAGCTACTAAAGCACCTATCTAAAATCCAAACCAATTGATGAGCAAATGATCCTAAAAATATTCAAAGAGATAAATAAATATCAAATAAGATTTTATAAATTGGAATCACCAAGTTTGGATCTCTAAATAAAAAGATATGAATTTTATAAGATGAAGAAAGAATTATTAAATGAAGAATATTCAAAGACCAAATCAAATCTTGGCCAAATCCATAAGCAAATGGAATGATTGTAATCCAAATCCAAGTAAAATAAAAGGATAAAGAATTTCCAAAAATAAAATAAAATGGCATAAAACAAATCCTATTAGAATAAAGACAAATTTCTAATAAGAATAAATTTATAATGCATGAGGAATAGTATTTTGGAATTTACCCAAGTGAATTAAAAGTTTTTTAATTCAACCTAATTAAGATTAAAGAAAACTTCCAAATAAAAATTAGGGAATTAAAACTATATTTGATTCCATTGGAATTAAAACAAAAACCCATTTCAAATGATTTATGAATCATATTAAATACTTTCCAAATAATTCAAGATGAATTATTTGAACCCAAATAAACAAATAAAAAACCTACTGAAAGGTTTTGGAAAGTTTAAAGAATTCAAATGGTGTTTGAAAATATTATTAAATCCTATTTTGATTTAAAACAAGGACTTATTTGGATAAATAAAAGACTCCAAAAATAATAAAATTTTATTCAAAAATTGATTTCAGAATGTGCTACTAATCAATATTTAAATCTACACAAAATTTGGTAATGGTTTGAATCCAAATCAGTGTTTGATTTGCTTATTCAAAATCAAAACAGAACTAAAGATATGGAAAAAGGAAAAACAAATGGAATAAGAAAAAAATGTAAAGGACCCAGCCCAACTAGCCTGGCCCAACTAAGCCCAGCCAGCCCACTGCTCCTCACCCGCAGAAAAACGCTTCAGACCAAATATCCTAATCAAGACAAATGGGACGTGGACCCCATTCCTCCACTCCTCTCTTTCGCTGACGCCGGACCCCACTGCCACCTCACCGTCTTCAACCCCGCGACGACCACGCCCCTCATTCCTCCCTGGCCGTTTCTGCCGTTGAAACCTCGCGTAAATTCCCAGTAACGCTGCAGTGATTCCGCTCTGCAACTGCGCACTCTTAATCGCCAACCTTCCCTCTCTCATTCCCCTCCGTCGCCACACCTTAGCACGCCCCCAGGCCGTCCTAATTTCTCTACGAAGCTCCACTGCCCCGACAAGTTCCGGCGTCGATTCCGGCAGCCCCTCGCCGCCCCTCGCCCACTCCCTGGCGAACCTCCCCGTAGCTCCAGCTCGCCCCCGCGCGCCCCAGGACCTCGGCAACAACGACGACCACCGTCGCCACCATCTGTTTCCTCTTCGGCGAAGCTTCTGGTAAGAACCTGACCGCGCTCTCCTTTTCCTTCATGCATGCATCTTTGCCACATCCCTACGCATCTAACGCCACCTCTGTTTCTCCCTGGCGTGCACCGTAGCCTCGCCTCCAACATCGACTGAGCGCACCCGACGCGGACAAGAACTCCGACGAGAAATTATCAGCAACCCTGTGTGCCCCTTCGACAACCGTGAGCAGGTTGAGCATCCCCGTACCACGGCGAACACTATAAGCAATTTCTCTTCCCTTTTTGCTTCCTGCATGGCCAGCTCCGCTGCTAGCCGAGCGTCGCCGCCGCGCGCTGCCGCTGAGCGCCGCCAGAGTTTGGTCAGGACGTCACCAGCCGTTAGATGCAGATCGTAAGGATGCGATAGAATCACTTAACGCCGAAAGGGTATGCAATCTGTGCCACTCGATCTAACTTAGATCTGACGCCTCACAGCGACCAATCTGCGCGAAACGGTACGCACGAATAGGAAAGCGCCACGTGGCTCTGCTCGTTTGAATTAAAACAGATTTGATCTATTAGAAGCTAGATTTTGTAAAATCTATAACTTGTAATCTACACATCCAAATTTTGCAAACTTTATATCAATGGATTCAGAAAAACAAGCCCTATCCAACCATGCACTTTGTTTAGAAAATTGCTTCTGTTAAATTGTTTGTTTTTACAGAAACTTATGTATGCATGTTTAGGTTATAAAATATATTCCAAAATGATTTTGAGGATAAAATCTTTGGCTAATAGTGTGTTTTGAACCTACTGACCATAGGAAACTAATTGTTGTTTCAAAAATGTATTTGGTGAAACAAAAGAATGAATCTTTGATTTAAACCATTTCTAGTCAAATAAAAATATGGTTTGATTATTAAAAATGGTTTTGGAAGAAAACCTTTGACAAATGTTTTGGAAATAAACTCTCTGACCCTAAACACAAGGTTATATGGTTTGAAAACATATTTTGTGAAACCTATAGAATTTTGCCTTATTAAAAGCATTTCTACACCACATAAAATAATGACTTGATCTAAAAATGGTTTATGAAGTAAAATCTTATATACAAATGATTTTGCCACTTTATAAAACGACCATTAGGTGTTTTCAAATGTTTGTGAACCATTAGAAACCACTTTTACAAATAAAACAATCTTTGGCATGCTTGCATGCATTATCTTGTTTCTATTATTTTATGTGATGTTTTGCTTGAATGGTAGATTGAAATATTGTTTGCTTGATTGATTTGTAGTGACTTGAAGATTGTGATTGTTGCAAAGAACAAGGAAGTGAACTTATACTCTCTACCAAAAAGGCAAGTGATGCTTCATACTTTGTCCCATTATTTTCACTATGCATTAGTGATAGTTCTAAGTAGGACTTGCATGGAATTTTGCTAAGTGTAAACTATACCATGGGAAATCCTAGTAGATGAAACCTTAGTAGAAATTTCCTAAGTTAAGAATTCCTACTACAATCATGCTTAGCTTAGCTAGTAGAAAACAAGGGTGGAATATATATTCATGCTATGGAACAATTTCTAAGTCTGAGGACTTGTGTTTTTGTTTAATAAAACAAGTAAGTGAATGAATCACCTGGGTGGAATGGAAGGAATGGTTTGTGTTGAGTGGTCATGCAAGTCCAGTATGCTGGGGGAAACTTGGGCATCACCAAGTCCAGCATGCTGGGTAAAACTTGGTGTCTCACTTGTGGAACGCCCACCCAGGAACAAAGAGATTTGAGATGTCAAATGTTGAGAAGCTTCAAGTGCAGCCACTTGGCATTGTGGGCTCTGCCTGGATCATATAGGTTGCAAGAACTTAGCCAAATGGACAGTTGGTGGTAGGGGTTTGATAGGTTGGAACGCGTCCATTCTGGTCTAAGGGAAGGCTTCTGAAAAATATTGTCTTGGGAAACTAAGTCTTGTGGGGAAAGTGCACCACCTCTGCAGAGTGTAAAATCTAAGTACTTATCCATGTCCCTGGTAAAGAACAATTTGAGCATCAAGACATGGAAGCTATCAAGAATCTCATCATCCAAATTTCTAAGTTAAAAACTTGTGGTTGAACAAGGGTTTAAGGTTCACCAATTTCTATTGGTGGTTCCTTGGGTGATTTTTGTCAAGCAAAAACTTAGTGTTTTCAAATGACAAGGAAAATCTATTTTGAACAAAGCAATCCTAAGCTCCACTTAACCAAATGCATATAGGTTATAGACTTCACTATACTACCATAGTATCACTTGCCAATACAATTCAAATGTATTGACCCTTGTGGCTGTAACTTGTTATGTTGCAGGTTTGATTGATATTAGTGAAGTTTAATGATTAGGATTACAAGTCTACAACCAACATGTCTGCCTGTGGCACTTCGAAGATGAAGGACCCCATGCTCTTGTTATTTCCTACTACATTGTAATGAGATAGCCAAATGAGCTATGTAAGATGTAATACATTATTTTATTCCTGGGTATAAAGTTGTATTATGACATTTGTTTCTTGATATTACATCTTAACTGTGGATGCTAGCTATTGATCCACGGACTAGCATTGTAAACACAGGGATCTCTACCTTATTAAAGGTTGGGAACCTTACAGATGGTATCAGAGCATTGTGTTGCCTGTAGGATTTGTAACCCTAGGATTGGACAAAACCCTTAGAAAAATAAGAGTTGTATTTGTTCCAAAACTTATTTACAAACAATCTTGTGAACTCTTTCCTCAACCATTTTGGTTTTGATTCTACGTCTCTTCTATTTCAAACTTAATGGACAAACCTACCCATGGCCAAAGACTTCACCATGTGCAAAGGACTTCATCAACTCTAATGACTTCAACATCTTCAACCTTGGAAATCAAATCTAATGACTTCAACATCTTCAACTCTAATTACTTCAACATCTTCAACTCTAATGACTTCAACATCTTCAACATTTCTACCAAGGACTTCAATCTTAGATATCACTAAGGACTACAATTGAGACAAGCAATGTTGCTCAAGACTTGAGGACTAAGGAAACACAACTTAGAAGGAACCATCATCACCTTTGAAGTTTTGTGACCAAGATGCAAGAAATTCTCTAAGGATACAAAGATCTTGCTCAGGAAGAATCAACCAAGAAAGATGGAAAGATCTCAAGTGAACCATATAGATGGACCACCATATTTAGTTTAAGACAAACCCACCAACTTATGTGGTGTAACAAAAATATTTTTGGTTGCCTAAAAATATGCTTCAAACTTGTTGTTTGAGTGGAATGTTTGTTTGTGATTGCTTGCACATTTCTTGTGTGAATTGTGATGTGTGTGATTAGAATTTTTTCCTTAGAAATATTTTGCCTATTCTAATCCCAATCCAACCCAAACAGATGACTTCTCCAAGAGACTCCAACACCAAGGATGGTGACAACAACAACAACCAAGAGGTCAACATGAGAGACCAACTGCTTGCAAAACAAACCCAGTTGAACCAAGTGACAACTCAATTTTTAGCCAACAACAATGAGTTAGACCCAACCATGCAAGAAGTTTTGAAAACTCAATCCCAATTATTGCAAGGGATGGCTACTCAAATGATCAACATGGGAGAAAACTCTTCCCAAGGATCTTATGACAACAAGGATGACAAAGATGTTATTCTAGAAGGAACCCAAGCTTGCAATATTTGTGGAGACAAGGATCACACTTCCAAGGAACATGAAGATCAATGCCCCAATTGTGAAGAGAAACATCCAATTGACCAATGCCCCACATCCCAAGCTACTTGCTACCTATGTGAAGGAAATAATCATGTCCCTATCCAATGCCCCATCTATTCCATAGTTGAACAAAGGAAATAAGGTGGAGTGCAACAACTGATTGCAGACTACCATGAGAGAGCCAAGTCTACCAAAAAGGATTAAGACAAAGGAAAATCCCAGCTTGTACCTCCCAGCAACATGACTCAATTTAAAGGACCAAAAAGGAGACATATGTATTATCCAAGGAGTAATAGAAGGTCAAGGAGACCAGGAATTGTTCCTACCTTTGAGATAACCTATGAAGAACATGAACTAGAAGCACTCCTAGCTTTGGAGAAACCCAAGAAAAAGAAGGACAAAAGCCATGTGCAATGTGGTCATTGCAAAGAAATGGGACACTATGCTAGTGAATGTCCAGAGAAGAATAAGTATAAGGAGATTAGCCAAGTGTGGTACAACAACTGCAAAGAGCTAGGCCATTATGTTGCAACTTGCCCACAGAAGATACGTGATGAACTCAATCTTATCACATGTTACAACTGTGGTAACCAAGGTCATTATGCAAGCAACTATCCAGAAAAGATGAAGCACAAGATAAACAAGCCTATGAAGGATCTCAGCCTTGTCACATGTTTCAAGTGTGGAAACAAAGGACACTATGCAGATGTTTGTCCAGAGAGATTTCAATAGGATCCCAAGAAGGCCAATATGTAATATAGTTGGAAAATTTTTAAGGGTGGTAGTACCCTAGTTGCTTTGAGCCAACTTATCACCCCTAGCCTCCCCAAATCTCGGGACGAGATTTATTTTAAGGGTGGTAGCCTGTCACATCCCAAGATTTTCCAAATCTTGTAATGTGAAATATAAAATAAACAAAATAAATTTTTGTTGAAAATCAGGGTGAAAAGAAACTTTTGTTTCTAAATGGAAACTTAAAATCCCATCTTGAACAAACATTAGTAAAGTTTGAATATAAATCCAAATCAATAGAAATGCATTCCGCAATGAATGTATCTAGAAATTTAAACACTTGGAAAATAAATCCAAACCCTAAACCCTAATGGAATAAAAACCATTTCCAAGTTATCTCCAAGCCTATGGATTTGATCCATATAAAAAAAATTGGTCAACAAACATTCACAAATGATCAAGAAAGACAAATAGAAATGTTATAAAACCATAGAATTTGGTTTCACTCAATTTGGAACCATAAATAAAAACTTATGAAATTAATAAGAAAAAGGAATTGAATTCCCAAAGCTACTAAAGCACCTATCTAAAATCCAAACCAATTGATGAGCAAATGATCCTAAAAATATTCAAAGAGATAAATAAATATCAAATAAGATTTTATAAATTGGAATCACCAAGTTTGGATCTCTAAATAAAAAGATATGAATTTTATAAGATGAAGAAAGAAATATGAAATAAAGAATATTCAAAGACCAAATCAAATCTTGGCCAAATCCATAAGCAAATGGAATGATTATAATCCAAATCCAAGTAAAATAAAAGGATAAAGAATTTCCAAAAATAAAATAAAATGGCATAAAACAAATCCTATTAGAATAAAGACAAATTTCTAATAAGAATAAATTTATAATGCATGAGGAATAGTATTTTGGAATTTACCCAAGTGAATTAAAAGTTGTTTAATTCAACCTAGTTAAGATTAAAGAAAACTTCCAAATAAAAATTAGGGAATTAAAACTATATTTAATTCCATTGGAATTAAAACAAAAACCCATTTCAAATGATTTATGAATCATATTAAATACTTTCCAAATAATTCAAGATGAATTATTTGAACCCAAATAAACAAATAAAAAACCTACTGAAAGGTTTTGGAAAGATTAAAGAATTCAAATGGTGTTTGAAAATATTATTAAATCCTATTTTGATTTAAAACAAGGACTTATTTGGATAAATAAAAGACTCCAAAAATAATAAAATTTTATTCAAAAATTGATTTCAGAATGTGCTACTAATCAATATTTAAATCTACACAAAATTTGGTAATGGTTTGAATCCAAATGAGTGTTTGATTTGCTTATTCAAAATCAAAACA
This sequence comes from Avena insularis, assembly GCA_023614405.1. Lineage (NCBI taxonomy): Eukaryota > Viridiplantae > Streptophyta > Magnoliopsida > Poales > Poaceae > Avena > Avena insularis. The sequence continues at coordinate 16,306,940 of CM042691.1, forward strand.
GAACTAAAGATATGGAAAAAGGAAAAACAAACGGAATAAGAAAAAAATGTAAAGGACCCAGCCCAACTAGCCTGGCCCAACTAAGCCCAGCCAGCCCACTGCTCCTCACCCACAGAAAAACGCTTCAGACCAAATATCCTAACCGCACAACGTATGACGCGTGGACCCCATTCCCCCACTCCTCTCTTTCGCTGACGCCGGACCCCACTGCCACCTCACCGTCTTCAACCCCGCGACGACCATGCCCCTCATTCCTCCCTGGCCGTTTCTGCCATTGAAACCTCGCGTAAATTCGCAGTAACACTGTAGTGATTCCGCTCTGCAACTGCGCACTCTTAATCGCCAACCTTCTCTCTCTCATTCCCCTCCGTCGCCACACCTTAGCACGCCCCCAGGCCGTCCTAATTTCTCTACGAAGCTCCACTGCCCCGACAAGTTCCGGCGTCGATTCCGGCAGCCCCTCGCCGCCCCTCTCCCCCTCGAGCACCCGAGCGTGATCCCCACTCCCTGGCAAACCTCCCCGTAGCTCCAGATCGCCCCCGCGCGCCCCAGGACCTCGGCAACGACGACGACCACCGTCGCCACCGTCTGTTTCCTCTCCCGTGAAGCTTCTGGTAAGAACCTGACCGCGCCTCTCCTTTTCCTTCACGCATGCATCTTCGCCACATCCCTACGCATCTAACGCCACCTCTATTTCTCCCTGGCGTGCACCGTAACCTCGCCTCCAACATCGACTGAGCGCACCCGACGCGGACAAGAACTCCGACGAGCAATTATCAGCAACCCTGTGCGCCCCTTCGACAACCGCGAGAAGGTTGAGCATCCCCGTACCACGGCGAACACTGTAAGCCATTTCTCTTACCTTTTCACTTCCTGCATCGCCAGCTCCGCCGCTAGCCGAGCGTCGCTGCCGCGCGCTGCCGCTGAGCGCCGCCAGAGTTTGGTCAGGACGTCACCAGCCGTTAGATGCAGATCGTAAGGATGCGATAGAATCACTTAACGCCGAAAGGGTATGCAATCTGTGCCGCTCGATCTAACTTAGATCTGACGCCTCACAGCGACCGATCCGCGCGAAACGGTACGCACGAATAGGAAAGCGCCACGTGGCTCTGCTAGTTTGAATTAAAACAGATTTGATCAATTAGAAGCTAGATTTTGTAAAATCTATAACTTGTAATCTACACGTCCAAAGTTTGCAAACTTTATATCAATGGATTCAGAAAAACAAGCCCTAGCCAACCATGCACTTTGTTTAGAAAATTACTTCTGTTAAATTGTTTGTTTTACAGAAACTTATGTATGCATGTTTAGGTTATAAAATTTATTCCAAAATGATTTTGAGGATAAAATCTTTGGCTAATAGTGTGTTTTGAACCTACTGACCATAGGAAACAAATTATGGTTTCAAAAATGTATTTGGTGAAACAAAAGAATGAATCTTTGATTTTAACCATTTCTAGTCAAATAAAAATATGGTTTGATTATCAAAAATGGTTTTGGAAGAAAACCTTTGAGAAACGTTTTGGAAATAAACTCTCTGACCCTAAACACAAGGTTATATGGTTTGAAAACATATTTTTTGAAACCTATAGAATTTTGCCTTATTAAAAGCATTTCTACACCACATAAAATAATGACTTGATCTAAAAATGGTTTATGAAGTAAAATCTTATATACAAATGATTTTGCCACTTTATAAAATGACCATTAGGTGTTTTCAAATGTTTGTGAACCATTAGAAACCACTTTTACAAATAAAACAATCTTTGGCATGCTTGCATGCATTATCTTGTTTCTATTATTTTATGTGATGTTTTCGTTGAATGGTAGATTGAAATATTGTTTGCTTGATTGAGTTGTAGTGACTTGGAGATTGTGATTATTGAAGAGAACAAGGAAGTGAACTTATACTCTCTACCAAAAAGGCAAGTGATGCTTCATACTTTGTCCCATTATTTTCACTATGCATTAGTGATATTTCTAAGTAGGACTTGCATGGAATTTTGATAAGTGTAAACTATACCATGGGAAATCCTAGTAGATGAAACCTTAGTAGAAATTTCCTAAGTTAAGAATTCCTACTACAATCATGCTTAGCTTAGCTAGTAGAAAAAAAGGGTGGAATATATATTCATGCTATGGAAAAATTTCTAAGTATGAGGACTTGTGTTTTTGTTTAATAAAACAACTAAGTGAATGAATCACTTGGGTGGAATGGAAGGAATGGTTTGTGTTGAGTGGTCATGCAAGTCCAGTATGCTGGGGGAAACTTGGGCATCACCAAGTCCAGCATGCTGGGGAAATCTTGGTGTCTCACTTGTGGATGGCCACCCAGGAACAAAGATATTTGAGATGTCAAATGTTGAGAAGCTTCAAGTGCAGCCACTTGGCATTATGGGCTTTGCCTGGATCATATAGGTTGCAAGAACTTAGCCAAATGGACAGTTGGTGGTAGGGGTTTGATAGGTTGGAACGCGTCCATTCTGGTCTAAGGGAAGGCTTTTGAAAGATCTTGTCTTGGGAAACCAAGTCTTGTGGGGAAAGTGCACCACCTCTGCAGAGTGTAAAATCTAAGTACTTAGCCATGTCCCTGGTAAAGGAAAATTTGAGCATCAATACATGGAAGCTATCAAGAATCTCATCATCCAAATTTCTAAGTTAAAAACTTGTGGTTGAACAAGGGTTTAAGGTTCACCAATTTCTATTGGTGGTTCCTTGGGTGATTTTTGTCAAGCAAAAACTTAGTGTTTTCAAATGATAAGGAAAATCTATTTTGAGCAAAGCAAGCCTAAGCTCCACTTAGCCAAATTCATATAGATGATAGACTTCACTATACTACCATAGTATCACTTGCCAATACAATTCAAATGTATTGACCCTTGTGGCTGTAACTTGTTATGTGGCAGGTTTGATTGATATTAGTGAATTTTAATGATTAGGATTACAAGTCTACAACCAACATGTCTGCCTGTGTCACTTCGAAGATGAAGGACCCCATGCTATTGTTATTTTCTACTGCATTGTAATGAGATAGCCAAATGAGCTATGTAAGATGTAATACATTATTTTATTCCTGGTTATAAAGTTGTATTATGACCTTTGTTTCTTGATATTACATCTTAACTGTGGATGCTAGCTATTGATCCGGGGACTAGCATTGTAAACACAGGGATCTCTACCTTATTAAAGGTTGGGAACCTTACACTCTGCCACACTGCGGTGGCGCTGCTTCAGATTATGAAACTCTTTCTTCTTCAGACTCATCACTCCGGATGAGATGTGAGAAGTATGGACCATCTTCGAACATAGCCCATGTCACATCCGCAATGGGAGTGGTGATCTGGAAGTTATCCCAGCAAGTGGCTGCTGGTCCTTCCAACAAATGTGCTGCAAATCTGACTTTCTCTTCATCAGTACAACCAACAGTTACCAAGTCTTTGTTCACAGAGCGTAACCAATCAATGGCCACCATAGGATCAGTAGTTCCTGAGAACTTTGCTGGCCTCATTCTTAAGAACCTGGTAAGCATGTCAAAACCCGGTGGTTTATTCTGATTGTTGTTGTTGTTGTTATTATTATTGTTATTGTTGTTGTTGTTCTGATTCTGGATGAACGTAGTCATCATTTGCATCATCTGAGTCTGAGCTGTCATCATTTGTTGCATCTCAGGTATGATGTTGTTTTTGTTGGGGTTGGGATTGGCACGTCGGGGAGGCATCTGTGGTTTTCAATAAGGATAAGAATGAGATACCCATAGATGCTAACATGCACAATACATCACATAACAAACCACAACAAACATGCATCATAGTAGTTCAACAACACATACAACAAGTTTTGGAAAAGTAAACGCACCAATAGCAAGCCATCCACATGTTGGATGATCATTGCGACTCAATAATCAAAAGTATGATAAATAAATGATAAATGAGTAGTCGTCACTACTCCTCTGCATCAACCTCCTCATCAACAAGTGTAAGACCGGCATTCTCCATCGTGGTCTTGTATTCCACGACATTGGTGGTCAAGGCCTCTACTTTGGCTTTGAGAGCCCTCTTCTGTGCATGAAGTCTCTCAATCACACCTTGTTGATGCTCGAGCTCTAAGTCATTGGTCTCTAGTTCAGCAGTCATGTCTCGAATCCTCTTGTTCCTATCTTGGACTCGCTTCTCTTGACTCTTGAACTTTTTTATCTTGACTCTCAAACATGGTCTCCATCTCCTTGACTATCTCATCTTGCTCCGCGAAGAGCTTGTCCTTCTCATGAAGCTGCACCTAGAGTTCGTCATTGCTAAGCATGACGTTGGTCCTAGCAGTGTCTAGGTGCCTAAGAAGAACCTCTAAGTCCTGGAGATACAGACGAACATGCTCTGCTATCTCTCTAGCAGTATCCTCGAAGTCAATGGCCTCACCATCCTCGTCACGTCTACCGAAGGCGTGGAAATGAGTACCTCTAACCTCACGAGAGTGTCTCCCTACTAAGCGTCCAAGCAAATCCTGCATGACTACCTCTAGGCCTCTCTCCTTATCATCATGCATGAGCTTGAAGGTGATGGCCTCCGTGGCTAGCTCAGTCTGGCGTCCTGGCTGAATAACCTTGAAGCCCCAAAGGTCTTTCCTCTCAAACTTGGTGAGGGGAAGCATCATGATGGAAGGAAGTGGGAGATTGAGCAAACTAGTAAGCTCAATGAGACGAGAGCCAAAGCGAGTTCCCTTGAACTCTTCAGCCATGCTGATAATAACATTAGGCATCTATTTATAAGATAGAAAAAGTTAGAATCAACATACATAGAAATGAATCACAAAACAGAGCAACACATGCCTAACTTTGGAAATCGAATCACACAAGTCATGGCAATACATGAAACCATTACAAACATTTCAAGGTTCAACTTATTTCAAGCAACATTTGGAAAATAAATTGATAAGTGGTGGTCCAACTAACGAAGTACGTTACAATCCCATCTCACTTGCCAAGTTGGTTAACAGGGCATCTCTAGAAGCAATTTGTCTATCCAGAGCACATGCCTCCATTACTAAGTCTATAATGTCTTCCCTTAAGGTTTGGTTGGTAGCCTCTAACTCTTGGGTATGTTTCTTTTCTTCTTTTAGATCATTCTGAGTGTTGAGCATTCTGCACTTGATTCTATCACCAAGTTCTTTGATGGCCTTCCAAGCTGCATCTCTTGCTGAATCAAAGAATGTAGTGTGTACCACTGAATTGCTGACCATGCAGAATCCTGATTCCTTGTGGTTGTCTTCCTTGTTTTTATACAAGTGAAGTTGCACCCACCAGTACAAAACTCCTTCATCCATCACAGGAAAACCTTTGTACACAGCTGCACCATGTATTCCCATTGCAACCATGAGGTCCTTGAGAGCCTTGGGGAATTCTGTCTCACATTCCAAAGTCATAGTCATGAGTGGTCCCTTCCTCACGGCTTCGTTGATGGAGTTCATCTACAAATAGAGATGAGAAAGAAGATTAGAAAAGTTTACGAGAAGAAAAGACAAGTGTGAAAGTTGTTAATATTTTTCCTTAGTGGTTTCCAATCCTAGGGTCATAATCCTACAGGCAACACAGTGCTCTGATACCATCTGTAAGATCCCTCCTTTATAAAGGAAAATGATACCTGTGATTGCAATCCTAGTCCCTGGATCAATGCTAGCATCCATAGTTTAAGATGAAGTACACGGAAACAAAGGTCATTATTACAGTCATTCCAGAGACAACATAGTCTTTTACAACTCCATGGCCACAGGCCTAGTACAAGAGTTTAAATAAGTAATATGATAAATAAGTCTTCATCTTCATGTGCCACAGGGAAACATGTTGAGTGTAGACTCATGACTCCTAATCATCGTCAGAATAACCTGCAACATCACAAGTTACAGCCACAGTGGGTCAATACATTGGAATAGTATTGGCAAGTGATACCTTAGAAGAATTTTTGTGTATTATGTACTATATGCATGTTGGATAAGTGTAGCTTAGGCTTGCTTTGCTCAAAATAGGTTTTGCCTATTAGTTGAAAACACTAAGTTTTTCTTTGTCAAAAACTTTCCCAAGGAACCACCAATAGACATTGGTGGACCTTCACCCTTGTTCAACCACAAGTTTTTACTTAGAAATTGGGATGAGTAGATTCTTGATAGCTTCCATGTCTTGATGCTCAAGTTGTCCAATACCAGGGACATGGCTAAGTACTTAGATTCTTCCATCTACTGAGATTGTGCACTTTCCCCACAAGACTTGATTTTCACCAAGACAGGACCTTTCAGAAGCCTTCCCTTAGACCAAATGGACGCGTTCCAACCTATCATCCCACTACCACCAACTGTCCAAATGGCTAAGTTATTGAAACCTATGTGATCCAGGCAGAGCCCATATTGCCAAGTGGTTGCACTAGAAGCTTCTTAACATATGGCATCTCAAATCCCTTTGTTCCTGGGTGGCTTTCCACAAGTGAGATACACAAGGTAAACCAGAGAAATGGGCCTTGTGTAACCACTCAACACAAACCATTCTTTCCATTCCACCCAGGTGTTTCATTCACTTAGTTGTTTTATTAACAAAACACAAGTCCAAAGACTTAGAAATATTTTCTCATAGCATGAATATATAACCACCCTTGGTTGCTACTAGCTAGGCTAAGCACGGCATTGACAAGAATCTTATCTTAGAAACTTTTCTAGCAATTCTACAACTACTAGGATTTCCCAAGCATAGCATATATTAAAAACAACCATGCAAGACTAGCAAAATATTTCTAATGCAAAGTTGGAAAACTTAGGAATAAAACATGAAGCACCACTTGCCTTGGTAGTTTGGAGAGTAGCTACAATCCTCACAATCACAATCACTATTTGCACCAAAATCTACACATAAAATGATAACTCCAAATCACATACAAAATATATACAAGAAAAAATATATGAATGCATGCAATATGATATGTGATGATTTTCTATACTCAACAAGACAAGTGTACAATACTCATTCATAAACAAGTTTAAAACTTGCCAAACAACCTTTATTTGAACACTAACGCATTTCCCAAATAATTGTTATACACAAAATAAGCCTACATAAGTTTCTATAAAAACAACCTTTTTAACAGAGGCAAAACATTAAACACATTGTATAAATGGAAAGGGCTTTCTCTCCTGATTCCATTTATATAAAATTTGTCAAATTTGGACGTGGGAATCAAAAGTTATGAATCAAACAAGTTTAAACATCTAATAGATTTAAATCAGAATTTTAAAACGAAGAACATGCCACGCGGCGCTTTCTTACTGGCTGGTACCGCTTCGCGTTCGATCACGCTTCCGAGCCGTTGGATCTAACTAAAATGCGCGGCTCAGATCTAAACTTACCCCTTCGTTAAGTGATCTATCCTATGCGTTAGATCTAAATCCTACGGTGCTCGACCAACCTACCAAAGACTGGCGGCGCTAGCGGCGGCGACTGGCGGCGGCGGCTTTGTCAGAGTCGTTGCCGATGTTCTAGGTTGCACGGGAGAGGGAGAAGGGGCTTACTGTGCTCGCCGTGTGCTGTTGATGCTCAAGGTGAGCTTCGATGGCGAAGGGGCGTGCAGAGGTGGTCGCTGGAGCTCGTCGGAGTCGTGCACGGCGTCCGGTCCTTGCAGACGGAGTTGTTGCCGACGCTCTGGACCTTCCTAGTACAAACCAGAGGCATCAGTAGCTGCGCAAGGACAAGACAAACCTAGTCGTATGCAAGAGGGGTCAAGGGGCGCTTAGTATTTACCGTAATCGATCGCCAGAGTTGAGTGGCGGCTCGGTCATTTGCATAAATGAACGCGGACGGCATCCTGGGTCACGGGCAGGCAAACAAATGGTATCAGAAGGTGCACGAGGACATGCTGGTCACACTCATTTGAATCAGAGGCACAGGGGCGGTCAGGACTCACCGGAATTTGCTGCCGGAGATGCTCAGTACCGCGGCAGCGCAAGTTCGATTGTGGACAGCCTAGCGGCGCTCTGTGGTTGGTGAGTGAGGGGAATGGAGCCGAGTGGGGAGAGGATCTTATAGACGGAGCAGGGGCGGAGATGACGCACGCATTCATCGCCTATTAAGAGGATTAAAATCGCGGCAGAGGCGGGGAAGAAACGGTCGGCGACGACGTCTGCGCGCGACATTTGGGGAAGAAGGAGTCGACGTGGAGAGGGTCCACCCGTCAGCGACTGCTTAGCTAGTGCGGGTGCGGTGAGAAAAACAGGGAGAGAGGGAAATCCTGGGTGGGCTTGTTGCTGGGCTGGTTTCGCTGTTGGACCAAAAGTCTGGCGTCGGCCTTTTCCTTTTCTTTACTCCTTTTCTATTTCTGTTTTAATTTTCTGGATCCATTTTCAAATAAATTCAAAGGTCATTTGAATTCAAATCTTTTCTGGATTTTTGTAGAGTGTAGCACTCACATTTTTGGGCATGAAATCATGTGGTCTCTTTGTATTAGCTTGGTCCTATGGATCAAATAAAATAAACAGTGACTTAGCACTTGATTTGAACAAGTTTTAAAATGGTTTTAAAGCCACATTTGTTTTGTAAAATTTGGTTTAAGCACTAGCAATCAAGCAAAACAATCTGAGAGCATCAAGGTTTGGTTTTAAACAAAAATCTCTCATTGAAAAGTAGCATTTGATTTAATGTTGATCACATAAAATCATAGCTCTCAAGTTCTGTTTTCTTTCAAATTAGTTTGAGTTTTGATCCCTAAATGATATGCATGCATGCATGATATGAAATCTTTGAAAACATGATTTTAGGGATGTTACATAAAGCACAAAGAGTATTTATGTAGACTCAAACCTAAGTGCCACCATGGCATGCACGTTGTCACTTTCACACACATGGGGAGAGCAGAGATTGAAGCACTTGAGATCTACTTGATTACAAAGCTCATGACCACAACAAGATCATGCATAGAGAGAGAGAGATGAACACATAGCTACCATTAGAGCCCTTAGCCTCGAGGAAGAACTACTCCCTCCTCATCATGGGAATCAGCAAAGGTGATGGAGATGGTGATGGAGATCGATGGAGATAACTCCGGGGGCACTTCCCCGCCCCGGCAGGGTGCCAGAATACAGACATTCTGTCCCCCAAATATCCCCTTTGGTGGCAGCGGCACTGTGGAGGTTTTCGTGGATTTCTTCTGGATTGCTTAGGGTTTTCCCATCAGAGGCTTATTATATGCATAGGAATCAAGGTCGGTGGGGGTACAGGGGGCCCACACCCCCTCCAGGCGCCTCCAGGGCTTGCCCGCGCCTAGGTGGGTGCGGCCACCCTATGGCCCCCCTCCGATTCTGCTTCGTGGTTATGTGTTGCTCTGGGAAAAATAATGACTTTGGTTTTTGGCCCATCCAATTCTGAGAATATTGATTTTCTGCCTTTTTGGAACCAAAACCAGAAGAAATTAGGAAGCTGGCACTGTGGCGACTTGTTAATAGGTTAGTTCCAAAAAAGATATAAAACCACCTCAAAGTCTAGACAAAGTAAAGCAAAGAAGATACAAAACAAGCATGGAGCATCAAAAATTATAGATATGTTTCCAAAATATCATGGGTTCAGAACTACTAAAGTGTTATGTTGAGGACCATGGATCGAGAGTGGAATTTGTTCATCCCGATGACGGATAGATATACTCTGGGCCCTCTCGGTGATATCACATTGGTTAGCTTGCAAGCAAGTGATTTGATCATTAGAATGTTATATCACGGGAACGAGAAAAGAGTGCATGTCAGTAACGAGATCAAACTAGGTAGGGATATACCGATGATCGAATCTCGGACATGTAATATATCATGAAACAAAAGGATTAAGATACTAGCGTAAAAGGTTCCGACGATCACAAGAAATTCATCGTTGAATGCGTGGGAGTTAGTATGGGTCTCCAGATCCCGCTTCTGATTATTGATCGGAGAGGGGTCTCGCTTTTTACTCATGAACCGTAGGGTGGCACACTTAAGAGACACTGACATCCAAATGGAGAAAAAGTTTCGTGCCGGAAAGAATAACAAGCGTAGGAATTTATTTCACTAGATACCGTAACAGGTTTTCGGGTGAAATTGCAGAAAGTGTTTTTGCATGTGAAATGAAATACTAGCAAGGGGTTATATGTGGATGGTTGTCATTAAAGTAATTGAAAAATTCTTAATAAATAAAAGTGGTTTTATTTAATGAGAGTTTGCATTAAATTTGGTGGAAATTTAATGTGATTTTGAGTGGAGGGAATTGAAAGGCATTTGAGTGAGTGGAGTGTCCACCCACATGAATGAAGGAGGGGAGGGGGCAGCCCCATGGGGGGTGCCCCCCTCCTCCTATAAAAGTATCCCCCTCTCTCTCACTCACACCTCCTCGTGAAGGATCTCTCTCCCCCCCCTAAAAGTTATCCCCCATGGTCTCGGACTAGCGAGATACATGTTTCTGGTGGCTATTCGGTAAGAAAGAGTTGTGCTTCCGCTGCATCACTGGAGCGAGGAGGCGTAGGTTGCTCAGTGTCTTGTACATGTGTGCGAGCACGGATGCGCTGCTAATTTTTGGCGCTAGGACTTCCTCTCGATCTTGAGATTTGCAAGAAATCGTCTACATCAACCACGAGTTTAACTCGTTAACTGTCGGTCTTCAAGGGTATGTTCTCTACAGATATACATCCGCCCGTTGTTTGTATCTAGTAGATAGATCTTGGTACATTGTTGTTCCCATCGTAGGAAAATTTTTGTTTTCTATGCTGCGAACCCTACAGTTGTATCAGAGCCGGATCTATGCGTAAATGCTTTATACGGGTAGTACACATATGAGTATGTGGGCGATGATGATCGTGTTATTGCTTCTTAGTTGTATTTTGGATATTGGTGGCATAGTGGGATGAAGCGGCTCGAACAAACTTTACATGTCCTCGCACATGAGACTTGTTCCATGCTTCACATGCAACTAGTTTTGCATAAGTGTCTAGCGGGTGTCTGTCTCTCCTACTATAGTCAATATCTAATTTGCAACGAGTTGTCAACAATTTGGTTATCCTCGTTGCGGTTCATGTTCGTAGGTATGAACGGTTCTATCTTCGAAAGCCCTAATCCATGTAAAACTTGCAATGGATAAATTAGAGGCGTCTAGTTTAGATTGTTGTTGGGCTAGTGTTATGATATGATGATGTTGTAAGTATAAGTATGAGATGATACTCTTACAACACACATAACGTGTAAGTTCCATAGACCTTGGCCCTACACATAGAGGTATGATAGTGATCATACCAAGGAGCACATGATGGAGATCATATGCGGGAACCATATCATTTCACTTACAAACATGTGATGTTTGATTGCATATTATATTGCTTTTTTGGCATTTTATTAGCATAAGAAGATGATCCCTCATTTAAATAACAAGATAAGAATGTGTTCTTCCTTAAGTATGCACCGATTATGTTTCGTCGCTCCAAGACATCACATGATGATCGGGTGTTCTTGGATCCACGACCATACTACGGGTGTAAGACAGTTACACACGTGAATACTAAGGTTCTCACTTGGCGAGCCTTGCATGTACAGACATGGCCTCGGAACACGGACCAAAAGGTTAAGCATGAGTCATATGGTAGATATGATGCCCATTTGATGCTCGCCTTTGAAGATACACAGACTCACGTGATGATCGGACTTGGTGTAGTGGATTTGGTTCATGTAATCACCAAAAAGGCACGAGGGATGTCATGTTGAGTGGGAGTTCATTCGTAATGTGGATTAGTTGAAATCAATCTATCATAAACTTAGTCTAAACTTTACAAATTATGTTGTACATGGCACCACATGCTTTTAATTTCAATGTGTTCATGGAAAAGAGAAACTTGCAATGAACGGTAGAAACTTTACCGAATGGGCCATGAATTTGAGGATTCTCCTCTCAGTTGCACCAAAGCAATATGTGCTATAAGCGCCGCTAGGCCCCCCACCGTTCGATGATGCCCCTGACGAGGAGAAGAATGTCTATCAGACTCGTCAGGAGGACCACAACTTAGTTCCTTGTGGCATATTGTATGGGCTAGAGCCAGAACTTCGAAAGCGTTTCGAAAAAGGTTATGCATTTGATACAATGGGTGAGTTGAAAATTATTTTTGACACACATGATGATGTAGATAGCTGCAATGCTTCAGAAAAGTTCTTTAGCTGCATGATGGAAGAGCACAGCTCCGTAAGTGAGCATGTACTCAAGATGTCGGGTTACGCCGATAAGCTTGTGTCCTTGGGAATATCGATTCCCATTGACTTAGGTATCCATCGTGTTCTGCACTCTCTGCCACCTAGCTATAAGAGCTTCGTGATGAACTATAATATGTAAGGCATGAAGAAGTATCTCCCCGAGCTTCTGTCAATACTTAAAACTACAGAAGTGGAGATCAAGAAAGAACATCAAGTGTTGATGATCAATAAGAACACTGGTTTCAAGAAAGACAAGAAGGGAAGTAAGGGCGGCAAGACGGTTGCCATTCCTGAAAAGAATCCCCAAGTTGTACCTAATTTGATACTGAGTGCTATTATTGTAAGGGGACTGGCCGCTGGAAGCGCAACTGCCCCAAGTATTTGGCAGACAAGAAGGCCGGCAAGGCAAACAAAGGTATATATGATATACATGTTATTGATGCGTACTTGACTAGTACTCGCAGTAGCACCTGGGTATTTTATACCGGTTCAGTTGCTAATATTTCTAACTCGAATCAGGGGCTGCGAAACAAGCAACGACTAGCAAGGGGTGAGTTCAAGATGCGTGTCGGCAATGGATCAAGTGTTGATGTGATTGCCGTTGGAATGCTACCTCTCCACTAGTCTCTTCTTCAATTCTTGAAAACTAAGTTCACAGCCTTCAGACCAGACAAATTTCTTGTCTTTCTTTAGCAGTTCTGTCATAGGCTTAGCTACCTTGGAGAAATTTTCAATAAATCTTTTGTAGTATCCTGCCAAGCCAAGGAAACTACGAACCTCTTTCACTACCTTAGGTGATTCCCATTTAGTCACAGCTGAAACTTTAGCAGGATCAACTGCTACACCATCTCCTGACACCACGTGTCCAAGAAATCCAACCTCATTCAACCAAAATTCACACTTGCTGAATTTGGCATACAACTTATGCTCTCTAAGCTTCTCAAGTATCAAACGTAGATGTCCTTCATGCTCTTCTTTGCTATTGGAGTAGATCAAAATGTCATCAATGAAAACGACAACAAACTTATCAAGGAACTCCATGAACACCTTGTTCATCATATTCATGAAGTATGTTGGAGCATTGGTTAAACCAAAAGGCATCACGGTATACTCATATAATCCATACCTTGTGGTGAAGGTTGTCTTAGGTATGTCTTGTTCCCTTATCTTGAGCTGGAAATAACCTGACCGGAGATCAATCTTTGAGAACACACAGGATCCTTCTAACTGATCAAACAAGTCATTGATTCTAGGCAAAGGGTACTAGTTCTTGATAGTCACCTCATTGAGTGAACAGTAATCTATGCATAGCCTTTGACTTCTATCTTTCTTCTCCACAAACAAAACTGGTGCTCCCCAAGATGAAGAACTTGGTTGAATAAACCCTTTCTGTAACTGTTCTCCAAGTTGTTTCTTGAGTTCTTTTAGTTCATCAACTGACATCTTGTATGGTCTCTTTTCTATTGGTCCAGATCCTGGCAGCAAATCAATAAGAAATTCCACATCTCTATCTGGTGGCATTCCTGGCAACTCTTCCGGAAACACATCCGGATATTCACTCACAATTGGCACAATGTCCATGCTAACCCCCTTAAGATAATTTAGCTTACTCCTTTTTGCTTCAAAGTTGGTCTTGAATCTGATGCTTTTGTTTTCTAGAGTTGTGAGTGAGACAGTATGATTGGCACAATCTATCACTCCCTTGTGCTTATTCATCCAGTCCATTCCCAAAATAACATCCAATCCTTGGGAGTTTAGGATTATCAAGTTAACGGGAAACTTATACTTCCCAAACTCTATGACTAGATCATGACATCCTGAATTCACTATCATTTCTCCACCAGGAGAACTCACTTTTATAGGACACCCTATAGTTTCTACCGGTAGTTCATTTCTTTCAACAAATGCTCTTGATATGAATGAATGAGATGCACCAGTATCAAAGAGAACAAATGCTGGAACAGAATTGAGTTTGAACTTACCAGCAACCACATCAGGTTCCTCATAAATTTCTTCCACATTGATATGGTTCACTTGTCCCTTCTGAAAAGGGTTAGGCTTATTTGGTCCTTCGACCTTCTTTTCCGGGCATTCATTTTCATAATGCCCCATCTTCTTGCACTTGAAACACTCAACCTGACTAAGATCCTTCTTGATAGGCTGGCTTCCACTGCCACTTCCACTGTGGTGGCTCTTATATCCACCCTTGTGATTCTTGTACTTGTCACTGTCATGACTACGATGACTCTTGTTGTCATGATGACGGTTGTGGTTGTGGTGCTTGTTGAATTTCCCATGCTTGTGGGATCCTGAACTCCCACTATCATCATAATGGGAACGCTTGTGAGACGATCCCGAGCTGTGCTTGTCAAAGTGCTTCCTCTTCCGACTTTCAACTTGCTTCATTTTGTTCTCCAAAATAGCAGCCTTGTCACAAAGAGACTGATAAGTGGGAACATAGGCCACTGATAGCTGTTGGTTCAGTTCATCATTCAGGCCTTCGGGAAACTTCTCTCTCCTTTTTGCATCAGTATCAACTTCATCCGATGCATAACGCGCCAGATTGTTGAACTCCTTAATATACACTGCCACACTGCGGTGGCGCTGCTTCAGATTATGAAACTCTTTCTTCTTCAGACTCATCACTGCGGATGAGATGTGAGAAGTACGGAAACCATCTTCGAAGATAGCCCATGTCACATCCGCAATGGGAGTGGTGATCTGGAAGTTATCCCAGCAAGTGGCTGCTGGTCCTTCCAACAAATGTGCTGCAAATCTGACTTTCTCTTCATCAGTATAGCCAACAGTTACCAAGTCCTTGTTCACAAAGCGTAACCAATCATTGGCCACCATAGGATCAGTAGTTCCTGAGAACTTTGCTGGCCTCATTCTTAGGAACCTGGTAAGCATGTCAAAACCTGGTGGGTTATTCGGATTGTTGTTGTTGTTGTTATTATTGTTATTGTTGTTGTTCTGATTCTGGATGAACGTAGTCATCATTTGCATCATCTGAGTCTGAGCTGTCATCATTTGCTGCATCTCAGGTGTGATGTTGTTGTTGTTGGGGTTGGGATTGGCACGTCGGGGAGGCATCTGTGGTTTTCAATAAGGATAAGAATGAGATACCCATAGATGCTAACATGCATAATACATCACATAACAAACCACAACAAACATGCATCATAGTAGTTCAACAACACATACAACAAGTTTTGGAAAAGTAAACACACCAATAGCAAGCCATCCACATGTTGGATGATCATTGCGACTCAATAATCAAAAGTATGATAAATAAATGATAAATGATTAGTCGTCACTACTCCTCTCTGCATCAACCTCCTCATCAACAAGTGTAAGACCGGCATTCTCCATCGCGGTCTTGTATTCCTCGACATTGGTGGTCAAGGCCTCTACTTTGGCTTTGAGAGCCCTCTTCTGTGCACGAAGTCTCTCAATCACACCTTGTTGATGCTCGAGCTCTAAGTCTCTGGTATCTAGTTCAGCAGTCATGTCTCGAATCCTCTTGTTCCTATCTTGGACTCGCTTCTCTTGACTCTTGAACTTTTTTATCTTGACTCTCAAACTTGGTCTCCATCTCCTTGACTATCTCATCCTGCTCCACGAAGAGCTTGTCCTTCTCACGAAGCTGCACCTGGAGTTCGTCATTGCTAAGCATGATGTTGGTCCTAGCAGTGTCTAGGTGCCTAAGAAGAACCTCTAAGTCCTGGAGATACAGACGAACAGGCTCTGCTATCTCTCTAGCAGTATCCTCGAAGTCAATGGCCTCACCATCCTCGTCACGTCTGCCGAAGGCGTGGAAATGAGTACCTCTAACCTCACGAGAGTGTTTCCCTACTAAGCGTCCAAGCAAATCCTGCATGACTACCTCTAGGCCTCTCTCCTTGTCATCATGCATGAGCTTGAAGGTGATGTTCTTCGTGGCTGGCTCAGTCTGGCGTCCTGGCTGAATAACCTTGAAGCCCCAAAGGTCTTTCCTCTCAAACTTGGTGAGGGGAAGCATCATGATGGAAGGAAGTGGGAGATTGAGCAAACTAGTAAGCTCAATGAGACGAGAGCCAAAGCGAGTTCCCTTGAACTCTTCAGCTGTGCTGATAATAACATTAGGCATCTATTTATAAGATAGAAAAAGTTAGAATCAACATACATAGAAATGAATCACAAAACAGAGGAACACATGCCTAACTTTGGAAATCAAATCACACAAGTCATGGCAATACATGAAACCATTACAAACATTTCAAGGTTCAACTTATTTCAAGCAACGTTTGGAAAATAAATTGATAAGTGGTGGTCCAACTAACGAAGTACGTTACAAACCCATCTCACTTGCCAAGTTGGTTAACAGGGCATCTCTAGAAGCAATCTGTCTATCTAGAGGACATGACTCCATTACTAAGTCTATAATGTCTTCCCTTAAGGTTTGGTTGGTAGCCTCTAACTCTTGGGTATGTTTCTTTTCTTCTTTTAGATCATTCTGAGTGTTGAGCATTCTGCACTTGATTCTATCACCAAGTTCTTTGATGGCCTTCCAAGATGCATCTCTTGCTGAATCAAAGAATGTAGTGTGCACCACTGAATTGGTGACCATGCAGAATCCTGATTCATTGTGGTTGTCTTCCTTGTTTTTATACAAGTGAAGTTGCACCCACCAGTACTCAACTCCTTCATCCATCACAGGAAAACCTTTGTACACAGCTGCACCATGTATTCCCATTGCAACCATGAGGTCCTTGAGAGCCTTGGGGAATTCTGTCTCACATTCCAAAGTCATAGTCATGAGTGGTCCCTTCCTCACGGCTTCGTTGATGGAGTTCATCTACAAATAGAGATGAGAAAGAAGATTAGAAAAGTTTACGAGAAGAAAAGACAAGTGTGGAAGTTGTTAATATTTTTCCTTAGTGGTTTCCAATCCTAGGGTCATAATCCTACAGGCAACACGGTGCTTTAATACCATCTGTAAGATCCCTCCTTTATAAAGGAAAATGATCCCTGTGGTTGCAATGCTAGTCCCTGGATCAATGCTAGCATCCATAGTTTAAGATGAATTACACAGAAACAAAGGTCATTATTACAGTCATTCCAGAGACAACATAGTCTTTTACAACTCCATGGCCACAGGCCTAGTACAAGAGTTTAAATAAGTAATATGATAAATAATTCTTCATCTTCATGTGCCACGGGGAAACATGTTGAGTGTAGACTCATGACTCCTAATCATCGTCAGAATAACCTGCAACATCACAAGTTATAGCCACAGTGGGTCAATACATTGGAATAGTATTGGCAAGTGATACCTTAGAAGAATTTTGGTGGACTATGTACTATATGCATGTTGGCTAAGTGTAGCTTAGGCTTGCTTTGCTCAAAATAGGTTTTGCCTATTAGTTGAAAACACTAAGTTTTTCTTTGTCAAAAACTTTCCCAAGGAACCACCAATAGACATTGGTGGACCTTCACCCTTGTTCAACCGCAAGTTTTTACTTAGAAATTGGGATGAGGAGATTCTTGATAGCTTCCATGTCTTGATGCTCGAGTTGTCCAATACCAGGGACATGGCTAAGTACTTAGATTCTTCCATCTGCAGAGGTTGTGCACTTTCCCCACAAGACTTGATTTTCACCAAGACAGGACCTTTCAGAAGCATTCCCTTAGACCAAATGGACGCGTTCCAACCTATCATCCCACTACCACCAACTGTCCAAATGGCTAAGTTATTGCAACCTATGTGATCCAGGCAGAGCCCATATTGCCAAGTGGCTGCACTAGAAGCTTCTTAACATATGGCATCTCAAATCCCTTTGTTCCTGGGTGGCTTTCCACAAGTGAGATACACAAGGTAAACCATAGAAATGGGCCTTGTGTAACCACTCAACACAAACCATTCTTTCCATTCCACCCAGATGTTTCATTCACTTAGTTGTTTTATTAACAAAACACAAGTACAAAGACTTAGAAATATTTTCTCATAGCATGAATATATAACCACCCTTGGTTGCTACTAGCTAGGCTAAGCATGGCATTGACAAGAATCTTATCTTAGAAACTTTTCTAGCAATTCTACAACTACTAGGATTTCCCAAGCATAGCATATATCAAAAACAACCATGCAAGACTAGCAAAATATTTCTAATGCAAAGTTGGAAAACTTAGGAATAAAACATGAAGCACCACTTGCCTTGGTAGTTTGTAGTGTAGTTACAATCCTCACAATCACTATTTGCACCAAAATCTACACATAAAATGATAACTCCAAATCACATACAAAATATATACAAGAAAAAATATATGAATGCATGCAATATGATATGTGATGATTTTATATACTCAACAAGACAAGTGTACAGTACTCATTCATAAACAAGTTTAAAACTTGCCAAACAAGCTTTATTTGAACACTAACGCATTTCCCAAATAATTGTTATACACAAAATAAGCCTACACAAGTTTCTGTAAAAACAACCTTTTTAACAGAGGCAAAACATTAAAAACATTGCATAAATGGAAAGGGCATTCTCTCCTGATTCCATTGATATAAAATTTGTCAAATTTGGACGTGGGAATCAAAAGTTATGAATCAAACAAGTTTAAACATCTAATAGATTTAAATCAGAATTTTAAAACGAAGAACATGCCACGCGACGCTTTCTTACTGGCTGGTACCGTTTCGCGTTCGATCGCGCTTCCGAGTCGTTAGATCTAACTAAAATGCGCGGCTCAGATCTAAACTTACCCCTGCGTTAAGTGATATATCCTATGTGTTAGATCTAAATCCTACGATGCTCGACCAACCTACCAAAGACTGGTGGCGCTAGCAGCGGCGACTGGCGGCGGCGGCTCTGTCAGAGTCGTTGCCGATGTTCTAGGTTGCACGGGAGAGGGATAAGGGGCTTACTATGCTCGCCGTGTGCTGCTGATGCTAAAGGTGAGCTTCGATGGCGAAGGGGCGTGCAGAGGTGGTCGCTGGAGATCGTCGGAGTCGTGCACGGCGTCGGGTCCTTGCAGACGGAGTTGTTGCCGATGCTCTAGACCTTCCTAGTACAAAACAGAGGCATCAGTAGTTGCACAAGGACAAGACAAACCTAGTCGTATGCAAGAGGGGTCAAGGGGCACTCAGTATTTACCGTAATCGATCGCCAGAGTTGAGTGGCGGCTCGGTCGTTTGCAGAAATGAACGGGGACGGCGTCCTGGGTCATGGGCAGGCAAACAAATGGTATCAGAAGGTGCACGAGGACATGCTAGTCACACTCGTTTGAATCAGAGGCACAGGGGCGGTCAGGACTCAACGGAATTTGCTGCCGGAGATGCTCAGTACCGCGTCGGCGCAAGTTCGATTGTGGACAGCCTAGCGGCGCTCTACGGTTGGTGAGTGAGGGGAATGGAGCGGAGTGGGGAGAGGATCTTATAGCCGGAGCAGGGGCGGAGATCACGCACGCATTCATCGCCTATTAAGAGGATTAAAATCGCGGCAGAGGCGGGGAAGAAACGGGCGTCGACGGCGTCTGCGCGCGACATTTGGCGAAGAAGGAGTCGACGTGGAGAGGGTCCACCCGTCACCGACTGCTTAGGTAGTGCGGGTGCGGTGAGAAAAACAGGGAGAGAGGGAAATCCCGGGTGGGCTGGTTGCTAGGCTGGTTTCGCTGTTGGGCCAAAAGTCTGGCGCCGGCCTTTTCCTTTTCTTTACTCCTTTTCTATTTCTCTTTTAATTTTCTGGATCCATTTTCAAATAAATTCAAAGTTCATTTGAATTCAAATCTTTTCTGGATTTTTGTAGAGTGTAGCACTCACATTTTTGGGCATGAAATCATGTGGTCTCTTTGTATTAGCTTGGTCCTATGGATCAAATAAAATAAAAAGCGACTTAGCACTTGATTTGAACAAGTTTTAAAAATGGTTTTAAAACCACATTTGCTTTGTAAAATTTGGTTTAAGCACTAGTAATCAAGCAAAACAATCTAAGAGCATCAAGGTTTGGTTTTAAACAAAAATCTCTCATTGAAAAGTAGCATTTGATTTAATGTTGATCACATAAAATCATAGCTCTCAAGTTCTGTTTTCTTTCAAATGAGTTTGAGTTTTGATCCCTAAATGATATGCATGCATGCATGATATGAAATCTTTGAAAACATGATTTTAGGGATGTTACATAAAGCACAAAGAGTATTTATGTAGACTCAAACCTAAGTGCCACCATGGCATGCACGCTGTCACTTTCACACACATGGGGAGAGGAGAGATCTATTGAAGCACTTTAGTAGCAAGGTAGATCTACTTGATTACAAAGCTCATGACCACAACAAGATCATGCATAGAGAGAGAGAGAGATGAACACATAGCTACCAGTAGATCCCTTAGCCTCGAGGAAGAACTACTCCCTCCTCATCATCGGAATCAGCAACGATGATGGAGATGGTGATGGAGATCGATGGAGATAACTCCGGGGGCACTTCCCCGCCCTGGCAGGGTGCCAGAATAGCGACATTATGTCCCCCAAATATCCCCTTCGGTGGCAGCGGCGCTGTGGAGGTTTTCGTGGATTTCTTCTGGATTGCTTAGGGTTTTCCCATCGGAGGCTTCTTATAGGCACAGGAATCAAGGTCGGTGGAGGTCCAGGGGGCCCACACCCCCTCCAGGCGCCTCCAGGGCTTGCCCACGCCTAGGGGGTGCGGCCACCCTATGGCCCCCTCCGATTCTGCTTCGTGGTTATGTGTTGCTCTGGGAAAAATAATGACTTTGGTTTTTGGCCCGTCCAATTCTGAGAATATTGATTTTCTGCCTTTCTGGAACCAAAAACAGAAGAAAATAGGAAAATGGCACTGTGATGACTTGTTAATAGGTTAGTTCCAAAAAGATATAAAACCACCTCAAAGTCTAGACAAAGTAAAGCAAAGAAGATACAAAACAAGCATGGAGCATCAAAAATTATAGATATGTTTCCAAAATATCATGGGTTCAGAACTACTAAAGTGTTATGTTGAGGCCCATGGATCGAGAGTGGAATTTGTTCATCCCGATGACGGATAGATATACTCTGTGCCCTCTCGGTGATATCACATTGGTTAGCTTGCAAGCAAGTGATTTGATCATTAGAATGTTATATCACGGGAACAAGAAAAGAGTGCATGTCAGTAATGAGATCAAACTAGGTAGGGAGATACCGATGATCGAATCTCGGACATGTAATATATCATGAAACAAAAGGATTAAGATACTAGCGTAAAAGGTTCCGACGATCACAAGAAATTCATCGTTGAATGCGTGGGAGTTAGTATGGGTCTCCAGATCCCGCTTTTGATTATTGATCATAGAGGGGTCTCACTGCATTACTCACGAACCGTAGGGTAGCACACTTAAGAGACACTGACATCCAAATGGAGCAAAAGTTTCATGCCGGAAAGAATAATAAGCGTATGAATTTATTTCACTAGATACTGAAACAGGTTTTCGGGTGAAATTGCAGAAAGTGTTTTTGCATGTGAAATGAAATACTAGCAAGGGGTTATATGTGAATGTTTGTCATTAAAGTAATTGACAAAATTATGAATAAATAAAAGGAGTTTTATTTAATGAGAGTTTGCATTAAATTTGGTGGAAATTTAATGGGATTTTGAGTGGAGGGAATTGAAAGGCATTTGAGTGAGTGGAGTGTCCACCCACATGAATGAAGGAGGGGAGGGGGCAGCCCCATGGGGGGTGCCCCCCTCCTCCTATAAAAGTATCCCCCTCTCTCTCACTCACACCTCCTCGTGAAGGATCTCTCTCCCCCTCTAAAAGTTATCCCCCATGGTCTCGGACTAGCGAGATACATGTTTCCGGTGGCTATTCGGCAAGAAAGAGTTGTGCTTCCGCTACATCGCTGGAGCGAGGAGGCGGAGGTTGCTCGGTGTCTTGTACATGTGTGGGAGCACGGATGCGCTCCTAATTTGCGGCGCTAGGACTTCCTCTCGATCTTGAGATTGGCAAGAAATCTTCTACATCAACCACGAGTTTAACTCGTTAACTGCCGGTCTTCAAGGGTATGTTCTCTACAGATATACATCGGCCTATTGTTTGTATCTAGTAGATAGATCTTGGTACATTGTTGTTCCCATCGTAGGAAATTTTTTGTTTTCTATGCTGCTAACCCTACAGTGGTATGAGAGCCGGATCTATGCGTAGATGCTTTACACGGGTAGTACACATATGAGTATGTGGGCGATGATGATCATGTTATTGCTTCTTAGTTGTATTTTGGATATTGGTGGCATAGTGGGATGAAGCGTCCCGGACAAACTTTACATGTCCTCGCACATGAGACCTGTTCCATGCTTCACATGCAACTAGTTTTGCATAAGTGGCTAGAGGGTGTCTGTCTCTCCTACTATAGTCAATATCTAATTTGCAACGAGTTGTCAACAATTTGGTTATCCTCGTTGTGGTTCATGTTCGTAGGTATGGACGGTTCTATCTTCGAAAGCCCTAATCCATGTAAAACTTGCAATGGATAAATTAGAGGCGTCTAGTTTAGATTGTTGTTGGGCTAGTGTTATGAGATGATACTCTTACAACACACGTAACGTGTAAGTTCCATAGACCTTGGCCTTACACATAGAGGTATGATAGTGATCATACCAAGGAGCACATGATGGAGATCATATGCGGGAACCATACCATTTCACTTACAAACATGTGATGTTTGATTGCATATTATATTGCTTGTTTGGCATTTTATTAGCATAAGAAGATGATCCCTCATTTAAATATCAAGATAAGAATGTGTTCTTCCTTAAGTATGCACCGATTATGTTTCGTCGCTCCAAGACATCACGTGATGATCGGGTGTTCTTGGATCCACGACCATACTACGGGTGTAAGACAGTTACACACGTGAATACTAAGGTTCTCACTTGGCGAGCCTAGCATGTACAGACATGGCCTCGGAACACGGACCAAAAGGTTAAGCATGAGTCATATGGTAGATATGATGCCCATTTGATGCTCGCCTTTGAAGATACACCGACTCACGTGATGATCGGACTTGGTGTAGTGGATTTGGTTCATGTAATCACCAAAAAGGCACGAGGGATGTCATGTTGAGTGGGAGTTCATTCGTAATATGGATTAGTTGAAATCAATCTATCATAAACTTAGTTTAAACTTTACAAATTATGTTGTACATGGCACCACATGCTTTTAATTTTAATGTGTTCATGGAAAAGAGAAACTTGCAAGGAACGGTAGCAACTTTACCGAATGGGCCATGAATTTGAGGATTCTCCTCTCTGTTGCACAAAAGCAATATGTCCTATAAGCGCCGCTAGGCCCCCCACCGTTCGATGATGCCCCTGACGAGGAGAAGAATGTCTATCAGACTCGTCAGGAGGACCACAACTTAGTTCCTTGTGGCATATTGTATGGGCTAGAGCCAGAACTTCGAAAGCGTTTCGAAAAAGGTTATGCATTTGATACAATGGGTGAGTTGAAAATGATTTTTGACACACATGATGATGTAGAGAGCTACAATGCTTCAGAAAAGTTCTTTAGCTGCATGATGGAAGAGCATAGCTCCGTAAGTGAGCATGTACTCAAGATGTCGGGTTACGCCGATAAGCTTGTGTCCTTGGGAATATTGATTCCCATTGACTTAGGCATCCATCGTGTTCTGTTGTCTCTGCCACCTAGCTATAAGAGCTTCGTGATGAACTATAATATGTAAGGCATGAAGAAGTCTCTCCCCGAGCTTCTGTTAATAGTTAAAACTACAGAAGTGGAGATCAAGAAAGAACATCAAGTGTTGATGATCAATAAGAACACTAGTTTCAAGAAAGACAAGAAGGGAAGTAAGGGCGGCAAGACGGTTGCCGTTCCTGAAAAGAAACCCCAAGTTGTACCTAAGTTTGATACTGAGTGCTATTATTGTAAGGGGACTGGCCACTGGAAGCGCAACTGCCCCAAGTATTTGGCAGACAAGAAGGTCGGCAAGGCAAACAAAGGTATATATGATATACATGTTATTGATGCATAATTGACTAGTACTCGGAGTAGCACCTAGGTATTTGATACCGGTTCAGTTGCTAATATTTCTAACTCGAATCAGGGGCTGCGGAACAAGCAACGACTAGCAAGGGGTGAGTTCAAGATGCGTGTCGGCAATGGATCAAGTGTTGATGTGATTGCCGTTGGAATGATACCTCTCCACTTACCGTAGGGATTAGTAATAAACTTGAACAATTGTTATATGGTGCCTGCACTGAGCATGAACATTGTATCTGGATCGTGTTTGATGCGAAGTGGTTATTCATTTAAATCTGAGAACAATGGTTGTTCTATTTATATGAATGGAATCTTTTATGGTCATGCACCTATGATGAATGGTTTATTTATGTTGGATCTCGATAATAGTGATACACATATTCATAATGTTGATGCTAAAAGAATTAAACTTAATGATGATATATCCGCATATATGTGGCCTTGCCGTTTAGGTCATATTGGCATTAAACGCATGAAGAAGCTCCATCCGGATGGACTTTTGGAATCACTTGATTTTGAATCATTTGATACATGTGAGCCATGCCTTATGGGCAAGATGACTAGAACGACGTTTTCCGGTTCAATGGAACGGGCGATAGATTTATTGGAAATCATACATTCTGATGTATGTGGTCCAATGAGTGTGTCGGCGCGAGGTGGATATCGTTATTTTTTTACTTTCACGGCTGACTTGAGTAGATACAGTTATATCTACTTGATGAAACACAAGTCTGAAACCTTTGAAAAGTTCAAGGAATTTCAGTGTGAAGTGGAAAATCATCGTAATAGAAAGATCAAATTTCTACGGTCCGACCGTGGAGGTGAGTATCTAAGTTACAAGTTTAGCACTCACATGAAAGAGTGTGGAATTGTTTCACAACTCACACCTGCCGGAACACCACAGTGAAATGGTGTGTCGGAACATCGCAATCGTACTTTATTGGATATGGTTCGATCTATGATGTCTCTGACGGACTTTCCATTGTCATTTTGGGGTTATGCACTAGAAACTGCTGCATTCACTTTAAATCAGGCACCATCTAAATCCGTTGAAAAGACACCGTATGAATTGTGGTTTGGAAACAAACCTAAGCTGTCATTTCTTAAAGTTTGGGGATGCGATCTTCACACGAAGAAACTTCAACTGGATAAACTCGAACCCAAAGCGGAAAAATGTGTCTTCATAGGATACCCTAAGAAAACAATTGGGTATTCCTTCTATCACAGATCCGAGGGCAAGGTTTTTGTTGCCAATAATGGATCCTTTCTAGAGAAAGAGTTTCTCGCGAAAGGCGTGAGTAGTCGAAAGGTAGAACTCTAAGAGGTTATTGAACCTTCTCTTCAAAGTATGGCGAGTAGCACAGCGCTGGAAGTTATTCCGAAGTTGGCTTCACCAGTTGAATAAGGAACTAATGATAATGATCATGAAACTCCAAAAGCGAGTACTACCGAACCTCGTGGGTCTAGCATGACGCGTGCAGCTCCCGAGCTGTACGGAAACCTTGTTATGAATTTCATGGTTGATGAAATTGATGATCCTGCGACGTATGAAGAAGCGATGATGATCCCGGATTCCGACAAATGGTTAGAAGCCATGAAATCCGAGATGTAATCCATGTATGAAAATCAAGTTTGGAACTTGGTGGACTTACCTCACGACCAAAAGGCCATGGAGAATAAATGGATTTTCAAAATAAAAACTGATGCTGATGGTAATGTGACCGTCTATAAAGCTCGACTTGTCGCAAAGGGGTTTCGACAAATTCAAGGAGTTGACTACGGTGAGACATTCTCTCCCGTAGCGATGCTAAAATCAATTAGGATTATGTTAGCAATTGCTGCATATTTCGATTATGAGATATGGCAGATGGATGTCAAAACCGTGTTCCTCAATGGCAATATTGAAGAATAGTTGTATATGATACAACCAAAGGATTTTGTCGATCCTAAGGATGCTAACAAGGTGTGCAAGCTTCAGCGATCCATATATGGATTGAAGCAAGCATCACGAAGTTGGAATCTCCGCTTTGATGAGATGATCAAAGAGTTTGGATTTATCCAAACATATGGAGAAGCTTGTATTTACAAGAAATTGAGTGGGAGAAATGTGGAATTTCTTATATTATATGTGGATGACATATTATTGTTCGGAAATGATATATATCTTTTAAACATTGTTAAAAGTTATCTAAACAGCAAATTTTCAATGAAGGACCTAGGTGAAGCGCCATACATATTAGGCATAAAGATCTATAGAGATAGATCTAGGCGCCTAATAGGGCTATCACAAAGTACATACCTTGATAAGATTTTAAAGAAGTTTAAAATGGACAAAAGTAAGAAGGGGTTCCTACCTATGCTGCAAGGCAAGACATTGAGTAAGACTCAAAGTCCGGCTACGGCGAAAGAAAGAGAGATAATGGACAAAGTCCCCTATGCTTCAGCCATAGGCTCTATAATGTACGCCATGCCATGTACAAGACCGGATGTGGCACATGCTATTAGTTTGACTAGTCGGTACCAATCGGATACAGGTTCGGAACACTAGATAGTGGTCAAGAATATCCTTAAGTACTTGCGAAGAACTAAGGATATGTTTCTTGTATACGAAGGTGAAGAAGAGCTCGTCGTTAAGTTCTATGTTGACGCTAGCTTTGACATCGATCCGTATGACTCTATGTCTCAATCCGGATACGTATTTCTCATGAATGGTGGAGCGGTTAGTTGGAGGAGTTCAAAACAACCCGTGGTGGCGGGATCAACAACGGAGGCCAAATATGTTGCAGCTTCGAAAGAGGCTCAGGAAGCAGTTTGGATGAAGGAGTTCATATCTGAACTAGGTGTGGTTGCAAGCGGATTGGACCCAATGGTGATATATTGTGACAACAATGGTTCCATTGCCAATGCCAAAGAACCAAGGTCTCACAAGTATTCCAAGCATATTAAGCGCCGGTTTCACTCCATCCGTGAACATGTCAAGGATGGAGATATAAAGATTTGTAAAGTACATACGGATCTCAATGTAGCAGATCCGTTGACTAAAACTCTCCCTAGAGCAAAACATGATCAACACCAGAACTGCATGGGTGTTAGATTCATCACTATGTGATTATTGTCTCTAGTGCAAGTGGGACAATAAAGGGAATATGCCCTGAGAGGCAATAATAAAGTGTTTATTATGTGTATTCCAAGTATATGATAGATGTTTATTTTGCATGCTATAATTGTATTAATACGGAAACATTAATACATTTGTGTTTAATAAAAAAAAGTTCCTAGTTATGCCTCTCATAAACTAGTTTGTTGATTAACAAGATGATCAAAGTTTCTTGATCATAGACATTGGATGTTGTTAATAATGAGATCACAACATTAGTGTAATGGTGTGATGAACATTCATCCGAAGCATAGCATTACGATCAAAGTCATTGAGTTTATATTGCTATAACAACTTACGGAGTGATCCTAATCCTTAGACCATGAGATCATGTCAATCACTAACACCAGAAGAGTTTATTGATAAATCAAATGTCACACCGTCACTGGGTGATTATAAAGATGGGTTCATAACTACTAAAGTGATATGTTGAGGCCCATGGATCGAGAGTTCCGACGATCACAAGAAAGTCATCGTTGAATGTGTGGGAGTCAGTATGGGTCTCTAGATCCCGCTTCTGATTATTGATCGGAGAGGGGTCTCGATCATGTCCGCATTATTCGCGAATCGTAGGGTGTCACATTTAAGAGACACCGACATCCAAATGGAGCAAAAGTTTTATGCCGAACATAATAACATACCAAAACAAGTTTTCGGGTGAAATTGCAGAAAGTGTTTTTGCATGTGAAATGAAATACTAGCAAGGGTTTATATGTTAATGTTTGTCATTAAAGTAATTGACAAAATTCTGAATAAATAAAAGGACTTTTATTTAATGATAGTTTGCATTAAATTTGGTGGAAATTTAATGGGAATTTGAGTGGGATTTTGAGTGGAGGAAATTGAAAGGCATTTGAGTGAGTGGAGTGTCCACCCACATGAATGAAGGAGGGGATGGAGCAGACCCATGGTCGGTGGCCACCCCCTTGGGTGCCCCCTCCTCCTATAAAAGGAGCCCCCTCTCATCTCTCTCTCACTCACACCTCCAAGTGATGGATCTCTCTCCCCCTCTAGAATTTATCCTCCATGGTCTCGGACTAGCGTGATACATGTTCCCAGTGGCTATTCGGCAAGAAAGATTTGTTCTTCCGCTGCATCGTTGGAGCGAGGAGGCGGAGGTTGCTCAGTGTCTTGTACGTGTGTGCGAGTATGGATGCATTTCTAATTTGCGTCTCTAGGACTTCCTCTCTATCTTGAGATCAGCAAGAGATCGTCTACATCAACCACGAGTTTAACTCGTTAAGCTTTGTCGGTCTTCAAGGGTATGTTCTCTATGGATATACATCCACCAGTTGTTTGTATCTAGTAGATAGATCTTGGTACGTAGTTGTTCCCATCGTAGGAAATTTTTTGTTTTCTATGCTGCGAACCCTACATGGCCCTCGTATTCGGGGGACTTGAGATTGCCAACTTATACTTCGTCAAGCATATACTCCAGCTTTTCCACTTTAACCTTAACCACTTCAAGATTCTTATGATAGGGCCAATGAGGGCTGAAAGCTAACAAGTACCAAAATTTTTGGAAGCTCTTTTTGAAACTTGTATTACCTGCTTCTTTTAAAAAAAGGCCTTTCTTCCACCGTTATTTGAGTCTCCACCTTCTACCTTTAGGCACCATTAAGAGAGCATAGTTGTCATTCTGTGTGTAGTGTTCCAAAGCTTATTAATTTATGCATATTGTGTTATTACTTGTTGTTGTGCTACTTGTTTCTAGTCACCCTTGTGAACTTTGCAGGTGTCCTATGCATATATTTGCTACTCTATGAGGGACAAGCCGATTTCCACTATGCTATGTTTTCAACATGTGAAACAAACAAATGTTTTTCAATGCATGTTATTCATGATCTTTGTTTGTAGCATGTCATGTTGCATGCATAGTTACTATGTCCTACTGTTAGAACTCCATCTTTCATGCACATGTTTAGAGTTCTTTGATCCCATGTTTCAATGCTTGCAAATGGTTTGATCTTTGTGAGGGTGCATGTCACCTCAAAAATTATTCTTTTTATCACTTACCTACTCGAGGATGAGCAGGGGTTAAGCTTTGGGATGTTGATACGTTTGAAACATATCTATAATTTTTGATGCTCCATGCTTGTTTAGTATCTACTTTTCTTTACTTGTCCACACATTGAGGTGCTTTTTACTTGTTTTCTAGTACTAAGCTACTAACAAGTTGCAACAGTGCCAGATGCCTATTTTTTGTTGTTTTTGGTTTCAGAAAAGTTAGTAAAGAAATATTCTCGGAATTGGACGGGACAAAGGACAAAGTCAATTACTTTTTGTGGGGAACAAGAAGTCCAGAGGAGAGCCAGAGGGGCCAGGCAGGGGGGCCAGACCCACCCTAGGCGCGGATGGGCCTAGCCCCGCGCCTGGCTAGGGTTTAGTGGCCCTGGCCGGCTCCTCGGTCTCTCCCTTCGCCTATAAGAAGCCCCCGATGCAGAAACCCTGGGTACCCGA
This sequence comes from Avena insularis, assembly GCA_023614405.1. Classification (NCBI taxonomy): domain Eukaryota; kingdom Viridiplantae; phylum Streptophyta; class Magnoliopsida; order Poales; family Poaceae; genus Avena; species Avena insularis. Next base: position 16,336,804 of record CM042691.1, read on the forward strand.
TCAATATTCCACGAAACCTTCTGTAACCGCCGCCACCGTCGTCCCTAGATCGGGGGATCTGAAGTTCTTCTCGGCACCCTACCGGAGGGGAGATCATCCCGGAGGCCTTCTCTCCGGTATGATGCGTGAGTAGTTCCACCTTGGACTATGGGTCCATGTAGTAGCTAGATGGTTGTATCTCCTCCATTGTGATTTCATGTATAGATCCTCTGAGCTCCGTTCATGATCAAGATCTAATCTATTTGTAATCATGCTTGTTGTGTTTGTGGGGATCTGATGGATATTGAGATTATTATGTTGGTTTGATTAATGGTTTTGTCTTTATGATTCTATCATGTCTGTGTTGTTTCTGATCTTGCATGCTCTTCGTTGTTAGTAGCTATCTTGGCCAAGTAGTTGCTAGTGACTCCAAGAGGGGGTATTTATGCTCGATAGTGGGTTCATGCCTCTAGTTTCCAAGGGAAGTGACAGAAATCTCTTCGGTTGTAAATGTGTTGTTGCTACTAGGGAGAAAACAACGGTCTCTTGTTCATGGAACATGTGGACTATTTACCTTACACACTTTGCTTAAAGAAGTTATGCATTGCTTGCAACTTATCTTGGAGGGGTTCGGATGATAACCTGAAGGTGGACTTCTAGTCATAGATGCAGTTGGATGGCGGTATATGTATCTTGTTGTATTGCCCAATCAACCTCATAGGATCTTTCTGACTAGTAATTGCATCGTTATGCCTTGCTCAGTTCCTGTCAATTGCCCTGCTGTAATTTGTTTACCCTTCATGCCATGTTTTTTTATCTAAGGAGAGCACCTCTAGTGAACTATGGACCCTGGTCCAATCTTTACCATTGTTACATCTTCCACTGTTACTTGTTTACTTGCTGCAAACCATTACCTTCCACACCATACGTTTAATCCTTTGTTGCAGCAAACCGGTGAGCTTGACAACCTCACTGTTTATTGGGGCAAAGTCTTGAGTTTATGTTGTGAAGGTCTCCATGTTGCTTGCAACACCTGTGTGACGTTTCCTTCCTCCTTCTGGTTCGATAACCTCGGTCTCAACTGTGGGAAGACTTGTTGCTGTGCTGCTTCACACCTTGCTCTTGGGGTTCCCAATAGGCTCCACATCAACTGATCCATCAGGCATAAGGGTGCCCACCCTTATGTTGGATCCGCACAAGGAATCACAACGTCACGTTAAGGTCGTCTTGCCTACATGCAGAAGGAAAGGATATAGCCGACTTCTCCGTCCATTCCAAATCTCATGGTTAATGCGTGATATACGGCGCAAGAATCACTAGTGACATTGGTTGTTAAGTCCTAGATAATATGTTCCTTTACCATCGAAACTTTCATAGTAGGTTATTACCTCATGGTAAATAACCCATAATCATATAATTTTGAAAACAGTGTTTTCTGACCTTTTTAAAATGCAGATGATGACAACACCGGATTTGCAAAATACTTTATGGAAAATAATCAAACGACATGAGCAAGTGTGAACTTGCCTTTTCAATATCTGAAAACAATATAAGATCCAATATCTGAAAACAGCATCATTGGTCTGGTAAGGACTAATGTTTAAAGAAGCAAGATGTTATTATGCATAAGTAATGCAATGCAAATTAGTAAACTCGAATCCCCGGAATAACGTTGTTCTAGGGTTTGGATACTAGAAATGGTTTCTCTAGAATATGTTGCTCTTTTAGATTAAGTTTCACACTCGTGCATCTTGTTAAGGCTTGTGAGTGTGTGTGAAAAAATATGTAAACATAATAAGTAGTATACAATAATAAAGCATGCAAGTGTGGAATGTTATAAGATGACTCCTTATATGAAGGTTGTTACTTAAGTAGATTAATTTTGGAATGCTTAAGAGTTACTTCTAAAGTTTCTTAAAATCATAACGTTTGAAGAAAATTTTACTTAACTAAACAAAAGCATTTAAAATTTAAGTATTAACAATCTAAAATATACAAGTAGTGTATGAGGTAATGTTATTATAGTTCATTGTCATCTGGTGTCTATGATAAAATCCCTTGGGTTTAGTTGTTAGGAGTTAGAGATATTATTATAAGACTTGTTTGTTTGAAGTGGCAAAAAGGATAACCTTCAAAGAAAAGATTTCTTTCCTAAGGTTTAAACAATCTTGTTGTAACATCCCTAAAATCATGTTTCAAACTCATGCATATCATCCATGCATCCATGATCATATAAATTTCATTTCAAACAAAACATTTCAAAACAGAAGCATATATGCTTATTATTTCATGTAAGTTTTCTCTAGCCTTAGTGATATCTTCCAATGAGAAGAGTACTTATTTTGATTCAGTAAGGTTTGAAATTCAAACTTAGGCACCATCAAAAGTTTGAACAAAGTTTCAAAACAAAAGGAGTAAATAAAACCAATATTATGCCTATTGTATATATATTATAAAGGCTTGGTTTTATTTTTATTTTCATTTGGGGCAAAGTGTTTTGAATAAACAGTAGTGTTTGACACACATTTGAGTGCACGGTTTGCAGTATAAAAACCTAGAGAAGATTTGAATTGAAACTCATTTGAATTGGAGTTGAAATTCATTTCAGAAAAACCAAACAGAAAAAGAAAAAGGTTAAAGGAAAAAAATGAGCTCTCAGTCGAATCTGGCCCAACTAGCCCAGCTAAGCCCAGCAAACCACACCCCGCGAACTGTTTTCTTCACCCACACCCGCACCCGCCGAGTGACAGATAGACAGGACCCACTCCCCCTTTGTTTCTCTCGTTGACAGCCGAGGCCCACAAGGCGTCGTCGTCTCCACCTCCCCCACGACGTGTTCTTCCCCAAATCGCGCCGTGCGTTTCCTGTTTGATTCACTCATCAATTCGCGTTGGTTGCATGAGTAAATCACGCCCCCGCTTGGCCTACTTAAACCCCCTCTGCCCCCTCTCCATTTCCCCCCAGACTCCAAGCACAAAGCGCCCCAGTGCCCATGATCCTCCTCGCAGCCCATGACAGAGCTCACTCCGGCGACCGATTCCGGTGAGCCCCGTGCGCCCCTCTCCCTCTGGTTCATACGAGTTGTTGGAATTATGCCCTAGAAGCAATAATAAAGATGTTATTATTATAATTCTTGTTCATGATAATGTTTATATTCCATGCTAGAATTGTATTAAGCGGAAACTTTAATACTTGTGTGGTTTGTGAACAACACCGTGTCCCTAGTACGCCTCTATGGACTAGCTCATTGATTAATGATGGTTAAGGTTTCCTAACCATAGACATGAGTTGTCAATTGATAATGAGATCATATCATTGGGAGAATGATATGATGGACAGACCCAAACTAACCGAAGCAATTAGATCGTGTCATCGTGTTCGTCTTTGCGAAGCTTTTCTTATGTCAAATATTGTATTCCTTAGACAATGAGATAATACAACTCCCTGGTATTGTAAGAAAGCTTTGAGGTCATCAAACGTCATCCTATGAGAGGGTGATCATAAAGGTGTCTCTCAGGTGATCGGAAAGTGCCTGTTGGGTTGTATGTATCGAGATGGGATTTGTCACTCCCAAGTCGGAGAGATATACTTGACCCACTCGTGTCGATATCAACACCTCTTGCAAGAATGTAGTTAAGGAGTTAATCACAAAGTGAGATCGGATTACGGAACGAGTAAAGTACTTGCTGTGAACGAGATTGAACTAGGTATGATGGTACCGACGATCGAATCTCGGGCAAGTAAAATATCGCGAGACGAAGGGAATATATATGGGATTGATTGAATCCTGGCATCGTGGTTCATCCGATATGATCATCGATGAATGTGTGGGAGTCAATATGGGTTTCCAGACCCCGTTGTTGATTATTGATAGAAGATCATGTCTGCATATTCTCGAACCCGCAGGGTCACACACTTAACGTGTCTCTACGCTAGGATAGATTGGATAATTGGTTTATGAGTTTTTGTTCGGAGTCTCGGATGGGATCCGGGACATCACGAGAGGTTTCGGAATGGTCCGGAGAATAAGATTCATATAAGGGAGTGCAGTTTTTGGAGTTCGGAATTGTTCCGGGTTAATCGGTATTGTACCGGAAGCTTCTAGAACCTTCCGGAAGGGGGCCGACGTGGTCCCACCTGTCGGGAGGGGTCATGGGCCTATGAGGGAGTGCCCTGGCCGCATTTGTCCAGGGGCACAAGGCCCCATAGGGCCCAGCCGGCCAAGAAGTGATAAAACCCTAATTGGAGCTTCTAGAAGGGGGGGGGGGGTTTCCTTGCCCCCCACTCCTCCTCCTTGGCCGCCGGTTTTGGCTTGGGGGAGGGGCTAGGGTTGCCGCCCCACCCCTCTATATAAAGAGGGCTGGGGGCGCACCACCCCCACACCTTCCCCTCAAGCCGCCTCTTGCCTCTCTCTCTCCCTCCCGACTGCGTGTAGGCGAAGCCCTGCTGCAGAAACTCTCCACCAATTGCACCGCGCCGTCGCGTTGTAGATCCAACCCATCTCTCCACCATACTTGCTGGTCCAAGGAAGGAGGAGACGTCGAGGTGCTGCACGTGTGCATCTCACGGAGGCATCGCCACTTGTGGTGCTAGAACGGATCGGATCGCGAGGAGGAGAAGCGAGTACGACTACATCACCCACGTTCCGACGAACGTTCCGCTGTGCGAATCTTCAAGGGTATGAAGATCTAATCCAATCTCTCCCGTTGTTTGCATCTCCTAGATTAGATCTTGGCTTCCCTCTGTTCGCATCCGTAGAAAATTTTGATTACTATGTCGCGAAACCCTTTAGTGGTATCAGAGCTAGATCTATGCGTAGATGTGTTTCACGAGTAGAACGCAACATGGTTGTTGTGGGCGTTGATGTTTTCTGTTGCAAGCCTCTTGTTTGTGTTCTTCTTATGACACGGGATAGTGAGATTGAAGCGGTCCAGTCCAACCTTACGCGATGTCGTTCACGAGACCGGCTCCGCACTTGACGTGTGGCTTGTTCCACACATGCGGCTGGTGGATGCCTGTTTCTCTCACTATAGTTGTCATGGGATTTACACCGGAGTTTGGCAACCATAATATCACCGTTGTGGCTGTCCGTAGGTAAGAATCGTTCTTAGCATGCTACTCCCATAAGCCACGTAAAACATGCAACAACAAAGTAGAGGCGTCTAACTTGTTTTTGCAGGGAGTGTTTTCTGTGATATGGTATGGCCCAAGATGTGATGTGTATAATGTATGCGATGATCATGTTTTGTAATGTCTCACGACTTGCATGACGATGAGTACACAACCGGCAGGAGCCATATGGTTGTCTTTATAATTGTGTATGACCTGCGTGTCAACTTCTTATACGCCATGTAATAGCTTTACTTTATCGCTAAGTAGTTAGCAATAGTTGTAGTTGCTATTCATGGTGGAGGCAATCATGGTGGAATGATGGAGATCATGCCGGCACGCACAAGATGGAGATCATTGCGCGAAGATTGGCTATACCATGTCACATAAAGTTATATGCATGTGATGTTTATCCTTTTATGTATCTTATTATGCTTAGATCGCGACGGTAGCATTATAAGATGATTCCTCACTTAAAGATCAAGATAAAAACTTTGTTCTCCCCAAGTATGCACCATTGCGAAAGTTCGTCGTGTCCAAGCATCACGTGATGATCGGCTGCTATAGACTCTACGTTCACATACGACGGGTGCAAGCCAGTTTTGCACACGCGGAAATACTTGGGTCTAACTTGACGAGCCTAGCATGTACAGACATGGCCTCGGAACACATGAACCAAAAGGTTAAGCATGAGTCATATGAATGATATGATCGACACTTTGTTGTCCACCATTGAAACCACATCTCTTCTCGTGAAGATCGGATTAGGTGTGGTGAATTTGGATCGTGTTCACTAAACAATTTGAGGGATGTTGAATTTAGTGGGAGTTCATCTAGTAATTTGATTAAAAGTTGAACTAGTTATCATGAACATAGTATAATTTGTACTTGCAAATATTGTAGATCACATGGCTAAGTCCAACTTCAACTTCAATGTTTTTGCTGAGAAAGAAAAGCTTAAGAACAATGGGTCTAACTTCACCAACTGGTTCCGCAATCTTAGAATCATTCTCTCTGGCGGTCAAAAGGACTATGTCCTTGAGAAAGCGTTAGGTAACCCCTCAAGCTAATCGTGGGCTGATGAGAAAACTGTCTATCAGTCGCGCAAAGATGATTATGGTGTGATTAAGAGCACCATGTTGTTTGCTATGGAACCGGGCCTTCAAAATCGTTTTGAAGACTATCCCGGGCCCTTTGAGATTATCGAGGAGCTGAAAACCATGTTTCAGACTCAGGCCCGTTCTGAGAGATATGAGATCTCTGAGAAGTTCTTTAACTGCAAGATGGAGGAAGGGAGTTCCGTTAGTGAGCACGCCATTAAGATGTCGGGCTACACTCAACACCTTGAGCAACTGGACTGCAAGATTCCAGAGGAGCTCAAGATTGACAGGGTTCTGCAATCACTCCCTCCCAGCTACAAGAGTTTTGTAGTGACTCACAATCAGATTGGTTCCACTGATACGATCACCGAGCTCTTCGCAAAGCTGAAGGCTGCGGAGGTGGACATCAAAAAGGATAATCATGTGTTGATGGTCAACAAGCCCTCCTTTAAGAAAGGTAAGGGTGCAAAGAAGCCCTTCAAGAAAGGCGTGACAAGCGCGTTGCCCTATGAGAAGAAGCTCAGGTCTGGTCCTAAGCCGGACAAGTGCTTCTATTGCAAGGACAAGGGTCCTTTGGGCAAGCGTCCAAGTACTTAGCGGACAAGAAGGCTGGCACCATCAAAGGTATATTTGATATACATGTTATTGATGTTTTCCTTACTAGCCCTCATTGTAGTGCCTGGGTATTTGATACTGGTTTAGTTGCTAATATTTGTAACTCGAAACAGGAGCTACGGAATAGACGGCAGCTTGCGAGGGATGAGGTGACGATGCGCGTTGGCAACGGATAAAGAGTTGATGTGATGGACGTCGGCACGCTCTCCTTAGTTTTACCTTCGGGATTAGTTTTAAACCTCAATCAATGTTATTATGTGCCTGCGTTGAGCATGAACATTATTTCTGGATCTTGTTTATTGCAAGACGGTTATTCATTTAAATCGGAGAATAATGGTTGTTCTATTTATATGAGTAACATCTTTTATGGTCATGCACCTATTGTGAATGGTTTATTTCTTCTAAATCTCGAAAGGGATGAAACACACATCCATAACATTGACTCTGAGATGCAAAGTAGATAGTGATAATACTACTTATTTGTGGCACTGTCGTCTAGGTCATATTGGTATAAAACGCATGAAGAAACTCCATTCTGATGGACTTTTGGAGTCTCTTGATTTTGAATCATTTGACACATGCGAACCATGCCTCATGGGCAAGATGATCAAATCCCCGTTCTCCGGAATTATGGAGCGAGCAACGGACTTGTTGGAAATCATACATACAGATGTGTGCGGATCGATGAGTGTTTCGACACGCGGTGGATATCGCTATTTTCTCACTTTTACCGATGACTTAAGTAGATATGGGTATATCTATTTAATGAAACACAAATCTGAAACATTTGAAAAGTTCAAGGAATTTCAGAATGAAGTGGAGAACCATCGTAACAGAAAGATTAAGTTTCTACGATCCGATCGTGGGGGTGAATATTTGAGTTATGATTTTCTCACGCATCTTAAAGCAAGCGGAATCGTTTCGCAACTCACGCCACCCGGAACACCACAGCGCAATGGTGTGTCTGAACGCCGGAATCGAACTCTATTAGATATGGTCCGATCGATGATGTCTCTTACTGATTTGCCGTTATCATTTTGGGGTTATGCGTTAGAAACCGCTGCATTCACTTTAAATAGGGCACCATCTAAATCCGTTGAGACGACACCGTATGAACTGTGGTTTGGCGCTAAACCTAAGTTGTCGTTTCTTAAAGTTTGGGGATCTGAAGCTTCGTCAAGAAGTTGATGCCGGACAAGCTCGAACCCAAAGCGGAGAAATGCGTCTTCATAGGATACCCTAAGGAAACTATTGGGTATACCTTCTATCATAGAACCAAAGGCAAAGTGTTTGTCGCAAAGAACGGTTCCTTTCTTGAGAAGGAGTTTCTCTCGAAAGAAGTGAGTGGGAGGAAAGTAGAGCTAGACGAGGTTATTGAACCTTCTCTTGAGTTGGAGTAGCGCACACCTGAAATTGTTCCAGCGCTTTGCACCAACAATAGAGGAAGCTAATGACAAGGATCATGAAGCTTGGACGATGATGCTCTTGAACCGCAGTCGACAAGGTCGCGTGCCCCTCTGAGTGGTACGGCAACCTGTCTTGTTGTCTTGTTGGTAGAAGACAGTGAACCTACGAACTATGAGGAAGCGATGATGAGCCCAGACTCTGAGAAATGGCTAGAAGCCATGAAATCCGAATTGGGATCCATGAGCGAAAACCAAGTATGGACTTTGGTGGACCCTCCTAGCGACCGAAAGGCCGTTGAGTGCAAATGGATCTTCAAGAAGAAAACAGATGCGGATGGTAATGTTACCATCTATAAAGCATGGCTTGTCGCGAAAGGTTTTTGACAAGTTCAAGGTGTTGACTACGATGAGACTTTCTCTCCCGTAGCGATGTTTAAGTCCATTCGGATTTTATTAGCAATTGCTGCGTTTCATGATTATGAAATATGGCAGATGGATGTCAAGACTGCGTTCCTCAATGGCAACATTGATGAAGAGTTGTATATGATGCAACCCGAAGGTTTTGTCGATCCTAAGGATGCTGATAAAGTATGCAAACTTCAGTGTTCCATTTATGGACTGAAGCAAGCATCTCGGAGTTGGAACCTTCGTTTTGATCAAGTGATCAAGAACTTTGGATTTGTTCCAAATTGCTATGAAGCTTGTATCTACAAGAAAGTGAGTGGGAGCTCGGTGACATTTCTGGTACTATATGTGGATGACATATTGATTATTGGAAATGACATTAACATGCTTAACGATGTGAAGAGTTATTTGAACAAGTGTTTTTCAATGAAAGACCTAGGTGAAGCTGCTTATATATTGGGCATAAAAATCTATAGAGATAGACAAAGACGCCTGATAGCTTTAAGCCAGAGTACATACCTAGAAAAAGTTCTGAAAAGGTTCAGAATGGATAAGGCAAAGAAAGGTTCAGTGCCTATGTTGTCAGGTAAGATATTGAGCAAGGCTCAGTGTCCAGCTACGTTAAATGATAGGGAAGCTATGAGCAAAGTGCCTTATGCCTCAGCCATAGGTTCTATCATGTATGCCATGTTGTGTACTAGACCGGATGTGTCCAATGCTCTTAGTTTGACGAGCAGATATCAAAGTGATCCAGGAGTGGAACACTGGACAGCCGCTCAGAACATCCTAAAGTACCTAAATAGGACTAAAGAAATGTTCTTAGTCTATGGGGGTGATGAACAGCTCGTCGTAAAAGGTTACGTCGACGCTAGTTTCGACACCGACAGGGATGATTCTAAATCTCAGACTGGATACGTTTATATTTTGAATGGAGGAGTTGTGAGCTGGAGAAGTTGCAAGCAAAGCGTGATCGCGGGATCTACAGTAGAAGCGGAATACATGGCTGCTGCAGAAGTGTCAAGTGAAGGAGTTTGGATCAGAAACTTCATCACTGAGCTTGGCGTGGTTCCAAGTGCATTGGACCCACTGGAGATATTGTGTGACAACACCGGCGCCATAGCACTCGCTAAGGAACCAAGATATCATCCAAAGACCAAGCATATCAACCGCAAGTTTCATATAATCCGAGATTATATAGCAGATGGAGATCTGAAGATTAGCAAAGTACATACAGATCTGAATGTCGCAGATCCATTGACTAAACCTCTTCCACGTGTGAAACATGATCAGCACCTCAGTGCCATGGGTGTGAGATTGTTGCCAAATGTAAACTATATTATTGACTCTAGTGCAAGTGGGAGACTGTTGGAATTATGCCCTAGAGGCAATAATAAAGATGTTATTATTATAATTCTTGTTCATGATAATGTTTATATTCCATGCTAGAATTGTATTAAGCGGAAACTTTAATACTTGTGTGGTTTGTGAACAACACCGTGTCCCTAGTACGCCTCTATGGACTAGCTCATTGATTAATGATGGTTAAGGTTTCCTAACCATAGACATGAGTTGTCAATTGATAATGAGATCATATCATTGGGAGAATGATATGATGGACAGACCCAAACTAAGCGAAGCAATTAGATCGTGTCATCGTGTTCGTCTTTGCGAAGCTTTTCTTATGTCAAATATTGTATTCCTTAGACCATGAGATAATACAACTCCCTGGTATTGGAAGAAAGCTTTGAGGTCATCAAACATCATCCTATGAGAGGGTGATCATAAAGGTGTCTCTCAAGTGATCGGAAAGTGCATGTTGGGTTGTATGTATCGAGATGGGATTTGTCCCTCCCAAGTCGGAGGGATATACTTCAGGCCCACTCGGTAATCGATATCAACACCGCTTGCAAGAATGTGGTTAAGGAGTTAATCACAAAGTGATATCGGATTACAGAACGAGTAAAGTACTTGGTGTGAACAAGATTGAACTAGGTATGACAGTACCGACGATCGAATCTCGGGCAAGTAAAATATCGCGAGACAAAGGGAATATATATATGGGATTGATTGAATCCTGGCATCGTGGTTCATCCGATATGATCATCGATGAATGTGTGGGAGTCAATATGGGTTTCTGACTCGCTGTTGATTATTGATAGAAGATCATGTCTGCATATTCTCGAACCCGCAGGGTCACACACTTAACGTGTCTCGACGCTAGGATAGATTGGATAATTGGTTTATGAGTTTTTGTTCGGAGTCTCGGATGGGATCCGGGACATCACGAGAGGTTCCGGAATGGTCCGGAGAATAAGATTCATATAAGGCAGTGTAGTTTTTGGAGTTCGGAATTGATCCGGGTTAATCGGTATTGTACCGGAAGCTTCTAGAACCTTCCGGAAGGGGGCCAACATGGTCCCACCTATCGGGAGGGGGCATGGGCCTATGAGGGAGTGCCCTGGCCGCATTGGGCCAGGGGCACAAGGCCCCATAGGGCCCAGCCGGCCAAGAAGGGATAAAACCCTAATTGGAGCTTCTAGAAGGGGGGGGGGGTTTCCTTGCCCCCCACTACTCCTCCTTGGCCGCCGGTTTTGTCTTGGGGGAGGGGCTAGGGTTGCCTTCCCACCCCTATATATAAAGATGGCTGGGGGCCCCCCACACCTTCCCCTCAAGCCAGTCGCCCTGCTGCCCTCCTCTCTCTCTCCCTCCCGACTGCGTGTAGGCGAAGCCCTGCCGCAGAAACTCTCCACCAATTGCACCGCGCCGTCGCGTTGTAGATCCAACCCATCTCTCCACCATACTTGCTGGTCCAAGGAAGGAGGAGACGTCGAGGTGCTGCACATGTCCATCTCACGGAGGCATCGCCACTTGTGGTGCTAGATCGGATCGGATCGCGAGGAGGAGAAGCGAGTACGACTACATCACCCACGTTTAACGTTCCTGTCTGTAATCTTCAAGGGTATGAAGATCTAATCCAATCTCTCTCGTTGTTTGCATCTCCTAGATTAGAACTTGGCTTCCCTCTGTTCGCATCCGTAGAAAATTTTGATTTACTATGCCGCGAAACCCTTCACGAGCCGCTTCACAACTTCCTTGCGACCTTTCCGACCCCATCGGTGCGCCCAGACGCCTCTGTCAGTCGTCCGACTTCACAAACGCTGCAAGCTCCCGACTACATCCTCAACTCCGGCGATCAAATTCGGTGAGCCCTTTGTTCCCCTTCGCCTCTGTTTCACACGAACACGTTCGCCGTAGTTTTGTGCGTCTCCTGATGCCGTTTGTTCGTGCTAGGGTGACCAGGAGCGTCGCCAACATCGTCGTCCACCTGAACCCAACGCAACCAGCAACTCCGACGAGCCCGTGCTGCCGTGTCCGTGCGCCCCTTACCATGCCATCGCCAGGTTGAGCATCGATGCCGCCATCGTTTCGTAAGCGCCCGACGACGAGCCTAGAACCCCACAGTAGCACCGCCGCCAGAGGCAGAGCCGCCGCCACGCCAAGAGCCACCGCCATTACCAGCTATGGTCGTTTGATCCAGGACCGTTGGATCTGGATACAGCGCGTGAAATTAGATCACTTAACGAAACGGTATAGGTGGATCTGGGCCGTGCAGATTAAGTAGATCTAACGTCTCACAGACGCGATCCTAAGCGAACCGGTACGCGCCAATCAGAGCGTGACGCGTGGCTAGGAATTAGATTTAAAAACAGAATTTGAATCTATCAGATGTTTGAATTTGTTTTGGCCATAACTTTTGATTCCCACGTTAGAATTTGACAAATTTTATATCATTGGAATCAGGAGAACAAGCCCTTTCTAAATATGAAATGTGTTTAATGTTTTTCTTCTGTTAAAAAAAATTTATTTACAGAAACATGTGTAGGGCTAGTTTGAGTATATGAATTGTTTGAAAAATGTTTTAAGGTTTAAATAAATGTTTTTAACTTGTTTATGAACCAGTACTGTACACTTGCTTTGTTGAGTTTTAAAAATCATCACATATCATGTTGCATGCATTCATATATTTTTGTTTGTATATGTTTTGTATGTGAATTGTGGCTATGATTCGTTGTGTAGATTTTGGTGCCAATAGTGATTGTGATTGTGAGGAGTGTAGCTACTCTCCAAACTACCAAGGCAAGTGGTGCTTCATGATATTTTTATCCCTATGTTTTTCTACAAAGCATTAGAAATATTTTGTTAGACTTGCATGTTATATTTTTGCTTATATGCCATGTTGGGAAATCCTAGTAGTTGTAGAATTGCTAGGAAATTTCTAAGTCAAGATGCTTATCTATGCCATGCTTAGCCTAGCTAGTAGCAACCAAGGGTGGTGAAATATACATGATATGATGAAAATATTTCTAAGTCTTTGGAGTTGTGTTTTGCCTAATAAAACAACTAAGTAAATGAAACACCTGGGTGGAATGGAAGGAATGGTTTATGTTGAGTGGTTACACAAGGCCCATTTCTATGGTTTACCTTGTGTATCTCACTTGTGGAAAGCCACCCAGGAACAAAGAGATTTTAGAGGCCAAATGTTAAGAAGCTTCTAGTGCAGCCACTTGGCAATATGGGCTCTGCCAGGATCACATAGGTTGCTAGAACTTAGCCATTTGGACAGTTGGTGGTAGTGGGATGATAGGTTGGAACGCGTCCATTTGGTCTAAGGGAAGGCTTCTGAAAGATCCTGTTTTGGTGAAAATCAAGGCTTCTGGGGAAAGTGCACCACCTCTACAGATGGAAGAATCTATGTACTTAGCCATGTCCCTGGAAAAGGACAACTTGAGCATCAAGACATGGAAGCTATCAAGAATCTCCTCGTCCCAATTTCTAAGTAAAAACTTGTGGGTGAACAAGGGTGAAGGACCTCAATGTATATTGGTGGTTCCTTGGGAAAAGTTTTGATAAAGAAAAACTTAGTGATTTCAACTAATAGGCAAAACCTATTTTGAGCAAAGCAAGCCAAGCTACACTTAGCCAAATTTCATATAGTATCTAGTCCACCTAAATTATACTAAGGTATCACTTGCCAATACTATTCCAACGTATTAACCCACTTTGGCTGTAACTTGTGATGTTGCAGGTTACTCTGATGAGGATTAGGAGTCATGAGTCTACACTCAACATGTTTGCCTGTGGCACATGAAGATGAAGACTTTTATTTATTTACTTATTCAAACTCTTGTACTAGGCCTGTGGCCATGGAGTTGTAAAGACTATGTTTGTCTCTGGAATGACTGTAATAATGACCTTTGTTTCTGTGTACTTCATCTTAAACTGTGGATGCTAGCATTGATCCAGGGACTAGCATTGCAATCACAGGGATCCTTTTCCTTTATAAAGGAGGGATCTTACAGATGGTATCAGAGCACTGTGTTGCCTGTAGGATTATGACCCTAGGATTGGAAACCAGTAAGGATTTTTTTTTCAACAACTTCTACACTTGTCTATTCTTCTCGTAAACTTTTCTAATCTTCTTTCTCTTCTCTATTTGTAGATGAACTCCATCAACGAAGCCGTAAGGAAAGGACCACTCATGACAATGACTTTGGAGTGTGAGACAGAATTCCCCAAGGCTCTCAAGGACCTCATGGTTGCAATGGAAATACATGGTGCAGCTGTGTACAAAGGCTTTCCTGTGATGGATGAAGGAGTTGAGTACTGGTGGGTGCAACTTCACTTGTATAAAAACAAGGAAGACAACCACAAGGAATCGGGATTCTGCATGTTCACCAATTCTGTGATGCACCCTACATTCTTTGACTCAGCAAGGGATGCAGCTTGGAAGACCATCAAAGAACTTGGTGAAAGAGTCAAGTGCAGAATGTTCAACATCCAAAATAGTCTAAAAGAAGAGAAGAAACATACCCAAGAGTTGGAGGCTACCAACCAAACCTTAAGAGGAGACATTATAGACTTAGTGATGGAGTCATGTGCTCAAAATAGAGTGATTGCTTCTAGAAATATTGTGTTAGCCAACATATCCAGTGAGATAGGATTGTAAGCTTACTTCTTTAGTTGGACCACCACTTATCACCTTATTTTCCAAAAGTTGTTTAAAATAAGTTGAACCTTGGTTGTTGTAATGGATCCATGTATGCCATGACTTGTGTGTTTTGATTTCCAAGGATATGTATGTGATGCTTTGCCTTGTGTTTTATCTTAAATTGTGTTGTTCTAACTTTTTCTATCTTATAAATAGATGCCTAATGTTACCATCAGCACTGTTGAGGAGTTCCAGGGAACTCGCTTTGGTCCTCGTATTGTTGAGCTCACTACTTTGCTTAATCTCCCTCTTCCTACCATCATGGTGCTTCCCCTAACCAAGTTTGAGAGGAAAGACCTTTGGGGTTTCAAGGTCAATCAGACCGGACGCCAGATTGAGCCTACCACGGAGGCTATCATCTTCAAGCTCATGCACGATGACAAGGAGAGAGGCCTTGAGGTAGTCATGCAGGATCTGATAGGACGTCCGCTAGGGAGACACTCTCGACAGGTTAGAGGTACTCACTTCCACATCTTCGGTAGACGTGATGAGGATGGAGAGGCCATCGACTTCGAGGACAATTCGAGGGATACAACTGAGCCGATTCGTCTATACCTCCAGGACTTAGAGGCTCTCATTAGGCACGTGGACACTGATAGGACCAACGTCATGCTCAACAATGACGAACTCAGTGCAGCCGGCGAGAAGGACAAGCTCTTCGCGGAGCAAGATGAGATAGTCAAGGAGATGGAGGCAAAGTTCGAGAGCCAGGACAGAAAGTTCAAGAGTCAGGAGAAGTGAGTCCAGGATAGAAACAAGAGGATTCGGGACATGACTGAAGAACTGCAGGCCAAGGACTTCGAGCTCGAGCATCAGCAGACGGTGATTGAGAGGCTTCGTTCTCAGAAGAGGGCTCTTAAAGCCAAAGTAGAGACCTTGACCGCCAATGTCGAGGAATACAAGACCGCAATGGAGAATGCAGGTCTTACCTTTGTTGAGGAGGATGTTGATGCCGAGGAGTAGATTTGACTACTCATTTATCATTTATTTATCATACTTTATTTGTGTCACAATGACCATCCAACATGTGGATGGCTTGTTATTGGTTTGTTTACTTTGCAAACTTGTCGTTTTTGTTGTTGAACTATTAGTATTGTGATGCATGTTTTGTGATTGTTTATGTGATGTATTGTGCATGAAAGCATCTATGGGTATCTCATTCTTATCTCTATTGAACAAACCACAGATGCCTCGCCGTCGTGCCAATCCCAACCCCAACAACAACAACATCACTCCAGAAATGCAGCAAATGATGACAGCTCAAACTCAGCTGATGCAAATGATGACAACGTTCATCCAGAACCAAAACAACAAGAACAATAACAACAATAACAACAACAACAATCCACCGGGTTTTGACATGCTTACAAGGTTCTTGAGGTTGAGGCCAGCAAAGTTCTCAGGAACAACTGATCCCATGGTGGACAATGATTGGCTACGCTCTGTGAACAAGGACTTGGTAACTGTGGGCTGTACTGATGTAGAAAAAGACAGATTTGCAGCACATTTGTTGGAAGGACTAGTCGCCACTTGGTGGGATAACTTCCAGATCACCACTCCCATAGAAGATGTGACATGGGCTATCTTTGAGGATGGCTTTCGTACTGCTCATATCTCATCTAGAGTGATGAGTCTGAAGAAGAAAGAGTTTCATAACCTGAAGCAGCGCCACCGCAGCATGGCCGAGAATATTGAGGAGTTCAACAATCTGGCGCGTTATGCACCGAATGAAGTTGACACTGATGCTAAGAGGAAGGAAAAGTTCCTCGAAGGGTTAAATGATGAACTGAAACTGCAGTTGGCTGTGGCATATGTTCCCACATACCAGTCTCTTTGTGATAAGGCTGCTATTTTGGAGAACAAAATGAAGCAAGTTGAAAGCAGAAAGAGAAAGCACTCGGACAAGCACAACTCGGGATCGTCTCACAAACGTTCCCATTATGATGATAGTGGAAGCTCACGATCCCACAAGCATGGGAAATTCAACAAGCACCACAACCACAACCTTCATGACAACAAGCATCACCGTAGTCATGACAATGACAAGTACAAAAACCACAAGGGTGGATATAAGAGCCACCACAGTGGTAGTGGAAGTGGCAGTGGAAGCCAGCCTGTCAAGAGGGACATTAGTCGGGTTGAGTGTTTCAAGTGCAAGAAGACGGGGCATTATGCAAATGAATGCCCGGAAAAGAAAGTTGAAGGACCCAACAAGCCCAACTCTTTTCAAAAGGAACAAGTGAACCACATCAATGTGGAGGAGATTTATGAGGAGCCTGATGCTGTTGCTGGTAAGTTCAAACTCAATTCTGTTCCAACATTTGTTCTCTTTGATACTGGTGCATCTCATTCATTCATATCAAGAGCATTTGTTGAAAGAAATGAACTGCCGGTAGAAACTATTGGGTGTCCTATAAAAGTAAGTTCTCCTGGCGGAGAAATGATAGTGAATTTGGGATGTCATGATCTAGTCATAGAGTTTGGGAAGTATAAGTTTCCCGTTAACTTGATAATCCTAAACTCCCAAGGATTGGATGTCATTTTGGGAATGGACTGGATGACTAAGCACAAGGGAGTGATAGATTGTGCCAACCATACTATCTCACTCACAACTCTAGAAAATAAAAGGATCAGATTCAAGACCAACTTTGAAGCAAGAAGGTGTATGCTAAATTCTCTTAAGGGGGTTAGCATAGACAGTGTGCCAATTGTGAGTGAATATCCGGATGTGTTTCCGGAAGAATTGCCGGGAATGCCACCAGATAGAGATGTGGAGTTTCTTATAGATTTGCTACCAGGATCTGGACCAATAGTAAAGAGACCATACAAGATGTCAGTGGATGAACTAAAAGAACACAAGAAACAACTTGGAGAACAGTTGCAGAAAGGATTTATTCAACCCAGTTCTTCATCTTGGGGAGCCCCAGTTTTGTTTGTGGAGAATAAGGGTAGAAGTCAAAGGTTATGCATAGATTACCGTTCACTCAATGAGGTGACTATCAAGAACAAATATCCTTTGCCTAGAATCAATGACTTGTTTGATCAGCTAGAAGGAGCTTGTGTGTTCTCAAAGATTGATCTCCGGTCAGGTTATTTCAAGCTCAAGATAAGTGAACAAGACATACCTAAGACAACTTTCACCACAAGGTATGGATTGTATGAGTATACCATGATGCCATTTGGTTTGACCAATGCTCCAGCATACTTCATGAATATGATGAACAAGGTGTTCATGGAATTCCTTGATAAGTTTGTCGTCGTTTTCATCGATGACATTTTAGTTTACTCCAAGAGCAAAGAAGAGCATGAAGGGCATTTGCGTTTGATACTTGAAAATCTTAGAGAGCATAAATTGTATGCTAAATTCAGCAAGTGTGAATTTTGGCTAAATGAAGTTGGATTTCTTGGACATGTTGTGTCAGGAGATGGTGTAGCAGTTGATCCTGCTAAAGTTTCAGCCGTAACTGAATGGGAATCTCCTAAGTCAGTGAAAGAAGTAGTTTCCTTGGCTTAGCAGGTTACTACAGAAGGTTCATTGACAATTTCTCCAAGGTTGCTAAGCCTATGACCGAATTGCTAAAGAAAGACAAGAAATTTGCTTGGTCTGAAGGTTGTGAACTCAGCTTTCAGGAATTGAAGAAGAGACTTGTGACAGCACCAGTCTTGCGTTTGCCAGATTTGGAAAAAGATTTCCAAGTGTATTGTGATGCATCTCATCATGGTTTGGGTGCAGTACTTATGCAAGAAGGAAAAGTTGTGGCTTATGCCTCGAGACAACTCAAAACTCATGAAGTGAACTACCCTACTCATGATTTAGAGTTAGCCTATGTTGTCCATGCACTCAAAACATGGAGGCATTATCTTTTGGGAAAGCGTTGTGAAGTGTTCACAGATCGCAAGAGTTTCAAGTATATCTTCACCCATAAAGAAATTAACATGAGACAAAGAAGGTGTCTAGAACTCATCAAGGACTATGACTTAAGTTTGCAATACCACCCCGGTAATGTTGTAGCTGATGCTTTAAGCCGTAAGGTTTTTGTGAATGGACTTACCAAGGGATAATTACCCGATGATTTGTGTGCCCAATTTAGAGATCTCAGATTGGACATTGTACCTGAAGGACATCTCATGTCTTTGGATGTTCGACCCACTTTGTTGGACAAGATCAAAGAAGCCCAGAAGATTGATAAGGAAATTGAAGAAATTAAGGAAAAGATTGGCAAAGGAAAAGCCAAAGGATTCCGTGAAGATGAACAAGGTACTTTATGGCACGGGAAACGTATCTATGTTCCACAAGATCCGGAGCTTCGGAACTGATTTTGCAAGAAGCACACAACTCACCGTATTCCATTCATCCGGGTAACACCAAAATGTACATGGATATGAAGGAAAGATTTTGTTGGAATAATCTAAAGAAGGACATCGCCGAACATATTGCTTTGTGTGATGTGTGTAGTAGAGTAAAAGCGGAACATCAGAAACCAGCAGGTTTGCTTCAACCACTACCTATTCCTGATTGGAAGTGGGACAAGATTGGTATGGATTTCATTACCTGATTACCAAGGACCCGGTCAGGATATGATTCTATTTGGGTAGTAGTGGATCGCTTAACTAAAGTGGCTCATTTCATACTTGTGAAGACAACCTATACAAGTGCTAAGTTTGCCAAAATCTATATGAGTAGAATTGTATGTCTACATGGAGTGCCCAAGAGTATTGTGTCTGATAGGGGAACTCAATTCACTTCCCATTTTTGGAGACAGCTACATGAGTCATTGGGAACGAGGTTGGAATTCAGCACTGCTTTTCATCCTCAAACTGATGGACATACGGAAAGGACTAATCAAATTCTTGAAGATATGTTGAGGGCATGTGCCCTAGACTATGGAGCCAGTTGGGATGAAAGTCTTCCTTACGTAGAATTTTGTTAGAACAACAGCTATCAAGCCAGCATTGGGATGGCACTATTTGAGTTTCTCTACGGGAGGAAATGTACCACCCCATTGTTATGGAATGGTGTGGGAGAAAGAAGTTTGTTCGGACCAGAACTTATCAAAGAAGCCGAGGAGAAGGTCAAATTGGTTAAGGACGGATTGAAGATAGCACAGTCCCGACAGAAAAGCTACGCAGATCCTAAGCGTAGAGAAGTCACCTACGAAGTTGGTGATAGAGCTTATCTTAGAGTGTCACCACTTCGTGGAGTGAAGAGATTCGGAGTCAAAGGAAAGTTGGCCTCAAGATATTTGGGACCCTTCAAGATTTTGAGTCGCAAAGGAGAAGTTGCTTATGAGATTGAATTGCCAGAGTCTTTATCGGCTGTTCATAATGTGTTTCATGTGAGTCAGCTTAAAAAGTGCCATCCAGAAATGGAAGAAACTTCTTTGAAGGATACTATAACTTTCGAAGAGGTTCTGTTGGAAAGTGATCTTACTTATGAGGAGAAGCCTATCAAGATTCTTGAGACTGCAGAAAGAGTCACACGGACTAAGACTATAAAGTTTTGCAAAGTGCAGTGGAACCACCATTCTGAAGAAGAAGCAACATGGGAAAGAGAAGATGATCTTCGGAAAGACCACCCTTACCTATTTGCTAACCAATCCGAATCTCGAGGGCGAGATTCACCTTAAGGGGGTTAGATTTGTAACATCCCTAAAATCATGTTTCAAACTCATGCATATCATCCATGCATCCATGATCATATAAATTTCATTTCAAACAAATCATTTCAAAACAGAAGCATATATGCTTATTATTTCATGTAAGTTTGCTCTAGACTTAGTGCTATCTTCCAATGAGAAGAGTACTTATTTTGATTCAGTAACGTTTGAAATTCAAACTTAGGCACCATCAAAAGTTTGAACAAAGTTTCAAAACAAAAGGAGTAAATAAAACCAATATTATGCATATTGTATATATATCATAAAGGCTTGGTTTTATTTTTATTTTCATTTGGGGCAAAGTGTTTTGAATAAACAGTAGTGTTTGACACACATTTGAGTGCAAGGTTTGCAGTATAAAAACCTAGAGAAGATTTGTAGCATCCCAATTGTCTAACAATTGCAATGCTACTAGCCTAGTCTAGATATATGCTACTTTCTACATATAATTGTTGCATCATCATTATATCATGCTCATGTCATCATGCCACCTTGCATTTGAGCATCATATAAAACCCCTTTTGTTTTGGTTCTTATCTCATATGCATTATTAATTGTATTTGCCCCTTGATATTGTATTTGGTTCTTGATATATTGTTTAATTCCCAAGTTGAGTTGGGGGCATATCTCTTATTAACTCCACCACCTTTCTTTCACCACATTATAATTCCACCATCCAACTAAATATGAGCTTTGCACTTTATTTGAGTTTACCTCTAGCTCATGTGGGTTGGGATGGATCCAATTCTTTTCCACATGCTCTCATCTTAGCATCATGTTGTTTTCACATTATTGATATATGAGAGCCACTTGGCCACCTTTGCATGCCTTGTGAGTGGAACCCTTTTTCCTAGCTTCCATATGGATTAATATGGATTTATGCTCATGTGGGAATATTTTTGGGACTAGTAATCATCTAGTGGGACATACACACTAGCATGTCCCATTTTATTCCAAACATGGCCATCTCCAACTACTCCACATGGGGCATCCTTTCATTTCTTTTGCTTGGCTTTTATTCCAATTTTTGGGAATGCAAAATAATAATGCCATGTAATAATATTGTTTTCACAAGAATCAACATGGCAATAAATATTTTGCATGGGCCATGCAAGTGCAACCTTTTCTAGTATTTGGTTTTTGAGTGGATCATCTCACTCTCTCTATCTCTCTCTTTTGGCTTGATCTAGTTGATCTTGCTTAAAACCCCATCACCATGTCCATCTATGACATCACCCCTTTATCTCCTTTTCTCTCTTTGGCTACCTTGCTTGAGCTTGGTTGATCATCCTTGATCTAGTCAAAAAGAACCAATCCATCTCTCTCTAAGCCCTAGACCATCTTCTACCTCATCATCACCATACCCCCTCTCTCCTAAACCCTAATCTATACCTAATCTAAACCAAACCCTAAGTATCCCCTCTTTCCTCCTCTCTAGCCGAGCCACCCCTCTAAACCAAACCCTAGCTGGCCCCACCCTCTCTCCCCACCACCCACCCCTGCCCTAGCTACCCTCTACCCGAGCCTAGCTCCAAACCATAACCTAGCCCGAGCCTACCCCCTCTCCTTTCTCTAGCTCCTCCTCGCTGCCAAGAGGGCCCCAGCCTGAGCCTACCCTCCCAGACCACCATGCCCCACCTGGAAGCCCCCTCCTCTACCTGCCCTGCCCCTAGCACGTGAGGAGGAAGGAGAGAAAAAGGTGGCCGAGTCACCTTTTCCATCTACCCACTCCCCACGGCACCCTCTTCCCCCTCTGCTTTGTCTCCACCCTCACGGATCTCCCTGGCCTTCTCCAGATCTGGCCGAGGCACCCTGCTCCCTCCCCTCTATTTTCCACCACCGCCTACCCCCAAAAGTCGGTCACCGTCGGCCTCTACTCCATCCCTACGATCCAGTCACGCAGCGCGTCGGTGGAGTGCCCTGGAAGACCGAGGAGGCTCCCCTACGTCACCCTGTACACGGAGCCGAGCAGGAGGAGCACCCGAGCGTCGGTACCAGCGTGAGGCCGACGCGAAACCCTAGCCGGCCGTCCGTCTGCTTCGCCGGCGATCCACCGCGCCCCAAGCCGATCCGCCACCACCGACACACCCTCGGTGAGCTATCCAGCCTCCCAGACACCCTCATCGTTGCAGTCGAGGCCTGGTCACGCCAGTCGTTCCGACAAACGCTCTGCGCGCGTCGGTGCCGGCGCTCGTGTTCCAGACCGTGGCGTCGCCTAGTTAGATCTAGCCGCCTAGCTACCACCTGACCGTAACCCCCACCCCACCGCAGTGGTCTCCGCCGCCGGGCGCGAGCCCCAGGTCGCGAGATCGAGCCCCGTGCCATTGCTGGGCTTTTAAATCGAGAGGAAGAGAAACAGTGCATCGCGTGGACGTTTTGCGCTTACCCCCCTGCATCTTTTGCTGCATCAACCCGCGCTCCTTTTGGCCCACCGGTCAGCCCCCGTGGCGTTTTTGCAAAAAGGATCCCGCAGTTTTAAGCCCTCAACCCGCAGTACCCTGGCTTCCCCACGTGGCACGCCCCCGCAGGCGCTTCCGCGAGTGGGTCCGTGAGTGCCGTGGCCCCACATGTCATTCGCTTGAGCTAGATTAGGCCGCGGTGGAAAACGTTTTCTGCGCGCTGTGGAGTCCTAGTCAGCACTGGCCCCACCCGTCAGTGGCTGGGGTTAGCTGTTCCTGAGTACAAAAAGACTTTCTGAAATCTGTTTTAATTCAAATCTTTTTCAAATTATCTCAAATTCAAATTTAAATCTGTTTAAATATAACTTTTAATTCTTAACTCCAAATAATGCAAATATTATATGTTTTCAAACTAGAAAAATATGAGGAATTAAAATATGCCATTCAAAATATATTTTGGACACTTTATTTTTTCCAAGTTGATTAAATTACAATAAAATGCCCTTTTGCCCTAATTAATTAATAACTTTTGTTTTATAAGTCCAAATTTAACAAATAATATGTCTAAAATGATTAGCTCAACGAGACCTTTCTGTTTATGCATCCCTTGTTCTGTTTTGCAGCATGCATCATATAATATAAAGTATACAGCAACTAATATGAGGATAAAATGGGGCCAAAGCTCAATAAAATGGTTTATTCTTGTACTCCACACCTCACCCATGCCATGCTACTTTATTGCCATGCAAATTGTGCATCATTCATCATGGCATGATTGTTTGCTTGTCGCATTTTAATTCATATGCTTGCGCACTTTATTTATGTTGGCCCTTGTTTGTTTGGTTCTTCTTCGAATAGACGCTGAGCAGGGAATATACCAAGAGAACCAGGAGCACTACCTAGATCCGTCTCTCGCTTTAACTGAGCTGCCAGGCAAGCACTACCACATGCTTGCATACATATAGTACCTATTGCCTCTTTCTTATTCTTGCATCATTGAGTCGCGATTGCATTAAATTGAATCCCAAGTATTGCATAGCCTTTACTTTTAAACCCCACCGAAGCTTGTTCCTCCATCCCATGAGCCATTACTACAGGAGTTGTTTGAGCCATGCGAGTCGTAGAACAGCATGTGTAGGGTATGTGAGTGTCTGATGGATAACGAGGTACCTAAACAACTTAACCGGAGTAGTAATGGGATAACTAATGAAAGTGGCATCGGTGAGCCATATTCGCTATTTGGTTTTTCAGGCTCACTTGTGTCCCGTAAGACCCAGTGCTTGATTCTGTTCCAAGAATATTCGCTATCCACATCCGGAGGCCTATGGACCCCCACAGGCGAGCTTGATTCATTCTTATTTCTTGGGGCCACAAACTAGTTTGAGGTTTTATTTACTATCTGTACTTATGCCATGCTTTCTTGCTGTATTTAAATTGTGCAGGTCTTGCACCTTTGCATTTAGGAAAGCGGAGTGTTTTCGCGGTGTCGACAAGCCAGTCACATTTTCGGGTTCCTGATCGTTCACAGCCACCGGCGCAAACCTTGAGGCCGTCTCGAGTCATTAACCGTTGCGGGTAGCTCAATGGGGTGGCCCCTGAAATATTTCTGAATCCTGTGATCGCTTTGTCGTGGCCTCGTTGGGTTTTGATTTGGTTTTTCCGAGGCATATCGGTGTGTGTTGCTATTTGTGCACCCTGCAGGTAAAACTTTATGAAAGCCGTGTCGCGGTTATGGACGACTTGGAGCACAGTTTCTCGATCATAGACAAGCATAACTAAAGTACCGCTTTTAAATTGA
Source organism: Avena insularis (assembly GCA_023614405.1). Taxonomy (NCBI): domain Eukaryota; kingdom Viridiplantae; phylum Streptophyta; class Magnoliopsida; order Poales; family Poaceae; genus Avena; species Avena insularis. The sequence goes on from CM042691.1 coordinate 16,361,321, forward strand.
CTAGACTAGGTACCGACTAGTAAATAGTGCAACACTCATGGAATGGATAATAAAACTGCCAGCGGATGGGGGTTGTTATCCGCTTCCTCGTCGGTGGCGAGGAGGAGGATGGATCTGTTAAGATTACCGCTATAACTGTTATTAATTCACGGACATCCGTCTATCTCGGTTAGGCGGATATTTAGCGATATCTATAGAATTGTTAGGGTTTATCTTTTGCTGCAATTCGTCACCCCAGGTTGTGTCCCTTTAGAGGCATAAAGACTTCTTGAGTACCCTAGGGTCTCACACGATAAATTATTGGTTCGGATGAATAGGCACACTCGCAGGATGGATCTGGGTGGAAGAGACAGACGATGTGGGCAGCGATCATTCGGTGTAGAGATTCGGGAACGGGATCCGTGAGATCTGTGGGAGGATGTGCTTATTTATGGGCATCTTATGCCGATTTGCTTCTTATCCGTACTCGGATTTTGTCTTCCGCTCACCGATACCGATGTTTGATGTATGAGGAGATATCCTAAACTATTATATCTATCTAGGATATTTGGATCTTGCCGTATGGCGTTGCTATATTTCCTTTCTTTTTAGATGGAATGGCTCTGATGTACTATTGTATGGTGGCTTGCATACATACTCATTTGTGTATGTAGTTGATCCCTTACTGCCGATTCGCGCCCGTTCTTGTCCCGATGTTTGGAAATGGTTGGGACGGCCGAAAGGTCTACCTGTGAGTGGCATTTGGGCCCCACCGTACTATTTCAACCATTTCTGCTCATCCAGGCTTGTAACTAGGAGCGTAATTCACCGAAGTAGTTACAATTGGTATCAGAGCCATCCCGACCTTCAGGGTCTCAGCCAAATGGTCGTTGTCAGTCTAGCAAATATTTTGGTAGTTATGTATACTAGGAAAAAACAAAACGCGAGAGTAGGACTGCTTCCACTTTTCTTCTTACCCACCCACCACTTTTTTCTGGTAAGGAAGTGTAACGTTTTCAATCCTCTTCTTACAATTCAAACTAGGATTCACGTGTTCTGGGTTTCCGTAGTTCCATAGGTTGTGTGTGTGTGTGAATTCTTTGCCTATCTATTGCATCCAAGTTGTTATCACAATCTGCCTTTGGTTATCAACTGTTGGTACATTCCATACTGACAGGCTTTTGAAAACCGGCGCGATCTATCTGACTCCTTGTTAACCGGTGCCATCTTCTTAAGGGTGTCCTTCCTTCTAGCAACTCCTCTTTCTGTGAAAGCATCTGTTGCTAATCTCTACCTGTTAAGCGATTTTGTGCATCTATTGGTATTTTAATGCCGAAAAATGCGGAAAATTTTTCTTTGATACATCTGTGTTTCCACACTCCTTTTCAGTCGTGTGTGAAACATTATCTATCTCCCTTTTATCAGCATGTCCATGCTAAGTCATTCTTTTGTCACCGGCGCTTAATCCTGGAGTTTCTTCTCATCTCCAATTCTCTTGGGCTAATTACATAACATGTGTCGATCCGATGCTGATGATTGTAATTTGGCTCTCGGCATAGCTATATTCCACTCATGATAAGTGTCGATTGGAATATGGAAAAAAAATGCTATCAACCGTCACCATCTGGAGGATAAGGTTATCTCCTGTGATTTTGAGTACACCGTGGTCATATCTATGCATATTCAAGTATCTTTGGCAATCCGGAGTTTCTCAAGCACTACGGCGGTCTATCATCTGTCCATCATGCTGCACACCTTTTCAACTCCATATCTGCAAAATTCTCCTGGATACGAGGGAATTGCATCTTTTCGCTTCTAGTAGCTTTGTGAAAGGTATGAGCTATCATCGGTTCTTAACCAAGATCTCTTTATCTTTGTAACCGGTGATCCGATCGACAATGTGAACCAGGTGACATCTCTTTTTCTTCCGAAGGACCAGATAATCTATTCTTCCAGTGCATCTTCTTCAACACGAACCCGTGCTCTTAACCTTGATCTTTCTAAGAGCGTTGAGCTCAGAAAGTGTTTCGAGCATTTGTTTGTTTCTCCCGCCTCTTGAACTTGATATTCTGGGAATATCCTGTTGATCCATGGTGGTATATGGTGATAATATGCCTGCCTATTCGATATCAATGGAAGGACATGGAAGATCATCTGTGTCTCTTTCTCTCGAGCTTCGTGAGCACTGCCTGTGTGCAAAGTCTCAAAGTGAGAATTCTGACTTTTTGAAGTCACCTATCTCGGCCACGTCCTTCTGCTAAATAGATCGCTTCAATTCTGGAATTAGCAAGTCCATTGTTAATTCCATCCTTCATCTTCAACCAATCCGGAGTTTTCCTTGTTGGCAAGTTATCATCAGCGTTTCGCTCAAGGTTTTCCTCAAGACAGCTAAATCTCTCTCAATCATTTCAAGAACAACATGGAGTTCTTTTCACCTCTGTCTCATCAAGTGATCTCTTGAAACCCTCTCGTTCTATCATCTATGCTCAATCCACCGGAGGCCATGAAGATTTTCCAGATCTTTTGTAATCCTTATGTTCAAGTTGGTGCTATCTTTTCTGTAGCTGTTGAATCTTGCAGTTCTTCTCCATAATCTTCCTTCATATCTTTCTGGTGGCTTGGTACTTCAGACATGACGACAACATCATCACCCTTATCTATCTTGGATCCGGTGAATCATTTGCATCTATTCTTGTTTTCTAACGGAGTTTCATGAGTTCTTATCAATACCTTCAGTCTGTTTTGGTAGTTGGGTTGCATGGTTTTCTTATTCATGTGCGGAGTAATGCTTTGAGTGCGGGATGGAGTAGCTACCATACCACTACTCTTATCATTCGCTCTTGTACATTGAATTGGTGAACTAATGTGATTTCACTCATTCCACGGAAGTTAGAAGTGGCCTTTATCCCTCGATACTTTTACTTCCGTCCTTGTTTTTCCGGAGTGCTCTCTTGAAGAAAGTAATCAATAATCTCTTGTTGGTGGTCTGCCTATTCTAGATGGAGCAAATCTTCAATCATCTGGTGGAAACAAACGCAAACTCTTTTCGGTCCTCGTCTTTCTACCGGTGCTCGACATCCCCAACAAGATGAAAGGAAACTATCTCTCTCTTTGTTTCATCAATTCTTCTTCTGTGGTAAAGCCAATTATGGTTGATGCCATCAGCCGCAAATCTGTTGCATTAGCCTCAAGGCTAAAGAAAGCGATAAGTATCTTTACAATAAACTCCAGATCCTCCATATTCTTTGCTTCTCGGGATTCCACCATGATCTGGCTTCACATCCGTCTCTGGAAGTTATATCCGCGCACCTCAATTGCGTGATCCTTTGGGTCTTACCGGCGCAACAAGAATCTAGTCCGACGATGTCTATCTAAATCTTTCTGTTGATATCAAGGGACTCTATTGTTTGAAGGCGATATTGTTTCCGAACTTCATTTCTCAAATCCGAGAGGAAATACGATGCTATTGTCATAGTGGTTCAAACCTCTCCAATCTAGCTCTTTTCTTCCGGTGAGACAAGTTTTCATCCTCTCTAGTATCGGTAAATCTCTAATCTTAATGATGTGTCTTTCTTTATCCATGATACATCATCTTGTCCTTTCTGGCACAAGTGGATCTTATCTTTTATCATGTTTCTTGAGAAAACCGGAGCTTTGCCCATCCTATCCTTCTTGTCTCACGACAATCCTTCTACTCTTCTAACCCGTTGTTCTCGAGCAAAACGCAAGACTCGCAACAAGTCTAGCAAGTTTTGCAAGGTGTAGTGGTTGCACCATTCCGTTCTTCATCATCTTGGGAACGCAAGGATCACCTTCGTTCGAACACCCACCTCTCCTTGTGTTGTTTTCTTTTTCCTAGGAATCTCGGGGCGAGATTCTTGTTTAGTGGGGGAGAGTTATAGCATCCCAATTGTCTAACAATTGCAATGCTACTAGCCTAGTCTAGATATATGCTACTTTCTACATATAATTGTTGCATCATCATTATATCATGCTCATGTCATCATGCCACCTTGAATTTGAGCATCATATAAAACCCCTTTTGTTTTGGTTCTTATCTCATATGCATTATTAATTGTATTTGCCCCTTGATATTGTATTTGGTTCTTGATATATTGTTTAATGCCGAAGTTGAGTTGGGGGCATATCTCTTATTAACTCCACCACCTTTCTTTCACCACCTTATAATTCCACCATCCAACTAAATATGAGCTTTGCACTTTATTTGAGTTTACCTCTAGCTCATGTGGGTTGGGATGGATCCAATTCTTTTCCACATGCTCTCATCTTAGCATCATGTTGTTTTCACATTATTGATATATGAGAGCCACTTGGCCACCTTTGCATGCCTTGTGAGTGGAACCCTTTTTCCTAGCTTCCATATGGATTAATATGGATTTATGCTCATGTGGGAATATTTTTGGGACTAGTAATCATCTAGTGGGACATACACACTAGCATGTCCCATTTTATTCCAAACATGGCCATCTCCAACTACTCCACATGGGGCATCCTTTCATTTCTTTTGCTTGGCTTTTATTCAAGTTTTTGGGAATGCAAAATAATAATGCCATGTAATAATATTGTTTTCACAAGAATCAACATGGCAATAAATATTTTGCATGGGCCATGCAAGTGCAACCTTTTCTAGTATTTGGTTTTTGAGTGGATCATCTCACTCTCTCTATCTCTCTCTTTTGGCTTGATCTAGTTGATCTTGCTTAAAACCCCATCACCATGTCCATCTATGACATCACCCCTTTATCTCCTTTTCTCTCTTTGGCTACCTTGCTTGAGCTTGGTTGATCATCCTTGATCTAGTCAAAAAGAACCAATACATCTCTCTCTAAGCCCTAGACCATCTTCTACCTCATCATCACCATACCCCCCCTCTCTCCTAAACCCTAATCTATACCTAATCTAAACCAAACCCTAAGTACCCCCTCTTTCCTCCTCTCTAGCCGAGCCCCCCTCTAAACCAAACCCTAGCTGGCCCCATCGGCCACCCTCTCTCCCTGGCCACCCACCCCTGCCCTAGCTACCCTCTACCCGAGCCTAGCTCCAAACCATAACCTAGCCCGAGCCTACCCCCTCTCCTTTCTCTAGCTCCTCCTTGCTGCCAAGAGGGCCCCAGCCCGAGCCTACCCTCCCAGACCACCATGCCCCACCTGGAAGCCCCCTCCTCTACCTGCCCTGCCCCTGCCGCCCCTAGCACGTGAGGAGGAAGGAGAGAAAAAGGTGGCCGAGTCACCTTTTCCATCTACCCACTCCCCACGGCACCCTCTTCCCCCTCTGCTTTGTCTCCACCCTCACGGCTCTCCCTGGCCTTCTCCAGATCTGGCCGAGGCACCCTGCTCCCTCCCCTCTCTTCTCCACCACCGCCTACCCCCAAACGCCGGTCTACTCCGTCCCGACGATCCAGTCGCGCAGCGCGTCGGTGGAGTGCCCTGGAAGACCGAGGAGGCTCCCCTACGTCACCACTGCAGCCGGCGGGAGCACCGGCGCCGGTACCAGCGCGAGGCCGACGCAAAACCCTAGCCGGCCGTCCGTCTGCTTCGCCGGCGATCCACCGCGCCCCAAGCCGATCCGCCACCACCGACACACCCTCGGTGAGCTATCCAGCCTCCCAGACACCCTCGTCGTTGCAGTCGTGGCCTGGTCGCGCCAGTCGTTCCGACAAACGCTCTGCCGCGGTGCCCGGCGTGTGTTCTGAACCGTGGCGTCGCCTAGTTAGATCTAGCCAGCTACCACCTGACCGTAACCCCCACCCCACCGCAGTGGTCTCCGCCGCCGGGCGCGAGCCCCAGGTCGCGAGATCGAGCCCCGTGTCGCGCTCCATACCGCTGTCGAGAGAGAGGAAGAAAGCGATTGCATCGCATGGACGTTTTGCGCTTAACCCCCTGCATCTTTTGCTGCATCAACCCGCGCTCCTTTTGGCCCACCGGTCAGCCCCCGTGGCATTTTGCAAAAGGATCCCGATTTTAAGCCCTCAACCCGCAGCCACAGCTTCCCCACGTGTGCGCCCACTGGCGCTTCAGTGGGTCCTGAGTCGTGGCCCCACATGTCATTCGCTTGAACTAGATTAGGCGCGGTGGAAAAGCGTTTCTGCGTTGTGGAGTCCGATCGACTGGCCCCACCGTCGATGGCTGGGGTTAGCTGTTCTGAGTACAAAAGACTTTCTGAAATCTGTTTTAATTCAAATCTTTTTCAAATTATCTCAAATTCAAATTTAAATCTGTTTAAATATAACTTTTAATTCTTAACTCCAAATAATGCAAATATTATATGTTTTCAAACTAGAAAAATATGAGGAATTAAAATATGCCATTCAAAATATATTTTGGACACTTTATTTTTTCCAAGTTGATTAAATTACAATAAAATGCCCTTTTGCCCTAATTAATTAATAACTTTTGTTTTATAAGTCCAAATTTAACAAATAATATGTCTAAAATGATTAGCTCGACGAGACCTTTCTGTTTATGCATCCCTTGTTCTGTTTTGCAGCATGCATCATATAATATAAAGTATACAGCAACTAATATGAGGATAAAATGGGGCCAAAGCTCAATAAAATGGTTTATTCTTGTACTCCACACCTCACCCATGCCATGCTACTTTATTGCCATGCAAATTGTGCATCATTCATCATGGCATGATTGTTTGCTTGTCGCATTTTAATTCATATGCTTGCGCACTTTATTTATGTTGGCCCTTGTTTGTTTGGTTCTTCTTCGAATAGACGCTGAGCAGGGAATATACCAAGAGAACCAGGAGCACTACCAGATCCGTCTCGCTTCAATCGAGCCTGTGCAAGCACTACCACATTCTTGCATACATATAGTACCTATTGCCTCTTTCTTATTCTTGCATCATTGAGTCGCGATTGCATTAAATTGAATCCCAAGTATTGCATAGCCTTTACTTTTAAACCCCACCGAAGCTTGTTCCTCCATCCCATGAGCCATTACTACAGGAGTTGTTTGAGCCATGCGAGTCGAGAACGACATGTGTAGGGTATGTGAGTGTCGATGGATAACGAGGTACCTAAACAACTTAACCGAGTAGTAATGGGATAACTAATGAAAGTGGCATCGGTGAGCCATATTCGCTATTTGGTTTTCAGCTCACTTGTGTCCCGTAAGACCCCGAGTGCTTGATTCCTGTTCCAAGAATATTCGCTATCCACATCCGGGAGGCCTATGGACCCCCCTAAGCCAGAGCTTGATTCATTCTTATTTCTTGGGGCCACAAACTAGTTTGAGGTTTTATTTACTATCCTGTACTTATGCCATGCTTTACTGCTGTATTTAAATTGTGCGAGTCTTGCTGTCTTTATTTAGGAAAGCGGAGTGATTCCGCGGTGTCGACAATCCCAGTCACATTTTCGGGTTCCCAGTCGTTCACAGCCACTGGCGCAAACCTTGAGGCCGTCTCGGAGTCAGCTAACCGTTGCTATGGGTAGCTCAATGGGGTGGCCCCAAATATTTCTGAATCTGTGATCGCTTTGTCGTGACGCCTCGTTGGGTTTTGATTTGGTTTTTCCGAGGCATATCGGTGTGTGTTGCTATTTGTGCACCTGCAGGTAAAACTTTCTGAAAGCCGTGTCGCGGTTATGGACGACTTGGACAGTTTCTCGATCATAGACAAGCATAACTAAAGTACCGCTTTTAAATTGACTAGACTAGGTACACGACTAGTAAATAGTGCAACACTCATGGAATGGATAATAAAACTGCCAACGGATGGGGTTGTTCGTCCGCTTCCTCGTCGATGGCGATGAGGAGGATGGATCTGTTAAGATTACCGCTATAATGTTATTAATAATTCACGGACATCCGTCTCTCTGTTAGGCGGATATTTAGCAGTATCTATAGAATTGTTAGGGTTTATCTTTTGCTGCAATTCGTCACCCAGGTTGTGTCCCTTTAGAGGCATAAAGACTTCTTGAGTACCCTAGGGTCTCACACGATAAATTATTGGTTGGATGAATAGGCACACTCGCAGGATGGATCTTTGGGTGGAAGAGGCAGACGATGTGGGCAACGATCATTCGTGTAGAGATTAGGAGCAGGGATCCGTGAGATCTGTGGGCGGGATGTGCTTATTTATGGGCATCTTATGCCGATTTGCTTCTTATCCGTACTCGGATTTTGTCTTCCACTTCCGCCTGATACTCTGATGTTTGATGTATGAGGAGATATCCTAAACTATTATATCTATCTAGGATATTTGGATCTTGCCGTATGGCGTTGCTATATTTCCTTTCTTTTTAGATGGAATGGCTCTGATGTACTATTGTATGGTGGCTTGCATACATACTCATTTGTGTATGTAGTTGATCCCTTCGCCTGCCGATTATGCCGCCCGTTCTTGTCCCGATGTTTGGAAATGGTTGGGACGGCCGAAAGGTCTACCTGTGAGTGGCATTTGGGCCCCACCGTACTATTTCAACCATTTCTGCTCATCCAGGCTTGTAACTAGGAGCGTAATTCACCGAGGTAGTTACAAGATTTGAATTCAAACTCATTTGAAATGGAGTTGAAATTCATTTCAGAAAAACCAAACAGAAAAAGAAAAAGGCTAAAGGAAAAAAATGAGCTCTCAGTCGAATCTGGCCCAACTAGCCCAGCTAAGCCCAGCAAACCCCACCCCGCGAACCGTTTTCTTCACCCACACCTGCACCCGCCGAGTGACTAACAGACAGGACCTACTCCTCCTCTGTTTCTCTCGCTGACAGCCGAGGCCCACACGGCGTCATCGTCTCCACCTCCCCCGCGTGGTGTTCTTCCCCAAATCGCGTCGTGCGTTTCCTGTTTGATTCGCTCGTCAATTCGCGTTGATTGCAGGAGTAAATCACGCCCCCGCCTAGCCTACTTAAACCCCCTCTTCCCCCTCTCCATTTCCCCCCAGACTCCGAGCACAAAGCGCCCCTAGGCTGCCCGCAATCCTCCTCGCACCGCCGCAGACAGAGCTCACTCCGGCGACCGATTCCGGTGAGCCCCGTGCGGCCCTCTCCTTCTGTTTCATACGAGCCGCTTCACAACTTCCTTGCGCACCTTCTGACCCCACTGGTTCATCCTGTACTGCCCCAGGTCGTCGACTTCGTCAAAAGCTGCTAGCTCCCGACGACATACTCTACTCCGACGATCAAATTCGGTGAGCCCTTTGTTCCCCTTCGCCTCTGTTTCACACGAACATGTTCGCCATAGTTTTGTGCGTCTCCTGATGTCGTTTGTTCGTGCTAGGGTGACCAGGAGCATCGCCAACGTCGTCGTCCACCCGAACCCGACGCAACCAGCAACTCCGACGAGCCCGTGCAGCCGTGTCCGTGTGCCCCTTGCCAAGCCATCGCCTGGTTGAGCATTAGTGCGTCGCCACTGTTCTGGTAAGCGCCTCCGACGAGCCTAGAACCCCCTGTAGCACCGCGCCGCCGTAGGTAGAGCTCGCCGCCGCCAGTAGCCACCGCCAGCGCCGCCCAGCTATGGTCGTTTGATCCAGGACCGTTGGATCTGGATCCAGCGCGTGAAATTAGATCACTTAACAAAACGGTATAGGTGGATCTGGGCCGTGCAGATTAAGTAGATCTAACGGCTCACAGACGCGATCCTGAGCGAACCTGTACGCGCCAATCAGAGCGTGACGCGTGGCCAGGAATTAGATTTAAAAACAGAATTTGAATCTATTAGATGTTTGAATTTGTTTTGGCCATAACTTTTGATTCCCACGTTAGAATTTGACAAATTTATATCATTGGAATCAGGAGAACAAGCCCTTTCTAAATATGCAATGTGTTTAATGTTTTGCTTCTGTTAAAATGGTTTTATTTACAGAAACATGTGTAGGGCTAGTTTGAGTATATGAATTGTTTGAAAAATGTTTTAAGGTTTAAATAAATGTTGTTTGGCAAGTTTTTAACTTGTTTATGAACCAGTACTGTACACTTGCTTTGTTGAGTTTTAAAAATCATCACATATCATGTTGCATGCATTCATATATTTTTGTTTGTATATGTTTTGTATGTGAATTGTGGCTATGATTCTTTGTGTAGATTTTGGTGCCAATAGTGATTGTGATTGTGAGGAGTGTAGCTACTCTCCAAAATACCAAGCAAGTGGTGCTTCATGATATTTTTATCCCTATGTTTTTCTACAAAGCATTAGAAATATTTTGTTAGACTTGCATGTTATATTTTTGCTTATATGCCATGTTGGGAAATCCTAGTAGTTGTAGAATTGCTAGGAAAGTTCTAAGTCAAGATGCTTATCTATGCCATGCTTAGCCTAGCTAGTAGCAACCAAGGGTGGTGAAATATACATGCTATGATGAAAATATTTCTAAGTCTTTGGACTTGTGTTTTGCCTAAAAAAACAACTAAGTAAATGAAACACCTGGGTGGAATGGAAGGAATGGTTTATGTTGAGTGGTTACACAAGGCCCATTTCTATGGTTTACCTTGTGTATCTCACTTGTGGAAAGCCACCCAGGAGCAAAGAGATTTTAGAGGCCAAATGTTAAGAAGCTTCTAGTGCAGCCACTTGGCAATATCGGCTCTGCCAGGATCACATAGGTTGCTAGAACTTAGCCATTTGGACAGTTAGTGGTAGTGGGATGATAGGTTGGAACGCGTCCATTTGGTCTAAGGGAAGGCTTCTGAAAGGTCCTGTCTTGGTGAAAATCAAGGCTTCTGGGGAAAGTGCACCACCTCTACAGATGGAAGAATCTAAGTACTTAGCCATGTCCCTGGAAAAGGACAACTTGAGCATCAACACATGGAAGCTATCAAGAATCTCCTCATCCCAATTTCTAAGTAAAAACTTGTGGGTGAACAAGGGTGAAGGACCTCAATGTCTATTGGTGGTTCCTTGGGAAAAGTTTTGATAAAGAAAAACTTAGTGATTTCAACTAATAGGCAAAACCTATTTTGAGCAAAGCAAGCCAAGCTACACTTAGCCAAATTGCATATAGTATCTAGTCCACCTAAATTATACTAAGGTATCACTTGCCAATACTGTTCCAATGTATTGACTGTAACTTGTGATGTTGTAGGTTACTCTAATGAGGATTAGGAGTCATGAGTCTACACTCAACATGTTTGCCTGTGGCACATGAAGATAAAGACTTTTATTTATTTACTTATTCAAACTCTTGTACTAGGCCTGTGGCCATGGAGTTGTAAAGACTATGTTTGTCTCTGGAATGACTGTAATAATGACCTTTGTTTCTGTGTACTTTATCTTAAACTGTGGATGCTAGCATTGATCCAGGGACTAGCATTGCAATCATAGGGATCCTTTTCCTTTATAAAGGAGGGATCTTACACTTGTTGATTAATAGAATATGTTCAATGTCTCTTGGTGTTTACTTGGTTAGTTTGGTCTTGGAATGCATTAGGTCTTAATTGAACAGACCAAAGTAAACTATAAAACACATAATAAAGTCTTTATCATAATATTTAAAGTCTTGTAGACTTAAAGTTTAACTTTAAGGACATATATGGACGTAAGATGTAATGCTTATGATATTTTTTCTTTGCTTACTTCATAATGTTTTATTAATGTTACTTAAGAGTGGTCATACTCCTATTTGAGTAGTGGTTTCTTAATAGTATAATGGAATAACATCATTTATCTTTTTATAAATGAGTGGTTATGGTTTATAAACAAGGAAATAATATTACTTAACTATTTATGGATTCACTATAGTGTTTTGGTATGTTTATAAACTTGTGGTTGAAGTAAGGGTAAAGGTTTTATTTAGTCACAAATTATTCTTGAAGATTTTATATTTGATAAGGATCTTTTTAGAAAATAATCTACACTTATGGTTGAATGATAATTCAATAAGATTGTATTTAAAATGTGTTGAAACGTTTTGACTTCATATTATCAATATTTAAGATTGATACTATTTATTAGACCTCAATTGGGTAACTTTAGAAATATTGGCAAATTTTATTTACCCTTATATGAATTATTAATTAAGGAAATTAGATTTAAATTTAAGTTATTAGGGTATTAAATTTTTATTTACTTCAAAAGTGGAATGTTATATTTTTAACATGTAAAAATTATTTTTGTGATCATTTTGGTATATTACATTTATATTTATGATTTATAAATAATAAAATATGATTGTTATAAGATTTATTATTTTATAAACACTTGATAAATAATAGATATTTAATTAAATGAAATAAAAATACATGATTATCGTATTAAGTTATAGTACTTATTTTTCTAAGAATTTTGGTATATGATTTTTAGCATTTACCATTATTAAATTATGAATTATCAAAGTATTATTACTTATAAAATTTTTATTAAATAATATTTATTTAAATACTTAACATAATAATGTTTGATAATAAACTTAATTTGTAGATTTTATTTTTCTAAACATTTTCATATATTATACATATTTTTCTAAATTATAAAACAAAAGTTATTAAATTTATACGATTTATTCATTTCCTAAATTATTAAAATATAATAAAATAATGTTTTACTGCGTCACTCACTGCTGATGTCATCAGGACACACATATGCGCTACCCAGAGCCACTAACTAGTGGGGCCTATGCCATGTCATTTCAAGAAATTGCAAAACAAATCAAATAAGAGTATTATGACATCGGTAGGTTGTCACGCTGACATCACTCAAGCCTGATCCTCTCAGGTTGATGATTGATCCAGCGATTTAGTGTGCGCGGGGGGCAGTGGCTAGGCTCGTTGGAAAGAGCACAACGCGAGGAGCATAGATATGGTGGCGCCGCCCGGAAATGGTCATCGGAGGTTGGTAGGCGACGAGATTGCAGGGCGACACGGTATGGGCTCATGCGAGGAGGTCACTACGACGAGCGAGCGACGAATTGAAGGATGCTAGGATACTCGGAAGCTCACCAGGAGCACGAAGAAGGGCTCGGCAAAGTGAATCTTGACCAGAATCAATGTAGACCGCGACGGCCGGACTTCGGGTAGGAGATGTCGATTCGGGCGCTTAGGACCTCTTCAGCTTGCATTCTTCATCAAAGAGATCGAGGAAGACACGGCGGTGCTCGCAGCCTACTCAGAGGGCAAAGGGGAACCCCGAGTGGTGTCGCCGGAATTCTTTGGCCGATCTAGGGTTTCGTCTAGAGGGAGTTTTCGAGGAAAAGAGGAAGCTAGGGTTTGCTGGTGAAGCGGAGGGCTCCTTATAGGCATCGAACATCGGTGGCGCGGATCTTGGCGCAGTGCGACGACGGTGTAGATGACAACGAGCTTCTTGCTCGATCAGCAGGTTGAGGACGACGCGAGGAAGATGACAAACAGACCACGCGAAGGGGTATGGGCCGGTCGTGGGCTGTTCTTGGGCCAGGTGGGCCGTAGTGAAGTGAGAAATAAAACTAGCTGCTGCTACAAGTGGGTGGTAGATAGGTGGAGGATAAACTCTGGGCCGGCCTGCTGCTCGGGCCTGGTCCTTTTTTTCTTTCTATTTTCCTTTTTCTATATTCTATTTTTTTCATATTTGTATATTACACATTTGTCTGAAATTTTCTTTATAGAATTTATTTGTTAATTAGTTGCAGAAATAATGAAGTGTATTTAGAATCATATAGTGATCTTTTATTGTACAATGTTATAACTTCTTTATTTTCTCTTAATGGATCTTTTTATTTTTAATATTTTGAATGACCTTAGTTATGAATTTAATTTACCTAATAAACCATATCCTATTGAAGGATATATTATTATTCATTTATAAAACTTGATTCTTATGAATTTTATATTTTTAAGGAAATCTTTATACGGTGATCCTTTACCATTATATGACATATAATGTTTTAAGGAATTAATATGGTTAATATCATTCCAATGAACTTAAGTGATATTAATATATATAATTTGTTATAACTTGCATAGAAGTTTAAGGTTTAGAATTATAAATGTTTACCATGAATTTTAGGAGATTTAATATACTTGAATTGTTTTATAAATGTGGATGAACATTATGGGTGAAGACATATTGCCCTCATGTTTGTGATCAAAATTATATCACCATCTAAGATAAAATAGTGGGGTTGTTCTTTAGGATGGCTTAAGAGTAAGAGTTGATAATTATAGTTTATAGGTACTTATGGTTTTAATGTTGTGAAGTGGCAATATATACTTAAGTGACTTGCTATAGGAAAAATATTCTTATAAGCCATTGTGGAAATAATATGATTGATTAAACAAATGAGATAGATATTAAGTTTGATTATAGATTTAAGGTTGAGTGTTTACCAAGAATTCTTATCTTCCATACTTCATAATTCTTGACTTCTAATTATGGAATTCCTTTCCTAGATATATAACTACTTCACATCTATCATCATGTGTTAATCATGATGATCCTTTCTTATTATAATCTTAGCAATCCTTCCTCCTTCTAAATCCATTTGTAAATCCAATGATCTTGACACTAAAGCTCTATATGATCTCCTCATAGAGATAATCCTCATCTCTAGAATGCTTCTAATAAATCTAAGTCCATTTAAATGTTTATTCTCTTACTTCACACATTATTTTGTAATCACACTTAAAATTCTCAAAAGCTTGCCACTGAAGCTTTTCATAATCTTCTCATATCTACACTTGGCTATATCAAACTACTTTACTAATGATAACATCCCATCCAACAAGTGGGTACTATTAACTCCATTCATACTCTTCCTTTATCACCCATCACTAGTATTTCTCTAATTGATATATATATATATATATATATCAATTCCTACTTCACCCCAGGTGTTTCGTATTTCCTAAGAGTAATTTACTACTTCTATAACTCAATGTTGCTCTAGCATCATCTTAATCGTACTATCTTATATTAATGTGACTTGTCATGACTAACCTAGGATAGCATATCTATACTAGGGTTTAATCATGTTATATCCACCAATGTCACTTATACATCATATAATCATTCACCCTTAGTGACTTGAGCATGATCACTATATTCCTTTGCTCATTAATGGTTTAGGTTTTCAGTTGGCTAATCAAGGTTTCATCAATACAACATGACAGTTGTATTATGATTATATTCTTAATATCTCTATTTGTCTAGGAGATACTGATTATTGACTATGCCTACTTGATCCAAATAGAATTACTCCTTGGTAACTATCTTTAATATTCATCCTTATAATCTTCTTTGTTACCACATAATTGTATCTTCCAAATAACTCTTCTATCCATTCAGGAGTAAGTTAACTCCATAAATTATCATATTGGTTCAATTCTCTTCAAACTCTCCAACCTATAGATGATATCTAAAATTAGCATTACTACTTACCTCTTCTTACTTCTTTCCTTATAGGCTTTAAGTGAATGCTATGATAAGGACAAGAGTTGATAGATCAAGAACTAAGTGGTTAATACTTGATAGATCAATAGTTGACTACTCAACATTGATGAACAACAAATAATAGAATAAGATACAATAGAGATAATAAGGATTGATATGGAAAGAAAGATATGTGGTGAATATTCTTGACTTGGTTTCTTCCCTACTCAATAAGTGATAAGGAATTAGTGGTTAAGAACTACCATGATGCCCATGGTAGGAAATGGATAATAATAATATAGATCAATATTTGGTTATTGGATTCTTGTTACTTGAGTTATATTCATAACTTGGTATTCATGGGTTGTTGGAATGAATACTATGATATGATCTCTTAAGGATCAGATATTAATCATTAAACAATATGTAATGTCTTAGTTTTATGACATTTGATCTACCCTTAGATCAGATCATGTTTACCCTAAATAAGGTTTTAGCAAAGGTCATATTGAAACTTATCGCAGTCAACTTGATGATCTACTTCAATTCCATCAAGTTGAGAGAAGCTTCAATCACTTTGACAAGTTTTGTTCAAAAGCGCAAAAATTATTCGGATTTTCTAGGCATGAATGCAATGCACACATCTGTGTTCAGCTTATTTCTAAGCTCTAATATTGGGATTTACACTGCTTCTTGTTCTGCTCATGCTTCGCGTCGAACGTGATCTGTGCCTGCACCAACTCTGGGTGGTCGCGCACCAGCTGCTGCATCCGCAGGTCGTCTAGCGCCGCCGCATGCGCCGTCCTCTCTTCCCGTCGCTGCTCCCCCACGCGTCCCGGTCGATGAAGTGGGTCGACGGCGTGACAAACACTGCCTCCCTGCTGACTACACCTCTGGGAAGAAGCGCGGCGGCCTGATGTCATACCCCAAATGTAGATGCTAGCTTTTTGTGTCTATTTAAAAAAAATCATTAAAGATTTTTAAATATGATTTTAAGTTATGAAGTTAGAAAAAAAAGAGTAAAGAGAAAAAATAGTGTGAACCAATGTTTGTACTCCCGACCAAAAATTTGAAAGCCTATAGGAGTCGCCTATTGTTTTTAGCTTTGACAATATAAGGTTAGAAAAAAATAAACGGGCTGGAATGGGCTTTTTGGACTCGAGCCGGACTAGTTTTGGAGTCATTGCCCGTCGCTAGGGTGGAGACTGTTAGAGTATACGTATCTGTTAGGGATAGACTAGGTTACTTGTCTTGTACTCCAAGTAGGTTACTTGTCTTGTACTTCAAGTTGGACCGTGTACGTCTATATATATTCGCCCGAGAGGCTCAATAATACATCTAACATATTCCGCAATCTCTCTCTCCCTTTACCCTTCAACATGGTATCAGAGCGGCACGACCCTTGACCTAGCCGCCGCCTCCGCTTCCGCCGCGCCGTCCCCGGGGAGGTCGATCTCCATGATCTCCGTCGGGGGCCGCGCAACCCGTACGCAGGGTTCGTCCACCGATCCGTGATCGGCTGCCCTGCAAGTCTTTTTTTTTCCGATCTCTTGATCGGTTTTCTTTTTTGGTTTACCGATCTTAGATCGGATTGCGTCGCCCATCGCCGTCGTCATCGCCGTGCCTCTACTCCGACCATCGGCATCGACGATCTACACCGCGCCCGTGCGCCTGTCACCTGCACCGCTATGCCTTCCTCGGTAGGCCGTCGCGGTCTCATGACAGGCTGCCGCGCACCGCGGCCGGCTGCTGCGGCTTCCTCGGGAGGCTGCCGCGGCCGACCCCCCCTCGGATTGTCTTCGTCGTCATCGCCCGGGATCGCACCGACAACGACGCCGCAGATTCCGATCTGCCGTCGTCACGGACTTGGCGCGTACAGCGCCGCCGTCGGTCTGATCAATCGATGTGGCCCTCGTCTCCGCCGAGTACGTCCCCGAGCACGCGCCTACCACCGATCGAGCATCGGGCTGCCGCTGCGTCGCCCCTTCGGGCCGTAGCGTCGCCGCCTTTGGTCCCCGCTGCCGGCTACCAACGCGCCTTCTCAGGCGTGTCCGTCGCTGGTAGTTCTCACACCGCTGCACCGACTCGCGCCCTGCAGCTACGCCGCCCCATCGGGCAGTAGCATCGCTGCACGCGGTCATCGCCGTCACCCCGCAAGGACGTCGCAGGCTTCCGCCGCGCCACCTCCCTCGGCGCGGGTCGCCGCCGTCCGCGCATGGTCTTCGTCACGTCGCCGGGTTCTTCCTCGCCTACTTCGAGCACCGCCGCCGCATCTCCACAGGTAGCCTGCATGGCCACTCCTGGCTGTCGTAGGTCCCGCCGACTACCCCTCCGTCTAGGCATCCAGTCTGACCACTCCTGGTCGTCGCTGGTTCGCCGCCTTCTACGTCTTCGTCCAGCACGACTTCGTCGCCATCGTCCTCGCCTCGTCCTCGACCACACCTACTCGTCTACTCCGACTACCGCGGCCTGCATCGGCACCTCGCCGATCTGCGCAACGCAACCGTCGTAGAGTCCTCCTCTGCTAGTCTCCTCTCTGACATGGCGTGAAGTTGTTTCTACTGGTCCCGTTCTTCGCATGCCCGGTACTGGCAACACCGGTGCGTGCCTTCGTCCCCGACGCGTTCCCGAGTCTGGCAAGCTCGGTTGTAGCGCCTCGTCTTCATCGGCTTCGACAAGGTCTTCATCGGCATCGACTACCTCCTCTACGTCTGCCTCGACTGCGTCATACCGACTTCGTCTTTGCATACTCGGTTTTGGCACAACCAGAGTATGCCTTCGTCCCCGACGTGCGCCTGGTTTTGGCAAAGCCATGGCCGCACCTCGTCCTCGACGGCTCGGACTGCATCGGCTTCGGCATCGCTCTCTCCGACGACTGCCCTGACGCGTCTCCGTCCTTCTACTGGCTGCACTATGCGCACGCGGCTTAATATGCGGCTACCTCGACACCGGCAACCCCGACCACGACATCGACCACGGCGACCCCTCGCGCGGCTACCTCGACCAAGGTTGCAGCACCCACCGCTCTCGGCTCACTCGACACCGGCACAAGGGCTACCACCTCGCATGAGCTCCTCACCAGCATCCTCAGGTCCAAACTTCTGCGCCGTGACACCGTCCATGACGTTCCCGCTACCACTGCGGGGGGATGTCAGCACACTGGTCTACTTCGGCTCTCCAGTCTGACCGTTCGCGACGTTCCAGTTGTTCACGATGCTACCGCTACGACTGCGGGGGGATGTTAGAGTATACGTATCTGTTAGGGATAGACTAGGTTACTTGTCTTGTACTCCAAGTAGGTTACTTGTCTTGTACTCCAAGTTGGTCCGTGTATGTCTATATATACTCGCCCGAGAGGCTCAATAATACATCCAACATATTCCGCAATCTCTCTCTCCCTTTACCCTTCAACAGAGACCACTGCTACCTTTCTGAACTAAGTTTTCTAGTACGCAGTGTGCAGCCGCCGCGGACTCGCGGGCTGTGGCATTGCTCCGGCCGCGTCCATCTTAGGTTGGCTACGGCGTGTATTCTCGTCTAGATTGAATTCGTTGCTGGGTATGCATCCTTTACTTTGATTCGTTGCGTAGGTAGATCGTTGCCTTTTTACCCTATTCAAATAGCTGCGGCCATTGATCTCGAGTACTCCCTTTTGTCAACTTTGGTTTTGGCAATTTCTTGCCGTATTGATTGGTGGTGTCTAGTAGATTAAGATGGGGTTAATTTATTCTGGTAGTGTACGATGGTTTTGTTGAAATACTATGAATCGGTGGTAATTTTTGGAGTCTCAGATTCCTAATCTTTTAGATCAGTCTCAGATTTCTGTACCACGTGCTTGTGTTTAATTTTCTGATCAGGCGTATAACTATTAGATGGCTTTTAGTATCCAGATTTCTTCAATACGTATCTTGAAGGGCAAGGTAGTTTTAGTTTTCTGAATACGGTCAGCTTGCGAAACAGTTTTTGGATATTTGTTCAATCCTTCCTAGCCCAGCCTGATACATACGGTGAGACGATCTCTTGAGCTATGCCTAGTTATTTGGTGTTTTTGTTGCCTACAAGCCAGCCGTGAGTCAGCTGCATAACAGTTTTTTCTTATACTGATGCCGCCACTAGTATATTACACTTACAAGGAATTATACCGGCCCTTAGTCTGGTATGAGCTGACAGCTAGTTCCCTGTGGTTCGGTTTATAGAATTTAGGTGTTGTCCCATGTTTTATGTTTTTGAAGCCCTTGGTGCGTAGGAGCGACTTTGTATTCAGTTTGTATGATTTTAAGTGAAAAATTGTATTGAGTGTGGTAATTGTTTTCTCAACAGGTGTTGGTACTTTCGGTTCGGAATCTCTTAATTCACAATTCTTGCCCAGTGGTTGAGGCAAGTTCATGACGGATAATAAATTTTGCATATCTTTCTTCATTTGCTTTTGTTTAAAGAGAATTTTATGTCCATGAAAAATTCATGATGAAAATAGTAATGATGTTGATGGTTACATGTGCATATTATGCGCCTTCTGCATACCATGATGTTAATGATGATAATGTGACCTGTTTTGGTGGGCACAACGCGACTTCCATTGATGGGTTGCGACCCACTTTGGAGGCACCCTCCACGAGTTGGAGTGAGTGGATGCCGACGGGTGTCCACTCGAGCGATACCGGTATTCGTGATGAGATGAGATGAGCATATAGGCATGTAGGACATAATTTATGTTCTAATGGATGATTGATGCTTAATGATGTCCTGGTGTTTTGATTTATGTACAATTTACTATTTGTTTGTGGACTTGTTGAGTCTTTGTACTCACCCTTGTTGCTTTCATGTTTTTAGGTAAACCTTGAGGACGACATGCATGGGGAATTTAGGAGTAGAGCCACCACCAACTACACATCACGACTTTACATTTTTATTGCAATGATTCCTTCTTAATAAAAAGATTAGCTTGACTGATTGGGTTTTGGAGATTGTTGAATAGTACTTTAACACAGTTTTGGTGATGTTCTTGTCGTGTGGTTGAGAAACTGTTATTTCCTAGTGGTCTAGAGTTTTTGAGTATATTATTTGAGGTGAAGAACACGTTCTATCCGGTGATATATTTATGCATTTCGGTATTTCTATAATATGCCAGTCGTGGATGTCCTTATAAACAGAGGAGGCTCTTATAAACAGAGGAGGCTCTGCCAATCTTTCCTAAATTTTGTTAGTTAATTTTATACGTGTATTGTATGTGGTAACATCTCAAGTGCTTATTGGCATGGGGTGTTACAGTTGGTATCAGAGCGGGCTTTAGGTCCGTGGTAGCAAAAGTAATGTAATAAGAACCTTAAATTTTGACACACTGGTGCACAGTAGGATGGGATGGGTCATGCATTGCATTTACGCCTATGTATTATTATTTGGTACTGATGATAATTATGTTCTTAGTATTTGAATACTTGGTTGATGATTGATAATGTTGTGTATAGTTATGCCGACGAGGAGAGGTCGAGCTCGTGGTCGTGCCCGTGGTCGCAATCCTCGTGGTCGTGGAGGCCACAATAACCATTCCGGTGAATTATATCCAGAGGTTGAACAAAGTCAGCATGGGGAAGGTAGCGCAAGCCAAACCGACAATGACGGTGGACCCGCTGGCCAAGGGTGAAATCTGAAGGCTGACGACTTCCATGGGACTGGGACACCAATGGATGCAGCATCTTGGCAAAGTACCATGGAGAAGTATATGTCAGCTATAGAGTTACCGTCGCACAAGCGAGTTCTCTTTGTGGCCTTCAACCTTAAAGTCCTTGCTGATGATTGGTGGTCAGGAGTCCGTGCCGCTTATCCTAGTGAACCCACCTGGGCTGTTTTTGTGCAGCAGTTCACTGACAAGTACTATCCAGAAACATTCAAGGAGGAAATGTCAGAAAAACTGAAGACCATTAAGCAAGGAAAGCTATCTATAGATGAGTATGAGGCTGAGTTCAGCAAGATGGTACTGTTTGTTGATCATGTGAAGCATGACGAGGCAGCAGAGGCGAGAGCATTCTTTAGGGGACTTAATTCTAGATACAGAGAGGTGATGAGTGTGAGGCCTGCGAATGATTACTTATCCATGGTTAAACAAGCTAGAGGAATGGAGTTGGAAGTTCGACTCGCTGCAGCTGTGGAGGGTCGCACAGGAGGCTCTAGTGCCACAGGGGGCGACCAAAAGGGAGGCCATCGTGGGGTTAGTGGGTCTAATACTCAGCGACCTCCTTTTAAGAAGTTCAAGGGAAATCACCGTCCACAACAAACAACAAAGTTCAAACAATCTGGTTCTCAGTCTTCTTCGGTGCCTCGCTCTTCTTCATCGACTCCATCCTTTCGTCCTGTCCTAGAGCAAGGTATGATATGTTTCAAGTGTGGTGAGGGGCACCGTGTTTCTAAGTGCACTTGGACTGGGGAGTGTTACCACTGTGGCCGCCCTGGTCATATGGGGCGGGTATGTCGTGAGAACCCCGCTAGTATTCTCAAGTGGGAGAGGACATCTGTTGGTTCGACTACCACATCATCTCGAGGATCTGTAAACATGTTATCAGCTGCTCCTACTTCTACTCCACAGTTCCCACCAGCTTGGGCACCACCTCCTGGTTACGTCTGGTAGGCTGTTCTAGTTGCTTCAGCGCAGTTTCCTACACCGTCATCTCAGTTCCAATTACCTGCACCCCCACCGCATAGTGTTGGACATCCCTCTGCTCCGCCACAACCTGGGGTTTATGCCATGCCGACTAGTACTTCTTTGGGATGACCAGATGTCGTGACAGGTACACTCCCAGTTGATTCTGATGATGCACTAATTCTCTTTGATTCTGGAGCTACTTATTCGTTTGTCTCGCTAGAGTTTGCAAATAAGGCCAATTTATCCCGACAAGAGATTGGACAGTCAGTGGTCATTAGTTCTCCTGGTGGTTTAATTTCTTGTACCATAGTTTGTCCTGGTTGTGTGATATCTATAGATGATGAAGAGTTTGTAGCTAATCTTATGGTTATTCCGCTGAAGCCTTTTGATGTTATTCTTGGCATGGATTGGCTACACCGCTATCGCGCCGTGATATCATGTTTTTGGAAGACCGTCTCACTTCAGGACCCATCCGGAGCAGAGTTGATCTTTCAGGGAGCTACTCCTCCACACTCTATATTTGCCCTTGCTAGCTTATTTCCTAGGCAACGACCAGTCAAAACAGGTTTACTATGGGCTCTTGCTGAAACACGGAGTACCACGCATTTAATTGATGCTATTCTAGTGGTACGAGACTATCCAGATGTATTTCCTGATGAGTTGCCTGGTATGCCACCAGTGCGGAACGTGGAGTTTCGTATTGATCTTAAACCTAGAACTCAACCTATCTCTATGTCTCCTTACCGATTGTCACGACCATTCCAAGAATAATTGAAGAAGCAGTTGGATGATTTATTATCCAAGGATTTGATACGACGAAGTGTCTCACCTTGGGCGGCGCCTGTAATGTTTACATCCAAGAGGGATGGTAGTTGGCGGAAGTGTGTAGATTACCGTGGTCTTAATGTTGTAACCATCAAGAACAAATATCCATTGCCCCGGATTGAGGATCTGTTTGATCAGCTAAATGGAGCTAAGGTATTCTCCAAGATTGATCTTCAGTCTGGATACAATCAGATTCGTGTGCGAGAACAAGATATTGAGAAGACTGCATTCGCCACCAAGTATGGACATTATGAATATAAAGTTATGTCTTTTGGACTAACCAATGCCCCTGCCATATTTATGGAGACAATGAACAGTATGCTACACAGGTTCCTTGATAACTTCTTGGTAGTATTCATTGATGATATACTCATTTATTCCAAGACAGAAGAATAGCATGAGCGTCACTTGAGACTTGTGCTTGAGACTTTGAGGAAGAATAAATTCTATGTGAAGCTAAAGAAATGTGAGTTTTGGCTATCGGAAGTGGCTTTTCTAGGTCATGTTATTAACCAACATGGCATATTGGTTGATCCTAGTAAGGTTTCAATGATCACAGATTGGCCGAGACCGTCCAATGTCAAGGAAATGAGAAGTTTCTTAGGCCTGGCGGGTTATTATAGGAAGTTTGTGAAGGATTTTTCTATCATCGCCAAGCCGATGACCAGACTAACCCAAAAGGATGTGAAATTCCAATGGACTAATGAATGTGAGAATAGCTTCTCTACTCTCAAGAATAGACTGGTAACCGCGCCTATTCTCACTCTTCCTGTGCCAGGGAAGCACTTCATAGTCTACTCTAATGATTCTCTAGTTGGACTTGCGTGCGTTCTCATGCAAGACAGCAAAGTTATTGCTTATGCTTCGAGGAAACTGAAAAAGCATGAGCAGAATTATCCTACCCATGATCTAGAGCTTGCATCTGTGGTGTTCGCACTCAAGATTTGGAGGCATTATCTTTATGGAGAATCGTGTGATGTCTTCACTAATCATAAAAGTCTTAAATACCTATTCACACGGAAGGAGTTGAACCTAAGGCAAAGACGGTGGCTGGAGTTGATAAAGGACTATGACCTCACTATCCAGTACAATCCAGGAAGGGCAAATGTGGTTGCAGATGCTCTTAGCCGCAAGCCTGTTCCTCCCATGGTGGATTCTCTTGTTGCTGATTTTGAACGGATGGGCGTTTCATATTGTTTTGCGGGTGTAGCACAAGAGGAAACACAACTCATCCTTCAGCCATCTATTCCAGATAGAGTGAGAGAGGCACAGCAAAGTGATCGTCTGTTACAGAAAGGGCGAGAGCGCATTCTACAAGGTAGAATTGGAGAGTTTAGTATAGACGGGAACGGGGCGGTTCGGTTCCATGGTCGTCTGTGTGTGCCACAAAAGTCTCCGGTGAAGGAGGACATTCTTCGGGAGGCACATCGTACCCCCTACACCGTTCATCCCGGGGAGACAAAGATGTATCAGGACCTGAAACAAACTTATTGGTGGAAAAGAATGAAAGTTGACGTGGCCTAGTATGTGTCCTCTTGTGGGGTTTGTCAGCGAGTAAAGGCTGAGTGTAAGCGGACAGCAGGACTGCTACAATCCTTAGAGGTTCCAGAATGGCCATGGGATGACATTCCCATGGATTTCGTGGTTGGGCTACCTCGTACGCGAAGGGGAAAAGGTGCAGTATGGGTGGTTGTGGATCGTCTTAGCAAAGTTTCTCATTTTATTCCTATCCGCACCACTGACTCTGCAAGCGACTTGGCACCGATATATGTAAGGGAGATATTAAGGTTGCATGGGGCTCCTAAAACAATTACTTCTGATAGGGATGATAAGTTTGTATCAAAGTTTGGGGAGAGTTTGTAGAGTGCCTTGGGGACGCAACTGAGACTTAGCACTGCGTTTCATCCCCAGACAGATGGTCAGTCAGAGCGTACAATCCAAACACTCGAAGATATGTTGAGGTGTTGCGTCCTATCCTGGCAAGGGAGCTGGGAGGATCACTTACCACTAGTAGAGTTTGCTTATAATAATAGTTATCAAGCTAGCATACGTATGGCACCCTACGAGGCTCTGTATGGAAGAAAGTGTAGATCTCCATTGTGTTGGGATGCCGTGGGCGAGAAGGCAGTGCTTGGACCTGATTGGGTTGAACAAGCTACAAAGAGGGTAGCTGAGATTAGACAACATACTTTGGCAGCACAGAGTAGGCAAAAGAACTATGCTGATTCCAAGAGATCGAATGTAGAATTTCAAGTTGGGGAGGAGGTACTCCTTAGGGTTTCACCCACTAAAGGTTTTACAAGATTTAATGTCAAAGGAAAGCTTAGTCCACGATACATTGGACCTTTCTTGATATTGGCAAGAGTGGGAAAGCTAGCTTACCGACTTAAGCTGCCTGAGTCGATGAAAGGTGTGCATAATGTGTTCCATGTCTCTATGCTGCGGAAGCATTTTTGTGATCCAGAACGACAAATAACCATGGAGCCATTTACGATTGAGCAAGATTTAACCTTTGATGTTCGCCCTGTGAGGATATTGGAGGAGTCCGAGAGAGTGATGCGGAATAGGACTCTAAAGTATGTGAAGGTTCTTTGGTCGCAACAAACCGAGCGTGAGACGACTTGGGAGCTTGAGTCTCACATGCCGGAGAAGTATCTAGAGTTATTCACGACTGGTAGGTTACACATGATATTGTTTTACTTTTATGTTTAATGTTGCGAGTAGT
This sequence comes from Avena insularis, assembly GCA_023614405.1. Lineage (NCBI taxonomy): Eukaryota > Viridiplantae > Streptophyta > Magnoliopsida > Poales > Poaceae > Avena > Avena insularis. The sequence goes on from CM042691.1 coordinate 16,386,792, forward strand.
AAAGCGAGTAAGAATTCGGGTCGAATTCTGTTTAAGGTGGTAAGAATGTCATACCCCAAATGTAGATGCTAGCTTTTTGTGTCTATTTAAAAAAATCATTAAAGAATTTTAAATATGATTTTAAGTTATGTAGTTAGAAAAAAAGAGTAAAGAGAAAAAATAGTGTGAACCAATGTTTGTACTCCCGACCAAAAATTTAAGAGCCTATAGGAGTCGCCTATTGTTTTTAGCTTTGACAGTATAAGGTTAGAAAAAAATAAACGGGCTGGGATGGGCTTTTTGGACTCGAGCCGGACTAGTTTTGGAGTCGTTGCCCGTCGCTAGGGTGAAGACCGCTGCTACCTTTCTGACCTAAGTTTTCTAGTACGCAGTTCGCAGCCGCCGCCGACTCGCGGGCTGTGGCGTTGCTCCGGCCGCATCCATCTTAGGTTGGCTACGGCATGTATTCTCGTCTAGATTGAATTCGTTGCTGGGTATGCATCCTTTACTCTGATTCGTTGCTTAGGTAGATCGTTGCCTTTTTACTCTATTCAAATAGCTGTGGCCATTGATCTCGAGTACTCCATTTTGTCAACTTTGGTTTTGGCAATTTCTTGCCGTATTGATTGGTGGTGTCTAGTAGATTAAGATGGGGTTAATTTATTCTGGTAGTGTACGATGGTTTTGTAGAAATACTTTGCATCGGTTGTAATTATTGGAGTCTCAGATTCCTAATCTTTTAGATCACTCCCCGCGTAAAATCTATTGGTCTGGTAATTTCTGTACCACGTGCTTGTATTTAATTTTCTGATCAGGCGTATAGCTATCACTACTGGAAAACAGGCCTTTCGGTTCGATCTGAACAACGTCACCAGTCCCGGCCCGTCACGAACCGCGACTAGTGCTAGCACTAGTCCCGGGCCGTGAGGCCTTCAACGGCTAGAAATGGCCATATACACTAGTCCCGGGCCGGACCAGAGCTCTAGTACCGGTCCGTAATACGGCCCGAGACTAATGACTGCGAGCGGGCCAGCTGCTCTTTTCGGGGATTATTAGTCCCGGGTCGTATCACGGACCGGGACTAATTGTCCATCACTATATATAAAGCTTCGTGTCCACCTGCCATAAACCATATGGTGGCCATTTTACTCAAAGAAGCAAGCCGAGTTCATGCCATTTTTTTCTCAAGATTTAGTTTGCAACTCCTAAATCCAAAGTTTTAAAAGGTTAAAACTTAATTCTTTCATCTCTTATTGCTACTTTAGCTCTATAATGCTCTAGAAGTATATAAATATGGATCAATGCATGCATGCTCTAGAAGTAGAAGGATTTTGATATGTGTAACAAATTTTGATTGGGCACATAGTTACTGAAAATTGAAATGTGTAATTCTAGAGTTTCAGAGCTTAGAATGGAATGAGGTTTTCACTGATACAACAATAATAAAAAACTCCACATTTATCATGTTGATTGTTTTCTCCAATTCACAAATTGGTGCATGTAAATTTTTCAAAATTCAAAATTAATGCTCTAGAAGTTCTCAATACAACTTGTAATAATTTTATCAAGTTGTGTAATGGTTTTTGATATACTTTTACTATAATGCAGATGGTCCGGGAATGGATGTACGGTACTGACCGACGCTCTGACGAGTTCATTAATGGCGTGCATGAATTTATTTGTGTTGCTGATGCAAACAAGCGCAATGGTTTTGTATTCTGTCCATGTAATGGATGTAGGAATCAGAAGGATTACTCTGACTCAAAAACCCTTCACAGCCACCTGTTGAAGTCCGGCTTCATGCCCAGTTATAATTGTTGGACCAAGCACGAAGAGAGAGGGGTTATAATGGAAGACAATGAAGAAGAGGAGGAGGATGACAACTATCATGGTTACCCTGAGTACGGAGATACTTCCATGGGGGATGCTGAAGGGGAGGATGAAGAAGAGACACATGATGAACCCGCTGATGATCTTAGTCGGACCATTGCTGATGCACGAAGAGATTGTGAAACTAAAAAGGATAGGGAGAAGTTCAATCACATGCTAGAGGATCACAAAAAGTTGTTGTACCCAAATTGCGAAAATGGTCTGAAAAAGCTAGGCAGCACACTGGAATTGCTGCGATGGAAGGCTGAGTGTGCTATACCTGACTCCTCATTTGAAAAGTTGCTGAAAATGATGAAGAATATGCTTCCAAAAGATAATGTATTGCCCGCCAGTACATACGAAGCAAAGAAGGTTGTCTGCCCTCTAGGTTTAGAGGTTCAGAAGATACATGCATGCCCTAATGACTGCATCCTCTACCGCGGTGTGGAGTATGAGAATTTAGATGAATGCCCGGTATGCACTTCACTTCGGTATAAGATTAGACGAGATGACCCTGGTGACGTTGAGGGCGAGCCGCCCCGGAAGAGGGTTCCTGCGAAGGTGATGTCGTATACTCCTATAATACCACGGTTGAAATGCTTATTCAGAAACAAAGAGCATGGCAAGTTTTTGCGATGGCATAAAGAGGAACGTAAGTCAGACGGGATGTTGAGACACCCCGCTGATGGTTCGCAATGGAGAAAAATCGATAGAAAGTACCCGGACTTTGCAGATGACGCAAGGAGTTTAAGGTTTGGTCTAAGTACAGATGGCATGAATCCCTTTGGGGAGCAGAGATCCAGTCACAGCACCTGGCCCGTGACTCTATGCATCTATAACCTTCCTCCTTGGTTGTGCATTAAGCGGAAGTTCATTATGATGCCAGTGTTCATCCAAGGTCCGAAGCAACCCGGCAACGACATTGATGTGTACCTCAGGCCATTAGTGGAAGAACTTTTACAGTTGTGGCACGAACCCGGGATACGCATGTGGGATGAGCACAAGCAGGAAGAATTTAACCTCCGAGCATTGCTTTTCGTAACAATCAATGATTGGCCTGCTCTTAGTAACCTTTCAGGACAGTCAAACCAGGGATACAATGCATGCACACACTGTTTAGATGAGACTGAAAGTATATATTTGGAACATTGTAAGAAGAATGCATACAATGAGCATCGTCGATTTCTTTTGGCCAAGCATTCCTTAAGAAAGAAAGGCAAGCATTTCAATGGTCTGGCATGTCACTAGACGAAGCCTAAGGAGCGTACTGGTGCTGATATATTTGATATGGTCAAAGATTTGGATCAACTGGTAACCTTTGGAAAGGGTCCTGGAGGAAAATCTGTTCCGAAAGACGCTAAAGGACACGCACCCATGTGGAAGAAGAAATCTATATTTTGGGAGCTACCATATTGGAAATTCTTAGAGGTCTGCTCTGCAATCGATGTGATGCATGTGACGAAGAATATTTGCGTGAACCTGCTAGGCTTCTTCGGCGTGTATGGGAATACAAAATATACACCGTAAGCACAAAAGGACCATCAACGTATGAAAGACCCAGATGGCCTGCATCCAGAATGGTTTCAAGGTCATGCCAGCTATGCACTTACCAAACAAGAGAAGGAAATATTTGTTGAATGCCTAAGCAGTATTAAGGTCCCGTCTGGCTTCTCATGACTGCCACGTGATTATGACGCAAATGCTTCCGATTGCATTGAGGGGGCTTCTACCAGATAATGTTCGAGTACCCATTGTGAAGCTATGTGCATTTCTCAATGCAATCTCTCAGAAGATAATCAATCCTAAAGATCTACCACGGTTACAGAATAATGTGGTCCAATGTCTTGTCAGTTTTGAGTTGGTGTTCCCACCATCCTTCTTCAGTATTATGCGCACCTGCTGGTTCACCTAGTCGAAGAGATTTCCATTCTCGGTCCTGTATTTCGACACAATATGTTTCCCTTTGAGAGGTTCATGGGAATCTTAAAGAAATATGTTCGTAATCGTGCTAGGCCAGAAGGAAGCATCTCCATGGGCTATGGAACAGAGGAGGTCATTGAATTTTGTGTTGACTTCGTTCCTGACCTTAAGCCGATTGATCTTCCTCAATCGCGGTATGAGGGGAGACTAAGTGGAAAGGGTACTCTAGGAAGGAAATCAATAATATGTAGGGACGAACATTCTTACACCGAAGCACATTACACCATTCTACATAATTCTATCTTGGCAGCCCCATATATCAAGGAACACAAGAAAAGCTTACGCTCCAACAACCTTGGAAAGCATGACACTTGGATTAGAGATGAACACATGAAGAGTTTTGGTGGTTGGTTGCAGCATCTCATCAAAAACAACACTCTTGGAGATCAGCTATACTTGTTGTCTAGGTCACCATCTTCGACTATATCGACTTTCCAAGGGTATGAGATAAATGGGTATACATTTTACACGATAGCCCAAGATAAAAAGAGCACCAACCAAAACAGTGGTGTCCGCTTTGATGCAACAGACAACAATGGGTCAAAGACCACATATTATGGTTACATAGAGGAGATATGGGAACTTTACTATGGACCTACTTTTAAGGTCCCCTTGTTTCGGTGCAAATGGGTCAAGTTGACAGAAGGAGGGGTTGAGGTAGACAAGAAATACGGAATGACATCGTTGGATCTCAACAATCTTGGGCACTTAGACGAACGATTCGTCCTAGCCAATGATGTGGCTCAGGTTTTCTATGTGAAGGACATGTTTACCAAACCTAGAAAAATAAAAAATAAGAAAAAGAATACATCAGACGATGAGACAAAGCGCCACATAGTTCTTTCAGGAAAAAGAAACATCGTGGGAGTGGAGGACAAGATGCATATGTCAAGATTGTGATAAGTTTCATGAAATTCCGCCCTTCGCGGTGAAGGATGACCCAAGCATCATGTTAATGAATGAAGATGCTCCATGGATACGGCGGTATCATAAAGGAACACACGCGAAGAAATGATGTGTAATAATTGTAACATTTTATGAGTGAAGATGCTCCATGTGTCCATTTTTATAGTGTTGTCTGGAAACAATCTTCAGTGTGTTAGTCCTGTTTTGTGGCTGGACCGGGACTAAAGGAGGGCCTTTAGTCCTGATTCATACTTACCATTAAGATTTAATCTCCAAACGTGTGAGGTCACATATTAGGGAGTGCCTCTATGACCAGTTTCTCGTAGATGCCAGAGGACTGGGCTCCGTCGTCATCTCCCTGAAACTAGCTGTAGTGGTGTCCCTGCTCTCGAAAACCATCTTGCATCTTGTAACTTCTCTACCTAGATCAATACGCCTGGGAGCTAACTAATTTCACATATTAGGGAGTGCCTATATGACCAGTTTCTCGGAGATGCCGGAGGACTGGGCTCCATCGGCATCTCCCTGAAACTGGCCGTAGTGGTGTACCTGCTCTCGAAAACCATCTTGGAGATGCCTCAAACTGGCTGGAGGACTGGACTCACAAGGATGCCTATTTATAGTACAAGCAGCTCAGCATAATGTCGACACTCATGACATAATGTCGACACTCACCCCTATTATTAGTGCTGACTCATGTTTAGTCCCGGTTGGTGTCTCCAACCAGGACTAAAGGTTCATATTTAGTCCCGGTTGGTGACACCATACGGGACAAGGTACAAGCCGCACGACATAATGTCGACACTCACCTCTATTATTAGTGTTTCCTGGCCCAGACTGCCGCAATCCCTTCAGTCGCGGTTGGTTTCTCCAACCGGGACTAAAGATGAACTCTCTCTTTATAGGCATTTCCCTCTATTTATTAGGTAACACTCAAGACATTTATTAATATTAAAAACCGGGACAAACCGGGACTAGCTAACACTCAGGACTAAAGCCGCCCCTTTAGTCATAATCATGCCTAGTCCTATAGTACGCAGCTTCAGGGTCTTCTTCGTCATTTTCATACTCATCATCATCGTCACCTTCCACTCCGGGGATCCTCAGCCCATCCATGGCATATACCAAGGGCCATTCCAGCCTCGGATTCACGGCGGGTGGGGGAGGGGTCTCCTGGAAGACGATGCCGCTACCGCCGGGCCGGTGTGGGGCCTTTTTGTGGCTCTGTGGCGGGTGGACTCGTGGGCACCGCAGGCGAGGATGGCCTTTTTGTGGCTCTGTGGCGGGAAATATCTTTAGTCCCGGTTAGTGACTACATCCGGGACTAAAAGCTCTCGTAGAAAGGAAAGGGCGAGATTAATTTTCCAATGTTTTTATATTTGATTTGAATTAAAAAAGAAAATTTACAAATGAAATAATTTATAAATGATGCAAACAGATAAATGGATATTATCTTAATATTCTTTATATTTTTATGATAATAATAGACATATTATTTGTTTTATTTGGATTATTACAATAAAAGATATGATTTTCCAAAGTTTTTATATTTGATTTGAATTAAAAAAGAAAATTTACAAATGAAATATTTTATAAATGATGCAAACAGATAAATGGATATTATATTAAGATTCTTTATATTTTTCTAATAATAATAGACATATTATTTGTTTTATTTGGATTGTTACAATAAAAGATATTAATTTTCTAATTTTTTTATATTTGATTTGAATTAAAAAAGAAAATTTACAAATGAAATAATTTATAAATGATGCAAACAGATAAATGGATATTATATTAAGATTCTTTATATTTTTTTGATAATAATAGACATATTATTTGTTTTATTTGGATTATTACAAAAAAAGATATTAATTTTCCAAAGTTTTTATATTTGATTTGAATTAAAAAAGACAATTTACAAATGAAATAATTTATAAATGATGCAAACAGATAAATGGATATTATATTAAGATTCTTTATATTTTTCTGATAATAATAGACATATTATTTGTTTTATTTGGATTATTACAATAAAGATATGATTTTCTAAAGTTTTTATATTTGATTTGAATTAAAAAAGAAAATTTACAAATGAAATAATTTATAAATGATGCAAACAGATAAATGGATATTATATTAAGATTCTTTATATTTTTCTGATAATAATAGACATATTATTTGTTTTATTTGGATGATTACAATAAAAGATATGATTTTCCAAAGTTTTTATATTTGATTTGAATTAAAAAAAGAAAATTTACAAAAAAACAATTAGTCGCGGGTCGTGGCTGGACCCGGGACTAAAGGGTGCCTGCGTGCGCGAAAAGGAAGCGGCCGAAAAAATACACACTAGTCCCGGGCCGTGGCTTAACCCGCGACTAAAGGAGGGGTCTTTAGTCGCGGGTTAAGCCACGGCCCGGGACTAAAGACCCTTTAGTCCCGTCCCGTGGCTTAGCCCAGGACTAAAGGGGGCGTCCCTATATATTCTGCGCGCCAGGGCAGGTGCTGCCCAGCACTTGGCATTCTCGACGCAACGAAGACGAAGCATAGACGCGCGCATCGAAGACGACGCAAGGGAGGTGCCGTCTGCCGCCGCCGTGCCACTCTGCTCCACCGTCGTCGTGCTGCTCCGCCACCGCCGCTCCTCCGTGCCATGACATGCCTCCGCTCCGCACCGACGCATCCTTGCCGCTGCGCGACGCCGGACGCCTCTCCGCCCCTCGTCGGTGAGCTCGATCGAGAGGCCGCACACGGGTGGTTTTTTTATAGTTTTTTTGTTAGTTTTTTGTTATAGTGTTTTGTGATAGTTTTTTGTATAGTTTGTTATAGTTTTTTTATAGTTAGGTTTATTATAATTAGGATTATAATTAAGATTATTAGGATTGTTATAATTAGGATTATAATTAAGATTATTATAATTAGGATTATTAAGGTGGTTTTTGTTATAGTTTTTCTATAGTTTTTTATAGTTAGGATTATTATAATTAGGATTATAATTAGGTTTATTATAATTAAGATTTAGTTATTAGGATTAGTATGAGGATTATTATAATTAGGATTATTATAATTAGGTTTATTAGGGTTTTTTGTTATAGTTTGTTTCTATAGTTTTTTTATATTAGGGTTTTTTGTTTTAGTATTAGGATTATTGTTTTAATTAAAATATTAGAATTAGGATTAGATTATTGTTTTAGTTATTTTTTGTTTTATTTATTAGGATTATATCGTTTTATTAAGGTTATTTTTTTGTTTAAGTTATTATGATTATTGTTTTAGCACAAATAATATTAGGATTATTATAATTAGGATTATATTGTTTTAGCTATTAGGATTATTGTTTTTTCTAACCTATTTAACTCTCTTTTTGTTATAGATAATTAAGTCATGGATCCATCCGAAGATCCTGGTCGCATCGGTGAAGGTTTTCTTCAGGACATGATAAGAGCTGAAATTCCTCTTAATTTTACTACCGACGTCGAAGATATTTTGCTCGAGGAAGAGATATCCTCGTATCTGAATCCATCCGGTGATGTACTAGAGGAAAACCTAATGTACCAAGGGGAAGACCAGATGGACGAAGGGCAAACAAATAAGAACAATAATGATGGCCCCTCGACAGGATCCGACGAGGTACATATATATATATATAAAGTCTCGTGTTACCTCTATTCATTAACTGATCTAGATATATATTAATCACTCTCTCTTCTTCTTTTAGCCCACTGGATCGAAGCAATCGACAGCTCGAACAAAACGAGGGCCGAACAAAAAGTTGGATGGTAATCAGAGGTTCACCATCAAAGAAATAGATGATGATGGTGAACCGATTGCTCTAGAGAAGCACCAGAGGATATTTATAAATCAATGCGAGGTGCTTGTTACGGACAACCTGCCGATCACCATCCATGAGTGGAATAAGTCAGAGAAACCCGGTGAAGAATCCAACAGCTATGTCACTGATGATGCCAAAGATGACCTTTGGCAGAAGCTCATAGCACATTTCATACTACCTCTAGAGTATGAGGAATTTGAGGTAGATGGTATTACCCCAAGGCCGGGTGGGCTTGACATAGAGCGAAAGTCAAGGAGTGGGCACTAAGCAAGATGGCTAAACTATACCAGAACCACAAGAAAAGTTTATACGCGAAATATGTCACGAAAAAGAAAACTCTAGACTTCAAAGGAGTAAACAAGAAGTTGAGAGAACAGTGGCCCGATTTTGTAAAGTACAAGCAATGTGATAAAGCAAAGGCAAAGTCGGCAAAGAACGCGTTAAATGCTGCCAACAAGAAATACCATCATAAAATGGGGATAGGTGGCTACAAGAGTGTCGTCCCTAAGTGGGAAACTATGGAGAAGGAAATGAGGGCTAGAGGCTCCACTCCTGGTACAGATGGATGGCCCGAGAGGTCAAAGCACAGGTGGTATGGGCACGGGGGATCCTTGGACCCAGAAACAGGGAAGACATTATTTCATGAGAAAATTCTAAAACCCTCTGAAGACCTTATTAAAGCAATGAACAATGCTCAATTGGGATTGTTCCGTCCCGAGAGAGAGAACGACGAGGTGACACGCGCCCTAGGGAATCCTGAAAAGGGAGGACGAACATGAGGCAAAGGCGCCGGTGTCTCGTGGAAGAAAGGGTTTCCTCAATACGATGCCAGTTACATAAGCCGTCAGAGAAAGAAGGACCGGGAGGCAGACCAGATCTCCAGGGTAGAGCAGGATCTAGCTGATATGAAGAACCTCATGCATGAAATTAGCCAAAGGCCCCCGTCGTCAACTCACCCACGGTCTCATGATCCTGCATTGGATCTTAGCCAACGGAGAAGCAGCGTGGCTTCCACGGAGGTCCGTGCTGATGATCAAGCACTGCTGGATGATGCACCGGCTCCTCACTACCCCATGGATGATGTCAGAGAGATGGCATAATGTGAGATACATCAGCCAATGAACAACCTGTCCTTCAAGGTGGCGATCGGCACTGCTTTACCTTGTCTACCTGGAGCACTCCACCATTCACTTCCGATTCCACCAGGCTATGCTCGTGTCACAGTGGATGACATAGTGGAAGATTTTGCGGACCTAGAGATTGAAATTGCTACGCCTGAAGGCCTTACGAAACTAGGAGATGTCAAGCGCAACATCATTCTATGGAATAAGAAGTACATCAAGTTTCCAGGCTCGGCGGCAAGGCCACCGAATCCAAGGAATCCAAATCCACCACGCATTGAATATCGTCAACCTCCAAGTCCACCCCAACCCGATTATCGCCAACCTCCAAGTACACCCCAACCCGATTATCGACAACCTCCAAGTCCACCCTGCCCTGCTGACGATCGCCGCAGCAGGAGTACATAAACTCGATCTCCGCCTCCGCCTCCGTGCAATACAACTACCTCGTCGAAGAAACGGAAGTTCGACGGTCCCTCGCGCCCCACATCGAAGAAACGTCAAACACCGAAGATAGTCGATATCCCACCGGCTCTTCCAAAGAGACCTTATGACAAGACCGATGAGGAAACTAACGCGGATGTGGCTGCCCAGGTTAAGGTGCATTTTGCACCCAAAAAGCCTGAGCCAAAACCGGTATATAACGAAAAAACCAAAAAGTGGGCTAAGTTCTTTCTTGAGCAACCATCCCGGATATCGATGAATCTGGAATCAGACTATGACCGGGAGATTATTAAGCAAGCACAGAAGAAAAAATTCACAAGTGCAAAAAGCGGGAAGCAAGTTACCCAGCTCGGAGCACAAAAGAATCAATCGGTCACCCTGCTCAAAGTCATTTCAGACCTCGACAAGGCCTTCATGCTGAAATGGATATGGACATGCAAATAATGGACCCTAGAGCCCGTAATAATGCTGCACTTATGGGAATCACTGTATCGCAGGCCAAAGCACTTACTAATGAAGCAAATATGTCTCTTGGTCAATATTTAGGCCATGAAGATACGCCAGTGGGTTAGATAGTACAACAGTATGTCCAAGGGGAGCCTCTAGTCAGTAATGAGGAGCTCACGCGTCTATCCACACATATGCGAAATCTGCACGAATGTTACATGTCACAAGCACAAAAAAAGCATCAGAAAGATTGGTTTCCGGTGGACGTTAGAATGGAGCATCACTTCAAACAATACTCGATACAGGTTCAAATGAGCGAACTGTTTCAGTTATACAACCAGCGCGCCCTCGACAAATCTATCATTGGTTGCTACTGTCTGTAAGTTATTTATTTCTATAATTAAGTTTGTAGCTTTACCTTGTTCATTGCATTTAATATATTATCCTAACTATATATCCTTTTGTATGATGATATTATATTCTACAGAATGAAGATGCTTGAATGCAAAAGAGCTAGAAGATACGACGTTGGGTTCATTGACCCATATATCATTAATGAATATACGTTAAAGAATCACCCCAAGGACGTGGAGGAAGACCTGTGTAGGTTCTTAACCGAGAATAATTTTGTTAAGGAAATACTATTTCCTTACAACTTCAAGTGAGTGTTTATATCTTGTACACATTTTATTTTTGCTTACTCGATGAGTTATATATGCATGTATGCTTATGTAAACGTCCGCAGATTTCACTGGATCTTGCTAAACGTTCAAATTGATAACTCCCTAGTTGAAGTCCACGACTCATTAAGTTGGGACCAAGAGCAGTGGAGCGACATGAAAGCAATGCTCCATAAGTAATTTCAATCATTATCACATTATATCGTCCTCTTTCATTCATTTCCTGATATCAAGTAACTAATAACTCCTTTGTTCATTTTCTTTGCCGCACATGTGTTGGACACGGTTCAGACAGAAAATACCAGGTCCATTCAAAGAGGAGCTAACTTATAAAATGGAGAAGAGTTTACTGCAGCCACCGGGAACTCATTTATGTGGATACTACGTCTGCGAGTATATACGAGAGTTGACCAGTGAGCGGAAAGTTGACTCACATTATATTTATGATTTGCGGGAGAAACTAGAGCCAGACTAGCGCATAAGAGCAATTCAAGAGGAGCTGGCGGGATTTATGATGAAGGAAGTCCTTGATGTACATGGGGAGCATTATGCGGATGACGTGGAACTCGATTTGCCTTAGTCATCTCCATGTAGCTCATATGATATATATATTCATCAATGACCATGTAATTTCAAAACATTTCTTCCTTTTGATATGATTGATTATATGTATGCTTGCAAGGGATCGATTAATTATATAAATGCATCGACGTGTAGTGTGTATGTAGTAGCGTATAATATGTATACTGAAATATATGTTTGAATTATGGTGAAACACAAAACGAAAAAGGAACGAAATGGCAAAAAAAAGGAAATACACAAAGTCTGCCACGGCAGAGAAACACACAATTCTCTGCCGCGGCAGGAAACCTTCTAGTCCCGGGTGGTGTTACGGACACGGACTAGAGGGTTTCCGCCCCCCGCGGTGCTGAAACAGCCACGTGGCTGTTATCAGTCATGGGCCGTAGCGAGCCGAGACTAGAGGGGGGGCCTCTAGTCCTGTTTTCGTAGTCTCGGGCCCAAAATCGGGACTAGAGCCAGTTGCCGCCCGGGACTGGAGGCCCTTTTTCCACCAGTGTATTAGATGGCTTTTAGTATCCATATTTATTCAATACGTATCTTGAAGGGCAAGGTATTTTTAGTTTTCTGAATACGATCAGCTTGCGAAACAGTCTTTGGATATTTGTTCAATCCTTCCTAGCCCAGCCTGATACATACGGTGAGACGATCTCTTGAGCTATGCCTAGTTTTTTGGTGTTTTTTTTTTGCCTACAAGCCAGCCGTGAGTCAGCTGCATAACAGTTTTTGCTTATACTGATGCCACCACTAGTATATTACAGTTACAAGGAATTATACCGGCCCTTAGTTGTAACATCCCAAAAACACTAAACTTGGATCATCAAACTCTAATCATCAAATTTAGGGTTAACAAAAACTTTTCTAAATAAAAATATGGAAGCATGCATGCGAGTATGCATTTCATTTTGAATTCTTTTGAACCATCTTGTTTGTGTGTTTCTTTGCTTGTAAATGGATTCTTAGGTGAAATAAACATTATCTAAACAATCCCCACACTTTTCTCAAAGACAAATAAATCAAAACAAACAAAATAAGGGAATGGTCATTTTGACCATATTAACTCCCATGCCTACTTTGGCTGTCCCAAACTTTCAGAACTTAACAGAAACTTGTTTGGATCTTTGCACCCCTTGATAGTACTATCAACAAAGTATCAAGGCCCACTTTGTGATCATCCAGAAACATTCAAATGCATGGTTTAAAGGACAATTTAAAATTGAATCTTTATCATATGGGAAGATCCCACTTTTTCAAAAACCACTCAAACAAGCTCAACTTTCAAAACCCAAGCATCTGCAGACTCACCAACAACTACCTAGCACACCCACCAAAATGTTTTCAAAATTCAAAACTTGAACTCATGCGGCCATTTCATCAAACACCTTGCTGATTCAAATCATCCAAAATCAAAACACTATTGTGAGCAGTGATTGGAGCCTAACTTGTTCCCTCTCTAGCTCACAACAACCTCAGTAGATCATCTAGCAAGCTAAACCAAGTACTACACCACTGTAAGCTTGGCAATGCCATCAATGGTGAACAACCGAATCTCCCCATGCCACCCTAGTGGAGACAGCAAGCTAGGAAAGAAACTAGCCGTGCCAACCTTGTCTAGGAGATCACCCATGCCTCACCGCCCCCTCTTGACCAGCCCTACCACGAAGACATCGAACAGAGCACCCAGGAACGCCGCGCCCGTGCCTCTGTCAACCATGCCGAGCATGCGCCAGAGCGCCACGCTCGACCGACGCCCACAGACCGCGTGCCGCCCTCGCCGCGTGCATACGTGATCGCCACCGACCCAGGAGACCGCCAGACATCCTCGTTCGCGGCCCCATGCCTCACAGCCACCGCTCGCCGTCGAAGACGCCGCCTCTGCCGCGCAGAGCATCGCGTGTTCCAGACTGTTTGCCACCGCTCCAACGCGCGCATTAAAGCCGTAGAGCATCGCCAGGAGACCACCAAGCAATCGCCATCGCCGCCCATGCCTCTAGCCGCCCGTAGCCATGTCGCCACCGTCGCCTGCCCATCCTGTTCGGTCTCGTTGTCGCGACTATAAATAGAGGCCACCCCCAGCCGAATTGAGCACACCATCTCACTCCCCTCTCTTCACTGATCGTGCCACCATGTTCCCGGAGCAAGGCGAGCAGCACTTCGCCGGAATTTCACCGGAGCCTGCCGCTGCTGGAGAAGAAGGGGGCCAGCGATTGGAGCCGCCCCAAGAGAAGCTGCCGATACCAGGAGGTTCGCCGTTGTCAACTTTGTCGTTCGCCCGCCTCGCCGACCCTCGCCTGAGCCCCGGTGAGCCCCCAATGACCCCCACCTGCCGCGCTATGTTTCTGTCTTGCCGGCGTTGCCCAACGTCGACGATGACCCTCAACCGTTAGATTAGAGCAAGATCCCACGGCTCACATTGCCCCACACCGCTTCGCACCCCCTCGTCTTACTGACGCATGGGGACAACAACTTAACCAGCCCGCGTAAGCGCTGCGCTTAGAAGGCCGGCCCAGTATCGCTTCCCGCGCAGCCCAGTTGTTTGAATTTGGATTTTTCCATTTTCATTCAAACACACTTCTGCACCTAGTTTCAAAAATCAACCCAGGTTGATTCAGTGAACCAAATTGAATGAAATCAATTTTTTTAGAAAGGCCTTTAAATGCTGAATCCAAGCCCGTTCGATTCAAACCATTTGGATCTGTAGATCACCCTTAGTAAAAATAACAAGGCATAAGCTTTTCTGCATTCAAACATTTTTCAAATTTAAACCATAATAGATTTTGAGTTGATTCCAACTCTCAAAAATCAAATTTAACCATACCTTTCAGAATATATAAAAATATATGGGTTTACTTACATAAATAATGACCAAGTAATAAAATAATTCCACATAGGTATTTCTAGTCACTTGTTTAATTAAAATAAAAGGGTAAAACCTTATTAAATTGTGACACCACTTTAAATCACATTCCCATGGACTAAAATATGTGGTGATGACATGTGTCAACATGATCCCATGTTTGGTTTGGAGAATATTAAATCTTAAGTAGTTTTTCAATGAGTAGAAATTCTCCGTTCCATTCCAAATCTAACGCGTAATATACGAGTGATAACAGCCACGACCCGCACATTCGGCTCCATGCGAGAGGGAAAAGATACAGCTGACTTTTCCGTTCCATTCCAAATCTAACGCGTAATATACGGCGCAAGAATCACTAGCGACATTGGTTGTTAAGTCCTAGATAATATGTTACTTTACCATTGGAACTTTTATAATACGTTATTACCTCATGATAAATAACCTATAATCATATTATTATGAAAATAGTGTTTTCTGATCCTTTTCAAATGCAGGTAATGACAACACTGGATTTGCAAAATACTTTATAGAAAATAATCAAAGGACATGAGCAAGTGTGAACTTGCCTTTTATGATTGCAAGATTATGCACTCACGGTCTTCAAGACAATATAAGATGTAATATCTAAAATCAGCACCATTGGTCCGGTAAGGACTAATGTTTCAAGAAGCAAGATGCTTTTATGCATAAGTAATGTAACGCAAGTTGATAAACTCGATTCCCGGGGATAACGTTGATCCAGTGTTTGGAAACTAGAAATGGATTCTTTAGAATGTGTTGTCCTTTTAGATAAGTTTCAGACTTGTTATTCTTATTAAGGCTTGTGAGTGTGTGTGAATAACACGTATTTATAATATCATACAACAATAAGATACATACATATGGAATGCTACTCAAGATTGCTTACACTATGATTGTTTATCTTCAAATTTTACTTTATGAGTAATGTCACTTATAAAGAACTGAAGTGTTATCAATCCTAAGTATACAAGTAAAGTATAAAGTAATGTGATTGTGATTAATTGTCATCTCTTGACTTAAGTGGCAAAACGAATAACTTTTGAAGAAAATATTTCTTATTTAAGGTTTAAATAATCCTGATAGCTTCTAGAATATGATTGATGTTGTTTATGCTTGCTTAAATAGTCTGGACTTGAGATGCTTTAGGTCTTAATTAAAATAGACCAAAGTTAACTATAAAACATATAACAAAGTCTTTAGCCTTATATTTAAAGTCTTGTAGACTAAAATTAACTTTTAAAGACATAGATGGACTTAAGGTATATTGCACATGTTATTTGTACCTTGTGTACTTCATAATGTTTCTCTAAGAATATTTAAGAATGGTAACACTTATATTTGAATAGTGGTTTCCTAACCTTACACATGTATTAAACGATTTATCTCCTTATAAGGGTATGGTTATGGCTTGTGAATAAGTAAACAATATTATTTACTACTTATGAATTATCTCTGGATTTAGTCCATTATAAAGTTGTGAGTGAAACAATGGTAAAATATTTTATTTGGTTAAAAATATCATTTTTGAATATTTTATAATTGTTAAACATCTTTTTAGAAAATAAATTACATATATGGTTGAATGATAATTCAATAAAATTGTATTTAAAATGTGTTGGACCAATTTGACTTTATATTATAAATATTTAAGACTAGTATTACTTATTAGACCTAAATTGGCAATTTTAGGAATATTAACAAATTTGTTTTACCTTTATATGAATTATCAATTAAGGAAATAAGTTTAAATTCAAGATATTAAGTTGTTTAAATTTTTATTTACCTCAAAATTGGAATATTATATTTTTAACATCTAGGTATTATTTTTTTGATCATTTTGGTATATTACATTTATTTTTGTGATTTATAAATAATAAGATATGATTTTTATAAGATTTATTACATTATAAATACTTAATAAATAATAAATATTTAATTAGGTTAAATAATAATACATGATTATAGTTTTAAATTATAATCCTTATTTTTCTAAGTTTTCGGTATTTTTTTAACATTTACCAATATTAAAATATGAATTTTCAAAGTTTTATTACTTATAAAACCTTTATTAAATAATATTTATTTTAATAGTCAACATTACAATGTTTAATAATAGTTCAATGTTATAGTTTTATTTTTCTGAAATTTTTCATATATTACACATAATTTTCTGAATTATAAAACAAAAGATATTGATTTTATAAGGTTTAATCATTTTGTGAAATTTTTATTAAATAACTAAATGTATTTATTAGGTAATGCTGATGTCAGCATGAAGTGAGGGGTTTTTCTCACCAGAGCTAATCCTACCGCAGTCACTGGCTGGTGGTACCTTTGCCATGTCATCTCTAATGTTTTTATTTATTACAGAAAACATTATCACAATTTCTAAAATGATAAAAATAGGAATATGACATCAGCGTGATGCCATGCTGACGTCACTCGTGTTTGATCCTCTGTGCTTGATGATCAAGCCATCGATTTAATGCGCGTGCGGAGTTATACTTGGGCTTATTAGAAAGAGGAGGCAGAGGTGATTCAAGTGGTGGTAGCGCCGCCCCTGTGTGGTCGCCGGAACAGTATTTTTGATGGTGGCTAACGGCGGCGGTGGCAGATGCTCGTCGTGGAAGCAAACCGGGGCAAGAACGAGCAAGATACAGGGTGCCCGAGCAACAGAGGCTCACCAGAAAGCGGATGAAGGAGTCGGCGAAGCTCGGGGAGGTCATACGATGGCGAATCGACGATAATGGATGCGGAGGCCGACGGAAGGCAGAGTTCGATTCCCGATGATTCGATGCGCGCCTGCTTGCGCTCTTTGTCTGCGGTGAACAAGAACACCCCGGTGCATCCTTGGTGACTTCAGAGAGGCTAGGGCGGTCGGGAACGGCGGCAACGATGATTCCGGCGAAATAGGGTTTGCTACCCGAAGTGGAAGAGAGAGGATAAGAAGAAAGTGGCACTACTAGAGAAAAGGCTATAGGAGACATGCTTATGCGAGGCACATTTAGACCATATGCGCCTCCTATAAAATAGGCGAGGCACACTCCTTATCCATGCGCCTCTAGTATAAAAAAAATAGGCGCATATGATAAGAATGCGCCCTATAATCCTGACGGACTAAATCTAGCAGCCCCATATTATGCGAGGCGATTCGGTCATATGCGCCTCCTATATATTAGATAGGCGAGGCGCATATGGGCAGAATGCGCCTCGCATAATCTGTGTGGGCCCGCGTGTTGGTAGGTGCACGAATATGCGAGGCGCATATGGTTATATGTGCCTCCTATATTTGATAATATGCGAGGCGCATATGGTCATATGTGCCTCAAGTAACTCATGCGGGGCCGGACGGAGGTAGGTGGCCGCATATGCGAGGCGCATATTGCTATATGTGCCTCCTATAGTACTAGAATGGGTGGGACAGATAAAATGAAGTACCATCCTCCTCCTTCGATCCCCTTTCTCCATCCCGCCGCCGGCCACCCAGCCCCGCGTCTCTCTCTGGCCTCCCAAGCCCCACCACTTGCGCTGCCACAGCCCAGCCACCTCCCGCCTCCAATCCCGCCCACCACTTGCGCCGCCGCAGGAGCAGGAGGAAGAAGACGACGCCCAACCACCGCCCCCACCCCCGCAGGAGGCCCCCAAGCCTCCTACGGAAGAGGCCAACGCGGAAGCGGAGATGAAGGAAGCCAGTACCGAGGAAGAGGCGCCCGCGGCATCGGCAGAGGAGGTCAAGGAACGAGAGGAGGAGGAGGATGGGGACAACACGAGGGGGGAGGAAGAGGAGGAGCAGATGGGCAGGGGCAGGAAGAGAGGGCGGCGGGCCGGCAACGGGGCCAGCAACGAGCTGCAGGTCATGGTCAAGTGGGAGCTGCTCGCCGCGTGCATGACGTGCCACCTCTGCAACCGCCTCCTCCGTGACGCCACCACCGTCTCCGAGTGCCTCCACACATGTAAGTCTCCCTCCCTCCTCCAACTCCTCCTCCTATCTGCTCCTGCTCTGCCTCCGCCGCCACGATTCGGTTACGTCCCTCGCGCCTGATCTGGCCCACACGTACGGCCGTGGGATCCGGCGTCCCGCTGCCCCCCTCTGCTTGGCCTTGCGCTCGATCAGACGTGCGCCCTGCCGCGTCCGACCGCGTTGACGCTGGAATTCCGCTTAATTTAGAGCCTGCCCGTTCCCAGCCCTTCCCCTTCCCCCTATCCCTCTTCCCCTGTGTGCAATAAAGTACCGAGCAGCACCTAGCCATGTTAAAGTGTTCATCTGCAATTTGTTCATCTGCACCCTAGCTTGAGTCGTTCAATGTATCAACATGACAATGAACATTAGCCACACTAGCTAGGCAGCGCTGCTTATATCTAGTGTTTCATACTATATCTAGTCGCTATCCGTGCTATCTCCGTCTGAGCGAGGAAACTCAATAAAGGTAGTTCTACCACCGCCGTATGCTTGGCTACTTGGATGAACAACAGGCTTGTAGTCTTGGCAGCCATAGCAGTGCCATCCTGGAAAAGAAAGAGTTAGCCGGATATATTAACACAAGCACAATGTGGGACTGTGACAAAAATAACACTGTACGAGACTAACAAAATTGAACCTGATGCAAAGCTCCCGAGAAAGCAAGGGAACATGTGAGGATAATGAGGAATCAAGAAATCTGCCGACATTTGTATTACCTGTGTCATTTTCCCCAACTATACAGCACAGCAGCACATCACTCTCATTCCGAAACCTGGGGTCGACCTCGGAGAAGAAAAGCTTGGTACTGCCGGCATCAGCAGAAAGATGACTCTCATCAGGCTGCTTAGCTGTGAAGTTATAATGGATGCAGCCCCTCCTGCTGGTGTGTCCATGCAGAGTTAGTATCTTGTAGTGTTGGCGTTTGGAAAAAGAAAACTCTTGATGGTTCTGTCTACAGGACATCTGAACCGGCCATGCATGGTTTTTGCAATATCTTTTACTACTATGTGTTCTAGATCGAAATTTTGCAATATCTATTCCAAGGAAGGTGCATTTTAGGTACGCTATTGCTAGTAAACGTAAAAACGTACCGCTTAATAATATATATACTGGAAACAGAGCATCTGAGTTAGTTGTTGAATATCCAATGAAGATGTATAGTGGTGGCATTTAACAGAGAGCAAGCCAAAAGATAAGAGAGAGAGGGGGCTAGCTAGGAGCTGAAATTACCTCCCCTTGGAAGCGTGCTGCGTTTACTCCTAGACATATGAATCTAGTAGTGTCTCTTCTGCTTATTGGAACGTATAACGGGATATACGTCTCCACAGTCATTTGTAATGCTTCCAGCACGTCAGTTCATTCATATGTTCCCCATGGTAATGCAAATGATGCGAAGGCAATGCAAAAGATTGCCATCAACACCTCTCTTGTCCTGTCTCACAGATGACATCTGCTGTATGCATATTTCTGCATTCGCATTGTAAAGTCTGCAATCATACTATGAACAAATTATGTTTGGCGGTTTTCATATGTAAAGATGTTATGTTGATATAATAGCCACTGCCATCCGATTCTTTGTTACTAGACTAGAAAATTGATGTTTTTGTTTGTGAATTTGTTAAATCTGCTCCCAGATGTATGAATCTAGTAGTACCTCTTTGCGCTTGATTGAAACATATAATGTGAAGTCTCTAGCATTATTATTTCTGTGCCCAACCTAAGTATGAGGTACTAATCCAAGTCATTCTTGGTTTGCTTTTTTTTGGTCTTTCTTCGAAATGCCGATGATTAGAACGTGATTTCTTACATTTTGTTGCACCCATATATATGCATGATTCTATCTTGTGAACAGCTAGCTATTGCTTTCCACTGACATAAGTAATATCATCTTTATTATGTGTAGGAGATGGCGAGGAGGTGTTATGTCGTGTACATCGGTCGGGTTCCAGGTGTGTACGAGGAGTGGAAAGACTGCCAGAAGCAAGTGAACAACTTCTCAGACAACAACTACCAAGGCTATGAGAGTATAGAGGTGGCGGAAGAGAAGTGGAGGAGGCATGGAAGGAAGAAGTGGAGAAACTTCCTCGTGATCACCACCTTGTTGCTCTTCATGGTAGGTTATGTGTTCTACTTCATCTAGGTAGAGCTACGTCGTTGGAGTTGTAATGTGATTGTGAACTTGTACTCGGAGGTGTGAACTTGTGGCACAAACACTTGATGTATGAACTTGTATGTCATGATTGATGCGTAATGTATTTTATTTATGTTGGTTCTATTATGCTTTGGCAAATTACAAGTTTCTGAAAAATTCTGTGCTCTTTATACTGTATTCTGGACTATATTGTATATTTGAATATCTGTATATTATTATTTATAGTGGTCTGTAAAACTTGAATTTCGAAAATATTACCGGAGGCGCATATAGGACACTATAGGAGGCGCATATACTATAAATATACGAGGCGCATTGTGAAACATATGCGAGGCGCATATTATATGCGCCTCCTATACTTCACATATGCGAGGCGCATATCGATATGCGCCTCCTATATTATGCGAGGCGCATATCGATATGCGCCTCGCATATGTGAAGTATAGGAGGCGCATATCATATGCGCCTCGTATAAAAAATAGCCGAGGCTTAAAGCTAGAGGCGCATATGATATGCGCTTCGCATAAGCTTTTAGGTGCGCCTCGCATAAGCTTTTCTCTAATAGTGTAGCATGCTAGGGTTCTTCTCGACGGCGGCGGATGGTTTTTATATGCGTCGGAGAGCGGCGGCGCGGATCTTGGCACACCGACGACGGCAGAGGGCATCGCCGGCATCCAGCGAGATGATGTGCGTCGTCGACAAAGACGACGACGAGCAAGAGGCTCTGAAGGGGTACGGGCTTTTGGCGGGCTGGTGCTGGGCTAGGTGTGCCGTAGGGAAGCGAGCAAGTCTGCTACTGCTGGTTGCTCAGAGCGGTGAATAAAAGATGGGCTTTGGGCTGGTTTCATTTTTTGTTAATTTTTTCTCTTTTGTTTTCTATTTTTCTTTTCAGATTTGTATCTTCATATTTGTTTGCAATTTTCTTTTTAGAATTTACTTGTTAAATAACTGCAGCAAAAATGAAGTGTATTTAAAATCCTTTTTGTGAGCTTTTATTATATATTGTTTAGAGGTTCTTTATTTTCTTATATAAGTGCTTTTTCTTTACTATTAGTGGAGCTTTCGTTATGAATTCAATTAATATAATTGTAACATCCCTAAAATCATGTTTCAAAACTCATGATCATGATCATGTAGAGTTCATTTCAAAAATCAATTAAAAAACAGGAGCATATGAGCTCATTATTTTATGTGCTCAGCATTAAATCAAATGCTACTCTCCAATGAGAGATTGATGTTCATGAATCAAACCTTGTTACTCTCAAATTGTTTTGCTTGATTGCTAGAGCATAAACCAAAATTTACAAAACAAATATGGATTTTGAAACCAAATTCAAAACTTGATCAAACCAAGTGCAATGTCACTGTTTATTTTATTTGATCAAAAGAACCAAGCTTGTACAGAGAGACCACATGTTTTTATGCCCAGAAATATGAATGTTGCACTCTACAAAATCCTGAAACGGTTTGAATTCAAATAGCTTTTGAAATCATTTGAAAATGATTTCTGAAAATGCAAACAGATATAGAAAAGGAATAAGAAATAGGAAAAGGCCAGCGCTAGTCATTTGGCCCAAAAGAGAAACCAGCCCACTAAGCCCACCCGGGTTCTCCCTTCTCTCTCTCTCACTCGCAGCCATACCCACTGAGTCACTGACCGCTTGGGCCCATTCCCTCTTTCTTTCTCTCGCTGACAGCCGCGGCCCACATGGCAGTCATCGTCTCCACCCTGGCGACCAGTTCATCCCCAAAATCTCGCCCAGCTTTTCCTGTTTGATTGCGGCTTCAATTCCCGTGTAATGCTGGAGTTAATCGCGCCGCGCCCTTGCTACTTAAACCCTCTCTGCACCCTCTCCATTTCCCCCCAAACCCCGAGCACAGAGCGCCCCCAGGCTGCGAGAATTCCTCGCCGCAACCTCGCTGCTCCGACGAGTGCGTCATCGAATTCCAGTGAGCAACGCACGCCCCTCTGTCTATGGTTCATACTGGCTTGCTCTACATCTCCGTGCGCATCTATTGACGTTTTCCGTTTGCTCGCGCATGGTCTGTAGCCTCGGCAACGTCAACGACTGAGCTGCGCCACTTCTGCTCGAACTCCGGCTACCTTTTTCCCGTAAGTCCCAGCCTCCCCTCTCCCTCTGTTTGATACGCGTAAGATCCCCAGTGTCCTGCACATCTAACGGTACCCTCCTCTTGTCCTAGCGCGGCCCAGAGCGTCGCCAACGTCGATGAACAGAAGCCACAGCCACCAGGGACTACTCCGACGAGCAATCCGCGACGACTCCGAGCGCCCCTTCGCCAACCAAGGACACGTCGAGCTTCTCCTTGTCACTGCGGTTCTGGTGAGCATCCTCTCACACCCCTGCGCGACCTAGTTCGCCGGCTCCGCCGCTGTCAAAGCACGCCGCCGCCTGTCGCTGCCGCCAGCGCTTCCACTTGTTGGTCAAGTGCTGAGCGTCGTTAGATTTAGATCTAGTGGTCACGATAGATCATAGGTGAAGCGGTATGTTTCAATCAGTGCCGCGCGATTAAGTTAGATCCAACGGCTCAGAAGCATGATCCGGCGCGAAGCGGTACTAGCCAGTTAGAAGCCGCCGCGTGGCACAAGTTTCATTTTAAAATTTTGAATTAGATCTATTAGATGTTTGATTTTTTTTTAATCATAACTTTTGATTCCCACGTCCAAATTTGACAAATTTTATATTAATGGAATCAGAAGAGAAAGCCCTTTCCATTTATGCAATGTGTTTAAAGTTTTGTTTCTGTTAAAATGGTTTTATTTATAGAAACATGTGTAGACCTATTTTGTGTATATTAACTTTTTGAGAAATGATTTACTGTTCAAATAAAGATTGTTTGGAAAGTTATGAACTTGTTTGTGATTCAGTGCTATGCACTTTTCTTGTTGAGTATAGAAAATCATCACATATCATATTGCATGCATCCATATATTTTTGCTTGTATATATTTTGTTTGTGATTTGGTGTTATCATTTTATGTGTAGATTTTGGTGCAAATAGTGATTGTGATTGTGAGGATTGTAGCTACTCTCCAAACTATCAAGGCAAGTGGTGCTTAATGATTTTATCCCTATGTTTTTCAATAATGCATTAGAAATATTTTGTTAGTCTTGCATGGATATATTTTGATTATATGCTATGCTTGGGAAATCCTAGTAGTTGTAGAATTGCTAGAAATTTCTAAGTTAAGATGCTTATCTATGCCATGCTTAGCCTAGCTAGTAGCAAACAAGGGTGGCTATATATTCATGCTATGAATAAATATTTCTAAGTCTTTGGACTATGTTTTTGCTTAATAAAACAACTAAGTAAATGAAAAACCTGGGTGGAATGGAAGGAATGGTTTATGTTGAGTGGTTACAGAAGGCCTATTTCTATGGTTTACCTTGTGTATCTCACTCGTGGAAAGCCACCCAGGAACAAAGGGATTTGAGAGGCCAAATGTTAAGAAGCTTCTAGTGCAACTACTTGGCAATATGAGCTCTGCCTGGATAGAATAGGTTGCAATAACTTAGCCATTTGGAAAGTTGGTGGTAGTGGGATGATAGGTTGGAACGCGTCCATTTGGTCTAAGGGAAGGCTTCTGAAAGGTCATGTCTTGGTGAAAATCAAGTCTTGTGGGGAAAGTGCACAACCTCTGCAGATGGAAGAATCTAAGTACTTAGCCATGTCCCTGGTATTGGACAATTTGAGCATCAAGACATGGAAGCTATCAAGAATATCCTCATCCCAATTTCTAAGTAAAACTTGTGGTTGAACAAGGGTGAAGGACCCCAATGTCTATTGGTGGTTCCTTGGGAAAAGTTTTGACAAAGAAAAATTAGTGTTTTCAACTGATCGGCAAAACCTATTTTGAGCAAAGCAAGCCTAAGCTACACTTAGCCAAAATGCATATAGTATTTAGTCCACCAATATTCTACAAAGGTATCACTTGCCAATACTATTCCAATGTATTGACCCACTGTGGCTGTAACTTGTGATGTTGCAGGATATTCTGATGATGATTAGGAGTCATGAGTCCACACTCAACATGATTGCCTGTGGCACATGAAGATGAAGACTTATTTATCTTATTACTTATTTAAACTCTTGTACTAGGCCGGTGGCCATGGAGTTGTAAAAGACTATGTTTGTCTCTAGAATGACTGTAATAATGACCTTTGTTTCTGTGTACTTCATCTTAAACTGTGGATGCTAGCATTGATCCAGGGACTAGCATTGCAATCACAGGGATCCTTTTCCTTTATAAAGGAGGGATCTTACAGATGGTATCAGAGCATTGTGTTGCCTGTAGGATTATGACCCTAGGATTGGAAACCACTAAGGAAATATTTTTCAACAACTTCCACACTTGTCTTTTCTTCTCGTAAACTTTTCTCATCTTCTTTCTCATCTCTATTTGTAGATGAACTCCATCAACGAAGCCGTGAAGAAGGGACCACTCAAGACTATGACTTTGGAATGTGAAATAGAATTCCCCAAGGCTCTCAAGGACCTCATGGTTGCAATGGGAATACATGGTGCAGCTGTGTACAACGGTTTTCCTGTGGTGGATGAAGGAGTTGAGTACTGGTGGGTGCAACTTAACTTGTATAAAAACAAGGAAGACAACCACAAGGACTCAGGATTCTGCATGGTCACCAACACAATGATGCACACTACATTCTTTGATTCAGCAAGGGATGCAGCTTGGAGGGCCATCAAAGAAATTGGTGATAGAATCAAGTGCAGAATGCTTAACACTCAGAATGATCTTAAGGAAGAAAAGAAGCATACCCAAGAGTTAGAGGCTACCAACCAAAGCCTAAGGAAGGACATCATAGACTTAGCAATGGAGTCTTGTGATCTAGACAAACAGATTGCCTCTAGGGATGCCCTGTTAGCCAACTTGGCAAGTGAGATGGGATTGTAATGTACCACATTAGTTGGACCACCACACTTATCATTTTATTTTACAAATGTTGTTTAAAATAAGATGAACCTTGGTTGTTTGTAATGGATCCATGTATGCAATGACTTGTGTGTTTTGATTTCCAAAGTTATGCATGTGATGCCTTGTCTTGTGTTTTGTCTTGAATTGTGTTGTTTCTAACTTTTTCTATCTTATTAAATAGATGCCTAATGTTACTATCAGCACGGTTGATGAGTTCAATGGAACTCGTTTTGGCCCTCGTATTATTGAGCTCACTAGTTTGCTCAGTCTCCCTCTTCCTACCATCATTGTGCTTCCCCTCACCAAGTTTGAGAGGAAAGACATTTGGGGCTTCAAGGTCAATCAGCCCGGACGCCAGACTGAGCCTACCATGGATGCTATCATCTTCAAGCTCATGCACGATGACAAGGATAGAGGCCTAGAGGTAGTCATGCAGGACTTGATTGGACGTCTGTTAGGGAGACACTCTCGACAGGTTAGAGGTACTCACTTCCACGCCTTCGGTAGACGTGATGAGGATGGTGAGGCCATTGACTTCGAGGATACTTCGAGGGAGACAGTAGAGCCGATTCGTCTATACCTCCAGGACTTAGATGTTCTTCTTAGGCACGTGGACACCGATAGGACCAACGTCATACTCAGCAATGACGAACTCCATGTGCAGCTTCGTGAGAAGGACAAGCTCTTCGCGGAGCAAGATGAGATAGTCAAGGAGATGGAGGCCAAGTTCGAGAGTCAGGACAGAAAGTTCAAGAGTCAAGAGAAGCGAGTCCAAGATAGGAACAAGAGGATTCGAGACATGACTGCAGAACTGGAGGCCAAGGTATTCGAGATCGAGCATCAGCAGACTGTGATTGAGAGGCTTCGTTCTCAGAAGAGGGCTCTCAAAGCTAAAGTAGAGACCTTGACCACCAATGTCGAGGAATACAAGACCGCTATGGAGAATGCAGGTCTTACATTTGTTGAGGAGGAGGTTGATGCCGAGGATTACCTTATTTATCATGTCTTTGATTATTGAGTCGCAATGACCATTCAACATGTGGATGGCTTGCTATTGGTGTGTTTACTTCGCAAACTTGTTATCTTTGTTGTTTAACTTTTACTATTGTGATGCATGTTTGGTGATTGTTTATGTGATGTATTGTGCATGTTAGCATGTATGGGTATCTCATTCTTATCTCTATTGAACAAACCACAGATGCCTCCCCGTCATGCCAATCCAAACCCCAACAACAACATCACCCCTAAGATGCAGCAAATGATGACAGCTCAGACTCAGCTGATGTAGATGATGACTAAGTTCATCCAGAATCAGAACAACAACAACAAAAATAACAACAACAACAATCAGAACAACCCACCGGGTTTTGACATGCTTATCAGGTTCTTGAGATTGAGGCCAGCAAAGTTCTCAGGAACAACTGATCCTATGGTGGCCAATGATTGGCTACGCTCTGTGAACAAGGACTTGGTAACAGTTGGCTATACTGATGAAGAGAAAGTCAGATTTGCAGCTCACTTGTTGGAAGGACCAGCAGCTACTTGGTGGGATAACTTCCAGATCACCACTCCCATTGCAGATGTGACATGGGCTATCTTTGAAGATGGTTTCCGTACTGCTCACATCTCATCCAGAGTGATGAGTTTGAAGAACAAAGAGTTCCATAACCTGAAACAACGCCATTGCAGCGTGGCTGAATATATTGAAGAGTTCAACAATCTGGCGTGTTATGCACCAGATGAAGTTGACACTGATGCTAAGAGGAAGGAACAGTTCCTTGAAGGGTTGAATGATGAACTGAACCTGCAGTTAGCTGTGGCCTATGTTCCCACATACCAGTCTCTTTGTGACAAGGCTGCTATTTTGGAGAACAAGATGAAGCAAGTGGAAAGTAGGAAGAGAAGGCACTCTGACAAGCATAGCTCGGGATCGTCTCACAAGCGTTCCCATTATGATGATAGTGGGAGTTCAGGATCCCACAAGCATGGGAAATTCAACAAGCACCACAACCACAACCGTCATCATGACAATAAGAGTCACCGTAGTCATGATAATGACAAGTACAAAAATCACAAGGGTGGATATAAGAGCCACCGCAGTGGAAGTGGCAGTGGAAGCCAGCCTGTCAAGAAGGATATTAGTCAGGTTGAGTGTTTCAAGTGCAAGAAGATGGGGCATTATGCAAATGAATGCCCAGAAAAGAAAGTTGAAGGACCCAACAAGCCCAACCCTTTTCAAAAGGGACAAGTGAACCACATCAATGTGGAAGAAATCTATGAGGAACCTGATGTTGTTGATGGTAAGTTCAAACTCAATTCAGTTCCAGCATTTGTTCTCTTTGATACTGGTGCATCTCATTCATTCATATCAAGAGCATTTGTTGAAAGAAATGAACTACCGGTAGAAACTATTGGGTGTCCTATAAAAGTAAGTTCTCCTGGCGGAGAAATGATAGTGAATTCGGGATGGCATAATCTAGTCATAGAGTTTGGGAAGTATAAGTTTCCCGTTAACTTGATAATCCTAAACTCCCAAGGATTGGATGTCATTTTGGGAATGGACTGGATGACTAAGCACAAGGGAGTGATAGATTGTGCCAACCATACTGTCTCACTCACAACTCTAGAAAATAAAAGGATCAGATTCAAGACGAACTTTGAATCAAAAAGGAGCAAGCTAAATTCTCTTAAGGGGGTTAGCATGAACAGTGTGCCAATAGTGAGTGAATATCCGGATGTGTTTCTGGAAGAATTGCCAGGAATGCCACCAGATAGAGATGTGGAATTTCTCATTGATTTGCTACCAGGATCTGGACCAATAGCAAAGAGACCATACAAGATGTCAGTTGATGAGTTGAAAGAACTCAAGAAGCAGCTTGGAGAACAGTTGCAGAAAGGTTTTATCCAACCAAGTTCCTCATCTTGGGGAGCACCAGTTTTGTTTGTGGAAAAGAAAGATAGAAGTCAAAGGTTATGCATAGATTACCGTTCACTCAATGAAGTGACTATCGAGAACAAATACCCTCTGCCTAGAATCAATGACTTGTTTGATCAGTTAGAAGGATCTTGTGTGTTTTCAAAGATTGATCTCCGGTCAGGTTATTTTCAGCTTAAGATAAGGGAACAAGACATACCTAAGACAGCTTTCACCACAAGGTATGGATTGTATGAGTATACCGTGATGCCATTTGGTTTAACCAATGCACCAGCATACTTCATGAATATGATGAACAAGGTGTTCATGGAATTCCTTGATAAGTTTGTTGTCGTTTTCATCGATGACATTTTAATCTACTCCAAGAGCAAGGAAGAGCATGAAGGACATTTACGATTGATACTAGAGAAGCTTAGAGAGCATAAGCTATATGCCAAATTCAGCAAGTGTGAATTGTGGTTAAATGAAGTTGGATTTCTTGGACACGTTGTGTCAGGAGATGGTGTAGCAGTTGATCCTGCTAAAGTTTCAGCTGTGACTGAATGGGAATCACCTAAGTCAGTAAAAGAAGTTTGTAGTTTCCTTGGCTTGGCAGGATACTACAGAAGGTTCATTGAGAATTTCTCCAAGGTGGCAAAACCTATGACAGAATTGCTAAAGAAAGACAAGAAATTTGCTTGGTCTGAAGGTTGTGAACTTAGTTTCTAGGAATTAAAGAAGAGGCTAGTGACAACACCAGTCTTGTGTTTGCCAGATTTGGAGAAAGATTTCCAAGTGTATTGTGATGCATCTCATCATGGATTAGGTGCCGTACTTATGCAAGAAGGGAAAGTTGTGGCCTATGCCTCGAGACAACTCAAAACTCATGAAGTAAACTACCCTACTCATGATTTAGAGTTAGGCTCTGTTGTCCATGCACTCAAAACATGGAGACACTATCTTTTGGGAAAGCGATGTGAAGTGTTCACAGATCACAAAAGTTTGAAGTATATCTTCACCCAGAAAGAAATTAACATGAGACAAAGAAGATGGCTAGAACTCATCAAGGACTATGACTTGAGTTTGCAATACCACCCCGGTAAGGCAAATGTTGTAGCGGATGCTCTAAGCCGTAAGGTTTTTGTGAATGGCCTTACTAAAGGAGATTTGCCAGATGATCTGTGTGCGCAATTTAGAGACCTCAGATTGGAGATTGTGCCTGAAGGACATCTCATGACCTTGAATGTTCAACCTACTTTGTTGGACAAGATTAAAGAAGCCCAGAAGACTGATAAGGAAATTGAAGAGATTAAGGAAAAGATTGGCAAAGGAAAATCCAAAGGATTCCATGAAGACGAACAGGGTACTTTATGGCATGGAAAACGTATCTGTGTTCCACAAGATCCGGCGCTTCGGAAACTGATTTTACAAGAAGCACACAACTCACCATATTCTATTCATCCGGGTAACACCAAAATGTACATGGATATGAAGGAAAGATTTTGGTGGAATAATCTCAAGAAGGACATCGCCGAACATATTGCTTTGTGTGATGTATGTAGCAGAGTGAAGGCAGAACACCAGAAACCCGCAGGATTTCTTCAACCACTACCTATTCCTGATTGGAAGTGGGACAAGATTGGTATGGATTTCATTACCGGATTACCAAGGACCAGGTCAGGATATGATTCTATTTGGGTAGTAGTGGATCGCCTAACTAAAGTGGCTCATTTCATACCCGTGAAGACAACCTTCACTAGTGCTAAGTTGGCCAAGATATATATGAGTAGAATTGTGTGTCTACATGGAGTACCCAAGAGTATCATGTCTGATAGGGGAACTCAATTCACTTCTCATTTTTGGAGGCAACTACATGAGTCATTGGGAACGAGGTTGGAATTCAGTACTGCATTTCATCCTCAGACTGATGGATAGACAGAAAGGACTAATCAGATTCTTGAAGATATGTTGAGAGCGTGTGCTCTAGACTATGGAGCCAGTTGGGATGAAAGTCTGCCTTACGCAGAATTTTCTTACAACAACAGCTATCAAGCCAGTATTGAGATGGCACCATTTGAGTTTCTCTATGGGAGAAAGTGTACCACCCCATTTCTATGGAATGGTGTGGGAGAAAGAAGTTTGTTTGGACCAGAACTTATCAAAGAGGCTGAAGAGAAAGTCAAGATGGTTAAGGATAGGTTGAAGATAGCACAGTCCCGACAAAAGAGCTACGCAGATCCTAAGCGTAGGGAAGTCACCTATGAAGTAGGTGATAGAGCTTATCTTCGAGTTTCACCACTTCGTGGAGTGAAGAGATTTGGTGTCAAAGGTAAATTGGCCCCAAGATATGTTGGACCATTCAAGATTCTGAGTCGTAAAGGAGAAGTATCTTATGAGATAGAATTTCCAGAGTCTTTGTCAGCTGTTGATAATGTGTTCCATGTGAGTCAACTTAAGAAATGTCATCCAGAAATGGAAGAGACTTCTTGAAGGATACCATACCTTTGGAAGAGGTTCAATTGGAGAGTGATCTCACCTATGAGGAGAAACCAATCAAAATTCTTGAAACTGCAGAAAGAGTTACTCGGACTAAGACCATCAAGTTCTGCAAAGTTCAATGGAACCACCATTCCGAAGAGGAAGCAACATGGGAAAGAGAAGATTATCTTCGGAAAGACCACCCTCACCTATTTGCTAGCCAATCCAAATCTCGAGGGCGAGATTCACCTTAAGGGGGTTAGATTTGTAACATCCCTAAAATCATGTTTCAAAACTCATGCATATCATCCATGCATCCATGATCATGTAGAGTTCATTTCAAAAATCAATTCAAATACAGGAGAATATGAGCTCATTATTTTATGTGCTCAACATTAAATCAAATGCTACTCTCCAATGAGAGATTGATGTTCATGAATCAAACCTTGTTACTCTTAGATTGTTTTGCTTGATTGCTAGAGCACAAACCAAAATTTACAAAACAAATATGGATTTTGAAACCAAATTCAAAACTTGATCAAACCAAGTGCAATGTCACTGTTTATTTTATTGGATCAAAAGAACGAAGCTTGTACAAAGAGACCACATGTTTTTATGCCCAGAAATATGAATGTTGCACGCTACAAAAATCCTGAAAAGGTTTGAATTCAAATAGCTTTTGAAATCATTTGAAAATGATTTCTGAAAATGCAAACATAAATAGAAAAGGAATAAGAAATAGGAAAAGGCCAGCGCCAGTCATTTGGCCCAATAGAGAAACCAGCCCACTAAGCCCACCCGTGTTCTCCCTTCTCTCTCTCTCTCACTCGCAGCCATACCCACTGAGTCACTGACCACTTGGGCCCATTCCCTCTTTCTTTTTCTCGCTGACAGCCGCGGCCCACATGGCAGTCATCGTCTCCACCCTGGCGACCAGTTCATCCCCAAAATCTCGCCGGGCGTTTCCTGTTTGATTGCGGCTTCAATTCCCGTTCAATGCCAGAGTTAATCGCGCAGCGCCGTTGCTACTTAAACCCCCTCTGCCCCCTCTCCATTTCCCCCCAAACCCCGAGCACAGAGCGCCCCAGGCTGCGAGAATTCCTCGCTGCAACCTCGCTGCTCCGACGAGTGCGTCGTCGAATTCCGGTGAGCACCACACACCCCTCTGTCTATGGTTCATACTGGCTTGCTCTACATCTCCGTGCGCATCTATTGACGTTTTCCGTTTGCTCGCGCATGGTCTGTAGCCTCGGCAACGTCAACGACTGAGCTCTGCCGCTTCTTCTCGAACTCCGGCGACCTTTTTCACGTAAGTCCCAGCCTCCCCTCTCCCTATGTTTGATACGCGTAAGATCCCCAGTGTCCTGCGCATCTAACGGTACCCTCCTCTTTTCCTAGCGCGGCCCAGAGCGTCGCCAACATCGACGTACAGAAGCCACAGCCGTCAGGGACTACTCCGACGAGCAATCTGCGATGACTCCGAGCGCCCCTTCGCCAACCAAGGACACGTCGAGCTTCTCCTCGTCACTGCGGTTCTAGTGAGCATCCTCCCACACCCCCGCACGACCTAGTTCGCCGGCACCGCCGCTGTCAGAGCACGCCGCCGCCTGTCGGCGCCGCCAGCGCCGCCACTTGTTGGTCAAGTTCTGAGCGCCGTTAGATTTAGATCTAGTGGTCACGATAGATCATAGGCGAAGCGGTATGTTTCAATCAGAGCTGCGCGATTAAGTTAGATCCAACGGCTCAGAAGCGTGATCCGGCGCGAAGCGGTACCAGCCAGTTAGAAGCCGCCGCGTGGCACAAGTTTCGTTTTAAAATTTTGAATTAGATCTATTAGATGTTTGATTTTGTTTTAATCATAACTTTTGATTCCCACGTCCAAATTTGACAAATTTTATATCAATGGAATCAGGAGAGAAAGCCCTTTCCATTTATGCAAGTTTTGTTTCTGTTAAAATGGTTTTATTTACATAAACATGTGTAGACCTATTTTGTGTATATTAACTTTTTGAGAAATGATTTAGTCTTCAAATAAAGATTGTTTGGCAAGTTATGAACTTGTTTGTGATTCAGTGCTATTCACTTGTCTTGTTGAGTATAGAAAATCATCACATATCATATTGCATGCATCCATATATTTTTGCTTGTATATATTTTGTTTGTGATTTGGTGTTATCATTTTATGTGTAGATTTTGGTGCAAATAGTGATTGTGATTGTGAGGATTGTAGATACTCTCCAAACTACCAAGGCAAGTGGTGCTTCATGATTTTATCCCTATGTTTTTCAATAATGCATTAGAAATATTTTGTTAGTCTTGCATGAATATATTTTGATTATATGCTACGCTTGGGAAATCCTAGTAGTTGTAGAATTGCTAGAAATTTCTAAGTTAAGGTGCTTATCTATGCCATGCTTAGCCTAGCTAGTAGCAAACAAGGGTGGCTATATATTCATGCTATGAATAAATATTTCTAAGTCTTTGGACTATGTTTTTTCTTAATAAAACAACTAAGTAAATGAAACACCTGGGTGGAATGGAATGAATGGTTTATGTTGAGTGGTTACACAAGGCCCATTTCTATGGTTTACCTTGTGTATCTCATTTGTTGAAAGCCACGCAGGAACAAAGGGATTTGAGAGGCCAAATGTTAAGAAGCTTCTAGTGCAACCACTTGGCAATATGGGCTCTGCCTGGATCACATAGGTTGTAATAACTTAGCCATTTGGACAGTTGGTGGTAGTGGGATGATAGGTTGGAACGCGTCCATTTGGTCTAAGGGAAGGCTTCTGAAAGGTCCTGTCTTGGTGAAAATCAAGTCTTGTGGGGAAAGTGCACAACCTCTGCAGATGGAAGAATCTAAGTACTTAGCCATGTCCCTGGTATTGGACAATTTGAGCATCAAGACATGGAAGCTATCAAGAATCTCCTCATCCCAATTTCTATGTAAAACTTGTGGTTGAACAAGGGTGAAGGACCCCAATGTCTATTGGTGGTTCCTTGGGAAAAGTTTTGACAAAGAAAAACTTAGTGTTTTCAACTGATAGGCAAAACCTATTTTGAGCAAAGAAAGCCTAAGCTACACTTAGCCAAAATGCATATAGTATTTAATCCACCAATATTCTACTAAGGTATCACTTGCCAATACTATTCCAATGTATTGACCCACTGTGGCTGTAACTTGTGATGTTGCAGGATATTCTGATGATGATTAGGAGTCATGAGTCTACACTCAACATGATTGCCTGTGGCACATGAAGATGAAGACTTATTTATCTTATTACTTATTTAAACTCTTGTATTAGGCCAGTGGCCATGGAGTTGTAAAAGACTATGTTTGTCTCTGGAATGACTGTAATAATGACCTTTGTTTCTATGTACTTCATATTAAACTGTTGATGCTAGCATTGATCCAGGGACTAGCATTGCAATCATAGGGATCCTTTTCCTTTATAAAGGAGGGATCTTACAATAATATATCATAAACTTATTAAAGAATGCATTACTATTAACTCATGATATTTGATTCTTATTAACTTATATTATTAAAGAAACTTTTATATATAGTGATCCTTCATGATTATTTGATACATAAAGTTCTAGAGAACTAATATGGTTAATATTATTCCCATGAATTTAGGAAATAGCAATGTATATACTTTATTATAATTAACATAGGAGTTAGGGTTTGAATTGTAAATGCTTACCCTAGGGTTTAGGGTACTTAATACACTTATATTCTTTTGTTGATATGAGTAAATATTAATGATTAAACATATTGTATTTATGTTTGTGATCTTTAATGATATCACCCTTTAAAACAGAAAGTTATTATCTGGAATGTCTGATGGAAAAGAATTGATAAATATAACTCCTTAGCACATATGATTATGATAATTGGAAATGATAGAGATGTGCTTAAGTGATTTGCTCTAGGAAAATATTCCTATAAAGCATTGTGAAAATAA
This sequence comes from Avena insularis, assembly GCA_023614405.1. Classification (NCBI taxonomy): domain Eukaryota; kingdom Viridiplantae; phylum Streptophyta; class Magnoliopsida; order Poales; family Poaceae; genus Avena; species Avena insularis. The sequence continues at coordinate 16,421,936 of CM042691.1, forward strand.
AATGATTTATCCAACAGATGAGATGGATGTTAAGCTTGATTATAGATTTAGGGTTTAGTATTTACCAAGAATTCCTATCTTCCATAATTCACAATCCTGGACTTCTAACGAAGGAATTCCTTTCCTAGATATATTACTTATTCATATCTATAATCATGTGTTAACATGATGAGCTTTACTTCACAGGAATATTCTTATCCACCTTTTATGCTTCTAAATCCATTTGTAAATCCAATGATCTTGACACTAAAGCTTTTCATAATCTTCTCATATATATACTTGGTTATCAAACTATTCTACTACTAATAATCTCCAACCCAATAGATGGTTACAGTTGCTTCTATTCATACTCTTCCTTTATCATCCATCACCAACATTACTTTAGTAGATGTATATATATCAAATCCTATTTCACCTCAAGTGTTTAGTATTTCCCAAGAGGAAAATACTACTTCTATAATCCAATGTTGCTCTAACATCATCTTAATCATACTATCTTATCTTTACTTTACTTCAGTAACTCATACTCCAACCTCACATTATGTTAATGTGACTTGTAATGGCTAACCTAGAATAACATATCTATACTAGGGTTCAATCATGTTCTATCCACCCATGTCACTTATACATGATATAAGCATTCAATCTTGGTGACTAAAGCATGATCATTATGATCCTTTGATCCTTTATGATTTAGGTTTCCAGTTGGCTAATCAAGGCTTTCATCCATACAACATTACAGTTGTATTATAATTATCTTCTGTTTATCTCTATTGGACTAAGAGATATTATTCATTGACTATACCTACTTGATCGAATAGGATTACTCCTGATAACTATCTTCAGGATTCATCCTTGTAATCTTCTTTATCATCATATAATTATATATTCCAAATAACTCTTCTATTATTTCTGGAGTAAGTTAACTCCATCAATTATCACAATGATCTTATTCTGTTCAAACACTCCCATTCAATAAATGATATCTATAACTAGCATTACCATCTAACTCTTCTTACTTCTTTCTCTAAAGGACATTAAATGAATGCTATGATAAGAACAAGACTTGATAGATCAAGAATTGATAGGTCAATAGTTGATTACTCAACATTGATGAACAATGGATATTAGAATAAGGTTCAATAGAGATGATAAGGATTAATATGGAAAGAAAGATACGTGGTGAATGGTCTTTAAATTGGTTTCCTTCCTACTCCATGTAACTAAAGAGTTAGGGTTAAGCATTACCATGATCCACATGGTAGAAATAAATAAGGATAAAATAATTCAATATTTAGGTTTTACATTCTTGTTAATTGATATTCATGAGTGATGGTAGTGAATACTATGATATGATCTCCTAAAGATCAGATATTAATCATTAAACAATGTATTGTTGTTTATTGTATTCCATTTAATCTACCCTTATATCACATCTCGTTTACCCAAAATAAGGTTTTAGCAAAGGTCATATTGAAACTTATCGCAGTCAACTTGATGACTACTTCAATTACATCAAGTTGAGAGAAGCTTCAATCACTTTGATAAGTTTTTATTGAAAAGTGCGAAAATTATTTAGATTTTCTATGCATGAATGCAATGCAAACATCTGGGTTCAGCTTATTTCTAAGCTCTAATGCTGGGGTGTTACACCAGTCCTCCGGCATCTCCAAGAAACTGGTCATAGATGCACTCCCTAATGTGTGAAATTAGGTTAGCTCCCAGGCGTATTGATCTTGTTATAGAAGTTACAAGCTGCAAGATGGTCTTCGAGAGCAGGGACACCAAGAAGGCCAGTTTCTGGGAGATGTCGCCGGAGCCCAGTCCTCCGGCATCTCCAAGAAACTGGTCATAGAGGCAGTCCCTAATATGTGACCACACGTGTTTGGAGATCAGATCTTCATGGTAAGTATGAATCGGGACAACATCTTCATAGTTTGGGAAATTCGTAGTATGAATCGGAACAAAAGGCCCCCCTTTAGTCTCGGTCCAACCATAAAATGGTACTAACACTCAAGACATTTATTGATATTTAAAAACTAAGACTACGAAATCAGGACTAAAGGCCCCCTTTAGTCTCGGTCCAACCACAAACCGGGACTAACACTAAATACATTTATTAATATTAAAAACCGGGACAAACTAGGACTAGCTAACACTCAGGACTAAAGCCACCCCCTTTAGTCATAATCATGCCTCGTCCTACAGTACGAAGCTTCAGGGTCTTCTTCGTCATTGTCATCATCATCGTCATCGTCACCTGCCACTCCGGGGATCCTCAGCCCAGCCATGGCATATACTGGGGGAACCTGCCACTCCGGCCTCGGATTCACGGCGGGCGTGGGAGGGGTCTCCTGGAAGACGATGCCGCTACCGCCGGGCGGGGGAGGGGCCTTCTTGTGGCTTTGTGGCGGGTGGACTTGTGGGCACTGCAGGCGAGGATGGTCTCCCCAGCGATGTAGCACATCACGCTGATGATAGTACGGTTCACCCACCACAGACAACAGTCGGCTTCGTTGTGGTTCACCGGGGGCGGGCCATCACCATCATACCTGGCAAGCTCCATTTCCCGCCGGTTAGCAAAGAAGGCATTCTAGGTGTCTTAGTTGTCGGGATCCCACTAGGGATCCATCCGCTGCTCCGGCGTGAGCTCGTGGTAAAAGTGGTGCGGGATGGCCGCCTATCGGGCGGATCCTTGAGGCACATGAGGAACAGGAACCCCTCCAGCGCTCAGCATCCAGCCGGCGGGCGGCCGATAGCCTGGTGGGCAAGGGTAACTTGAGGCGCACAGCGCCTCGGTCTCCTCGAGGGTCAGAATGGCCCAGTAGGCGTTGTCCATTTCTGTGAGAGAGGAAGGTGTGGATGTATGCATAACCATGGCGCGGTCGGCCTATATATATAGATGGAAAGGGCGGGAAAACATGGCGGAAAGTGGTGGGAAATGGCGAGAAATATCTTTAGTCCCTATTAGTGGCTACAACCGGGACTAAAAGCTCGGTTCAGAGGAAAGGGCGGGAAAACTTCGCGGGAAGCAGTGAGAAATGGTGGGAAATATCTTTGGTCCCTGTTAGTGGATACAACCGGGACTAAATCTTATTCAGAAAATGGATTTGGATTAATTATTCAAATTCAAGAACTTTTCATGTTGAAAGTTCAGTGAGATTCAAAATTATGCAAAAAATAATAGTTAATGCATTTTTAAATTGATTATGGCAAAATGGTTAATAATTTAACTATTTAAATTAATTATTTATAAAATAGAAAATGGATTTGAATTATTTATTCAAATTCAAGAACTTTTCATGTTGAAAGTTTAATGAGATTCAAAATTATGCAAAAAATAATAGTTAATGCATTTTTAAATTGATAATGGCAAAATGGTTGATAATTTGACTATTTAAAATAATTATTTTATAAAACAGAAAATGCATTTGTATTAATTATTCAAATTCAAGCACTTTCCATGTTGAAAGTTTTCTCAAATTCATAAGTATGCAAAAAAATTCTAATTTAAATTTTTTAAATGATATATTCGAAAATTTGAAAAAAAAGCACAGCTCGCGCTGGTTTTGCCCCGGCGCGCACAAATGTGGGCCTTTAGTCCCGGCCCAGGTTACCAGCCGGGACTAAAGGGTCTGCAGAGCGCGCGAAAATGAAACGCCCCCCCCCTACTAGTCCCGGTGCGTGGCACCAGCCGGGACTAGAGACCCTCCTTTAGTCCCAGCTGGTGACACGCACCAGGACTAGAGGGGGTATAAAAAGGGAGCTTCTCCCCCAATACATTCCACGCACCGGGAGAACTTGGAGGCCAAATCGAAGATGAAGCGCCGCGAGGCTGCTGGATTTTTCGACGAACCGCACCACCGCACCTCCACCCTCCACTCCGGCCGCCTGAGCCGGCCGCGCCACCACCACGCGACACCACCGCGCTCCCGCGCCTCCCTGCACCTCTCTCGCCCCGCCCCCGCCCGCACCTCTCTCTCGCCACCGCGCTCCGCCCCCCGCGCCGGCGCCCTACCTCCGTCCACCTGCGTCCACCTGCGCCACCGCCCGCCGCCGGCCCCCTCTCGGCCTCTCCTCTGACTATATGTATGATTATATTTCGTTTATACATAATGATTATAGGATTATTATGATTATATGATTAGTGTATATTAGTTTAGGATTATGATCACTACTAGGATTATGATTATATGATTATAGTTTAGTGTATAATAGTTTAGGATATATAGGATTATGATTAATTAGTTTAGTACTATATATGATTTTTTTAGTGTATATAGTTTAGGATTTTTTAGTGTATATAGTTTAGTGTATATAGGATTTTTAGGATCTTATTTTTTCTTTAGTGTATATAGGATTTTTTAGTGTAAGTTTATCAGTGATGGGCATGGGCACGACTAGGTGTCGAGGCCTAGGGTTAGGGTTATGGTAATTATTATAAGAGCCTCTTTGTAACCGGAGTTAGGGTTAGGTTAATTAGGGTGTTGGTGCTCAGTGGTGACCGGAGTTAGGGTTAGGGTGGTGGTTCTCGCGGGAAGCCGCTTATTAGTCACCCGCCTTTCCCGTGGCCACCATCACTGGCCACTGCCACCGCACCTCCGGGTTTAGGTTTTAGGGTTTATTTGTTAAGTTCAAATAAATATTGTGTGCATTTTGCAGGAACTATGGATCCACCTAGTCCAATCCGCAGAGAACTAGATTCAGAACACTTTCTCGAGGATATGATTCATGATGCAAATGAGGGATCTCCCTCGAGGTTTCAGGAGACGGCGAACCATTGGAACAAATAAAACAAAACAAATATTTGTACAACAATGCGAAGTTGTTGCTAGAGATCGCACCCCGATCACTGTTCGAGAGTGAAATAAGCCCAAAGAGGCGGAATGGAGTGATGTGTATATCGACGATAGGTTCAAAGATGGACTATTTAAAGACCTCATGGAACATTTCAAGCTACCAGAATGTGACACTAATGATGAGACGGCTGAAATGAGAAAGAAAGTCAAGCAGTTTGCACTGAAGAAGATGGCCAAACTATTCGACAACTGTAAAAAGTCATTATGGCAACAGTATCAGAAGGGCAAGAAAACTCCATTATTCGAAGGCTATCTAGCGAAGCAGCAGCCTTACTGGGATGCATTTGTTAAGTATAGGAAGTCAGGAGATGCAGAGGAAAAGTCTGAAAAAAACAAGATAAATGCTGCGAAGAAGAAATATCACCATAACATGGGGCCAGGGGCTACGCAGATGCCATACCTAAGTGGAATGCAAAAGAGAAAGAGCTTCATGCTAAAGGGGTCATTCCAGAACCAATTTGCGGAGAATGGGATTTGAGGGAAAGGAACCTGTTCCTTGGGCATGGGAGTACGTATGACAAACTTTCAGGGGACCTTGTTTGCTGTGACGGGATAAAGGTACCCAGGACTGCACGGCTAAAAGTGGTGAAAGATATTAAAGAGGGAATAAAACAGTTTCATCCCGATAGAGAGGAAGACTTGCTGACCTTGGTTCTCGGGAATCGCAAACACGGAGGACGAGTCCGAGGTCTTGACGGGAGTTTCACATGGAAGACTGGGTTTCCAAAGGACCAAGGTACCTATCGAATCTGAGAAAGAGCAAAGCAGCGACGGGAGGAGGAGGAGGAGGAGGCAGACAAGTTCAACCAGCTGCTAGCAAGACTTGACAAGCAGCAGCAGCATCAGATCGACGAACTTAGAGGAATAGCACGCTTTCAAGATCCTCTACTCGATATTACCGCAAACCCATCTCAGTGGAGAAGCAACGTGGTTGAATCGGAGGTCCTGTCTAACGATGCACCCTATACAGATTGCTGTCCCGGCTACCTCGTGGATGGAATTAAGGAGCAGATATCTTGTGAGCTCCATAAGAAATTGAAGAACGTATATGTGAAGGTGGCGGTCGGATATACTTTGCCTTGTCCGCCTGACGTATGTTGGCATGGCCGTGAGATTTCACCTGGCTATGCTAAAGTCGGGGTGGATCAAATCATAAAGGAGTGGGAGTCAATGGAGCTTGGTGGGATCATTCTATGGGACAACATCATACGGTTTCCAGGCTCGGCCCCAAGGATAACACTACCGCCTCCAAGTCATCGCAGGTCTCCTTCACCTCCACCTCCATCACCTCCAATAAGCCCACCCCATGATGACTACGACCACCACATCCCGAGTCCATCTCGATCTCTGTCGCAGGCTCAGCAGTCTTCGCTGCCCGCTAAGGACAATAAGCGGAAGCGTGCTCCGTTAGTGAGTACTAAAGGACGCGGCAACCCAAAACGGAAAATGTCGCCCCTCCCAATAGTGCCTCATAAGAATCTTCCCATCAGACCTTACGATCGTACTGATGCGGAATCTGCAGCGATAGCAAAGGCCGAAGTGGCGGCGCATTTTGAGAAAAAGAAACCCGAGCCCGCTCCGGTATACACCGATAAGCAAAAGGCATATGAAATTAAATTTTTGAACACAAAATCGCAATATGAGTTGCACCATAAGCCAGATGACTATCTACACACACTTCAGAAAGAAGTGGCAAATATCAAATCAAGCAAATCAAGGGCAAGCGGTAAACAATTAGCAAGCACAGGTGCAAGCAGGACCAAAACTGCAATCAGTAAAAAATCAGACGTTCCCGTTCTCGGACAACAGGCCAAACAAATGATCGCACCCCTCAAGGTGGTTTTAGAAAACATTCCCCTCCTCGCACAATAGCTAGTAGATATGTCAATAGCTGCGGAGTTGGCGGCCAGCATGGAAATTAGTCTTGATGAATTGTTAGGCCCCCAACTCGACCTTCTACCAAAGATGCCAATAGCCCCTAAATATGTCGCAGGTAAGGATTTGGTCACCAAAGAGAGGCTGAAAGAACTGCCAACACAAATGCGGAATCTCCATCAATGGTACTCGGCGGTCAAAAAGTAGGGGAGAATAATGATCGTAGCCAATGTCCCACCTGAGTACTACTTCAGACCCGAAGAGGTCCATATTGAGTTTCCAGAACTGTTCCAGTTATACCATCTCGACGCCCTGGATAAATCTATCCTCAGCTGCTATTATCTGTAAGTTGTTGAATTCATTATCTACATGTTCAGTTTTTTAGTTGTTTAGTTCAGAACATGTAATTATCCTTATTATACAGAATAAAGTTTATGGAATGTAAAAGAAAAAGGATCTACAATATTGGGTTCATTGACCCAGATAAAGTGCATCTAACCACGCTAACGGATAACCCCGAGGAGACGGAGGAAAACATTCTAAGGTTTCTAATGGAGCAAAATTTCTCTGACCACATATTGTTTCCTTACAATTTCAGGTGAGGGTCTTACTCTGTTGTACACATTCACTTTTGATTAATCGATGCTAATAAGTGTAACAAATGAGATACTGATGTATATACAAATGTTTGCATCTTTCACTGGGTTCTGCTAGACATTCAACTTGATAAGGGAAGAGTTGATGGTAGGACCCATCAAAGAGAAACCTGGAAGATTTCCGGAGCATGCAGGACATGCTCCAGAAGTAAGTTTCGCGCTATATCGGTCTCTTTCGTTGATTTCCTGAGATATCAGGTAATGAAAAACTTATTCATTCATTTTCTTCGTCGGGCAGGGTTTGGATCCGGTTCAAGAGAGAGGTTACCAGTGTATTTAGGGAGAAGTTGATGTTTAGGGCGGTCTCGGTAAGCAGCACGTGATATGTCTGCGCATCTCTTTACTTCTAGTTTCAATATAATAATGATGTTAGATTATTATTTTGATTAAATTCTATTTTGTAAAGTGTGCGAGGCAGCAACAGGGGTCGATTCTATGTGGATTCTACGTATGCGAGTTCATTCGCACGTTTACCACCGAACACAATGATTATAGATTCGATATAAGCAATGCATCCACACCCTCATTTTATTGCCGTCACCTTTTGTTATCATGATTGATATTCATATTGAACTCCTTTTTCTTATATATAGTTCGAGAGAATGTAGGCTCAACTACTATCAGAGAAACGCGTACTAGCAATTGCGGAGGAGCTGGCGGGATTTATTGTCAAATGGATCATAGACGATGCCGGAGAATTTAGTGTAAATAGGCGCTACTGATCTCCATGTAATTGAACAGACGTGCTCTAGTCTCAAGATTTTATGATCTCCATGTAACTATGAAAGGACACAAAATGCTGTCGCGGCAGAGAACCACTAGTCCAAGATAATGCTCTGCCGCGGCAGAAAAAAGACGCAAAATGCTGTCGCGGCAGAGACCCAATAGTCTCGGTCCTTAACACCAACCGGGACTAGTGGGGATGCACCCTGAGCGCGCAGGGACAGCCATCTGGATATCCACTAGTCCCGGCTGGTAAATGGGCTGGGACTAGTGGTGGGCCTCTAGTCCCACTTGATTTGTCCCGGTTCCAAAACCGGGACTAAATGCCCTTACGGCTCGGGACTAGAGGCATGTTTCCTACTAGCATGCCCTATTTTAAGGAATATGTTAGAGTTGCTCTAATACAATCATTATATAAAGCTTTTGCATGTTCCTTGCACTTATACAACCAAGCCGGAAATATTAAAAATAAAGTTATAGTTAGATCATTAGTCTTAATTAATCGTCTTTACATTTATATTAAACATACTTACTTTTAAATGTGAAATAAATAACCTGTTAACAACGGTTACAAAGCCACGGAATGTATCATTCCAATTCAAATATTGCGGGCGTTAAAGAACAGATGCCATGCATACTGTTCTGATCCGTCCGTGGTCTTATTGTGTACATTGAGTCTCTGGCTTGTATATAGTTGGCATGCATAAACACGATCCCGTAGTTGAAGTACGTGTACATGCATGGTGCCATTGCTAATACGTAGTACATGCATGGTACCACTGTCTAGTAAAGATCGAGTAGTTGGCATGCATGAAGGTTCTTAATGTGAATTTTTAACTTCTCCAGTGTACTTGTTTTCTGCAAACGTTTTTCACAATTCTGATTTCCGGATTATATTTATTCTGATTTCGTTGGACAAAAGAAATTGTTAACTTTTATTTGTCACTCAGATACTCTAACTGTTTATTTTACTTTTTTGTTTATTAACATTTCCTTATTTTTCTAAGCTTTGAAGGCTGGGATTTCCTCCCCGTGTTTCTTGAGGTATTTCTTCCACGGGTTTGTAAGTTTGCCCTTTGATGGGAGGGATCCCCTGTTAGAAATAATGAGCTAGTCCATTTAGACCTATGTATATTTCAGATTTTTTCTAAATCTCAAAGCCCAGGTTTGTGAAAGCCCATATGTGTTTGGACCCATGTTTGTGTGGCACACTAGTAGAAAAAGGGTCTTCGGTTGAGTCTCACACTAGTCCCGATTTGTTACGGCTGGGACTAGTATGAGCACTAGTTCCGGTTCGTACCGTTTTTGGTGGCTAGGATCCCGAGAAAACTCTTGTCCCGGGTCGTTTCGTACATTTAGTCTCGGGTCGTGATACGGCCCGGGACTAAAGGGGTGCGGGCCCAGCAGGAAAACTTAAATTGGCTACAACTTTTGCATACGAATATCGAAAAAAAATGTATAACCTATCAAAATGTATGGAAAAAATTGTGAGTTCGATTTCAGCAGCCTTACGCCGTTTTGGATTATTTTAGATTTTTAAAACTCGAAAAGGAAAAAAAGTTATTCAAAAAATTATTTCTTTTGCAATTTTATTTATTCCATATTTGGATTCCTCACATTTTTCTGATAATTATGGATATTTGTCGAATTTCGATTTATAGATTTAAAGATATTATTTATGCCATATTAAATGAATAAATGGCAAAAAAAGAATAAAATATTATTTTATTTAGCTTTTTTACTTTCATTGGATTAAAATATTATTATCAGTTATTTATTTTTGTTTACTAAAATAGTTGTTTATAATTTCAAAAAATAAAGATGTATGACATATTGATATGGGCTAATAGGATAGATATGGCAGTGTTGACAACAAGGTACAAATGGGCTTCGCGCGAGGACATCCTAATGGAACAGAGAAGTTAAGCGTGCTGATGGTGGAGTAGTGCTAGGATGAGTGACCGACCGGGAAGTTTACTACAAGTGTAATTTGACCTAAGATTAAATACACTTAGTGCTAAAAATGTTCCAAGTGAGAGGATTACGATTCAAACAATTCAAAAGTTGAAGAAAAATTCCGAAAAAAAAAATAAAAAAATTGAAAAAAGATCTTTAGTCCAGGGCCGTATTACGACCCGGGACTAAAGGTCCTTCGTCCCCCCGCTATAAAAAAGGTCATGCAGTGGACCATGCGGTGACCTCTAGTTCCGTGTTATAATAAACCAGGACTAGAGATAGGAGGCCTTTAGTCCCGATTTCGCAGTCCCGAGTGCAAAATCGGGACTATATGCCCTTTTTTCCACTAGTGGCATCTCACATGGGAGTGGAGTGAGAGCTAAAGTTTAGTCCTACACGGGAAGTTGAAGGAGAGTTGCAACACCTTTTAAGGTGGAGTGTTGCACCACTTTATAAGTGAGTGGCAATAAAAGAGATACATGCGCGCACCGCGGGTTGCGGAAATCTTCCCGATCCGAGCTTTATTTTGCTACTTAAGAAAATTGTGAGGTTTTGACATACATGTCAAACAATTAGCTTATTCGGGTCGCTCCCGGATCGTGGGGTATTGTAACCGACCCAAACATGCGCAACATGGACTCGGCCCACGTTCGCATCCGTTAGGGTTTCCTGAGCCGCGCCGCTACCACCACAACACACCGAGAACCAATCTAGGGTTTTGCCACCTCTTTGCTTGCGCCGCCACCGTAGTATACTCTATCACGCTTGTCGGCGTGCACCGGCGAACGGGAGAGCAGGTCTCCAAAACAGTCGCTTTTGTGATCTTGTATGGGAGAGGGAGAATAAGGTTTTTGGGAAGCATTCCACGTGACTCCTCCATTTCTTCATCACGGGTCGTCTTCCGTCAAAGTCAGGCGGTGCTGCCTATTGCCGTCTACTTCGATCATCTTCCCCAAAGTTACTGCTGCGACAAGCGAACGATACGTGATACGTGCTTCTATTTGGTTATTCATCATGTTCTGTAAGTACATGTGTCAACACCCGGATTTTTAATGCCAGATGCCTGTTATGCCATACATCGCAATCCCAGGATTACCATTTTTGCGAGACATAACATAATTGGATACCATAGTACATCATCCATTACAAACGATACATAAGTTCTTACACGAATAGGGATCTCATGATCCAGTTCTTAATACAACATCAAGCAGCGGAATACGTAATAATAACGGTAGCGTAGGCGAAGCTCCATCTTCGGGTCACAGTAACATCGACGATGGGAGATGATCCTAGTTGTCGTAACCTTCACGGGTCCATCCTCCAGGTACTCCTCTTCATAGTCTGGCCATGGGAATAGCCAGGGACAAAGCCATGAGTACTCTTTAAGTACTCGCAAACTAATACTAACAGGTAAAGGGGTTTTTGGATAATAGGACACTAGGCTATAGGGTTGTTTTGCAAAAGCCAGATTTATCTCTACTAAGTTTAGAAGCAACGAATGCTCGTCACAAATTTATAACTCCTAAGTGGGAACTTGTATTCCATATCACAACTCTATTGTGGTCAAGTCAAAATTTCAAATCATTTCACAAGTCATTTTGAAAAGTCTGACGGGGAACAGTATGGCCACTCCAACTATCCATAACCGCGTACGCGGCTATTCGAATAGTTTGACACTCTGCAAAGATTGTACACTTTCACCACATCCGTCAGGAAGAAATCCTGAATTCACCATACTAAGTATGCGGATAATCAATCCTAACCTTTCGATTACACGCCCTAGTATAAGCACCTCTCATGTGAGTTTGGCCTCCCAACCATGGCCAACTATCATCTTGGGTACTGTACAGGTGGACAATCTTCACAAGGTAGCCTCAGCTCAGACCTTAGCCGTGAGGGAACTAATACTAAGGTATATAAGTTTCCAGTCAAGCCCTACCCAATCTTCGGGTATTGTGGTTGTACGATAAAATTGGAATGGTATCGCATCCATACAACCATCAGTTTTATAAAGGGCTAAGGCTCAGGCCTCATCATTTTCTTCACCAAAATCATCAGGTGTTTGGAAACACATGTCCAAAACATTTCAATAGAATGATCCATCATTCCAAGGTTTTCATAACCATTTTTCCACCAAATATTCCCATCTAAAGTTGATCAAGTTTTATGCTTGGCACTAGCATCTACAGGTGGGGGTAAGAAATAATGAGGGGTGGTAAACTAGTGGAGTTCTAACTAAGTTCATTCTCATGCCTTAAGATGACATCAAGATTATCTAGCTTAGGCCAAATTTTATGCTCTTTATGCAACCTTTGTTGGAGATATGCCCAAGAGGCAATAATAAAGTGGTTATTATCATATCTTCATACTTATGATAAATGTTTATATACCATGCTATAATTGTATTAACAGGAAACATTAATACTTGTGTGATTTGTAAACATAAAAGAGTCCCTAGTAAAGCCTCTTGTTAAACTAGCTTGTTGGTTAATATATGATCATGGTTTCCTGATCATGAACATAGAGATGTTATTAACAACAGGGTCATATCATTAGGAGAATGATGTGATGGACATACTCCTATAGTTAAGCGTAGCATAAAGATCAAGTCATTTAATATAGTTCATTTGCTATAAGCTTTCTGATACATAGTAACCTAATTCCTTCGACCATGAGATCATGCTTATCACCATCACCGGAAGGATGCTTTGATGACATCAAACACCACACCGTAACTGGGTGGCTATAAAGATGGCATTGAGTGTTCGGAAAGTATGGGTTGAGACACATGGATCAAGAGTGGGATTTGTCCATCCATATGATGGATAGATATACTCTGGGCCCTCTCGGTGGAATGTCATCCAATTAGCTTGCAAGAATGTGACTGGCTCACAAGGGATCACATATCACGGGAACGAGAAAAGAGTACTTATCGGTAACGAGGTTGAACTAGGTATGCAGAGATACCGACGATCAAAACCTAGGATAAGTAAACTATCGTGAGACAAAGGGAAATTGGTATCGTATGTAAGTGGTTCATTCGATCGCAAAGTAATCGTAGAAATATGTGGGAGCCATATGAATTTCCAGATTCCTCTATTGGTTATTGTTCGGAGAAGTGTCTCGATCATGTCCGCATAATTCATGAACCGTAGGGAGACATGCTTAAGGATTCGATGTTGTTGAGTAGTTATGGAATGATGAGTAAGAGACCGAATGTTTTTTGGAGTCTCGGATGGGATCCGGTATATCACGAGGAGATCCGGAATGGTCCGGAGAATAAGATTCATATAAGGAAAGTCCTGTTTCGGGGTTGGAGAATGGTTTCGGTGTTTTCATCGGGAATGTTCTAGAAGGTTCCGGAATGTCCGACACTCCGGAGGGGAAGGGTACATGAATGTGTCATTACAAGTTGGAATGGTTGCATCATGTACTAGGTGTCATCGCTGAACAAAATAAAGGGATAAATCAAATCCTAGTTTGAAAAGTCAAACGCCAATTTGAAAAAGTCAAACGGCTATTTTGTTTGGTGGTGGGAGAGTAGGAAACCTACTTGGGGAGGAAGCCCTTCTCCCTCCACCGCCGGCCCTTGGAGACCGAGTTGGGGAGGGACTCACCTCCCCTTGGCGCGCCCCCTCCACCTATATAAGGAGGGGCAGGGCTTCGCCTCCAAACACACCTCTCTCCTCTAAACCTAAACCCTAGCCGCCGGCCTCCACCAAAGTCGCCGCCGCCTCCTAGGGTTTGCCAAGTCGCCGAGTTGGGGCTCTCCTTTTGCCCTAGCCGCCGGCCTAGCTCCCTCTCCTTGGTGTGTCTAAACCCTAGATCACCGAGGCTCTCTCATAGTCCACCATACTCGCTCCGGCTTAAGGCGAAGCTCATGAGATCTCCTCTACTTCGGTACCACTGTCGTGCTGCTGGAATCGCGAGGAGAGAGCTACAACCTCTGCTGCCTGCTGGAACAAGGGAGAGGAAGGTCTTCATCGAAAATCGAACGTGTGGATCGATCAGGAGCGCCATCAAACACTGTGTGGAAGGATCATCTACGCGATCTTCAGATCGGAAAGAGTACGACTACATCACCCACGAGAATCTGCTCTCGTTAACCTCTTTGGATCTTTGAGGGTTAGTATTCTATCGACTCGTTGCTACAATCTAGTAGATAGATCTTGGCTTGATCATAGATTAGATCTTGATTGTGTGTTCATGCGGTAGAAATTTTTTGTTTTCCATGCTACGAACCTCTACAACCTTCAGATAACTTTCTAGTATCTATAATTCACTTAAGTAAACTCTAAGGAATAGCTTTGATAAAGAAATAAAGTATAAAGCTTGTAAGTAAAAACTAGGATTGGTTGGTCAAGTGGTTTGGATCATATATGCTTAAGGCATATAGTGGGCAGAGTAACAAGTAGTGGTTTGCGGCATTAGTAGGGTATCTTGCAAGGGTTAGCTTGCATTGGTTCACTTAGTTAATAAAGCTTGCAAGGTTACTAGCTTGCACATTCACTAGTAGTATTAGGCTTGCATAGGGCAACTTGATTAGTAAGGCTTGCCTTGTGCAGAGAAGTGGTTGAAGTTCTCCTCGGCTTCTTATTCGTAGAATCCCCCTTCCTCCTCGTATCCTTGGTCGATACTATCGTCTATGAATAAATACGAGGTACACAATCACCAAACAATACTTAACTACTTGCAATCATCACACACAAGGGTCCTATAGATGATCCAACATCATCACTAACATTACAAGATTAAAGCTTGGTTTAATTCTTTTTATTTTTAGCAAAGTAATTTCTACTCATTGAAAGACTACTTAAGATTTAATATTCTCCAAACCAAACATGGGATCATGTTGACACATGTCATCACCACATATTTTAGTCCACTATAGTCATCCTTCCTTGCTTCGGCTCTCTGAACTCGTCTCTCATTCTCTTGATCAAACCCGGTGGCACATGGGTTTTGCTAAACTTGACCTTGAATTCCTCCCAGGTCATCATCTGGCCTCCGGTCATTGCGCGAACACTGTTCCACCATGCTCTGGCATCTCCGGCTAGATAGTGGGTGGCGAACAGGACTTTCTCATTGGCTTCCACTCCGGCTACTTCTAGGTTATTTTCCATGGTTTGCAGCCAATCATCAGCGTCTAGGGGCTCTTCGGACTTAGTGAAAACAGGTGGGTTGGTATTCTGGAAATTCTTAAGCTTAGATCCATGGTTATCCTGATTTCCGTGGCCTTGGTTGTTGTGGGCTAGCTGGGCTATCTGCTGAAGGGTGGCTAGGTTGGCTTGACGTTCCGCTCTTTCAGCTTCACGGTCAGATGTCAACATTTGCAGTATCTGCAACATCGGGTCCGGGGTTGAACCACTTCCTCCACGTGGCATCTGAAGATTTAGATAGATCATGAGAAAAGAGGGAAATTTCTAAAGTGTTGGGTCTTTGAAAAAAAATTAAAGTTTGACTCAGATTTTCTAGCAACTTGCTTTTTTCATTCATTCCTTCATTCATAGCACCCGATACAACACACACCACAGCAAGAAAAGCAGATGGTTTTAAGAACCATTCTGAGAACTACGATACAGTGGACCGAATACTATTCACTACGCTAGTGCTCAAGTGCTACTACTCCTCGGAATCTGTGGCTTCGTCATCTTCATCATCATCAATGAAGGCGAAATCATCCTCATCGGTGAAGAAGTCCATGACCTGATCCTCCAGAAAATCATCATCATCGCTGAGATAGGAGTAGGGGTGTAAGGTTCCCAACCTTTAATAAGGTAGAGATCCCTGTGTTTACAATGCTAGTCTCTGGATCAATAGCTAGCATCCACAGTTAAGATGTAATATCAAGAAACAAAGGTCATAATCCAACTTTATAACCAGGAATAAAATAGTTTATTACATCTTACATAGCTCATTTGGCTATCTCATTACAATGCAGCAGAATATAACAATAGGATGGGGTCCTTCATCTTCAAAGTGCCACAGGCAGACATGTTGGTTGTAGACTTGTAATCCTAATCAACAAACTTTACTAACATCAAACAAACCTGCAACATAACAAGTTACAGCCACAAGGGTCAATACATTTGAATTGTATTGGCAAGTGATACTATGGTAATATAGTGGAGTCTATCATCTATATGCATTTGTCTAAGTGGAGCTTAGGCTTGCTTTGCTCAAAATAGATTTTCCTTATCATTTGAAATCACTAAGTTTTTGCTTGACAAAATCACCCAAGGCATATCCCAATAGAAATTGGTGATCCTTCAGCCCTTGTTCACCCACAAGTTTTTAACTTAGAAATTTGGATGATGAGATTCTTGATAGCTTCCATGTCTTGATGATCAAATTGTCCTTTGTCAGGGACATGGCTAAGTACTTAGATTTTATACTCTGCAGAGGTTGTGCACTTTCCCCACAAGCCTTGATTTTCACCAAGACAGGACCTTTTAGAAGCCTTCCCTTAGACCAAATGGACGCGTTCCAACCTATCATCCCACTACCACCAACTGTCCAAATGGCTAAGTTCTAGCAACCTATGTGATCCTGGCAGAGCCCATATTGCCAAGTGGCTGCACTAGAAGCTTCTTAACACTTGGCCTCTAAAAAATCTCTTTGTTCCTGGGTGTCCATCCACAAGTGAGATACACAAGGTAAACCATAGAAATGGGCCTTGTGAACCACTCAACACAAACCATTCTTTCCAATCTACCCAGGTGATTCATTCACTTAGTTGTTTTATTAAACAAAACACAAGTCCTCAGACTTAGAAATTTTCCATAGCATGAATATATATTCCACCCTTGTTTTCTATTAGCTAAGATAAGCATGATAGTAGTAGGAATCTTAACTTAGGAAATTTCTACTAAGGTTACATCTACTAGGATTTCCCATAGCATAGTTTTTATACTTAGCAAAATTCCATGCAAGTCCTACTTAGAAAATATCACTAATGCATAGTGAAAATAATGGGACAAAGTATGAAGCATCACTTGCCTTTTTGGTAGAGGGTATAAGTTCACTCCTTGATCTTTGCAATGTTCACACACTTTAAGTCACTACAATTCAATCAAGCAAACAATATTTCAAACTACCATTCAAGCAATTCATCACATAAAATTATAGTAAAAAAAGAATGCATGCAAGCATGCCAAGGATGGTTTTATTTGAAAAAGTGGTTTCTAATGGTTCATAAACATTTGAAAACACCTAGTGGTCATTTTATAAAGTGGCAAAGTCATTTGCAAAAGATTTCACTTCATAAACCATTTCTAAACCAAGTCATTATTTTATGTGGTTGAAAATGTCTTTAGTAAAGTAATAGTTTTATAGGGTTTACCAAATTCATTTTCAAATCATAAAACTTGGTTTTTGGGGTCAGAGAGTTTAAAAGAAAACATTTCCCAAAGGTTTTCTTCCAAAACCATTTTTAATAATTAAACTATATTTTTATTTGACTAGAAATGGTTTAAATCCAAGATTCCTTCTTTTGCTTCACCAAATACATTTTTGAAACCACAAGGTGATTCCTATGGTCAGTAGGTTTAAAACAAACCATTTTCCAAAGATTTTATCCCCAAAATCTTTTTAGAATAATTTTGATAACCTAAACAAGCACACATAAGTTTCTGCAAAAACAAACATTTTACCAGAAGCGATTTACTAAACAAAGTGCATGGTTGGCTAGGTCTTGTTTTTCTGAATCCATTGATATAAAGTTTGCAAAATTTGGACGTGTGGTTTGAAAGTTACGGATTTTTCAAATTGGCACATCTAATAGATCTATTCTGTTTTAAATCAAACGAGCTGAGCCACGTGTCTTATTCCTATTCGCCCATACCGTTTCATCTGGATCGGCTAACACAGACCGTAGGATTTCACTTGATCGTACAGAACTGGTTGCATACCTCTTCGGCGTTAAGTGATTCTATCATAATCGTTTGATCAAGATCGGACGATGCTGAGCACACTTGCCAACTAGTGGCGGCGCTAGCGGCGGCAGGTGGCCGCGGCGTGTCTGGCTACGGTGGAGCTGGCACTAGGGGAAGGAAGGGAGGAAAGGGAGTGGCTCACCGTGATCGTCGTGGCATGGGTAAGCTCAAGGTACTCACGGTTGGTCAAGGGGCGCACTGGGTTGCTGATAATTCCTCATCGGTGTTGCGTCTGACGACGGACACACGCTGTCGTTGTCGCGGGCGGTGCTACGGGTCACGAGAAAGCAAACGGAATACACGGTTAGCTTCTTACGCGATCGGCAAACAAGGGAGCATCAAAAAGAGGGCGAGGGGAAGTCTGTGCTCACCAGGGAAGCTTGCCGGAGTCGAGGCCGACGGTGGCTCTGCTCAGACGTGGTCGTAGCCGACGTTGGGGTGCAAGCGCTGGCAAGACAAGTCTACTGGGAGACGCGCAGGGGCCTGGGGAACATGCCTGAGTGGTCAAGGGGGCGAGGGATGGCGAGGTATGGCCGGAATTGGCTTGCGAGCTCGTCAGGGCAGAGCGGGGTCTAGAGAGGAATTGGGTAGCCTGGGGGCACGCTTGGGTGAGGCGACAGGGGAAATGGAGAGGAGACGTGGGCGGTTAACAGGGCGTCGTCAGGGGGAGGTTTAACTGTGCCATTAACGCGAATTAAGCCGAGCGTTATTCGCCTGCAACGGCCGGCGAGGTGAGGGGAGGGGTCTCCGCGGGGAGGAAGAAGATGACGTGGTCACGTGGCCCGTTTGTTAGTGAGTGGAAGAGAGGGGAAGGTGGGTCCTGGCGTTCAGCGGCTGTGCGGGTTCGAACGTGGGTGCGAATCGTTTTCTGCGGGAGAGGAGCAGTGGGCTGGCTGGGCTTAGTTGGGCCAGGCTAGTTGGGCTGAGTCCTTTAACAATTTTTTTTGTTCTCTTTGTTTTTCTTTTTTCCTTTTCTTTTATTCTGTTTTGGTTTTGTTTATTTAATTCAAACACTCATTTGAATTCAAAACTTTGCCAGATTTTGAGTGGGTTTAAATACTGATTAGTAGCACATTCTGATGCCAATTTTGGGAATTTATTTTATTCTTTTTGGGGTCTTTTTAATTAATAAAAAGGGCCCTTATTTTAAATCAAATAGGATTTAATAATGTTTCAAACACCATTTAAAATCTTTTAAACCTTCCAAATGTTTTCAGTAGATTTTGTTTACTTAAAAGGGTGTCAAATAATTCATCTTGAATTATTTGGAAAAGCTTTTAATAAGATTTATTAATCATTTAAAATTTGGATTTGTCTTTATTCCAATAGGATTTGGTTTAAGACATTTTATTTTACTTTGGCAATTCTTTAACCAATATTTTTATTTGGATTTGGATTATAAATCATTCCATTTGCTTATGGATTTGGCCAAGATTTGATTTGGTCTTTAAATATTCTTTATTTAATATTTCTTTCTTCATCTTATAAAATCCATATATTTTTATTTAGAGATCCAAACTTGGTGATTCCAATTTGTGAAATTTTATTTGAGATTTGTTTATCCTTTAAATATCTTTAGGATTATTTGCTCACCAATTGGTATGGGTTTCTAGATAGGTGCTTTAATAGCTTTGGGAATTCAATTCCTTTATCTTATTAAATTCATAGGATTTTATCTATGGCTCCAAATTAAGTGAAAACAATTTATATGGCTTTTATAATATTTCCATTTGTCTTTCTTGATCATTTGTGAAAGTTTGTTGATCAATTTTTTTTATATGGATCAAATCCATGGATTTGGAGATAACTTGGAAATGATTTTAGTCCATTGGGGTTTAGAGTTTTGGATTTATTTTCCAAGTGTTTAAATTTCCAGATACATTCATTGAGGAATGCATTTCCCTTGATTTGGATTTTTTGTTGGATTCAAACTTTAACCAAATTTTGTTCAAGATGGGATTTTAAGTTTCCTTTTAGAAACAAAAGTTTCTTTTCACCCTAATTTTCAACAAAAACTTATTTTGTTTATTTTATTTTTCACATTACAAGATTTGGAAAATCTTGGGATGTGACAAGGGGTCTCCACGAAGATCCTCTCCGGCATTCTTCCTTTCCTCCAACTGCATGTCTCTCTCGTGGATGGTCTCCTCCATAGATGAGATGTGGTGGCGAAGATGGGCAATAATGCGCTCCTTCTTGTCGAGCTGACGACGGAGGGACTTGCGATACTTTGCTAGTAGGGCGATGGTCTGGTCCTTCATCTTGATGATGGCAGACTTGTGGTTGGAGTAGTCACGACAGTTGTCCAACTCCTGCTGACGATCGTACATCATGAAGCTAAGGTGGTCCAATTGGGTCTTCAGCTCGGGGTGGTATGGGGATTCCAGTGGTTGTCCATTAGCATCACGCCTTGGGCAAAACTCAAAACAAGTACCCTTGATCTGATTGATGTTCTGTCCACACAGACGAGAAAGAGCTTCCTGCATGGCTCTAGCAAGTCCATCGAGCCAGTTGTTTTCCCTCAAGGTAAATTGAATTCCCTCCGCAGTGGGAGGTTCAATCTTTCCTCGGAGACTTGCAACAATTAGCCACTGCAGATCTTCTCCTCCTTGATCATTGAGCTGAGCTCCGAAGAACTCAGGGTGCGAACGTTCCAGAAGTTCCGAAAGCTGGTCCAAATCCCTCTCAAAGATCAGGTCTCCTCCATTCCCAGTTGGTAAAACTTGTTGTACTTCACGTCCATCTATAAGAATAGAGGATGAGTAGGTTAGCAGAGTGATCAAGTGTGTCAAAATTTTATGTATTTTGCAAGAGTTTTTGAGGAACATGAATTTTTATGAAAGAATCAAAGGGATAGGAATGAGAATAAGTTTTTGTAAATATTTGTTTTCTTTGGTTTTGAAACTAAGTTTTTGGTTCAAACGTCCAGTCTAACTAGGGTCTCCTATGGTCAGGATGGCTCTGATACCAACTTGTCAACACCCGGATTTTTAATCCCAGATGACTGTTATGCCATACATCACAATTCCAGGATGACCGTTTTTGCGAGACATAACAGAATTGGATACCATAGTACATCATCCATTACAAACGATACATAAGTTCTTAGACGAATAGGGATCTCATGATCCAGTTCTTAATACAACATCAAGCAGCAGAATACGTAATAATAACGGTAGCGTAGGCGAAGCTCCATCTTCGGGGTCACAGGCAATGCTGACGATGGGAGATGATCCTAGTTGTCGTAACCTTCCTAGGGTCCATCCTCCAGGTACTCCTCTTCATAGTCTGGCCATGGGAATACCCAGGGACAAAGCCATGAGTACTCTTTAAGTACTCGCAAACCCTAGCCACCATACCACTCCTCTATCTTCACCCCCTCTCTAAACCACACCCCCGTCTAACCTAACCCGAGCCCCTCTCTAGCTAACCCTAGTGCTCTCTCTCTCTCGGCCTCTCTCCTCTCTCACCTAGCTGGCCCCACCTGGCCACCCTGGCCCACCTAGCTACCCCAACCCTAGTACCAAACCTTAACCCGAGGCTCCCCCAACCTAACCCGAGCCTCCCCCTCCTCTCTCTTTCTCTTCTCTCTGCCTGGCGTGCCCCACACCGAACCTACCCTCCCTGGCCTCACCTTGCCCCACCTGCCAGCTGCCTACCTGCCCTAGACGAGCCCAGCTCGAGCACGTGAAGAGGAGAGGGAAAGGTGGCACCGAGCCACCTTTTTCCCTTCACCACCTCCCCACGGCACCCCCTCTCCCTCTCTGCTTAACCACTCCCTCTCTCTCGCCGGCTACCTCTCCCAGATCTCCCCAGGGTCGTGCCCATCCACTCCTCCTTCCCCAGCTACCCTACCACCGTCTACCCCGGCCGCCGCTCTCGCTGTCGCCGTCCATCTTCAGAACAAGGAGGCGGGCGTGCAGACGCGGTTGTCAGGGAAGACCACGGCCGTCTTCTGCGTCGCCCTGTACACGGCAACGAGGAGGAGGCGAACCAGGACACCAGAACCAGCGTCGCCCGAAGCGAAACCCTAGCTCCGCCCGGCGTCTGCCTCGTCGCCGATCGACCGCTCCCCAAGCCGATCAAACACCACCAACCTCTCCTCGGTGAGCCCCTAACCCTCCTGGACATGCTCCGCCTCGCCATCGTCGCCTAGATCCACCGGCCCTTTCGTCGAACGCCCTCTGCGCCGCCGCTCGCGTCTGTCCGCTCGCTCCCGCACCGCATAGCACCATAACTAGGCCGCGCCTGACCCCCTAACGACTACCTCGCCCTAGCCCAGCGGTGGCCGCCTCCGTGCGCACGCCCAGGTCGCGTGTTCGAGCCCCGCGTGCTGCGCTCTGCCGCTGTCGAGCATCGTTTTGTCGTCAGAGATTCAGAGAAGAAGCACAGTGCCGCGTCGCCTTTTTGCACAAAACCCCCCTAGCTTTTATTCCTAACCCGCGGTCCGTTGAGCCCACCTGTCAGCCGTAGTACCACTTTGTAGTCAGGCACCTGGGTTTTACACCGCCTCAACCCGCAGTACCCCTGGATCTCCCACGTGTCGCATCCCTGCTGGCGCGCCCGCTTGTGGCCCTGAGAATGCCGTGGCCCCACCTGTCGGCCTCTAGATCTAGCCCAGCCGCGGTGAGAAAAGCTTCTCCACGCGCTGTGCTGCTGAGTCAGCGCTGGACCCACTGGTCATTGTCTGTGGCTAGGTTCGAGCGAGTGACAAAAGTATTTCTGTGTTCTGTTTTAATTCAAACTTTTTCAAATTAATTTAAATTCAAATTTCAAATCTGTTTTCAAATAACTTTTAAAATATAAACCCAAATAATACAAATAATATATGTTTTGAAATCAGAAAAATGTGAGGAATTCAAATATGCCATCCAAAATATATTTTAAACACTTTAAATTCCAAGTTGTTTAAAAATTACAATAAAATGCCCTTTTACCTTAATTAATTAATAACTTTTGTTTTATAACTCCAAATTTGACAAATGATATGTCTAAAATGTTTAGCTCGACGAGACCTTTCTGCTTATGCATTCCATGTTTTGATTTGAAGCATGCATCATATAAATATAAAGTATACAGCAACTAATATGAGGATAAAATGAGGCTATAACTCAATAAAATGGTTTACTCTTGTATTTCACACCTCACCCATGCCATGCTACTTTATTGCCATGCAAATTGTGCATCATTCATCATGGCATGATTGTTTGCTTGTCGCATTTTATTCATATGCTTGTGCACTTTATTTATATTGGCCCTTGTTTGTTTGGTTCTTCTTCGAATAGACGCTGAGCAGGGGATATATCAAGAGAACCAGGAGCACTACCCAGATCCTTCTCTCGCTTCAACTGAGCTGCCAGGCAAGCACTACCACATGCTTGCATACATATAGTACCTATTGCCTCTATCTTAATCTTGCATCATTGAGTCGCGATTGCATTAATCTGAATCCCAAGTATTGCATAGCCTTTACTTTTAAACCCCACCGAAGCTTGTTCCTCCATCCCATGAGCCATTACTACAGGAGTTGTTTGAGCCATGCGAGTCGTAGAACAGCATGTGTAGGGTATGTGAGTGTCTGATGGATAACGAGGTACCTAAACAACTAAACCTGAGTAGTAATGGGATAACTAATGAAAGTGGCACCAGTGAGCAATATCTGCTATTTGGTTTTTCCTGCTCACTTGTGTCCCGTAGGACCCCGAGTACTTGATTCCTGTTCCTTGAATATTCGCACTATCCACATCCGGGAGGCTTATGAACCCCCCTGAGCCAGAGCTTGATTCACTCTTATTTCTTGGGGCCACAAAGTAGTTTGGGGCTTTATTACTATCATGTACTTATGCCATGCTTTACTGCTTTATTTAAGATTGTGCGAGGAATGCACCTGTACTGTTTAGGTAAGCGGAGTGTTTTCGCGGTATCGACAAGCCCAGTCACATTTTCGGGTTCCCAGTCGTTTACAGCCATTGACGCAAACCTTGAGTCCGTCTCGGAGTCGGCCAACTTCGTCGCGGGTAGCTTAATTGGGTGGCCCCCGGAAATATTTATGAATACGGTGATCGCTTTGTCGTGACTGCCTCGTTGGGTTTTGATTTGGTTTTTCCGAGGTTGATCGAGTGTGTGTTGCTATTTGTGCACCCCTGCAGGGTAAAACTTTCTAAAAGCCGTGTCCGCGGTTATGGACGACTTGGAGCACAGTTTCTCGATCATAGACAAGTATAACTAAAGTACCGCTTTTAATCTGACTAAGTACCTGACTAGTAAATAGTGCAACACTCATGGAATGGATAATAAAACTGCCAACGGATGGGGGTTGTTCGTCCGCTTCCTCGTCGGTAAGCGAGGAGGAGGATGGATCTGTGGATCTTACTGTTTTAACTGTTGTTATTAATTCACTGACATCCGCTCATCTCTGGTTAGGCGGATGGTTAGTAGTATCTATAGAATTGTTAGGTATTATCTTTTGCTGCAATTCGCCACCCCAGTTGTGTCCCTTTAGAGGCATAAAGACTTGCTGAGTACCCTAGGGTCTCACACGATAAATTGTTTGATTCAGATGAGCAGTAAACTCGCAAGACGGATCGGGTGGAGGAGACAGACGATGTTGGCAACGATCATTCGTGTAGAGATTCCAGAATGGGGATCCGTGAGATCTGGGGCGGATGTGTTTATTTATGGGGCATCTTATGCCGATTTGCTTCTTATCCGTACTCGGATCTTGTTTTCCGCTTCCGCCTGATACTCTGATATTTGATGTATGAGGAGATATCCTAAACTATTATATCTATCTAGGATATTTGGATCTTGCCGTATGGCGTTGCAATATTTCTATTTCTTTTAGATGGAATGGCTCGAGGACTGTTGTATGGTGGCTTGCATACATACTCATTTGTGTATGTAGTTGATCCTTCGCTGCCCGATTCGCCGCCCGTTCTTGTCCCGATGTTTGGAAATGGTTAGGACGGCGAAAGGTTCACTGTGAGTGGCATTTGGGCCCCACTGCATTATTTTAACCATTTCCGCTCATCCAGGCTTGTAACTAGGAGCGTAATTCACCGAGGTAGTTACAATTGGTATCAGAGCCATCCCGCCCTTCAGGGTCTCAGCCAAATGGTCGTTGTCAGTCTAGCAAATATTTTGGTAGTTATGTATACTAGGGAAAAACAAAACGTGAGAGTAGGACTGCTTCCATTTTTCTTACCCACCCACCCACCCTTTTACGGTAAGGAAGTGTAACGTTTTCAATCCTCTTCTTAAAATTCAAACTAGGATTCACGTGTTCTGGGATTCCGTAGTACCATAGGTTGTGTGTGTGAGTGTGTGTGCGTGTGTAATTCCTTGTCTATCTGTTGCATCCAACATGTTATCTTTATCGGCCTTTTGGTTATCAACTGTTGGTACATTCCATAACGACAGGCTTTTGCAAACCGACGCGATCTATCTGATTTGTTGTATACCGCCGCGATCTGTCTTACTCTTTGTTATCCGACGTTATCTTGTTTGGGGTGTTCGTTTCCGTAGTTGCTAATCTTTAGGATCATCTTGAGAAGAAGGTATTGGGATATGTGTTTTACTCATTCATGTGCGGAGTAATGATTTGAGTGCGGGATGGAGTCGCGACCATACCACTACTCTTATCATTCGCTCTTGTATATTGAATTGGTAAAGTCACTAATCTTGATTCGTTAAGGGGTTTTGCGCACCTATTGGTATTTTAATGCCGAAATTGCGGAAAATTTTTCTCTGTTAAGTTGTGTACCACACTCCTTTTCAGTCGTGTGCGATATGCTAAATATCTTCTAGGTGCTTTGAACTTTGTTGATATTTTAATATCATCTTAGTAAATTGTATCCTTTAATCTTGATTAATTCCATTTTGGTACTATTTTGGATTATTATTATTCTCCATCATAGTACTGACTTGTGTTTTATATCAATCACAGGATGGTACCACCACGCCGTTCTGAGGAGGACATACAACCTGAACTGGGGGCAGCGTTGTCAAGCATCGCCAATGGCTTGGCAGCAATGCAGCAGAACCAGCAGCAATTCGAAGAAAGTGTCAGGAGGAATGAGTTTGTTCCGCTACCTCCACCTCCCAAGCGAGGAGACATCAAAAGCTTTCTGAAGTTCAACCCACGCCAATTTGATGTTTCTGATCAACCACTTGATGCTGATGATTGGTTGCGTGAGATGTCAAGGTTATCTTGGATGCTGATGTTCCTGAGCAAGAATGGGTAAAGTGTGCCACTCAGCTTCTGAAGGGAGATGCAGCTCTGTGGTGGGAGAATTACCTGAAGGCAAACTGCACTGGTTTTCAGCCTACTTGGGGACAGTTCACTGGAGCTAGCAGTATCTGTCAGAAATTGTCATGGAGAGGATGAAGGAAGTGTTTCTCAACCTCAAGCAGGGCAATGACAATGTCAATACCTACATTAGGAACTTCATGAACCTTTCTCGTTATGGTGGCGATGAGATCTCTGATGACAAGAAGAAGCAAAAGAGGTTCCGGCAAGGGCTCAATGCATCGATTAAATATGCAATCACACATGCAAGGCCGGCGTCTTTTCCGAACTTCAGCATACCGCAGGAAGAGGCAAGTAGGCAAGTGTTTGAGGAGTCAAAGAAACACAACTGTGATGCAGCAAGCTCTTCAGCTATGTCAACTCCTTCTAAGCGTCGTGTCTGGGTTCCTAACACCCCATCGTCGCTCCCGGCTTCACCAAGACCTTCAAGCTTCGCGGCAAGGCCACCAAACTTCATCACTGCTGCTCCCAGGGGCTACAACCACCACTACAGGCGCTGGCGGAGTCCCTGGCTACGTTGCTCCACGTCCACCTGGTGCTTGTTACACTTGTGGAAACACTGGGCATCAATATTGGAACTGTCCGATGAAGAATAAAGCTCTTCCTCCACCACCTCCAAGACCTGCGGCAAGCTCTCCTTTGGTTCGTGCACCACCACCTCGGGCTCTCAACATCAACACCAAGCCCGGGTCTGCTATTGCTCGTGCCAACTGTGTCAACGCCGCTCAAGCTGAGCATGCACCTGGAGTTGTGATGGGTATGCTTTCCGTTAACTCAGTCCCTGCACGAGTTTTGTTTGATTCTGGTGCATCGCATTCTTTCGTGTCTCACAAGTTTGCAAATGAGAATGAGTTAGCTATGGATCCTCTCCTTAAGCGGTTAATGGTCCTTTCTCCTGGAGCAATAATGGCAGCTTCTAAAATCAGCCATGGCAATCAAGTTGAAATTGGTGGCTCTTCGTTCTCGGCTTCCTTAATTGTTCTGGGCAATTCTGACATTGATGTCATCTTGGGCATGGATTGGTTGACAGCAAATGCAGCTGTGATTGATTGTGCTGAACGCTCGGTTTCCCTGAAAATTCCTGAAGGCCATATAGTCTATTCTCCAAGTCTGACTCCTGCTATCCAGCTTTTCTCTTTGGCGGCTCTAAATGATGATGCTATGGAAGCTATTCAGAGTGTTCCAGTGGTCTGTGAGTTTCCAGATGTCTTTCCTGAAGAGTTGCCAGGTATGCCTCCGGATCATGAGGTTGAGTTTGTAATTGAGCTTGAACCTGGTATCGCTCCTATCTCCAAGCGGCCTTATAAAATGGGTCCTGCTGAGTTGGCTGAACTCAAACGACAGCTTGATGAACAAGAGAAGTTGGGCTTCATTCAACACAGTACTTCTTCTTGGGGTAGCCCAACAATCTTTGTGAAGAAGAGAGACAAGACTGATAGACTTTGTGTTGACTATCGGGCTCTCAATGCTAAAACCATCAAGAATAAATATCCCCTTCCGCGGATTAATGATCTCTTCGATCAGCTAGCTGGAGCTGTGGTGTTCTGTAAGCTTGACTTGAGAAGTGGTTATCATCAAATCAAGATTCGCAAGGAAGATGTTCCTAAAACAGCTTTCACCACCCGCTATGGCCTGTATGAGTACACGGTTATGTCTTTCGGTCTCACCAACGCACCTGCCACCTTCTCGAGGCTCATGAACTCGGTTTTCATGGAGTATCTTGATAAGTTCGTTGTGGTCTATCTGGATGACATCCTAGTCTATTCTAAGTCAAAGGAAGAGCATGAAGAACACCTTCGGTGTGTCCTAAACAAGCTTCGTGAGAACCGCCTGTATGCAAAGTTCTCCAAGTGTGAGTTTTGGCTGCCTCAGGTAACCTATCTTGGTCACGTCATCTCTGCCAAGGGCATTGCCGTCAACCCGGAAACTGTGAAGACAATTGTTGAATGGCTTCCTCCTGTAAATGTCAAAGAAGTGCGGAGTTTCCTTGGTTTGGCTAGTTATTGTCGTCGCTTCGTTCAGAACTTTTCGAAGATAGCGAAGCCTCTTACCGATCTCCTCAAGAAAGGCAAGAAATACCTTTGGACTCCTGCATGTCAAGCAAGCTTTGAGACACTCAAAGAGAAGCTCACTTCCACACCAGTCTTGGTTCCTCCGGATACAACCAAGCCGTTCCAGATCTTCTGTGACGCCTCTTTGCACGGATTGGGTGCGGTCCTCATGCAAGAAAAACAAGTTGTTGCTTATGCCTCTCGACAGTTGAAGACGCATGAGATCAACTATCCTACACATGACCTCGAGCTCACAGCAGTTGTCTTTGCTTTGAAAGTATGGAGGCACTACTTGCTTGGCAACCGTTGTGAGATCTTTTCTGATCACAAGAGTCTGAAGTATATCTTTACTCAGCCTGATCTCAACCTTCGGCAGAGGAGGTGGATTGAAGCAATCAATGACTTCGATTTGACCATCAACTACACTCCGGGCAAAGCTAATGTCATGGCCGATGCTCTCAGCCGTAAAGCTTATGTCAACAACCTCATGATGGAAGAACAACAGCCTCTCTTGTGCGAGGAATTCCGTCAGCTCAACCTTGAAATTGTGGAACAAGGGTATCTCCTGAACCTTCTAGCAACCCCTCTCTTGGAAGAAAAGGTTCGCTCTTTTCAGCTTGGTGATCCATACACCAGAAAGATCATCTCCAACCTTCAGCTTCCGAAGTATGAGTCCTTCCACGTCGATGATCAAGGCACGCTTTTCTTTGAACACTGGATGTTTGTTCCGAACTACCCAGGTTTGAGAGAGCAAGTTCTCAAGGAGGCGCATGATTCTGTTCTTTATATCCACCCTGGCAGCACAAAGATGTACATGGACTTGAAAACACAATATTGGTGGCCGGGTTTGAAACGATATTGTGCCAAGTATGTCTCGGAGTGTGATGTCTGCCGCAGAGTGAAAGCTGTTCATCAGAAACCTTCCGGTCTTCTACAGCCATTGAAACCCCCGGAATGGAAATGGGAGAAAGTAGAGATGGACTTCATCACTGGCTTTCCAAGGTCGCAGAAGGGCAACAATGCAATCTTTGTTGTCATTGACAGGCTTTCTAAAGTGGCTCACTTCTTCCCCGTCAAGGAAACCATTTCTGCAATTCAGTTGGCTGAGCTCTATATCAATAGAATTGTCTCTCTGTATGGGGTTCCTCTCGAGATCAGTTCAGACCGTGGAAGCATCTTCACTTCCAAGTTCTGGGAGAGTTTCCAAAATGCTTTGGGAACAAAGTTGAACTTCAGCACAGCTTACCACCCTCAGTCGCAAGGACAAGTTGAAAGGATCAATCAGATTCTGGAGGATATGCTCCGTGCTTGCGTCATCTCCTTTGGCATGAAGTGGGAAGAATGTCTTCCTTATGCTGAATTCTCTTACAACAATAGCTTCCAGAAAAGTCTGAAGATGGCACCATTTGAGGCTCTCTATGGCCGCAAATGCAGAACTCCGATTGGTTGGTGGTGCGGTGAAAGAACATTGTTTGGCCTGACATTGTGACTCAAGCGGAGGAGAAGGTTCACATCATTCTTGAAAATCTGAAGATTGCTCAAAGTCGCGGAAGAGCAATTATGAGAAAGCACCGGACATGGAGTATGTCCCTGGTGATCTCGTTTACCTTCGTGTCACTCCCATGAGAGGCACGCACCGTTTTGGTATCAAAGGAAAGCTGGCTCCTAGATACATCGGTCCATTCAAAATTCGTGGAAGAAGAGGAGAAGTTGCTTATGCTCTTGAGCTCCCGGAAAAACTCAAAGTCCATGATGTTTTCCACATCTCTCAGCTCAAGAAGTGCTTCAAGGATCCCGGCAGGACCGTGGACCATGAGCTTATCAATCTCCAAGAAGACCTGTCTTATCAAGAACACCCCACAAAAATCCTTGAAGTCGCAGAAAGAAGGACTCGCAACAAGTCCATCAAGTTCTGCAAGGTGCAGTGGTCGCACCATTCTGTTGATGAAGCCACTTGGGAACGTGAAGATGAGCTCCGTGCCAAGTATCCTACCCTCTTTGAGTCTTCTTCTTCTTCCTAGAATCTCGGGGCGAGATTCCTATTTAGTGGGGGAGAGTTGTAGCATCCCAATTGTCTAACAATTGTAATGCTACTTGGTCTAGTAATATAATGGCTACTTCATATATATAATTGTTGCATCATAATCATATCATGCTCATGTCATCATGCCACCTTGCATTTGAGCATCATATAAAACCCTTTTCCATTGGTTCTTATCTCATATGCATTATTAATTGTATTTGCCTCTTGATATTGTATTTGGTTGTTGATATATTGTTTAAATGCCCAAGTTGAGTTGGGGGCATATCTTTTATTTAACTCCACCACCTTTCTTGTCATCACCCCATCTTCCCACCATTCCATTATCCATGAGCTTGCATTTGTTTTTCTTTTGGGTTTTACCTCTAGCTCATGTGGGTTGGGATGAATCCAATTCTATTTCCACATGCTCTCATCTTAGCATCATGTTGTTTTCACATTATTGATATATGAGAGCCACATGGCCACCTTTGCATGCCTTGTGAGTGGAACCCTTTTCCTAGCTCCCATATGGATTATTTGGATTTATGCTCATGTTGGGATATTTTTGGGACTATTAAGAATCTAGTTATGTTGTTTTCATAAGATGAAACCTAGCATTAATATTATGCATGGGCCATGCAAAGCATCACCATTCCTTCTCTTTTGAGTTTTTATTTGAATTTTGAGTGGATCATCCCCATATCTCTCTACCCCTCTCCCTTATTCTTTCTCCAAACCTAACCTTTCTCCCTAACTCTCACCACCTTTGATCTCTTTCTCTTCCTTTTGGCTAGCTTTGTTTGATCTTGGCTTGATCTTGACAAAAGCAAACCCTAGCCACCATACCACTCCTCTATCTTCACCCCCTCTCTAAACCACACCCCCGTCTAACCTAACCCGATCCCCTCTCTAGCTAACCCTAGTGCTCTCTCTCTCTCTCGGCCTCTCTCCTCTCTCACCTAGCTGGCCCCACCTGGCCACCCTGGCCCACCTAGCTACCCCAACCCTAGTACCAAACCCTAACCCGAGGCTCCCCCAACCTAACCCGAGCCTCCCCCTCCTCTCTCTTTCTCTTCTCTCTGCCTGGCGTGCCCCACACCGAACCTACCCTCCCTGGCCTCACCTTGCCCCACCTGCCAGCTGCCTACCTGCCCTAGACGAGCCCATCTCGAGCACGTGAAGAGGAGAGGGAAAGGTGGCACCGAGCCACCTTTTTCCCTTCACCACCTCCCCACGGCACCCCCTCTCCCTCTCTGCTTAACCACTCCCTCTCTCTCGCCGGCTACCTCTCCCAGATCTCCCCAGGTTCGTGCCCATCCACTCCTCCCTCCCCAGCTACCCTACCACCGTCTACCCCGGCCGCCGCTCTCGGTGTCGCCGTCCATCTTCAGAACAAGGAGGCGGGCGTGCAGACGCGGTTGTCGGGGAAGACCACGGCCGTCTTCTGCGTCGCCCTGTACACGGCAACGAGGAGGAGGCGAACCAGGCCACCAGAACCAGCGTCGCCCGAAGCGAAACCCTAGCTCCGCCCGGCGTCTGCCTCGTCGCCGATCGACCGCTCCCCAAGCCGATCAAACACCACCAACATCTCCCCGGTGAGCCCCTAACCCTCCTGGACATGTTCCGCCTCGCCATCGTCGCCTAGATCCGCCGGCCCTTTCGTCGAACGCCCTCTACGCGCCGCCGCTCGCTTTTGTCCGCTCGCTCCCGCACCGCATAGCACCATAGCTAGGCTGCGCCTGACCCCCTAACGACTACCCCGCCCTAGCCCAGCGGTGGCCGCCTCGTGCGACGCCGCGCGCCGTCGCGTGTTCGAGCCCAGCGTGCTCGCTTTTGCCGCTGTCATCGTTTTTGTCGTCAGAAGAGTAGAAAGAGCACAAGCGGCGTCGCCTTTTTGCACAAAACCCCCCTAGCTTTTATTCC
Source organism: Avena insularis (assembly GCA_023614405.1). NCBI lineage: Eukaryota > Viridiplantae > Streptophyta > Magnoliopsida > Poales > Poaceae > Avena > Avena insularis. Next base: position 16,454,247 of record CM042691.1, read on the forward strand.
TAACCCGCGGTCCGTTGAGCCCACCTGTCAGCCGTAGTACCACTTTGTAGTCAGGCACCTGGGTTTTACACCGCCTCAACCCGATACCTGGATCTCCCGTGTCGCATCCTGTGGCGCGCCCAGTATTACTGAGAATGCCGTGGCCCCACCTGTCGGCCTCTAGATCTAGCCCAGCCGCGGTGAGAAAAGCTTCTCCACGCGCTGTGCTGCTGAGTCAGCGCTGGACCCACTGGTCATTGTCTGTGGCTAGGTTGACGAAAGTGACAAAAGTATTTCTGTGTTCTGTTTTAATTCAAACTTTTTCAAATTAATTTAAATTCAAATTTCAAATCTGTTTTCAAATAACTTTTAAAATATAAACCCAAATAATACAAATAATATATGTTTTGAAATCAGAAAAATGTGAGGAATTCAAATATGCCATCCAAAATATATTTTAAACACTTTAAATTCCAAGTTGTTTAAAAATTACAATAAAATGCCCTTTTACCTTAATTAATTAATAACTTTTGTTTTATAACTCCAAATTTGACAAATGATATGTCTAAAATGTTTAGCTCGACGAGACCTTTCTGCTTATGCATTCCATGTTTTGATTTGAAGCATGCATCATATAAATATAAAGTATACAGCAACTAATATGAGGATAAAATGAGGCTATAACTCAATAAAATGGTTTACTCTTGTATTTCATACCTCACCCATGCCATGCTACTTTATTGCCATGCAAATTGTGCATCATTCATCATGGCATGATTGTTTGCTTGTCGCATTTTATTCATATGCTTGTGCACTTTATTTATATTGGCCCTTGTTTGTTTGGTTCTTCTTGAATGAATAGGCGGCGGGGATATATCAAGAGAACCGAGCACTACCAGATCCTTCTCTCGCTTCAACTGAGCTGCCAGGCAAGCACTACCACATGCTTGCATACATATAGTACCTATTGCCTCTATCTTAATCTTGCATCATTGAGTCGCGATTGCATTAATCTGAATCCCAAGTATTGCATAGCCTTTACTTTTAAACCCCACCGAAGCTTGTTCCTCCATCCCATGAGCCATTACTACAGGAGTTGTTTGAGCCATGCAGTCGAGAACAACATGTGTAGGGTATGTGAGTGTCGATGGATAACGAGGTACCTAAACAACTAAACCTGAGTAGTAATGGGATAACTAATGAAAGTGGCACGGTGAGCAATATCGCTATTTGGTTTTCTGCTCACTTGTGTCCGTGGGACCCAGTACTTGATTCCTGTTCCTTGAATATTCACGCTATCCACATCCGGAGGCTTATGAACCCCAGAGCTTGATTCACTCTTATTTCTTGGGGCCACAAAGTAGTTTGGGGATTTATTACTATCATGTACTTATGCCATGCTTTACTGCTTTATTTAAGATTGTGTGAGGAATGCACCTGTACTGTTTAGGTAAGCGGAGTGTTTTCGCGGTATCGACAAGCCCAGTCACATTTTCGGGTTCCCAGTCGTTTACAGCCATTGACGCAAACCTTGAGTCCGTCTCGGAGTCGGCCAACTTCGTCATGGTAGCTTAATGGGTGGCCTCAAATATTTCTGAATCCTGTGATCGCTTTGTCGTGACTGCCTCGTTCGGTTTTGATTTGGTTTTTCCGAGGTTGATCGAGTGTGTGTTGCTATTTGTGCACCCCTGCAGGGTAAAACTTTCTGAAAGCCGTGTCCGCGGTTATGGACGACTTGGAGCACAGTTTCTCGATCATAGACAAGTATAACTAAAGTACCGCTTTTAATCTGACTAAGTACCTGACTAGTAAATAGTGCAACACTCATGGAATGGATAATAAAACTGCCAACGGATGGGGGTTGTTCGTCCGCTTCCTCGTCGGTAAGCGAGGAGGAGGATGGATCTGTGGATCTTACTGTTTTAACTGTTGTTATTAATTCACTGACATCCGTCTATCTCTGGTTAGGCGGATGGTTAGCGAGTATCTATAGAATTGTTAGGTATTATCTTTTGCTGCAATTGCGTCACCCCAGGTTGTGTCCCCTTTAGAGGCATAAAGACTTGCTGAGTACCCTAGGGTCTCACACGATAAATTGTTTGATTCAGATGAACAGGTAAACTCGCAAGACGGATACTGGGTGGAGGAGACGGACGATGTTGGCAACGATCATTCGGTGTAGAGATTCCAGGAATGGGGATCCGTGAGATCTGTGGGCGGGATGTGTTTATTTATGGGGCATCTTATGCCGATTTGCTTCTTATCCGTACTCGGATCTTGTTTTCCGCTTCCGCCTGATACTCTGATATTTGATGTATGAGGAGATATCCTAAACTATTATATCTATCTAGGATATTTGGATCTTGCCGTATGGCGTTGCAATATTTCTATTTCTTTTAGATGGAATGGCTCTGAGGACTGTTGTATGGTGGCTTGCATACATACTCATTTGTGTATGTAGTTGATCCCTTCGCCTGCCGATTACGCCTGCTCTTGTCCCGATGTTTGGAAATGGTTAGGACGGCCGAAAGGTCTACCTGTGAGTGGCATTTGGGCCCCACCGTACTATTTTAACCATTTCCGCTCATCCAGGCTTGTAACTAGGAGCGTAATTCACCGAGGTAGTTACATTAGGCCAAATTTTATGCTCTTTATGCAACCTTCAGATAACTTTCTAGTATCTATAATTCACTTAAGTAAACTCTAAGGAATAGCTTTGATAAATAAGTAAAGTATAAAGCTTGTAAGTAAAAACTAGGATTGGTTGGTCAAGATGGTTGGATCATATATGCTTAAGGCATATAGTGGGCAGAGTAACAAGTAGTGGTTTGTGGCATCAGTTGGGTATCTTGCAAGGGTTAGCTTGCATTGGTTCACTTAGTTAATAAATCTTGCTAAATTGCAAGTGTTAGCTTGCAAGGTTACTAGCTTGCACATTCACTAGTAGTATTAGGCTTGCATAGGGCAACTTGATTAGTAAGGCTTGCCTTGTGCAGAGCAGTGGTTGAAGTTCTCCTCGGCTTCTTCTTCGTAGAATCCCCCTTCCTCCTCGTATCCTTGGTCGGTACTATCTTCTATAAATAAATACGAGGTACACAATCACCAAACAATACTTAACTACTTGCAATCATCACACACAAGGGTCCTATAGATGATCCAACATCATCACTAACATTACAAGATTAAAGCTTGGTTTAATTCTTTTTATTTTTAGCAAAGTAATTTCTACTCATTGAAAAACTACTTAAGATTTAATATTCTCCAAACCAAACATGGGATCATATTGACACATGTCATCACCACATATTTTAGTCCGTGGGAATGTGATTAAAGCGGTGTCACAATTTAATAAGGTTTTACCCTTTTATTTTAATTATTTAAAGTGGCTAGAAATGCCTATGTAGCATTCTTTTATTACTTGAACATTATTTCTGAGGGTAAACCTATATAATTTTATATATTCTAAAAGGTATGGTTAAATGTGATTTTTGAGAGTTGGAATCAACTCAAAAGCTATTATGGTTTAAATTTGAAAAATGTTTAAATGGAGAAAAGCTTCTGCCTTGTAATTTTTACCATGGGTGATCTATAGATCCAAATGACTTGAATCCAACGGGCTTGGATTCAGCATTCTCAGACCTTTCTAACAAAATTGATTTCATTCAATTTGGTGTAGTGAATCGATCTGGGTTGATTTTTGAATTTGGGTACAGAAGTGAGTTTGAAACAAAATGAAAAAGGTTTAATTCAAATAACTGGGCTGCGCGGGAAAAGTTAACGGGCCGGCCTGCTAAGCGCAGTGCTCCCGCGGGCTGCTTAAGTGGGTGTCCCCACTCGTCAGTGAGACACGGAGGGGCGAAGCGGTACGGGGCGATGTGGATCGTTCGATGTAGTTCTAATCCAACGGCTGAGAGTCATCGTCGACGTTGAGCAACGCCGGCGAGAAAGAAACCTAGCACGGCTAGTGAGGGGTGCTGGGGGATCACCGGGGTGCAGGCGAGGGTCGGTGAGGCGGGCGAACGACAAAGTCGACGACGGCGAACTCAGGGGTGGTCGCGGTAGCTCCTGGGGTGGACGAAATCGATGGCGCCCTTCTTCTCCAGAGGCGGCGGGCTCCGGTGAAATTCCGGCGAGGTGGTGCTCGCCTTGCTCTGGGAACGGTGTGGCACGATCAGTGAGGAGAGGGGAGTGAGATGGTGTGAAGAAATCGAGCGGGGGTGGCCTCTATTTATAGTCGAGCGAGGGGACCGACGGGGCGCGGTGAGCTCGTCGAAGCGATAGCGGTGACTATTGGCATGGGCGAAGGTAGGGGGTTGTGCGGTGTTCCCTGGCGATGCTCAACGACATGGTTTTGATGCGTGGGGCGGTGCGGCTTGGTCTGGAACATGCGACGCTCTGCGCGGCAGAAGCGGCGTCTTCGACGGCGAGCGGTGGCTACGGGGCACGGGCGGTGAAATGGGCATGTCTGGCGGTCTCCTGGGACGGTGGGGATTGTGTATGCACGCGGTGAGGGCTCGAGTTGTTCTGGTTGAATGGGAACAGCGTGTGCTCTGCGGCGTGGGTCGGCACGGTCGACAGCGGCACGGGCGCGGCGTTCCTGGAGGTTCTGGCTGCTGTCTGCGAGGCTGGGCTGGTCGAGAGGGGGCGGTGAAGCATGGGCTAGCTCCCAGACAAGGTTGGCACAGCTAGTTCTTCCTCTAGCCTGCTGTCCACACTGGGGTGACATGGGTGTGCTCGGCTGTTCACCATTGATGGCCTTGTCAATCTTACAGTGGTGCTAGGGAATTGTTAGGGCCGTTAGATGATCTACTAAGGCTAGTGGTGTCCAGAGAGGGAACAAGTTAGGCTCAATTCACTGCTCAAAACAGTGTTTAGATTTTGTATAATTTGTGTCCACGACCTGTTTGATGAAATGGCCGCATGAATTCAAGTTTTGAATTTTGAAAAGATTTTTGATGGGTTTGCTAGATTGGTGCTAGTGAGTCTGCAGATGCTTGGGTTTTGAAAGTTGAGCTTGTTTGAGTGGTTTTTGAAAAAGTGGGATCTTCCCATATGATAAAGATTCAATTTTGAATTGTCATTTAAACTATGCCTTTAAAAGTTTCTAGATGATCACAAAGTGGGCCTTGATATCTTGTTATGAGTACATTCAAGGGGTGCAAAGGTTCTGAAAGTTTGAGATAGCCAAAGTAGGCATGGGAGTTAAATTGGTTAAAATGACCATTCCTTTATTTTATTGGTTTTGAGTTATTTGTCTTTGGAAAAAGTTTGGGAAATGTTTAGATGATGTTTATTTCACCTAAGAAACATTTTACAAGCAATGAAACAATCAAACAAGGTGGTTCAAAAGAATTTAAAAATTCATGCATACACATATGCATGCCTTTATAATTTTAATTAGAAAAGTTTTTGTTAACCGTAATTTTGATGATTAGAGTATGATGATTTAAGTTTAATATTTTTGGGATGTTACAACATGTTTGGCTGCTACTTGTCTCCGTTCATCCTGTTGTTTAGTACATCTAGTATGTTCGAGTTACATGAGCTAGTAGCTGGTTTTGTCATCATTTATATTTTAAAATTAATCGTGAAAATTATGCCTAATATTCCAACATCCCCACATGCACATGAAAATCTTCCATGGGGGTTTCCTTCCCTGGGTCTTTCGCCCCTTGCAGACCAAACAAGCCCACACGGACTAATGTAAGCTATACCATTGATTTGGTCCTTGGATCTGTTCCCTTGTATCCTGGCTGCATGCCCGCCATTGGTCTTACGCAGCTCCTTGGGTTTTCTAGCTATGTGGCTACGGACGATCATCAGTACACTATTTTGGAGTACGAATAATTCTCGTAATATAATGAAGTCTCCTTCTTTGATCAGTACGCTTATCTGGCCAGTACACGTACTTATTATGGCCTGCATGGGCAGGGGCGGAACCAAGGGGAGCTAGCAGGGGCTAGACCCCCCTTACCATCGGCCCCCCTCAATACATATGTGTAGATTTTAGTAGTAAATTAATGGCCTCATAGGATTAATTAACACTAAACCCAAATTTAATTGATTTGTCGTGCTTCTCTATACCGAAAGCCAAATGTAACCCATGAATTCGTTTTATTAATCAACCATAGTAATATGTCCCAACATTCTTGCCTGTCACCATTGCTCGCTCCTACTCAATAGCCAGACGATACGCGATGCCGTGGCCGTGGCGCCATGCTACCTAGTCATGTTGTTTGCCAGTTTCTACCTTTATTAACCATGCCATAACGCTAACAACAAGTATGATGTGCCATCGAGTATAGGAATCAATCTTCCTCACTTTGATTGAAGGTACCAAATCGTTAGTATTTTGTCGATAGATTGCATAACCTATAGTCTATTTGATTAATTTACAAAAAAATATACGTGTTTTGTTTGATGTTTGCTCGGTGATGACAACAACTTATTGCATAATAATTGGAAAATAATAATAGGAAGGTCAGCTGCAATGGCATTATCAGGCTTTATACTCGTAGAGATAAAGTTGATCCAATATAAACTAATCTTTTGTTTTGTATTGTCTAAGATTTAGTGCTATATAATAATATCAGTTCTATGCCGATACTTTGATATACAGTTATGTTTTTTATCCAAACAGTTCTTTCAACACAAAATGATAGGTAGTTGATGTCTTCATGACAAAAAAATCTTATATATGATCATCAGTATCTTCGCCCCCCTCAATGTCAAATCCTGGCTCCACCCCTGTGCATGGGCATATACAGCTAATATTGTATGTCGTTTATGGCGCATATACACATAAATATATATGTATCATTCAAATATTATGTGTTATAGTTGTAAAAAAATGATGAGAAATAACTTTAGTCCTGGTTAGTGCCTATAGTTGCAAGAAAAAATACAAAACCCTTTCGCTTGTTGTCATGTTATGTGTTATATTTCCAAGGAAAAATATTAAACTTAGAAAATGGCAAACATCAGAAAATATCCTTCACAAAAAGAGCCATCATGTCTCATGGCATTTAGGTTCACAATATGCGGCCGACCGACCAGAGATGAACTAGAGATACACAATATGAGGCCATGAACTTCTTGGTGTATGTCCCTTCCTTATGATCGCTTTGGACGTAATCATGGAGTATCTTCTTTATTGACGGAATACTTGGGTAAGTTTTCACTGTGAAGTGCGGAATTTCATCAGACTTATTATAATCTTCTGACATGTCTGTCTTGTCCTCGATTCCCACGATGTTTCTTTTCCCTGAAAGAACTATGTGATGCTTTGGCTCATCATATAATGTATTCGTTTACTTATTTTTTCTTTATTTCGGTCTAAAGGACATGTCCTTCACATAAAAAACCTAAGACATATCATTGGCTAGGACGAATGGTTCATCTCTTTAACCAAGATTATTAAGATCCACTGTTGTCATTTCGTACAACTGGTCTATCTTTACCCCTTCCCCATTCAGGTTGACCCATTTGCAGCGAAATAAATGGACCTTAAAAGAGACTCCATAGTCAAGTTCCCATATCTCCTCTATGTAACCATAATATGTGTCCTTTTGCCCATTCTCGTCCATTGCATCAAAGCGGACAATACTATGTTTGTTGGTGCTCTTTTTATCTTTGGTGATCGTCTAGAATGTATTCTCATTTATTTCATACCCTTGGAAATTCAATATAGTATAAGATGGTGACGTGGCCAACAAGTATAGCTAATCTCCAACAGTGGTGTCATTCAAGATATGTGTCCACATCCAACTGCTGAAAGACTTCATGTGTTCATCTGTAATCCATGAGTCAGGCTTCCCCGGGTTGTTGGAGCATATTATATTCTTGTGTTCCTCGATATACGGAGCTGCCAAGGTGGAATTATATAGAACTGTGTAGTGTGCTTTAGTGAAAGATTCTCCATCCCTACATATCATTGATTTCATTCCCAGCGTGCCTTTTCCACTAAGTCTTACCACATGTCGCGAGTCAGGAACACCAATCGGCTTAAGGTCAGGAATAAAGTCAACACAAAACTCAATGAGCGCCTCTGTTCCATAGCCCTTGGAGATGCTATCTTCTGTTCTATCACGATTATGAACATATTTTTTTAAGACTACCATGAACCTTTCAAAGGGGACCATATTGTATAGAAATACAGGACCGGGAATGGCAATCTCTTCCGCTAGGTGAGCCAGAAGATGCATCATAATATTGAAGAAGGATGGTGGGGACACCAACTCAAAACTAACAAGACATTGTACCACATCCTTCTGTAACCTTGGCAGAATATCTGGATTGATTACCTTATGAGATATTGCATTGAGGAATGCACACAGCTTCACAATGGGTACACGAACATTTTCTCGTAGAAGCCCCCTCAATGCAACTGGAAGCAACTGCGTCATAATCACGTGACAGTCATGAGGCTTCAGGTTTTGGAATTTTCTCTCTGCCATATTTATTATCCCATTTATATTAGATGAGAAGCCAGACACCACATTGATACTGTAAAGGACTTCCAAAAATATTTCCTTCTCTACTTTGGTAAGAGCATAGCTGGAACGACTTAAGTGACGCCCTTTATCCATCTTGTTCTGTGTATGCATGTTCTCTGGGTCTTTCATAACTTGCTGGTCCTCCCGTGCTTCTGGTGTATCTTTTGTCTTCCCATACATGCCCATGAATCCTAGCAGGTTCACGCAAAGATTCTTTGTCACGTGCATCATGTTGATTGAAGAGAGGACACATAGGAATTTCCAATATGGCAGCTCGCAAACTATAGATTTCTTCTTCCACGTGGGTGCATGTCCGGTAGCGACGTCGTTCGGAACAGATTGACCGTAGGGACCCTTTCCAAAGATACTTCTATGTCCTTGACCATACCAAATACATCATCACCAGCAGGGAGTTCAGGATTCCTCCGGTAATCTGCCTCACCTTTGAAAATGCTTGCCTTTCTTTCTTACGGGATGATTGGTCGGAATAAATCATCGATTCCCTAGGTATACAACCTTCTTGAATTTATGCAAATATGTACCTTCAGTCTTATCTAAACAGTGCGTGCATGCCGTCTATCCCTTGTTTGTCTGTCCTGAAAGGTTACTAAGAGCAGAACAATCATTGATGGTTACGAAAAGGAACCCTCGTAGGTCAAATGGCTCCTGTTTGTTCTCATCCCACACATGTACACCTGGTTTGACCCACAGCTGTAAGAGTTCTTCAACTAATGGCCTTAGGTACACATTAATATCGTTGCTTGGTTGCTTCGGGGGGTTGCTTCGGGCCTTTGACAAGCACTGGCATGATAATAAACTTACACTTAATGCACAACCAAGGAGAAAGGTTATAGATACATAGAGTCACAGGCAAGGTGCTATGACTGCAGATCTGCTCCCCAAAAGGATTCATACCATCCTTACTTAGACCAAATCATAAGTTCCTTGCATCACCTGCAAAGTCCGGGAAGTCTCTCTCGATTTCTCTCCACTGCGACCCATCAGCGAGGTGTATCAACTTTCCGTCTTTCTTACGGTCTTCTTTGTGCCATCGTAACAACCTGTCATGCTCTTTGTTTCGAAACATGCATTTCAACCTTGGTATTATAGGAACATCCCACATAACCTTAGCAGAAACCCTCTTCTGGGAGGGCTCTCTCTCAACATCACCAGGGTCATCTCGTCTGATCTTATACCGCAATGCAGTGCATACCAGGCACTTATCTAAATTGTCATACTCCTTACCATGGTAGAGGATGTAGTCATTAATACATGCATGTATCTTCTGCACATCTAATCCTAGAGGGCAGAGAGTCTTCTTTGCTTCGAACGTACTCTCGAAAAATTCTTTATGCTTTGGAAGCTTCAGCTTCATTATTTTCAGCATCTTTTCAAATGCAGAGTCATTTAGACCACACTCTTCCTTCCATCGCAGCAATTCTAGTATGGTACTGGGCTTTGTGTTGGCATCTTCGGAATTTAGGTACAACAAGTTTTTGTGATCTTCTAACATGCCCTCCAACTTCAACTTCTTTTCTATTTCACGGTCTCGCTTTGCATCAGAAATGACCCTACCAAGATCATCATCGGGCTCATCTGATGCATGTTCTTCACATCCTTCCTCTTCATTGTCTTCCATTGCAGTATCACCGTATTCAGGAAATATATGATGATAGTTGTTATCATCATCCTCTTCTTCTTTATTGTCTGCCATCATAACCCCCTTTTCCCCTGCTTGGTCCAGCAATTATAGTTGGGCATGAATCCTTTCATAGCCAGGTGGCCGCGAATGATTTTCGAGGGAGAGTACTCTTTGTTGTTCCGAAATTGAACACATGGACAACACATAAAACCATTCTCTTTGTTTGCCGTAGCCACATCGATAAATTTATCCACGCCCTTAATATAACTGGGTTCATGCCGGTCACCATACATCCATTCCCGACTGTTCATCTGCATCATATAATTAAGTTTATCAAAAACCATTAAAGAACATCATAAATAGTGAAATGACCAATTCACATCGACACATGCATTGTATCAATGACAGATGAAAAGATAAGATTGCTAACCTCAATCGAGGAGGAAAGAAAGAGGAGAAAACTCAAGTATGGCTCGGGCACCTCCTATATTTTTGTTTTGGGAGAAATTTAACGAGATTGTTCACTCAAACATTTCATCAAACACCTCGCATGCATAGGAATAAAAAAATAAACTAGCACATCTCTCACACCTTTCACCAAGAAACAACAGAGGGCAGATAGAGGGCGGGGGCGTCGTATTTATAGGCAGGACTCATATGTCACAAACCTTGACTAAAGGTGTGTGGCGGGCTACGTATCTGGCGCCAAACTTTTAGTTCCGGTTTGTGTTACAAACCAGAACGTATGAGCCCTCTCGAACCGAAACGGATGCCCCCGGCTCCCTGCGATAAGCCGGCCCGCTCGAACCCGGACGAATGCGGGCATTAGTACCGGTTCATACGGAACCGGGACTAATGGTCTGGACGCGAGCGACGAAAGACAGATTTTCTACTAGTGTTTGGCAAGCAAAGATTGTGACATTGATAACACTATAGTCTAGTACATTTGAGTAACAATGGCTCATTTTTTACTTGGATCGTGGGCACACGGTTTCAGCGGCACCTTGTCACAACAAACATCATACGGACTATATACGTGGATGTTATACTAGCACTAGTAGGACACAGGCCTCTAGTCCTGGGCCGTAAGGGCATTTAGTCCCGATTTTGGAACCGGAACTAATCAAGCGGGACTAGAGGCCCACCACTAGTCTCGGCCCAGTTACCAGTCAGGACTAGTGGATGTCCACGTGACTGCCCCTGCGCGCTTAGGGTGCACTCCCACTAGTCCCGGTTGGTGTTAAGGACCGAGACTAGTGGGTCTCTGTCGCGGCAGCATTTTGCCCCTTTTTTCTGCCGCGACAGAGCATTACCTTGGACTAGTGGTTCTCTGCCGCGACAACATTTTGTGCCCTTTCTCTGCCGTGGCGATCTCATTTTTTATTGTTTTATTTACTTATTTTTCATTTCAACATAGTTTTTGAATATTTCTACGCCACCACATATCGTACACATTCGTGCATATATAAGATAACTTGTATTACGATGTCGAGCATACAAATATATACAATTTACATTGTTTCATGGAGATCACAAAATCTTAGGACTAGAGCACGTCTGTTCGATTACATGGAGATTAGTAGCGCCTATTCATACTAAATTCTCCGGCATCGTCTATGATCTCCTTGACAATAAATCCTGCCAGCTTCTCCGCTATTGCTAGTACGTGTTACTTTGGTAGTAGTTGATCCCGCATTCTCTCATACTATATATAAGAAAAAGGAGATCAATATGAATATCAATAATGATAACAAAAGATGACGGCAATAAAATGATGGTGTGAATGCATATAATTATTGTGTTCAGGGGTAAATCGTGCGAATATTAGGGTTCTATAATTTCCAGAAAGTTCAGAGCTAGAGTATTTGAGAGTATATATTATCCACCGTCTTTTCTCATTTAGTGAAGCACACGAATCTCCCAATCCTTTTGAATCTTCTTCCATCCTAATCGCCCCTATACAGCCCATTTTTTTTCAAAAAATGGTATGGCCCCGCCTTTGCCTCGACAAATGCATATAGCCTTTATGTACACCCCTATATACAACCCATATCTTACAAGAAATGTTGTTTGGCAAGCAAAGATTGTGACATTGATAACACTATAGTCTAGTACATTTGAGTAACAATGGCCCATTTTTTACTTGGATCGTGGGCACACGGTTTCAGCGGCACCTTGTCACAACAAACATCACACGGACTATACACGTGAATGCTATACTAGAGAAAGAACGTCTCAGTTCTATAAGAACAACTCTAACAGATGCCCCAAGATGGGGTGGGGCATAGAAATCTGACATACGGCAGCAGTTTTGCTGAAATGCGTCACCGACACGGTCGTCGCTTTACAGGCTGTCCTATTTTGCAGTGCTGCACGCTCTAGCAGCTGCCGCAAATTTGTTTTTTGCGTTTAAATTTTCTTTTTTTTGAATAATAAGAACCTAAATCTGGGGTCCGTGAGGACTTGAATCTGGGCGGTTGGACTGTACATCCATTTCCCTAACCAAGTGAGTTAGGCTCACTCCTTTTGCGTTCAAATTTTCAACTCATAGCACATTTGCATACTTCCATTACAACCGAAATTAAACTACAAACAAAATTAAACATAGTTGAATGTTCCATTGCAAACAAAAGTGAACATAGATAGCTATATCAACGGAAAACTACTAGCTACTACTCCCAATCATCGTCGGAGCCGACGGTGTCCTAGAAATCACTTTCTAGCTCTGACAAGGAACCAGACGGGACAACAATGGCTGAGGGCGGCACAACGGTGGATGGGCCGGCGCCGTAGCGGCGCTGCTGCTTCTTCTGCTCATGCTTCGCGTCGGACGTGATCTGTGCCTACACCAACTCCGGGTGGTCGCGCACCAGCTGCTGCATCCGCAGATCGTCTACCGCCGCCGCATGCGCCGTCCTCGCTTCTCGCCGCTGCTCCTGCCACGCGTCGCGGTCGATGAAGTGGATCGACGGCGTGACGAACGCCGTCTCCCTGCCGACTACACCTCTGGGAAGAAGCGCGGCGCGGAAGAAGCGCAGCGGCCTGATCTACCGGATATGAGGTGAGGCGTTGACAGATTCAATGGCGGCGGCCACCGGGGGCTGCAGCGCATGCAGGAGGATGGGTGGGAACTTCCGCGTGGCGATTGGGCTGCGTGGACGCGACCGAGAAGAAATGTTCCAATACAAGAGGGTGAGAGGTGTGCTAGTTTGTGTTTTTTCCTATGCACAAGAGGGTGAGAGGTGTGCTAGTTTGTGTTTTTTCCTATGCACAAGAGGTGTTCGGTGAAATGCCCGAGAGCTCGAAATAAGTTTTCTTGTTGCTCTTTCCTTCTCGGTCGAGGTCGGCAACTTTATCCTTTCATGTGTCATTGATGTACTATATATAAATGGTCATCTCCCTATTAATTTTTGATATACTATATATTAATGCAGATGAACCGACAATGGATGTACGGTGACCGACGCTCTTACGAGTACATTACGTGCCTCCAAAATATCATCGTTGTGGCTAATGCAAACCGTGGTCACAATGGTTTTATGTGTCGTCCGTGTGTTCACTGTCAGAACAAGAAAGACTACTCAAATACCAGAACCATTCACGCCCACCTGCTTCGATCCGGTTTCATGCCCAGCTATAATTTTTGGACCAAGCACGGAGAAAAAGGGGTTATGATGGAAGACAACAAAGAAGAAGAGGATGATGACAACTATCATAATATGTATCCTGAATATGATGATACTGCAACGGGGGTAGATAATGAAGATCAAGAGGCAGCAGATGAGCCCGCTGATGACGATCTTGGTCGGGCCATTACTGATGCAAAGGAAGAATGTGAAACTGAAAAGGAGAAGGAGAAGCTGGAGCAGATGTTAAAGGATCACAAAACATTGTTGTACCCAAATTGCGAAAATGGCTACAAAAAGCTAGATACCACACTGGATTTGCTGCAATGGAAGGCAGAGAACAGTGTGACTGACAGCGCATTTTTAAAGTTGTTGGTAAAAATGAAGAATCTGCTTCCAAGAAATAATGAGTTGCCCGACAGTACATACCAAGAAAAAAAGGTTGTCTGCCCTCTAGTATTAGACGTGCAGAAGATACATGCCTGCATTAATGACTGCATCCTCTACCGCGGTGAGAAGTATGAGACGATCCTGGCGATGTTGAGGGCGAGGCCCCTTGGAAAAAGGTTCCTGCCAAGGTTATGTGGTATGCTCTTATAATACCACGGTTAAAACGTCTCTTCAGAAATAAAGAGCATGCCAATTTGTTGCGATGGCACATGGAAGTCCGTAAGAACGACGCGATGTTGAGACACCCCGCTGATGGGTCACTGTGGAGAAAAGTCGAGCGAGAGTACCCGGACTTCGCACGTGACACAAGGAACTTAAGGTTTGGTCTAAGTACAGATGGCATGGATCCTTTTGGTGAGCAGAGCTGCAGTCACAGCACCTGGCCTGTGACTCTATGTATCTATAACCTTCCACCTTGGTTGTGCATGAAGAGGAAGTTCAGTATGATGCCAGTGCTCATCCAAGGCCCGAGGCAATCCGGAAACGACATTGATGTGTACCTAAGGCCATTAGTTGAAGAACTTTTAAAGCTGTGGGCCAAACCAGGTGTACGTATATGGGATGAGCACAAAGGGGAGCCATTTGACCTACGAGCGTTGCTTTTCGTAACCATCAATGATTGGCCAGCTCTTAGTAATATTTCAGGGCAGACAAACAAGGGATACAATACATGCACACACTGTTTAGATGAGATTGAAAGTGTATATTTGGAGAAATGTAAGAAGGTTGTGTACCTAGGGTATCATCGATTTCTTCCGAACCTGCATCCAGTAAGAAAGAAAGGCAAGCATTTCAAACGTCTGGCAGAACCCCGGAGGAAGGCTATCCTCCGTACCGGTGAGGAGGTATTTGGTATGGTCAAGGACCTAGAAGTAATCTTTGGAAAAGGTCCTAGCAATCTATCTGTTCCGAATAACGATGCCGGACACGTGCCCATGTGGAAGAAGCAATCTATATTTTGGGACCTACACTATTGGAAAGTCTTAGAGATCCGCTCTTCAATCGACGTGATGCACATGACGAAGAATGTTTGCGTGAACCTGCTAGGCTTCCTAGGAGTGTATGGGAAGACAAAAGATACACCGGAAGCACGGCAGGACCAGCAACGTATGAAAGACCCTCAAGAGCCTATGCATCCTGAGAACAAGAAGGGTACGATGCCACTTAATTCCTGCCAGCTACGCTCTTACCAAAGCAGAGAAGGAAATCTTTTTTAAATGCCTGAGCAGTATCAAGGTCCCGTCTGGCTTCTCGTCGAATATAAAGGGAATAATAAATATGGCAGAGAAAAAATTCTAAAACCTGAAGTCTCATGACTGCCACGTGATTATGACACAATTGCTTCCGATTGCGTTGAGGGGGCTTCTACCTGAAAATGTTCGAATATCCATTGTGAAGCTATGTGCATTCCTCAATGCAATATCTCAGAAGGTAATCGATCCAGAAAGCCTACCAGGGTTGCAGATAGATGCGGCCCAATGTCTTGTCAGCTTTGAGTTGGTATTCCCACCATCCTTGTTCTATATTATGACGCATCTCCTGGTTCACCTAGTAGAAGAGATTGCCATGCTCGGTCCTGTATTTCTACACAATATGTTCCCCTTTGAGAGGTACATGGGACTCTTAAAGAAATATGTTCATAACTGTGCTAGGCCAGAAGGAAGCATCTCCAAGGGCTATGTAACACAGGAGGTCATTGAGTTCTGTGTTGATTTTATTCCTGACCTTAAGGCGATTGGTGTTCCAGAATCACGACATGAGGGGAGACTACGTGGAAAAGGCACCCTAGGATGTAAAGCAATGATATGTATGGATGGACATTCTCTCAATCAAGCACACTACACGGTTTTACAAAGATCTATCTTGGTTGCCCAGTATATCAATGAACACAAGAATTTAATACGCCTCAAACACCCGGGGCAGTCTAATGAATGGATTATAAGTAAACACATGGCGAGTTTTGGCGGCTGGCTGCAAATATTTCTCACGAATAACACCACTATTGGGGATCAGCTGTACTTGTTAGCCAGGACACCATCGTCGACTGTATGTACTTTCCAAGGGTACGAGATAAATGGGAATGCATTTTACACGATACGCCAAGATAAAAAGAGCACCAACCAAAACAGTGGTGTCCGCTCCGATGCAGCAGAAGACAATGGGCAAAAGACCACGTATTATGGGTTCATAGAGGAGATATGGGAACTTGACAATGGACCTAATTTTAAGGTCCCCTTGTTTCGATGCAAATGGGTCAAGCTAACAGGAGGAGGGGTTGAGGTAGACAAGAAGTACGGAATGACAACAATGGATCTTAACAATCTTATGAAGGCAGACAAGAACTTAGATGAACCATTCGTCTTAGCCAATGATGTGGCTCAGGTTTTGTATGTAAAGTACATGTCTACCAAACCGATAAAAGAAAAAATAAGCAAACAGATACATCACACGATGAGCCAAAGCGTCACATAGTTCTTTCAGGGAAAAGAAACATCGTGGGAGTGGAGAACAAGACAGACATGTCAGAAGATTATAATAAGTTTGATGAAATTTTGCCCTTCAGAGTGAAGTCTAACCCAACCATCCTGTTAAACGGTGCTGATACTCCATGGTTACGGCCGATGCGATCATAAGATTGACTATATGTATTAATTGATCCATTTTTGGCACACATATGTATCTCAACATGGAAATCAATGTCATATTTCTTCTATTAACAGTATATGTATTAAATGAACCATTTTTCTTCCTGCCATTTCTTCCCGCCAGTTCTTCCCGCCATTTTTCTTCCCGCCATTTCTTCCCGCCAGTTCTTCCCGCCAGTTCTTCCCTCTTTTTATCTTCCTGCCATTTCTCACTATATATATGTAGGGTTGGCCTCCATTGTCATTGCACATCTCTAGACTCATATCTGCAATCTCATCACTCTTTCCCATGGCTTCCACCGTAGCACTAACCCCCAGGGAGGCTGAGGCGCTTTGCGCCTCGAACTATCCCTGCCCGCTGGGTTACTGTGTCCCCGTCGGATGGATGCTGAGCACCGGAGGCATGTCGGTTCCTCCCGTCCCTCTAGGTGTGGCACGCCGGATGGCCATCACGAACCACTACTACTTCGAGCTCACGCCAGAGCAGCGGAGGAATCCCAGATGGCATCCCGACTATTTCCCTACTTGGGAAGCCTTCTTCCGGGATCGGCGTGAGAGGGCGCCTAAATTCCATTTTAGATGCTTAATATTTCTTATGTTTTAAGTTTTAGGGTTTGACTATTTTATTTTTGTTTCAATTGAATAATCAAAATTTATATGTAAGTGTTTTAATCATTTTGAAAATTTTCATCTAAAGTAACTATAAAATGTTTTTATATGAATGGATAGATCTTATTTTTCTGAAAATTATGATATATTATTCATATTTTTCTGAGTTGAAATTAAAAAGATATGAATTTTCTAAATTCCATCCTATTTTTTGAATTAAAAATGCCCCCACCCCTTTAATGTACGAAATAAATGCCCCCCTTTAACACGGTTTTGTTTCTTATACATTTCTCCTTTAACATCGGTTCTGCGGAACCGTGTTAAAGGGGGGTGCAAGAACGATCTTTAACACCGGTTCTAGCCACGAACCGGTGTTAAAGGGGGGGTTATAACACACGCCTTCCTCGTCCTTCTCCCCCCCAGCCAGATCGAAAGCGCGTGTAGAGGAAAGCAGAGGAGAGCGTGAGCCGTCGCTGTCCAGCCGTCGCCATCCACGCCCTCGCCGTCGCCATCCCGCGAGAGCGCCTTCACCCCCCAGCCAGATCGATTAAGCGCGCGCGCAGAGGAAGAAGGGGAGAGCAAGCGCGCACGTAGTCGCCGCTGCGTCTGGCCCGCACGCCGCCGCCAGGTCCGCCCGCCGCCGCGTTCGGCCCACTCGCAGGAGTTGTCGCCGCTGCGCCGGTCCACGCCAGCCCGTCCACTCGTGGGAGCGCCATCGCCGCCATGACGTTCAACGCGCCGTCGCCGTCGGCGCCGGCAGTGAGCTATCATGCATCATGCATGCATATCATCAATAGGGTGAGTCACCCATTTTAGGTAGCCCACGTCGTGCTGGTTCGAACGCACACCCCCACGCATCCCGGCCCCTCTCTCGCCCTAGTGCCGCCAGCCGCCGCCCTAGCACACCTCTCATTGTCAATATAGCATTATAATAACCTCTCATATGAATCCGGGGTTTCTCCGAATTAGGGTTTGGAATGGCCAAGCATGTATTAGGGTTACATTTCAATACATTTAACCTATCATATCATCATCCTTGCTTGAGCATTTCAATAGATGTATTACTAATATTTGTGTGATATATTATTGTTTTAGAAACTATGGATCCACTCAGTAGAAACCTTGAAGAGGAAGAAATAATGGAGAACATGATCCACGAGGACACCTCACAATATCTGAACTTGGAGGGAAATGATGACAGCTCAAGTAGTCATGGAGAAGATGATGACTCCGGTGAACGCACTTTAGTGATTACAAAGTCTGTCGAGGTATATGCATGGATTAAGCCTCTGCTGACTTGCACCGATTGATTTGTATATATGTACATGTATTAATTAACGCTTCTTTCTTATTTTATCCCTCTGGATCGACCATCCAACAACAATCTTCTTCTATGAAAAACAGCAAGCGAGGCGCGAGCCATCGGTTGAAAGATCATGCAAAGTTCATGATCGAAGCAGTCCGTGTTGATGGCAGGCCGATGGAGCCCAAGAAGGCCGCAAAAAAATTTGTACGTCAGGCTGGAGTTCTTGTTAGGGACCAAATCCCAATCATAATTGAATATTGGAATAAGCCAAAGAAGGGCGATGGTACCTTTGTCGATGAAAGATCCAAAGAAACGCTTTGGAATTTGCTGTTGGTAAATTTCACCCTTCCGCCAGAGCAGGATGAAAACAAACCGGTTATAAAGGAAAAGGTCAAAGAATGGACTCTAAAGAAGATGTCTGACGCTTTCCACAACTGGAAGGCAAAATTGAACAAATTTGTCAAAGCTCGCGAGACTCCAGATTTCGAAGACGCATATTATGCGAACATAAGACCTCACTGTCCCGAATTTGTGCCATACAAGGAAGGTGTTATAGCTACAAAGAGGTCAGAAACCAATACGCTAAATGTCCAGAAGAAGGAATATCACCAGAGGACGGGGTCAGGTGGCTACATATCTCAGAGGCCTAAGTGGGAGGAAGCTGAGAAGGCCTCAGCGATGAGGATAACACCCCAGACACATGGGTGGGACCTACGTGCAAAGACTTGGTTCTACGGAATCGGGGCAAGGTTGGACCCAGAAACGGGATTGTGTATCTTCCCAAACCTCCTTGCCAAACCCGTCACTGAACTCATCATGGCATACGAGGAAACAACCGCCAGGACCTTCCATCCCGACAGAGAGAATGACCAGCTCACACGCGCCATCGGTAAAAAAGAACGCCCTGGACTTGTACGAGGCACAGGGGGTATGACGTGGAAGGATGGGTTTGCTGAGTGGGGCGAATCTTACAGATGGCACAACAGAAAGGAAAAAGAGCGTACTGAGCGGATGACACAGATAGAACATGCACTTGTGGCGCTGCAGGCGCAAGTGAATGCACCAAAGAGCCAGCAAGCTACCGACCCATCTCAGCGGCACAAAGAGCCTGCATTGGAAGCTGTCGGCAGCCCAGACTCTGCGCGGAAAAGCAGCATGGCTTCCACGGAGAACGTGCATCCCACGCCTGAAATTGCGGGTCCTCGATACCCCATGGATGAGATCACGGAGAGCGAACACGCCGAGCTGCATGTGAGATTAATGGGCTTATCCATTAAGGTGGCGGTCGGCTATGCCTTACCTCCTGTAGCTGGTGGAACTTACCACTGCCGACCGATTCCAGATGGCTATGCTATTGTAGGGGTGGATGAGGTTGTGAAGGAATATGAGCAAGCACAGCTTGACCATGCTACAGGTGAAGGGGAAACTCAACTCAAATTTGTAGTGACAACAACCATTCTTTGGAAGAAGGAACACATCGTTCTTCCAAATTGGAGGCCACTGGCACCCCCGCCGTCTCTGCAGCGTCGTGATCGACCATCTCAGCCGTCTCCAAGTCATCAGAATACTCCCATGTCGTCTCCGGCGCTTCAGCCATCTCCTACGAGGCAGCCATCTTCGGCGCGCCAGCCATCTACTACGCGTCAGCCATTTTTGGCGCGCCGGCCATATCTTGCTTGTCAGCCATCTCCGGCGCTTCAGCCATCTCCTCAGCGTAAGCGGAAGAGCTCTACCACGAAGAAATCCGCAGGAAACCGTACGCCAAAGAGTTCAAGAAACTACGTCCCGCAGCCTTCCGCCAAGCCATTGCTAGTTTTACCGTGGAATCGCAGCGACGAGGAGACCAATATGATCTTGGAAGAAGAGGTCAAGAAATTCTTTCCACCTAGACGGGCCGAGCCAAAGGAGAAAATAGATCCAGCGGTGGTGGAGAAGTTTTACAATAATCTTTTCAAACCTGAAACCCCACTTGTGCCGGACTACGAGCGCCAGATTTTGAAGGGGGATGCAAGGCGGAGGGAGACTAAAAGTAGCAGTCGTGCGGCACCCCAGAAAACAGTTACCATGCTCGGAGAGCAGGAAAACCAATCATGTGCCCCGCTCCAAGTGTTCGACACACGGGATGCTCCTCCTGTAAATGATTACGAGGCAGAGCTACAAAGAAAGGCTAATGAGATGGGGATGACTTACATTGCATACTTGAACATCATGAGAGACAACTTGCCCAAAGGTGATGCCAACCCCATACAGCCATGGAAGTATGGGAAGAATCTCGTCAAGAAAGAGGAGCTCAAGAGTCTACCAACAAAGATGCAAAGATTGCACAAGTGGTACCTTGATTTCTGCAAGACGAGAAAGGAAGAATGGATCACGACGCATATAAGAGATCAGATTTTCTTGTGCAGAGACGACGAGATCAGCTTCAACATTCAAGACTTGCATTTTCTATTCAATCAGAAGGAACTCGACAAAGCTGCCATCAGCCTTTATTGTGTGTAAGTACTATTTCTTTAATTTCTAACTCATTTCATTCAATTCATTAATTGCATGTATATATATATGCTCACCATACACTACGGGAGAAAGGTTCTTTCTCGTGTGGGTGTACCCACACGGTAAAGGCCTCCCGGAACATGGCAAACCCTTTGCCGTGTGTAAGCACACGGCAAAATCCACGCGACAACGATCAGGAAGGCAGAGGCTCTTTGCCGTGTGTCTTCACGCCCGGAACACGGCAAAGACTTTGCCGTGTGTTTTCTAATCACACACGTCACACTAAAGTAGTTGACGGTTCCGTCCGTCTGACGGAGCCAACAGATCGGTGCCGTGTATTCCCTTTGTCGTGTGCCTTCGATCTTTGTCGTGTGGCCTCCCTTTGCCGTGTTTCTTGCCTTCGCTGTGTTTATGTCCTTTGCCGTGTGTTCAGGGTTTGCCGTGTGCATTTTCCTTTGCTGTGTCTTTCCCATTGCCGTGTGCCTCTCAGGGGTGACACACGGAAAAGTTCATCCTTTGTCGTGTGCCTTTGGCATATAGCACACGACAAAGGCCCTGTGTATAACCTCAGCAACACACAGGTGGGCTACACGTGTCTTCTTTGCCGTGTTTATACACACGGCAAAGTGACCATTTGGCACTTTGCCGTGTGTATACACACGGCAAAGCAGCCCTGTTTTTTCAAAAAAAATGTTTTCATTCATTTCCTGCAATTCAAAACATAGAATATATATATATATATATATGATCATACAGATCATTAGCAACACCAAATTGCATCGAACAACAATAATATAATCATCACCAACACCAAAATGCATCGCCAACACCAAAATATCACAAGTATGATCATAATATCATCACAAACACTACCAAATATCACATAAGACCAAGTTTATTACACAAGTGCATAACCAACAAGTGCACAATCCCTAAACTACACAAATATTACAAGTTTATTCTTGCCACCCACAAGACCATCAACTCCGAGTGCTCCACAAGCTCATGCTCCATCGTGAGATCCGGGTGGATCGAACAACCAGGCGCCACCGTCAGTCTTTCACAGTCAACAATCCGTCGGTCGTCCGGAGGCTGAATCAGAGTCCTCCAGGTTTGTTTTCTTATACTTGTCAAATTTATCCATGCCATCGCATTTGTAGAAATTTTAGCCATGATATGAAACTTGTAGAAATTTTAGCCTGGGCATGATACTTATAGAAAATTTAGCAATTCCATGACACTTGTAGGAAATTTAGCCTTGCCGTGATACTTATAGCAAATTTAGCAATTCCATGACAGTTGTAGATAATTCTATGCCATTGTCAAAATTTTAGCCATGCTATGACACTTGTAGAAATTTTAGCCTTCCCATGACACTTATAGAAATTCTAGCCTTGCCATGGACTTGTAGATATTCGTGATTTTACTTGTCATATTGATGTAATTTGCCATGAGACTCGTCAAAATCCCATGTTATTGCCATTTCCATCAACTTGCCTAGAAACTTGTACATATTGATGATTTTACTTGTCGTATTTATGTACTTGTCTGCCGCTGCTCGGCCGCCTCTCTGCGTGCCCTATCAGCGGCCACCTCCTCCTACATCGTGTCGCCACGATTAGATGAACATTGCAACACAAAACATGTAGTAAAACATAGACTAACGAGGAAGAACATACCCGTAACTGATCGAGAGATACAACCGAAGGCCGTGGGCGGGTCTCTATAGCAGGCTAGTTGCTCATCCTACCACGCCGAACCTGGCGCATAGATGGAACGGTCTTAGGGTCGACGGACCCATGACCGATCCATAGGCGACCATTCTTCTAGCCTTCTCCCGCCAGCACGGCGACCTCGGGGTCGAAGGGGGCGGTCTCAGGGTTAGAATCTTCTCCATGCACCTCCTTGTACTTCTCAGGGTACTTCTCACACCGGAGCCTGGCTCCCTCGTTCATCCATAGGCTCCCGTTCCTAGGCTCGTCCAACGTGTGTGTCTTCTTCCAAACAGCAAACACGGATGGCTCTTGACCTGTCTTTATTTTCTGCACAAAAGAGCACGAAGTTAAGTGAAGGGGGAATCCAAAGGGCAAAGTAAAGAATAACATTACAAGCAAGAAAAAATAAAGAATTTTTTCTCACCTCTTTTTGCCTAAGAAGGGCGAGGGGGATGCTGCCTTGGCGGTGTGATCCACCCCCATCTCCTCTCGCCACTTCTTTGCATCGGCGTGTTTCTGGAGGTAATTGGGGTGTGTCCACCATGCTACCATTGCCGTGAAGCACCGTTCGTCATTACCCACGAACTGAGGAGGGTTCTACATCCACAAGACACACGTATTAGTACAATAGAAAATAGAATAAGGTCAAGAAATCAATAAAACAAAAATACAACTACCTGCAGGTACTGCCACGGCTCGAAGAGCATCTCCCAGGCTTGGATCTTGTTCATCCAAATCTTGCGATCGCCAAACCAGTTGCAGACGCAGTTCACGCGTGCCTCGTAGTGCATGTCTTGCACCTTCCTCTTGGCAAGCTCGTGAACAATCATCAAACACTCCCTTTTGCGCGTCCTGTCCATGTCGAAGAACTTCTACAAGTATGCACATAGGGAAAAAAGGGGGGTCAAAGCCACGAGTTCAAGTATATTTCATCCTCAAGGCGATTGAATTATGACAAGCGAAACAAACTTACCCAGAACAAAACCTGAACCTTCTCCGCGATGGTGGTGTAATTTTTTTCGGGATCTTCGGCATAGTGGTAATGCTTCCAAGTCCAAGCCACATCCTTTGAACCATTTGGGAGAGTGACAATCCCAAGAAAATACTTTCTAACCAAGGCTGCAAGGATGCTTGAGTAGCCACAATATGGCTTGATCCCATCCTCATATAGAAAGGCACTGCAAAATGAAAAGACAAGGTCAGTATGTGATAAAAATTACAATGTATCGTTTAGGGTCAAATCATGTACCTCGACCCAGCGGGCACGAGTACCTTGTCCGCATAGGGATAAGGTAGGTCAGGGAGTCTCGAAACCCCACGCCGATATGGAGCCTTCTCCCGCGGCACCAGGCTCGGGTCCATGGCCGCGTACTCCTCAAGGTACTGCGTCTCATCCTCTGGAGGAGCCCACCTCAAGGACGTGTCAAGCTCGTAGGGTAATGACCCCAACCCCTCATCCTCCTCCTCCTGCTGCTGCTCCTTCTCCTCCTCGTCAGAATCCGAGTGCGTCCCCTCATCCTCCTGACGCCGAACTGGCTCCTCCTCCTCCTCCTCGTCCTCCCCCTCCTGCTCCTGCTCCTGCTCGTCCTCCTCGAAGACCGGAGGGGGACTAGGAGTCCTCGCACGCCTCACACGCCCCCGCCGCTGTGAATTGCGCGGTGGAGCACTAGCACTAGAACTAGTAGGTTGCTTCCCCCTGGCATCTTTTGAACCACCAGTCACAAGTTTTGCCAAGCTTTTCATCTTTCTTGTAACTCCCTTTCCCCCTGGCATCTTTCAATCACCTGCAAAATAGAGTGAAAAGAGTAGTTTATTAGTACACATCAGTGACACAAGATTCGTAACAGTACAATAATACTCAAGTTTTAAACACACACTATATTCGTATCAGCAAAGACGTAAGAAGAGAAATACTTCCATGATCCATATAGCATGGGTATGAGACGCGGCAAGCCAAGGAAAGGATTCGATCTCCACGGCAACGACTCCTCAAAAGGAATCGTTGTCGTGGATCGAGAATCCTTTCCTGGGCTTGCCACCGTCACATGCCCATGCTATATGAATCTCGAAAATACCTGTCCTCAAGCCTTCCTTGTGTTTCTCCAAAGACGAAAGGAAAGAAACCATTTCACGATTCATATAACAATGTCGCCCATGCTATACGAATAATGAAGTAATGTCTTTCCTTTCGACTTTAGGGCTATCTAATCTATTCCATTTAAGTCACGCTAGCTAATCTATTCGTATCAGCAAAGACGAAAGAATAGAAATACTTCCATGATCCATATAGCATGGGTATGAGACACGGCAAGCCAAGGAAAGGATTCGGTCTCCACGGCAACGACTCCTCAAAAGGAATCGTTGTCGTGGATCGAGAATCCTTTCCTAGGCTTGCCACTGTCACATGCCCATGCTATACGAATCTCGAAAATACTTGTCCTCTCTCGACTTTGGGGCTACGAGATGAAGCCTCCCTTGTGTTTCTCCAAAGACGAAAGGAAAGAAACCACTTCATGATTCATATAACAATGTCGCCCATGCTATACGAATAGTGAAGTAATGTCTTTCCTTTCGACTTTAGGGCTATATAATCTATTTCATTTAAGTCACGCTATCTAATATATTTCATTTAAGTCACGCTAGATAATCTATCCGTATCGGCAAAGACGAAAGAAGAAATTTTATTACATAGAATAGAGTTCTTACAAATACAAAGACAAAAGGAAAGAAATTTTATTACATAGCCCGGCGGGATTACATAGGAAACACTGCTACAAAGATTATTACTACTACATGGATCAGAAGCCTGAGTCGGGATTATGAATTGGACGAGAGGTTTCGTCATCGCTATCATTTTCCGGCCACCAATAATCATCCACGAAACCTTGAGGTGGTCCCTGTGGATCGTTGACGTCAAGGCCTGCATGGAATGCCTCGAGCAAACTCACATCTTGTTGGTTGTGAACCTCCTCAGCTTCATCTTGCGCAGTGTCTTCCTTCTCAGCTTCTTCTTGCTCATCGTCTACGACCATGTCACCATCGGCGGACAGGTCGATAGTGAATTGCCCAGGGAGCCCTTCTTCCTGATAAAACTCGCCATCATTTGTTGAGGGGTCTAGGAGGCGGTAATCATCCTTGTTTGGCAAGGGCGGCCTATTGTGTGTCGGTACCGTCATGACAACATCCCAGTCCTGTAGACGTTTTGTCGGGTTTTGGCATGGGTACGGAAGATAGAATACTTGGAAGGCCTGAGTAGCCAAAATGTAAACATCATCTCCCGCATAAACGGAGTTTTTCTTAACTTCGACCAGTCCAATTTCAGGATCCCGTTTCACCTTATGTGGGTCAAACCAATGGCATTTGAATACAACGGGACTTAGCCCTTTGCCAAAACCGTAATTCAGCTCATATATACCCTCGACTCTTCCATAGTACAGGAGGCCATCTGATCCTTCACAAAAGACCCCGCTATTTTTTGTCTTCCGGTTGGGCCGACTAGTTGTGTATTCATGGGTATGGAAGCGATACCCATTCACGTCATAAGCATTGAACGTGTCGACTGAATGGTTAAAGCCCCTGGCAATATTTCTTAGCTCGGGTTGCATATCTTTGTCAGTTCTTGCCTACAAGTTAGAACAAGAAGTTTAGCATAAGAAGTTTATCACAAGAAGTGTAGCACAGCAAGTTTGCTCGAATAGTACCAGACCACAGAACCAGCTGACGAAACCGAAACCACCACCCTTATCGAAAAGATCCTGCTCCTCTTAAGGGTTAGGCTCCCTATTTGGATTCTTCCAATGTGCACTCTTGAATCGTCTATAACAATTTGAAAGGAGTGTTAGGCACGGACATAGCAGTGAATGTTTGCGGAAAACAAAATGGTGAGCACTTACTCGATGTACGGCTTCACTTCTTCCATGGTGTTCAAGACATATGAGTGGATCAACTCCCGCTCAAGTTTTTTCATTACGAACCTCTTTGTGCCACTTGATTTGCCACCTAGCCCAACGAAGATGCTAAGATTGGGTACATCTTCAGGGTTGGCGGCATTGTAACGAAACACTGGGTTGTGCTTTGTGGGAATGTTGGCATCATAGTGCTTTGTGGTGAAGTTTGCAACCTCCTCGTTAAGGACTGCCTCGGCTATGGATGCCTCAATCTTGCATTTATTGCCTGTTTTCTTATGAAGCTTCTTTATTTCTCTCTCGGGCGGAAACTGCCAACGGGCCCAGATAGGTCCCCCCCTTTAAAGCCTCGTCCGCAAGATGCAAGATCATATGTTGCATTGGATTGAAGAACCCTGGCGGAAGGAGCATCTCTAGATCGCAAAGCAACTCGGGTGCCTGTTCATGTAGCTTCTCGAGCACTTTACGGTCTAACTCCCTAGCACAAATCTGGCGGAAGAAAAAGCTCAACCTCGACAGCACTCGCCAAGTCTCCTCATCGACATAGCCTCGAATCATCACCGGCATTATCCGCTCAAGCCATACGTCGTAGTCATGACTCTTGAGCCCTTGTACTCACAACGTTTCAATGTTCGCACCCCTCATCCAGTTGGCCGCATACCCATCAGGCAAAAACAAACTTTGCACGATCCACTAGAATATCTCCCTTCTTTGGGGATTTGTTGGGTAGAAAGGAGACTTTGGCTTAGACCACCTTTTTCTGCCTTTGGCTCCAGGTGGCTGCATGTTCAACTTTGGCCTATCGCAAAATGCTTCTTGATCAATTCGAGCCTTGATGTTATCTTTCGTCTTCTTGGTTTGCATTATGGTGCTCCAAAGGGCCTCGCCGATATTCTTTTCGGTGTGCATTACATTAATGTTATGTGGGAGCTCAAGATACTCAAAATAAGGGAGCTTCCATAAGCAGGGAATGTGGATCCACTGGTGCGTATCCCCGTATCCCACGAAACCATTCCCATCGGAGTTTGGCTGGAGAGCTTCTAACTCAGCCTTGGTTTCCTTTCCGGTCTTTAGACGTGGCTTTGGATCATGGACAACACGGCCTTTCTTGAACCTCGTTTTGTCACTCCTGTATGGATGATTCGGCTCAGGACACTGTCAATGTTCATCAAAGCAGGAATACTTGCCTCCCTTCGACAGCCAGAAGAAAGTCAGAGCTTCCATGCACACTGGGCAAGGCCACTTCCCGTGTGTACACCAGCCGCAGAACAACGCACGTGCTGGTAGGTCATGCAGAGAGGTATGGTACCAGACATACATATCGAAGTGCTCGTTGTTTGAAGCGTCAAATGTTCGGATCCCCCGACCTTCCCAGCCACGAAGAAAGTCATCCACCAGCGGTTCTAGATACACATTCATGATCTTACCCGGGTATTTCGGCCCTGGGATTATCATCGAGACAAACATGTTCTCTGATCTCATGCAGACGCCAAGGGGGAGATTCAGGGGAATAACAAACACGGCCAAAGAATCAGATAATCGGTTTACATGCCATATGGATTGAACCCATAGGTTGATATGGCAACTGCTACGCTCCTCTTGTCACCGGCTTTCTCAGGATATTTCTTGACAAAGTTCTTCCATGCACTACCATCCGACGGATGTATCATCTTGTCGAGGTATCTGTTCCCTTCTACTGCCCACTGCATCTGCTGGGCAGTATCCTCGGTCATGAAGAGTCGCTGGAGCCTCAGTATGATTGGAAGATACCGAAGGATGTTTTGGGAAACCCCGGTCTGCCTCTTCTGACCATCACCATTGGGATCGACCTCAAAGTACCTAGAGGATTTGCAGCGGATACAATAATTTGTCTTAGCATGCTCCTTTGTGAATAGCATGCATCCCTTCGGACAAGCGTGTATCGGCTCATATGACAAGCGTGTATCGGCTCAAATAGTAGAAGTTCTCCGGCAAGAGGTGCCCTTTCGGCAGAATGCTGCCAACGACGGCAAGCATATCATCAAAGTTCTCTCTGGTCAAGTTCCTATGGCTCTTGAAGGCCAAAAGGCGAGCTATGGCATCCAGTTGGGTAACATTTGTATGTGCATGAAGGGGTCTCTGTGAGGCAAACAAAGTTCCGTAGTACTTTGCCGTGTTTTCCTCCGGCTCCTCACTTGTCTCCGCCTCCTGAGGTGTCTTCGACTCTACATGAGGGCTTTCAGGCGCATTAGCATTCACAAAGTTGTCTATGCACCTATCAAAACCAGCATCAAATTCTCCCCTTGGCCGACTCTGCTGCTGACTCTGCCGTGATTCCCTCCTAGCACGTTTCGCTAACTTTTCACCATGGAATGTCCAAGTCTTGTAGGATGGTGTGAACCTGTAACTGAGCAAGTGAGTACTCACATCATCCTTCGAATGTGTATTCAGGTTCTTGCATCTTGCACAGGGGCAGAAAATCCTTCTAGGTCTGCTGGGGATGGCAAATGCCCGGTTCACAAAGTCCTCGGCCTTTTCTTGCCATTCTGAGGTAAAATCCCACTTACTGACATAGCCATCATACATCCAGTCACGATTCTCCATCCTCTAATCAGTACCAAAAACGACATATATAATGCTTTTAATTAATCATGTCATATAAATACATCCGGTATTAGTTCGGTTAATTTTAGGAAACATATATATTTTACGTCATACATATATCCACCTATCTCTCTAATAGGTAAAGAGGGTCCTCTCAACCGTCGGATCCGTAGATTGAGTATGTTCTCCCTGCTCTACCCCAATCCGAGACAGAATTTCGGCAGCACCTCCCCACTGCTCTCCCGATACACGTCTCGGCAAAAAGCCAAGAGGGATGTGCATCCGGAGAACAACGGGGAGACGCTGCCGAAATCCTATCTCGGACAAGAGTAGAACAAGGAAAACATACCCAACTACGCATCCGCCGGCTGTCCCGATAAATGCCGTAAGAGTTACGCTTCATAATATGCGAGACCACTAATGCATATTTATCCGCGTAACCCTTACGGCCGGGAAGAGACGCCTAGGTATCACGATAGACTTGGTGATCTACACATGAAAATAACCCTAGGTACTTGCAAGATAGGAGAATAGATTTTTACCCTTAAAGCGTGATCAAGAGGTGAAGAAGGTCAGCGACCCTCCCGCAAAATGACCTACGTCGTCGACAACCCCACCCTCAGACTCGACACATATCCTGCATATACACATGCCAAAATTTAAACATAATAGATATAGACAACTAATATATCTACAACTAACATATCTACAACACTAGAAGTAACATATCTACAACTAACATATCTACAACTAATGTACTAACCTAATGTACTAACCTAATGTACTATCCTAATATCTACAACACTAGAACTACTACTAAATCTAAACATAATAGTAATATCTACAACTAGAACTACTACTAAATCTAAACACTAGAACTACTACTAAATCTAAACACTATCCTAATATCTACAACTAACCTATCCTAATTTAAACATAATAGTAATATAGGGAAAACAAATAAATAAAAAGGAAAAAAACATACCTTGTTGCCACTGCCGCCGGCTTGGTGTAGATGGGGGCGACGAGGTGAAGGAGGGGAGCGGCCGCGCCGCTCGGTAGAGGAGGGGAGCAGATGGCCGGAGCTCCTCTCGAGCCGGCCGGAGCTCCTCCCGAGCAGGAAGCGCACCACCTCGGGCGTGTGGGGCGGGGCGGGGCGGGGCGGGGCAGGACGGGGGAAGGGAGGAGGGGCGGCGGAGGCGGCGATGTGGGGCTGGTGGGGAAAGGCGGGGAGGGCCGTGACGGCTGGGTGGGGAGGGGCCGTGGGTGGGGGGCATGGGCGGCAAGGGCGGCGGGGCAGGGAAGGGAGCTGGGGGTCGATGCGCGCGGGGTGGGGCGAGTGGATAGGGCTCGCGTGGGCCCGCGCGGGACAATATCTAAGCCCGTCTTTGTCGTGTGCCGCACAAAAACACACGGCAAAGGACCTCTTTGTTGTGTGTCTGACGGCGAGAGACATACGGCAAAGGTTGCCGTGTGTTTGACGGCGAGAGGCACACGGCAAAGGACCTCTTTGCCGTGTGTTTTGTCCTTTGCCGTGTGCATTTAGGTATTTTCTAATTTTCTTTTTATTTTTTCTTTCAATTGTATTTATTTAAAGTTTTTAGTTAACTTTTTGTTGGCTATTTGTTAGTATTCAGACCATGGAAACACTAACTTTGCAATAGACCATACGATTTTAGAGGATGCGGAACTTCATTTCCATTAGTTAGACGATCCGAGGCCGGCAGATCATTAGGGTTTCGTGGGAGGAAGACCACGAGAACGTCGGAATCATATGAAAACTTGCATGTGTCCATAGCATATGTGTGTGAGTGTGGTGCAAGGTTGGTATATGTGCTTGCATGTGTCCCCCCTCGCATGCATGCGCTCTGTCAACACCCGGATTTTTCAATCCTAGATGCCTGTTATGCCATACATCGCAATCCCAGGATTACCATTTTTGCGAGACATAACAGAATTGGATACCATAGTACTTCATCCATTACAAACGATACACAAGTTCTTACACAAATAGGGATCTCATGATCCAGTTCTTAGTACAACATCAAGCAGCGGAATACGTAGTAATAACGGTAGCGTGGGCGAAGCTCCATCTTCGGGGTCACAGGCAATGCTGACGATGGGAGATGATCCTAGTTGTCGTAACCTTACCGGGGTCCATCCTCTAGGTACTCCTCTTCATAGGCTGGCCATGGGAATAGCCAGGGACAAAGCCATGAGTACTCTTTAAGTACTCGCAAACTAACACTAATAAGTAAGGGGGTTTTGGATAATAGGACACTAGGCTCTAGGGTTGTTTTGCAAAAGCCAGGTTTATCTCTACTCAGTTCCAGACTAGTCACGATTTTAGAACTCCTAAATGGGACCTTGTAATTCAGATCACAACTCTGTTGTGGTCAAGTCAAAGTCTCACTTTATTTCACGAGTCATTTTTCAAAAGGGTCTGACGGGGGAACAGTATGGCCACTCCAACTGTCCATAACCGCGGACGCGGCTATTCAAATAGTTTGACACTCTGCAGAGATTGTACACTTTCACCACAATATTCGATACATCCATCAGGAACAAATCCTGAATTCACCATACTCAGTATGCGGATAATCAATCCTAACCTTTCGATTACACCCCCTAGTATAAGCACCTCTCCTGTGAGTTTGGCCTCCCAACCATGACTCACTGTCATCTTGGGTACTGCACAGGTGGACAATCTTCACAAGGTATCCTCAGCTCAGACCTTGGCCGTGAGGGAACTAATACTAAGGTATATAAGTTTCCAGTCAAGCCCTACCCAATATTCGGGTATTGTGGTTGTACGATAAAATTGGAATGGTATCGCATCCAAACAACCATCAGTTTTATAAAGGGCTAAGGCTCATGCCTCAACATTTTCATCACCAAAATCATCAAGGGTTTGGAAACACATGTCCAAAACATTTCAATAGAATGATCCATCATTCCAAGGTTTTCATAACCATTTTTCCTCCAAGTAATCCCATCTAAGGTTGATCAAGTTCTATGCTTAGCACTAGCATCTATAGGTGGGGGTAGTAATGATGAGGGGTGGTACTAGTGGAGTTTTACTAAGTCCAACATTATATCTTAGACTGAGATCAAGGTTTCTATCTTAGGCCAAATTTTATGCTCTTTGAGAAACCTTTAGCACAACTGTCTAGTATCTACCGAACTCTTAGGTAGACTCTAAGTCAACTTTGATAAAGAAATAAAGAAAGAAGCTTGCCATAAAACTGGGTTTGGTTTAGCAAGTAGATATGATCACATATGCGTAAGGCATATCATATTCATATCACAAGTATGGGTTTGTGGCAACAATAGGGTACTTTGCAAGGGTTAGCTTGCATTGGTCAACTTGATTAGTAAAGCTTGCATAGGTATAGTGTCAGCTTGCCTTGTGCAGAGCAGTGGTTGAAGTTCTCCTCGGCTTCCTCTTCGTAGTATCCTCCTTCATCCTTGTAGTATCCTTGGTCGGTACTAGCGTCTAGGAATAAATACGAGGTACACAATCACCATACAATACTTAACTACTTGCAATCATCACACACAAGGGTCCTATAGATGATCTAGCATCATCTCTAACATTACAAGGTTAAGGCTTGGTTTAAAACTTTTTATTTTTAGAAAAGTAATTTATACTCATTGAAAAACTACTTAAGATTTAATATTCTCCAAACTAAACATGGGATCATGTTGACACATGTCATCACCACATATTGTAGTCCAAGAGAATGTGATTTAAGGTGGGGTCACAATTTAATAAGGTTTTACCCTTTTATTTTAATTAATTAAAGTGGCTAGAAATGCTTATGAAGCATTCTTTTATTCCTTGAACAAGATTTCTGCAAGTAAACCTATATATTTTTATATATTCTGAAAGGTATGGTTGAATGTGGTTTTTGAGAGTTGGAATCAACTCAAAAGCTTTTATGGTTTAAATTTGAAAATGTTTGAATGCAGAAAAACTTCTGCCTTGTTATTTTTTCTATGGTTGATCTACTGATCCAAATGACTTGAATCCAACGGGCTTGGATTAAGCATTCACATACCTTTCCAACAAAATTGGTTTCATGCAATTTGATGAACTGAATCGATCTGGGTTGATTTTTGAAGTTGGGTGCTGAAGTGTGTTTGAAAAGAAAAGAAAAAGGTTTAATTTGAATTGCTAGGCTGCGCGGGAAATTCTAACGGGCCGGCCTGCTAAGCGCAGTGCTCCCGCGAGCTGCGTAAGTAGGTGTCCCCACTCGTCAGTGACACGGGGCTGGGCGAAGCGGTATGGGGTGATGTGGATCGTTTGATCTAGCTCTAATCTAACGGATGTGGATCATCGTCGTCGCGAGACTGCTCCGGCGAGAACTAAACCTAGCGCGGCCAGTGGGGGTCGCTGGGGGCTCACCGGGGTACTGGCAAGGGTCAGCGAGGCGGGCGAACGACGAAGTCGACGACGGTGAACTCAGGAGTGGTCGTGGTAGCTCCTGGGGTGGCTCCAATCGCTGGCTCCTTTCTTCTCCGGCAGCGGCAGGCTCCAGTGAAATTCCGGCGAGGTGGTGCGCACCTTGCTCTGGGGATGGTGTGGCACGGTCAGTGGGGAGAGGGGAGTGAGATGGCGTGAAGAAATCGTGCGGGGGTGGCCTCTATTTATAGTCGAGCAAGGGGACCGTCGGGGCGCAAGGTGAGCTCGTCGGGGGCGACGTTACAGGCGGCTAATGGCATGGGCAAGGGTAGGGGACGGTGCTGTGTCTCCTGGCGATGCTCAATGGCATGGTCGCGAGGCATGGGGCGGTGTGGTTTGGTCTGGAACGGGCGGTGTTCTGCGCGGCAGAGGCGGCGTTTTCGACGGTGGGCGGTGGCTGTATGGCACGGGGCGGCAAACGGGGGTGTCTGGCGGTGTCCTGGGTCGGTGGTGATCGTGTGTGAGCGCGGTGAGGGCGGCGCGCGGTCTGTGGACGCTGGTCGCGGGTGGCGCTCTGGCGCATGCTCGGCATGGTCTGGGCGCGGCTTGTGCGCATGTTCCAGGGCTTGGCAACGCTCGTGACTGGGACAGTGAGTGGCGGTGGACGGTGGGCTGTCTCCCAGACATGCTGGCTAGGCTTGCTGCTGCTCCTAGCTTGCTGTCCACGATGGGGTGACATTGGGGTGCTCGGCTGTTCACCATTAATGGCAATGGCAAGCTCACAGGGGTGCTAGTGTTGGGCTAATCTTTCTAGATGATCTACTGGGTTGTGTGTGAGCTAACTAGGGAACAAGTTAGGCAAGAATCACTGCACACTATAGTGTTTGTGGTTTTGGTAGATTTGTGTCTGCAACCTGTTTGATGAAATGGCCGCATGAACTCAAGTTTTGAATTTTGAAATGATTTTTGGTGGGTTTGCTAGATTGGTTCTGGTGAGTCTGCAGATGCTTGGGTTTTGAAAATTGAGCTTGTTTGAGTGGGTTTTGAAAAAGTGGGATCTTCCCATATGAAGAAGATTCAATTTTGAAATGTCATTTAAACTATGCATTTGAAAGTTTATGGATGATCACAAAGTGGGCCTTGATACTCTGTTATGAGTACATTCAAGGGGTGCAAAGATCCAGAAAAGTTTCTGTTAGGTTCTGAAAGTTTGAGATAGCCAAAGTAGGCATGAGAGTTAAATTGGTCAAAATGACCATTCCCTTAATATATTTGTTTTGATTTATTTGTCTTTAGGAAAAGTGTGGGAAATGTTTTAGATGATGTTATTTTCACCTTAGAAACATTTTACAAGCAATGGATCACACAAACAAGGTGGGTTTAGAGGATTTCAAAAATCTATGCATTCTCATATGCATGCATTCATGAATCCATTTAGAAAAGTTTTTGTTGACCCTAATCTTGATGATTAGTGTTTTGATGATCTAAGTTTGATATTTTTGGGATGTTACAAACCTTCCCCCCTTAAACAAAATCTCGTCCCGAGATTTGAAAAGGACGAAAAGATTACCTAGGGTTTGAAGAGATCTGGAAACTCCGTTCTGATGTGATCTTCGCGTTCCCAGGTAGCTTCTTCTTCTGTGTGATTGCTCCACTGAATCTTGAGAAACTTGATGCTCCGGGTTCTGGTGGTTCGAAAGGCTTCCTCCAATATACGGATGGGCACTTCGGGATAGGTCAGGTCATCGTTGATCTCTATGGTCCGGTGGTCGATATTCTTGAACACTTCGGTCTTCTCGGGGACTTCGAGACATTTGCGAAGTAACGAGATATGGAACACATTGTGTACAGATGACATCTCTTCAGGTAGCTCCAGTTGATAAGATACTTCTCCTCGACGGTTCAAAATTTTGAAAGGTCCGATATATCTGGGGGCTAACTTTCCTTTGAGTTGGAAACGCTGCATTCCCTTCAATGGCGACACTTTCAGATAAACAAAATTTCCGATGTTGAAGGCGAGGTCTCGACGTCTCTTGTCGGCATAACTCTTCTGTCGGGACTGGGCGGTCTTGAGATGTTCACGAATCTTGTGAACCTTCTCTTCTGCTTCTCGTAGGATGTCGGGTCCGAAGATCTGACTCTCTCCTACTTCCGACCAGTTCAAAGGGGTGCGGCACTTTCTTCCATACATGAATTCAAAGGGGGCCATTTGCAAACTGGCTTGGTAACTATTGTTGTAAGAAAATTCTGCAAACGGCAGACAGTCTTCCCACTTGGATCCAGATTCTAGCACACATGCTCTAAGCATATCTTCGAGTATTTGATTTACTCGCTCCGTTTGTCCATCGGTCTGAGGGTGATACGCGGTACTGAAATCTAGGCGGGTTCCTAAACCTTCTTGGACTTCCTTCCAGAATCTCGAGGTAAACTGAGTTCCTCGATCCGATACTATGTTCTTGGGGACTCCGTGCAAACTAACGATTCTAGCGATGTACAACTCCGCTAGCTTCGAACTCTAATAGGTGGTTTTGACGGGCAAGAAATGGGCTACTTTGGACAATCTGTCCACTATGACCCAAATAGAGTCATTTCCCCTACTAGAAGTGGGTAGTCCAGTGATAAAGTCCATTCCTACAGAATCCCATTTCCATTCCAGAATTTGCAAAGGTTGCAACAATCCAGTGGGTCTTTGATGTCCTGCCTTGACTCGCTGACATATGTCACACTTGGCGATATAGCTTCCGATTTCTCTCTTCATCTTATGCCACCAAAATTGCTCTTTCAAATCTTACATCTTAGTTCCTCCGGGATGGATAGAATAAAGAGTATCATGAGCCTCCTTCAAGATAACTTCTTTCAACTCCGAATCTGCTGGTACACAAAGGCGTCCTTTGTACCACAAAACTCCTTCTTCGTCCTCGGTGAATCCAGGTACTTTGCCTATACCGATACGACGCTTGATTCCGTCGATACTAGCATTTCCTTTCTGCGCCTTTTTAATCTGACTGATCAAAGTGGGCTGAAGTTCTATGCTAGCCAAAAATCCTTCACTTACTAATTCTATTCGAAAATCTTCCATCTCCTTGTGCAGACTTGGTTGCTCCTTCAAAATCATGGAGTTCAAGCGGCACGGCAATCTGCTAAGGGCATCGGCTACCACATTGGCTTTTCCAGGGTGATAGTGAATGTCCAGGTCGTAATCCTTGATTATCTCAATCCATCTTCTCTGCCTCATATTCAGCTCCTTCTGAGTGAATATATACTTTAGGCTCTTGTGATCCGAATAGATCTCACAACGATTTCCCATTAGGTAATGTCTCCATGTCTTTAAGGCTAGAACTACGGCTGCGAGTTCGAGGTCATGGGTTGGGTAATTTTGTTCATGTTGCTTCAATTGTCGAGATATATAGGATATAACTTTTCCTTCTTGCATTAGCACACATTCGAGACCAATCTTGGATGCGTCACAATACACATCGAAGGGCTTCGTGATATCCGGCATAATCAGGATTGGGGCTGAAATCAATCTCCTCTTGAGTTCTTGAAAACTTGCTTCACACTTGTCGGTCCATTCAAACTTCTTGTCCTTCTTCAGCAATTGGGTCATGGGTCGGGCGATACTTGAAAATCCTTCTACGAATTTGCGGTAATATCCCGCCAATCCGAGAAAAGCACGAACTTGGGTTTGAGTGGTTGGGGCTTGCCAATCTTCTACATCTTTCACTTTGGCAGGGTCAACGGCAATTCCTCCGGCTGCTACAATGTGACCGAGGAATCCTACCTCTTGTAACCAGAATTCACATTTGCTAAACTTTGCATACAACTGATGCTCTCTAAGGGTTCCAAGAATGGTCCTTAGGTCTAGCTCATGTTCTTCTTCTGATTTGGAATAAATCAGAATGTCATCGATGAAAACAACGACAAACTTATCGAGGAAGTCCCAAAAATCTTATTCATGAGGTTCATGAAATAAGCGGGGGCATTGGTTAATCCAAAAGACATGACTGTATACTCGTACAATCCATATCTAGTGGTAAAGGCAGTCTTTGGAATATCCTCTGCACGAATTTTGAGTTGATGATAGCCAGTTCTAAGATCAATCTTAGAAAACACTTGGGCACCAGTCAACTGATCAAACAAATCTTCTATCTTGGGCAAGGGATACTTGTTCTTGATGGTGACGTCATTCAACTTCCGATAATCCGTACACAGATGGTTACCTCCATCTTTCTTGTCCACAAACAAGACAGGTGATCTCCATGGGGACGCGCTTGGTTGAATCAATCCGATTTCCAACATGGAATCCAGTTGCTTCTTCAGTTCTTCTAGTTCCGACGGGTTCATACTATAGGGTCTCTGGGCTATGGGTCCTGTTCCGGGGATTAGTTCGATGATAAACTCGATATCCCGATCTGGGGGCATACCGGGCAAAACATCTGGAAATACATCAGGGTATTCGCAGACTATCCGAACTTGGTCAATGGTAGGTTGGTCTAGACTCTTGTTACACTTGAATTGGCGAGGTAAGGTTTCAAATATATGTTCGACTGATATTCCGGTGGTACTGGTCATGGTGATGGCTTTCTTGGCACAGTCAATCAATCCTTTATGCTTGGACATCCAATCCATTCCTAGTACTACTTCCAAACCTTTAGTTCCGAGTACTATTAGATTAGCATAAAAATCTATGCCATGGATTCGGATAGGGACGGCTTTGCAAATTTGCCTAGCCTTGGTGGTTAATCAGGGAATTTGTACAATCATCACATGCTTCAATTTGGTTGGTTGAATTTTACTAGTGCAGGCAAATTCTTCGGTGACAAATGAATGTGATGCACCAGAATCAAACAACACTCTTGCAAGTACTGAATTAACAGAAAACATACCCAGCACGACGTCTGGCGCTTCCTGAGCTTCTTCAGCATGCATGAGAAAAAGACGGCCATTGCGGTTGAGTGAATTTCCTGGGGCAAATCTTCTCCATGGCTGGACACGACGCTGCTGCTAAGCTGGGACATTGGTATTAGGGGCTGTAGCATTCTTCTTGTTGGGACACTCGTTGGAATAGTGGCCTTTATTTCCACAGTCATAACAGGTCACTTGTGACATGTCCTTGGCTGTGACAGGCACAGCATTGCTTCCAGTCCTTGGGGCAGTGTTGGGGTTGGTGGTAGTATTGTTGGTGTTGAACTTGGGTGGGGCACGGGTGAAATTTCTAGAGTTGCCGGGGTTGTTGTGATTTCCTCCGGGTCTAGGGTTTCCACGGTTGGTATAGGTCGGACGGGTCATAGGTGGTCTGTTGGTTCTTGGGGCAAATCCTGGAGATGGGTTGGGGCGATACTTTGGGGTCTGATGGGTTCCTGGTTGATGCATCATGCGACGCTTGCGGTTCTCATTGGCTTGGTTGATCTTTCCTTCCATCTGGATGGCTGAATCGACAAGGGCTTCAATATCAACAAAGGGGATATTGACTAACACCGTCTGCATCTCGTCATGCAGACCATTCAAGAATCTTCTTTCTTCTTGGCTTCGGTGTCTATATCGTCCGGGGCATACCTAGCTAATGACAAAAATTTGTCACGGTATTCCACTACAGTCATCCTCCCTTGCTTCAACTCTCTGAACTCGTCTCTCATTCTCTTGATTAAACCTGGTGGCACATGGGTTCTGCTAAACTTGACCTTGAATTCCTCCCAGGTCATCATCTGGCCTCCGGTCATTGCACGAACACTGTTCCACCATGCCCTAGCATCTCCGGCTAGATAATGGGTGGCGAACAAGACTTTCTCATTGGCTTCCACTCCGGCTACTTCTAAGTTATTTTCCATGGTTTGCAGCCAATCATCGGCATCTAAGGGTTCTTCTGACTTGGTGAAAACGGGTGGGTTAGTATTCTGGAAATTCTTGAGCTTAGATCCATGGTTGTCCTGATTTCCGTGGCCTTGGTTGTTATGGGCTAGCTGGGCGATCTGTTGCAGAGTGGCTAGGTTGGCTTGACGTTCCGCTCTTTCAACTTCGCGGTCAGAAGTCAACATTTGCAGGATCTGCAACATCGGGTCCGGGGCTGAACCACTTCCTCCACGTGGCATCTGAAGATTTAGATAGATCATGAGAAAAGAGGGAAATTGCTAAGGTTTTGGGTCTTTGAAAAGTTTTTGGAGTTTGACTCAAGTTTTCTAGCAACTTGCTTTTTCATTCATTCACTCATAGCACACAGTACAACACACACCACAACAAGGAAAAACAGATGGTTTTAAGAACCATTCTGGGAGCTACGATACAGTGGGACCGACTACTACTCACTACGCTAGTGCTCAGTGCTACTACTCCTCGGAGTCTGTGGCTTCATCATCTTCAGGATCATCGATGAAGGCGAAATCATCCTCATCGGTGAAGAAGTCCATGGCCTGATCCTCCAGAAAATCATCGTCATCGCTGAGATAAGAGTAAGGGTCTCCACGAAGATCTTCTCCGGCATTCTCCCTTTCCTCCAACTGCATGTCCCTCTCGTGGATGGTCTCTTCCAGAGATGAGATGCGATGGCGAAGACGGGCAATAATGCGCTCCTTCTTATCGAGCTGACAGCGGCGAGACTTGCGATCTTTTGCTAGCATGGCGATGGTCTGATCCTTCGTCTTGATGATGGCAGACTTGTGGTTGTAATAGTCACGGCAGTTGTCCAACTCTTGCTGACGATCGTACATCATGAAGCTGAGGTGGTCCAATTGAGTCTTCATCTCGGGGTGGTATGGGGCTTCCAGTGGTTGTCCATTTGCATCACGTCTTGGGAAAAACTCAAAGCGAGTACCCTTGATCTGATTGATGCTCTGCCCACACAGACGGGAAAGAGCTTCCTGCATTGCTCTGGCAAGTCCATCGAGCCAGTTGTTCTCTCTTAAGTTGAACTGAATTCCTTCCGCAGTGGGAGGTTCAATCTTTCCTCGGAGACTGGCAACAATTAGCCACTGCAGATCTTCTCCTCCTTGATCATTGAGATGAGCTCCGAAGAACTCACGGTGCGGACGCTCCAGAAGTTCCGAAAGATGATCCAGATCCCTCTCAAAGATAAGGTCTCCTCCATTCCCGAGTTGATAAAACTTGCTGTACTTCACGTCCATCTATAAAAATAGAGGATGAGTAGATTAGCAGAGTGATCAAGTGTGTCAAAATTTTATCTATTTTGCAAGAGTTTTTGGGGAACATGAAGTTTTATTAAAGAATTAAAGAGGTAAGAATGAGAATAAGTTTTTGTAAATATTTGTTTTCTTTGGTTTTTGAAACTAGGTTTTCGGTTCAACGTCCAACCTAACTAGGGTCTCCTATGGTCAGGATGGCTCTGATACCAACTTGTCAACACCCGGATTTTTCAATCCTAGATGCCTGTTATGCCATACATCGCAATCCCAGGATTACCATTTTTGCGAGACATAACAGAATTGGATACCATAGTACTTCATCCATTACAAACGATACACAAGTTCTTACACAAATAGGGATCTCATGATCCAGTTCTTAGTACAACATCAAGCAGCGGAATACGTAGTAATAACGGTAGCGGTAAGCTCCATCTTCGGGTCACGCAATGCCGACGATGGGAGATGATCCTAGTTGTCGTAACCTTCCGGGTCCATCCTCCGTACTCCTCTTCATAGTCTGCCATGGAATAGCAGGACAAAGCCATGAGTACTCTTTAAGTACTCGCAAGCTAACACTAATAAGTAAGGGGGTTTTGGATAATAGGACACTAGGCTCTAGGGTTGTTTTGCAAAAGCCAGGTTTATCTCTACTCAGTTCCAGACTAGTCACAATTTTAGAACTCCTAAATGGGACCTTGTAATTCAGATCACAACTCTGTTGTGGTCAAGTCAAAGTCTCACTTCATTTCACGAGTCATTTTTCAAAAGGGTCTGACGGGGGAACAGTATGGCCACTCCAACTGTCCATAACCGCGGACGCGGCTATTCGAATAGTTTGACACTCTGTAGAGATTGTACACTTTCACCACAATATTCGATACATCCGTCAGGAACAAATCCTGAATTCACCATACTCAGTATGCGGATAATCAATCCTAACCTTTTGATTACACCCCCTAGTATAAGCACCTCTCCTGTGAGTTTGGCCTCCCAACCATGACTCACTGTCATCTTGGGTACTGCACAGGTGGACAATCTTCACAAGGTAGCCTCATCTCAGACCTTGGCCGTGAGGGAACTAATACTAAGGTATATAAGTTTCCAGTCAAGCCCTACCCAATATTCGGGTATTGTGGTTGTACGATAAAATTGGAATGGTATCGCATCCAAACAACCATCAGTTTTATAAAGGGCTAAGGCTCATGCCTCAACATTTTCATCACCAAAATCATCAAGGGTTTGGAAACACATGTCCAAAACATTTCAATAGAATGATCCATCATTCCAAGGTTTTCATAACCATTTTTCCTCCAAGTAATCCCATCTAAGGTTGATCAAGTTCTATGCTTAGCACTAGCATCTATAGGTGGGGGTAGTAATGATGAGGGGTGGTACTAGTCGAGTATTACTAAGTCCATCATTATATCTTAGACTGAGATCAAGGTTTCTAGCTTAGGCCAAATTTTATGCTCTTTGAGCAACCTTTAGCACAACTGTCTAGTATCTACCGAACTCTTAGGTAGACTCTAAGTCAACTTTGATAAAGAAATAAAGAAAGAAGCTTGCCATAAAACTGGGTTTGGTTTAGCAAGTAGATATGATCACATATGCGTAAGGCATATCATATTCATATCACAAGTATGGGTTTGTGGCAACAATAGGGTACTTTGCAAGGGTTAGCTTGCATTGGTCAACTTGATTAGTAAAGCTTGCATAGGTATAGTGTCAGCTTGCCTTGTGCAGAGCAGTGGTTGAAGTTCTCCTCGGCTTCCTCTTCGTAGTATCCTCCTTCTTCCTCGTAGTATCCTTGGTCGGTACTAGAGTCTAGGAATAAATACGAGGTACACAATCACCATACAATACTTAACTACTTGCAATCATCACACACAAGGGTCCTATAGATGATCTAGCATCATCTCTAACATTACAAGGTTAAGGCTTGGTTTAAAACTTTTTATTTTTAGAAAAGTAATTTCAACTCATTGAAAAACTACTTAAGATTTAATATTCTCCAAACTAAACATGGGATCATGTTGACACATGTCATCACCACATATTGTAGTCCAAGAGAATGTGATTTAAGGTGGGGTCACAATTTAATAAGGTTTTACCCTTTTATTTTAATTAATTAAAGTGGCTAGAAATGCTTATGAAGCATTCTTTTATTCCTTGAACAAGATTTATGCAAGTAAACCTATATATTTTTATATATTCTGAAAGGTATGGTTGAATGTGATTTTTGAGAGTTGGAATCAACTCAAAAGCTTTTATGGTTTAAATTTGGAAAATGTTTGAATGCAGAAAAGCTTCTGCCTTGTTATTTTTGCTATGGTTGATCTACTGATCCAAATGACTTGAATCCAACGGGCTTGGATTAAGCATTCACAGACCTTTCCAACAAAATTGGTTTCATCAAATTTGATGAACTGAATCGATCTGGATTGATTTTTGAAGTTGGGTGCTGAAGTCTGTTTGAAAAAAAAGAAAAAGGTTTAATTTGAATTGCTGGGTTGCGCGGGAAATTCTAACGGGCCGGCCTGCTAAGCGCAGTGCTCCCGCGGGCTGCGTAAGTGGGTGTCCCCACTCGTCAGTGATACGGGGCTGGGCGAAGCGGTATGGGGTGATGTGGATCGTTCGATCTAGCTCTAATCTAACGGCTGTGGATCATCGTCGTCGCGAGACTGCTCCGGCGAGAACTAAACCTAGCGCGTCCAGTGGGGGTCGCTGGGGGCTCACCGGGGTACTGGCGAGGGTTGGTGAGGCGGGAGAACGACGAAATCGACGATGGCGAACTCAGGGGTGGTCGCGGTAGCTCCTGGCGTGGCTCCAATCGCTGGCTCCTTTCTTCTCTGGCAGCGGCAGGCTCCAGTGAAATTCCGGCGAGGTGGTGCGCGCCTTGCTCTGGGGATGGTGTGGCACGGTCAGTGGGGAGAG
Organism: Avena insularis; assembly: GCA_023614405.1. Classification (NCBI taxonomy): domain Eukaryota; kingdom Viridiplantae; phylum Streptophyta; class Magnoliopsida; order Poales; family Poaceae; genus Avena; species Avena insularis. Next base: position 16,498,170 of record CM042691.1, read on the forward strand.
GGGAGTGAGATGGTGTGAAGAAATCGTGCGGGGGTGGCCTCTATTTATAGTCGAAAGGGACGCTGGGCGCAAGGTGAGCTCGTCGGGGGCGACGTTACAGGCGGCTAATGGCATGGGCAAGGGTAGGGGACGGTGCTGTGTCTCCTGGCGATGCTCAACGGCATGGTCGCGAGGCATGGGGCGGTGTGGTTTGGTCTGGAACGGGCGGTGCTCTGCGCGGCAGAGGCGGCGTTTTCGACGGCGGGCGGTGGCTGTATGGCACGGGGCGGCAAACGGGGGTGTCTGGCGGTGTCCTGGGTCGGTGGTGATCGTGTGTGAGCGCGGTGAGGGCGGCGCGCGGTCTGTGGACGCTGGTCGCGGGTGGCGCTCTGGCGCATGCTCGGCATGGTGCAGCGGCGCTGCGTGGTCCAGGGCTTGGCAACGCTCGCGGTTGGGATAGGCAGTGGCGGTGGACGGTGGGCTGCCTCCCAGACATGCTGGCTAGGCTTGCTGCTGCTCCTAGCTTGCTGTCCACAATGGGGTGACATTGGGGTGCTCGGCTGTTCACCATTAATGGCAATGGCAAGCTCACAGGGGTGCTAGTGTTGGGCTAATCTTTCTAGATGATCTACTGGGTTGTGTGTGAGCTAACTAGGGAACAAGTTAGGCAAGAATCACTGCACACTATAGTGTTTGTGGTTTTGTTAGATTTGTGTCTGCAACCTGTTTGATGGAATGGCCGCATGAACTCAAGTTTTGAATTTTGAAATGATTTTTGGTGGGTTTGCTAGATTGGTTCTGGTGAGTCTGCAGATGCTTGGGTTTTGAAAATTGAGCTTGTTTGAGTGGGTTTTGAAAAAGTGGGATCTTCCCATATGAAGAAGATTCAATTTTGAAATGTCATTTAAACTATGCATTTGAAAGTTTCTGGATGATCACAAAGTGGGCCTTGATACTCTGTTATGAGTACATTCCAGGGGTGCAAAGATCCAGAAAAGTTTCTGTTAGGTTCTGAAAGTTTGCGATAGCCAAAGTAGGCATGAGAGTTAAATTGGTCAAAATGACCATTCCCTTAATATATTTGTTTTGATTTATTTGTCTTTAGGAAAAGTGTGGGAAATGTTTTAGATGATGTTATTTTCACCTTAGAAACATTTTACAAGCAATGGATCACACAAACAAGGTGGGTTTAGAGGATTTCAAAAATCTATGCATTCTCATATGCATGCATTCATGAATCCATTTAGATAAGTTTTTGTTGACCCTAATCTTGATGATTAGTGTTTTGATGATCTAAGTTTGATATTTTTGGGATGTTACACGCTCTAACCTAGAAGCCAAGGTTCTAGACCTGTATAAGGGGGAATCTCCCTGTTACGGTGAAACCGGGCCGTATAGTGCCCCAACTTGTGAACCAACATGGTTTCACATCATCCCATGACATAATCAAACACAAAACAAGAGAGAGCTATGCCAGGCTACCCTCATCAGAAGAATGTCTAGGGGGTAGACGATCCGAGGCCCACAGAAAGACCACGAGAACGTCGGAATCATCTGAAAACTTGCATGTGTCCCTAGCATATGTGTGTGAGTGTGGTGCAAGGTTGGTATATGTGCTTGCATGTGTCCCCCTCGCATGCATGCGCTCTAACCTAGAAGCGAAGGTTCTGGACCTGTATAAGGGGGAATCTCCCCGTTACAGCGAAACCGGACCGTATAGTGCCCCGACTTGTGAACCAACATGGTTTCACATCATCCCATGACATAATCAAACACAAAACAAGAGAGAGCTATGCCGGGCTACCCCCATCAGAATAATGTCTAGGGGGTAGACAATCCGAGCCTCGCAGATCATCAGGGTTTTGCCGGAGGAAGAACACGAGAACGTTAGAATCATCTGATAACTTGCATGTGTCCCTAGAATATGTGTGTGAATGTGGTGCAAGGTTGGTATATGTGCTTGCATTTGTCCCCCCTCGCATGCATGCGCTCTAACCTAGAAGCGAAGTTTCTGGACCTGTATAAGGGGGAATCTCCCCGTTACGGTGAAACCGGACCATAGAGTGCCCCAACTTGTGAACCAACATGGTTTCACATCATCCCATGACATAATCAAACACAAAACAAGAGAGAGCTATGCCGGGCTAGCCCCATCAGAAGAATGTCTAGGGGGTAGACGATCCGAGGCTCGCAGATCAGGGTTTCGCCGGAGGAAGACCAAGAGAACGTCGGAATCATCTGAAAACTTGCATGTGTCCCTAGAATATGTGTGTGAGTGTGGTGAAAGGTTGGTATATGTGCTTGCATGTGTCCCCCTCGCATGCATGCGCTCTAACCTAGAAGCGAAGGTTCTGGACCTGTATAAGGGGGAATCTCCCTGTTACGGTGAAACCGGAACGTATAGTGCCCCAACTTGTGAACCAACATGGTTTCACATCATCCCATGACATAATCAAACACAAAACAAGAGAGATCTATGCCGGGCTACCCCCATCAGAAGAATGTCTAGGGGGTAGACGACCTGAGCCCCGCAGATCATCAGGGTTTTGCCGGAGGAAGACCACGAGAATGTTAGAATCATCTGAAAACTTGCATGTGTCCCTAGCATATGTGTTTGAATGTGGTGCAAGGTTGGTATATGTGCTTGCATGTGTCCCCCCTCGCATGCATGCGCTCTAACCTAGAAGCGAAGGTTCTGGACCTGTATAAGGGGGAATCTCCCTGTTCCGGTGAAACCGGACCGTATAGTGCCCCAACTTGTGAACCAAAATGGTTTCACATCATAACATGACATAATCAAACACAAAACAAGAGATAGCTACTCTGGGCTACCCCCATCAGAAGAATGTCTAGGGGGTAGACGATCCGAGCCCCATGAGATCATCGTGGTTTCACGAGGAAGACCACTAGAACGTCGGAATCATCGAAAATTTGCATGTGTCCCTAGCATATGTGTGAGTGTGGTGCAAGGTTGGTATATGTGCTTGTCCCCCTCGCATGCATGCGCTCTAACCTAGAAGCGAAGGTTCTGGACCTGTATAAGTGGGAATCTCCCTGTTACGGTGAAACCGGACCGTATAGTGCCCCAACTTGTGAACCAACATGGTTTCACATCATCCCATTACATAATCAAACAAAAAACAAGAGAGAGCTATGCCGGGCTACCCCCATCAGAAGAATGTCTAGGGGGTAGACGATCCGAGGCTCGCAGATCAGGGTTTCGCCGGAGGAAGACCACGAGAACGTCGGAATCATCTGAAAACTTGCATGTGTCCCTAGAATATGTGTGTGAGTGTGGTGCAAGGTTGGTATATGTGCTTGCATGTGTCCCCCTCGCATGCATGCGCTCTAACCTAGAAGCGAAGGTTCTGGACCTGTATAAGGGGGAATCTCCCCGTTACGGTGAAACCGGACCGTATAGTGCCCCAACTTGTGAACCAACATGGTTTCACATCATCCCATGACATAATCAAACACAAAACAAGAGAGAGCTATGCCGGGCTACCCCCATCAGAAGAATGTCTAGGGGTAGACGATCCAGGCTCATATATCGTGGTTTGCCGGAGGAAGACCACGAGAACGTGGAATCATCTGAAAACTTGCATGTGTCCCTAGAATATGTGTGTGAGTGTGGTGCAAGGTTGGTATATGTGCTTGCATGTGTCCCCCCTCGCATGCATGCGCTCTAACCTAGAAGCGAAGGTTCTGGACCTGTATAAGGGGGAATCTCCCCGTTACGGTGAAACCGGACCGTATAGTGCCCCAACTTGTGAACCAACATGGTTTCACATCATCCCATTACATAATCAAACAAAAAACAAGAGAGAGCTATGCCGGGCTACCCCCATCAGAAGAATGTCTAGGGGGTAGACGATCCGAGGCTCGCAGATCAGGGTTTCGCCGGAGGAAGACCACGAGAACGTCGGAATCATCTGAAAACTTGCATGTGTCCCTAGCATATATGTGCGAATGTGGTGCAAGGTTGGTATATGTGCTTGCATGTGTCCCCCCTCGCATGCATGCGCTCTAACCTAGAAGCGAAGGTTCTGGACCTGTATAAGGGGGAATCTCCCTGTTACGGTGAAACCGGACCGTATAGTGCCCCAACTTGTGAACCAACATGGTTTCACATCATCCCATGACATAATCAAACACAAAACAATAGAGAGCTATGCCGGGCTACCCCCATCAGAAGAATGTCTAGGGGGGTAGACGATCCGAGCCCCGCAGATCATCAGGGTTTCGCCAGAGGAAGACCACGAGAATGTCGGAATCATCTGAAAATTTGCATGTGTCCCTAGCATATGTGTGTGAGTGTGGTGCAAGGTTGGTATATGTGCTTGCATGTGTCCCCCTCGCATGCATGCGCTCTAACCTAGAAGCGAAGGTTCTGGACCTGTATAAGGGGGAATCTCCCCGTTACGGTGAAACCGGACCGTATAGTGCCCCAACTTGTGAACCAACATGGTTTCACATCATACCATGACATAATCAAACACAAAACAAGAGATAGCTACTCTGGGCTACCCCCATCAGAAGAATGTCTAGGGGGTAGACGATCCGAGCCCCGCAGATCATCAGGGTTTCGCCGGAGGAAGACCACTAGAACGTCGGAATCATCTGAAAATTTGCATGTGTCCCTAGCATATGTGTGTGAGTGTGGTGCAAGGTTGGTATATGTGCTTGCATGTGTCCCCCCTCGCATGCATGCGCTCTAACCTAGAAGCGAAGGTTCTGGACCTGTATAAGTGGGAATCTCCCCGTTATGGTGAAACCGGACCGTATAGTGCCCCAACTTGTGAACCAACATGGTTTCACATCATCCCATTACATAATCAAACAAAAAACAAGAGAGAGCTATGCCGGGCTACCCCCATCATAAGAATGTCTAGGGGGTAGACGATCCGAGGCTCGCAGATCAGGGTTTCGCCGGAGGAAGACCACGAGAACGTCGGAATCATCTGAAAACTTGCATGTGTCCCTAGAATATGTGTGTGAGTGTGGTGCAAGGTTGGTATATGTGCTTGCATGTGTCCCCCTCGCATGCATGCGCTCTAACCTAGAAGCGAAGGTTCTGGACCTGTATAAGGGGGAATCTCCCCGTTACGGTGAAACCGGACCGTATAGTGCCCCAACTTGTGAACCAACATGGTTTCACATCATCCCATGACATAATCAAACACAAAACAAGAGAGAGCTATGCCGGGCTACCCCCATCAGAAGAATGTCTAGGGGGTAGACGATCCGAGGCTCGCAGATCAGGGTTTCGCCGGAGGAAGACCACGAGAACGTCGGAATCATCTGAAAACTTGCATGTGTCCCTAGAATATGTGTGTGAGTGTGGTGCAAGGTTGGTATATGTGCTTGCATGTGTCCCCCTCGCATGCATGCGCTCTAACCTAGAAGCGAAGGTTACGGACACATATAAGGGGAATCTCCCCGTTACGGTGAAACCGGACCGTATAGTGCCCCAACTTGTGAACCAACATGGTTTCACATCATCCCATGACATAATCAAACACAAAACAAGGGAACATTCTAGAAGGTCCCGGAATGTCCGGCACTCCGGAGGGGGAAGGGTACATGAGTGTGTCATTACATATTGGAATGATTGCATCATGTACTAAGTATTCTTTCTGTCCCAAATAAAGGATTTATTTAAATCCTAAATTGAAAAGTCAAACGGCTAGTTTGAAAGTCAAACGGCAGTTTTGGGAAGTGGGAAAAGAGGAGGAGAGGTGGAGGCCGAGTTGGAGGAGGGTTCCTCCCCTTGGCCGGCGCACCTCCCTAGGCCGAGGTTGGGAGGAACTCCTCCCCTTGGCCGGCCAGCCCTCCCACCTATATAAGGAGGGGCAGGGCTCCCCTCCTAGACACACAAGTTTCCTATCCTCTAAACTAAACCCTAGATCTAGACCCCGGTTTAGAGCTATTCGGTTTAGAGCCTTCTAATTGGTTTAGAGCCTTCTAATTGGTGTGTCTAATTACTAGACCACTAATAGCCTCTCTCATAAGCTCCACCATACTCGCACCGGCTTAAGGCGAAGCCTCATGGATTTCCCTCTACTCCTGTACCACGCCAGTTGCCTTAGGAATCGCGAGGAGAGTGCTACAACCTCCGCTGCCTGCTGAACAAGGAGAGGAAGGTCTTCGACGAGTACCGAACGCAGACCGATCGGAGCGCTATGAACGCTTGGCCAGGAAGGATCGTCACGCGATCTTGAGATCGGAAAGAGTGCGACTACATCACCCACGAGAATCTGCTCGTTAAACACTTTGGAATCTTCGAGGGTGAGTTATTCCATCGACTCGCTACAATCTAGTAGATAGATCTTGGCTTGTTTGTTTGTATGCGGTAGAAAATTTTTGTTTTCCATGCTACGAACCCCACAAAGGGTATCGAGCCGTGTCTATATGTAGATCTGTTGCAGAGTAGAACACAATGGTCATTGTGGGTTGATGCTTTTATTGTAGATTGCTTTTCGTGTACTTTGCATCTTGCGGTATGTTGGGATGAAGCGGCCCGGGCTAACCTTACATGACATCGTTCATGAGACTTGCTCCACGCTTGACATGCAACTCGTTTTGCATAAGTGGCTTTGCGGGTGCCTGTTTCTCCTAGCATAGTAAAGATCCAATTTACAACGGGTGATCAACAATGCTAGTATCAATGTTGTGGTTCTTGTTCGTAAGTTAGAACGACACTTATTGAAAGCCCCAAACCACGTAAAATATGCAAAGAAAGTAGAGGCCTAACTTTGTTTTGCAGGTGTGCTGATGATGTGATATGGCCATGATTGTGATTATATTTGATGTATGCAATGTTCCTTATTGTAAGTTGGCAACCGGCAGAAGCCATATGGTTGTCTTTAAATTCTGTTAAGACCAGCGTGTCTATTCAAAATAGTTGTAATAGTTGAAGCTGGTGGACGACAACCATGAAGAAACATCATTGACCTTGATGCTATGCCGGTGATGATGGAGATCATGTTCGTGCTTGAAGATGGAGATCGGAAGCACAAAGAAGAAAGGCCATATCATATCACATATTATGAATTGCATGTGATGTTAATCCTTTATGCATCTTGTATTGCTTAGTAGACGACGGTAGCATTATAAGATGATCCCTCATACACATAAATTTCAAGTTCTAAAGTGTTCACCCTTAGTATGCACTGTTGCCAAAGCTTGCTGCTTCGAAGCACCACGTGATGATCGGGTGTCTTTGATTCCGCTGGTGACTACAAAGTAAGAAAGCCAGATTTGCTTATGCGGAAGCTAAGGTTTGATCTTGACGAGCCTAGCATGTATGCACATGGCCTCGGGAACACGGATCGCGAAAGGTAAAGCATGAATCATATAGTAGATATGATGAACATGATGATTGTTCGCCATTGAAACTATATCAACTCTCGTGATGATCGGTGTTGATGTAGTGGATTTGGTTCGTGTGATCACTAAAACAATGTGAGGGATGTTGTTTTGAGTGGGAGTTCACCTAGTTTAATTTCATTAATTAATTTGAACTCAATTTGTCATAAACTTAGTCTAAACTATTGCAAATATGTTGTAGATCAATGGCAGCCCCTACCATCAATTTTAATGCGTTCCTAGAGAAAGAAAAGTTGAAAAACAATGGAAGCAACTTCGCGGACTGGTTCCGCAATTTGAGGATTGTCCTCACAGTTGGTAATTTGACCTATGTGCTAGATGCACCGCTGGGTGACCCACCTGCAGCTGATGCTGCCGATGAAGTAAAGAATGTTTACCTCGCCGGAAGAATCAGTACTCCATAGTTCAGTGCTATCTTGTATGGTTTAGAATCGGAGCTTGTAAAAGGTTTGAAGAGTCGATCCATATGATATTGTCGAGGATCTCAAATTAATCTTTGAGACTCATGCGGCAATTGAAAGTTATGAAGCTTCAAAAGTTCTTTAACCGCAAGATGGAAGAGGGTAGCTCGTCGGTGAGCATGTGCTTAAGATGTGCAGGCACGCAAATAAACTTCAAAGTTTGGGTATAGTGATTCCTAATACTTTGGGAGTTTACCGCATCCTCCAATCACTACCACCAAGTTACAAGAACTTTGTGATGAACTACAACATGCGAACATGAACAAAGAGTTGCGAACTATTTGCTATGTTAAAATCTGCAGAAGTGGAGATTAAGAAAGAGCACCAAGTGTTGATGGTCAATAAGACCACCAAATTCAAGAAAGGCAAGTCTAAGCAAAAGGGACACTTCAAGAAGGGTGGTAAGAAAGCTGCCACGCCGACGAAGAAGACCAAGGCTGGACCTAAGCCTGAAACTGAATGCTTTTACTGCAAGGGAGAAGGTCACTGGAAGCGGAATTGCCCAAGGTACTTGGCAGATTTGAAGAACGGCAACATCAAGAAGAAAGGTATATCTGATATACATATTATTGATGTGTATCTCACTAGTATTAGTAGTAGTGCCTGGGTATTTGATACTGGTTCGTTGCTCATATTTGTAACTCAAACAGAGCTGCAGAATAAACGGAAGCTAGCGAAGAGCGAGGTGACGATGCGGCAGAGGAAGCGGATCAAAGGTTGATGTGATCGCTCGGCACGCTACCTCTTCATCTACCATCGGGATTAGTTTTATACTTAAATAATTGTTATTTGGTGCCTGCATTAAGCATGAACATTATATCAGGATCTTGTTTATTGCGAGACGGTTACTTGTTTAAATCCGAGAATAATGGTTGTTCGATTTATATGAGTAACATGTTTCATGCACATGCACCTTTGATAGATGGTCTATTCATATTGAATCTCGATAGTGGAAATACACATATTAATAACATTGAAGCTAAGCGTTTGAAATCAGCGATAACTCGACCTATATGTGGCAATCGCTGTCTTGGTCACATTGGAGTGAAGCGATGAAGAAACTCCATTCGATGGACTTCTTGAATCACTTGATTTTGAATCACTTGAAAGATGCGAAGCATGTATGATGGGTAAAATGACTAAGACTCCATTTTCTGGTATGATGGAGCGAGCTACGGACTTATTGGAAATCATACATACCGATGTATGTGGTCCAATGAGTGTAGCATCATGGTGGTTATCGTTATGTTCTTACCTTCACGGATGATTTGAGTAGATATGGGTATATCTATTTCATGAAACATAAGTCCAAACTTTCGAGAAGTTTAAGGAGTTTCAAAGTGAGGTAGAGAATCAACATAACAAGAAGATTAAGTTTCTACTCGATCGTGGAGGTGAATATCTAAGTTACGAGTTTGGCGAGCATTTGAAGAAATGTGGAATACTTTCGATTGACACCGCCGAACACCACAGTAATGGTGTGTCCGAACGTCATAATCGAACTCTCTTAGATATGGTTCGTTCTATGATGTCACTTACAGATTTACCACTATCATTTTGGGGTTATGCATTAGAAACAGCCGCATTCACTTTAAATAGGGCACCATCTAAATCCGTTGAAACGACACCGTATGAATTATGGTTTGGGAAGAAACCTAAATTGTCGTTCCTTAAAATTTGGGGATCTAAGCCTATGTAAAGAAGTTACAGCCGGACAAGCTTGAACCCAAAGCGAAAAATGCGTCTTCATAGGATACCAAGGAAACTATTGGGTATACCTTCTATCATAGATCCAAGGCAAAATCTTCGTTGCTAAGAATGGATCCTTTCTAGAGAAGGAATTTCTCTCGAAAGAAGTGACTGGAAGGAAAGTAGAACTCGACGAGGTTGTCGAACCTTCTCTCGAAATTGCGAGTAGCGCAGCACCGGAAGAAGTTCCTGTGGTGCCTGCACCAATAAGAGAGGAAGCTAATGATGGTGATCATGAAACTTCGGTTGAAGTTGCTACAGAACCTCGGAGGTCAACAAGAACTCGTACCATTCCAGATTGGTATGATTCCATCATGAATGTCATGTTGGTGGACAACACCGATGACCCCGAGACATATGAGGAAGCGATGATGAGCCCAGATTCCAATAAATGGCAAGAAGCCATGAAATCCGAGATTGGATCCATGTACGAAAACCAAGTATGGACTTTGGTGGACTTACCGGATGGCCGGAAGGCTGTCAAGAACAAATGGATTTTCAAGAAGAAAACAGATGCTGATGGTAATGTTACTGTCTATAAATCTCGACTTGTCGCAAAAGGGTTTTCGACAAATTCAAGGAGTTGACTACGATGAGACTTTCTCACCGGTAGCGAAGCTAAAGTCTGTGAGGATTATGTTAGCAATCGCTGCATATTATGATTATGAGATATGGCAGATGGATGTCAAAACAGCATTCCTCAATGGAGACATTGATGAAGAGTTGTATATGATACAACCCAAAGGTTTTGTCGATCCTAAAGATGCTAACAAGGTATGCAAGCTTCAACGGTCCATCTATGGATTGAAGCAAGCATCCTGAAGTTGGAATCAACATTTTGATAAGGTAATCAAAAGTTTTGGTTTTATACAAACTTATGGAGAAGCTTGTATTTACAAGAAAGTGAGTGGGAGCTCTGTAGCATTCTTAATACTGTATGTGGATGACATATTGTTGATTGGGAATGATGTAGACCTTCTTAATAGTGTCAAAGAGTATTTGAATAATAGTTTTTCAATGAAGGATCTTGGCGAAGCAGCTTACATATTAGGCATAAAGATTTATAGAGATAGATCGAAACGCCAAATATCATTGTCACAAAGTACATATTTGGACAAAGTTCTAAAGAGGTTTGGAATGGAAGATAGCAAGAAAGGATTCTTGCCCATGTTGCCCAATACGACCTTGAGTAAAACTCAAAGTCCGACATCGTCAGAAGATAGAGAAAGGATGAGTAAGACTCCCTATGCCTCAGCCATAGGATCTCTAATGTATGCCATGCTATGTACTAGACCCGACATCGCATATGCTGTTAGTCTAACTAGCAGATATCAAAGTGATCCAGGAGTGGATCATTGGACAACGGTCAAAAACATCCTTAAGTACTTGAGAAGAACTAAGGATATGGTTCTTTCTTATGGAGGTGATGAACAACTCGTTGTTAATGGTTACACTGATGCTAGTTGGAACACCGATCCGGATGATTCTAAATCACAACTGGATACGTATTTATTTTGAATGGTGCAGCGATTAGCTAGAGGAGTGCAAAGCAAAGCGTTGTGGCGAGATCTTCAACTGAATCGAATACATGGCTGCTCGGAGGCTTCACAAGTAGCGATATGGATGAAATTGTTCTTTTCTGACCTGGGTGTGGTTCCAAGTGCGCTGGACCCAATGTCTATCTACTGTGATAACATGGGCGCCATAGCCAATGCGCAAGAACCAAGGTCACACAAGAAGCTGAAGCATATCAAGCTGCGTTTTCACGCTATTCGAGAACATATCCAGGATGGGGATATAAAGATTTGCAAAGTACACACAGATCTGAATGTGGCGGATCCGTTGACTAAACCTCTCCCGAGGGCAAAACATGACCAACACCAAACTGCCATGGGTGTTCGGTATATTACCATGTAATCTAGATTGGATGACTCTAGTGCAAGTGGGAGACTGGAGATATGCCCTAGAGGCAATAATAAATATAGTTATTATTATATATCTTTGTGTTTATGATAAATGTTTACATTCATGCTATAATAGTATTAACAAGGAAACCATTAATACTTGTGTGATTTGTAAACTTAATTTGAAGTCCCTAGTATAGCCTCTATACTTCACTAGCTTGTTGGTTGATTGATGATTGTGGTTTCCCTATCATGAACATTGAGATGTTATCAACAACAAGATCATATCGTTAGGAGAATGATATGGTGGACATACTCCTATAGACAAGCGTAGCATAAAGATCAAGTCATTTCAGTAGTTCAATTGCTATATGCTTTCTGATACATAGTAACCTAATTCCTTCGACCATGAGATCATGCATATCACCTTCTTGGATGGATGCTTTGATGTCATCAAACACCACACCGTAACAGGTGGCTATAAAGGTGGCATTGAGTGTTCGGAAAGTATTGGTTGAAACACATGGATCAAGAGTGGATTTGTCCATCCACATGACGGATAGATATTCTCTGGCCCTCTCGGTGAAATGTCATCCAATTAGCTTGCAAGCATGTGACTTGGTCACAATGGATCACATATCACGGGAACGAGAAAAGAGTACTTATCAGTAACGAGGATGAACTAGGTATGCAGAGATACCGACGATCATAACCTCGGATAAGTAACATATCGTGAGACAAAGGGAAATTGGTATCGTATGTAAGTGGTTCATTCAATCGCAAAGTAATCGTAGAAATATGTGGGAGCCATATGAATTTCCAGATTCCTCTATTGGTTATTGTTCGGAGAAGTGTCTCGATCATGTCCGCATAATTCACGAACCGTAGGGAGACACACTTAAGGATTCGGCGTTGTTTGAGTAGTTATGGTATTATGAGAAAAGAGACCGAATGTTGTTCGGAGTCTCGGATGGGATCCGGGATATCACGAGGAGATCCGGAATGGTCCGGAGAATAAGATTCATATAAGGAAAGTCCGTTTGAGTTGGGGAATGGTTCCGGTGTTTTCATCGGGAACATTCTAGAAGGTCCCTGAATGTCCGGCACTCCGGAGGGGGAAGGGTACATGAGTGTGTCATTACATATTGGAATGATTGCATCATGTACTAAGTATTCTTGCTGTCCCAAATAAAGGATTTATTTAAATCCTAAATTGAAAAGTCAAACGGCTAGTTTGAAAGTCAAACAGCTTTTGGGAAGTGGGAAAGAGGAGGAGAGGTGGAGGCCGAGTTGGAGGAGGGTTCTCCCTGGCCGGGCGCACCTCCCTAGGCCGAGTTGGGGAGGAACTCCTCCCTTGGCCGGCCAGCCTCCCACCTATATAAGGAGGGCAGGGCCCTCCTAGACACACAAGTTTCCTATCCTCTAAACTAAACCCTAGATCTAGACCCGGTTTAGAGCTATTCGGTTTAGAGCCTTCTAATTGGTTTAGAGCCTTCTAATTGGTGTGTCTAATTACTAGACCACTAATAGCCTCTCTCATAAGCTCCACCATACTCGCACCGGCTTAAGGCGAAGCCTGGGATTTCCCTCTACTTAGGTACCACGCCTTGTCTTTGGGAATCGCGAGGAGAGTGCTACAACCTCCGCTGCTGTTGGAACAAGGAGAGGAAGGTCTTCGTCGAAAGTACAACGATGTGACCGATCATGGGAGCGCTATGGAACGCTGGGCGCGGAAGGATCGTCTACGCGATCTTGAGATCGGAAAGAGTACGACTACATCACCCACGAGAATCTGCTCTCGTTAAACACTTTGGAATCTTCGAGGGTGAGTTATTCCATCGACTCGTTGCTACAATCTAGTAGATAGATCTTGGCTTGTTTGTTTGTATGCGGTAGAAAATTTTTGTTTTCCATGCTACGAACCCCTACAATAATCAAACACAAAACAAGAGAGAGCTATGCCGGGCTACCCCCATCAGAAGAATGTCTAGGGGGTAGACGATCTGAGGCTCGCAGATCAGGGTTTCGCCGGAGGAAGACCACGAGAACTTCGAAATCATCTGAAAACTTGCATGTCTCCCTAGAATATGTGTGTGAGTGTGGTGCAAGGTTGGTATATGTGCTTGCATGTGTCCCCCTCGCATGCATGTGCTCTAACCTAGAAGCGAAAGTTACGGACCAGATAAGGAGTAATCTCCCTGTTACGGTTAAACCGGACCGTATAGTGCCCCAACTTGTGAACAATAATTGTTTCACATCATCACATGACATAATCTAACACAAAACAAGAGAGTGCTGTGCTGGTCTACCTCCATCAGAGAATGTCTAGGGGTAGGCGATCCGAGCCGTGAGATCATCGAGGTTGACGGAGGAAGACCACGAGACGGAATCATCTGAAGAAAACTTGCATGTGTCCCTAGAATATGTGTGTGAGTGTGGTGCAAGGTTGGTATATGTGCTTGCATGTGTCCCCTCGCATGCATGCTCTAACCTAGAAGCAAAGGTTCTGGACAGATATAAGGAATCTCCCATTACGGTGAAACCGGACCGTATAGTTCCCCAACTTGTGAACCAACATGGTTTCACATCATCCCATGACATAATCAAACACAAAACAAGAGAGAGCTATGCCGGGCTACCCCCATCAGAAGAATGTCTAGGGGGTAGACGATCCGAGCCCCGCAGATCATTAGGGTTTCGCCAGAGGAAGACCACGAGAATGTCGGAATCATCTGAAAATTTGCATGTGTCCCTAGCATATGTGTGTGAGTGTGGTGCAAGGTTGGTATGTGTGCTTGCATGTGTCCCCCCTCGCATGCATGCGCTCTAACCTAGAAGCGAAGGTTACGACACAGATAAGGGGAATCTCCCGTTACGGTGAAACCGGACCGTATAGTGCCCCAACTTGTGAACCAACATGGTTTCACATCATACCATGACATAATCAAACACAAAACAAGAGAGAGATATGCCGGGCTACCCCCATCAGAAGAATGTCTAGGGGGTAGACGATCCGAGCCCCGCAGATCATCAGGGTTTCGCCGGAGGAAGACCACTAGAACGTCGGAATCATCTGAAAATTTGCATGTGTCCCTAGCATATGTGTGTGAGTGTGGTGCAAGGTTGGTATGTGTGCTTGAATGTGTCCCCCCTCGCATGCATGCGCTCTAACCTAGAAGCGAAGGTTCTGGACCTGTATAAGTGGGAATCTCCCCGTTACGGTGAAACCGGACCGTATAGTGCCCCAACTTGTGAACCAACATGGTTTCACATCATCCCATTACATAATCAAACAAAAAACAAGAGAGAGCTATGCCGGGCTACCCCCATCAGAAGAATGTCTAGGGGGTAGACGATCCGAGGCTCGCAGATCAGGGCTTTGCCGGAGGAAGACCACGAGAACGTCGGAATCATCTGAAAACTTGCATGTGTCCCTAGAATATGTGTGTGAGTGTGGTGCAAGGTTGGTATATGTGCTTGCATGTGTCCCCCTCGCATGCATGCGCTCTAACCTAGAAGCGAAGGTTCGGACACAGATAAGGTGGAATCTCCCCGTTACGGTGAAACCGGACCGTATAGTGCCCCAACTTGTGAACCAACATGGTTTCACATCATCCCATGACATAATCAAACACAAAACAAGAGAGAGCTATGCCGGGCTACCCCCATCAGAAGAATGTCTAGGGGGTAGACGATCCGAGGCTCGCAGATCAGGGCTTTGCCGGAGGAAGACCACGAGAACGTCGGAATCATCTGAAAACTTGCATGTGTCCCTAGCATATGTGTGTGAGTGTGGTGCAAGGTTGGTATATGTGCTTGCATGTGTCCCCCCTCGCATGCATGCGCTCTAACCTAGAAGCGAAGGTTCTGGACCTGTATAAGGGGGAATCTCCCCGTTACGGTGAAACCGGACCGTATAGTGCCCCAACTTGTGAACCAACATGGTTTCACATCATCCCATGACATAATCAAACACAAAACAAGAGAGAGCTATGCCGGGTACCGCCATCAGAAGAATGTCTAGGGGGTAGACGATCTGAGCCCCGCAGATCATCAGGGTTTTGCCGGAGGAAGACCACGAGAACGTTAGAATCATCTGAAAACTTGCATGTGTCCCTAGCATATGTGTGCGAATGTGGTGCAAGGTTGGTATATGTGCTTGCATGTGTCCCCCCTCGCATGCATGCGCTCTAACCTAGAAGCGAAGGTTACGGACACATATAAGGGGAATCTCCTTACGGTGAAACCGGACCGTATAGTGCCCCAACTTGTGAACCAACATGGTTTCACATCATCCCATGACATAATCAAACACAAAACAAGAGAGAGCTATGCCGGGCTACCCCCATCAGAAGAATGTCTAGGGGGTAGACGATCCGAGCCCCGCAGATCATCAGGGTTTCGCCAGAGGAAGACCACGAGAATGTCGGAATCATCTGAAAATTTGCATGTGTCCCTAGCATATGTGTGTGAGTGTGGTGCAAGGTTGGTATATGTGCTTGCATGTGTCCCCCCTCGCATGCATGCGCTCTAACCTAGAAGCGAAGGTTCTGGACCTGTATAAGGGGGAATCTCCCCGTTACGGTGAAACCGGACCGTATAGTGCCCCAACTTGTGAACCAACATGGTTTCACATCATCCCATGACATAATCAAACACAAAACAAGAGAGAGCTATGCCGGGCTACCCCCATCAGAAGAATGTCTAGGGGGTAGACGATCTGAGGCTCGCAGATCAGGGTTTCGCCGGAGGAAGACCACGAGAACTTCGAAATCATCTGAAAACTTGCATGTCTCCCTAGAATATGTGTGTGAGTGTGGTGCAAGGTTGGTATATGTGCTTGCATGTGTCCCCCTCGCATGCATGTGCTCTAACCTAGAAGCGAAGGTTCTGGACCTGTATAAGGAGGAATCTCCCTGTTACGGTGAAACCGGACCGTATAGTGCCCCAACTTGTGAACCAAAATGGTTTCACATCATCCCATGACATAATCAAACACAAAACAAGAGAGAGCTGTGCTGGGCTACCTCCATCAGAAGAATGTCTAGGGGGTAGACGATCTGAGCCCCGTAGATCATCAGGGTTTTGCCGGAGGAAGACCACGAGAACGTTAGAAACATCTGAAAACTTGCATGTGTCCCTAGCATATGTGTGCGAATGTGGTGCAAGGTTGGTATATGTGCTTGCATGTGTCCCCCTCGCATGCATGCGCTCTAACCTAGAAGCGAAGGTTCTGGACCTGTATAAGGGGGAATCTCCCCGTTACGGTGAAACCGGACCGTATAGTGCCCCAACTTGTGAACCAACATGGTTTCACATAATCCCATGACATAATCAAACACAAAACAAGAGAGAGCTATGCCGGGCTACCAGATCGGAAGAATGTCTAGGGGTAGACGATCCGAGGCTGCAGATCGTGGTTTCACGAGGAAGACCACGAGAACGTCGGAATCATCTGAAAACTTGCATGTGTCCCTAGAATATGTGTGTGAGTGTGGTGCAAGGTTGGTATATGTGCTTGCATGTGTCCCCCTCGCATGCATGCGCTCTAACCTAGAAGCAAAGGTTCTGGACCTGTATAAGGGGGAATCTCCCCGTTACGGTGAAACCGGACCGTATAGTGCCCCAACTTGTGAACCAACATGGTTTCACATCATCCCATGACATAATCAAACACAAAACAAGAGAGAGCTATGCCGGGCTACCCCCATCAGAAGAATGTCTAGGGGGTAGACGATCCGAGCCCCGCAGATCATTAGGGTTTCGCCAGAGGAAGACCACGAGAATGTCGGAATCATCTGAAAATTTGCATGTGTCCCTAGCATATGTGTGTGAGTGTGGTGCAAGGTTGGTATATGTGCTTGCATGTGTCCCCCCTCGCATGCATGCGCTCTAACCTAGAAGCGAAGGTTCTGGACCTGTATAAGGGGGAATCTCCCTGTTACGGTGAAACCGGACCGTATAGTGCCCCAACTTGTGAACCAACATGGTTTCACATCATACCATGACATAATCAAACACAAAACAAGAGAGATCTATGCCGGGCTACCCCCATCAGAAGAATGTCTAGGGGGTAGACGATCCGAGGCTCGCAGATCAGGATTTCGCCGGAGGAAGACCACGAGAACGTCGAAATCATCTGAAAACTTGCATGTGTCCCTAGAATATGTGTGTGAGTGTGGTGCAAGGTTGGTATATGTGCTTGCATGTGTCCCCCTCGCATGCATGTGCTCTAACCTAGAAGCGAAGGTTCTGGACCTGTATAAGGAGGAATCTCCCTGTTACGGTGAAACCGGACCGTATAGTGCCCCAACTTGTGAACCAAAATGGTTTCACATCATCCCATGACATAATCAAACACAAAACAAGATAGAGCTATGCTGGGCTACCTCCATCAGAAGAATGTCTAGGGGGTAGACGATCTGAGCCCCGTAGATCATCAGGGTTTTGCCGGAGGAAGACCACGAGAACGTCGGAATCATCTGAAAACTTGCATGTGTCCCTAGCATATGTGTGTGAGTGTGGTGAAAGGTTGGTATATGTGCTTGCATGTGTCCCCCCTCGCATGCATGCGCTCTAACCTAGAAGCGAAGGTTTTGGACACAGATAAGGGGAATCTCCTGTTAGGTGAAACCGGACCGTATAGTGCCCCAACTTGTGAACCAACATGGTTTCACATCATCCCATGACATAATCAAACACAAAACAAGAGAGAGTTACGCCGGGCTACCCCCATCAGAAAAATGTCTAGGGGATTAGACAATCCGAGCCCCGCAGATCATCAGGGTTTCACCGGAGGAAGACCACGAGAACGTCGGAATCATCTGAAAACTTGCATGTGTCCCTAGCATATGTGTGTGAGTGTGGTGCAAGGTTGGTAGGTCCCATGTGTAAGTCCCAAGTGTGACCCCCTTTGTAGACATGCGTTAATACTTTGTAAAATCCTGGATATATACGTGGAAACTCCCGCCACTGGTTCTGTCAACCCTCTTGAGCAGCGGGCGATAGTTTCTCTTGTAGATATAGCATGTACCAGCTCTTCATAAGGATTGAGACCATGGAAATATGAACTTTGCACTAGACCATAAGCTTCTGGAGGATGCTGAACTTCATTTCCATTAGGTGGGTGCCTAGTCACAAACTTTGAGAAACAATCCTCAACCAATTGTCAAGAGTAGAATTTCCCCTCACGGTAGAGCTGACCAACAAAACCAAGCAAGCTGTTGGACTACTTTTGAATCTTTCAAGGTCACTCTTTGGGTCAATCAAAAGACCAAGATAAGAGGATTTCCTGACAAAGTCTGAAATTTGTTGTTTGACATCCTTTATAGATTGTTTTCAATTTTGAGTACCTCAAGGACATGCATGCATGTGCCCTAGCATGTTGTCTGAAATAAACTACTAGTCTGCGGGTGCTTACATGTGTCCCCCTTGCATGCATGCGCTCTAACCTAGAAGCGAAGGTTCTGGACCTGTATAAGGGGGAATCTCCCTGTTACGGTGAAACCGGACCGTATAGTGCCCCAACTTGTGAACCAACATGGTTTCACATCATCCCATGACATAATCAAACACAAAACAAGAGAGAGCTATGCCGGGCTACCCCCATCAGAAGAATGTCTAGGGGGTAGACGATCCGAGCCCCGCAGATCATTAGGGTTTCGCCAGAGGAAGACCACGAGAATGTCGGAATCATCTGAAAATTTGCATGTGTCCCTAGCATATGTGTGTGAGTGTGGTGCAAGGTTGGTATATGTGCTTGCATGTGTCCCCCCTCGCATGCATGCGCTCTAACATATAAGCGAAGGTTACGGACACAGATAAGGGGAATCTCCCGCACGGTGAAACCGGACCGTATAGTGCCCCAACTTGTGAACCAACATGGTTTCACATCATACCATGACATAATCAAACACAAAACAAGAGAGATCTATGCCGGGCTACCCCCATCAGAAGAATGTCTAGGGGGTAGACGATCCGAGGCTCGCAGATCAGGATTTCGCCGGAGGAAGACCACGAGAACGTCGAAATCATCTGAAAACTTGCATGTGTCCCTAGAATATGTGTGTGAGTGTGGTGCAAGGTTGGTATATGTGCTTGCATGTGTCCCCCTCGCATGCATGTGCTCTAACCTAGAAGCGAAGGTTCTGGACCTGTATAAGGAGGAATCTCCCTGTTACGGTGAAACCGGACCGTATAGTGCCCCAACTTGTGAACCAAAATGGTTTCACATCATCCCATGACATAATCAAACACAAAACAAGAGAGAGCTATGCTGGGCTACCTCCATCAGAAGAATGTCTAGGGGGTAGACGATCTGAGCCCCGTAGATCATCAGGGTTTTGCCGGAGGAAGACCACGAGAACGTCGGAATCATCTGAAAACTTGCATGTGTCCCTAGCATATGTGTGTGAGTGTGGTGAAAGGTTGGTATATGTGCTTGCATGTGTCCCCCCTCGCATGCATGCGCTCTAACCTAGAAGCGAAGGTTTTGGACCTGTATAAGGGGGAATCTCCCTGTTCCGGTGAAACCGGACCGTATAGTGCCCCAACTTGTGAACCAACATGGTTTCACATCATCCCATGACATAATCAAACACAAAACAAGAGAGAGTTACGCCGGGCTACCCCCATCAGAAAAATGTCTAGGGGATTAGACAATCCGAGCCCCGCAGATCATCAGGGTTTCACCGGAGGAAGACCACGAGAACGTCGGAATCATCTGAAAACTTGCATGTGTCCCTAGCATATGTGTGTGAGTGTGGTGCAAGGTTGGTAGGTCCCATGTGTAAGTCCCAAGTGTGACCCCCTTTGTAGACATGCGTTAATACTTTGTAAAATCCTGGATATATACGTGGAAACTCCCGCCACTGGTTCTGTCAACCCTCTTGAGCAGCGGGCGATAGTTTCTCTTGTAGATATAGCATGTACCAGCTCTTCATAAGGATTGAGACCATGGAAATATGAACTTTGCACTAGACCATAAGCTTCTGGAGGATGCTGAACTTCATTTCCATTAGGTGGGTGCCTAGTCACAAACTTTGAGAAACAATCCTCAACCAATTGTCAAGAGTAGAATTTCCCCTCACGGTAGAGCTGACCAACAAAACCAAGCAAGCTGTTGGACTACTTTTGAATCTTTCAAGGTCACTCTTTGGGTCAATCAAAAGACCAAGATAAGAGGATTTCCTGACAAAGTCTGAAATTTGTTGTTTGACATCCTTTATAGATTGTTTTCAATTTTGAGTACCTCAAGGACATGCATGCATGTGCCCTAGCATGTTGTCTGAAATAAACTACTAGTCTGCGGGTGCTTACATGTGTCCCCCTTGCATGCATGCGCTCTAACCTAGAAGCGAAGGTTCTGGACCTGTATAAGGGGGAATCTCCCTGTTACGGTGAAACCGGACCGTATAGTGCCCCAACTTGTGAACCAACATGGTTTCACATCATCCCATGACATAATCAAACACAAAACAAGAGAGATCTACGACGGGCTACCCCCATTAGAAGAATGTCTAGGGGAGTACACGATCCGAGCCCGGCAGATCAGGGTTTCGCCGGAGGAAGACCACGAGAACGTCGAAATCATCTGAAAACTTGCATGTGTCCCTAGCATATGTGTGTGAGTGTGGTGAAAGGTTGGTATATGTGCTTGCATGTGTCCCCCCTCGCATGCATGCGCTCTAACCTAGAAGCAAAGGTTCTGGACCTGTATAAGGGGGAACCTGCCCGTTCCGGTGAAACCGGACCGTATAGTGCCCCAACTTGTGAACCAACATGGTTTCACATCATCCCATGACATAATCAAACACAAAACAAGAGAGATCTACGCCGGGCTACCCCCATCAGAAGAATGTCTAGGGGGTAGACGATCCGAGGCTCGCAGATCAGGGTTTCCCCGGAGGAAGTCCATGAGAACGTCGGAATCATCTGAAAACTTGCATGTGTCCCTAGAATATGTGTGTGAGTGTGGTGAAAGGTTGGTATATGTGATTGCATGTGTCCCCCCTCGCATGCATGCGCTCTAACCTAGAAGCGAAAGGTTATGGACCAGATAAGGGAATCTCCCCGTTCAGGTGAAACCGGACCGTATAGTGCCCCAACTTGTGAACCAACATGGTTTGACATCATCCCATGACATAATCAAACACAAAACAAGAGAGAGCTATGCCGGGCTACCCCCATCAGAAGAATGTCTAGGGGGGTAGACGATCCGAGCCCCGCAGATCATCAGGGTTTTGCCGGAGGAAGACCACAAGAACGTTAGAATCATCTGAAAACTTGCATGTGTCCCTAGCATATGTGTGTGAATGTGGTGCAAGGTTGGTATATGTGCTTGCATGTGTCCCCCCTCGCATGCATGCGCTCTAACCTAGAAGCGAAGGTTCTGGACCTGTATAAGGGGGAATCTCCTCGTTCTGGTGAAACCGGACCGTATAGTGCCCCAACTTGTGAACCAACATGGTTTCACATCATCCCATGACATAATCAAACACAAGACAAGAGAGAGCTATGCCGGGCTACCCCCATCAGAAGAATGTCTAGGGGGTAGACGATCCGAGCCCCGCAGGTCATCAGGGTTTCGCCGGAGGAAGACCACGAGAACGTCGGAATCATCTGAAAACTTGCATGTGTCCCTAGCATATGTGTGTGAGTGTGGTGCAAGGTTGGTAGGTCCCATGTGTAAGTCCCAAGTGTGACCCCCTTTGTAGACATGCGTTAATACTTAGTAAAATCCTGGATATATACGTGGAAACTCCCGCCACTGGTTCTGTCAACCCTCTTGAGGAGGGGACGATAGTTTCTCTTGTAGATATAGCATGTAACAGCTCTTCATAAGGATTGAGACCATGCAAATATGAACTTTGCACTAGACCATAAGCTTCTGGAGGATGCTGAACTTCATTTCCATTAGGTGGGTGCCTAGTCACAAACTTTGAGAAACAATCCTCAACCAATCGTCAAGAGTAGAATTTCCCCTCACGGTAGAGCTGACCAACAAAACCAAGCAAGTTGTTGGACTACTTTTGAATATTTCAAGGTCACTCTTTGGGTCAATCAAAAGACCAAGATGAGAGGATTTCACGACAAAGTCTGAAATTTGTTGTTTGACATCCTTTATAGATTGTTCTCAATTTTGAGTACCTCAAGGACATGCATGCATGTGCCCTAGCACATGCATGAAAAGTGTGGTGCTATGTTGGAACATATAAAAATTAACTACTAGTCTGCGGGTGCTTGCATGTGCCCCCCCCCCTCTCGCATGCATGCGCTCTAGCCTAGAAGCGAAGGTTCTGGACCTATATAAGGGGGGAATCTCCCTGTTATGGTGAAACCGGACCGTATAGTGCCCCAACTTGTGAACCAACATGGTTTCACATCATCCCATGACATAATCAAACACAAAACAAGAGAGAGATACGCCGGGCTACCCCCATCAGAAGAAAGTCTAGGGGGTAGACGATCCGAGCCTCGCAGATCAGGGTTTCGCCGGAGGAAGACCACGAGAACGTCGGAATCATCTGAAAACTTGCATGTGTCCCTAGCATATGTGTGTGAGTGTGGTGAAAGGTTGGTATATGTGCTTGCATGTGTCCCCCCTCGCATGCATGCGCTCTAACCTAGAAGCGAAGGTTTTGGACCTGTATAAGGGGGAATCTCCCTGTTCCGGTGAAACCGGACCGTATAGTGCCCCAACTTGTGAACCAACATGGTTTCACATCATCCCATGACATAATCAAACACAAAACAAGAGAGAGTTACGCTGGCTACCCCATCAGAAAAATGTCTAGGGGATTAGACAATCCGAGCCCCGCAGATCATCAGGGTTTCACCGGAGGAAGACCACGAGAACGTCGGAATCATCTGAAAACTTGCATGTGTCCCTAGCATATGTGTGTGAGTGTGGTGCAAGGTTGGTAGGTCCCATGTGTAAGTCCCAAGTGTGACCCCCTTTGTAGACATGCGTTAATACTTTGTAAAATCCTGGATATATACGTGGAAACTCCGCACATCGGTTCATCGAACCCTCTTGAGCGATAGTTTCTCTTGTAGATATAGCATGTACCAGCTCTTCATAAGGATTGAGACCATGGAAATATGAACTTTGCACTAGACCATAAGCTTCTGGAGGATGCTGAACTTCATTTCCATTAGTCAAGTTCCCATATCTCCTCTATGTAACCATAGTATGTGTCCTTTTGCCCATTCTCGTCCATTGCATCAAAGCGTACACCACTGTTTTTGTTGGTGCTCTTTTTATCTTTGATGATCGTGTAGAATGTATTCCCATTTATTTCATACCCTTGGAAATTCAATATAGTCCAACATGGTGACGGGCCAACAAGTATAGATGATCTCCAACAGTGGTGTCATTCAAGATATGTGTCCGCATCCAACTGCCAAAATACTTCATGTGTTTATCTGTAATCGATGAGTCAGACTTCCCCGGGTTGTTGGAGCATATAATATTCTTGTGTTACTCGATATACGGAGCTGCCAAGGTGGAATTATGTAGAATTGTGTAGTGTGCTTTAGTGAAAGATTTCCCGTCCCTACATATCATTGCTTTCTTTCCCAGCGTGCCTTTTCCACTCAGTCTTTCCCCATGCCACGAGTCAGGAACACCAATCGGCTTAAGGTCAGGAATAAAGTCAACACAAAACTCAATGAGATCCTCTGTTCCATAGCCCTTGGAGATACTTCCTTCTGTCCTAGCACGATTATGAACATATTTTTTTAATACTCCCATGAACCTTTCAAAGGGGAACATATTGTGTAGAAATACAGGACCGAGAATGGCAATCTCTTCCACTAGGTGAGCCGGGAGATGCGTCATAATATTGAAGAAGGATGGTGGGAACACCAACTCAAAACTAACAAGACATTATACCACATCCTTCTATAACCTTGGAAAAATATCTGGATTGATTATATTATGAGATATTGCATTGAGGAATGCACACAGCTTCACAATGGGTACTCGAACATTTTCTGGTAGAAGCCCCCTCAATGCAACTGGAAGGAACTGCGTCATAATCACGTGATAGTCATGAGACTTCAGGTTTTGGATTTTTTTCTCTGCCATATTTATTATGCCCTTTATATTAGATGAGAAGCCAGACACCACATTGATACTGTAAAGGACTTCCAAAAAGATTTCCTTCTCTGCTTTGGTAAGAGCATAGATGGCACGACTTAAGTGACGCCCTTTATCCGTCTTGTTCTGTGTATGCATGTTCTCTGGGTCTTTCATAACTTGCTGGTCCTCCCGTGCTTCTGGTGTATCTTTTGTCTTCCCATACACGCCCAACAATCCTAGCAGGTTCACGCAAAGATTATTTGTCACGTGCATCGCGTTGATTGAAGAGCGGACATGTAGGAATTTCCAATATGGCAGCTCGCAAACTATAGATTTCTTCTTCCACATGGGTGCATGTCCGATAGAGACGTCGTTGGAACAGATTGACCGTCGGGACCCTTTCCAAAGATACTTCTATGTCCTTGACCATACCAAATACATCATCACCAGCAGGGAGTTCAGGATTCGTCCGGTGATCTGCCTCACCTTTGAAATGCTTGCCTTTCTTTCTTACGGGATGATTGGTCGGAAGAAATCATCGATTCCCCAGGTACAAAACCTTCTTTCATTTATGCAAATATGTACCTTCAGTCTTATCTAAACAATGTGTGCATGCCGTATATCCCTTGTTTGTCTGTCCTGAAAGGTTACTAAGAGAAGGACAATCATTGATGGTTACAAAAAGGAACCCTCGTAGGTAAAATGGCTCCTGTTTGTTCTCATCCCACACATGTACACCTGGTTTTCCCCACAGCTGTAAGAGTTCTTCAACTAATGGCCTTAGGTATACATCAATATCGTTGCTTGGTTGCTTCGGGGGTTTCTTCGGGCCTTGGATGAGCACTGGCATGATAATGAACTTACGCTTAATACACAACCAAGGAGGAAGGTTGTAGATACATAGAGTCATAGGCAAGATGCTATGACTGCAGATCTGCTCCCAAAAGGATTTATACCATCCGTACTTAGACCAAACCATAAGTTCCTTGCGTCACCTGCAAAGTCCGGGAAGTCTCTCTTGATTTTTCTCCACTGCGACCCATCAGCGAGGTGTATCAACTTCCCATCTTTCTTACGGTCTTCTTTGTGCCATCGTAACAACCTGGCATGCTCTTTGTTTCGGAACATGCATTTCAACCTTGGTATTATAGGAGCATACCACATAAGCTTAGCAGGAACCCTCTTCTGGGAGGGCTCTCTCTCAACATCACCAGGATCATCTCATCTGATATTATACCGCAATGCAGTGCATACTGGACGCTTATCTAAATTCTCATATTCCTTACCGTGATAGATGATGCAGTCAATAATACATGCATGTATCTTCCGCACATCTAATCCTAGAGGGTAGAGAGTCTTCTTTGCTTCGAACGTACTCTCGGGAAATTCGTTATGCTTTGGAAGCTTCGGCTTCATTATTTTCACCATCTTTTCAAATGCAGAGCCAGTTAGACCACACTCTTCCTTCCATCGCAGCAATTCCATTGTGGTACTGGGCTTTGTGTTGCCATCTTCGTAATTTGGGTACAACAAGTTTTTGTGATCTTCTAACATGCCCTCCAACTTCAACCTCTTCTTTTATATTTCACAGTCTCGCTTTGCATCAGAAATGACCCTACCTAGATCATCAGCGGGCTCATCTGATGCCCGTTCTTCACCTTCTTCCTCTTTATTGTCTTCCATTGCAGTATCATCGTATTCAGGAAACATATGATGATAGTTGTTATCATCATCCTCTTTTTCTTTATTGTCTTCCATCATAACCCCTTTTACCCCGTGCTTGGTCCAGCAATTATAGCTGGGCATGAATCCTTTCATAACCAGGTGGCCGCGAATTATTTTCGAGGAAGAGTACTCTTTGTTGTTCCGACATTGAACACATGGACAACGCATAAAACCATTCTCTTTGTTTGTCGTAGCCACATCGATAAATTTATCCACGCCCTTAATGTAACCGGGTTCATGCCGGTCACCATATATCCATTCTCGACTGTGCATCTGCATCATATAATTAAGTTTATCAAAAACCAGTACAGAACATCATAAATAGTGAAATGACCAATTAACATCGACACATGCATTGTATCAATGACAGATGAAAAGATAAGATTGCTAACCTCAATCGAGGAGAAAAGAAAGAGGAGAAAACTCAAGTGTGGCTCGAGCACCTCCTATATTTTTGTTTTGTGAGAAAATGAACGGGATCATTCATTCAAACATTTCATCAAACACCTCGCATGCATAGGAATAAAAAATAAACTAGCACACCTCTCACACCTTCCACCAAGAAAAAACAGAGGACAGACAAAGGGTTAGGGCGTTGTATTTATAGGCAGGGCTCATACGTCACAAACCTTGACTAAAGGTGTGTGGTGGGCTACGTATCTGGCGCCAAACCTTTAGTGTTACAAACCAGAACCGGAACGGATGCCTCCGGCTCCCGTGCGACAGGTCGGCCCACTCGAACCCAGACGAATGCGGGCATTAGTTCCGGTTCGTGCGGAACCGGGACTAATGGTCTGGACGCGAGCGACCAAAGACAGTTTTTCTACTAGTGTTTGGCAAGCAAAGATTGTGACATTGATAACACTATAGTCTAGTACATTTGAGTAACGATGGCCCATTTTTTAATTGGATCATGGGCACACGGTTTTAGTGACGCCTTGTCACAATAAACATCACACGGACTATACACGTGAATGTTATATTAGCACTAGTAGAAAACAGGTCTCTAGTCCCGGACCGTAAGGGCCTTTAGTCCCGGTTTTGGAACCGGAACTAATCAAGCGGGACTAGAGGCCCACCACTAGTTCTAGCCCCGGGACTAATGGATGTCCACGTGGCTGTCCCTGCGCGCTCAGGTGCACCCCTACTAGTCCCGGTTGGTGTTAAGGACCAAGACTAGTGGGTCTCTGCCGTGGCAGCATTTTGCGACTTTTCTCTCCCGCGGCAGAGCATTACCTTGGACTAGTGCTTCTCTGCCGGGCAGCATTTTGTGCCCTTTCTCTCCCGCGGGGATTTCATTTTTTATTGTTTTATTTAATTATTTTTCATTTCAACATAGTTTTTGAATATTTCTACGCCACCACATATCGTACACATTCGTGCATATATAAGATAACTTGTATTACGATATCGAGCATACAAATAATATACAATTTACATTATTTCATGGAGATCACAAAATCTTGGGACTAGAGCACGTCTGTTCAATTACATGAAGATTAGTAGCGTCTATTCACACTAAATTCTCCGGCATCGTCTACGATCTTTTTGATAATAAATCCCGCCAGCTCCTCTGCAATTGCTAGTACGCGTTACTCTGGTAGTAGTTGATCCCGCATTCTCTCAAACTATATATAAGGAAAAAGGAGATCAATATGAATATCAATCATGATAACAAAAGGTGACCGCAATAAAATGATGGTGTGAATGCATTGCTTACATCGACTCTATAATCATTGTGTTCGGTGGTAAATCGTGTGAATATTAGGGTTCTATAATTTCCAGAAAGTTCAGAACTAGAGTATTTGAGAGTATATATTATCCGCCGTCTTTTCTCATTTAGTGAAGCACACGAATCTCCCAATCCTTTCGAATCTTCTTCCATCCTAATCGCCCCTATACAGCCCATATTTTTTTTTCAAAAAGTGGTATGGCCCCGCCTTTGCCTCGACAAATGCATATAGCCTTTATGTACACCCCTATATACAATCCATACCTTACAAGAAATGTTGTTTGGCAAGAAAAAATTGTGACATTGATAACACTATAGTCTAGTACATTTGAGTAACAATGGCCCATTTTTTACTTGGATCGTTGGCACACGGTTTCAGCGGCACCTTGTCACAACAAACATCACACGGAATATACACGTGAATGTTATACTAGAGGAAGAACGTCTCAGTTCTATAAGAACAGCTCTAAGAGATGCCCCAAGATGGGGTGGGGCATAGAAATCGGTCAAGCAGCAGCAGTTTTGCTGAAATGCGGCACCGACACGGTCGTCGCTTTACAGGCTGTCGTATTTTGCAGTGCTGCACGCTCTAGCAGCTACCGCAAATTTGTTTTTTGCGTTCAAATTTCAACTCATAGCACATTTGCATACTTCCATTACAACCGAAATTAAACTACAAACAAAATTAAACATAGTTGATAGTTCCATTGCAAACAAAAGTGAACATACACTAGTAAAAAACAGGACACTAGTCCCGGTTTGTAAGAGGCTTTAGTCCCGGATTGCAATCCGGGACTAACGTATCGGGACTAAAGGTTACGGTTCTGTTACAAACCAGGGCTAGATTGTCTCCACGTGGCCGCTCTGTCGCGCTGGGCTGGGGGATAATAAAATTCAAACTACTGCCGTGGCAGGAGGTGGGGTTTTAGGGTTTTCTTTTTTTGTGTTTGATTATTTTTCATTTTGTGTTTTCATATACATATTATTCTACGCTACTACATGCTATATACATTGATGCATATATAATATAATTTCACTCACGATAACATAAATACATATAAATATATACATAACCGAGACTAGAGCTCGTCTAATTAATTTACACCAAGATCATCATTATAACAGATACTATCCTTTTGTGTCTATCCACGATTACACGATGGTCTATCTACGTTGTACTCTCCTTTTGAGTTTATGACGTCTCTGAGCAAAAATACCGACAACTCCTCTTGAATTGCTAGTAGACGTTCATGTGGTAGGAGCTTATCCCGCATCGCATCCAACTATATATAAAGAAATAGATCATTATGAATGGAACTCAACAAAAACTATGCTATAGAATAAATTGCGAATATATTGTTTACGTACTTGAAGAAAGCCTGTGCCCTGCTCCATACACCCACGAATGAACTCACATACGTAATATCCACATAAATTAGTCCCATGTGGCTGCATCGCACACTTTTTGATCGAGAATATAATTCAATCAGATAATAATCAAGCATGATAATTGTAAGAATGATAATTGTAATATCCACATAAATTAGCCCCCTAGCTCTCATACTACTTACCGGGACCGTACGAAAAGTGAGCTCCTCACGCCATTCACCCTGAACCTCCTTCGTGAACCTTTTCCAAACCCTATCCGGCAAAAAAGAAATGAATGACTTATTAATTAATTTACATCTCAGAGAATGAACGAAAGAGACAGATATAGTGATTGAAATTACTTTTGGAGGCAATCAATTATGTTGCGGTAGTCTTCCATCGGCTTCTTTAACGAGTCCGATATTTCAACTTTTGCACGGTCAACGTCAATGTTTAGAAGAATCCAGTGGAAGATGCGCACGTTTATATACACTTAACATCGAGTAAACAAAAATTGAATGTGTACAAGACAGTGAGACTCTTACCCATAGTTGTAAGAAAATAGTATTTGTGTCTTGTAATGTTGCTCCATTAAAAACATTAGCAAGTTATCCTCCGTTTCCTCGAGGTTATTTATTAGCGTATGTCTATTAACTCTGTTTGGGTCAATGAACCTAATGTTGTAGATTGACTTTCTTCTACATTCTTGAATCTTAATTCTGCATATATAATAGCATACAGAAGGAGCTATAGTGAGGATAACGACAGGAAATGAATTGAACGAGCTGAGTTAGTGACTTAATTACTTACACACAATATATGCTGAGAAGGGACTTGTCGAGGACGTCTAGGTTGAATAACTGAAATAGTTCACAAAGTTCAATGGAGATCTCGTCTAGACGGAAGTAATCCTCTCCAACTTTACATAGGAGAAATTGTCTCCCTTCCTTTGTGACTTTCAAGTACCAGATATGCAACAGTCGCATATGTGTTGGCAGATCATCGAATACCTCATCGCTGACCAGAGGCTCCCCGTAGACAAATTTTCGTGCTATTGGTCCCTTGGAGACATTACCTCCGCCGGCTAGAAGTGCTTCGACCGGCACGTTACACTCCTTGGCTAATTTAATAGCTAATTCCATATCTATTCCACCTTGTGTGGGCCAGGGTAACACCTTGAGCGGGGCAATGGATTGTTTTGCTTGTTTGCCGAGCTGGGCAACTTCTTTTGATTTTCTCCTACTTGTAGTACTGCTTGATGACTTCTCTTTTAGTGTCTTCGTAAGACAACGTGTATAGTCATCTTTCCTAATTAACACATGTTGGGGTGGTTGCTGAAGGAATGCCTTGAAGTGCTTCTTGACTTTTGAATCAACTAGCACCTGTGGCTCGGGTTGTTTTGGTGCAAAATGGGCCTTCACTTCGGCCCGGGAGATCACTGCACTTTCCTCATCAGTCCGGTGATAAGCTAACTTGGGAGGAGATGGTGGTACTCTTGGGAGGGGATCTTGTCATTTTCGGCGTCGGGTCTCCCTCGACGTAGCGGTGTTATTCTTCCGCTTTCTTCCCTTTGATTCAGTGGGCGGAGGCGCGAGAGATGGAGATACAGTCGCGCTGCGATCCCTCTCAGGAAGGGGTGGACTATTGTTTCTTGATGGAGACGGTGGACTCGGAGGTGATGGTGGCCTTGGAGGTGATGGATTGCTTCTCGGAGGAGAAGATTTCCTTGGCGTGTAGCCTGGAAACACAATGTGTTGTTTTTTCCAAAGAATGATCCCACCCTCCACTTCTCCAAGTGTTTTCTCCCCTTCGTCTGCAGGGATGTCAAGCTCAAGTGATCGACATGTCAGTTCAACTTCATCCACACCGACACGAGCATAGCCAGTTGGAATCTGACTTCCATGGTAGGTCGCTTCCGGTGGACAAGGTAAAGCAAAGCCGAGCGCCACCTTCATAGAAATGTTCTTCACTGTGACATGTAGCTCACAAGCTGTCCTTGCCTCGACTTCATCCACGGGGTAGCGAACCATCATTGCACGGGCCGTATCATCTGTCACCGGTGCATTATTGTCCATCAGAATTGGATTATTAGCTTGTACCTCTGTGGAAGCCACGCTGCTTCTCCGCTGAGATGGGCCCACCGGACTGTCTAACGCAGGATCTTGCTGTTGGGCCAGTACTCTAAGTTCATTAATCTGCTCCTGCTGCAGCTTGAACATGGCTTGAAATTCCACGTTCCTTTTTTCAACCGCCTCCAACCGTGCTGCTTCCTCCGCCTTCTGCCGGTTTGTTTTTCTGGATCGGCTTCTATAAGTGTCGATGTCAGCGGGAAACCCTGTCTTCCATGGAACAGATGGGCCAAAGCCTCGTGTTTGTCCGACTTTTTCAGGATTCCCGAGGGCATATGTCAGCTCATCGTTCTCTCTGCTGGGAATGAACTTTCCATCTTTTCTCAGTTGTATCACTTTAACAAGTTCATCTTTGGGTTTAGTAATGGCCTCCTTTGTAACAATAATCTCCCCGGTTTCAGTGTCATACGACCCCCCATGCCCAAGGAGCCAATTTTTTGACCTCACGGGGCCACTGATTTGTAGCTGGCGTGACCCCTTTTTTACGCATTTATTCCTCGTTTTTTTCCCACTTCGGCGCGGCCGTCTTGTAGCCACATGTCCCCATAGTATGGTGATATTTCTTTTTGGCCGCATTTATCTTATTATTTTCTGACTTGGCCGTAGATGCTTCTGATTCCTTGTATTTCACAAATGGGGTCCAGTTATCCCGCTGCTTGTCTAGCGGGCCAGTGAATGGCGGAGTCAGCCCCTTCTTGGCAAAGTTGTTGTACAATCTTTTCTTCCAGTCCTTGAACTGTCCGCCCATCTTCTTAAGGGCCCATTTTCTGACTTGCAACCTCAATGCCTCAGTGAGTTCAGGAGTGTCCAATTCAGGCAGAGAGAAGTGTGCCATGAGTGAATTCCAAAGACCGTCTTTGGCTCTGTCATCGACAAAAGTTTCTCCAACTCGATCACTTTTCTTTCCTGGCTTATTCCACTTCTGAGTAGTGATCGGGATGGCGTCCCTGACTATCGCTCCGCATTGGTATACAAATACACTTGCGGCGTCTTTCGGCTCCAAAGGTTCGCCGAACTGAGACACTAGATCAATGGTGAAACGCATACCATCGGCCAACTTTTTGGTCGGGCCTCGCTTCCTTGCAGTAGATTCTCCCGATGCGGAGGTCTAAGAGAAGAAACAGTCATTAGTACATATATATATATGAATCAACTAATGCATCTACTAGCTCGTGATCAGCAGAGGCTTTATATACCTCGCAGGTCTTTGCTATGGTGGTGTCTCCACCGTCGTCTCCACCAAAGAATTCGTCATAGTCGTCTCTTCCGTCGGCTTCATCCAAGTTGAGGTATTGGGAGCCATCATCATCTCCATCATCGTCTGCTCCATCATAATGGTAACCTCATGTACCCTCATCTATCATGCTGTACATGATGTTCTCTTCGTTGTCTCTACCGTCCATAACTTAACTAATACAGAAGAAAGATAAAACCATTTTGCTTAATGCGATAAAATAAAGGAAGATAAAATAATCCAGCTTAAACAATGCGATAAAGAAAGATAAAGTACCAGTTAAACAACAATACATCTCGAATAATCCATCTAGTACAACAATAAAGTACCAATTAAACAACAATACAACCCTATTACAAATCTAGATAGCTCAGCGAAGACTTCGAGCCCCGGCTACTGAGCCGTGGCAGGTCTGCACCCAAAGTGTAGGAACCATCACCGGAGAATATCTCGGGTAAGGTGTCTGAAGAAGCTGCCAGGTATTAGCGTCCCGGACTCCTAAAATGTGCATGTAGCGCCGGACGTGCTCGTCCTCCTCCCTGACACGACGATGTACCACCTCGTCGGGGCCCGGCTCCCTCTACATCGTACCTGGACCACCCGGCCGCCACCACAGAAGATCCGGGTCGATGAAGACACCCGGATTCCTCACGAGACGACGTCCCCCGGCTGGTAGCACCTCCCAGTGCTAGCCCGGCGGAGCCCAGCCCCGTGGATGCCCAGTGACACTGTCTAGTAGCGCTCCGTGGGTCACGCCGAGTGAACGAGGATGAGGAATCGGCATTACTAAACACTAAATTAAACCTATATACTTTAAACATGATGAAAATAAATAGTATCA
Source organism: Avena insularis (assembly GCA_023614405.1). NCBI lineage: Eukaryota > Viridiplantae > Streptophyta > Magnoliopsida > Poales > Poaceae > Avena > Avena insularis. Next base: position 16,531,765 of record CM042691.1, read on the forward strand.
ACTAAAATAAACTATATTACACTAAAATAAATAGTATCAACTAAATCCTAAAATTCACTAACTAAGAAATATTCACTAACTAAAATAAACTATATTACACTATAAAAATTACACTAACTAAATTACACTAACTCAAAATAAAAAATATTAAACACTAACTAAAATATCTCAGAACAAATTACACTAAACTTACTAACTAATTAACCCTAAAATAACCCTAACTAATTAACCCTAAAATACACTAACAAAATTATATACACTAACTAATTAACACTAACAAAATAACTAACAAAATTAACACTAATTAACAAAATTAACACTACTAATTAACTAGAGCTTAATTACCTTGGGGAGGGGCGGCTCCGGAGGTGGTTGACGGTGCGGGCGGCGCGGGCGGCGCGGTGGGCTCCGGTGAGGGTCGGCGCCGGGCGGTCGGCGGCGTGCCAGGGAAGGGGCGGTCGGCGGCGTGCCGGGGAAGAAGGGGCGGCGCCGGAGCGGGACGGCACGGACCGGGCGCGGGCGACACGGGCGGCGCACGGGCGCGGGCGGCGCGGTGGTTGACTGCGCGGTGGCTCTGCGCGAGGAGGAAGACGGCGGCGCGGCGGTCTGTGTGCTCCGGTTCGTGCACCGAACCGGGGCGCACGGGGTGGGTATTTATACTCACCCCCCCCCCCCTTTAGCCCCGGTTAGTAGTACAAACCGGGACTAAAGGAGGACCTTTAGCCTTAGCCCCGGTTTGTACTACAAACCAGGGCTAAAGGTCCTTTTTTAAAAGATTTTTCAAAACCTTTTTTAAAATTAATTATTATATGCCTGTTTAAAACCTTTATAAAAACAAAAAACCTTTTTCAAAACCTTTTTAAAAACCTTTTTTAAAACTTTTTTCAAAAACTTGTTTTAAAACCTTTTTTAAAAACCTTTTTTCAAAACCTTTTTTAAAAACTTTTTCAAAACCTTTCTTAAAACTTGCATTGGATATCTGAAAAAACGACATATCGTGAGTCTAAAAATAATTTTTTCAAAAAAGCACGGACGTTAGATCATGTACCTGTAGTTCAAACCGGACCCACTTCATGCCGATTTGGCAGACATTTTTCTTTTTCACCCGGGAAGAACAGAAAGGTTTGAGATCCCCCGGTTGGAATATAGTTCATGTAACATGGTCTACTATTTTAGAAAAATGGGATGGTAGCATTCTGTAACTGCATTTTGGTGGCTGCTTCAGAAAACGACCCGTCGTTTTGCGCTCGGAAAATGGAAAATGGCTTTTCCGAGCGACGAAAAGGAAAACTTCCTCCTGCATCATTGTTCTACATCCCGATATACACGTGCATGCACAATATGGGCACCGTATCACAAACTATACCGTGATTCAACACATAACGTCCGTCTCTTAGACCGAAAGCCATGAAACCTCGAACATGATAGGTCATTTTGTGAAGGTTTTTTGGAGACATAATCAGTATACCAAGTTTGATATTTTTCCTTGCAACTATGTCACATAATATCACATCACGCGAAGGATTTACATTGTTCGGACCTTTTTTGAATTTTTTATGCTCGTTTTGAATTTTTTGCCCTTTCGAACATAGGTCCAAATAGCGTGCGTGAAGATAGGGGATCATAATGTTAGAACTTGCATTGGATTTCTGGAAAAACGACATATTGTGAGTCTAAAAATAATTTTTTCGAAAAATCACGGACGTTACATCATGTACCTGTAGTTCAAACCGGACCAACTTTCTATCGATTCGGCAGACATTTGTCTTTTTCACCCGGGAAGGACAGAAAGGTTTGAGATCCCCCGGTTGTGAAATAGTTCACGTAACGTGGTCTACTATTTTAGAAAAATGGGATGGTAGCATTCTGTAACTGCATTTTGGTGGCTGCTTCACAAAACGACCCGTCTTTTTGCGCTCGGAAAATGGAAAATGGCTTTTCCGAGCGACGAAAAGGAAAACTTCCTCCTGCAACATTGTTCTACATCCTAATATACACATGCATACACAATATGGGCACCGTATCACAAACTATGTCATGATTCAACACATAACATCCGTCTCTTGGACCGAAAGCCATGAAACCTCGAACATGATAGGTCATTTTGTGAAGGTTTTTTGGATACATAATCAGTATACCAAGTTTGATATTTTTTCTTTCAACTATGTCACATAATATCACACCACGCAAAGGATTTACATTGTTCGGACCTCTTTTGAATTTTTTATGCCCGTTTTGAATTTTTTGCCGTTTCGAACTTAGGTCAAAACGGCATGCGTGAAGATAGGTGATGAGAATGTTAGAACTTGCATTAGATCTATGAAAAAACGACATATTGTGAGTCTAAAAATAATTTTTTCGAAAAATCACGGACATTACATCATGTACCTGTAGTTCAAACCGGACCCACTTCCTACCGATTCGGCAGACATTTGTCTTTTTCACCCGGGAAGGACAGAAAGGTTTGAGATCCCCTGGTTGTGATATAGTTCACGTAACGTGGTCTACTATTTTAGAAAAATGGGATGGTAGCATTCTGTAACTGCATTTTGGTGGCTGCTTCACAAAACGACCCGTCTTTTTGCGCTCGGAAAATGGAAAATGGCTTTTTCGAGCGACGAAAAGGAAAACTTCCTCCTGCAACATTGTTCTACATCCCAATATACACATGCATGCACAATATAGACACCGTATCACAAACTATATCGCGATTCAACATATAACATCCGTCTCTTGGACCGAAAGCCATGAAACCTCGAACATGATAGGTCATTTTGTGAAGGCTTTTTGGAGACATAATCAGTATACTAAGTTTGATATTTTTCCTTGAAACTATGTCACATAATATCACACCACGCGAAGGATTTACATTTTTAGGACCTTTTTTGAATTTTTTATGCCCGTTTTGAATTTTTTGCCGTTTCGAACTTAGGTCAAAACGGCGTGCGTGAAGATAGGGGATGAGAATGTTAGAACTTGCATTGGATCTCTAAAAAAATGACATATTGTGAGTCTAAAAATATTTTTTTCAAAAAATCACGGACGTTACATCATGTACCTGTAGTTCAAACCGGACCCACTTCCTGCCGATTCGGCAGACATTTGTCTTTTTCACCCGGGAAGGACAGAAAGGTTGTAGCCACTAACCGGGACTAAACATATTTCCAGCCATATCCCACCGCTTCCCGCCATGTTTTCATGCCCTTTCCCTCTGAATGGTGCTTTTAGTCCCGGTTGTAGCCACTAACCGGGACTAAAGATATTTTCCGCCATATCCCACCGCTTCCCGCCATGTTTTCCCGCCCTTTCCCTCTAAACGGTGCTTTTAGTCCCGGTTGTAGCCACTAACCGGGACTAAAGATATTTTCCGCCATATCCCACCGTTTCCCGCCATGTTTTCCAGCACTTTCCATTTATATATAGGCCGACCATGCCATGGCTATCCATACATCCGCACCTTCCTCTCTCACAACTATGGATAGTGCCTACTAGGCCATTCTGACCCTCGAGGAGACCCAGGCATTGTGGGCCTCCAACTACCCTTGCCCGCCGGGCTACCGGCCGGCTGAATCTTGGCGCAGAGGGTTCCTGTCCCTCCTGTGCCTCAAGGCTCCGCTAGACAGGCGGCAATCACGAACCACTTCTACCACGAGCTCACGCTGGAGAAATGGATGGATCCCTAGTGGGATCCCGACAACTGTCACTCCTGGAATGCCTTCTTTGCTAACCGACAGGAAAGGGAGCTCGCCAGGTACGAGGGTGATGGCCCGCCCCGGTGAACCACAATGAAGCCGGTCGGCGTCTGTGGTGGGCGAACCGTACTATCATCGGCGTGATGCGCTACATCGCCGGGGGTGACCATCCTCGCCTGCGGTGCCCACAAGTCTACCCGCCATAGAGCCACAAGAAGGCCCCTCCCCCGCCCGGCGGTAGCGGCATCGTCTTCCAAGAAACTCCTCCCCCGCCTACCGTGAATCCGAGGCCAGAGTGGAAGGTGCCCCCGGTATATGCCATGGCTGGGCTGAGGATCTCTGGAGTGGCAGGTGACAATGACGATGATGATGACGATGACGAAGAAGACCCTGAAGCTGTGTACTATAGGACTAGGCATGATTATGAGTAAAGGGGGTGGCTTTAGTCCTCAGTGTTAGCTAGTCCCGGTTTCTCCCGGTTTTTAATATTAATAAATGTCTAAGTGTTACCTAGTCTACAGTTTTGGTACCTGCCTACAGCAATCTCAGAAATTCCTTTATTAACCATGGAGCATCTTCCTTTAATAAATGAAAAATAGGATTAATTCACAAAAGGTTTAATACATTACATCACCAACATCCACATCTAGTGTTTTGGTTCTCTTCTTGTCCGTAACCATGGAGCATCTTCCTTATTTAGGGATATGCTTGGGTCAGTTTTCACTTTGAATGGCAGAATTTCATGAAATTTGTCATAATCTTCTGACATGTCTGTCTTGTCCTCAACTCCCACCATGTTTCTTTTTCCTGAAAGAACTATGTGGCGCTTTGGCTCATCGTATGATATTATATTCGTTTGCTTATCTTTCCCTTTTCTCGGTCTAGTAGACATGTCGTTCACATAGAAAACTTGAGCCACATCATTGGGAAGGACGAATGGTTCGTCTCCGTACGCAAGATTATTGAGATCCACTGTTGTCATTCCGTACAGCTGGTCTACCGTTACCCCACCTCCTGTCATCTTGACCCATTTGCATCGAAACAATGGGACCTTGAAATTAGGACCATAGTCAACTTCCCATATGTCCTCTATGTAACCATAATATGTGTCCTTTTTCCCATTTTCATCCGTTGCATCAAATCGGACACCACTGTTTTGGTTGGTGCTCTTTTTATCTTGGGCGTGCGTGTAAAATATATTCCCATTGATCTCGTAACCTTGGAAAGTCAATATAGTTGAAGACGGACACCTGGCCAACAAGTACAACTGATCTCCAACAGTGGTGTCATTCATGAGATGTGTCTGCAACCAACCGCCGAAAGTCTTTATGTGTTCATCTCTAATCAACCTGTCAGACTGCCCCGGGTAGTTCGAGCATACAATATTCTTGTGTACCTCGGTATATGGAGCCACCAAGGTGGAACTTTGCAGAATTGTATAGTGTGCTTTAGTGAAAGAATGTGCATCCATACATATCTTTGCTTTCTTTCCTAGCGTGCCTTTTCCACTAAGTCTCCCTTCATGCCGTGAATCAGGTACACCGCTCGGCTTAAGGTCAGGAATAAAGTCAACACAAAACTCAATGACCTCCTCTGTTCCATATCCCTTGGAGATGCTTCCTTATGGCCTCGCATGGTTATGGACATATTTCTTTAAGACTCCCATGAATCTATCAAAGGGGAACATATTGTGTAGAAATACAGGACCGAGAATGGTAATCTCTTCGACTAGGTGAACTAGAAGGTGTGTCATTATGTTGAAGAAGGATGGTGGGAACACCAACTCAAAACTGACAAGACATTGGACCACATCTTTCTGTAACCCTGGTAGACTTTCTGGATCGATGACCTTCTGAGAAATTGCATTGAGAGAACATAGCTTCACAATGGGTACTCTAACATTTTCCAGCAGAAGCCCCCTCAAAGCAACCGGAAGCAACTGCATCATAAGCACGTGGCAGTCATGAGACTTCAGGTTCTGGAATTTTTTCTCTGTCATATTTATTATTCCCTTTATATTGGACGAGAAGCCAGAAGGAACCTTGATACTACTCAGGCATTCAAAAAAGATTTCCTTCTCTTTCTTGGTAAGAGTGTAGCTAGCAGTACCTTGAAACAACTCTGGATGTCTGCCTTCTCAGTCTTTCATACGTTGTTGGTCCTGTCGTGCTTATGGTGTATCTCTATTCTTTCCATACACGCCCATGAAGCCTAGCAGTATCACGCAAACATTCTTCGTCAGGTGCATCACGTCGATTGCAGAGCGGACCTCTAAGACTTCCAATAGGATAGATCCCAAAATATAGATTTCTTCTTCCACATGGGTGCGTGTCATTAACGTCCTTGAGCGGATGTCCGCCAGGACCCTTTCCAAAGATTACTTTTAAATCCTTCACCATATCAAATACAGCATCACCAGTACGATGGACAGGCTTACTCCGGTGATCTGCTTCACCATTGAAATGCTTGCCTTTCCTTCTTAGGGAATGCGTGGGCGGAATAAAACGACGATTCCCTAGGTACACATTCTTCTTGCACTTATCCAAATAAATACTTTCAGTGTCATCTAAACAGTGTGTGCATGCATTGTATCCCTTGTTTGTCTGTCCTGAAATGTTACTAAGAGCAGGCCAATCATTGATGGTTACGAACAACAATGCCTGTAGGTTAAATTCCTCATGTTTGTGCTCATCCCACACACGTACACCTTGTCTGTGCCATGGCTGTAAAAGTTCATCAACTAATGGCCTTAGGTACACATCAATATCGTTGCCGGGTTGCTTCGGGCCTTGGATGAGCACTGGCATCATAATAAACTTCCGCTTCATGCACAACCAAGGAGGAAGGTTATACATACACAAAGTCACAGGCCATGTGCTATGACTGCAGCTCTGCTCCTCTGCCTTCCATTTCAGCAATTCCAGTGTGCTGCCTAGCTTTTTGTGGCCATCTTCGCAATTGGGGTGCAAAAATTTGTTGTGATCATCTAACATCTGCTCAAATTTCAACCTCTCCCTTTTGCTATCACATTCTCCCTTTGCATCAGCAATGGCCCGACCAAGATCATCATCTGGCTCATATGATGCACGTTCTTCTGCTTCTTCTTCATCATTGTCTTCCATTGTAGTACCACCGTATTCAAGGGACATAGGATAGTTGTCATCATTCTCTTCATCTTCGTTGTCTTCCATCATAACCCCTCTTTCTCCATGCTTGGTCCAACAATTATAGTCAGACATGAAACCGAACCGAAACAAGTGGCCATGAAGGACTCTTGAGGAAGAGTATTCCTTCTGATTCCGACACTCACCAGATGGACAACAGATAAAACCATTCCGCTTGTTTGCCTCTGCCACAACGAGAAAAGAACGCACGCCTTTAATGAACTCGTCAGAGATTCGTTCAGCGTACATCCATTGCCGTCTCATCTGCATTTTATAAGTTCATCAAACAAAATCACGATGCTAAGAGTAGTACTAGTCTAAAAATAAAAGAACATATCGTATACATCAAACAAGCACTGATTTAAAAAACTTTCTACTATATCTTTAGTCCCGGTTGGACACACCAACCGGGACTAAAGGGGTTGCGGCAGGCTGGGGCCGACATGAGCCCGTTTAGTCCCGAATGGTGTCTCCAATCGGGACTAAAAGTGGGTGACGACACTATATGTCGTGAGTGGACACTATGCCAGTGAGTGGCGACACTGTTTCAGTGGGTGGCGACAATATAACAGGGGTGAGTGTCAACATTATGTCATGAGTGTCGACACTATGTTGTGCTGCTTAATCTATAAATAGGCTTGCTTGTGAACTATCAACTGCAAGGAAGATCGTGTGTGAGACCAGGGACACCACTACGGTGGAGCTTCTCGAAGATGTCTTAGGACCTCGTCCTCAGACATCTTCGAGGAGCTCGCCGTAGAGGCACTCCCTAATATGTGAAATTAGTTAGCTCCACCAGCATACTAATTTAGCTAGAAAAGATATGAACTGAAAGATGGTGTGCGAGAGCAGGGACACCACTATGGCAGAGCTTCTCGAAGATGTCTTAGGATGCCTCGTCCTCATACATCTTCGAGGAGCTCGCCATATAGGCACTCCCTAATTTAATTTGGTAGCTCCTTAGCATGTTCATGTTTTTGTTCTTAATTTCTTGCTTAACTGGCCGATGATTAACTAAAATGCTAGGGCGCCACTATATATATGTGTGTCTTCATAATTTTGGTACTTATTTTTGTTTCAATGGATTTTGTGACGACATGTAGAAGAAAGAAGAATATTTTGTTGCTCGAGGGTGACATGATGCACTGTGAACCGACCAGATTTCAAGACAACGTGTCAAACCAAGATATGTATATATGATGAACTCATGTATCTATGTGCTTCGATGAATCAAATGAATTTAGAGAACTATATGTGCCAAATTAATCAGATATACAGAGATAGAACCCACACAAAATCTATCCATTTCTAGAGCATGAAATGAGCTAAAACAAGCAATGAGAGCTGAAATGATCAAGTTGCTAACCTCTTAGGACCCTTGATAGATGTGGAGCCAAAAAATCTTCATAAATGTTGAGAAAAATGGGGAAGAACTCGAGATTGAGGGGAGAAATTTGAGAGGGATGATTGTGTGAGCTTGAAATGGCTCGGGCTGGGAAGGGGAAGAAGATATAGTCGGGGACTTTAGTCCCGGTTTGAGAAACAAAGCGGGGCTAAAGGTCCACGCATCTGCTCTTTTCCAGCGCCAGACCCTTTAGCTCCGGTTTGTTAAACGAACCGGGGCTAAAGTTCCCATACGAACCGGGGCTAATGTCTTCTGGTCCCTGTGGCCGTTTCTAGCCGTTGGGACCAGGGCATTAGTCCCGGTTTGTACCAGAACCGGGACTAATGCTCTGAACCAAAGGTCCATTTTCTACTAGTGATAGATAGCTATATCAACGGAAAACTACTAGCTACTACTCCCAATCATCGTCGGAGCCGACAGTGTCCTAGAAATCACTGTCTAGCTCTGACAAGGAACCAGACGGGACAACAATGGTGGAGGGCGGCACAGCTGTGGATGGGCCGGCGCCGTAGCGGCGCTGCTGCTTCTTCTGCTCATGCTTCGCGTCGAACGTGATTTGTGCCTACACCAACTCCGGGTGGTCGCGCACCAGCTGCTGCATCCGCATGTCGTCTAGCGTCGCTGCATGCGCCGTCCTCGCTTCCCGCCGCTGCTCCTGCCACGCGTCGCGGTCGATGAAGTGGATCGACCGCGCGACGAACGCCGTCTCCCTGCTGACTACACCTCTGGGAAGAAGCGCGGCGCGGAAGAAGCGCAGCGGCCTGATCTACCGGATAGGAGGCGAGGCGGTGGCAGATTCGATGGCGGCGGCCACCGGGGGGCTGCAGCGCACGCAGGAGGGTGCGTGGGAACTTACGCGTGACGATTGGGCTGCGTGGACGCGACCAATAAGAAATGTGGCAGCTGCGGCTACCGCATATATGCAGCGTTTGCGTCGCGGCCCCAAAAATTTTGTGGCACCAAAAACGGATGGGGAAAGTGTTGGAGAAGATTTTTTTTGGCCCAAAGCGTTCCCATTTAGTAGGTCATATATATGTAGCATGCCCTATTTTAAGGAATCTGTTAGAGTTGCTCTAATGCAGTCATTATAAAGCTTCTTCATGTTCCTCACACTTATACGACGAAGCCGGCAATGTTAAAAATAAAGTTATAGTTAGATCATTAGTCTTAATTAATCGTCTTTACATTTATATTAAACATCCTCACTTTTAAATGTGAAATAAATAACCTGTTAACAACGGTTACAAAGCCACGGAATGTATCATTCAATTCAAATATTGCGGGCGTTAAAGAACAGATGCCATGCATACTGTTGTGTTCCGTCTGTGGTCTTAATGTGTACATTGAGTCTCTGGCTTGTATATAGTTGGCATGCATGAACACGATCCCGTAGTTGAAGTACGTGTACATGCATGGTGCCATTGCTAATACGTAGTACATGCATGGTGCCACTGTCTAGTAAAGATCGAGTAGTTGGCATATGCATGCAGGTTGTTAATGTGAATTTTTAAATTCTGCGGTGTACTTGTTTTCTGCAAACGTTTTTCACAATTCTGATTTCCTAGGATTATATTTATTCTGATTTCGTTGGAAAAAAGAAATTGTTAACTTTTATTTGTCTCTCAGATATTCTAAATGTTTATTTTACTTTTTTGTTTATCTACATTTCCTTATTTTTCTAAGCCTTGGAGGCTGGGATTTCCTCCCTGTGTTCCTTGAGGGATTTCCTCTTCGGGTTTGTACGTTTGCCCTTGATGGGAGGGATCCCCTGTTAGAAATAATGGGCAAGTCCATTTAGTCCCATGTATATTTCAGTTTTTCCCTAAATATCAAAATCCAGATTTGTGGTAGTCCATATGTGTTTGGACTCATATTTGTGTGGCAGCTCACATGGGAGTGGAGTGAGAGCTAAAGTTTAGTCCCACATAGAAAGTTGAATGAGTGTTGCATCACCTTATAAGGTAGAATGTTGCACCATTTTGTAAGTGTGTGGCAATAAGAGAGATACACGCGCGCGTCGCGGGTTCCGGGAATCTCGCTGAGTCGAGCTTTATTTTGCTGCTCAGGAAAATTGTGAGGTTTTGACAGACGTGTTAAACAATTAGCTTATTCGGATCGCTCCTGGATCGTGGGCTATTGTAACCGACCCGAACGTGTGCAACATGGACTCGGCCCATGTTCGCCTCCGTTAGGTTTCCTGAGCCGCGCGGCTACCTCCACAACACACCGAAAAACAATATATGGTTTTTCCACCTCTCTGCTTGCGCTGCCACCGTAGTCTAGTCCATCCCTCTTTTGTGATCCTGTATGGGAGAGGCTGAATAAGGTTTTTAGAAAGCGCTCCGCGCGACTGCTCGAGTTCTCCATCACGGGTCGTCTTCCGTCCAAGTCAGGCGGTGCTGTCTATCGCCGTCTGCTTCGATCTGTCTTGCTCAATCTTACTGCTGCGACAAGCGAACGGTACGTGCTACGTGCTCCTGTTTGGTTATTCATCATGTTCTGTAAGTACATGTTTGGCTGCTATTTGTCTCCGTTTATCCTGTTGTTTAGTACATCTAGTATGTTCGAGTTACATGAGCTAGTAGCCGGTTTTGTTATGATTTATATTCTGAAATTAATCGTGAAAATTATGTCTAATATTCACGTGGAAATCTCTTATGGGGGTTTCCTTCCCTGGGTCTTTCGCCCCTTGGAGACCAAACAAGCCCACACGGACACTAGTGTAAGCTATAACATTGATTTGGTCCTTGGATCTGTTCCCTTGTATCCTGGCTGCATGTCCGCCATTGGTGTTACGCAGCTCCTTGGGTTTTCTAGCTATGTGGCTACGTACATAAGTGATCATCAGTACACTAGCTAGGAGTATGAATAATTCTCGTAATATAATGAAGTCTTCTTTGATCAGTACACTTATGTGGCCGGTACACGTACTTATGATGGCCTGCATGCGCATATACAGCTGATACCGTATGTCGTTTCTGGCCCATATACACATGAATATATACGTATCATTCAAATATTGCCGGCCGGGCCGGGCGTTGAAAAGCAAAATGCCATGCATGCTGCTGATCTATCAATGGTCTTAATGAGTAGCTTCAGTCGGCATGCATGCATACACACTGTGGTTGTCGATCCCGTAACTGAAGTACCACGTGCACATGCATGGTGCGCACTGTGTACTGAATCCTCTTCCTCTAGGAATCACATCTACAGGGAAAGTCTACACACGCGCAGGTGTGTGTACATGTACAGTTACAGTAGGCTGCAAGCATTCACTAGGTATCTGCTACCCGGCAGGCCAATGAAGCAGTGTACCGCATAGAGTAGCTACGTACGTACGCGATCATGGCAAGCTATAAACGAGTAAATTTACTGCGCCTCGATCCGAATGCAGCAAGCAGTACATGTGTGCACGCACGTTGTATATATCGATCGTACGCATCGTGACACACTAGCTAGCTTTGAGTAGTAGTACTAGTACTTGCTACCAGAGTTAATACTACATGCACTGAACGCGCGCGCGCGCGTAAGCTAGGGGTTCACTGAGATGCTACTACTGCCTCGCATCACCTATGTTTAAGATACATGATGTGAATCTACACAAAATCTACGACATTTGGGGCTTACCAAGAGGGACTTCTCTCCCTGCCTATTCCTGTCAGTGGTGATTACCCAATTGTTTAATATGCACATGACACTATCATTGTGATTACCCAAGTTTCTCAAAGAGATTTTAGATCAGTATGCTGCATTAACTGGGTTTAGAATCTACTAGTATCACAAATCATCTATAATCCCAATTAATGTCCCACATAATTAAGCTGTTTTGTTTGACCAAGAGTTCCACTACCAGCTTGGGGCCATGCCTAGCACTTACCTTGGCCCGCCTAGCACTTAACTCTGTGTTGTCTTTTCTACCAACAAATTTCATGCTCACTCTAATGATCCCTGTGGGCCTTATAGAGGTACTCCCTCCGTTTTAAAATATAAGATGTTTTAGGTTTGTGAAGAAAATGAACCTAGACTTGTTTTAGTGTGTAGATTCATCCTAAAATTGAGTGAATCTACATACTAAAACAAGTCTAGATTCATTTTCTTCACAAACCTAAAACATCTTATATTTTGAAACGGAGGGAGTAGTAGATAAAGCCAGAAGGCATTGCCTATGGAAAAGAAAGGATAAAGACATGCCCACATCTTTAGCCGCTTGGGACATGATTTGTAAGCCAAAAAAATAAAGGAGGTTTGGGTGTCATTAACCTGAAGGTACAAAATGTTGCACTCTTACTCAGACATCTACAAAAATTCTACAACCCACATTTCTGTATATATTTCGAAAAAATAGTTTAACCGTAAATTTGATCAATAAAATACAAACTATATTTAACAAAAATTATACCATTAGATTCACATTTAAAATACGCTTTCAATGATATAATTTTTGTGATATATAATTCATATATTGTTGACCAAATTTATGATCAAATTATTATTTTCAATCACGTATTAGCTTAATAAACTGGAATGGAGGTAGTACAATGACGATGACACTTCTGGGTCAGCTAGTTCTTCATGCGTATTATCATGAATTGGTTCCTCGTGCGGTGGTCATGACTGGTTCTTTCTGGTGGAGAGGAGTCATGAGTTTAATTGCAGAATACACAGCAAATCTACGTACGCGAACATGGAAAGCTATAAATTACTGCGCCTCGATTAGGGTGCAGAAAGTACATGTGTGTGCCTGTGTGTGTGGGGGGCTGTGTTGCAATGGCAGCAATTCATGCACGTTGTATGGTGTATTTTTTGCCAAATCTGGTTTTTTTCCGAAATTTTATCCAAATTTGACCCTTTCCAGAAACTAATTCAGAATCTGACCCTTATGATCGGCGTCATTTTAAACGGCGCCAAAGGTGTGCTGGTCGGCGCCAAGTCGAAGCAGCTAGGAGACAGACCAGGGTGGTCGGTGCCATGTGATATGGCGCCGAACTCACCTCAGCTCTACCACCACTGTAGATGCACCACGAATCCACCACACCACCGCGCTACCTTTCCCCTCACCTCCACAGAGCCCATGTAGGCCCTCTCAACCCGCGCCCGACTAAGAGTTCGTCGGATGAATCACTTATCTTGGATCGAGAAGGGAGTTGAGCTACTTGGAGGATGACGATTACTTGCCTATAGATTGACAATGTGTGTCGTGAGGTAAAAGAGACTTGGACGCAGGTCGCATTAGATGGTATGTCGTCATGGCTCTATGATACTTGGAAGTCGACACGTTCTTCTAGGAGCCGCTCCGATGGATCTATTACGAGTAAGACTCAAATCATGTCTCAGATACCATGAGCATGTCACTAAGTATTCAATATATTTTCTTTTTTTTCTGATGTTTTGCTTCAGGATACGGTACATGCACGCGGTTCTGACGCATCTAGTCCTACGATAGGTCGTTTAAACCTCTGTCTTCCGAAACAAAAATCAGAATATCCATTCTTCGGTGTGGAGATGTGGTACGTATGCATGGTACGGCCATACGCGGCCAGTACTAGTTGTTAAAGCCTCTGAAAACATCAAAACTAAATATTTTCAGTAGAAACTTCATACTCCTTTGCACATCTATTTTAATAAAAGAATGACAGCAGATACACTTCATAAAAATTCAGTAACTTCTTTGGCCAAGTGTTAGCAAATATCATATGGTGAGGGTTACCTTCTTTTCTTCTCCTCTCTTCAAAGGATCTTCTTGAACACTCCTTATTAAAAATAAAAACAAAAAAAAGGGAAACTAACAAACATAAAACTTTATTTCAGTAAACTTTAGTAAGCTCTAAGTAAAAGCTTTGCTAAAGAGATAAAGTAGAAAGCTTGTAAGCAAAACTAAGATTGGGTATCAAGTGGGTATGATCACATATGCTTAAGGCATATGGTTGGCATGGTAACAAGCAAGTATTTGCTTGTATCAGTAGAGTATCTTGCAAGTGTTAGCTTGCTCAATCAACTAGTAGTATTAGGCTTGCAACTATGGGCTTGCACAGTATCAGTATAAGCTTCCCTTGTGCAGAGCAGTGGTTGAAGTTCTCCTCGGCTTCTTCTTCGTAGTATCCTCCTTCCTCCTCGTATCCTTGGTCGGTACTAGCGTCTAGAAATAAATACGAGGTACACAATCACCAAACAATACTTAACTACTTGCAAACATCACACAAGGGGGTTCTGTAGATGATCTAGCATCATCACTAACATTACAAGCACTTGACTTAATAATTTTATTTTTAGAAAAGTAATTTCTACTCATTGAAAAACTACTTAAGATTTAATATTCTCCAAACCAAACATGGGATCAAGTTGACACATGTCATCACCACATATTTTAGTCCATGGGAATGTGATTTAAAGTGGTGTCACAATTTAATAAGGTTTTACCCTTTTATTTAATTAAATAAAGTGACTAGAAATGCCTATGTGGCATTCTTTTATTACTTGAACATTATTTATGTGAGTAAACCAATATATTTTTATATATTCTGAAAGGTATGGTTGAATGTGATTTTTGAGAGTTGGAATCAAATCAAAAGATATTATGGTTGAAATTTGAAAAATGTTTAAATGCAGAAAAGCTTCTGCCTTGTTATTTTTACCAAGGGTGATCTATAGATCGAAATGATTTGAATCCAACGGGCTTGGATTCAGCATTTCTAGACCTTTCTAATAAAATTGGTTTCATTCAATTTGGTCCACTGAATCGAGCTGGGTTGATTTTTGAAAATAGGTACAAATGTGTGTTTGAATGAAAATAGAAAAATCCAAATTCAAACAACTGGGCTGCGCGGGAAACGATACTGGGCCGGCCTGCTAAGCATTGCGCTTACGCAGGCTGGTTAAGTGGCTGCCCCCACGGGTCAGTGAGACAGGGGGGTGCGAATCGGTACGGGGCAACGTGGACCGTGGGATCTTGTTCTAATCTAACGACCCTGGTTCATTGTCCACGTCGGGCACCGGGTCTCAGGCGAGGGTCGGCAATGCGGGCGAACGACAAAGTCGACGACGGCGAACCTCCTGGTACCGGCAGCTTCTCCTAGGGCGGCTCCAATCGCTGGCCCCCTTCTTCTCCAGCAGCGACGGGCTCCGGTAAAATTCCGGCGAAGCGCTGCTCGCCTTGCTCCAGGAACGGGGTGGAACGGTCAGTGAGGAGAGGGGAGTAGAATGGTGTGAAGAGTTTGAGCGGGGGAGGCCTCTATTTATAGTCTCAACGACGAGACCGAACGGGATGGGCAGGCAACGGTGGCGACATGGATACGGGCTGCTAGTGGCATGGCCGGCGGTGGTGATCGATCGGTGGTCTCCTGGCGATGCTCTACGGTTTTAATGCACGTGTAGGGGTGGTGGCAAACGGTCTGGAACACGCGATGCTCTGCGCGGCAGAGGCGGCGTCTTCGACGGCGAGCGGTGGCTGTGAGGCATGGGGCGGCGAACGGGGATGTCTGGCGGTATCCTGGGACGGTGGTGATCGCGTATACACGCGGCGAGGTTGGCGCGCGGTCTTTGGGCGTGTGTCGAGGGTGGCGCTCTGGCGCATGCTCGGCATGGTTGCTGGCGAGCTGGGCACGGTCTGTGCGTGTGGTCCAGGGGCTGGCAAGGTTCGAGCGCTGGACAGGGAGTGGAGGTGGGGTGCAAGCTTGCTCCCAGACAAGGTTGGCGAGCCTAGTGCTGCTCCTAGCTTGCTTTCCACACTGAGGTGACATGGTGAGCTTCGGTTGTTCACCATTGATGGCATTGCCAAGCTTACAGTGGGACTAGTGCTTAGTTAAGTTTGCTAGATGATCTACTGAGGTTGCTATGAGCTAGAGAGGGAACAAGTTAGGCTCAAATCACTGCTCACAATAGTGTTTGGATTTTGTTTGATTTGAATCAGCAAGGTGTTTGATGAAATGGCCGCATGAATTCAAGTTTTGAATTTTGAAAAGATTTTTGGTGGGTGTGCTAAGCATGTGCTGGGGAGTCTGTGGATGCTTGGGTTTTGAAAGTTGAGCTTGTTTGAGTGGTTTTTGAAAAAGTGGGATCTTCTCATATGATAAAGATTCAATTTTGAACTGTCATTTAAACTAGGCATTCAAATGTTTTTGGATGATCACAAGGTGGGCCTTGGTGCCTTGTTATGAGTACTATCAAGGGGTGTAAAGATCCAAACCAGTTTCTGTTAAGTTTTGAAAGTTAGAGACAGCCAAAATAGGCATGGGAGTTAAATTGGTCAAAATGACCATTCCCTTATTTTGTTTGTTTTGATTTATTTGTCTTTGGTAAAAGTGTGGGGATTGTTTAGATGATGTTTATTTCACCTAAGAATCCATTTACAAGCAAAGAAACACACAAGCAAGGTGGTTCAAAAGAGTTCAAATTGGAATGCATACACACATGCATGCTTTCATATTTTTATTTAGAAAAGTTTTTGTTAACCCTAATCTTGATGATTAGAGTTTGGTGATCCAAGTTTAGTATTTTTGGGATGTTACAAACCTTCCCCCCTTAAACAAAATCTCGTCCCGAGATTTGAAAAAGGACGAACAAGATTACCTAGGATTTGAAGAGATCGGGAAACTCCGTCCTGATGTGATCTTCGCGCTCCCAGGTAGCTTCCTCTTTGGTGTGGTTGCTCCACTGAATCTTGAGAAACTTGAAGCTTCGGGTTCTGGTAGTTCTGAAGGATTCTTCCAAAATACGGATGGGTACTTCAGGATAGGTCAGGTCATCGTTGATCTCTATGGTCCGATGATCGATATTCTTGAACACTTTGGTCTTCTCCAGGACTTCGAGGCACTTGCGAAATAATGAGATATGGAACACATTGTGCACGGCTGACATCTCTTCGGGCAGTTCCAATTGATACGACACTTCTCCTCGACGGTTTAGAATCTTGAAGGGTCCGATATATCTGGGGGATAACTTTCATTTGAGTTGGAAACGCTGCATTCCTTTCAATGGCGAAACCTTCAGATACACAAAATCTCCTATGTTGAAGGCGAGGTCTCGGCGTCTCATGTCGGTGTAACTCTTTTGTCTGGACTGGGCTGTCTTGAGGTGCTCACGAATCTTGTGAATCTTCTCTTCTGCTTCTCGTAGGATGTCAGGTCCGAAAATCTGACTCTCCCCTACTTCCGACCAGTTCAAAGGGGTCCGACACTTCCTTCCGTACATGAATTCAAATGGGGCCATTTGCAAACTAGCCTGATAACTGTTGTTGTATGAAAATTCTGCAAACGACAGACAATCTTCCCACATAGATCCATATTCTAACACACATGCTCTCGGCATATCTTCGAGTATTTGATTTACTCGCTCTGTTTGTCCATCGGTCTGAGGGTGATACGCGGTGCTGAAATCTAGGCGGGTTCCTAATCCTTCTTGGACTTTCTTCCAGAATCTCGAGGTAAACTGAGTTCCTCGATCCTATACGATGTTCTTGGGGACTCCATGCAAACTAACTATTCTAGCGATGTACAACTCCGCTAGCTTCGAACTCTGATATGTGGTCTTGACGGGTAAGAAATGGGCGACTTTGGACAATCTGTAAACTATGACCCAGATAGAGTCATTCCCCCTACTAGAAGTAGGCAATCCGGTGATAAAGTCCATTCCAACAGAATCCCATTTCCATTCCGGAATCTGCAAGGGTTGCAACAATCCAGCGGGTCTTTGATGTCCTGCCTTGACTCGCTGACATATATCACACTTGGTGATATAGCTTCCAATTTCTCTCTTCATCTTATGCCACCAAAATTGCTCTTTCAAATCCTGATACATCTTCGTTCCTCCGGGGTGGATAGAATAAAGAGTATCATGAGCTTCCTTCAGAATCACTTCTTTCAACTCAGAATCTGCTGGTACACAAAGGCGTCCTTTGTACCACAGAACTCCTTCGTCGTCTTCGGTGAATCCGGGTACTTTGCCTGTACCAATACGACTACTAGCATTTCCTTTTTGTGCCTCTTTGATTTGGCTGATCAAAGTGGGTTGAAGTTCTATGCTAGCCAAAAATCTTTCACTCACTAATTCTATTCGAAAATCTTCCATCTCTTTGTGCAAGCTTGGTTTCTCCTTCAAAATCATGGAGCTCAAGCGGCACGACAATCTGCTAAGGGCATCTGCTACCACATTGGCTTTACCAGGGTGATAGTGAATGTCCAGATCGTAATCCTTGATTAGCTCAATCAATCTTCTCTGCCTCATATTCAGCTCCTTCTGAGTGAATATATAATTTAGGCTCTTGTGATCTGAATTAATATCACAACAATATCCCATCAGGTAATGCCTCCATGTCTTCAGGGCTAGAACTACGGCTGCGAGTTCGAGGTCATGGGTTGGGTAATTTTTCTCATGTTGCTTCAGTTGTCGAGATAGATAAGATATAACTTTGCCTTCTTGCATTAGCACACATCCGAGACCGATCTTGGATGCATCGCAATACAAGTCGAAGGGCTTCGTGATATCTGGCATGATTAAGATTGGAGCTGAAATCAATCTTCTCTTGAGTTCTTGAAAACTCGCTTCACATTTGTCGGTCCATTCAAACTTCTTGTCCTTCTTCAGCAATTAGGTCATGGGTCTGGCGATACTCGAGAATCCTTCTACGAACTTGCGGTAATATCCCGCCAATCCGAGAAATGCACGAACTTGGGTTTGAGTGGTTGGGGCTTGCCAATCTTCTACATCTTTCACTTTTGCAGGGTCAACGGCAACTCCTCCGGCTGATACAATGTGACCGAGGAATCCTACCTTCTGTAACCAGAATTCACATTTGCTAAACTTGGCATACAACTGATGCTCTCTAAGGGTTCCAAGAATGGTCCTTAGGTGTAGCTCATGTTCTTCTTCCTATTTGGAATAAATCAGAATGTCATCGATGAAAACAATGAAAAACTTATCCAGGAAGTCCATAAAAATCTTATTCATGAGATTCATGAAATAAGCGGGGGCATTGGTTAATCCAAAAGACATGGCCGTATACTCGTATAATCCATATCGGGTGGTAAAGGCAGTCTTTGGAATATCCTCTGCGCGAATCTTGAGTTGATGATAGCGTGTTCTAAGATCAATCTTAGAAAACACTTTGGCACCGGTCAACTGATCAAACAAATCTTCTATCTTGGGCAATGGGTACTTGTTCTTGATGGTGACATCATTCAACTTCCGATAATCCGTACACAAACGGTTACCTCCATCTTTCTTGTCCACAAACAAAACAGGTGATCTCCATGGTGACGAACTTGGTTGAATCAATCCAATTTCCAACATGGCATCCAGTTTCTTCTTCAGTTCTTCTAGTTCGCACGGGTTCATACTATATGGTCTCTGAGCTATGGGTCCTGTTCCGGGGATTAGTTCGATGATAAACTCGATATCCCGATCTGGGGGCATACCGGGCAAAACATCTGGAAATACATCGGGGTATTCGCAGACAATCCGGACTTGGTCAATGGTAGGTTGGGCTATACTCTTGTTTCACTTGAATTGACGAGGTAAGGTTTCAGATATATGCTCGACTGATATTCTGGCTGTACTGGTCATGGTTATGGCTTTCCTGGCACACTCAATCAATCCTTTATGTTTGGACAACCAATCCATTCCTAGTACTACTTCCAAACCTTTAGTTCCGAGTACTATCAGATTAGCATAAAAATCTATGCCATGGATTCGGATAGGGACGGCTTTGCAAATTTGTCTATCCTTAGTGGTTGATCCGGGAATTTGAACGATCATAACATGCTTCAGTTTGGTTGGTTGAATTTTACTAGTGCATGCAAATTCTTCGGTGACAAATGAGTGCGATGCACCAGAATCAAACAACAGTCGAGCAAGTACTGAATTAATAGAAAACATACCCAGCACGACGTCTGGCGCTTCCTGAGCTTCTTCAGCATGCATGAGAAAAAGACGGCCGTTGCGGTTGAGCGAATTCCCTGGGGCAAATCTTCTTCCAGGCTGAACACGAAGCTGTTGCTGAGCTGGGGCATTGGCATTGGGGGCTTCGGCATTCTTGTTGTTGGGGCACTCGTTGGAATAGTGGCCTTTATTTCCACTGTCATAACAAGTTACCTGCGACTTGTCCTTTGCTGCCACAGGGACAACATTGCTTCCAGTTCTTGGGGCAGTGTTGGTGTTGGCGGTAGCGTTGTTGTTGTTGAACTTGGGTGGGGCACGGTTGAAATTGCGAGAGTTGTTCCTCCGGGCCTAGGGTTTCCACGGTTGGGATAGGTCGGACGGTTCATCGGGGGTCTGTTGGTTCTCAGGGCAAATCCTGGAGATGGGTTAGGGTGATACTTTGGGGTCTGATGGGTTCCTGGATGATGCATCATGCGACGCTTGCGGTTCTCATTGGCTTGGTTGATCTTTCCTTCCATCGGGATGGCTGAGTCGACAAGGGCTTCAATACCAGCAAAGGGGATATTGACTAACACCGTCTGCATCTCATCGTGCAGACCATTCAAGAATCTCTCCTTCTTCTTGGCTTCGGTGTCGATCTCATCCAAGGCATACCTAGCTAATGATAAAAATTTGTCACGGTATTCCACCACAGTCATCCTTCCTTGCTTCAGTTCTCTGAACTCATCTCTCATTCTCTTGATCAAACCCGGTGGCACATGGGTTCAGCTGAACTTGACCTTGAATTCCTTCCAGGTCATCATCTGTCCTCCGTTCATTGCACGAACACTGTTCCACCATGCTCTGGCATCTCCGGCTAGATAGTGGGTGGCGAACAGAACTTTCTCGTTGGCTTCCACTCCGACGACTTCTAGGTTATTTTCCATGGTTTGCAGCAAATCGTCTGCATCTAGGGGCTCTTCTGACTTAGTGAAAACAGGTGGGTTGGTATTCTGGAAATTCTTGAGCTTAGATCCATGGTTGTCCTGATTTCATTGGCCTTGGTTGTTGTGGGCTAGCTGGGCTATCTGCTGAAGGGTGGCTAGGTTGGCTTGACGTTCGGCTCTTTCAGCTTCGCGGTCAGAAACCAACATTTGCAGGATCTACAACATCAGGTACGGGGATAAACCACTTCCACCGCGTGGCATCTGAAGATTGAGATAGATCATGAGAAAAGAGGGAAAATTCTAAGGGTCTGGGATTTTGAAAAGTTTTTAAAGTTTGACTCAGATTTTCTAGCAACTTGCTTTTCATTCATTCACTCATAGCACACGATACAAACACACACCACAAAACAAGAAAAATAGATGGTTTTAAGAACCATTCTGGAGACAACGATACAGTGGGACCGAATACTACTCACTACGCTAGTGCTCAAGTCCTACTACTCCTTGGAGTCGGTGTAGTCGTCATCCTCCTCATCATCGATGAAGGCGAAATCCTCCTCATCGATGAAGAATTCCATAGCCTGATCCTCCAGAAAATCATCATCATCCCTGAGATAGGAGTAAGGGTATCCACGAAGATCCTCTCCGGCATTCTCCTTTTCCTCCAACTGCATGTCTCTCTCGTGGATTGTCTCCTCCAAAGACGAGATACGGTGGCAAAGACGAGCAATGATGCGCTCCTTCTTGTCGAGCTGACGGCGGCGAGACTTGCGATCCTTTGCTAGCATGGCGATGGTTTGATCCTCTGTCTTGATGATGGCGGACTTGTGGTTGGAGTAGTAACGGCAATTGTCCAATTCTTGCTGACGATCGTACATCATGAAGCTAAGGTGGTCCAATTGAGTCTCCAGCTCGGGGTGGTATGGGGCTTCCAGTGGTTGTCCATTTGCATCACGCCTTGGGCAAAACTCAAAGCGGCTTCCCTTGATCTGATTGATACTCTGCCCACACAAACGGTGAAGAGCTTCTAGCATGGCCCTGGCAAGTCCATCGAGCCAGTTGTTCTCTCTTAAGGTAAACTGAATTCCCTCAGCAGTGGGAGGTTCAATCTTTCCTCTGAGACTTGCAACAATTAGCCACTACAGATCTTCTCCTCCTTGATCATTGAGCCGACCTCCGAAGAACTTGGGGTGCGGATGCTCCAGAAGTTCCGAAAGCTGGTCCAAATCCCTCTCAAATATAAGGTCTCCTCCATTCCCCAACTATTAAAACTTGTTGTACTTCACGTCCATCTATAAGAATATAAGATGAGTAAGTTAGTAGAGTGATCAAGTGTGTCAAATTTTATGTATTTTGCAAGAGTTTTTGAGGAACATGAATTTTCATATGGTATGTGATCCCTTGTGAGCCAGTCACATGCTTGCAAGCTAATTGGATGACATTCCACCGAGAGGGCCCAGAGTATATCTATCCGTCATATGGATGGACAAATCCCACTCTTGATCCATGTGTCTCAACCCATACTTTCCGAACACTCAATGCCATCTTTATAGCCACCCAGTTACGGTGTGGTGTTTGATGTCATCAAAGCATCCTTCCGGTGATGGTGATAAGCAGGATCTCATGGTCGAAGGAATTAGGTTACTATGTATCAGAAAGCTTATAGCAAATGAACTATATTAAATGACTTGATCTTTATGCTACGCTTATCTATAGGAGTATGTCCATCACATCATTCTCCTAATGATATGACCCTGTTGTTAATAACATCTCTATGTTCATGATCAGGAAACCATGATCATATATTAACCAACAAGCTAGTTTAACAAGAGGCTTTACTAGGGACTCTTTTATGTTTACAAATCACACAAGTATTAATGTTTCCTGTTAATACAATTATAGCAAGGTATGTAAACATTTATCTTAATTATGAAGATGTGATAATAACCACTTTATTATTGCCTCTTGGGCATATCTCCAACAGTCTCCCACTTGCACTAGAGTCAATAATCTAGTTTTAAACCTTTGTGTATTCAACACCTATGGCTTTCTGGTGTCGTATGTACACGATTGCTAGTGGTTAAGTGATCTCCGGATCTGACACTTCCAGGTCCGTGTGTAATTGCATGTCTTTACGTCTCTACACATCACTCATTCTCTAATGAGATGGCCTTGTACAAATTTGGTCCTTTGGTGTGACCTGTAGTTCTTTGGGGTTAAAACATATTGATAATATTGTCGTACAATATATCTTCATAGTATTATCCCTGCTGTGAACTACACCTAGTTCGATAACAAACTACTTGACACAAATACCCTCCTTTGCTGCTATAATAGCAGTTATACACTCAGCCTTTTGTTGTAGTATCTGTCACAATGTCTTCACTTTGGAACTCATCCAAATCTATTATGGAACTTACTTTCCATCATATTGTGCCACCCTTAGTTTAGATTGAGATAAACTTAATTTGTACTTTGTGACAAAACTAGTATCAATGTAATTCATTTACAATGAACTAACCATCTATTTGTCACTTCTACAAAATAATATATTCTTATTTCTTTTTCATGATCATAAGAATATCTTTACTATTGTCCAATAATCATCTGATGAATCATTCTGGTATACGCTCATAACATTTAGAGCATAGGACATATCTGGATTTGTACACATCACAGCATGATTGATAAAATACTCTTTGTGATTTTATACATCAAGTATCAATCTATACTTGAATCTTTGTTTCACTTACCAAGTGTCAATACACTTGAATATATCATCAATATTGAACTCATTCAATCCTTTCTGTGCGACAAGAACCTTTCTTGTAGTTTCTATATTGAACTCATTCAATATATCATCTATGTACTTTCGGCACAACCATATTAGCGTCTATTGATGCCAAATATTTGGGTTTTGGCTAAGTATTTCATCAAGATGAAATTCTTATCCTGTGTTAATAAAAGATACATTATTTCCAATCAACAATATGTCTTCCACATAATGTATTAGAAACATGTCTTAGCGCTCCCACTTAATTTCTTGCAAATGCAAGCATCTTCATCGTCTCCGATGAAATTAAACTCTTTTAACAGTTTCATCATAGTGAAGATTCCAACTCCGCGATGCTTACTTCAACCATTGAAGTTTGCATATGCTTTTAGCATCCTTTGAATTAACAAAACCCTTTGGACCGTGTCATGCACACGTCCTTGGTAACCATTCTATTAGAAGAACTTGTTTTGTTTATTCAACACATAACAAAATTATATGTCGTGGTTGCTACATTAATCCGTCTAGACTAAATATCGCTATGAAAGATCAGATCTTGTCATAGTCAACCTTTGAACATTGTTGTGAACTCTTTCCCAACATGTCGACTATTTCATAGATGTGAAACATCCATGTCTATTTCTTTATAGATCCAAATACGACTGTAAGGTCTTGTACCTTTCCAGAGGGTCTTTCAAGTTCAAAGCTTGATCTCTCGTATATAGAACTATCACGGATTTTATGGCTTGAAGCCATTTGACAGAGTCAGGGCCCATCATCGCTTCTTTGCATGTAGTCGGATCATTATTGTCAAATAACGATTTAACTCTCAAATCTTGGTATTTGATTGTTTACCCGACCTACTTGTTTCAATAGGAACTTAGATCTCCGTGACCACAACCTTTGAGGCACGTGAGCCATGAGCATTGTTGCTGCCTCCGGAACACTTTTCGGCGCTGCGCAACTTTGCACATATAGCTAAGGTTCTTTTAACCTTATCAAAGTTCTATTGTCCTCCCACTTAAATTTTCACGACAAATTCCTTCTCTAAGAAACTTGACGTTTTAAGTGACAAACATTTTTGTATCCGATGTTATGGAGGAACAGTTATTCGAAATAACATACAAAGACAGGTTCATCCGACTTTGGTTGCAAGCATCTTTCTTATGCATAGCATACCAATGTTTAAGAAAGGACAACTTGGGTTTTATCCCAAACCATAACTTTATATGGTGTCAATTCAACGGATTATGATGGAGCTCTTTTCAGTGGAAAAAAGGTAGTCTCTAAAGCTTTTAATCTTTAAAAATATAATGGCAGTTTTATGAATTACACCTTTGATCTTACCATGTCAAACAAGGTTTAATTACAAATCTCGAATGCTCCATACTCTTATGGTGTTTCGAAAAATGCAAATCCATAGAACGATTCCTTAAATCTTAGGTATTATGCTAAACTTGTAACTCAAATATCTTCCTTTATGATCTTATCATAAACTATTTATATTCTTGTTACAATGATTTTGCACTTCATATTGAAAGTCTTTGAAATTTTCAAATGTTTCATACTTCATCCTTATTAAGTAAATATTCATATATTCACTCAAATTTTCGGAGGAAGCATATGAAGTTGAAATCCATCGCTCTTGACTACACATAATGGACTTCATACAACAATATGTACAAGTTCAAATAAGCTAGTCATTCGTTCCCTTTTGGCCTATGAACGAAGTTTTAATTATCTTTAGGAAAGTTTCACAAGCGTCATTTGATCAAAATCAAAAGGACTCCAAAATTCCATCCATATGGAGTTTCTTCATGTTTTCTTTCCAATATAATTTAAACGGCGATGTCACTTCCTAAATGATCTTTCAATCAATTTGTCTTTCGACATTTTTAGCACTAGTTTTATGGATGTGATTTCTCCAACAAGATTTGTGAATCATCCATCTTTTATGGATTACGGCAATTATTTGAACAACCCTTTTGTTCTTATAATGCCTGATAAAACAAATCTTGAAGGCAAGCTCTGATGTTTAACAAGCAGCACAATAACCCTTTATTTGTTCTTGATGAACATCATCACATATTCTTTTGCTAGTTACTTAGGCCATTGTAGTTCATGAATTTTGTTGTTTCGTATGACGATTCGCACCAACAAATTCAGTATCTAGTACTTAAGAACCACATTGTTTAATAAGCAAAGAATATATCCAGAACATGTATATCATCTATATACTTAAGCTAAACAATTCTAGTCTTTTCTTTTCTGCTATATACTTATGAGATTCTCTTTCAGTATTTCCTTTTCTGTTTGAAAGAATCTATCAACATTAATAGTGGAGCCATATACATGACACATAGTCCAAAGCGTGTATAGTAAAATACCAATGTCTTTGTACTTGCACTTTGAAGTAGATCACCATCATCAAATGTTTGGTGTTCTTTCAAATTCCTTTCTTTAGTAATTTCTTGGTGTAGTAAACATTTTACCTACATCAAATATTCACCCTTATCATGGATTTATCCATGATCAAGCTACTTTTAGCTTGTAACGGTGAATCGCGAGTATAATGTTGCTCTCCAAAACCTTTTGGAGGATTAGGATAACTAGTGTCTCCAACCTTTTGCAAATTCTCATCAAATATGAGAACATGACTTTTGCCATATTATACTCTATCATGTTGCAACCAAAACTTCGTTTCAGGTATCACGATATCTTCCACACATCATGGTTTCTAAAACAACTCTTTCAAATCCTAGATAACCTTAATATTAAGACAATCCTTTGAATATCAAGAATCATGGAGACAAACTTGATACTCATACACTAACACTTGGAATTGTCACTCTTGATTTAATACCAATTATTAAACTTTATGGAGTAACCGGAACTTACTGAAAGTTTGCAATGGGACTTTTAAACTTTAGATTAACACTTCAAAACAATATGATACTAGTTCATAAAGTAACTAACC
This sequence comes from Avena insularis, assembly GCA_023614405.1. Taxonomy (NCBI): domain Eukaryota; kingdom Viridiplantae; phylum Streptophyta; class Magnoliopsida; order Poales; family Poaceae; genus Avena; species Avena insularis. Next base: position 16,558,573 of record CM042691.1, read on the forward strand.
AGAATTCTATAGTTCTATCATCTCAATTATAACTAAGCGCAAGGTGGTAAACGGATGCCAATGACTACAACAACTATGCAAATTCACTTTGATTTAATTTATGATAAATAGTGTTCAACTTTTAATCCTATTGCCGTTGAACTCCCACTCAAAACAATATCCCTCACATTGTTTTAGTGATCACACGAACCAAATCCACCACATCAAAACCGATCATCACGAGAGTTGATGTAGCTTCAATAGCGAACAATCAACATGTTCATCATATCTACTATATGACTCATGCTTTACCTTTCGTTGATCCGTGTTCCGAGAACATGTCTGTACATGCTAGGCTTGTCAAGATCAAACCTTAGCTTCCGCATGAGCAAAACTGGCTTGCTCACGTGGTATACACTTGCAGAATCTAACACACCCGATCATCACGTGGTGCTTCGAAACAACAAGATTTAGCAACGGTGCTAACTAAGGATGAACACTTTAAAACTTGAAATTTGTGTGCTTGAGGGATCATCTTATAATGCTACCGTCGTTAACTAAGCAATACAAGATGCATAAAGGATTAACATCACATGCAATTCATAATATGTGATATGATATGGCCTTTCTTCTTTGTGCTTCCGATCTCCATCTTCAAGCACGAACATGATCTCCATCATCACCGGCATTGCATCAAGGTCAATGACGCTGCTCCATGGTTGTTGTCCACCAGCTTCAACTATTACAACTACTTTGAATAGACACGTGGGTCTTAACAGAAATTAAAGACAACCATATGGCTCCTGCCGGTTGTCAACTTACAATAAGGAACATTGCATACATCAAATATAATCACAATCATGGCCATATCACATCACAGCACACCCCTGCAAAACAAAGTTAGACGCATCTAATTTTCTTTGCATGTTTTACGTGGTTTGGATCTTTCAATAAGTGTCGTTCTAACTTACGAACAAGAACCACAACATTGATACTAGTATTGTCAATCACCTGTTGTAAATTGAATCTTAACTATGTTGGGAGAAACAGGCACCCGCAATGCAATACAAGTTGCATGTCAAGCATGGAGCAAGTCTCATGAACGATGTCATGTAAGGTTAGCCCGGGCCGCTTCATCCCACCATCCCGCAAGATGCAAAGTACACAAGAAGCAATCGACAACAAAAACATCAACGCCCACAATGACCATTGTGTTCTACTCGTGCAACAGATCTACATATAGACATAGCTCTGATACCACTGTAGGGGTTCGTAGCATGGAAAACAAAAATTTCTACCGCATGCAAACAAACAAGCCAAGATCTATCTACTAGATTGTAGCAACGAGTCGATAGATGAACTCACCCTCGAAGATTCCAAAGCGGTTAACGAGAGCGGATTCTCGTGGGTGATGTAGTCGTACTCTTTCCGATCTCAAGATCGTGCAGACGATCCTTCCGGCGCCGCGTTCCGGCAGCGCTCCCGCAGTCGGTCACACGTTCGACACTCGATGAATACCTTCCTCTCCCTTGTTCCAGCAGGCAGCAGAGGTTGTAGCACTCTCCTCGCGATTCCGGCAGCACGATGACGTGGTACCGGAAGTAGAGGGGAGATCTCGCAGGGCTTCGCCTTAAGCCGGAGCGAGTATGGTGGACTATGAGAGAGGCTTGGCGATCTAGGGTTTAGAGGCACCAAGTAGAGGGAGATAGGCCGGCGGCTAGGGCAAGGGGATTTGCCCCAAGTCGGCGGCTTGGGTAAACCCTAGGGCGGCGGCGGCTAGGGTTAGGTTTAGAGGGGTAAGGTGTAGGTCTTGGAGGGGCAGCACTGCCCCTCCTTATATAGGTGGGAGGGCGCGGCCAAGGGGAGGGGAGTCCCTCCCTAACTCGGCCTCCTTGGCCGGCGGTGGAGGGAGAGGAACTCCTCCCCAAGTAGGTTTCCTACTCTCCCTCCACCAAGCAAACTTGCCGTTTGACTTTTCAAATTGGCGTTTGACTTTTCAAACTAGGATTTGATTTATCCCTTTATTTTGCTCAGCGATGACACCTAGTACATGATGCAACCATTCCAACTTGTTATGACACATTCATGTACCCTTCCCCTCCAGAGTGCCGGACCTTCCGGACCCTTCTAGAACCTTCCCGGTGAAAACACCGGAATCATTCCCCAACTCCGAAACATGACTTTCCTTATATGAATCTTATTCTCCGGACCATTCCGGATCTCCTCGTGATATCCCAGATCCCATCCGAGACTCCGAACAACATTCGGTCTCTTACTCATCATTCCATAACTACTCAACAACATCGAATCCTTAAGTGTGTCTCCCTACGGTTCGTGAATTATGCGGACATGACCGAGACAGTTCTCCGATCAATAACCAATAGAGGAATCTGGAAATTCATATGGCTCCCACATATTTCTACGATTACTTTGCGATCAAATGAACCACTTACATACGATACCAATTTCCCTTTGTCTCACGATAGTTTACTTATCCGAGGTTTTGATCGTCGGTATCTCTGCATACCTAGTTCAACCTCACATCGATAAGTACTCTTTTCTCGTTCCCGTGGTATGTGATCCCTTGTGAGCCAGTCACATGCTTGCAAGATAATTGGATAACATTCCACCGAGAGGGCCCAGAGTATATCTATCTGTCATATGGATGGACAAATCCCACTCTTTATCCATGTGTCTCAACCCATACTTTTCGAACACTCAATGCCATCTTTATAGCCACCCAGTTACGGTGTGGTGTTTGATGTCATCAAAGCATCCTTCTGGTGGTGGTGATAAGCATGATCTCATGGTCGAAGGAATTAGGTTACTATGTATCAGAAAGCTTATAGCAAATGAACTATATTAAATGACTTGATCTTTATGCTACGCTTATCTTTGGGTTTAGTTTCAACACAAGTGAAACTTCCATTAAAACACAAGCTACTATAGCAATTCCTTGTAAATGCTCAAGTGATCAAAGAGAACTCCAAAAGAAACTGATAAAAGGCAAATGCAAATAATGGCAGAAATATGTCAAAACAGACTAGCAGGTAAAAACCAATTTTTTCGAAGACCTTAGGTTGCTCAAATCAAAAAATTATTAAACTAACGAAAGTTAGATAATAACCTGGGGCATATACTTAGAAAATTATAGCTCAATCCGACGTACTGAGATTTTTCACGAATGTTTACAGTGAAGCACAGAAATCTGTTTCGAGATAGCAACTTCCCCAAAACTTTCTTTTCTCTCATTAGAGGTTATTCTTAGCACAAAAACCACACAAAAAAGGATAAGGAGAGGTTATTACAGAAGTAATAACTTCCAAGACTCAACAAAACAAAAAACCTACTGAAATTTTGGTTATCTTCCAATTAGTACTTTTCTTTAACGCCTTTAAGTCAGGCTTGATAGTTTGAGAAGATACCCACATAAGAAATATGAATTGAAGTAAGAGGGAGCATCAAGAAGAAAATTTAAAACACATTTAAGTCTAACCCACTTTCTATGAAAAATAATCTTGTAAAGAAACAAGTCATGAAAGCACAAAGCAACAAGCATAGGAAAGCAAAACAAGTGCAACTTCAAGATTTTCAACATATAGAGGGGAAACTTAATATTGTTGAGATACATAAAACCATGTTTCCCTCTCTCATAATAACTTTCAGTAGCATCATGAATAAAATTAACAATATAACTATCACATAAAACATACTTATCATGAGCTACATGCATAAAATGATTATTACTCTCCACATAAGCATAATCATTCTCATTAATTGTAGTGGGAGAAAATTCAACAAAATAGATATCATTATTATTATCATCAACATAATTAATTTTCTCCTCAATAGTAGGTGGACTGAAAATATCATATTCATCATTGTAATCATCATATATTGGAGGTATAGTATCATCAAAGAAAATTTTCTCCTCTAATAATGGGAAACTAAAAAGATCATTTTCATAAAAACTACTTTCCCCAAGCTTAGACGTTTCCATAGCATTAGCAATAATGGTGTTCAAAGAATTCATACTAATAACATTGCTATTAGGATGCAAATAAAGTTCCATAGGTTTTTTAATTTTCTCTTCAAACACTTCATGTCCTAACTCAATATAAATACTATAAAGCTCTCTAATTTTTTTGTTGTTTTCCATTAAGCCTAACTAGTGAAAATAAAAACAAGAAACAAAAAGATATAATTGCAGAATCTAAAGGAAATAACTTCGAGCACTCATACACCGGCAACTGTACTAGAAGATAGCTTAGTAGATAGAGTATGTGAGTACCTTTTACCTTACCTCCCGGCAACGGCGCTTGAAAAGAGCTTGATGTCTACGCACGCTTCTATTCTTATAGACAGTTGTTGGGACTCCAAGTGCAGAGGTTTGTAGAACAATAACAAGTTTCCCTCAAGTGGATTACCCAAGGTTTATCGAACTCAGGGAGGAAGTTGTCAAAGGTATCCCTCTCAAACAACCCTGCAATCAAGATACAAGAAGTCTCTTGTGTCCCTAACACACCCAATACACTTGTTAGGTGTATATGTGCACTAGTTCGGCGAAGATATAGTGAAGTACAAGTGATATGTATGATTATAAGACAACGGTTCCAGAAAAGATCTTGACAGGGAGGAAGAGACTAAAGGCAATCTTAAATAAAGATGGAAACAAGCAAACATGTAGCAGGACTAGTTGTAAATGGTGTTTCAATGCTTATAAACAAGGCTTAGGGATCATACTTTCACTAGTGGACACTCTCATATAAATATCTTCTCTTCATGATGCTACTCTGAACTACTCTCCGGTTGGACAACTCTAATCCACGGTAGGGATATAACATCACACCTCAAAGTTCGCATTCCCCATCTAGATAACCCACACTGTCACCTTGAGCGCTAGATGGTTCCAAAAAACACCACAATTTCATAGAGACAACCAACTCAAAATACAACTCATGATAAGTATTTGTAATCTTTAGCCTAAGTGCCACACGGTGTGCACACTGTCTCCTTCACACACATGGGGATAGACGGAGATTAATTAAAGAACTTGAGTCGCATAGTAGATCTACTTGATTACAAAGCTCATGATCACAATATGATCACGCATAGAGAGAGATGAACACATAGCTACCGATAGAGCCCAAGCCTCGAGGGAGAACCACTCCCTCCTCATCATGGGAATCAGCAACGGCGATGGAGATGGTGGTGGAGATTGATGGACATGGCTCCAGGGGCAATTCCCCATCCCGGCAGGGTGCCAGAACAGAGACTTCTGTCCCCCGAATGGCGGCGGCGCTGTAGGACTTTTCGTGCATTTCCGCCCATGTTAGGGTTTACGTCTCGGGGAGCCGTATATATAGGCGAAAGGGCAAGGTCGGTGGAGCCTCGAGGGGCCCACACTAGGGGCTGGCGCGACCAGGGGGACCCGCGCCACCCCTAGGTGTGGCCGCCTCGTTGCGCCTCCTCGTATCTCCTCTGGACTCCGTGTTTGCTTCGGTAAAATATTGACTTTGGCTTTTATCCCGTTCAATTCCGAGAATATTTCTTTTCTGGCTTTTCTGAAACAAAAAATAGCTGAAAACAGGCAATTGGCACTGCGGCATCTTTTCAATAGGTTAGTTCCGGTAAATGTATAAAAATACCTCAAACTTTAGGCAAAACATAAGTCAAATGATATAAAACAAGCATGGAGCATCAAAAATTATAGATACGTTTACGAAGTATCACACGGCTCGGGCCACACGAGTAGAGCTAGCGAAAGCGATCACGGCAAGCGCTTTGGTGAGCGGCGCCTGTCACGGTGGTGGCCGGAAGGGCACTGGATGGCAGGGTCGGGCAGGGGCATGCTTGGCGAAGGGGAGGGCGAGGTTGTTGGCCGGGGAAGAGGTGGTGCGGCCAAGGCAAAGCTGCAGCGGTGGGGCTGCTAGGAGGCGATAGGTGAGGTGCGTGGCTCGGGTCGAGCCGGGGCAGCGCTGACTACGGGTGTTGGGGAAGGGATCGTGGGGATGAGGCGGTGAGCATGGTCGCTATAACGGGCGATGGAGCCAAGGGTAATAGTAGCGGGACACGAAAAAGAGGGAGTCGGGGAGCTCGGTGGCGGTGAATGGTTGGACCTAGGCGAGGTTGCGGCAAGGAAGCGGACGGTGGAGCTTGGCCATGACGCAGGACAGGCTAGAGGGCACCTCGCGGGGAATCGAGCATGGAAGGGACTTGGTCAAGGTGGTTGTTGAGGAAGAAGATGAGAAGGAATTGCGGGGTAGGGGAAGAAACGCATTGTGACACGGGGTGGGCCCAAGGAGCATGGGGTGTTGTTAGTCAGGGTCAAGGGCGACAAAAGCTAGCGAGCGTAATCGGATGGGAACGAGCGGGACAATGCAGGGTAGGTGCGTCGTGGTAGGGCGGTGCAAGATAGTGAGGTATTGGGGTCGGAAACTGAATCGCGCGGGTGGAGTTAGGCGGTATTTGTCACGGCAGCGTTGCGTCGCAGGTGGGACCGCTGGCGCAGGCGTGTCAAGTGGGACAGGTCGGCAGTCGGATGCGTGGCGGCCTAGGGTGTGGCTGCTGCGTGTACCATAGGGGTGGCATTAGGGAGTGCGTGTGTGGTGGAGGCTGGGGTTAGGCACCAGGTAGGATAGGGTTTGGTCAGGATATTTATGCTAACTAAGGTTGTAGATGGCCTGCTGCTGGGCCTTTGGGCCCGGTCATTTGGCTGCCTTCCCTGGGGTTTAGAAAAAAAGGTTTATTATTATTTATTCATTTTATTTTGTTTAAAACAAAATATTTGCAAATTTGTTTTATACAAAATAAAGATCCGAGAGGACCGTGGTTTTGATTCAAAATGAAGAAGTGGGATATTTGGAAAACATAGATAGGCCTTTTGGAAATATTTTTAGGAAAACATATGCATGATGTCATGATGATGCTCAAATGCAATGTGACATGACGACATGAGCATGCTGTCATGATGATGCACAAAATAAAAAACAACATGAGATTTTCTAGTAGTGGTTTTACTCGGGGTGCTACAAAGGGTGGTGGACCAAGTGGTTCTACATCTGCGACCAGAAGCTGTCCCGGCTAGATTTATGGCTCGCCTCCCTTCAATGCGAGTGCACAGACCAAGAGGAAGAGATCCTAGAAGAATGAAGTTCCTCCAGGTGAGACTGAAGTGGTTGAAGCGTTGTACAAGCGATTGAAGGACCTTCGGCTAGGACGCGGTCACGAGGTCACCGGCCTCGACATCATTCGGATATGCCTGAAGCATCGGGTTCAGTCCCTGCAAGCCAGGGCGTACTCGATGTTCTTTTATGTTGGCATTGGTAATCAGACGAGGGATTCAGTTAAGGAGTTACCGTCGACGGATCTCGACGGGAAGATCAGGCCCTTGATATGCTTGACGGCTAACGAGTCTCTTTTGGCCGAAACATCGACCGCGTCGTTCCGCACAGCCAAACATGTGCCAGAAGTAAGCTCCTTGACGCACTTTTCTATTGTAATACTATTATTGGGTATGGGATTATGATTGATGTTGCATCCTTATGCTTGCAGGATCTGAAAGTGGAGGACATGATGCCTTTGTTGCCTGATGATTTTAACGCTGCTCCTGATGGTGGGGACATGGACGAGTCGGACTCGACTGTCCCCTTTGCGCAGTCACCGGGATGGGAATCCCCCGAGTCCAGTGACGGAAATTCTTGCAAGAGAAGCCAAAGCGAAGGCTCGGATGCTTCGACACCCGTGTCCCCCAAAGGTCCTGCCTCATCGAAGGAGCCTACTCCGGCCATGGATGCCACTGGCCCGATTCTGGTGGTGCCCCTCCGCGTTATGGATCCTGAGCCACGGACCAAGAAATAGAGAAAGGCAGCAGTATTCAACCTTTCCAGATTCGCCACGTTAGTACCTTGTGTTTTCTCTTCGAGTGTGCTGCTTGACTCTTTGTCTGAGGCATATGCTTTGTTGTCTGCATCCAATAGGAAGTCTACTCTGGACGAGTTTGTTAAGGACGAGGGTGCTAAGGGTGCTATGGATTCCAAGGGCATGAGTGTTGAGGCAGCGTCTCCTTCCGCCAAGACGGCGGCCAACTCTAACGATAGCTCCTCAATCCTCCAAGCTAGGGGGCGCAGGGTTATTGCTCGAAAGACCACTAAAGGACCTTCAGAGTCTTCAGGTGAACATGTAAGTACTTTCAAACTACACTAACCAGCCCTCGAGTCCTTTTCTTCTAATCAATGTTTCTTTGTCTAGCCGTTTCTGCGAGAGATGACTCTCTTGGGCGAGCAGCATGTGCGCCTAGAGGCAGAGTTTCAGCAGCTCCAGGGTGACTAACATTATTGTTGATGTTTTGAATTTATTATGGTGACTTTGACTAATGGTATTTGTTTGTATTTCAGAGGAAAACAATCAAGTGCTTCGTCGGCTGGACTCTCTCGAGAAGAGCCGCAGCATGGCAGAGAACAAAGAGAAGAATGACCTGAATACATATATGTCGTTTTTATACATACCTACATATACATTAACCTTTGGTGTCCAGACAGTCAACTTTTCCAAGGGCCTCATGAAACATAGAGCTGGCCCTGTCTTGACACATTTTAGTGTGTACATATATATGAATCTAGACAAATCTAAGTCATTTGTTTAGAGGGAGTATTTTTGTTTCGTGTACTTGCGACTGATTGTCGGTTCAAGCATATGACTCTACATACGATCACATTCACCAACACCTGTAGTGCTAGCTATCTGCGAGAGTCTGGTGGTCGATCGGACCCCACCCAGCACCTTGTGTTGCATCGTCGCCTAGCGCCTCCACTCTTTTCACCCGGGCTGCTAGATATATATCCATGGACGCTCAGACTTTCCTTCTCCATCCATCTCTTCTCCGTCCACAAGAACCACTCGCACTCTCAATTCCAACCAACCAAATCCTCTTCTCGTCTACTCGACTCTCCCAGCCATCTGGCCGAGTACTCGGTAGGCTTAAACTTTGGAGTTGTAAGAGAGGTCATGATGAGGCCGGAGGAGAGCAGGAAGGGCGGCGTGGCAACAACGACCGGGAGGGATCAGTTCCCCGTGGGCATGCGGGTGCTCGCCGTTGACGACGACCCGGTGTGCCTCAAGGTGCTCGAGACCCTCCTTCGGCGCTGCCAGTATGAGGGTGAGAAGTACTTCTTTTCTCTTCGACGCCATTCGATTGTGTTGTAGTACTTCCTCGGTTTAGAAATCTAAAATGTTTTAGGTTTGTGAAGGAGATGTATCTAGACACATTTTAGTGTCTAAATTCATTTGAACCTATACACTAAAACGTGTCTAGATATATCTTCTTCACAAACCTAAAACATCTTATATTTCTAAACGAAGGGAGTAAATGCAAAGCTTGCCACTGGCTACATCGTTCACCTACAGTATGCGTGTACAAAGTGACAAGTTTTAACATGCTCCATCTTATACCCCTTACAATGCAAGGTAATTAAGACAGGCCAAGTCTTGGACGGCATGTTTTGGTTATCACCGAAAATTTCATTTTAGCTGTGTTAGGAAGGAAGGGTCCGACTAAGCCACTAAGGCTCAGCTAATTCTCAGTCAGCTCAGCCATTTTTTTTAATTTTCTTTTACCTTTTATAGATTTCTCCAACGATTGGACCAGTAGCAAAATGCACATACGCATACGCAGCCGAATGAGCGGGACAAGCGCTGGCGGGCGTCACGTGTCTGCGTTGTCTACCTGTCTCCTCGGAACCATTACGTGGGCACTCGAATACTGGTTTGCCTATGGCCTGTGCGCTTTTTTTTTTAGAAGACAGATATGTTACGGGCCTATTTTCATTGTTTTTCTATAAGCCAACATAATTAGAAAAGAATAAAAACTTAGGTTATGTAACTGGAATTTCTCTCAGTTGCAGCCCCACTCTTGTAACTGAAAAAAAACTTACTTGCAACCCGACTTGCAGCTGAAAAAATCTTAGATGCAACATCACTTGTGATTACAAAAAAAAGAAAACCAACGTCACTTGCAACTAAAAACCACTTGGTTCCAACACAATTGCTACTGAAAATTAATATCTTGGTTGCAACACGACTTGCTACCAAAAAATCTCAAATGCAAGCTGACTTCTAACAACAAAAAGCTGACTTGCAACCCCATTTGGAACTAGAAAAAGACTCACTTAAAACCTTTTTAAAAAATTGGCCGATTTATCACTTATTGTTGGGTGACTGATAAGCCGATTAATCAATTTATCGGCCGATACACTAAAAATTCGCTAATCTCTATCGGACAAAGAAGTTAACGATAGATATTCTCAACAATGCAAAATCCCAAGTAACCGAAAAACCTTAGTTACAATACCACTTGCAATATGAAAAAATCATTTTAAACCTACTATTAACAGAAAAACTCACTTGAAACCTCACTTGGAACTCCCACATGTATCACAAAATAACGATGCAATTCAGTTTTTCAGAAGTATCCCATCCTTGTTTCCAACAACCTAGCACGACAAAAATATTATTAGGATGCCTAATAAGCCCAGGATAAATGGTAACATTTTAACATGAAATATTACTCTCTCCGATCCAAATTAACATTTTCATATTTATCTATATTGAGATGTATTTAGCACTAACACATGTCTAGATATATTCGAATCTAGAAAATCTGAGAACATTAATTTGAATCCGAGAGAGTTATAAAAAAGACAAGAAAAACAATAAACCAAATCTGATTTAAAAAATAACAACCCACGACAAAAAGGCACATCTATGCAACTCAACACAGACCCACGAGAATGCAACAAGAGGCTAATGCCTGACTCACTTAACAACTAGCGACAAAACACACACGCGTCCAGGACTAGCCACTGCACAAAACACGCGCATCCACGTACTAGCGATAGCAGCAAAACAAGAATCTTTTTTTTTTGAGCAAAACACCCATCCACTGTCGGTCGATCTCGCCCAACAACCCGAGATACATCGCCGCCGGCCAAATCTCCCGTCGAAGCTAGGCCACGCCGGGGAAAGGAGGGCCTGCCGCGCCTGCACCGCAGAGGCTTTGCCCCGCGTCATCAGCCGGTGACAGCAGGGAGGGTACTCTCTGCAGATATTCACTCTTAGACACCCTATTGAAGTGACTCGCCGCCTTTGTGCCGAGCTCGCCACCCCTTGTAATCACATACAAATCAATACATCCACTAGGAAGTAGGCATTTTATCCTACGGAGGGATGAACCTAGGTAAGACCCTTGCGTGCTCCCAATCTCGATCCGCAGATGGCTAGCGTCGCCCTTGCCTCAATCGACTCAATCGCTATCCTGGTAGCGACTATCCTGGCCATTCCAGCAATAGTGGCATCCACCGTGGGGTTTAATCCGGCGACTACAGCTTAGTCCACGATGACATTGTCCATCGGGGTGGAGAATAGTGGGAGACCCTTAGTGTTGAACTCCCGTGGTGATATCACTATCCGTGACTGCTCCGGAGGAGGAGGAGAGCGGCAGGGTGGTGATGGAGCTCCGTGTGCAGTCAACTTAGGGATTAGGCGGCTGCTGCCCGGCGATGCGTTGCGGCATAGCTCGCGCTCGACCTCGCGCGTGGGATCGTGCTCGTGAACGAAGTTAAGGGTGCGCCCGGAGTGTTGACACTCAGTTGGCGCGAGATGCGGCGCTGATAGTAGCACGACAGCTCCTGCATGGTTTGCTGCTTGAGGCGGAACTTCTCACGCTTGGTTTTTTCCTGACAGGAGGTGACACTGGACAGGATGCCGGGAGGGGGGAGGAGGGGGTTCTCACATTTGTTTTAGTATAAGCAACGATCGCAAAATAAGAATCTTGATGCTCCTAATCCGATGGCTTGTCCATTGACCGATCACTAAGGCAATTCCGATGTTTGATTGGGCCTAATATTTCTCTTTCAATGTAAACACATAGGTCCTCTAGGACCCTTTTTCTAAAGCGATATTTCCCTTTCTAACCCTAAAGATTTCTAACCGAGAGGCTTCTTATATTTCCCTTTTTATTAATTTGTAGTCCTGTACGCATTGCCTTCGTATTACGTAACTCGTACCACAAGAATGAATTATGGATACTGGATTATATGCATGTCACTAGTATATATTTTCACGTTCAACATTTTTTATCAAACACATTCACGTGTATCCAGTTCGAAAGAAACTGCATGTGTAGCATGCATTAATATACTGTACGCACGAGTTGTAGTTTGTACTTGACACCTAGCACATCTAGCTACATACTCTCTCCATCCCAAATTAGGTTGCATATAAGATTTTATTAGAGTTAAACTGTACAATGTTTAATCAAATAGTTTGATATAACTATAAACTTATATGATGTCAAATTAATATTTTTAAAATTATTTTAAAATATATTTTTATAATATATATATATATTATATCACACATATTTATATTATTTTGTATATTTATGGTCAAACTTTGCAAAGTTTGACTTGCATGCAAAATTATGCGCAACCTAATATGTAATCGAGGGAATACATACAAAGTGCAAGAAAGTTGACATGTGGTGTAAATACAACTCTAGTTTTGGGCGAACAAAAAAAATACAACTGTACCTTTTCACGTAATTAATTTAATTACGTGAACACATGTGTGTTTTTTCCAGCATTCCGTATGAGTTAATAACGTGTGGATGATGGCATGCCAACTCTTTTTCCTTGTATACATACGCATTCGAGTTTACTAGTAAGAGAAAGCAAAATCACGGTAGAATCATTAAGATTATTTAAATAATATTTTGTTGCTTGTCTGTACGTGCTGAAAAGTCCACAATGACCTCATAAGGTTATTGCTATAGACTCTTTTAACTTCTCCCGTTCGTCACACTTTATAAATAAAGACACAAATGACTGAACCAATACAAGATAATGAGCAGACATGATCAACATGTAAAAATAAACAAAAAACTAAAGAGAATCAAAACTTGCCACAAAGAACATCAGAAAGAGACGGAGGGGAATACAGCCTCCATGAAGATGACCCCAAGGGGTCAACGATTTACCCAGAGCCCTAGCACAGAAAAGGTAGCCACACCAGTGTCCTAAAGTGGGTTACAACATCCGAGGGATCGCCACGGTTGGCATAGAAACAGTGAGATTTTTCTTCAGAATTACTTCCGCACAAGGTCGATAGTTGGGACAAACGATTTTTCCAAAGCCATACCTCTAGAAAGTGATACGGGAGCTGATATTTCCCAAGCGCCATCAACACCAAGATCCCCTGCCACCTGCTTGCCGTCACCCTAGTGACCAAAGAGCAAAGCCATTACCATTACCGTGTCGCGCGCCTTGGAGACACTAGTGTTATCCACCTTTCAAGGAGGCCGCCGTGATTTCAATGATCCCCGGGACAAGAAAACGAGATCCCTGCGCTAGTCTCGGACAAGAAAACGATATCTCGGTACTACAAAGTAGCAGTGCAGGGATGTCGTTGTAAACAATTGATAGAATAGAGGTGTTTTTTTGTAGTGAACATGAAAATAAACTACAGAGGTTCTTGCAAATGCACACAACACATGGACGCCCCGGATAACCCCGGGACGCCTACGTATATGTAGAATAGGATAGGGAGAGACGATGGGTGGAGTCATGAGGCGAGATAACTTCAGCCTCCATAACGATGAGAAGGTGGACAACGTACAAAATGTGAATGTAAATTTGCCAACACTAATCTTGAAGCTCTTCTGGCCTTAGGATAAGCCAGGAACACCCACGTATGGATAGAAAGACTGTGTTGGAACATTAGCACATAAGTTGGCAGCTTATTGGTAACAAGTTCTTGGATCAGATGTTAATTTTAGTTTCAACATGGTTACAACTTTATAAATCATGAGGTGAAAATTTTGAAAGCAAAAAAAAACCGTTGATGAAACACATCAACATTGGTTATAGTTTTAAATATCTCGTCGAGACAAAATCAACAGTGAAAACCAATCAGAAACGGTTTGAGAATCAAAACATTTTAAATGGTCGATTTTTTTGAAAAACATCTAATCTATATGTGGCATGCATGTCCTGGGCGTCGCTCCACTTGACTATCACAAACGGTTGTAGTTGCCTCGTGAGGCGTAGTCATTTTTAGATACTCCCTCCATACCGGATTTTTAGGCAAAATTAGCAAAATAATGGAACCTAGGTGGTTTCTCGTTGGCTAAAAAATGAGAGAGAAGCAATTAGTACATGCATGAGAGTTAATTGGGGCGCATGCAGTGGCCACTTCACGCAATGGAGAGAATCGTGGTTGCTTGAGACTTTTTTTAGGAGAAAATAAGTCATGCATGAGAGTTAATTGGGGTAGTTAACAACTATTAGCCCAGTAATCCGGTATTGAGGTAGTAAACTGTTTCATTCCTTTTCCAGTTCCTAAGTGTGTAGGACAAGATTACGATATTTTCCATCTCTTTTATTGTTATTGACTTGGAAGAGTAATCTGTTTCATGTTTTCCAGTGACAACGACAGATCAGGCCGTTATCGCATTGAAGATGTTGCGGGAAAATAGGGACATGTTTGATCTAGTTATCAGTGATGTCCACATGCCATACATGGACGGCTTTCAGCTTCTTGAGCGTGTCGGGGCTGAAATGGACCTTCCTGTCGTTAGTAAGTTCTTTTCCATGCAAAGTACAAATACGAGCCTAGGAGGAATGCACAGTGTATACAAAGATGAATATTCTTTTTACATGCAAAGTAGTATAAATTCTTCAAACATAATTCTATGATGTAAACTTCTAATTGGGGAATAGGAAAATGTTAATGCAAAGTAATTATTTTCTATGCAGTGTTATCTGTGAATGGAGAGATGAAATCTGTTATGAAGGGGATAACTAGTGGTGCCTGTGACTATCTCCTAAAACCCGTTCGAATCGAAGAGCTCAAAAATATATGGCAGCATGTTGTTAGGAGGCGTCGTAAACTCAATACCAATCCTGACAATATGTACGGAGGAGTTACAAATGACCAAAGTGAGAGGTCTAACAACAAGAGAAAGGAATATGATAGCATGGATGAAGATGAAAATGAGGATTGCAATGGTCAAAAGAGGGCACGAATTGTTTGGTCTGATGAAATGCATATGAAATTTGTCACCGCGGTCACCAAACTTGGACTTAACAGTGAGTAATCATCAATGATGGCTTTTATGTTGTCTTACAGCTAACAATGATAAAACTACAGTATCCTGCATATTGTTTATGCAGAAGCCGTGCCAAGAAGGATTCTTGAGCTCATGGATGTTAAGAACCTCACTAGGGAAAATGTTGCAAGTCACCTACAGGCAAGACACTTTGCTTACTATATTGTAGTTGTCCGTACTGTCTATTTTCCATAATGCCGATCGTAAATCTGTACCGCAGACAACAGCTAGGTATTAAAACAGAGTAGCGCATAGAACAAGTTCGAACTAAGAGAAAATTTTATATTGAAAGTGAGTCATATGATATGCTGACTGACTAACATTATTAAACATGTTACGAAAGAAATCATTGCCTCGACAGGGATTAACGTGGAAGAAATATACAGTACTTTCAATCTCCGATCGAAAGATGGAGGTTGAAAGGACAACATGGTGTTTTCACTCTACAACACTGCAAGTTGATGAATTAAAGGGCCTTCTTTTTTTTTCTGTAGGAGCTCTCCCTATAGCTATTAACTAGATTCAACAAGAATGTGCTTGCTAAACTGGAAAATCAGCTCTACATTAATTTACATATCTCGTTTTGAAATAAACAAAGTTCTTGATGTGCGTAGAAAGGTTAAATACTGACCATTTGCTTTGGTGTACATGCCAGAAGTATAGGCTCCACCTACGACGGTTAGATACTTTGAAATCACGACAATCTGGCATCTATGCTGCTTTGGGAGGTAGAGACCCGTTTCTGTGCATGAATGAATTTCTGAGACTCCAAGGTTATTACAAAGCTATCACCTCTCCTCCAGCTCTATCATCATTCAATGCACAAGGATTGCTAAATAGTGTTAGAAACGAGAATCAGTCAGCGGTTGTGGCACATGCGGTGTCTGTTCAGACTGATGCGAATACGTATCATCGTCTCAGCCTACCAGGAAGCCAGCATGGAAACCTGGCACAAGGTTTAGTGCCATCGCCCGGGCAGCTCCAACTGCAACACAAGTGCATGAGTGCAGACAGCGGTGACCTGTCCACCGTCGTTTCTGGGAACAACAGCCTGCCTACTGGCACCGTGCAAAGTGTTACATGCTGCCCATTACTGCCTCAAGATCTCGTGGTGGAGTGCACAGAAGCAAATATGGCCATCCAGCCATCAATAAAAGTTTCCTCTGCAAGTCTAGAACTCCTTGAAGATGTCGTAGGTTCTTCTTTTGGCCCGTTGGAGTCTCAGCAGAGTGCTCTCAGGTTGCCGGTGCATGGTTCATTCAACAGTAATGGTCCCAAGATTGCAAAGAGTTCCTCTCAACTTCCAAGCACTGTTGATGCCCAGCATTCCATCAATCAAAGGTCCACCAATTGCAGAATGTTTGGGCACACAAGTGCAGGTGCCTCACCAGTTGTTCCACACACCAAGATCTCAGGAGATACTTCGACGCCAAGGATTGCCTTGGAACCCAGCATTCCAAGTCTGCCGAGCGACCTCAGATCTAGCACCTGCAGTTTAGACAGTCTTTTGGATTCCATGATCAAATTCAAAGTGGTAAGGGAGCTAGTTTTCTTCCAATCTAATACTACATTTTGCCCTACTATCATTTATCTTAAGGAACAGAACAGTAGCCTGATTTTGTTCATACTCGTAGACCATATATGTTTATCATTATCTCGTGGTAAGCAACTAAGTTGAACCAACTTATCTGACACCAATGTCGTTTTCTTACACAGGATAATGGCGACGCTGCCTCCAACGATGATCTGTGGTGTGACTTTTATCCATCTGGGGCTTGCACATGATCAGAAGCTATGCCGTGTAGTGTAGTGTAGCTAGTATTGCTGATCTTTAAGCCTAGCTCTGCTCTGATTGGGCTTTATGTAATGTAGTAGTCGTAGTTGCGCCCGACAATATATTAGTTAGCACTACGCTGTCGTGGGATGGCGCGACGGAGGCGGAATGTGGCTCACTTAGTTGAGTCTGTAATCTCCTACTCCCTCTCTCTTAAAATAGGTGTCGCAGATTTGTGAAAATTTGGATAAATCTTCATACTATTTAGAACTCGCTCCGATTCATATTAATTGACTTTGATTTGTCAAAATTTTGATGAACCTATATACTAAATAGTGTCTAAATTCATTCAAATCTAGACAAATTTGATCAATTAATATGGGCCGGAGGAAGTATATAGATTCATTTAAATTTTAATAAATCTGCAACATCTATTTTGAGACAGAGAGAGTATTATGTATGACTAATAACCAGGGACACAAAGGAGACACTATTTCTACAGTGTTGAAGAACAGCCCTCCTAATGTGTCTTTCAGAAGAAGCCTCATTGGTCCTAAACTGTTATCTTGGAACAATCTACTTTTAAGATTATCCACGATACAACTGTCGGACGGTGTGGACGTGTTCAAATGGAAAGTACTAGAAAGTGGTAAATTTTCGGTTGGTTCACTTTATAGAGCTTTGGTCCAACCTGATATCCCGGTCAATGACAATAGTAAGATTTGGAAAATGAAAATACCTCGTAAGACGAATTTTTTTGCATGGTATTTACGTAAAGGTGTAATTCTAACAAAAGGTAATCTTGTAAAGAGGAATTGGCATGGAAGTACAAAGTGCGTTTTTTATCATCACAATGAGACAATTCGTCATTTATTCTTCCAGTGTAAATTCGCTCGCTCTATATGGTCATTCATCCAAATAGCTTCTGGTTTATCTCCTACAAGTTCAGTAACCAATATTTTTGGTAATTGGTTGCATGAAATTGTTGATAAGTATAGAACTGTATTTAGGGTGGGAGCGTTTGCCATTATATGGTCGCTATGGCTTGGTAGAAATGATAAGATTTTTAGAAATATTGTCTATTCACCTCTGCAGGTTATTTATCGAGCTACGGCTTTTCTCCGAGCATGGACTATTCTCCAACATATGGACTTTCGCGACTTATTTGTGGAGGGATGTACGCGATTGGAGAATACGGCGAGGGATATTTTCTCCTGACATGGATGGCCGCGTGACTTGAGGATTGATCTGCCATAGTTTCGAGATTCTTTTCGATAGTTATTTTGTGTAATGCTTGTCTACTCTTTATTCTCTAGCTCTGTCGTTTGTGTGGCTATGCGCATCCTAGTTATGCAGAGGCCGGATGTAAACATTAAACGTTTTCGTTAATATATGAGCCTATTTCCAAAAAAAAGGAGCAAAGCTCCTCTTTGTTAGACTGTATATACATAGGCTTCTGTACACCGTATTGTAACGTACTTGTATACACATGTACACTATATAATGAGATAGCCACACCCCGTTTAGGTGTTCAGCAGTTCCCACATACTGTCTCACATGGTATCAGATTAGGTTTTCGATGTCTCCCGCTGCCTCCTCCACCGCCGTCGCCGCCGTCGTCGCTGCCCCGAACGCATCTGTTCCCGCGGCCTCCACCATGGCGTCGGCCGGACCTGCTCTTCCTCCTACTCTTCTTCGCTTCCTTGGCACTGTCCCAGACGCATCGCCTCTCCTCGTCGGCGGCACGTTGAGCGTGGGCGCGATGTTCTCGGGGCAGATCGCTCCGCCGCTGGGCCTTGACCCGCGGCATATCCTCGCGGTCCCGCCATTGCCGTTTGAGGCCTTCTCCTCCACGGCGATGCCATCTACCGCCGCCGCACCCGTGCAATCTACACCTGCGGCCGTCCCATCTGCGCTGCTGGCCACGACCGCGATCTCCGTGCCCATGGCTACACCATACTGGCACGGGTTCTCCAACATCTCACTTGTGTTGTACCAGACGGCGCCGCCTCCACCCATGCCTTCGTACCAGCATCTTCTGGGCGCGCGGCAAACCCCGGTGCCGCCCTACTACACATCTTCATCGCCCCATGAGCTCCCGTCGCCCCTCGCACTGACGTCGTTCCAGACGCCCCAGGCCACTCCCTATCTGGGCGCCTAAGGTGCACCGCCCTCGGTGACCACGTCCTATGTAGCGCCTGCGCCGCATGGCGAGCATGTTGCGGCTGCTCCTGCCTTCGGCGCGGCTCCTCCGACGTTCTACTTCGCCCATCTGATCCCGGTGAAGTTGACAACGGAGAACTACCTGTCGTGGCGCGCTCATGTGCTGCCCCTACTCCACAGTCGGTACCTTGACAGCTTCGTTGACGGCGCACTCCCGTGTCCTCCGCC
This sequence comes from Avena insularis, assembly GCA_023614405.1. Taxonomy (NCBI): domain Eukaryota; kingdom Viridiplantae; phylum Streptophyta; class Magnoliopsida; order Poales; family Poaceae; genus Avena; species Avena insularis. Next base: position 16,577,880 of record CM042691.1, read on the forward strand.
CTCTCACCCAGCATACCATTCCTGGGTCACGCAGGACCAGGCCATTCTCTCGGCGATCCAGTCATCGCTCTCCAAGAGTGTTGCCTCTCTGGTGATCTTCGCCGCTACCTCACGCGACGCCTGGGCTGCCCTGGAGACCAGCTTTGCTTACCAGTCCATAGCATGTGCCCATGCTATACGCACCCAGCTTGGCGAGGAAAAAATCGACGACCTCTCCATCACCGAGTACTTCAACAAGATCACTGGCTTGGCGGACACACTCGCCGCTGTTGGCCAGCCTCTTCGCCCCGAGGAATTCACCTCTTACATCGTCAATGTCCTGGACGGCAACTCGACTCGCTTGTGGAGAACATCAACGGACGCGACACACCGATCCCGCCGCGCGAGCTCTACGCTTGTCTCCTCGCATCGGAACAGCGCTACAAGGCGCGTCGCTCCAACCCCAGCTTCGCTTCTGCTAACGCGGCGTATCACGGTGGTGGCAAACCACCCAAACCCGCTTCTCCTGCCTTCGGTGGTGCCGCCAAGATGGGAAATACCTCACCTCCCTCGCCGCGCCCCACCATCATCACCACGGGCGGGCGTCCGCGTGCATGCTGCGGTGGCTGCGGCCTCCCACAGCCCTGCCAACTATGTGGCATTAATGGCCACATCTCGTCCCATTGCCACAGACGCTTCAAGCAAGATTTCATGGGTGTTGGCAGCAAAGGCAAAGGCAACGAGAAGCAGGCCTCCATCGCCACTCAGGATGCATACTTGGGATACACGCCGTCCTACTCCATCGACCCTGCATGGACTATGGACACTGGAGCCACCACTCATCTAACCAATGAGATGGGCCGGCTATCGACTCAGGAGATGTACCGTGGGCATGACCAAGTCCGCAACTCCAATGGAGTACGTATGCGCATCTCACATATTGGTCAGACATCTCTTCTTACAAACACCTCTCAACAGTTGCATCTTCGTAATGTCCTTCGGGTTCCTTCTAGCCTGTTGTCCGTTCCACAATTTACTCGTGACAATGATGTGTTTGTTGAATTTCACCATTTTCATTTTTTTTATTAAGGACCTGTACACCCGGGACGTTCTTCTTAGAGGTAGCCTTCGTCATGGTCTTGATGTTCTTGATGTGCCGCTGCCAGTTCCTCAAGCTTTCTGCGGAGTTCGTGTCTCGCCGTCTCATTGGCACTCCCGTCTTGGTCATCCGGCGACTCCCATAGTTTGTCATGTGCTCCATCGCCGTGAGCTTCTAGTAGTCCATAATAAATAAACTATTACAGTATGTGATGCATGTCAGCAACGCAAGAGTCATCAGCTTCCGTTTTCAGCGTCGAACCGTCTAATAAAAACTCCACTTGAGCTTGTGCTTTCAGATGTTTGGGGTCCTGCCCAGACCTCTGTTAGTGGTCACAACTATTATGTCAGTTTTATTGATGCTTATAGTCGCTTTACCTGGCTTTACCTTCTTAAGCGCAAATCTGATGTGTTTGATGTTTTCTTACAATTCCAAGCACATGTCGAGCGTCTTCTCAAGCATAAGGTTATTCATGTTTAGTCCGACTGGGGGGTGAGTATCATAACCTCAATGCCTTCTTTAATAAGCTTGGGATCTCGCACCGTGTGTCCTGTCCTCATACACAGCAGCAGAATGGCGCAGCTAAGCGTAAGCATCGTCACCTTGTAGAAACTGGCCTAACTCTACTAGCTCATGCATCTGTACCTTTTAGGTTTTGAAGTGATGCTTTCTCTACTGTATGTTATCTTATTAATAGGCTACCCACACGCCTCCTTAATATGAAAAATCCAATCAAGTTATTACTTAATGAGGCTCCAGACTACACTTTTCTCAAGGTGTTTGGCTGTGCATGTTGGCTCCACTTGCGTCCACTTGTGTCTACATTTCACGTGATGTTGTGTTCGACGAGAACTTGTTTCCTTTTTCGGCACTTCCGGATCCTGTTTCTATCCCATCGTCGCGTGTTCACTCTTCCACACCATTGTCTGACCAATTTGTCGATGTTGCACATTCCCCTATTTTGCTCCCTAATTATGGTGGAGGTAATGGTCGAGGCGCGCGCTTGGAGATCTTGGACGAGCCGGACGTCGATCGGGAGCCTCCAGCACCGGACGTGCATGTCCCATGCACATCGGGAACCGACGCAGCCCCTTCCTCGCCCGGCCCAGCTCCCTCGCGTGGTACTACTGCCCCGGAACTGATTGGGCCGTCTTCGCTCGGCCCAGTGCCCAGTTCCCCTGTCCCGCCGCCGACTGCTGGACCTGCGTCGCCCCGCTCCGCATCGCCCACTGCCGCTTCGCCTTGTGGTGGGCTTCTATCGCCCACTGCCACGTCACCTAGCGGTGGGCCTGCTTCCTCTGCTGGTGGGCTGTCCCCTTCCCGCTCCCAGACTATCGGCCCATGCGACGAAAAATGCCTGGACGACCCTGGAGCGAACGCTCCGTCTCCGACGGAGCCTGCTGTCTCTGTTCCACAGGCTGCGGCATCGCGTGCGTGCACTCGCAGCCAGAACGACAATGTCCAGCCGCGCAAACGCACTGACGGCACCGTTGCATGGACTGCGGCTTGCATGGCACACTCTCAGGATGATCCCACTGCTGAACCACGACACTATCATGCTGCGTTGGGGATACCCCACTGGCGCAATGCAATGGAGTGGGAGTTTCAGGAAATCCTTAAAAATAATACTTGGCATCTTGTTCCTTCGTCTTCAGGAGTCAATATTATTGATTCCAAATGGGTGTTCAAGGTCAAGAAACATGGTGATGGCTCCATTGAGTGGTACAAGGCACGGTTGGTGGCCAAAGGATTCAAACAGCGGTACGGGCTTGACTATGAGGACACATTCAGTCATGTTGTCAAACCTACCACTATTCGTCTCCTGCTCTCGTTGGCTATTACACGAGGAGGGTCTCTCCGCCAACTAGATGTCCAGAATGATTTTCTTCATGGTGTACTGGAAGAAGAGGTCTACATGCGTCATCCGCCTGGTTTTGTTGATCCTGCACGTCCTCATCATTTGTGTCGTCTGGTGAAGACTCTATATGGACTCAAACAGGCCCCTCGTGCATGGCATGCTCGTCTTGGATCAGCTATTCGCGCTCATGAGTTTGTGCCATCTACTGCTGACACGTCGTTGTTTCTGCTTCAGCGGCCTGAGGTAACTATGTATTTGTTGGTCTATGTTGATGACATTATCCTCGTAAGTTCCTCAGTTGCTGCTGCTGGTCGTCTGATCTCTGCTATGAGTGGTGATTTTGCTGTCAAGGACCTGGGTACTCTGCACTACTTTCTTGGCTTGGAAGTGGCACATTCAGCTGGTGGTCTGACTCTTACTCAGCAGAAGTATTCTCAGGACTTGTTACGTCGTGTGGTTATGCTACAGTGCAAGCCTGCTACCACTCCTATGTCGGACACTGATCGCTTATCTGCTCTTGATGGTGCTCCCCTGTCAGCTGGTGATGTTACTGAGTACCGTAGTGTTGTTGGTGGCCTCCAGTACTTAACGATCACTCGTCTAGATATTTCATATGCAGTGAATCCTGTGTGCCAGTTTCTTCACTCTCCCCGTGACACTCCTTGGACAGCTGTCAAGCGCATTCTTCAGTATGTTCGCTTCACGGCCTCGTATGGGTTACATCTTCGTTCGGCACCCTCATGTGTGCTTTCAGCTTTTTCTGATGCCGACTGGGCTGGAAATCCCGATGAAAGGTGATCCACGTGGGGATATGCGGTCTTCTTTGGTCCAAATCTGATCGCCTGGAGTGCTCGCAAGCAAGCTACAGTGTCTCGCAGAAGCTGAATATAAAGCAGTTGCTAATGCCACGGCTGAACTCATTTGGGTATAGTGTCTGTTAAGAGAACTAAAAATGACCAGCCTCGAGTGCTATGGTGTGACAATATCGGTGCTACATATCTTTCATCTAATCCATTATTTCATGCCCGCATAAAGCACATTGAGGTTGACTATCATTTTATGAGGGAACGAGTTGCACTGCAAATCAAGTTTGTCTCTTCTAAAGACTAGCTTGCTGACATTTTCACGAAGCCACTGTCTCAGCCTCAATTTGAGAGTCGTAGGCGCAATCTTAACTTGCTGTGTACCTCTGGTCATAGTTAAGATTGAGAAAGGATGTTAGACTGTATATACATAGGCTTCTGTACATTGTATTGTAACATACTTGTATACACATGTACACTATATAATGAGATATCCACACCCTGTTTAGGGTGTTGAGCAGTTCCCACATATTGTCTTACACTCTTTGGACAAGGTATGACATCTTCTCTATCTATCTTTGTAAAATTCATTGTTTCCATGTTTTACCTTGTTTCCATTTTGCAAAAATTCCATGCTCCGCCCCTGTTTCCATGTTTTACCAAGATGCATGGAAGTTTTGCAAGGTATGGCATCTTCTCATGGGGCATGGTATGCCATCTTCCCTACCTTGAATTTTTGCAAGAAATTTGATATATACATGGATTGCTTTGATATACATATAGTTTTCAGCATAGTACATACTTCTGAACAAAAACCAAACACAAATGAGAAAATGGGCCTTGTAGGAGGGTTTTTGGTTGTCCTATGCCTTGCTGGGCCGCAGACAGACAAGAGGTGGGCATGCCCACAGCCCGACGCATCACACACTTGAAAACAAGCAAGACATCACTACTCACAATGCAACGTTTAGGCATCAAAACCAGTACACTGAATAAAAACATCGGAATATATGATAATAATACACAGGAAAATGCCCTATGCAGTTACAACAATATGACAGGTTGGACTCATGGAGGACACGGTCTCCTGCCTCGGCGCACTGGTGAGCTAGCACTCTTGAAGATACCTTCTAGAAGACGCCCCCACTGCTAGGAATACAGCCATACATGTGTCGGACACCCAGTGGCGCAACAACTAGGTGATGCGCCATATATAAGTAACCAAAATTGTAAAAAAATACAAGAAATAGGAGGGGTTTAATCATGAATCCAATAATTATTCTCTTTAATTAAAGCTTATTTTTACTAACCTTTTTTTATTTGGATATGGGGGTGAGGAGATGGGGTTTAGGCTTTATTTCACAAATTTCAAAGTGGTAGTTCACTTATCTGTAGTGCATCACTTAGCTGGTGCGCCACTGATAAAGCGACACCATATATAACTACCATTTATAGTGTACCACGGATAAGTGAACTACTAGTGGCACATTACTTAGTGGTGCGTCACGGGCCCAACTTTATAGAGATGGCCTTAGTTATCATTGGCGCATTTCTGTGAGATGTGCCACAGGTAAATAGAATACATGTGGCGTATGGGCTGGTGGTGCGCCACTAGTATTCTAGCTGCATCCATTTAGTGCACTTTTCTCACGTACCTCCATCCACTTTGCCCCTCTCCCTCCTACCCTAAAACCAGATTTTCTCGTCTTCCTCCTCTTGCCCATGATTTCACCCATTTTAGGTTGCTAAAGCTATTTTGGTTGGTAGATTTCTAAAGGAAAGCCTTTCCAAACTTGTAGATATACTAAACCACCACTTTGCGTTCCTCCTCCTCCATAATTTACTAGGTGAGTAGGTGGAAGGACATGCATATGCATGTTTGTGTATGCGATGAAGCTTGTGGTTTCGCCAGGCATGGTGTATGCATATTTGTCTCTGTGAAGCTTGTTGTTGCGTGGGAGCGTGTGTGTCGATCACGAGATGTTATTGAGTGTTGTATGCATGTTTGTATATGTGATGAAGCTTGTGTTTGCTCCGGCGTGGTGTATGTATGTTTGTCGAAATATTGATTTAGTTCTGTTTCGCTAAGTTTTATTGCACAATACATATTTTTTTAGCAAAGGTCATGCCAAAAAAAAACGGGCGACAATGCATCTTTGTGCATGTTGGTTCTAAAATATTCTGTTGTTGTATACCGCGCTGAAGATCATGGTCATCAAGATGAGCGAAAGCCTCATGGATACATATTTGAAAGGCGCAACGACCGACATGATTCAGAACAATAGAACCCAGATAAAATGTATGTATTGCAAATGTAAACTCAGGAGCTTAATCGACTATTATGAAGGGGTTTGCAGCATAAAACAAAAATTTCCTAGCTAGCATAGCACCAATATGACGAGATCTATCTATGAGTTAATGCAGTAACAAGAAGACGACATACCCTTGTAAAGCGAAAGCGTTTAACTTTCACTGAACATGGATAATATAGTAGTACTCATAGCGGACCTTAAGGTCGCGTTGCTCCTCACACACTATTCCAGGCACCACAAGTGGCAGTACCCTGGTGGTTCCGCACAAGTCCTGTGCTCAACAACGATTCCCATTCTTCAAGGTCCGGCCGGGATTGCAGAAGTATACCTTGTGGAACTAGGATACAGTTGCACGACGACATGTCAAAGTAGTGTCATCTCCCACGCATGTAGTTCTTCTTGGAATTGCAAGCACGAGAGTCAACGACAGAGAGAGAGAGAATCCCTAAGGAAAAATGTCTTAGGAATTTCCCAATTATTAATTTTTATTTTCCCTCTCCCTTGGACCCTCTATATAAGGGGAGGGGAGGGACTCCCACCTGCTAGCTGGAAAGGTGGGACTAAAGGAGGAGGAGGCGGCCAAGGGGGAAGGTGCCTTATGGGGCCCTACCCCACCCGCACGCACGGCCAAAGCCGGCCGGCCCCTTTCCTAGGACGACGACCCTTCAGGAAGTTGCCCATTATGGAGGATTTGCCCACAAATAATTTTTTAAATCGATCACTAGTAGAAAACAGGCCTTTCGTCCAGGCCATTAGTCCCGGCCGTGGCTGGGGCCGGGACTAATGGCCCTGGCCGGATGGCCCGATCCACCCAGAACCATATCTCCTGGCCCATTAGACCCCATTAGTCCCGGTATGAGACTCAAACCTGGATTAAAGGGCCCTGGCCCTGCCGCTCGCTGAGGGCACCCCCTTTAGTCCCGATTTGTATCTCCAACCGGGACTAGTGATCTGACCCTATATATACGGACAACCCCCTCCCCCTCTCAACTGTTTTTTTCCTGGTGGGAGAGAGTGTTGTTGTGCTCTTTTTTTCTTGTTCATACATATGCACTAGAGGTGTTCGGTGAAATGTCCATTAGAGAGGTGCGAGTTTAGGTCACACAAGACAGACATGATATAAGGTGCCCGAGCCACACTTAAATTTTCTCATCTTTGTTTTTTTTGAATATTTACTGTAGGGGAGTCCCCCACAGCCCTTTATTTAAAAAGAAGAGGCAAAAATCTTATGTACAAACTAAAAAGTTAAAGAAAAGAGAAAGAAAAAAATACTATACAAAGTTACAGTAGAGTATCTATCCAAGATATCAGCTCTGGAACAGTCTTCTTTTTGACTCTATATTTTAAGAATGAGACATCAGCGATAAACCCAGATTTCCAAGAGGCAAATGAAGGTCTTATTCCTTTGAAGATCTTGTCATTTCTCTGTTTCCAAATATTCCAGCAGGCAAGTATAGCAATCTCTATGAAACATGGACCCTTGAAATTCTACTTCGCATGTTTCAATATTTCTGGCCCAAATCCTGACCCCCGGGCTACTTGTAAATATGTCCAAATCCTTATACTAAAATTACACTCAAAAAAGAGGTGTGACCAGTCTTCAAGAGTGTGACAAGGACAAAGAACACATGCATGATTGTCTGAAACATTCCAATGTCTTCTGAGCAGCATGTCTTTAGTATTAATGCGGTCATGAATTATAAGCCAAGCAAAGAACTTGTGCTTGAAGTACATTTGCTTTTCCAGATCCATTGGGAGGGGAAATGGTTTGATATGTGTTGAAAGTACACCTTGTATATGGCACTGACAGAGTAGTCACCTGTGGTTGAATGCATATTTTTCCATTCATCATGCTTACTTTGATGGAGGGTGACATCAGCTAGTTGCAATTGTAATTGTTGTAGCTCAGAATTAGCTTCAGTAGAGATTCGCAGGTGAAATGCTTCTGACATCTGTGTAATTGAAATTGCTTGCCTAACAGAGCAATCTGTATCAAGCACATGTGAGAATAGATGCGGATAAGTTAAATTGAGTGGTTTGTTGTGCCAATTATCCATCCAAAACAATGTTGTGTCTCCTGTTCCTACAAAACATTTAGAAATTGAGAGATATTCCTCATTTAAGCTCATAATATTACGCCACCAAAAAGATCCACAAACAGTAACAGTATGAGGAACACTTTCATGATATTATGTGCTCCAAATGAGGTTCACCCAAGGCAGATCAACTTTACTGTAAAAGTTATGAAGGTGCTTCATAAGCAGGCATTTATTTTGAATTTGCAGATCTATGATGCCTAAACCCCCCTTATCTTTTGGTTTGCAAACCATCTCCCAGGAGGCCATAGAATGTGCCTTATCATCATCCTTACTCTTTATCCATAGACAATGTCTTCTTGCTCTGTTTAAGACTTCTATTATTCCTTTTGGAATACTCAGAGAACTTATGTAGTGTAATGGTAAAGAAGATAATACAGAATTCACCAAAACAAGTCTGTCCCCATAAGATAGGAATGAGGCCGAGGCAGTCAGTCTTCTTTCCACTCTATCAGTCAAAGGTGAAAGATCTTTAATTGTTGGTTTTGTAATCCCCAAGGGTAGACCCAGATAAGTGAAAGGCATCTTTGCAGTAACACAACCAATTTCAAAAGCAAGTGAGGTAGCCTCCTCTTGGCTTATATTTATGGGCACCAAAGAAGATTTATGAAAATTAACTTTTAATCCAGTGAAAGCTGTATAATCTTCAAGGATTTGTCTCAGAGTATGTAATTGTTGTGGGTCAGCTTGCATGATGATAATAGTGTCATCAGCATATTGCACTACAGGGAAATTATTGTTGCCTCTATTTAGGATTGGTGGAACCAATCTTCCTTCACTGAATGCCTTGTTTATAAAGGTCTGAAGCAAGTCCCCCCCCCAAGAACATATAACAATGGAGAAAGAGGATCACCTTGTCTAACACCACGCTTTCAAATAAAATTTCTTCCAGGTACCCCATTCAGTAGAATAGCTGAGGAACCAGATGTCAAGATTTCTTTAACCCAACCAATATAAACTTCATCAAAGCCCTTATATTCCAGAATTATGAGTATTGCTTCATGTTCAATTGTGTCAAATGCCTTTTCAAAATCCAATTTTATTACCACAGTCTGTTTCTTTGAGGCATGACATTGATGTAGGTACTCAAAAGTCCAACCCAAACAATCTTGTATTGTTCTGCATTTGATGAAACCATATTGTTTTTCATGAATACACCTTTTTATTTGCTTCTGCAACCTGTTAGCTGCCAATTTTGTTAGAAACTTTAGGCAGGTGTTTGTAAGAGAGATATGTCTGAAATCATTGACAGTCTCAGGAGAATTCTTCTTGGGAACCAAAGTAATGAAGGACCCATTAATACTTGCAAGAGGAGTTAAACCCTTGTGAAAATCATGACATAGTTTAATAAAATCATCCTTAATGATATGCCAACACTTTTTTAAAAATATCCCATTGAAACCATCAGGCCCGGGAGCTTTATCAGTCTTCATATGTTTAACAACATCTTCAATTTCATTTGTGGTAAACTCCTCAGAAAGACATTCAAGATCATCAACTTTTGAGATAAAGTCAGATAAGTCTGGTCTGTATTCAGTAGGGAAGGAAACCCCCATTCTGTTTTTATAGCATTTCCATAAAGCCTCTGCCTTATCTTTATGTTGTACCAAAGTATTTCCATCTTCATCCATAATTTGAGTTATAACATTATGCCTGTATCTTTCAGTAGCTTTAGCCTGAAAATATTTAGTATTTTCCCCTCCAAATTTGACCCATCTTATTGTACATCTGTTTTTCCAATATGTAGACTGAGTGTTGAGTAGCTTCTTTAGGTGCAATTTAACAATATTCCTGAAGTTAAACTCAGGTATGCTCAAAGTTCTCCTATCCTCAATAGCATCCAGCTCAAAATGACTTTGTTACACTTGTCAATCAGAAGCTTGATGTGCGAAAGTTTTTCCCCCATAGTTTCAAAGCATATCTTAAATTTTTGAACTTTGCAGTAATGATATTTGCAATAGATCCCTGCTTCACTGGTTGTTTCCAAGCCTTTTCCACTACTTAGAAGAACCCAGGCTGCTCAATCCAAATATTCTCAAATCTGAAAATTTTTGCTCTTGGGATTGTAGTGGAAATACTAACCACACAGGGTACATGATTAGAAGTTGACTTTGACAAAGGGTTGACCAATGTGTTTGGGTATTTTAAAGTCCATTCAAGAGTTGTAAAAAACCAATCCAATTGTTCCAACAGGGGGTTTGCTTGCATATTTGACCAAGTAAAATTTCTTCCTTTTAAAGGCAATTCCAGCAGACCAAGGTGGCTAATAATGCTGTTAAAAATGAAGATGTCATTGAGATCAGCCCCATCCTTATTTCTATTATCCAATGACCTAATGAAATTAAAATCTCCCAAGAGCAGCCAGTCTTCATGATTTGGGATATTTAAATCATATAACCATTGCACAAAAATATCTCTCTGCAGTCCTCTACATGGCCCATAGACATTTACAAGTGTCCAAGTATCAGAGTTATGAGTTGAGGCAAACTTGATTTTTATTGCTGATACAGTTGTTTCCATTAATGATCCAATAAAAACAGAGCTATTCCATAAAACTATTAATCCACCCGAAGCACCAACAGAGGGGACAAACACAAACTGATCAAACCGTTTTGGGCAAAAAGATCTGATAAAAGAATGATCAAAATCCTCACATTTTGTCTCCTGAAGACAAATCACTGAGCAGTTGCTTTCATTGATTTTATTATAAACAGCCAATCTTTTATCTTTATCATTTTGACCTCTGACATTCCAACAAAGCACCAGCCAATCATGGTTTAAAGTATAGTAATTATCCATGGAAAAACATTTTCAAAATTCATCCATCTGGCATGCACAACAGACCAGAAACAATCATAGGGCACCAGCCTTAAGTAGTAATTATAAACTTCCATAGATATTGGTTTATCAACCAAGCCAAGTAACTGAAAGTGCCAAAATACCCCAGTATACCACTTTAACAGAAACAGTGCAATATTACAGGAAACAAAATTATGCATAACTAAGAACTCAAACACTGGACCACACTGATAAAATTTACCCTCACTCATCATTGGGAACCTTCTTGGACTTGTTGGAAGAAGGACCAGCCATAAGCTTGTCCAGAGAAAGCTCTTCAGAGGGAATCTCCAGTTCTTGGCCTGCCCTTTGAAGAACAGGAATTGGGATAAAGAGCTTAGCTGGGTCTTCTATAGGCTTGGCAGATCTGTCTTTCTTTTTTGGCCTTGAGGTTTCAGCTGTCAAGCGGGCTTTGAAACCAGCATCCCTATTGGCTGTTCTGGCACTTCTCCTGACTGGAGTAGACAGTATCTGAGCATCATACCTTCCCACAAAAAGAGGCTTGGTTTGTACATATTTCATATCCCTTGTGGCACTTCTTGTTACTCTAACTGACTGCCCAATGCATGCATTCTTTTTACTCCTGGTAGCACTGAGTGCAGAAGCTGAAAAAACCATGGGAGTCACCTGTTGGTCATTGATGTTGACAGAGTTGAGTCTTGTAGTGTCTGGTCTTGTCTTTATATTTGTCTTGTGGACATGTTTCTCATGATCCCAAATAACAGAGAAACCACAAAGATTATTGAAAGCTGTATGCCAGTCTCTTTTTGCCAACAAAGAATTAAAAGTTTGTTCAACTGCCAAGCTAGAAGGAATAACCTGTTTACAGTATTGTGGGATCATAAACTGCAGTAACTTATCAATTTGCATGCTTGGTGGGATCACAGGACCATAAGTAGATGGCAGTAGCATGCTCTCCACAGGAACAATTCTAACATGATTAATTATCAACTGATTTTGTGGCAACATATTAATATTGTTGAAAGACCCTCCTGAATCACCAGATCCATCAGTAACAATGGAGTCATCAACTTGCTCAACTTCCTGTTCCTTCTGTGCACCAATATTTTGTGCCTGATGCTGTATCTCATCCTGCATGTTTCCCTGCATATCATGTTGGCCAGGCTGGAAATTCTCTCCTTGGTCATGTGGCCCTTGCTCATGATTTTGGTCCCAACCAATTTCAGGATATTGTGGGCCAACAAAGTTGAAATTATTCATATGCATCTGTCCAGGAAAAGGGTGGGGATTACCATCCAAAGGCATTTGGTCCTCATCATTAGGCAAAGCATCAGCAAAGTATGCTGTCAAAATATAGCAAGCTGCAGTCTATCCTTCCCTCACTCCACCAACTGAAGCATAATTGCCAAAAACAACATCTCTGGGAACTTTGGTAATAGCAGGGTAGGAAGCATATACCAGAGTTCTTTCAAGTACATTGGGGTCTTGGTGCCAATGCAAAAATTTGCCAAAAGTTCCAATTGCATTAGCAATGTCATAATCATTCCTATAATCCAGGGGCAAACCAAGAAACATAAGCCACCCAGTACTAAATCCTACCTCAGCCCTGTGATTCTGCCTATCATCATGTGCTAAAAAGCGAACAAAAGCACCCTTCTGAAGCTCATAAAGAGGATGATCAATCAGAGCTGATCTGACCGCCTGGTTACGAAGAACAAAAAGACCAACTCCAAACAAAAGGGATGAACATCATCAACAGGCCGATGCAACTGATGAACAATAAAATCCCTGACCTGCTGCCTCCAGAAAGCTTCATGTTGCTGTGGAGGTGGTGGCATGAGCTCAGCAATGCAGATGTGATCATGTCGACGCGGCGGCACCACCGAGGTAGTGTAGAAGGTTTGTGGCAATCTTGTAGGTCCCCCGTCGATAATCTGATGCCCTTCAGGAATCCATCTTGTCGGATCGAGAGGGAAGTTTGCCATTGTCGCTGGGACAATCTTCGACAGCAGATTTGGGGAAGGGTTTGTTTGCGAGAGCAATGTGTCTGAAGCGATGCTCGAGGGGTACAAAGGGGATTGAGAAGCCGAGGAGTCCGGGTACTGTTCAACCTTGTCTGTCTTGGACTCCTTGTCTAAACCGTGGACAGGTAAAGTTTTTTTCTTAGGAATCCAGCACTTAGCAGTTTGACTCTTGGAATTCAGGCAGTTCTTTTTTATGTGACCATATCGGAAACAAGCCCGGCATCGTATATCATTGACACATTGAGAAGTGTTATGGTCCATACTTAGACATCTGCCACAATTTAAAATCTTATGAACCATATCATCAATCATTTTTTCAAATTCCACATCTTCATCCAGAATATCAAAATTACCATGAGAAGAAAGTTCAGAAGTTTTTGAAGATTCTCCTAGCTCCAAAGAAGTAATGGTTCCAAAATTTATGCTTGACTTGGATCCCTGCAAAGCAGTTGGCAGAATAACACCAGATTTTTTCCGAATTTGAGGACAATCATATCCTGCTTCCAAAAAATAGAGAGCCTCTTCTTTACTAGAAGGGAATTCATACCCTTCACAAGCGTCATATTGTTCAACTGTAGCAAAAAAAAGCTTCTTTTTCACCTGTTGGTTATACTGCCCAAATGAAGATCTTCTGATACTGGAGACAGTGGGCTTTTTCTTTAGAGCATTTAAAGCCCTATGAGTTCTCCTTTTATTAGGGCTAATCAAAGTCCATTCTTCGTTGCATTCAATTTGCCGGTCATTGAATTCCCTATGCCATAAAGGACCTCCATTGCTCCATAAGTGAAAGAAACATTTAAACTGCTGGCAGGAGAAGCTACGTAAAGCATAAACCATGAAACCAACAAACCTAGAAGCCACAGAGAACCTGAAAACCCTATCAGAAAGTTGAGTGACTCCAAGTTCCTGACTCAGTCCACCAATACAAGATTCCAAAGCTTGACTGACAGAATGATCATCCAATTTAAACTTTGAGCGGCCAAAAGACACAACCATCAAAAAATGATTAGAATTTCCTAAAGGATGAACTGTCGAACCAAACTTGTATTTCACATCATTTTTGAAGCCAGATCCAAAAGAGAAATCCAGATCCAAAGAGATATGATCCTCCGGAGCCTGCATAGGGGCCTCAGTGTTCCCAGACATAGGTCTAGAAATGCAAGATATGATCGAAATAATGTGTTCTGAGATCTTAACTTGAGATCCAATTTGCAACAAATCTCCACGTCCCAAGAATTTCCCTCCTAAAGGGGTGCCCTTGGCATTCATAAGAACAAGCCAATCACGAGGATTCCAGAGATGCAACTCACCATCATAGGCCTTCAGACGTCCACGATCAATGTCCTTCCTCGTGGTGTAAGAGACCTTCCATCGCCAAGTTGGGGGAATCATTAGGTGGGGGGAATTGTCTAAAAAACCTATAGAAATGTAGAGGGAAGTGGGTTGGAGGAGATGATCAGGCTGGAAGGGTGAGATCACCAGAGATCAGGGAGATCGCCGGCGAGAGAGGTTTTAGGGTTTAGGGGGTGTCGCCATCTTCCATCCTTAGCCAAGAGTACTGTCCTTTCTCATCTTTGTTTCCAAGTGTAATAAAAGGTTAGCAACTATTTTCTCGTTTAGACCGTTGTGCGGTACTAATTTTAGCATAGTGATTGCGTTTGACATATATTTGTATGATACAGATGAGCCATCCATGGATGTACGGTGACCGACGCTCTGCCGCTTTTAGAGAAGGCATGCGTTCTTTTCGAGTTGTGGCCGAGGAAAACAAGCAACGAGATGGTTTTATGTGTTGTCCATGTGTTGACTGTAGGAATGAGAAGTCTCACACTTCCGCAAGAGTCATTCTGAGCCACCTTCTTCGGTTTGGTTTTATGTCCGGCTATAATGTTTGGACCAAACACGGAGAAAGAGGGGTTGTGATGGAAGACGATGATGAAGAAGAGAACGATGATGAATCGGAAAACTACCGATGTATGTTCCCTGAATACGCTGATACCTCAATGGAATACAATGAAGAAGAAGGAGGTAAAGAACGGGAACCAAACCGGCCCGCTGATGATCGGTCATTTCTGATGCAAAGCGAGACTGTGACACAGGAAAGGAGAGGTTGCAGTTTGAGTAGATGTTACAGGACCACAACAAATTCTTGTACCCAACTTGTGAAGATGGCCAGAAGAAGCTGGGTAGCATACTGGAATTGCTGAAGTGGAAGGCAGAGACCGGTGTGACTGACTCAGAATTTGAGAAGTTGCTGGTACTCATGAAGAGGTTGCTTCCAAGAAATAACGAATTGCCCGTCAGTACATACGAAGCAAAGAAGCTTGTCTGCCCTCTAGGATTAGATGTGAAGAAGATACATGTGTGCCCTAATGACTGCATCCTCTACCGCGATGAGAAGTACGAGAATTTGGATAAATGCCCAGTATGCACTGCATTGCGGTATAAGATCAGAAAAGATGACCCTGATGATATTGATGGTGAGCCATCCAGGAAGAGGGTTCCTGCCAAGGTGATGTGGTATGCTCCTATAATACCATGATTGAAATATTTGTTCAGAAACAGAGAGCATGCCAAGTTGTTGTGATGGCACATGGAAGAACGTAAGAAAGACGGGATGTTAAGGCACCCCGCTGATGGTAGACAATGGAGAAAACTCGAGAGAGACTTCCCGGACTTTGCTGGTGAAGAAAGAAACTTATGGTTTGGTCTAAGTACAGATGGCATGAATCCTTTTGGAGAGCAGAGCTGCAGTAACAGCACCTGGGCCGTCACTCTATGTATCTACAACCTTCCTCCTTGGTTGTGCATGAAGTGGAAGTTCATTATGATGCCAGTTCTCATCCAAGGCCCAAAGCAACCCGACAACGACATTGATGTGTACCTAAGGCCATTAGTTGATGAACTTTTACAGTTGTGGGCCGAACCAGGTTTACGTGTGTGGGATGAGAACAAACAGGAGCCATTCGACCTACGAGCGTTGCTGTTCGTAACCATCAATGATTGGCCTGCTCTTAGTAACATCTCAGGACATACGAACAAGGGATATAATGCATGCACACACTGTTTAGATGAGACTGCAAGTATATATCTGGATAAATCTAGGAAGAATGTGTACCCGTACAATCGTTGTTTTCTTCCGCCCAGACACCCCTTAAGGAAAAAAGGCAAGCATTTCGATGGCGAGGCAGATCACCGGAAGAAGCCTTCCCCCCGTACTGGTGCTGATGTATTTGGTATGGTCAAGTATTTAAATGTAATATTTGGAAAGGGTCCCGGAGGACAACCTGTTCCGAAAGACGCCGACGGACGCGCACCCATGTGGAAGAAGAAATCTATATTTTGGGAGCTACCCTATTGGGAAGTCCATGAGGTCCGCTCTGCAATCGACGTGATGCACCTGATGAAGAATCTTTGCATGAATATTCTAGGATTCTTGGGCTTGTATGGGAAGTCAAAAGATACACCGGAAGCACGGGAGGACCAACAACGTCATAAAGGACGAGACGGCAAGCATCCAGGGCAGTTTCAAGGGCCTGCCAGCTACGCTCTTACCAAGGAAGAGAAGGAAATCTTTTTTGAAGTCCTTTTCAGTATCAAGGTCCCATATGGCTTCTTGTCTAACATAAAGGTAATAGTAAATATAAAATATAAAAAATTCTAAAACCTAAAGTCCCATGACTTCCACGTGCTTATGACGCAATTGCTTCCGGTTGCATTGAGAGGGATTCTACCAGAAAATGTTCGGCTGGCCATTGTGAAGGTATGTGCATTCCTCAATGTAATTTCTTAGAAGGTAATTGATCCAGAAAGTCTATCAGGGTTATAGATTGATGTGGTCCAATGTCTTGTCAGCTTCGAGTTGTTGTACCCTCCATCTTTCTTCAATATTATGACGCACCTCCTAGTTCACCTAGTCGAAGAGATTAGCATTCTCGTTCCTGTGTTTCTACACAATATGTTCCCCTTCAAAAGGTTCATGGGAGTCTTAAAGAAATACGTTCATAACCGTGTTAGGCTAGAAGGAAGCATCTCCAAGGGCTATGGAACAGAGGAGGTCATTGAGTTTTGTGTTGACTTTCTTCGTGACCTTAAGACGATTGGTGTTCCTGAATCTCGGTATGAGGGGAGGCTAACTGGAAAAGGCACACTAGGAAGGAAAACAATGGTATATATGGACAAGGATTCTTTCAATAAAGCATACTACATAGTTCTACACAATTCCACCTTGGTAGCTCCGTATATCAAGAAACACAAGATTATTGTATGCTCGGAAAACCCGGGATGCCTGACTCCTCGATTAAAGTGGAGCACGAGGACACTTTCAGCAGTTGGTTGCAGAAGCATCTCATGAATAACAACACAGTTGAAGATCAGCTGTACTTGTTGGCACGATTACCATCTTCGACTATATGTACTTTCCAAGGGTACGAGATAAATGGTAATACATTTTACACGATCTCCCAAGATAAAAAGAGCACCAACCAAAACAGTGGTGTTCGCTTTGATGCAACAAATGACAATGGTCAGAAGGACACATATTATGGGTACATAGAGGAGATATGGGAACTTGAGTATGGACCTACTTTTAAGGTCCCTTTGTTTCGTTGTAAATGGGTCAAGATGACAGGAGGAGGGGTACATGTAGACGAAAAGTATGGCATGACAATCTTGCGTACATGGACGAACCATGTAAGGTCCCCATTTAGTCCCGGTCCAACCATAAAACAGGACTAACACTCATGACATTTATTAATATTTAAAAACCGAGATTACGAAATCGGGACTAAAGGCCCCCTTTAGTCCCGGTCCAGCCACAAACCGGGACTAACACTCAATATATTTATTAATATTAAAAACCGGGACAAACCGAGACTAGCTAAAACTCATGACTAAAGCCGCCACCTTTAGTCATATTTATGCCTAGTCCTATAGTACACAGCTTCAGGGTCTCTTTTGTCATCGTCATCATCATTGTCATCATCACCTGCCACTCTGGGGGTCCTGAGCCCAGCCATGGCATATACCGGGGGCACCTGCCACTCCAGCCTCAGATTCACGGTGGGCGGGTGGACTTGTGGGCACCGCAGGCGAGGATGGTCTCCCCCCACGATGTAGCACATCACGCCTATGATAGTACGGTTCGCCCACCACAGACGGCGGCCGGCTTAGTTGTGGTTCACCGGGGACGGGCCATCACCATCATACCTGGCGAGCTCCCTTTCACGCCGGTCAGCGAACAAGGCATTCCAGGTGTCGTAGTTGTCAGGATCCCACTGGGGATGCATCCGCTGCTCCGGCATGAGCTCATGGTAGAAGTGGTTCGTGATGGCCGCCTGTCGGGCGGAGCCTTGAGGAACGGGAGGCACAGGAACACCTCCAGCACTTATCATCCAGCCGGCGGGCGTCCAGTAGCCTGGTTGGCAAGGGTAGCTTGAGGCGCACAACTCCTCTGTCTCCTTGAGGGTCAGAATGGCCCAGTAGGCGATGTCCATTTATGTGAGAGAGGAAGGTGTGGATGTGTGCATAACCATGGCGCGGTCGACCTATATATAGATGGAAAGGGCGAGAAAACATGGCGGGATGTGGTGGGAAATGGCGGGAAATATCTTTAGTCCCTATCAGTGGCTACACCCGGGACTAAAAGCTCGGTTCAAAGGAAAGGGCGGAAAAATTGGCGGGAAGCGGTGAGAAATAGCGGGAAAAATCTTTATTCCCTATTAGTGGATACAACCAGGACTAAATCTTTTTCATACGATGGATTTGGATTAATTATTCAAATTCAAGAACTTTTCATGTTGAAAGTTTAGTGAGATTCAAAAATATGCAAAAAATAATAGTTAATGTATTTTTCAATTGATAATGGCAAAATGGTTAATAATTTGACTATTTAAAATAATTATTTGATAAAACAGAAAATGGATTTGGATTAATTATTCAAATTCAAGAACTTTTCATGTTGAAAGTTTTGTCAAATTTAAAAATATGCAAAAAATAATAGTTAATTTATTTTTAAATTGATAATGGCAAAATGGTTAATAATTTGACTATTTAAAATAATTATTTGATAACACAGAAATTGGATTTGGATTAATTATTCAAATTCAAAAAGTCCTTGAATAACACCAACCGGGACTATTGGGGGTGCACCCTGAGCGCGCAGGGGCAGCCACGTGGACACCCACTAGTCCCGGCTGGTAACTGGGTCGGGACTAGTGTTCGGCCTCTAGTCCCGCTTGATTGGTCCCGGTTCAAAAACCGGGACTAAAGGCCCTTACGGCCCGGGACTAGAGGCCCTCTCTCCACTAGTGGATTTTTATTATTAATTACAATAATTAATATGATTATCACATTTAACATTTCTTCATGATCAAAAAGTCCTTTTCGATCATTTCAAACTACTTCAGACTTTACCTCGAACCTTTCCGGTTTTCTATCTTCTTTCTTCCGGTGATCCCAGTTATTCCAAAACGATCTCCATGCATCGTAGAACCTTAAGTTTGTTACCCTATTGTTTGGGAACATCATAGAAATAACCGAGCCACTTTTCTAATCAATGATCATCAGGGAGATCTATATACCCATAATGACCCATGTGCATTCCATGATGTTATTGTCATTTGAACCATAAACGTCAAGTCCAATTCCATTTGTTACTTCAATACATAACTTGTTCACGATCTGATCATTGGTATCTACATACCTTGTTCAATATCTTTACCGACAAGTCTACTTATCGCGTTCCCATGATATCTCATGCTCATGACTTAGTCATGCGCTGTAGCTTATTGGATGAAAATTCACCGAGTGGGTCCAGTGCATCTTCCCGTCAAGCAGGAGAACAAATCCCGATCTTGACATATACGCCTCAACTTATTCCTTTGGAATAAATAACATAAATCTTTATGATCAGCATGTTATGGTGTGATAGTTGTCGTGTCTCAATTTTCAACACCGGGATGGAGATCACCTTTGTTAATTCGGCCATGGGGGCAACATCCGACAAGCTCGATTGGAGGGCTATAAAAACACACTCATAGAGAGAGACACATGTTTTACCAAGGTTTAGGTCCTCAATGTGAGGATCCCTATGCCGCGCAACTATAGACTATCTGGTGGATAATCACAGTTACAATGCTTCCTTCCCCGGTAAGGATCTATGATAAGAAAGATCCTCCATGTCAGGTGACCTGGGCCTCCTTTGATGTGATCAAGGGGACACGACAATGATCGATGGACACACGATGGTATCGTGACGCCATATGGTAGAGCGCGGCATGCATGGATTCTATGTGGCTTGAGAATGCTACGCCCTTGGAGCGTAGGGTTGTTCCTGCAGGAGTCGTAGTTTGCCGTGCAGGTTGGGCATTGAATTCCACCTGTCAGGTCTATCCCGTGCTCCACTACCCGGGGTTCCTTGTTCCTGGTCGTAGGGGCGGCTCGCTTCCCGGGTGACGACGTCGTGCATCTTACGAGTGAGTTCGTGGCATGCGGGGGAGTCTGCCCGGAGCTTCTGTGGTGAACCCCTCTTCTCCATGGGGAATACATTAGCCCCCGGGCGTAGGTGCGGTTCCCAAATGAACCGGGTATACGCTCTATATTCAAGAGCAGGCCCGCTTCGGCCGCGCATTACACGGTTGTGTCTTGTCGCACTAGGTAGTAGACGAAGCGTGCCCTCGTCTTCTGAGTGATGGGCGATGGTGTACTCAACTACCGTGCTGGTCATGGGCGCATTCCAAGGTGGCACGGAAGTTATTGCATCGTTGCTGCATCATGCTGCCCCATGATCCCTATATAGAAAGGATTAGGGAAGCAGCGATCGGTTCCCTCCATTCTCTTCTCTTCCTTCGCTCCTTATCAAATGGCGAGATCTTCTCTTGGGCGAAAATCTTTTACCACCGCCGGTGCTCCTGCCTCAGGCAGGCGGGCTGAGAGGCTTCCAGCTCTTCGAGTGCGCCCCGCAGCAGGGATTTCTGGCAGCCGAGACATTGGGATTGTCCAATGGCTCGCCACCAAGCAGAACCACATTAAGAGAGGTGATGGTATTGATGCATGCCAAAGATGAACACATCGATTCCCTTGACATGCCAGTCTTTCTCCACTAAATCGCGGCTGGTGTCATCCCGCTTCTATCACTATTCTTTCATATAGTGATGGAAGCATACAGGATTTTCATGGCTCAGCTCCACCCTCGGTCTATGGTCATCTTGGTGGCATTCCAACATCTGTGCTAGAGTTTTTCTAAGTCATGCCGTCGCTCGAATTGTTCCGTCATTTGTTCGTTCCGAGGGTGGTGGACGCCACGGATGTCTCCGGTGAAGTGGAGTTCCACTTGCGTCAAGGGCTTGCCAACGAGTACCTCCTTGATGACTTCCATGACAGCTGGGAGAACTGGCGCCATAGCTGGTGATTCGGTGGATCCTGCTGTAGCGTACTCCACCTATGAGGCGCTCGACCCCCGTGACAACGACCTAGCTCTGATTCTCAATCCGATCGAGCTCCTCTGTGGATAGCGGCAATAGTTTGCCAAGTAGTGACAAACTATCTTCTAGAGCTCCTAGCTCCGCTACACCTTCTCCACGCGATGTGGGTGTAGGAAGGTCATGGAGACAAGACTCGTCTTCGTCCTGACGGTCCGATGGACCCTATTGTGCTGAACATGAAGACAAGGCTCATTTGCGGGGAAAGAGGGGCAGACAGCCTTCCTCCTGGGGTACTATCGATCTGACCGAGATGCCCTGATAGCGTCTCTCCTGGAATGCAAAAGGATAATGTAGCACCCCCGGGATTAAACTAACCTCATATCACCATCATAGATAAGCTCAACTCTAAGCACGGAAGATCACAGTAAGATTCGATAACATTACAGAACTCAGGGATTCAACATCATAAGTTTAAACTCTTAAAAGAGTACGATATTAGAGTTATTACAAACCAGAGGTCATAGACCGAACATTACATCACACAGCGAAAGCAAATATATTGTTCTACACAACAACTTAGCAAAAGGCCTAAGAGGCCATAAATAGAAGCGACGTACATTCCATAGTCCTCAGGCTGCTACCTGCGACCCCCAACTACTCGTTGATGTCAATGTAGAAGCCACCTTCAGTCGCAACTAGATCATCTGTAGAAAAACAAGAATGGCGCAAGGCTGAGTACGAGAATGTACTTCGCAAGACTTAGATAACCTAGTATATACATGCTCTGGCTAGAAAGGCTTTTCCTAGATTTACTTTTGCAAAAAGCCATCTTTATTTGTAAACAAGAGAGAAAAGAGGCTCGTCTACTCAGAATCTTTTAAAAGGAATAAGATAATGACTTCTTCATCTTGTTCATCTCATCTTGATAACTACCAACTTCATCAGAACCTCCTATCTAGTATCACCCCCTCGACCCGGCGGAAGCATCCTTAAGCACACGTGGATCAACAAGTTTTATAATGGTTAAAGTTATCTATGATCTTAGAATCTGGTCACCAAGCGTTCATAACCGTGAACAAGGCTTTTCGAAAAGATTTAACCCGACAGAGGTGTACAACTTTACCCACACGTACCAACCGACTCTTAATGCCAAATATTATTAGCCCTCTTTTTTGGAAGGCCGGCAGAGGGTGGTTGACCATGACCTTTACCTTGCTATCGCCGAGACCATGAGTCACGCAATAAGTATGGTTCCGCCATAACGGGTCAAATACCAAAGCCGGTACTTAAAGATGTGAGGCGATGTTGGTTTACCAGGGGCTCCAACCACCCCAAGCAACCGCGGCCACACTTCCCTACCTGTTATGATGCACCTCCTTCACCTCCTCTTTCGAAAACATTTTCAATGCGTATGCCAAATGGAAAGCCCGAACTATGTGACTCATGAAATCTACTAGGCAAGTTAGTGAGTTGAGGGGTTTTCCAGGCCCCGTGTGGCTGTACGCTCGTCTCGGTTCCAAAGGCAAGAACTCAGTTCCTAGTGGTGGCGAGCATGGGACTACGAATACCACACCCAACGTGGCCTCCCATACAAGCATTAGCATGTTTAGTTAACTCCTTCGTGGATGTCACCATCTCCTATATTTTAGATTCTCCGGCACCTTCGAATCATCATCTGAATGTATCAGATGGTACTAGTAAGCATGCCTAAGCTGTTCGTCGTAAAAGCTCTAGAAACGCTCAGATGCCACACCTAGGTATGCTAGGAGCAGTGGATCAGGAGTATAAGGCTACAAAAGGGAAAATGTGCAGCAAATAGGTAACCCTAGCTACTGAAAAAAATACCACATTGGAATCGTGTGCATCATAGCAAGAAAGTAATATACTTTGTAAAAGTAGGTTCAGAATGAGAGGCTACGCTTGCCTTGTCCGTCAGAAGACAGGTATGGATCTTCGGTGTTGTTGACTTCAGCCTCGGGCTCGGATCCTATCGCGAAGAACCAATACCGAGAAGGAAAGCGACAATCAAGACATGGCATAATGCAATGCGTAAACAATATAGATGATATGACAAGTTCAATAGTGTTGAAATGAACCCTAGAACATGCTTAGTAATTTTAAACGGGGCCCGAGAGGTCCAAACCCTAGAACAGGGGGATCCTCGGAATCACCTATGGGATTCAATTGGTTCTTCTAATTAAACTTATCATATAAGTTGCTTAAAATGCATAATTATTGCTTAAACATATAGGTCTCAATTTTCTGAACATTTGATATATTATTTGTATTTTTCTGACTTAAAATGAATTAGTTATGTATTTCTCCAATTTTAATTCATTTTAAATCATTTTTGGAATATTTGAATTTTTTTTCGAAACTTGGGCCCACATGTCAGAGTTTTATTAATTTCATAAATGATTTAAAAAAATATTAAAACCCTGACAGACAGGGCCCACCTGTCAGTATTCTTATTTCCAAAAAACATTTAATTAAAATAGAAACAGTTACTACATCATGCTGACGTCGGGGTGCTAACCCTAAATTTTCTCACCGAGGCTTTACCCAGCCGTAGTGAGTGACAAAGGGGCCCCAGGGCCACCTCAGCTAGCCACGCAGGCTCGTCGGAGACACGTCGGCTGACGGCGAGGGATGGCGCTACAGGGAACGGGAGGAGGCGTGCTACGGCTTGTTCGAAAGGGCGCACGGAGGCGAACCTAACTACGGCGGCGCCTCCGATTCTTGGTCATCGGAGCACCCTACATGATGGCGGACGGCGGCATTGCTCTCTGGTCTATGGCGCAGGCTCGAACCAGAGGGAGAGGTGAGGGTTGGAGGGGTCCTAGAGGACCGTGAGCTAACCCTGGAGCTGAAGGGGTTGATGGCGAGGCGTGGCGGAGCTCAGAATGATGGCGAGGCGCACGGAGGAGCTCGTCGGTGCCGAGGAAGAAGAGGTCAATGGCGACAATTGGGAGCATCCTGGCCAGATTCCTTCTGCAGGGAGATGGAGTGGAGCGAGGCGGAGCTCGTGGCGGTGTTAGCGGAGCTCGGGGAGGCGAGCAACGACGGCTAGCCGGCGGCCATGGCGGTTAGGGTTCGGGCTTGCGCGGTGTAGAGAGAAAGAGAGAGCATACGAGGGGGAGAGGATAGGGACGAGAGGGAGACAGGCAGCGGCGGGTCTTATCCTTCCTCCGGAGCGGCGGCGCGCATCGCAACGACGGGTCGACATCGGGCGGCCGTGGCGGCGACAGCGAGCTGCTTGTCGTCAGCAAGGAAAAAGACAGGAGAGAGGGCGAAGGGGTACCGGGCCGGCTCCTGGGCCCTGGCTGGGCCGACCTGGGCTGCTGGATGCTTCTCGCGGGAGAGAAAGAGAGAGAAGGGAGATGGGCCACCACCCAGCTGCGGCTGCTAGCTCTATTTTTTTTCTGCCAAACAGTTTTACTTTTTTTGTTTTTTCTATTTTCCATTTATAAAACCATTTCAAATCTGTTTTGCACAATTCAAAAATACTAGAGACTTCAGTAAAGTTTACAAAATATTCAGAGGCCCTTGTAAACCATTTGGGCTCCTTTATTTTGTAGTTTTCAAATTCAAACCACTTTGAATGGATTTCAAACAGAGGGGGATGGACTAAGGTTTAGGGTTTTGTAATTGTATTTAATTCAACACACTTGATGTTATGCATATATTTCATTGATTTAAATAGATGCATGCAATGCTTAAGTGCTAATTACTTATATTACAAACTGGGGCTGTTACAGCTCTTCCCTCCTTACAAGAATCTTGAGCCGAGATTCCTAAGTTTTAGAAAAGAAGGCAGGGTACTCAGATCGGAGACGATCTTCTCGTTCCTAGGGTGCTTCATCCTAAAGTGATGAGACCACTGAACTTTCAGGAACTTGATGTTTTGACGATGAGTCTTGCGCTCACTTTCATCAAGGATACGAACAGGATACTCACGATAAGTCAAATCCTTTTGGACATCAAGAGTTTGGTGATCAACACCACGGACAGGATCTTTGAAGCAACGCTTGAGTTGAGACAAATGAAAGACGTCATGCACCTCAGGGAAGCGTGCAGGCAAATCCAGTTGTTATGCGAGTTTACCTTGGTTGGAAAGAACGCGAAAAGGACCAACATAGCGAGGAGCTAGTTTGCCTTTGATACCGAAACAGTGGACACCCTTTAAAGGAGTGACCCAAAGATAAGCTTGATCACCAACTTCATATTCAACATGTTGATGGTGACGATCATGATAGCTTTTCTGGTGAGACTAAGCAGTTTTCAAACGATCTCGAATGATACGAACTTGATCTTCTGCTTCCAGGATCATATCCTGACCAAAGAACTTTCTTTCGCTGGTTTCTGACCAGTTCAAAGGAGTACGATAGGTTCTTCCATATAAAAATTCGAAAGGTTCCATTTCTATACTGGACAGATAACTGTTGTTGTAGGAGAATTCAGCAAAAGGAAGGCATTTCTCCTAGTTCTTGCCAAAAGATATTACACACGCTCTAAGCATGTCTTCAAGGATTTGATTCACTCTTTCGGTCTGGCCACTGGTGCTAGGATGATAAGATGTACTGAAGGACAGACGAGTTCCCATAGCTTGTTGGAAACTTGCCCAGAACCTTGAGGTGAACAAACTCCCTCGATCAGAGATGATTTTATTTGGTACCCCATGAAGGACAACTATTTGAGAGATATACAGATCAGCCAATTTATTAGCTGTAATGCTATCGCGAACAGGTAGGAAATGAGCAACCTTGCACAGATAGTCAACGATTACCCAGATGGCATCATTTCCTTTCTGAGTCTTAGGAAGACCAGTAATGAAATCCATACCAACTTCATCCCATTTCCACTCAGGAATTTCATGTGGTTGCAGGAGACCAGCGGGTCTTTGGTTCTCAGCCTTGACGCGACGACAAACGTCACATTCAGCAACAAAACAAGCGATATCCTCTTTCATACCAGACCACCAGAATCTTTGACGAAGATCTCGGTACATCTTGGTACCTCCAGGATGGATAGAAAGAGGTGATTCATGAGCCTCTTGGAGAATTAAATCCCTCAATTTTGTTCTCTTTGGCACTACCAGACGGTCACCGAAGTAAACAGTACCTTGATTATCAACAAAGAAACACTTAGCAACTCCGCTAGGAATGTGGCAATTTCAGAATCATATTTCTGAGCAAGCTTGATTTCATCCTCTATAGAAGACTTCACTTCAAGAGTAGAAAGGAATCCACGAGGAACTACTTCAAGATTCAATTGAGCAAATTGCTCATGAAGAGAAGGTTGTGCTTGTTTGATCATCAGGGTGTTACAATAAGATTTATGGCTCATCGCGTCAGCAATGACATTGGCTTTCCCAGGTTGATAGTTGAGACCCAAATCATAGTCCTTGATGAGTTCCAACCATCTTCTTTGCCTGAGATTCAAATCAGGTTGTGTGAACAGATATTTTAGACTCTGGTGATCCGAGTATAACTCGCAACGACTACCAAGAAGGTAATGTCGCCATTGCTTAAGAGCATGAACAACAACTGCAAGCTCAAGATCATGAGTTGGGTATTTGTTCTCATATGCTTTTAGCTGACGGGAGGCATAAGCCACCACATGCCCATCTTGCATTAACACACATCCAAGACCTTGGTGAGAAGCTTCGCAGAAGACGACAAAGTCTTTGCTAGTGTCTGGGAGAACTAGCACTGGAGCAGTTGTTAACTTGGTTTTTAACATCTGGAAGCTTTCTTCAGCCTTATCAGACCATTCGAACTTCTTATCCTTCTTAAGAAGATCAGTCATTGGCTTTGCAATCCAGGAGAAGTTCTCGTTGAATCCACGGTAATAACCAGCCATCCCGAGAAAACTTCGGACATCCTTGACGGATTTAGGAGACTCCCAGTCGAGAATAGTTTGGAACTTATCTGGGATAACAGCAACCCCTTGGGAGGAAACAACATGACCAAGGAATACAAGATCTTGTAACCAAAACTCACATTTGGAGAACTTGGCATAGAGACGATGTTCTTGAAATTTTGTCAACACCAAACAAAGATGTTCAGCATGCTCTTCTTCAGTTTTGGAATAAACCAGAATATCGTCGACGTAGACCACAACGAACATGTCAAGGTACTCTATAAAGACAGAGTTCATAAGTCGCATAAAGGTGGCTGTAGCATTGGTAAGACCAAATGACATGACTGTATACTCGTAAAGACCATAACGAGTGGTGAAAGCAGTCTTTGGAATATCTTCCTTATAGATCTTTATCTGGTGATACCCTGACCTTAAATCCATTTTGGAAAAGACAGTGGAACCACTTAACTGATCAAAGAGATCGTTGATCCTAGGGAAAGGATACTTGTTCTTGAGAGTCACAGCATTGAGTGGGCGATAGTCCACAACCAGACATGGTATATTGGTATCCCGCTTCTTGACAAAGATGGTAGGACATCCCCAAGAATATGTACTGGGCTGAATGTATCCTTTTCCTTCTAACTCCTCTACTTGCTTCTTCAACTCCAAAAGGTCATTAGGAGGCATACGGTTGGGTCTTTTAGAAACATGAGCAGTTCCAGGATCTAACTCTATGACAAACTCCACACTTCGATTAGGTGGCATGCCAGGCAACTCCTCAGGAAAGACATCTGGAAATTCACAGACCACGGAAACATATTGAATCTCCAGTGTAGGTAGAACTTCAAGAGCATACAACTCTGCTTTAGGAATAGAAACAGCTGAAGGATATAGTGACCCTACGGTCGAATACTTGACTGTTATGCCAGTAGGACTTGTCAGAGTCACAGACTTGGTTGTACAATCGAGTATAGCTTGATAGCAGGTCAACCAATCCATGCCCAAGATGATATCAATGTCAGTTGACTTGAGGGCAATCAAAGAAGTGGGGAAAGTAGAAATGCAACTTCGATTAGATTCCCATGAGTAACCATGGTGGAACGCCAACTAGAACTAGGAGACTGAACTAGCATAGGAACGGACAACCCCTCAAAACTTATCCCTTGCATTTGAGCAAAAACTTGTGACAAAAATGAATGCGATGCTCCAGAATCAAACAAAACTTTAGCTAGAATTCTGTTCGTACGAACCGTACCCATGATGACGCTTGGATCTTCATGAGCCTCCTCAGCAGAGATATGGTTCAGGCGACCTCTTCCAGCACCTTGGTACTTATCATTCTTCTTTGCTGGTTGTGCCTTCTCAGCAGCACTCTTTTGAGGACACTCTCTTGCATAGTGGCCAGGCTGGCGACAACTGAAGCAGATAGTACTTGTTCCAGTACCAGCAGTTGGATAATTTGATCCACTAGCATTGTTTGGAGCAACATTCGGACGGGGAGCATACCCAGAAGACCTTAAGGTGTAAGGAGCACGTGGCACATTGCTGTAAGGAACGAAGACACAACGCTTCTTATTGCTAGAACCGGCCTTGTTGTACCCCTCCTGAGGACGCTTACGGGTTTCTTCATACTCCACTTTTCCACTCTCGGCCTTCATAGCCTTGTTGGCAAGACCTTGGAAGTTACCAAAGTCCATGAGGTGGATATCACGACGAACCTCGGGATCCAGCCCCTTATGGAACAGAGCTTGCTTCTTAACATAAGTGGAGACCTCTTCAGTAGCATAGCAGGCAAGACGATTGAAGTTGCGCTGGTAATCACACACGGAACCAGTGCCCTGCTTAAGCTTGAGTAACTCCTCCCTATTTTGATCCATCAAACCCTCCGGAATATGATAATCTCGGAAGGCTTCAGTGAAATCTTGCCATGTAACAACATGTTGAGCTTTCTTGCATAGCCAAGAAATTTTCCCACCGGGATTTAGCTGCTCCCTCCAGATGATAGGCAGCAAAAGTCACCCAATCATCTTTAGCAACATGACCAACCTGAAGTTTGCGCTCCATAGTGTGAAGCCAGTAGTCCGCATCAAGTGGCTCAGTGGAATAGCTGAAAACTGGCGGAGTGAGACGTGTGAAGTCCTTGACACCAAGTTGATTGTTCTGGCGTTGAGTAGTGTTGCGCTCAATCCTTTCAAGGAGCCTCATGTTGTCAGCACGGTTGGTTTCGTACATGTCCATGAGTTGAACCATGGACGGTGGTGGAGGAAGGTTGGAAGATTCACCCTCATTTGCAGCACCACGTGCATGAGCATGGGTACGGGCACGAGAGGTTTCACCCATCCTGAAAGAACAAAAAGAAGGTTAGACAAGGGATCCAAAGGAACAATACGGAAAGATGAACAAAGAGTACTTGATATAAACGTATCATCTTATCAAGCATGGTAGTATCGAAGCATACTAATGTATACACTAACCAGCTGACTTACAAACCATGCCAATGGAATGCTAAGATGTTACAGACCAAGCAAAACTGAGATATCTTGGAACTCTGAGAATAGCAACCGAGCACGGAGTACTTTAGAAAAACAACCCCAAAACCACGATCCTAAAAGTTTTGAGATATGAGGTAAGGAATGAAAATCTTTTCAAACCAAATAGGACAAGAAAACTCCAGCATCAGAAACACACCAGAGAAGGAGTAAAAAGACTCCTAGTCAGAGTTTCTGCAAATAATTTTTCACTTTCAAGTAGTTTTATCAACTTCTAGACTCAACATCGACCAATAAAAGGGTTTCCTATAGGCAGTCCTGCTCTGATACCAAAACCTGTAGCACCCCCCGGGATTAGGGTTAAACTAACCTCAGATCACCATCTAAGATAAGCTCAACTCTAAGCATGGAAGATCTCAGTAAGATTCGGTAACATTACAGAACTCAGGGATTCAATAGCATAAGTTCAAACTCTTAATAGAGTACGATATTAGAGTTATTACAAACTAGAGGTCATAGACCCAACATTACATCACATAGCGAAAGCAAATATGTTGTTCTACACAACAACTTAGAAAAAGTCCTAAGAGGCCATAAACAGAAGTGACTTCCATCCCATAGTCCTCAGGCTGCTACCTACGACCCCCAACTACTCGTCGATGTCAACGTAGAAGCCACCTTCAGTCGCAACTAGATCATTTGTAGAAAAACAAGAATGGCGCAAGGCTGAGTACGAGAATGTACTCCGCAAGACTTAGATAACCTAGTATCTACATGCTCTAGCTAGAAAGGCTTTCTCTGGATTTACTTTTGCGAAAATCCATCTTTATTTATAAACAAGAGAGAAAAGTGGCTTGTCTACTAAGAATCTTTTAAAAGGGATAAGATAATGACTTCTTCATCTTGTTCATCTCATCTTGATAGCTACCAGCTTCATCAGAACCTCCTATCTAGGATCAACCCCTTGACCCAGAGGAAGCATCCTTAAGCACACGTGGATCAACAAGTTTTATAATGGTTAAAGTTATCTATGATCTTAGAATCTGGTCACCAAGATTTCATAACCGTGAACACGGCTTTTACAAAAGAGTTAACCCTGCAGGGGTGTACAAATTTACCCACACGTACCAACCGACTCTTAATGCCAAATATTATTAGCCATCTTCCTTGGAAGGCCGGCAGAGGGTGGTTAACCACGACCTTTACCTTGCTTTCTCCGAGACCATGAGTCATGCAATAAGTATGGTTCCGCCGTAATGGGTCAAATACAAAAGCAGCTACTTAAAGATGTGAGGCGAGGTTGGTTACCAGGGGCTCCATCCACCCCAAGCAACCGTGGCCACGCTTCCCTACCTGCTATGATGCACCTCCTTCACCCCCTATTTCGAAAACATTCTCAATGCGTATGCCAAATGGAAAGCCCGAACTATGTGACTCATGGAATCTACTAGGCAAGTTAGTCAGTCGAGGGGTTGTCCAGGCCCCGTGTGGCTGTACGCTCATCTCGGTTCCAAAGGAAAGAACACAGTTCCTAGTGGTGGTGAGCAAGGGACTGCAAATACCACACCCAACATGGCCTCCCATACAAGCCTTAGCATGTTTAGTTAACTCCTTCGAGCATGTCACCATCTCCTACATTTCTAGAGTCTCCGGCGCCTTCGAATCATCATCTGAATGTACCAGACGCTACTAGTAAGCATGGCTAAGCTATCGGTCGTAAAAGCTCTAGCAACGCTCAGATGCCACACCTAGGTATGCTAGGAGCAGTGGATCAGGCGTATAAGGCTACAAAAGGGAAACTGTGTAGCAGATAGGTAACCCTAGCTACTGACAAAAGACCACATTGGAATTGTGTGCATCATAGCGATAAAGTAATATACTTTGTAAAAGTAGGTTCAGAATGAGAGGCTACGCTTGCCTTGTCCGTCAGTAGACATGTATGGATCTTCGGTGTTGTTGACTTTAGCCTCGGGCTCGGATCCTATCGTGAAGAACCAATACCAGAAAGGAAAGGGACAATCAAGACATGGCATAATGAAATGTGCAAACAATATGGATGATATGACAAGTTGAATAGTGTTGAAATGAACCCTAGAACATGCTTAGTCCTTTTAAACGGGGTCCGAGAGGTCCAAACCCTAGAACAGGGGGATCCTCGGAATCACCTATGGGATTCAATTGGTTCTTCTAATTAAACTTATCATGTAAGTTTCTTAACAATGCATGAATATTGGATAGGTCTCAATTTTCTGAACATTTTGATATATTATTTGTATTTTTCTGACTTAAAATGAATTAGTTATGAATTTCTCCAATTTTAATAATTTTAAATCTTTTTTGGAATATTTGAATTTTTTTCCGACTTGGGCCCACATGTCAGACTTTTATTAATTTCATAAATGATTTACAAAAAGATTAAAACCCTGATAGATAGGGCCCACTTGTCAGTATTCTTATTTCCAGAAAACATTTAATTAAAATAGAAACAGTTACTACATCATGCTGACGTCAGGGTCCTAACCCTAGCTTTAACCACCGAGGCTTTACCCAGCCGCAGTGAATGACAGAGGGGCCCTAGGGCCACCTCAGCTAGCCACGCAGGCTCGCCGGAGACACGTCGGCTGACGGCGAGGGACGACACTACAGGGCACGGGAGGAGGCGTGCTACGGATCGTTCGAAAGGGCGCACGGAGGCAAACCTAACTATGGTGGCGCCTCCGATTCTTGGTCATCCGAGCACCCTACACGATGACAGACGGCGGCAGTGCTCTCTGGTCTAAGGTGCGGGCTCGAACCAAAGGGAGAGGGGAGGGTTGGAGGGGTCCTAGAGGACCGTGAGCTCACCCTGGAGCTGAAGGGGTTAACAACGAGGCGTGGTGGAGCTCAGAACGATGGCGAAGCGCGCGGAGGAGCGCGTCGGTGCCGAGGAAGAAGAGGTCGATGGCGACGATTGGGAGCGTCCTGGATAGATTCCTTCTGCAGGGAGATGGATCGGAGCAAGGCGGAGCTCGTGGCGGTGTCAGTGGAGCTTGGGGAGGCCAGCAACGGCGGCTAGCCGGCGGCCATGGCGGCTAGGGTTCGGGCTTGCGTGGTGCAGAGAGAAAGAGAGAGCGCGCAATGGGAAGAGGATAGTGACGAGAGGGAGACATGGAGCGGCGGGTCTTATCGTTCCTCTGGAGCGGCGGCGCACATTGACAGCGAAGGACCTCGGACGGCATGGCGATGATAGCTGCCTCACACAAGAAGGAAGACATGAGAGAGGGCGAAGGGCCCGGGCCCAGGTGTGGGCCGACTGGCTGGTTGCTTCTCGCGGGATAGAAAGAGAGAGAAGGGAGATGGGCCACGACCCAGCTGCGTCTGCTAGCTCTATTTTTTCTGCCAAACAGTTTTACTTTTTTGTTTTGTCTATTTTCCATTTATAAAACCATTTCAAATCTGTTTTGCACAATTCAAAAATACTAGAGACTTTAGTAAAGTTCACAAAATATTCAGAGGCCCTTGTAAACCATTTGGGCTCCTTTATTTTGTAGTTTTCAAATTCAAACCACTTTGAATGGATTTCAAACAGAGGGGGATGGACTAAGGTTTAGGGTTTTGTAATTGTAATTCAACACACTTGATCTTATGCATATATTTCATTGATTTAAATAGATGCATGCAATGCTTAAGTGCTAATTACATATATTACAAACTGGGGCTGTTACACCTCTTCCACCCTTACAAGAATCTTGAGCCGAGATTCCTAAGTTTTAGAAAAGAAGGCAGGGTACTCAGATCGGAGACGATATTCTTGTTCCCATGTTGCTTCATCCTAAGAGTGATGAGACCATTGAACTTTCAGGAACTTGATGTTTTGATGACGAGTCTTGTGCTCACTTTCATCAAGTATACGAACAGGATACTCACGATAAGTCAGATCCTTTTGGAGATCAAGAGTTTGGTGATCAACACCACTAACAGGATCTTTGAAGAAATGCTTGAGTTGAGACACATGAAAGACGTCATGCACCTCAGGGAAGCTTGCAGGCAAATCCAATTGATATGCGAGTTTACCTTGCTTGGAAAGAACGCGAAAAAGGACCAACATATCGAGGAGCTAGTTTTCCTTTGATACCGAAACGGTGGACACCCTTTAAAGCAGTGACCCGAAGATAAGCTTGATCACCAACTTCATATTCAACATGTTGATGGTGACGATCATGATAGCTTTTCTGGCGAGACTGAGCAGTTTTCAAACGATCTCGAAAGATACGAACTTGATCTTCTGCTTCCAGGATCATATCCGGACCAAAGAACTTTCTTTCGCTGGTTTCTGACCAGTTCAAAGGAGTACGACAGGTTCTTCCATATAAAAATTCGAAAGGTTCCATTTCTATACTGGACAGATAACTGTTGTTGTAGGAGAATTCAGCAAAAGGAAGGCATTTCTCCTAGTTCTTGCCAAAAGATATTACACACGCTCTAAGCAAGTCTTCAAGGATTTGATTCACTCTTTCGGTCTGGCCACTGGTGCTAGGATGATAAGATGTACTGAAGGACAAACGAGTTCCCATAGCTTGTTGGAAACTTGCCCAGAACCTTGAGGTGAATAAACTCCCTCGATCAGAGACGATTTTATTTGGTACCCCATGAAGGACAACTATTCGAGAGATATACAGATCAGCCAATTTATTAGCTGTAATGCTATCGCGAACAGGTAGGAAATGAGCAACCTTGCATAGATAGTCAACGATTACCCAGATGGCATCATTTCATTTCTGAGTCTTAGTAAGACCAGTAATGAAATCCATACCAACTTCATCCCATTTCCACTCAGGAATTTCATGTGGTTGCAGGAGACCAGCGGGTCTTTGGTTCTCAGCCTTGACGCGATGACAAACGTCACATTCAGCAACAAAACAAGCGATATCCTCTTTCATACCAGACCACCAGAATCTTTGACGAAGATCTCGGTACATCTTGGTACCTCCAGGATGGATAGAAAGAGGTGATTCATGAGCCTCTTGGAGAATTAAATCCCTCAATTTTGTTCTCTTTGGCACTACCAGACGGTCACCGAAGTAAACAGTACCTTGATTATCAACAAAGAAACACTTAGCAACTCCGCTAGCAATGTTCCATTTGTTCTCGTCAATTTCAGAATCATATTTCTGAGCAAGCTTGATTTCATCCTCTATAGAAGACTTCACTTCAAGAGTAGAAAGGAATCCATGAGGAACTACTTCAAGATTAAATCGAGCAAATTGCTCATGAAGAGAAGGTTGTGCTTGTTTGATCATCAGGGTGTTGCAATAAGATTTACGGCTCATCGCATCAGCAATGACATTGGCTTTCCCAGGTTGATAGTTGAGACCCAAATCATAGTCCTTGATGAGTTCCAACCATCTTCTTTGCCTGAGATTCAAATCAGGTTGTGTGAAAAGATACTTCAGACTATGATCATCCGAGTATAGCTCGCAACGACTACCGAGAAGCTAATGTTGCCATTTCTTAAGAGCATGAACAACAACTGCAAGCTCAAGATCATGAGTTGGGTAGTTGTTCTCATATGCTTTTAGCTGACGGGAGGCATAAGCCACCACATGCCCATCTTGCATTAACACACATCCGAGACCTTGGTGAGAGCATTGCATAAGACGACAAAGTGTTTGCTAGTGTCTAGGAGAACTAGCACCGGAGCAGTTGTTAACTTGGTTTTTAACATCTGGAAGCTTTCTTCAGCCTTATCAGACCATTCGAACTTCTTATCCTTCTTAAGAAGATCAGTCATTGGCTTTGCAATCCTGGAGAAGTTCTCGATGAATCGACGGTAATAACCAGCCATCCCGAGAAAACTTCAGACATCCTTGACGGATTTAGGAGACTCCCAGTCTAGAATAGTTTGGAACTTATCTGGGATAACAGCAACCCCTTGGGAGGAAACAACATGACCAAGGAATACGAGATCTTGTAACGAAAACTCACATTTGGAGAACTTGGCATAGAGACGATGTTCTTGAAGTTTTGTCAACACCAAACGAAGATGTTCAGCATGCTCTTCTTCAGTTTTGGAATAAACCAGAATATCGTCGATGGAGACCACAACGAACTTGTCAAGGTACTCTATAAAGACAGAGTTCATAAGTCGCATGAAGGTGGCTGGAGAATTGGTAAGACCAAATGACATGACTGTATACTCGTAAAGACCATAACGAGTGGTGAAAGCAGTCTTTGGAATATCTTCCTTACGGATCTTTATCTGGTGATACCCTGACCTTAAATCCATTTTGGAAAAGACAGTGGAACCACTTAACTGATCAAAGAGATCGTTGATCCTAGGGAGAGGATACTTGTTCTTGAGAGTCACAGCATTGAGTGGGCGATAGTCCACAACCAGACATGGTATATTGGTATCCCGCTTCTTGACAAAGATGGTAGGACATCCCCAAGAATATGTGCTGGGCTGAATGTATCCTTTTCCTTCTAACTCCTCTAATTGCTTCTTCAACTCCAAAAGGTCATTAGGAGGCATACGGTAGGGTCTTTTAAAAAAAGGAGCAGTTCCAGGAGCTAACTCTATGACAAACTCCACACTTCGATTAGGTGGCATGCCAGGCAACTCCTTAGGAAAGACATCTGGAAATTCACAGACCACGGAAACATCTTGAATCTCCAGCGTAGGTAGAACTTCAAGAGCATACAACTCTGCTTTAGGAATAGAAACAACTGAAGGAGATAGTGACCCTACGGTCCAATACTTGACTGTTATGCCAGCAGGACTTGTCAGAGTCACAGGCTTGGTTGTACAATCGAGTATAGCTTGATAGCAGGTCAACCAAGCCATGCCCAAGATGATGTCAATGTCAGTTGACTTGAGGGCAATCAAAGAAGTGGGGACAGTAGAAATGCAACTTCGATTAGATTCCCATGACTAACCATGGTGGAACGCCAACTAGAACCAGGAGACTGAACTAGCATAGGAATGGGCAACCCCTCAAAACTTATGCCATGCATTTGAGCAAAAACTTGTGACAAAAATGAATGCGATGCTCCAGAATCAAACAAAACTTTAGCTGGAATTCGGTTCATACGAAGCGTACCCATGATGACGCTTGGATCTTCATGAGCCTCCTCAGCAGAGATATGGTTCAGGCGACCTCTTCCAACACCTTGGTACTTATCATTCTTCTTTGCTGGTTGTGCCTTCTCAGCATCACTCTTTTGAGGACACTCTCTTGCATAGTGGCCAGGCTGATGACAACTGAAGCAGATAGTACCTGTTCCAGTACCAGCAGTAGGATAATTTGATCCACCAGCATTATTTGGGGCAACATTCGGACGGGGAGCATACCCAGAAGACCTTAAGGTGTAAGGAGCACGTGGCACAGTGCTGTAAGGCACGAAGTCACAACGCTTCTTATTGCTAGAACCGGCCTTGTTGTACCCCTCCTGAGGACGCTTACGGGTTTCTTCATACTCCACTTTTCCACTCTCGGCCTTCATAGCCTTGTTGGCAAGACCTTGGAAGTTACCAAAGTCCATGAGGTGGATATCACGACGAACCTCGGGATCCAGCCCCTTATGGAACAGAGCTTGCTTCTTAACATCAGTGGAGACCTCTTCAGTAGCATAGCAGGCAAGACGATTGAAGTTTCCCTCTTTTGATCCATCAAACCCTCCGGAATATGATAATCTCAGAAGGCTTCAGTGAAATCTTGCCATGTAACAACATGTTGAGCTTCTTGCATAGCCAAGAAATTTTCCCACCAGGAGTTAACTGCTCCCTCCAGATGATAGGCAGCAAAAGTCACCCAATCATCTTTAGCAACATGACCAACCTGAAGTTTTCGCTCCATAGTGTGAAGCCAGTAGTGCGCATCAAGTGGCTCAGTGGAATAGCTGAAAACTAGCGGAGTGAGACGTGTGAAGTCCTTGACACCAACTTGATTGTTCTGGCGTTGAGCAGTGTTGCGCTCAATCCTTTCAAGGAGCCTCATGTTGTTAGCACGGTTGGTTTTGTACATGGCCATGAGTTGAACCATGGACGGTGGTGGAGGAACACTACTAGAAAAACCATCTTCAGTTCGAACAGAGCAATGTCACCAGTCCTGGCCCGTCACAAACCGCGACTTGTGCTAGCACTAGTCCCGGTCCGTGAGGCCTCCAACGGCTAGAAATGGCCATAAGCATTGGTCCCGGGCCGGACCAGAGCATTAGTCCCGGTCCGTAATACGGCCTGGGACTAATAAGATGGAGCGGGGCAACAGCTCTTTTCGGGGACTATTAGTCCCGGTCATATCACGGCCCTGGACTAATTGTCCATCACTATATATATAGCTCCCTGGCCAGCTGCCCTAAAGCATATGGTGGCCATTTTTCTCAAATAAGCAAGAGAGTTCATGCCATTTTTTTCTCAAGATTTGTCAAGATTTAGTTTGCAACACCTAAATCCAAAGCTTTAAAAGGTTAGAACTTCATTCTTTCATCTCTTATTGCTACTTTAGCTCTATAATGCTCTAGAAGTATAGAGATATGTATCTGTAACACCTTTGCCTGATAAGGCTGAGTTCATGTGTATAGTGCCAATCCCTGGATCGGTTCACTAGCACACACAGTACAAAATGATACCAAATATAACTGTGCATCATAAATACAACGAATATGATCCAGAATTTACATTATTTATTCAAGTACACATGAAAAGCGAATACAAGGTAGATCTCCATCCTTCAAATGTGCCACAAAGTAACAATTGTTGAGTGGAGTCTCGCGACCTATGTACGATCACTCAGATACGATATAACCTGCAACATGAAACGTTGCAGCCACGAATGGTCAATACATTGAATGTATGGCAAGTAGGCTAAAGTGGTTAACAACAGATCTATCAACTACATGCTTATTTGGCCAAGTGGAGTTCAGGCTCATTTGCATAAAGCAACAGTTTTATCCTAACATTTGTAACAACGTAGTTTTCCATACGATAAATAGGACACTGGTTCACTCCCGGTGCTCCTACCCAATTATGTTCACCCAACAAGTTTTAAGTAATTAAGAAATAAGGATGAGTGAAATATCATAGCATCAGATTGTGGTCGCTCAAATTGTCCATAACCGGGACACGGCTAAGCACTTAGTTTATACACCCTACGGGGTTAGTACACTTACCCATGTGACTTGGCCAGCCCAGCTCGTACCACCACTCTCATATTGGGTGATGATAGGAGAAGTCCAAGAAGGAACCGTTGAAGTAGCTCCCCAATCCCGACGCCAAGACGGTCCAACCTACACTATCTACATCTCTGGATACGCGGGTTCGAGTTACCACAACCTACTGAGTTCAACCAACCGCCCATTTCATTAGTGGCACATGGTTGCACACAAAAGCTTCCAAACAAAGAAACCAATCATTTCTTAGTGTCCTGGGCGGCATTCCCCACCATAATCCACACTCGATGACCCAATCAATGCCATTCCGCCCAGGTGGTTCATTAAAACATGTTGGTTTGTCATTTAGCAAACATAAGCCTTTCAAAACATATAACTTTTCATGATGTGATTCCCTTCCTCGTCTAAATAGCATAGCTAAGCAATCTACCAATACGATGGCTCATAAACAAGGAATACTAGGGAATAATATGGGATATAGCATAGCATATACACATCAATTCCTACAGATGCAATTCTACAAAAGCATCTACAATGCATAGGAAAACAATAGGACATTTATGACCAAGATAGCACCACTTGCCTTTGTTGTAGATGTATTCGATTAGATAATCCTCACAATCCTCATATATATAATGGTTGCACTCGTCATAACCAAAATACTTGCAATCATAGTAGTTGCAATCGCACACGTTGCACTCCTCGCAATCTAGCGTTTGAAGCAAACACAACAAACACCATTCAAAACATTGCAAACATACAACAGTGCAACATTACAGGAAAACAATGATGAACAGATGCATGCATGACGATTTAATGAGTCACAATGGTTGCATTTAGTGTTCTGAACATAATTAGATTAAATGATACACGTGGAAAGTCATTTAATGCACTAAAGCTTTTATTACTAAAGTTATATCGATTTAATATGGTGTATACTACTTTAATTGAACTAAATATGTTTATGTCATATTAAATTGTGAACTAGATGCTACTGGATAGAGGTAATGCAATTTAGAGACAGTAGCAATTTGAATCACCTAAAAAGGAGTTATAGATATTTTCCTATGATTAAAACACTATTTCAATGGGTTTAAATATTTCTGTATGAATTTCTGTTTTAACAGTACCAAATAATGTGTCATTTAATTTCTCTGTATAGATATTGTCAATACAAAACCTTAGCACTTGGATTCACCCTAATCGGAGTTATAGATCTTTTTGTATGCTTTAAATAGTGTTTAATGGGTTTTAAATGATTCATATAGTTTTTGTTGTCTAAAGATCAAACTAAAATTATATCTGTAATCTCCACGGAATTGTGAATCTAGGGACATATTATTTGTAATTTTCTGAGCAGTATTTATTTTCTTATGAATTTATTACTCTAAATAAGCCATTAAACCATTTAAATCTTCACGGCAAAACCTTACAGTCAAAGGCAGAACTAATTGTGTATTGATGATCTACATGGAACCAGCTTTCCATCAGTATATCATTTATATTTTTGTGACAAGCAATTAATTTACTATGAATTTAATGATTTATAAAGCCATTAAAACTAATTAAATTTCTACAGGTTAAATAATCCGCAAAGGCTAGATCCAACCAGGTATTATTATTGTACATTACAGTAGCTTCAATTTTATATATTGTTCATATTTTTCGGAGTTACAGATAATTTTCTATGAATTTATTAATCTAAAAGACCATTAAAACTAATTAAATTACTGCAGTAACTACGTACGGTGAAAGTTGCATCTATTCTAATAGGATGATTCTACGTAAAATTATCTTCAATTTGATATATTATACGCAATTTTTGGACGTGGTATGAATTTCTAATAAATTTTACAAGTTAGACCTATAATATGCAATTTTAAATTCGAACGGAATATTTCAGGAAATATTCCGCTGACTGGACAGGTTGACTTTGCATGCTGACTGGGACTAGATGTTGATCTTATATTGACGTTGTGTTGATGAGGAAGATTACCGAGATGACAACATGGCACGCACCAATTTGATTGGATCTCGACCGTCTGGATAGGATCCGATGGCTAGAAGAAGAGATTGACCCGATTTTGGCTCAGAATAGACAAGAAATAGATCTGTGTTAGAGAGACAAATCCATAGGTCAAATTGAAAAACTCAGAACATGAAAGTTGTGGGAATCATTATTCCTACCTTCTCACCAAAGGAATTTGGATTTGAAGAAACGAGCGCGAGTACATCTTTGATTTACACTGTAAGATCTGAAATATTACGATACGAAATTCTCCGGCTGTGGTGGATGAAAAGAGGTGAGGTTTGTCGCGATTGAAATATTTCGACGATTCCTATAACTTTTGTTTTTTGACCGAAGGCAAACGACGAAGTCTAGATGGGTTAAAAAGCGAAATAAGGTTCGGGCATATGTAGATTCGGGATTTTGAGAAGAAAAACTCGTACACCTGTGGCTCCACGAGTTTATATGGAGGTTTAGGATGGTTTAGAGATAGGCCTTGGAGTAGGGAACAAGTATAAACAAACGGAAGTCGATTTGGAGTTGTACATAAAAAGTTATAGCAGTTTGAGGAGAGATAGGTTTAACAAAAACCGATTTACACGCTTTTTAAAACAACCTGGGATCGTCTCCTGTACGTGGGCTAGCCGGCTGGCTGCTTGCTAGGCCGCCGGCTGGCTCGGCCGGCCCATTTGTTTCTTTTCTTTTTTTTTTCTTTTTTGTTTTTTTATTTACTTGTTTCCCTCATATCTTTTGCATGCGAACTCCAAATGACACGATTCTTGTTTCTAAATTTTTCTAAAATTGAATAGATCATTATAGGATCAAATTTGTAATCTTTTTACTAGTTTGGAAGTAGTGGATTTATAAATCCTTGTATATTCCATTTTATTTATATCTTTATGTGTTTGTATTTGTTCCATAACTTTTTCATACTAGCTCCAAATAAGCTCAATTTTGTTTCTAAAATTTTGTAATATTAATTGGATCTATTTAGGCTATAATTTAGCAATAATTTATGCCTTAGAAACAGTGGGTTTTAATAAGTCAATTTAATTTCCTTTGTATATTCCATTTTATTTATACCTTTATGTGTTTGTATTTGTTCCATAACTTTTTCATACTAGCTCCAAATAAGCTCAATTTTGTTTCTAAAATTTTGTAATATAATTGGATATCTTTAGGCTATAATTTAGCAATAATTTATGCCTTAGCAACAGTGGGTTTTAATAAGTCAATTTAATTTCCTTTAGGAACATTTGGGTGAATCAACTATAGGATTTAGATACCAGGATTTGGATTCAGTTTGTGAGATCTTTGCATGGATGTAATGAAATGCTTATGAATGCTTCATGATTTTCATTTTGAAATCTTGCACAACAATTCTATAATCCATAATCAATCCATGCCCTTTTGCCTATATGGCTACTTAGGTCATAACTAAAGAATATAAGATTTTGAATTCAAGGTTGAGAGGATTTTCTATTCAAAAAGTTTCTTCTCTTTAAGAATTTTCAACATAGTCAAACAATCAATCAAACTTATTTATTTATTTCACATTCCAAAATTAGAAGAATTTTGGGATGTGACAGGATCAAATGCATGCATGCTCTAGAAGTAGCTACAAGGATTTTGATATATATGTGTAACAAATTTTGATTAGGCACATAGTTACTGAAAATTGAAATGTGTAATTTTAGAGTTTCAGAGCTTAGAATGGAATGAGGTTTTCACTGATAGAACAATAATAAAAAACTCCACATTTATCATGTTGATTGTTTTCTCCAATTCACAAATTGGTGCATGTAAATTTTTCAAAATTCAAAATTAATGCTCTAGAAGCTCTCAATATAACTTGTAATAATTTTATCATGTTGTGTAATGGTTTTTGATATACTTTTACTATAATGCAAATGGTCCAGGAATGGATGTACGGTATTGACCGACGCTCTGGCGAGTTCATTAATGGAGTGCATGAATTCATCCGTGTTGTTAATGCAAACAAGCACAATGGTTTTGTATTCTGTCCATCTAATGGATGTAGGAATCAGAAGGATTACTCTAACTCAATAACCCTTCACAGCCACCTGTTGAAGTCCGGCTTCATGCCCAGTTATAATTGTTGGACCAAGCACGGACAGAGAGGGGTTATAATGGAAGACAATGAAGAAGAGGAGGAGGATGACAACTATCATGGTTTCCCTGAGTACGGAGATACTTCCATGGGGGATGCTGCAGGGGAGGATGAAGAAGAGACACATGATGAACCCGTTGATGATCTTGGTCGGATCATTGCCGATGCACGAAGAGATTGTGAAACTGAAAAGGATAGGGAGAAGTTCAATCACATGCTAGAGGATCACAAAAAGTTGTTGTACCCAAATTGCGAAAATGGTCTAAAAAAGCTGGGCAGCACACTGGAATTGCTGCGATGGAAGGCTGAATGTGCTATATACCTGACTCGTCATTTGAAAAGTTGCTGAAAATGATGAAGAATATGCTTCCAAAAGATAACGTATTGCCCGCCAGTACGTACGAAGCAAAGAAGGTTGTCTGCCCTCTAGGTTTAGAGGTTCAGAAGATACATGCATGCCCTAATGACTGCATCCTCTACCGCGGTGAGGAGTATGAGAATTTAGATGCATGCCCGGTATGCACTTCACTTCGGTATAAGATTAGATGAGATGACCCTGGTGACGTTGAGGGCGAGCCGCCCCGGAAGAGGGTTCCTGCGAAGGTGATGTGGTATGCTCCTATAATACCACGGTTGAAACGCTTATTCAGAAACAAAGAGCACGCCAAGTTGTTGCGATGGCATAAAGAGGAACGTAAGTCAGACGGGATGTTGAGACACCCCGCTGATGGGTCGCAATGGAGAAAAATCGATAGAAAATACCCGGACTTTGCAGATGACGCAAGGAGTTTAAGGTTTGGTCTAAGTACAGATGGCACGAATCCCTTTGGGGAGCAGAGCTCTAGTCACAGCACCTGGACCGTGACTCTATGCATCTATAACCTTCCTCCTTGGTTGTGCATGAAGCGGAAGTTCATTATGATGCCAGCATTGATCCAAGGTCCGAAGCAACCCGACAACGACATTGATGTGTACCTAAGGCCATTAGTGGAAGAACTTTTACAGTTGTGGCACGAACCCGGGATACGCGTGTGGGATGAGCACAAGCGGGAAGAATTTAACCTCCGAGCATTACTTTTCGTAACAATCAATGATTGGCCTGCTCTTAGTAACCTTTCAGGACAGTCAAACAAGGGATACAATGCATACACACACTGTTTAGATGAGACTGAAAGTATATATTTGGAACATTGTAAGAAGAATGTATACAATGAGCATCGTCGATTTCTTTTGGCCAA
The DNA here is from genome assembly GCA_023614405.1 of Avena insularis. Classification (NCBI taxonomy): domain Eukaryota; kingdom Viridiplantae; phylum Streptophyta; class Magnoliopsida; order Poales; family Poaceae; genus Avena; species Avena insularis. The sequence goes on from CM042691.1 coordinate 16,622,148, forward strand.
GCATCCCTTAAGAAAGAAAGGCAAGCATTTCAACGGTCTGGCATTTCACCAGACGAAGCCTAAGGAGCGTACTGGTGCTGATATATTTGTATGGTCAAAGATTTGGATCAACTGGTAACCTTTGAAAGGGTCCTGGAGGAAAATCTGTTCCGAAAGAGGCTGAAGGACACGCACCCTGCGGAAGAAGAAATCTATATTTTGGGAGCTACCATATTGGAAATTCTTAGAGGTCCGCTCTGCAATCGATGTGATGCATGTGACGAAGAATCTTTGCGTGAACCTGCTAGGCTTCTTGGGCGTGTATGGGAAGACAAAAGATACACCGGAAGCACGAAAGGATCATCAACGTATGAAAGACCGGATGGCTGCATCGAGAATGGTTTCAAGGTCATGCCAGCTACGCTCTTACCAAACAAGAGAAGGAAATATTTTTGAATGCCTAAGCAGTATTAAGGTCCGTCGGCTTCGTCGAATATAAAGGGATAATAAATATGGCAGAAAAAAGTTCCAAAACCTAAAGTCTCATGATCGCCACGTGATTATGACACAAATGCTTCCGATTGCATTGAGGGGCTTCTACGGATAATGTTCGAGTACCCATTGTGAAGCTATGTGCATTTCTCAATGCAATCTCTCGAAGATAATCAATCTGAAGATCTACCACGATTCTGTAATGATGTGGTCCAATGTCTTGTCAGTTTTGAGTTGGTGTTCCCACCATCCTTCTTCAATATCATGACACACCTGCTGGTTCACCTAGTCGAAGAGATTTCCATTCTCGGTCCTGTATTTCTACACAATATGTTTCCCTTTGAGAGGTTCATGGGAATCTTAAAGAAATATGTTAAATAAGTGCTAGGCGGAAGGAAGCATCTCCAAGGGCTATGGAACAGAGGAGGTCATTGAATTTTGTGTTGACTTTGTTCCTGACCTTAAGCCGATTGGTCTTCCTCAATCGCGGTATGAGGGGAGACTGAGTGGAAAAGGTACTCTAGGAAGGAAATCAATAATATGTAGAGATGGGCATTCTTACACCGAAGCACATTACACCGTTCTACAAAATTCTATATTGGCAGCCCCATATATCGAGGAACACAAGAAAATCTTACGCTCCAACAACCCTGGAAAGCATGACTCTTGGATTAGAGATGAACACATGAAGAGTTTCGGCGGTTGGTTGCAACATCTCATCAAAAACAACACTCTTGGAGATCAGCTATACTTGTTGTCTAGGTCACCATCTTCGACTATATCGACTTTCTAAGGGTACGAGATAAATGGGTATACATTTTACACGATATCCCAAGATAAAAAGAGCACCAACCAAAACAGTGGTGTCCGCTTTGATACAACAGACAACAATGGGTCAAAGACCACATATTATGGTTACATAGAGGAGATATGGGAACTTGACTATGGACCTACTTTTAAGGTCCCCTTGTTTCGGTGCAAATGGGTCAAGCTGACGGGAGGAGGGGTTGAGGTAGACAAGAAATACGAAATGATATCGTTGGATCTCAACAATCTTGGGTACTTAGACGAACCATTCGTCCTAGCCAATGATGTGGCCTAGGTTTTCTATGTGAAGGACATGTCTACCAAACCTAGAAAACAAAAAAATAAGAAAAAGAATACATCAGACGATGAGCCAAAGCGCCACATAGTTCTTTTAGGAAAAAGAAACATCATGGGAGTGGAGGACAAGACAGACATGTCAGAAGATTGTGATAAGTTTCATGAAATTCCGCCCTTCGCGGTGAAGGATGACCCAAGCATCATGTTAATGAATGAAGATGCTCCATGGATACGACGGGATCAGAAAGGAACACACGCGAAGAAATGATATGTAATAATTGTAACATTTTATGAGTGAAGATGTTCCATGCATGTGTCCATTTTTATAGTGTTGTCTGCAAACAATCTTGAGTGTGTTAGTCCCGTTTTGTGGCTGGACCGGGACTAAAGGAGGGCCTTTAGTACCGATTCATACTTACCATTAAGATCTGATCTCCAAACGCGTGATGTCACATATTAGGGAGTGCCTCTATGACCAGTTTCTCGGAGATGCTTGGGACTGGGCTCCGTCGGCATCTCCACGAAAATGGCCGTAGTGGTGTCCCTGCTCTGAAAACCATCTTGCAGCTTGTAACTTCTCTAACTAGATCAATACGCTTTGAGCTAACTAATTTCACATATTAGGAGTGCCTCTATGACCAGATTTCTCGGAGATGCGGAGGACTGGGCTCGTCGGCATCTCCACAACTGCCGTAGTGGTGTCCCTGCTCTCGAAAACCATCTTGGAGATGCCTCAAACTGGCTGGAGGACTGGACTCACAAGGATGCCTATTTATAGTACAAGCAGCTCGACATAATGTCGACACTCACGACATAATGTCGACACTCACCTCTATTATTAGTGCTGACTCATCTTTAGTCCCGGTTGGTGTCTCCAACCGGGACTAAAGGTTCATGTTTAGTCCCGGTTGGTGACACCATCCGGGACAAGGTACAAGCCGCACGACATAATGTCGACACTCACCCCTATTATTAGTGTTGCCTGGCCCGATCACGCATAATCCCTTGATCGCGGTTGGTTTCTCCATTTGGGACTAAAGATGAACCCTCTCTTTATATAGGCATTTCCCTCTATTTATTAGGTAACACTCAAGACATATATTAATATTAAAAACCGGGACAAACCGGGACTAGCTAACACTCAGGACTAAATCCGCCCCATTTAGTCATAATCATGCCTAGTCCTATAGTACGCAGCTTCAGGGTCTTCATCGTCATCGTCATCATAATTGTCATTGTCACCTGCCACTCCGGGATCCTCAGCCCATCCATGGCATATACCAGGGGCCATTCCAGCCTCGGATTCACAGTGGGCGGGAGAGGGGTATCCTGGAAGACGATGCTGCTACGCCGGGCCGGTGTGGGGCCTGTGGAGGGTGGACTCGTGGGCACTGTAGGCGAGGATGGTCTCCCCCGGCGATGTAGCACATGTCAACACCCGGATTTTTAATCCCAGATGCCTGTTATGCCATACATCGCAATCCCAGGATTACCATTTTTGCGAGACATAACAGAATTGGATACCACGGTACATCATCCATTCCAACCGTACATAAGGTTTTACACAAATAGGGATCTCATGATCCAGTTCTTAATACAACATCAAGCAGCGGAATACGTAATAATAACGGTAGCGTAGGCGAAGCTGCATCTTCAGGGTCACAGGCAATGCTGACGATGGGAGATGATCCTAGTTGTCGTAACCTTCCTGGGGTCCATCCTCCAGGTACTCCTCTTCATAGTCTGGCCATGGGAATAGCCAGGGACAAAGCCATGAGTACACTTTAAGTACTCGCAAACTAATACTAACAAGTAAAGGGGGTTTTGGATAATAGGACACTAGGCTCTAGGGTTGTTTTGCAAAAATCCAGATTTATCTCTACTAAGTTCCAAAGCTAGTCACAATTTATAACTCCTCAATGGGATCTTGCATTTCAGGTCACAACTCTGTTGTGGTTAAGTCAAAGTCTCAATTCATTTCACAAGTCATTTTGAAAAGTCTGACGGGGGAACAGTATGGCCACTCCAACTATCCATAACCACGGACGCGGCTATTCGAATAGTTTGACACTCTGCAGAGATTGTACACTTTCACCACAACATTTGATACATCCATCAGGAACAAATCCTGAATTCACCATACTCAGTATGCGGATAATCAATCCTAACCTTTCCATTACACGCCCTAGTATAAGCACCTCTCCTGTGAGTTTGGCCTCCCAACCATGACCAACTGTCATCTTGGGTACTGCACAGGTGGACAATCTTCACAAGGTAGCCTCAACTCAGACCTTGGCCGTGAGGGAACTAATACTAAGGTATATAAGCTTCCAGTCAAGCCCTACCCAATCTTCGGGTATTGTGGTTGTACGATACAATTGGAATGGTATCGCATCCAGACAACCATCAGTTTTATAAAGGGCTAAGGCTCATGCCTCAACATTTTAATCACCAAAATCATCAGGTGTTCAGAAACACATGTCCAAAACATTTCAATAGAATGATCCATCATTCCAAGGTTTTCATAACCACTTTCACCAAGTATTCCCATCTAAAGTTGATCAAATTTTATGCTTAGCACTAGCATCTACAGGTGGGGATAAGCACTAATGAGGGGTGGTAAACTAGTGGAGTTTCAACTAAGTACCACCTTAGGTCTTAGGCTGATATCAAGGTTTCTAACTTAGGCCAAAATTTATGTTCTTTATGCAACCTTCACAAATATTTCTAGTATCTACCAATCTCTTAAGTGAACTCTAAGTAAGATTTGATAAAGAAATAAAGTAAGAAGCTTGCAAGTAAAACTAGGATTGGTTTATCAAGTGGGTATGATCACATATGCTTAAGGCATATAGTAGGCATGGTAGCAAGTAGTGGTTTGTGGCATCAGTAGGGTATCTTGCAAGGGTTAGCTTGCATTGGTATAGTATCAGCTTGCTAAATTGCAAGTGTTAGCTTGCAAGGTTACTAGCTTTCCTTGTGCAGAGCAGTGGTTGAAGTTCTCCTCGGCTTCTTCTTCGTAGTATCCTCCTTCCTCCTCGTATCCTTGGTTGGTACTAGCGTCTATAAATAAATACGATGTGCACAATCACCAAACAATACTTAACTAGCAATCATCACACACAAGGGTCCTATAGATGATCTAACATCATATCTAACATTACAAGATTAAGGTTTGGTTTAATTCTTTTTAATTTTAGAAAAGTAATTTCTACTCATTGAAAAGCTACTTAAGATTTAATATTCTCCAAACCAAACATGGGATCATGTTGACACATGTCATCACCATATATTTTAGTCCATGGGAATGTGTCTAGAAATGCCTATGTGGCATTCTTTTATTACTTGAACATTATTTTTGTAAGTAAACCTATATATTTTTCTATATTCTGAAAGGTATGGTTAAATGTGATTTTTGAGAGTTGGAATCAACTCAAAAGCTATTGTGGTTTAACTTTGAAAAATGTTTGAATGCAGAAAAGCTTCTGCCTTGTTATTTTTACCAAGGATGATCTACAGATCCAAATTACTTGAATCCCACGGGCTTGGATTCAGCATTCACAGGCCTTTCCAACAAAATTGGCCTTTCCAACAAAATTGGTTTCATTCAATTTGGTGCACTGAATCGACCTGGGTTGATTTTTTAAAATGGGTACAGAAGTGTGTTTGAATTAAAAAGAAAAAGGTTTAATTTGAATAACTAGGCTGCGCAGGAAAAGTTAACGGGCTGGCCTGCTAAGCGCAGTGCTCCCGCAGGCTGCTTAAGTGGGTGTCCCCACTCGTTAGTGAGACAGGGGGTGCAAAGCGGTACGGGATAACGTGGGACGTTCGATCTGATTCTAATCCAACAGCTGGGAGTCATCGTCGACGTTGGGCAACGCTGGTGAGAAAGAAACCTAGCGCGTCCAGCAGTGCTGGGGCTCACCGAAGTCTTGGCGAAGCTCCTGGCTGGGCTTCTCCTGGGGTGGCTCCAATCGCTGGCTCCCTTCTGCCCCAGAGGCCGCGGGCTCCGGTGAAATTCCGATGCGGTGGTGCTCGCCTTGCTCCCGGAAGGGTGTGGCACGGTCAGTGAGAAGAGGGAGTGAGATGGTGTGAAGAAATCGACTGGGGGTGGCCTCTATTTATAGTCGAGCGAGGGGACCGACGGGGCGCATGGTGAGCTCGTCGGGGGCGAAGGTAGGGGATGGTGCGGTGTTCCCTGGCGATGCTCAACGACATGGTTTAGAGGTGTGGGGCGGTGTGGCTTGGTCTGGAACGGGCGATGCTCTGCACGGTAGAGGCGGCGTCTTTGACGGCGAACGGTGGCTATGCGGCACGGGCGGTGAAATGGGCATGTCTGGCGGTCTCCAGGGACGGTGGGGAGCATGTATGCACGCGGCGAGGGCGGCGCGCGGTCTGTGGGCTTCGGTCGAGGGTGGCGCTCTGGTGCACGCTCGGCATGGTCGCTGGCAAACTGGGCGCGGTCCGTGCATGTGGTCCAGTGGCTGGCAACGCTCGCGGCTGGGACAGGGTGTGGCGGTGGACGGTAGGCTTCCTCCCAGACATGCTGGCTAGGCATGTTTCTCCTCCTAGCTTGCTGTCGACTATGGGGTGGCAAGGTTGGCTTCGGCTGTTCACCATTGATGACAATGGCAAGCTCACAGTGGTGCTAGTTCTTGGTTTAGTTAGCTAGATGATCTACTGAGATGGTTGTGAGCTAAATGGGGAACCGGTTAGGCTTCAATCACTGCTCACTATAGTGTTTAGATTTTGTTTGATTTGTGTCTACAACCTGTTTGATGAAATGGCCGCAAGAAGTCAAGTTTTGAATTTTGAAAAGATTTTTGGTGGGTGTGCTAGGTTGGTGCTGGGGAGTCTGCAGATGCTTGGGTTTTGAAAATTGAGCTTCTTTGAGTGGTTTTTGAAAAAGTGGGATCTTCCCATATGAGAAAGATTCAATTTTGAAATGCTATTTAAACTATGCATTTGAAAGTTTCTGGATGATCACAAAGTGGGCCTTGATACTTTGTTATGAGTACATTCAAGGGGTGCAAAGATCCAAAAAAGTTTCTATTAGGTTTTGAAAGTTTGAGACAGCCAAAGTAGGCATGGGAGTTAAATTGGTCAAAATGACCATTCCCTTAATATATTTGTTTTGATTTACTTGTCTTTAGGAAAAGTGTGGGAAATGTTTTAGATGATGTTTATTTCACCTAAGAAACATTTTACAAGCAATGAAACAAGCAAACAAGGTGGTTCAAAAGGATTTGAAAAAAAATCCATGCATACACTCATGCATGCCTTCATAATTTTATTTAGCAAAGTTTTTGTTAACCCTAACTTTTGATGATTAGTGTTTGATGATCTAAGCTTAGTATTTTTGGGATGTTACAAACCTTCCCCCCTTAAACAAAATCTCGTCCCGAGATTTGAAAAAGGACGAAAAAGATTACCTAGGATTTGAAGAGATCGGGAAACTCCGTCCTGATGTGATCTTCGCGCTCCCAGGTAGCTTCCTCTTATGTGTGATTGATCCACTGAATCTTGAGAAACTTGATGCTTCGGGTTCGGGTAGTTCGAAAAGCTTCTTCCAAAATACGGATGGGTACATCGGGATAGGTCAGGTCATCATTGATCTCTATGGTCTGGTGATCGATATTCTTGAACACTTCGGTCTTCTCGTGGACTTCGAGACACTTGCGAAGTAACGAGATATGGAACACATTGTGGACGGCTGACATCTCTTCGGGTAGTTCCAATTGATACGACACTTCTCCTCGACGGTTCAGAATCTTGAAAGGTCCGATATATCTCGGGGCTAACTTTCCCTTGAGTTGGAAACACTTCATTCCCTTCAGGGCGAGGTCTCGACGTCTCTTGTCGGCGTAACTCTTCTGTCTAGACTAGGCTGTCTTGAGGTGCTCACAAATCTTGTGAACCTTCTCTTCTGCTTCTCGTAGGATGTCGGGTCCGAAAATCTGACTCTCTCCTACTTCGGACCAATTCAAAGGGGTGCGACACTTTCTTCCGTACATGAAGTCAAATGGGGCCATTTGCAAACTGGCTTGATATCTGTTGTTGTATGAAAATTCTGCAAATGGCAGACAGTCTTCCAACTTGGATCCATATTCTAACACACAGGCTCTCAGCATATCTTCGAGTATTTGATTTACTCATGCCGTTTGTCCATCGGTCTGAGGGTGATACGCGGTACTGAAATCTAGGCGGGTTCCTAAACCTTCTTGAACTTTCTTCCAGAATCTCGAGGTGAACTGAGTTCCTCGATCCGATATAATGTTCTTGGAGACTCCATGCAAACTAACTATTCTAGCGATGTACAACTCCGCTAGCTTCGAACTCTGGTAGGTGGTCTTGACGGGCAAGAAATGGGCGACTTTGGACAATCTGTCCACTATGACCCAGATAGAGTCATTTCCCCTACTAGAAGTAGGCAATCCAGTGATAAAGTCCATTCCGACAGAATCTCATTTCCATTCCGGAATCTGCAATCGTTGCAACAATCCAGCGGGTCTTTGATGTCCTGCCTTGACTCGTTGACATATATCACTTGGCGATATAGCTTCCGATTTCCCTCTTCATCTTATGCCACCAAAATTTCTCCTTCAAATCTTGATACATCTTCGTTCCTCCGGGGTGGATAGAATAAAGAGTATCATGAGCCTCCTTCAAAATAACTTCCTTCAACTCAGAATCTGCTGATACACAAAGGCGTCCTTTGTACCACAGAACACCTTCTTCATCTTCGGTGAATCTAGGTACTTTGCCTGTACCGATACGACGCTTGATTCCGTCGATACTAGCATTTCCTTTCTGCGCCTCTTTGATCTGGCTGATCAAAGTGGGATGGAGTTCTATGCTAGCCAAAAATCCTTCACTTACTAATTCCATTCGAAAATCTTCCATCTCTTTGTGCAAACTTGGTTGCTCCTTCAAAATCATGGAGTTCAAGCGGCACGACAATCTGCTAAGGGCATCGGCTACCACATTGGATTTACCAGGGTGATAGTGAATGTCTAGGTCATAATCCTTGATTAGCTCAATCCATCTCCTCTGCCGCATATTCAGCTCCTTCTGAGTGAATATATACTTCAGACTCTTGTGATCCGAATAAATCTCACAACGGTTTCCCATTAGGTAATATCTCCATGTCTTCAGGGCTAGAACTACGGCTGCAAGTTCGAGGTCATGGGTTGGGTAATTTTCCTCATGTTGCTTCAATTGTCGAGATATATAAGATATAACTTTGCCTTCTTGCATTAGCACACATCCGAGAACGATCTTGGATGCGTCACAATACACATCGAAGGGCTTCGTGATATCCGACATGATCAAGATTGGGGCTGAAATCAATCTCCTCTTGAGTTCTTGAAAACTCGCTTCACATTTGTCAGTCCATTCAAACTTCTTGTCCTTATTCAGTAATTGGGTCATAGGTCTGGCGATACTCGAGAATCCTTCTACGAATTTGCGATAATATCCCGCCAATCCGAGAAATGCACGAACTTGGGTGTGAGTGGTTGGGGCTTGCCAATCTTCTACATCTTTCACTTTGGCAGGGTCAACGGCAATTCCTCCGGATGATACAATGTGACCGAGGAATCCTACCTTCTGTAACCAGAATTCACATTTGCTAAACTTGGCATACAACTGATGCTCTCTAAGGGTTCCAAGAATGGTCCTTAGGTGTAGCTCATGTTCTTCTTCCGATTTGGAGTAAATCAGAATGTCATCGATGAAAACAACGACAAACTTATCCAGGAAGTCCATAAAAATCTTATTCATGAGGTTCATGAAATAAGCGGGGGCATTGGTTAATCCAAAAGACATGACAGTATACTCGTATAGTCCATATCTGGTGGTAAAGGCAGTCTTTGGAATATCCTCTGCACGAATCTTGAGTTGATGATAGCCAGTTCTAAGATCAATCTTAGAAAACACTTTGGCACCGGTCAACTGATCAAACAAATCTTCTATCTTGGGCAAGGGGTACTTGTTCTTTATGGTGACATCATTCAACTTCCCATAATCCGTACACAATCGGTTACCTCCATCTTTCTTGTCCACAAACAAGACAGGTGATCTCCATGGTGACGAACTTGGTTGAATCAATCCGATTTCTAGCATGGCATCCACTTGCTTCTTCAATTCTGCTACCTCTAACGGGTTCATACTATAGGGTCTCTGGGCTATGGGTCCTGTTCCGGGGATTAGTTCGATGATAAACTCGATATCCCGATATGGGGGCATACCGGGCAAAACATCTGGAAATACATCGGGGTATTCACAGACTATCCGGACTTGGTCAATGGTAGGTTGGGCTATACTCTTATTGCATTTGAATTGACGAGGTAAGGTTTCAGATATATGCTCGACTGATATTCCGGCGGTACTGGTCATGGTGATGGCTTTCTTGGCACAGTCAATCAATCCTTTATGTTTGGACATCCAATCCATTCCTAGTACTACTTCCAAACCATTAGTTCCGAGTACTATCAGATTAGCATAAAAATCTATGCCATGGATTCGGATAGGGATGGCTTTGCAAATTTGCCTAGCCTTGGTGGTTGATCCGGGAATTTGCACAATCATTACATGCTTCAATTTGGTTGGTTGAATTTTACTAGTGCAGGCAAATTCTTCGGTGACAAATGAATGCGATGCACCAGAATCAAACAACACTCTTGCAAGTACTGAATTAACAGAAAACATACCCAACATGACGTCTGGCGCTTCCTGAGCTTCTTCAGCATGCATGAGAAAAAGACGACCATTGCGGTTGAGTGAATTCCCTGGGGCAAACCTTCTTCTTGGCTGAACACGACGCTGTTGCTGAGCTGGGGCATTGGCATTGGGTGCTGCAGCATTCTTATTTTTGGGGCACTCATTGGAATAGTGGCCTTTATTTCCACAGTCATAACAGGTCACTTGCGACTTGTCCTTGGCTGCAACAGGCACAGCATTGCTTCCAGTCCTAGGGGCAGTGTTGGTGTTGGTGGCAGCATTGTTGTTGTTGAATTTGGGTGGGGCACGGTTGAAATTGCTAGAGTTGCCGGGGTTGTTGTGATTTCCTCCGGGTGTAGGGTTTCCACGGTTGGGATAGGTGGGACGGGTCATCGAGGGTCTATTGGTTCTTGGGGCAAATCCTGGAGATGGGTTGGGGCGATACTTTGGGGTCTGATGGGTTCCTGGGTGATGCATTATACGACGCTTGCGGTTCTCATTGGCTTGGTTGATCTTTCCTTCCATCTGGATGGCAGAGTCGACAAGGGCTTCAATATCCGCAAAGGGGGTATTGACTAACACCGTATGCATCTCATCATGCAGACCATTCAGGAACCTCTCCTTCTTCAATAAAAGATATGATTTTTCAAAAAATTTATATTTGATTTGAATTAAAAAAAGAAAATTTACAAATGAAATAACTTATAAATGATGCAAACGGATAAATGGATATTATATTAAAATTCTTTATATTTTTTTGATAATAATAGACATATTATTTGTTTTATTTGGATTATTACAATAAAAGATATGATTTTTCAAAGTTTTTATATTTGATTTGAATTAAAAAAGAAAATTTACAAATGAAATAATTTATAAATGATGCAAACAGATAAATGGATATTATATTAAAATTCTTTATATTTTTTTGATAATAATAGACATATTATTTGTTTTATTTGGATTATTACAATAAAAGATATGATTTTTCAAAGTTTTTTATATTTGATTTGAATTAAAAAAGAAAATTTACAAATGAAATAATTTATAATTGATGCAAACAGATAAATGGATATTATATCAAAATTCTTTATATTTTTCTGATAATTATAGACATATTATTTGTTTTATTTGGATTATTACAATAAAAGATATGATTTTTCAAAGTTTTTATATTTGATTTGAATTAAAAAAGAAAATTTACAAATGAAATAATTTATAAATGATGCAAACAGATAAATGGATATTATATGAAAATTCCTTATATTTTTCTGATAATTATAGACATATTATTTGTTTTATTTGGATTATTACAATAAAAGATATGATTTTTCAAAGTTTTTATATTAGTTTTGAATTAAAAAAGAAAATTAGAAAAAGCCAAATAGTCGCGGGTCGTGGCTGGACCCGGGACTAAAGGGTGATCTTGTGCGGAAAAGCAGCGGCCAAAAACCCTTTAGTCGGTAGCTTAACCGCGAATAAAGGGGGGTCTTTAGTCGCGGGTTAAGCCACGGCCCGGGACTAAAGACTCTTTAGTCGCGGGCGGTGGCTTAGCCCGGGACTAAAGGTCTGTCCCTTTATATTCTTGCGCCAGTGGAGGTGCTGCGCCCCAGCACTTCGCATTTCTCGTTGACGACGAAGCACGAAGCCTGACGAAGGCAAGCCTGACGAAGGCGAAGTCTTGTCCAATTCTGCCGCCGCTCTGCCGTGCATACGTGCTCCATCGTGCCGCCGCCGCTCCGCAGGTGAGACGGTTCTCCAGGACATGGCACCGCTCCGTCGTGCCGCCGCCACTCCGCAACGACGCTGCCTCTGTGACGGTTAGCGTTCGTCCAGGGAAGGAAACGAGAGAGAGGGAGCGAGCCTAGGGGGAATGAGAGGATAGGGGAGAGGGAGAGGCGTGCTCTCCATGGCGGCGGCGGCGCGGATCGGCGACGGACACGGCCGGCGAGGGCGTCGCGCGCGCGCCACACCGACGCTTTGGCCAGAGGACGGGGAAGGACGGCCGGCGAGGTGGGCCGTGTTGGGCTGCTGGCCTGGTAGGGGAGAGGGAGAGATGGGCCGGGCTACTGTTTTTTTTCCAAAAAAATTTCTTTTTCTGTTTTTCCTTTTCTCTATGTATTTTTTAAATACAAATCTGTTTTATATTATTTTTTTAATTATTGATTTAATTATAATTAGCTAGGATTAGGATTATATTGTTAGCGAGGTTTATTTTAATTATGATTAGCTAGGGTTATTTTTTAAATTATTGTTTTAATTATAATTATCTAGGGTTATTTTTTAATTATTGTTTTAATTATAATTAGCTAGGGTTATTTTTTTTTGTTTTAGTTATTAGCTATTATTATATTGTTTTACCACAATTAATATTAGGATTATTGTTTTACCACAAATAATATAAGGTTTTACCATAATTAATATTAGGAAATGTTATATTTTTTCTATAGTTTTTTTATATTTTTTTATATTAGGGTTTTTTGTTTTAGTATTAGGATTATTGTTTTAATTAAAATATTAGAATTAGGATTAGTATTATTGTTTTAGTGATTTTTTGTTTTATTTATTAAGATTAGAATTAGGATTAGGATTAGGGTTATTTTTTTGTTTTAGTTATTATGATTATTGTTTTAGCACAAATAATATTAGGATTATTATAATTAGGATTATATTGTTTTAGTTATTAGGATTATTGTTTTTTCTAACATGTTTAACTCTCTTTTTGTTATAGATAATTAATTCATGGATCCATCCGAAGATCCTGTTCGCATCGGTGAAGGTTTTCTTCAGGGCATGATAAGAGGTGAAATTCCTCTTAATATTACTACCGGCGCCGAAGATATTTTGCTCGAGGAAGAGATATCCTCATATCTGAATCCATCCGGTGATGGACTAGAGGAAAACCAAATTTACAAAGGGGAAGACCAGCTGGACGAAGGGCAAACAAATAACAACAATAATGATGGCCCCTCGACAGGATCTGGCGAGGTATATATATAAAGTCTCGTGTACCTCTATTTATTAACTGATGTAGATATATATTAATCACTCTCTGTTCTTGTTTTGGCCCACCGGATCGAAGCAATCGACAGCTAGAACGAAACAAGGGCCGAACAAAAAGTTGGATGGTAATAAGAGGTTCACCATCAAAGAAATAGATGATGATGGTGAACCGATTGCTCCAGATATGCACCGGAGGATGTTTATAAATCAATGCAGGGTGCTTGTTAGGGACAACCTGCCGATCACCATGCGGATGTGGCTTCCCAAGTTAAGGCGCATTTTGCACTCAAAAAGCCTGAGCCAAAGCCGGTATATAACGAAAAAACCAAAAAGTGGGCTAAGTCCTTTCTTGAGCAACCATCCCAGATATCGATGAATCTAGAATCATACTATGACCGGGAGATTATTAAGCAAGCACAGAAGAAAAAAATCACAAGTGCAAAAAGCGAGAAGCAAGTTGCCCAGCTCGGAGCAAAGAAGAATCAATCGATCGCCCCGCTCAAAGTCATTTCAGACCTCGACAAGGCCTTCATAGCTGAAATGGATATGGACATGCAAATAATGGACCCTAGAGCCCATAATAGTGCTGCACTTATGGGAATCACTGTATCGCAGGCCAAAGCACTTGCTAACGAAGCAAATATGTCTCTTGGTCAATATTTAGGCTATGAAGATACGCCAGTGGGTCAGATAGTATGACAGTATGTCCAAGGGGCGCCTCTAGTCAGTAATGAGGAGCTCACGTGTCTATCCACACATATGCGAAATATGCATGAATGGTACATGTCGCAAGCACAAAAAAAGCATCAGAAAGGTTGGTTTCCGGTGGATGTTAGAACGGAGCATCACTTCAAACCATACTCGATACAGGTTCAAATGACCGAACTGTTTCAGTTATACAACCAGCGCGCCCTCGACAAATCTATCATTGGTTGCTACTATCTGTAAGTTATTTATTTCTATAATTAAGTTTGTAGCTTTAGCTCGTTCATTGCATTTAATATATTATCCTAACTATATATATCCTTTTGTATGATGATATTATATTCTGTAGAATGAAGATGCTTGAATGCAAAAGAGCTAGAAGATACGACGTTGGGTTCATTGATCCATATATCATTAATGAATATACGTTAAATAATCACCCCAAAGACGTGGAGGAAGACCTGTCTAGGTTCTTAACCGAGAATAATTTTGTTAAGGAAATACTGTTTCCTTACAACTTCAAGTGAGTGTTTATATCTTGTACACATTTTATTTTTGCTTACTCGATGAGATATATATGCATGTATGCTTATGTCAACGTCTGCAGATTCCACTGGATCTTGCTAAACATTCAAGTTGACAACTCCCTAGTTGAAGAACATGACTCATTAAGTTGGGACCAAGAGAAGTGGAGTGACATGAAAGCAATGCTCCATAAGTAATTTCAATCATTATCGCATATATCGTCCTCTTTCATTCATTTCCTGATATCAAGTAACTAATAACTCCTTTGTTCATTTTCTTTGCCGATCAGGTGTTGGACACGGTTCAGACAGAAAATACCAGGTCCATTCAAAGAGGAGCTAACTTATAAAATGGCAAAGAGTTTACAGCACCGGGAACTCATTTATGTGGATACTACGTCTACGAGTACATCCGAGAGTTGACCAGTGAGCGGAAAGTTGACTCACATTATATTTATGATTTCCGGGAGAAACTAGAGCCAGACCAGCGCATAAGAGAAATTCAAGAGGAGCTGGCGGGATTTATGATGAAGGAAGTCCTTGATGTACATGGAGAGCATTATGCGGATGACGTGGAACTCGATTTGCCTTAGTCATCTCCATGTAGCTCATATGATATATATATTCATCAATGACCATGTAATTTCAAAACATTTCTTCCTTTTGATATGATTGATTATATGTATGCTTGCAAGGGATCGATTAATTATATAAATGCATCGACCTATAGTGTGTATGTAGTAGCGTATAATATGTATACTGAAATATATGTTTGTTATAGTGAAACACAAAATGAAAAAGGAACAAAATGGCAAAAAAAAGGAAATACACAATCTCTGCCGCGGCAGAGAAATGGTGTTTCTTGCCATGCAGAAACCTTTAGTCCTGGGTGGTGTTATAGCCCGAGAATAGAGGGTTTCCGCCCCCCGCGGCGCTGAAACAGCCACATGGCTGTTATCAGTCGCGGGCCGTTGCGAGCCGGGACTAGTGGGGGGCCTCTAGTCCCGTTTTCATAGTCCCGGGCCCAAAACCGGGACTAGAGCCCGTTGCGGCCCGGGACTGGAGGCCCTTTTTCCACTAGTGGAAGGTTGGAAGATTCACCCTCTTTTGCAGCACCACGTGCATGAGCATGGGTACGGGCACGAGAGGTGTCACCCATCCTGAAAGAACAAAAAGAAGGTTAGACAAGGGATCCAAAGGAACAATACGGAAAGATGAATAAAGAGTACTTGATATAAACGCATCATCTTATCAAGCATGGTAGTATTGAAGCATACTAATGTATACACTAACCAGTTGACTTACAAACCATGCCAATGGAATGCTAAGATGTTACAGACCAAGAAAAACTGAGATATCTTGGAACTCTGAGAATAGCAACCGAGCACGGAGTACTTTAGAAAGACAACCCCAAAACCACGATCCTAAAAGTTTTGAGATATGAGGTAAGAAATGAAAACCTTTTCAAACCAAATAGGACAAGAAAACTCCAGCATCAGAAACACACCAGAGAAGGAGTAAAAAGACTCCTAGTCAGAGTTTATGCAAATAATTTTTCACTTTCAAGTAGTTTTATCAACTTCTAGACTCAACATCGACCAATAAAAGGGTTTCCTAGAGGCAGTCCTGCTCTGATACCAAAACCTGTAGCACCCCCCGGGATTAGGGTTAAACTAACCTCAGATCACCATCTAAGATAAGCTCAACTCTAAGCACGGAAGATCTCAGTAAGATTCGGCAACATTACAGAACTCAGGGATTCAATAGCATAAGTTCAAACTCTTAACAGAGTATGATATTAGAGTTATTACAAACTAAAGGTCATAGACCCAACATTACATCACATAGCGAAAGCAAATATGTTGTTCTACACAACAACTTAGCAAAAGGCCTAAGAGGCCATAAACAGAAGCGACTTCCATCCCATAGTCCTCAGGCTGCTACCTACGACCCCCAACTACACTCGTCGATGTCAACATAGAAGCCACCTTCAGTCGCAAATAGATCATCTATAGAAAAACAAGAATGGCGCAAGGCTGAGTACGAGAATGTACTCCGCAAGACTTAGATAACCTAGTATCTACATGCTCTGGCTAGAAAGGCTTTCTCTGGATTTACTTTTGCGAAAATCCATCTTTATTTATAAACAAGAGAGAAAAGTGGCTTGTCTACTCAAAATCTTTTAAAAGGGATAAGATAATGAGTTCTTCATCCTGTTCATCTCATCTTGATAGCTACCAGCTTCATCAGAACCTCCTATCTAGGATCACCCCCTTGACCCAGAGCAAGCATCCTTAAGCACACATGGATCAACAAGTTTTATAATGGTTAAAGTTATCTATGATCTTAGAATCTGGTTACCAAGCGTTCATAACCGTGAACATGGCTTTTACAAAAGATTTAACCCTGCAGAGGTGTACAACTTTACCCACATGTACCAACCGACTCTTATTGCCAAATATTATTAGCCCTCTTCCTTGGAAGGCCGGCAGAGGGTGGTTGACCACGACCTTTACCATGCTTTCGCCGAGACCATGAGTCATGCAATAAGTATGGTTTCGCCGTAACGGGTCAAATACCAAAGCCGCTACTTAAAGATGTGAGGCGAGGTTGGTTTACCAGGGGCTCCATCCACCCCAAGCAACCGTGGCCACGCTTCCCTACCTGTTATGATGCACCTCCTTCACCCCCTATTTCGAAAACATTTTCAATGCGTATGCCAAATGGAAAGCCCGAACTATGAGACTCATGGAATCTACTAGGCAAGTTAGTCAGTCGAGGGGTTGTCGAGGCCCCGTGTGGCTGTACGCTCATCTCGGTTCCAAAGGCAAGAACTCAGTTCCTAGTGGTGGTGAGCATGGGACTGCAAATACCACACCCAACGTGGCCTCCCATACAAGCCTTAGCATGTTTAGTTAACTCCTTCGAGGATGTCACCATCTCCTACATTTCTAGATTCTCCGGCGCCTTCGAATCATCATCTGAATGTATCAGACGGTACTAGTAAGCATGGATAAGCTGTCGGTCGTAAAAGCTCTAGCAACGCTCAAATGCCACACCTAGGTATGCTAGGAGTAGTGGATCAGGAGTATAAGGCTACAAAAGGGAAACTGTGCAGCAGATAGGTAACCCTAGCTACTGACAAAAGACCACATTGGAATTGTGTGCATCATAGAGAGAAAGTAATATACTTTGTAAAAGTAGGTTCAGAATGAGAGGCTATGCTTGCCTTGTCCGTCAGTAGACATGTATGGATCTTTGGTGTTGTTGACTTTAGCCTCGGGCTCGGATCCTATCGTGAAGAACCAATACCGGAAAGGAAAGCGACAATCAAGACATGGCATAATGAAATGCGCAAACAATATGGATGATATGACAAGTTCAATAGTGTTGAAATGAACCCTTGAACATGCTTAGTCCTTTTAAACGGGGTCCGAGAGGTCCAAACCCTAGAACAGGGGGATCCTCGGAATCACCTATGGGATTCAATTGGTTCTTCTAATTAAACTTATCATGTAAGTTTCTTAACAATGCATGAATATTGCTTAAACATATAGGTCTCAATTTTCTGAACATTTTGATATATTATTTGTATTTTTCTGACTTAAAATGAATTAGTTATGAATTTCTCCAATTTTAATTAATTTTAAATCAATTTTGGAATATTTGAATTTTTCTGACTTGGGCCCACATGTCAGACTTTTATTAATTTCATAAATGATTTACAAAAAGATTAAAACCCTGATAGATAGGGCCCACCTGTCAGTATTCTTATTTCCAGAAAACATTTAATTAAAATAGAAACAGTTACTACATCATGCTGACGTCAGGGTCCTAACCCTAGCTTTTCCCACCGAGGCTTTACCCAGCCGCAGTGAATGACAGAGGGGCCCTAGGGCCACCTCAGCTAGCCACGCAGGCTCGCTGGAGACACGTCGGTGTGGCAGGAGGAGGGCCTTCAGGCAGGAGCAGGCGTGCTATGGCTCGTTCGAAAGGGCGCACGGAGGCGAACCTAACTACGGTGGCGCCTCTGACTCTTGGTCATCGGAGCACCCTACACGACGGCAGACGGCGGCAGTTCTCTCTGGTCTACGGCGCGGGCTCGAACCAGAGGGAGAGGGGAGGGTTGGAGGGGTCCTAGAGGACCGTGAGCTCACCCTGGAGCTCAGAATGACGGCGAAGTGCGCGGAGGAGCTCGTCGGTGCCGATGAAGAAGAGGTCGATGGCGACGATTGGGAGCGTCCTGGACAGATTCCTTCTGCAGGGAGATGGATCGGAGCGAGGTGGAGCTCGTGGCGGTGTTAGCGGAGCTTGGGGAGGCCAGCAACGGCGGCTAGCCGGCGGCCATGGTGGATAGGGTTCGGGCTTTCGCGGTGCAGAGAGAAAGAGAGAGCGCGCAATGGGGAGAGGATAGTGACGAGAGGGAGACATGCAGCAGCGGGTCTTATTGTTCCTCTGGAGCGGCGGCGCGCATTGCAACGACGGGGCGGCCTGACATCGTGTCAGCGGCGGCGACAATGAGATCTGCCGCCACAAGAAGGAAGACATGAGAGAGGCGAGGCACTGGGCTTGCTGCTAGGCCCTGTGTCGGCAATTCGGGGGGGTCACGCTGGGGCGAGAAAGAGAGAGAAGGGAGATGGGCCACGGCCCAGCTGCGACTGCGGCTGCTAGCTCTATTTTTTCTTCCAAACAGTTTTAATTTTTCTATTTTTTTCTATTTTCCATTTATAAGACCATTTCAAATCTGTTTTGCACAAGTCAAAAATACTAGAGACTTTAGTAAAGTTTACAAAATATTCAGAGGCCCTTGTAATCCATTTGGGCTCCTTTATTTTGTAGTTTTCAAATTAAAACCACTTTGAATGGATTTCAAACAGAGGGGGAGGACTAAGGTTTAGGGTTTTGTAATTGTATTTAATTCAACACACTTGATCTCATGCATATATTTCATTGATTTAAAAAGATGCATGCAATTCTTAAGTGCTAATTATATATATTACGAACTGGGGCTGTTACAGATAATTAGAAGCCCCTAGGTGTCATCCGCACCCTAGACTCTTTTCCATCGCGACTCCCATTTGCTCCCTCAATGAGCCTGTATCGCCGGGCTCCTATGGAGGGAAGCGAATCCCTTGTTTCGGATGTAACCGGCTCTAGCCGCCTCCTCATGCCAGATCAAGTGGCTCACTTTCATGGGGAGGACCATTTGGGGATTAGCCTGCTGGCTACGGCGCGACAGGTACTTAGAGACGTTGTGGAGGGCGAAGATTCAGGCCAATGTTGGAGATATGCCCAAGAGGCAATAATAAAGTGGTTATTATTATATCTTTGTGTTTATGATAAATGTTTGCATCCAATGCTATTATTGTATTAATAGGAAACATTGATACTTGTATGTTTTGTAAACATAAAAGAGTCCCTAGTAAGCCTCTTGTTAAGATATCTTGTTGATTAATAGATGATCATGGATTACTGATCATGAACATTGGATATTATTAATAACAAGATCATATCATTAGGAGAACTATGTGATGGACATACAGCCATAGTAAGCATAGCACAAGATCAAGTCATTAAGTTCGTTTTGCAACAAGCATTCAAAAATATAGTAACCTAATCCTTCAACCATGACATCATGTTAATCACCAACACCGGATGAGTGCTTTGATGACATCAAGTGCCACTTCCTAATAGGGTGGTTATAAAGGTGCCATTGGGTATACTGAAAGTATGAGTTGAAGCGCATGGATCGAGAATGGGATTTGTCCATCCAAATGAAGGATAGATATACTCTGGGCCCTCTTGTTGGAATTTCATGCAATTGGCTTGCAAGCTGATATCTTGGAAACGTATCTATAATTTTTGATGTTCCATGGTTGTTTAGTATCTACTTTGCTTTACTTGTCTACACTTTGAGGTGCTTTTTACATGTTTTCTGGTACTAACCTATTAACAAGTTGCAACAGTGTCATATGCCTGTTTTCTGCTGTTTCTGGTTTCAGACAAGTTAGTAAAGAAATATTTTCGGAATTGGACGGGACAAACACCAAAGTAAATTACTTTCCGTGGGGAACAAGAAGTCCAAAGGAGAGCAGGAGGGGCCGTCCAGGGGTCTAGAGCCCAACCCAGGCACGGGGGAAGGTGGGCTCGCGCCTGGCTAGGGTTTGGTGGTCCTGGCGCCTTCTGGTCTCCCCCCTTCGCCTATAAGAAGCCCCCGATGTAGAAACCCTGAGTACCCGATCAGAAATCCACGAAACCGTCTGTAGCCGTGGCCACCATCATCCCTTGATCTGGGGGATCTAAAGCTCTACCCGGCACCCTGCCGGAGGGGAGATCATCCAAGAGACCTTCTCTCCGGTATGATTCATGAGTAGTTCCACCTTGGCCTATGGGTCCATGTAGTAGCTAGATAGCTGTATATCCTCCTTTGTGCTTTCATGTATAGATCTTGTGAGCTCCGTTCATGATCAAGATCTAATCTATTTGTAATCATGCATGTTGTGTTTGCGGGGATCAGATGGATATTGAGATTATTATGTTGGTTTTATTAATGGTTTTATCTTTATGATTCTATCATGTCTGTGTTGTTTATGATCTTGCATGCTCTCCGTTGCTAGTGGTTATCTTTGCCAAGTAGTTGCTAGTGTCTCCAAGAGGGGGTATTTATGCTCGATAGTGGGTTCATGCCTCTAGTTTCCAAGGGAAGTGACAGAAATCTCTTCGGTTGTAGATGTGTTGTTGCTACTAGGGAGAAAACAACGGTCTCTTGTTCATGGAACATGTGGACTGTTTACCTTACACACTTTGCTTAAAGCAGTTGTCTGTTGCTTGCAACTTAATACTGGAGGGGGTTCGGATGATAACCTGAAGGTGGACTTCTAGTCATAGATGCAGTTGGATGACAGTCTATGTATATTGTTGTATTGCCCAATCAACTTCATAGGATCTTTCTGGCTAGTAATTACATTGTTATGCCTTGCTCAGTTCCTGTCAATTGCCTCGCTGTAATTTGTTTACCCTTCATGCCAATCTTTACCATTGATACATCTTCCACTGTTACTTGTTTACTTGCTGCAAACCATTACCTTCCACACCATACGTTTAATCCTTTGTTACAGCAAACCGGTGAGCTTAACAACCTCACTGATTCATTGGGGCAAAGTCTTGAGTTTCTGTTGTGAAGGTCTTCGTGTTTCTCGCAACACCTGTGTGACGTTTCCTTCCTTCTTCTAGTTCGATAACCTCGGTCTCAACTGGGGGAAGACTTGCTGCTTGCTGCTTCACACCTTGCTCTTGGGGTTTCCAACGAAGTGCTCCACGTTAGCACCAACATCAAGTTTTCTGGCGCCGTTGTTGGGGAATTAAAGAAGAATAAGCTCCCTCGTCAACAGCCAGCCATCAACAAGTTTTCTGGCGCCGTTGCCGGGGAGGCTAAGGACGTCTTCACTAGGGGAGTCCTTCACTTCCTTTCTCTTTACTTTGTTTTTAGTTTGCTTTGTTTCTTTTGCTTGGTTTTGTTTGTCTCTTTTCAAAAAAAAAAAAACAAATTACTCTAGTTTGGTTTGTTTTATTTATTCAAAAACACAAAAAATTAGTTCCTGCTCTAGTTGCTGGTCTGTCTTTGCCTTGCTTTTCCATGCTTCCTATGGATGGTTTCTTTGAAACTAGTTCTTATTGGCAAGGTGGGTTCACGGAAGAAAAAAAGTATTATTATAACAAAAACCATTTGTCACAAAAAAGGGAAACACCTATGGGAACAAATTGATAAGTTGAATACTATTGCTAGAGAGGTGTGATCTACTTATAATGTTACTTATTGCTTTGATAAAGCCTGTTGCTGTAGGAGGTATAAACACCTCCCTTTTCAATGTGAGTATAATGATAATGTTATCATATCCTCTTATGTTAAAGGAAATTATGATTTTTATGATGTGGAACAAATTGAAGAATTTATTGCTTTCAAGGGTGCCTTTGAACATGCTAGTTTGCTTGAAAATACTGATGAGGCACCTTATGAATGTGAGGTTTATGAGATACTTAAATCTTGCTTTGATAATTACAAGGAAGCAAATGGATATATTCTTGAATATTTTAATAGATGCTTTCCACACACGAAAGAGACTAATGCTTTGTGAGATCCTATGGAAGAAGAAATTGTTGAAACTGGAAGCTCATTAGATGAAAAAGAGGGAGAGAGTGATGAACAAAAGGAGGAAGAATGGATCTACCCACGCCTACCTTCTAATGAGAGTAACTCTTTATCCCTTACATTATTTGATTGTCCCCCATGCTTACCAATGGAGGATGAATGTTATGTTCTTATGGATCCTTTTGAAATATCTACTTTGGATAAAACCTGTGGAGGTTTTAATCCCACTGTTTTTTGAGCTTGATAGAAATTATGTGTTTGTAGATCATGAAAAGAATGCTTTATGTGATAGCTATATTGTTGATTTTATTCATGATGCCACTTAAAATTATTATGAGAGATGAAAGTATGGTTGTAGAAGTTTTCATGGTACTGAAACACCTCTCTATGTGTTGAAAGTTTTGAAGTTGCTCTTGTTTCATCTTCCTATGCATGTCACTTTGTTCTTTGTGAATTTATTTGAGACAAGATTCCTATGCATCGGAAGTGGGTTAGACTTAAATGTGTTTTGAATTTGCTTCTTGATGCTCTCTTTGACTTCAATTCATAATTCTTATGTGAGCATCTTCTCAAGCTATCAAGTCTAACTTAAAGGCTTTAAAGAAAAGTACTTATTGGGAGATAACCCAAGAGTTTCCTTGAGTCTTGGAAGTTATTACTTTTGTAATGTACTCTCCTTATCCTTTTTGTTTGCTATTTTGTCAAGAATGACCTCTAATGAGAGGGAAGTAAGATTTGGGGAGTTGCTGTCCCGAAACAGATTTCTGTCCTCCACCAAAACATTCGTGAGGAGGCTCTGTAACTCAGATTGAGATCAAAATTTACGAATAAATCCCCTAGTATGTTATCTAACTTCTGTTAGTTCAACACTTTTTGATGTGAGCAACAGAAGATATTAGAAAAAAAATCGTTTCTACCTGCTGGTCTGTTTTGACAGATTTCTGCCATTATTTGCATTTGCTTCTTATTGATTCCTTTTTGAGATCTCTTCAGGTAAATTGAGTTTCTTTGAAGGAGTTACTACAATAGCTTGTGTTTTTAGTGAAAAGCCTTGTTGTTCCAAAGCTTTGCTAGTGTTCTAATATCTTTTGAATACACTAATGTTGCTAATGAAGATTGTGTGAAGTTTTGTATGAAGGAAAAATTTCAGGTGTAGAGAGAGAATGATGCAATGAGATGAAGAATGGACAAAAGCTCAAGCTTGGGGATGCCACCATGGTGTCACCCCAAGAAATATCCAAGAGGTACAAGCGTCAAATCTTGGGGATGCCCAAGGCATCCCTTTCTTCATCAATAAAAAGCTCAGGTCTATTTAGACACTTTGTTTTTATTGATTCATGCACAGTTGTGTTGTTCTTGGAGTGTCTTAGTTTTCGTTTGCTTTGCTTAGTTTGTTTAGTTTTCTTTAGTAGTTTGGACCCCCCATTCTCACTGTGTTGTTTTGCAAATAAGTTTGCTTGGTGTTTGGAAAGGAGTAGTAAGTTCTTGCTTGAAGTGCAAGAGGAACTTTAGCATGACATGATAGGTGTTGTTTTAGCATTATGCTTAGTGATTATTCTGTAGCATTTCTTGTTCCAAACAATTGGGATTGCTTAGTGTGCCTTAAAGAAATTATGCGTTGTTTTAGCATGAAAAAGCATAGTATTATGGTATTCTCCTTCGATGTTTTGCTTTGGTTGACTTGGCACATGCTCACACCATGTTATGACTATGACAAGTCACCATTAGCCTCTATGATCATCCTGTCCTTGACTTGTAGTACCACTCTTTTCTTTGATTAGTTTGCTTTGTTGCATTGCATAATTTTGGCCATTATTGCTCTCTTAGTTTGTTGCTCCTGGTCTTTTGCTAGCCTCCACTTGTATGAGTAAGCTATACTCATGCTTCCAACTCCCAAGAAACCAAGTTATTCCAAAGTGTCCACTATCAACTCCTATGCATGGTGTGTTACACCATTCCAAGTATATTCTTGTTTTCAACTATCTTCCAATTAAAAACTATTTTGTTATGTGAAAACTTAGTGATTAAAGCCCTCACGAACTTGATGGCACACTTTATTATTTGCCCCTAATAAACTTGAACCATTGTGACAACTTTGTTGTATATGCTTGCACTTATAAGTTGGAATTAGCAGAACCGTGCTATCACGAGGAACGTTTTCAACATTGCACTTGTACCTTGTTGTACTCAGTTGATATCATGTTCTTTTGTCTATGGATATCACCGGTGTGAAATAAAGAGGGAACTTGTAAGTCCATCGAGTTTGTATCCTGTGTTAGAGAAACGCCTAGGCTGCTAGCCTAAGCCATGCCAATCATGGTGGAAACTTTCAGCATCACCATAATGAGCTATCTATGAAGCATCCTCAATAAAAATCTATGCACATGGTAAATAAAAAGATTGCTGAGATGCTCATTGTCTGCTTGCCTTGTCATTTTGGTTATGGGAAAGCTCCTGTACCATGTGCAAGGGGTACCCTGTTGGCGGTTCTCAATGATATGCAAATACTTACAGTGACAAGAACTTACCTGGACCCAAAGTTGAGTATGCATGAGGTGTGGCCCTCGTATTCAAGGGGCATGAGATTGCCAACTTATACTTCGTCAAGCATATACTCCAGCATTTTCACTTTAACCTTAACCACTTCAAGATTCTTATGATAGGGGCAATGAGGACTGAAAGCTAACTAGTACCATAATTTTTGGAAGCTCTTTTTGAAACATGTAATCCCTGCTTCCTTTACAAAAAGGCCTTTCTTCCACCATTATTGAGTCTCCACCTTCTACCTTTAGGCACCATTAAGAGAGCATAGTTGTTATTCTGTGCGCAGTGTTCCAAATCTTATTAATTGATTCATATTGTGTTATTACTTGTTCTCGTGCTACTTGTTTCTAGTCACCCTTGTGAACTTTGCAGGTGTCCTATGCATTATATTGCTGCTCTATGAGGGACAAGCTGATTGCCACTATGCTATGTTTTCTGCATGTGAAACAAACAAACCTTTTTCAATGCATATTATTCATGATCCTTTTTGTAGCTTGCCATGTTGCATGCATAGATACTGTGTCCTATTGTTAGAAGTCCATCTTTCATGCACATGTTTAGAGTTCTTTGATCCTAGCTTTCAATGATTGCAAATGGTTGGATCTTTATTGTGAGGGTGCATGTCACCTAAAAAATTATTCTGTTTATCACTTACCTACTCGAGGACGAGCAGGAGTTAATCTTGGGGATGCTGATACGTTGGAAACGTATCTATAATTTTTGATGTTCCATGCTTGTTTAGTATCTACTTTGCTTTACTTGTCTACACTTTGAGGTGCTTTTTACATGTTTTTTGGTACTAACCTATTAACAAGTTGCAACAATGCCATATGCATATTTTTTGCTATTTTTGGTTTCAGAAAGTTAGTAAATAAATATTCTCGGAATTTGACAGGACAAACGCCAAAGTCAATTACTTTCGATGGGGAACAAGAAGTTCAGAGGAGAGCCGGAGGGGCCGTCCAGGGGGCCAGACCTATCCCAGGCGCAGGGGCAGATGGGCCCGCGCCTGGCTAGCGTTTGGTGGCCCTGGCCGCCTCCCGGTCTCGCCCGTTCGCCTATAAGAAGCCCCCAATGCAGAAACCCTGAGTACCCGATGAGAAATCCACGAAACCGTCTGTAGCCGTGGCCACCATCATCCCTTGATCTGGGGGATCTAAAGCTCTACCCGGCACCCTGCCGGAGGGGAGATCATCCAAGAGACCTTCTCTCCGGTATGATTCATGAGTAGTTCCACCTTGGCCTATGGGTCCATGTAGTAGCTAGATAGCTGTATATCCTCCTTTGTGCTTTCATGTATAGATCTTGTGAGCTCCGTTCATGATCAAGATCTAATCTATTTGTAATCATGCATGTTGTGTTTGCGGGGATCAGATGGATATTGAGATTATTATGTTGGTTTTATTAATGTTTTTATCTTTATGATTCTATCATGTCTGTGTTGTTTATGATCTTGCATGCTCTCCGTTGCTAGTGGTTATCTTTGCCAAGTAGTTGCTAGTGTCTCCAAGAGGGGGTATTTATGATCGATAGTGGGTTCATGCCTCTAGTTTCCAAGGGAAGTGACAGAAATCTCTTCGGTTGTAGATGTGTTGTTGCTACTAGGGAGAAAACAACGGTCTCTTGTTCATGGAACATGTGGACTGTTTACCTATACACTTTGCCTAAAGCAGTTGTCTGTTGCTTGCAACTTAATACTGGAGGGGGTTCGGATGATAACCTGAAGGTGGACTTCTAGTCATAGATGCAGTTGGATGACGGTCTATGTATATTGTTGTATTTCCCAATCAACTTCATAGGATCTTTCTGGCTAGTAATTACATTGTTATGCCTTGCTCAGTTCCTGTCAATTGCCTCGCTGTAATTTGTTTACCCTTCATGCCATGTTGTTTATCTAAGGAGAGCACCTCTAGTGAACTTTGGACCCCGGTCCAATGTTTACCATTGATACATCTTCCACTGTTACCTGTTTACTTGCTGCAAACCATTACCTTCCACACCATACGTTTAATCCTATGTTACAGCAAACCGGTGAGCTTGACAACCTCACTGATTCGTTGGGGAAAAGTCTTGAGTTTGTGTTGTGCAGGTCTCCGCATTGCTCACAACACCTGTGTGACGTTTCCTTCCTCCTTCTTGTTCGATAACCTTAGTCTCAACTGAGGGAAGACTTGCTTCTTGCTGCTTCACACCTTGCTCTTGGGGTTTCCAACAAAGTGCTCCACGTGAGCACCAGCATCAGAAGCATGTGACTATGTCACATGGAATGTCATATCATGGTACGAGTAAAGAGTACTTAATGGTAACGAGGTTGAACTAGGTATGGAGATATCAATGATCGAACCTCAGATAAGTAGAGTATCAAGTGACAAAGGGAAACGTTATCATATTTTAATGGTTCTTTCGATCACGAAGTCATCGTTAAATATGTGGGAGCCATTATGGATCTCCAGCTCCCGATATTGGTTATTGATCGGAGAGGTGTCTCGATCATGTCTACATAGTTCGCGAACCATAGGGTGACACACTTAAGGTTCAATATTGTTTAAACTAGATATGGAATGTGAGTTGGAGACTAAATGTTGTTCGGAGTCTCAGATGGTATCCATGACATCACGAGGAGGTTCGGAATGGTTCGTAGAATAATATTTATAAAATGGAAGTCATCTTCTGGGTTTCGGAAAAGTTTTTAGTGTTTTTACCAGAACTTCTAGAAGATTCTAGAGGGCCACCAGTGGGCCCACCACCCCGGGCAGAGCCACAAGGGCTAAGGGAATGCTGCGGGGCCCCATGGGCCAGCCGCGCCAGGCCTCAGAATCCTATCCGGCCAAGCCCCCTAGGGATAAGATCAAATCCCTAGAAAATAGGGGGGGCATAGGGGGAAGTTTTCTCCCCTTCCCTTGCGCCGGCCCTGGGAGGAGGTGAGCCAAGGGAGGAAACCGTAGCCACAACCTCCCTCTATAAATAGAGGAGAGGGGTTGTGGCCCCCCTTGCCCATTCCCCAACCCTAGCCGCCACCTCTCCTTCCTCCTCTTTCTTCCTACGCCAGCTTAAGCAAAGCCATGTAGGAATTATCCTCCACCACCACCACCATTCCGTCGTGTTGCTAGGATTTAGAGGGGATGTACTACCTCTGCTGCCCACTGAAATGGGGAGAGGAAGGTCTTCATCGACTCCATACGTGTGACCGAGTGCGGAAGTGCTGCCGGATCACAGCACCGGAAGGATCGTCTTCATCAACCACGACATTAGATCTTGTTAAAGCTTTGGATCTTCGAGTGTTAGTTCTCATCTGTCTCATTGCACCTATCTCATAGATTCTATCATGGATTTTCCATAGATTGGATCTTGGTTTTATCTGTCTCGAAAAAACCTTCGCAAAATGACGTATCATGTTCGAGGTTTCATGGCTTTTGGTCCAAGTGACCGATGTTATGTGCAGAATCGCGGCATAGTTTGTGATACTATGCCCATATTGTGCATGCATGTGGATCTTGGGATGGTGAACAATGTTGCAGGAGGAATTTTTCCTTTTCCTTGCACGGAAAAGTCATTTTCCATTTTTCGAGCGCAAAAAAACGGTTGCAACCAACCACTGGAAGTCTTCATGTGTTCATCTCTAATCCAGGAGTCATGCTTTCTAGGATTGTTGGAGCATAAAATTTTCTTGTGTTCCTCGATGTACGGGGCAGCCAAGATGGAATTGTGTAAAAATGTGTAATATGCTTCTGCGTAAGAATGTTCGTCCCTACATATTATTGATTTCCTACCTAGAGTACCCTTTCCATGTAGTCTCCCCTCATGCCACGGTTGAGGAAGACCAATCGCCCTAAGGTGAGGACCAAAGTAAACACAAAACCCAATGACCTCCTCTGTTCCATAGCCCTTGGAGATGCTTCCTTCTAGCCTGGCACAGTTATGAACATATTTCTTTAAGATTCCCATGAACCTCTTAAAGGGAAACATATTGTGTAGAAATACAGGACCGAGAATGGAAATCTCTTCAACTAGGTGAACCAGTAGGTGCGTCATAATATTTTAGAAGGATGGTGGGAACAACAACTCTATACTGACAAGACAATGGACCACATAATTCTATAACCGTGGTAGATCTTCAGGATTGGTTACCTTCTAAGAGATTGCATTAAGGAATGCACATAGCTTCACAATGGATACTCGAACATTATTCGACAGAAGCCACCTCAATGCAATAGGAAGCATTTGCGTCATAATCATGTGGCGGTCATGAGACTTTAGGTTTTGGAAATTTTTTCTGCCATATTTATTATTCCCTTTATATTCGATGAGAAGCCAGAAGGAACCTTAATACTGCTCAGGCATTCAAAAAAGATTTCCTTCTCTTTTTTGGTAAGAGCGTTGCTGGCATGACCTTGAAACCATTCTGGATGCAGGCCATCTGGATCTTTCATACGGTGATGGTCCTTCCATGCTTCTGGTGTATCTTTTGTATTCCCATACACGGCCAAGAAGCCTAGCAGGTTCACGCAAAGATTATTTTTCACATGCATCACGTCGATTGCAGAGCGGACCTCTAGGAATTTCCAATATGGTAGCTCTCAAAATATAAATTTCTTCTTCCACATGGGTGCGTGTCCTTCATCATCCTTCGGAACAGGTTTTTCACCATGACCCTTTCCAAAGGTTAATATTTGATCCAAATCTTTGACCATATCAAATATATCAGCACCAGTATGTTCTTTAGGCTTCATCTGGTGACATGCCTGACCATTTAAATGCTTGCCTTTCTTTCTTAAGGGATGCTTGGCCAAAAGAAATCATTCTTCTTACAATGCCTGACCATTGTACACATTCTTCTTACAATGTTCCAAATATATACTTTCAGTCTCATCTAAATAGTGCGTGCATGCATTGTATCCCTTGTTTGACTGTCCTGAAAGGTTACTAAGAGCAGGCCAATCATTGATTGTTACGAAAAGCAACGCTCAGAGGTCAAATTCTTCCTCCTTGTGCTCATCCCACACGCGTATGCTAGGTTCGTGCCACAAATGTAAAAGTTCTTCAACTAATGGCCTTAGGTACACATCAATGCCGTTGCCAGGTTGCTTCGGACCTTGGATCAACACTGGCATCATAATGAACTTCCGCTTGATGCACAACCAAGAAGGAAGGTTATAGATGCATAGAGTCACGGGCCAGGTGCTGTGAGTGGAGCTCTGCTCCCCAAATGGATTCATGCCATCTGCACTTAGACCAAACCTTAAACTCCTTGCGTCATCTGCAAAGTCCGGGTACTTTCTATCAATTTTTCTCCATTGCGACCCGTCAGCGCGGTGTCTCAACATCTCGTCTGACTTACCTTCCTCTTTGTTCCATCACAACAACTTGGCATGCTCTTTGTTTCTGAATAAACGTTTCAACCATGGTATTATAGGAGCATACCACATCACCTTGGCAGGAACCGTCTTCTGGGGGGGGGGGGGGGGGGGGCTCGCCCACAATGTCACCAGGGTCATCTCGTCTGATCTTATATCGAAGTGCAGTGCATACCGGGCATCCATCCAAATTATCGTATTCCTCACCACGGTATAGGAAGCAGTCATTAGGGCATGCATGTACCTTCTGAACCTCTAAACCTAGAGGGCAGACAACCTTCTTTGCTTCGTATGTACTGGCGGGCAATACGTTATCTTTTGGAAGCATATTCTTCACCATTTTCAGCAACTTTTCAAATGAGGAGTCAGGTATAGCACACTCTTCCTTCCATTGCAGCAATTCCAGTGTGCTTCCCAGCTTTATAAGACCATTTTCGCAATTTGGTACAACAACCTTTTGTGATCCTCTAACATGTGATTGAACTTCTCCCTCTCCTTTTTATTTTCACAGTCCCTTCGTGCATCGGCAATGGTCTGACCAAGATCATCAGCGGGCTCATCATGTGTCTCTTCTTCAGCCTCCCCTTCAGCTTCCCCCATGGAAGTATTTTCGTACTCAGGGAAACCATGATAGTTTTCATCATCCTCCTCTTCTTCTTTGTGTTCCATTATAACCCCTCTCTCCGTTCTTGGTCCAACAATTATAACTGGGCATGAAACCAGATTTCAGCAGGTGGTTGTGAAGTGTTTTTGAGTCAGAGTAATCCTTCTGATTCCTACATCCACTACATGGACAGAATACAAAACCATTCCGCTTGTTTGCATCAGCAACACAGATGAATTCATGCACGCCATTAATGAACTCTCCAGAGCGTCGGTCAGTACCATACATCCAATTCCGGACCATCTGCATTATAATAAAAGTATATCAAAAACCATTACACAGCATCAGAAATAGAGATCATTGACCAATTTAATACAAGTTATAATGAGAGCTTCTAGAGCATTAATTTTGAATT
This sequence comes from Avena insularis, assembly GCA_023614405.1. Lineage (NCBI taxonomy): Eukaryota > Viridiplantae > Streptophyta > Magnoliopsida > Poales > Poaceae > Avena > Avena insularis. Next base: position 16,653,742 of record CM042691.1, read on the forward strand.
TTGAAAATTTACATGTACCAATTTGTGAATTGGAGAAAACGATTAACATGATAAATGTGGAGTTTTTGATTATTTGTTCTATAAGTGAAAACCTCATTCATTCTAAGCTCTGAAACTCTAAAATTACATATTTCAATTTCCAGTAACTCTGTGCCTAATCAAAATTTATTACACATTTAAAAATCCTCTACTTCTAGAGCATGCATGCAAATCCATATCTCTACTTCTATCACATTGAGCTAAAGTAACAATAAGAGATGAAAGAATGAAGTTCTAACCTTTAAAACCTTGGATTTAGTGGTTGCAATCTAAATCTTGAGAAAAAAAGGGCATGAACTCGACCTGCTTCTTGGAGTAAAATGGCCACAATGGACGGGGCCGTGGACACGAAGCTGCATTATATAGAGGACGAACTAGTTTCGGGTCGTGCAGCCGAAAGGCTCGAGATCATTAGTCCCGGCCGTATTACGGATCGAGACTAGAGGTCCAGTCCGGCCCGGGTCTATTGATTGTCCCGTGTTGGAGACGTTACGGTCCGGGACTAGTGTTATCACTAGTCCCGATTCGTAACAAAGCAGGACTGGTGACAGGATTGAGATCGAACCAAAGGGGTGTTTTCCTATAGTGATTAGTCCCGGTTCGAGCGACTGCCGGGACTAATGGCCCGGAGCGAAAGGATCATTTTCTACTAGTGAGATGCATGTGCTCCTTGGCCCTAGCTAAGTTGACTATGGCTGAATTATTGGAACTAATGATATCTAACGGGCATGTTTGTATCTCAAACCGGGACAAATGATATCTAACGGGATGGGACTAGTGGTTTGGGGAGGGGGTTGTGCCGTCCGGTGCGGACCATTAGTTCCGGCTCCAGCCACGACACCGAGACTAATGGTCCGAATGAAAGGGTCATTTTCTACAAGTGAGATGCATGTGCTCCTTGGCCCTAGCTACGTTGACTATGGCTGAATTATTGGAACTAATGCATGCACTCCGAGATACTACTGTAGAGGAAAACCGTAAAACAGCCGTGTCCATAATGGAACATGAATGCATGCACGCTTTGCGCGGTGAAGGGCCAGCACCCACCGTGTTAATGAAGTTGTCCTAGCGATTGGGGCGATGAATTTGTGTGATCGACCCGGTACATCAGGCATGCAGGCATGCTCGTCGTACGAGAGTAAGATCATCTCCACTCGATAGGCGAACCCAGACCGAAAACCGGACCAATTTTCGGCTGGACGAAACAAGTTTTTGGCTTTGGTACGTCTAGTTTTTCACTCGCGTATCCAGATCGAGTTTTCAAGTTCGGCTAAATTTAGTTAAACTCGGTGAAATATGGGCGAATATAGGCGGAATTTCATTAAGTCGGGCAAGGGGACACATAGTACATCGGATTTCATAACTAGAAAAGGCCGCCGTCGTGGTCGACGCCGGACGCTGCAACTACCGGCCGAGGCGGGGGTTGTTGCCGGCCTCGTTGTGCGCTATGACTCCAGCGAGAGTCCGTCCTGGAACGCTCCACCAACGGCGGCGGTAAGCCGCATTGTTACGTGGCGGCGGCGGTGAGCCCGGCGGTCCGTCGTGTCGGGCGAGTTCCTCGAGGCGCCTGTCGGCGAAAAATTGCTTCCAGAAGACCAAGTTGCCTTGATCCTCGGCGATATCCGACTCTTGCATGGCGGCGATAGCGGCTTGGATCTCTCTGGTGAGTTCTGGGTCTTGCATGGCGGTGATAGCCGCCTGGATCTCTCCGGCGAGGTCCTCTTCGTCCGACACTAGCGGAACGGAGATCTCGCCGGCACTGAGTTTCCAGCCTACGGGGAGACGAGTGTCCGGCGGCGCCGTATAGCGCGCCTCGCGTAGCAGCTGGGCTTCCCACGGCGACAGCGTGCATCGGCCGGCCATGGCTTCTCGGCGGAGTTGAGGACGAAGAAAGGTGCGACTGGCTGAAGTTCGCCGGAGTTGTGGTGGTGTGAGGCACTGTGAAAAGAGACGGCGAGATGTACGGCTTTTGTAGGCCGGAAGAATGGCGGGAGGGGTGTAGCGGTGAGGGCGGGAAAAGGAAAACAACGGGAAGGATGGCGGCGACTCGGCTTCTGTCGCTGACAGGCTGGTCCACTCGGCCAATTCACTTCGTCCGGTGTCCCCAGGGCGTACCCGGAATTCTGGGTTCGGCCTGGATAGTCCGGATCAAAGTTGGCCCAAATCCGGCCAAAAAGAGGTCCCTGGATACGCGACTGAGCCAATTTTCGGTGTCCGGACGTAATTTCGACGTCCGGATCGGCCTTTTGAGTAGGCGAGTGGAGATGCTCTAAGTAAAGCCCCACAAGTTTGCTTAACTGTGCACCCACGTCGTCGCAGCCATCCCTGTAGTAACTATTCTAGCATTGATGGATGAAAGTTCAGACAGTCTACTGCCTAGGTGATCGACGACCTCAACGGTACAATACATTGATCGTTGATGCATGCTACAATGTGCGTATTTGGAGCTAGGTAGGTGACGTCACACTTTTGTCCCGCAATAGCTGAATTTAAGGAAAATGTGTAACAGCAGATCTAAACATGAAGGTGCTGTCACACATCGATCGTCCCGCATATCGTCCCGCCTGCCAACCCTAGTGGCTAGCTGCGAAGGTGTTCCTGTACATATGTGCCACTACAAGAGGACACCCCACACCATTACAGCGGGCAAGGACAATGCATGCCAGAGATATTCGAATTATACCATTTCTCTTTTTTCCCTTTCAGGAGATTTGTACAGAAAAATGCAGTTTTCTTAATCATATATAGCAGTAGGGTTTTGATTTGTAGCAGCGACTTGTTCACCGTAACATGCAACACTTTCAATAATAAATGTCACGACCACGTTGCTACCTGGAAATGTCATAGGGTTTTCTACAGTACACTAAGTTGGTGTCGGCAAACTGACCGGGTTTCTACCGATCTCCAAAATCCACTATCAGAATATCAGTAGCCTTCCACCCATCTTGTCAACCACCAGCATGCACTACCATAGTCTTGATACCACTATCATCTTCTCACTATTGACCGACGCGAGGACAAGATGACGGAAAAGGGGAACACAACATGAATTGGGTGTGGCAACACCACATTTGCAGGGGATTGCTTCCACCACTTTTGCGGTAGCCGACCAGAGGATGTAGCAGCGGCATACATGGCCTGCTGAGCCCGCCTGTGGTCCCAAATTGCTCACGCAAAGTCCCCACCTTCACACTGCATCGTGTCAGCTGACAGCGCCGCAAGCAACATGTATTCTTTGCCTCCATCTCCATCTCTGGGCGCTCCGCCACAACACAGAATGGCCAACGCCCACCCTAACCTAGATGGTGCCTAACAGGACTTGGATCTTGGCCGAGCGGGCACCGACGGCTTTCCACACACCACTGATAACCAAACTATCAGTGGCACATCTAGGAGGCATGCGCCACATATAAGGCTAGGGAAACTATATGTACCATTTATAGATGGCCCTTGATTTATCCAGTGGCACATAGCTTTATGATGCACCATTTATTGTTGGGTTATCAGTGGGGCACCATAAAGGCATGCGTCACGGATAAGTCAGGGTCATCTATAAGAGGCATTTATAGATGGTGCCAACTTATCAGTGGTGCATGGCTATGTGACCCACCCCCAACCCCCCCCCCCCCCCCCCCACACCCCACCCACCACCACCACCACCACCACCACACACACACACACTTAGATCGCCTTTTTAGTCTCGCAAAAAAATAAAAGAAAATGAAAAACACTTTAAATTTTAAAATATTTTGACTTGTCGGGAGATAATGTGGTATAGTTTGTAGAAAATTAAAAAACATGAATTTCTACTTTTTTCGCAAAAACAAATGTTATGGTACACTAAAATGGTCGTAACTTTTGCATACGACCTCGGATTAAAAAGATTTTATATGAAAATTCATCTATACGAAATTCTACATCTTCTCGCAACCACCTACGGGTTTTTATCAATTTTTTAGAATCTTAAAATATCGAAAAGGAAATAAAGTTACGATAAAAATAAGATTTTTTAATGCAAAAACAAATTGGAGCTCACTTACCCGTGGCGCGCCATGGTGGTTTGCCACGAATAACCTAGGCGGGATTTTATTCAAACCGGTCAGACACCAACCCCATCTCCTTCTCCTCCATCTACTTCTTTCTTCTCCTTTCTCCTTCTCCCTTCTTTTTTCTTATTTCTCCCTTCTCCTTCTCCCTTCTCCCTTCTCCCTTCTCCCTTCTCCCTTCTCTATTTTCATTTCTCCTATTCTCTTCTCCCTTCTTACTTCTTCCTTCTTCCTTCTCCTTTCTCCTTCTCCCTTCTCTATTAACCCTTCCACCGTGCCACCGCCTCTTTCATGGTACTCCACCCTCCACCTTCGCAACATCCTCCGGCCTCCCTCTATTGCTAACTCCAACCGCCTTGGGAGCCAGCTAGATCCATGTTTCTCCCCTCATGCACTAGTTCGACACCGATGAGGGAGGACCGACGCGGCTACGGCCTCCCACCCGAGCTCAGTTCCCGCTTTTTTTTTTAATTTCAAATTTTATCAGTGGCGTGCGATAACCCCACGCGCCATAGATAATTTTTTATATCCCCCCACGCACTAGTAGTACACAAATGAAGATTTATTATATGGCACAGAAGCCAAGACAGAATTTATACTATGAAGAGTACAAAAAATAAGTGAAAACATGGAATAGAAACATAGACAAGAAACGGATGCTGGTTAACGGATGATTAAACATCAGCAGCAAACTAGCTCTAAAAATCTTCTCCTAATCGAAACGGAAAACACCATCCACAACACTCATAATCCCCACATTATTTGCAATAAAATTATCTTCTTCATCTTCCATATCCTCCACAGAAGCGTTCAAGTCCAGGCTAAATGGACGTGATCCCACTCCCTTCTCCGTGACGTGTTCCTTGCAGTTGTGTCTATCGATAATTTGATGATACACCGTAGGGAAGGAAGCAGATGTCCTCCTCGAGCAGGACGCTTCATCTGAGCTTAACACGAAAATAGTGTCTTCCAAGATGACCATGTCGCTGCCATTGGACCCCGTGATTCTCCCGGTGTCAATCAGGTTCTTGATTGCGGTTTCTGATTCATAGTCAAGTTGGTTGATACCGTCAATAAACACAACACGGTGAGGGTTTTCTTGGATGGTTTCGAACAATGTTTTTATCAGAAATACTTTGTCACTGTGTTGTGACCTGCTTTTCGTCTCGAGGGCGAGGTTGCTTGTGTCGCTGGAGCTGTCCACGACCTTCACCAAGGAAAGCTCGGTATAGGAACCAAATATGAGCTTTGAGAGTTCCTTGGCCATTGCCTTTTTGGTGTGGAAATCTTTCCCTCGGAAGATCAACCAAGTCGTCGAACAGGTCAGGCTACTCGCCCTCCTCATCAGGCCAGATCGGCACAAGAGTATGGTGCATGCTATGTCGGGGATGATATCCTGGTGCTGTGCGACGTGCAGCTCAAGCGCCTCGCACATAATCTTAAAATTGTTGGCGGAGAGCTCTGCGAACATTTGTTGCCGGAAGGTAGGCTGCAATGCCGATGTTACAACATTAGTTTGCAAAAGGCAAGTATAGGCTATTTATACTCGTGGATTCTAATTCCTGGACCATGCATTTTCCGCTTTAAAAAAATTGAAACCTCTTACATACATGTACCTGAATATTTTTTTTCTGGGATTCAAGGATTGCATCTTGGTGATGGTGGAGCCACGATGGAAGGCTGGCCCTCTCTGTGGTTACCCCGGACTGGCCAACGAAGGACGGCAACACCTCTCTTGGTTTTCCTTGGCTTGCACTGCCCCTAGTTGATGTCAAATGTTAGAAGTTGGATAGCCCAATCCCTTCAGAAATCAGAATATCCAGCATGCATGCATGGACGCATGGACGCAATGAAATATTTGGCTGACTGACATAGGTTACATATATGCATGTCCATATTTCTCCTACTCCATCTAGGGAACAGAGGACAATGTAATAGATAATGCAAGCTTATAGAATATGACGGGCTTCCATTTTACATTTAAAAATAGAATATTAATCGGTATATATATATAAATTCTATTTATGCACACACACACGCACGCACACATACATGCATATGCTATGTAATTTATGCAGTTGAAGTTGGAGTGACATGCTGCTAAATTAAATTCAGCACTTATTATGGAATTAGGCTAGACCAAACATTTCATTTACTAATTGATACTCCCTCTGTTTCGGTTTACAAGTCCTACGCGTATATCTAGATTATCAATTTGACCTATATAATTTAAATTATATAATATAAAAATTATATCATTGGAAAATACAAAGTCTAAAGTTTTCGATGATATATTTTTTATAATATATACATCATACTAAGTTGCTCAATTTGGCGACATATAACTACGCGTAGGACTTATAAACCGAAACAGAGGGAGTAGTAAACTTGAAAACGTGCAGGTTATAAATGAGTAGTATTCTCTCTGTTTAGAAGTATATAAGATGTTTTAGGTTTGTAAACAAAATGTATCTAGACACCATTTAGTGTGTACATTCATTTGAGATAATGAATGTGATACGTTAGCTTCATTAAACTAAAACAACTTATATTTCCAAACGGAGGAAGTACTCGTTAATGCATGTGAGTTAATGCATGTGAGTCAAGCGAGGCGATGCAAAGCTAATGTATCTAGTGAGATAATTAAAGAATGTGGCACTACCCTACCCGCTGAGGCAGATGATGTTTGTGGCAACTGGTCTGTCGAGTACATGACAGACGACTGTCCCACCAGAGGATGGCTGCGCAGGACTGGCCGGGTTTGAGTGCTGGACGACGTTGGGCTTAACCTGGGAAGCGGAGGCCGCCTTGAGCATGGCACGGTGGACGCTCGGGTCGTCGAGCAGGGAGGTGACGAGTTGCTGCAGTTCGATCTTGACAGCGGTCACCTTCCGCCGCCTGCGCCGTCGAACTCTTCCCGTCAGAATCGTCTTGGCGCGCCTCAGCACGGCGGCGAGTGCGTTGGATAGATGAAGCGGGGCAGCGCCGCCAACAGGGCACGCAACCGGCGGGATGCGGGCGAGTGCCTCATCCAAGGACACCTTGAGGTCGTTGTGCCGGATCGGGTGGCCAGAGAGCCGGAGGAGGCCGCCGGTCGCCCGCGTGGAGGAGATTATGGCGCTGGCGACGTGGAGCGGGGTCACGACCGCGTGCCCGAGACGGCTCGCCAGGCTCCCCGCCTCCCGCACGGTGGCAGACGCGTCCTCCACCACGGCTTCGAGCAGCATTGGGTAACTGCGATTTCGCATATCGATCCAGCCGGGCGCGCGCGATAGCTAAGCTAGCTAGCTAGCTAGTCTGGTGTCTAGATCTTCTGACGGTGCCCTGCAGTGATGCATGTAAACCGCGCTGATATATGCATGGCGGCCCGCCGGAGAGATTTTGCCGCTCTGTACCTTGGATCTCAATTTACACCATGTATGTTGCCGTGCCCGTACGTCGGTACGTCAGGATGAGAGATACGACGTGATGCATGGCAGTACCTACAAAACTAATGGTCGTATATATAGGACTCAACGTACTAGCTTGAAGAGTAGATATGGGGTGTAAATTACATTGTACATGGGTTCTACACTTCAACTGTGTTGACGACGACATATTTTTTTTTACTATCCGTCATTTTTACCAAATGACATTAGTGGAAAAGAGGCCTTCTGTTCGGCGCCGAACCAGGCACCCGTCCCGGCTTCTTACGGGCCGGGACTAGTGCGAGCACTAGTCCCGATTCGTAACATCACTAGTCCTGATTCGTAACATCACTAGTAGAAAACAGACCTTTCGTCCAGGCCATTAGTGCCGGTTGTGGCTGGTGTGGGGACTAATAGCCCGGCCGGACGGCCCAAGCCACCCAGAATCATAGGCCCCGGCCCGTTAGACCCCATTAGTCCCGCTCGGAGACACAAACCGGGATTAAAGGGCCCTGGCACTGCCGCTCGCTGGGGGCACCCTCTTTAGTCCCAGTTTGTATCTCCAACCGGGACTAGTGGTCTGGCCCTATATATATGCACAGCTCCCTCCTCTTCTCAACTGTTTTTTTCATGGTGGGAGAGAGTGTTGTTGTGCTATTTTTTTCTTGTTCATACATATGCACTAGAGGTGTTCGGTGAAATGTCCATTAGAGCGATACGAGTTTAGGTCACACAAGACAGACATGATATGAGGTGCCCGAGCCACACTTAAGTTTTCTCATCTTTGTTTCCAAGTGTAATAAAAGGTTAGCAACTATTTTCTCGTTAAACCATGCGGTACTAATTTTAGCATAGTGATTACGTTTGACATATATTTGTACGATACAGATGAGCCATCCATGTATGTACGGTGAGAAGGCGTGCGTTCTTTTCGAGTTGTGGCCGAGGAGAACAAGCGACGGGATGGTTTTATGTGTTGTCCATGTGTTGACTGTAGGAATGAGAAGGCTCACATTTCCACAAGAGTCATTCAGAGCCACCTGCTTCGGTCTGGTTTTATGTCTGGCTATAATGTTTGGACCAAACATGGAGAAAGAGGGGTTGTGATGGAAGACGGCGATGAAGAAGAGAACGATGATGACAACTACCGATCTATGTTCCCTGAATACGCTGATACCACAATGGAAGACAATGAAGAAGGAGGTGAAGATCGGGAATCAGACCGGCCCGCTGATGATCTTGGTCGGATCATTTCTGATGCAAAGCGACACTGCGACACAGAAAAGGAGAGGTTGCAGTTTGAGCAGATGTTACAGGACCACAACAAATTGTTGTACCCAAGTTGTGAAGATGGCGAGAAGAAGCTGGGTAGCACACTGGAATTGCTGAAGTGGAAGGCAGAGACCGGTGTGACTGACTCAGGATTAGAGAAGTTGCTGGTACTCATGAAGAGGTTGCTTCCAAGAAATAACGAATTGCCCGCCAGTACATACGAAGCAAAGAAGCTCGTCTGCCCTCTAGGATTAGATGTGCAGAAGATACATGCGTGCCCTAATGACTGCATCCTCTACCGCGGTGAGAAGTACGAGAATTTGGATAAATGCCCGGTATGCACTGCATTGCGGTATAAAATCAGAAAAGATGACCCTGGTGATGTTGATGGCGAGCCACCCAGGAAGAGGGTTCCTACCAAGGTGATGTGGTATGCTCCTATAATATCATGATTGAAACGTTTGTTCAGAAACAAAGAGCATGCCAAGTTGTTGCGATGGCACATGGAAGAACGTAAGAAAGACGGGATGGTCGACAGTGGAGAAAAATCGAGAGAGACTTCCCGAACTTTGCTGGTGACGCAAGAAACTTATGATTTGGTCTAAGTACAGATAACATGAATCCTTTTGGGAAGCAGAGCTGCAGTCACAGCACCTGGCCCGTCACTCCATGTATCTACAACCTTCCTCCTTAGTTGTGCATGAAGCGGAAGTTCATTATGATGCCAGTGCTCATCCAAGGCCCGAAGTAACCCGGCAACGACATTGATGTGTACCTAAGGCCATTAGTTGATAAACTTTTACAGTTGTGGGCCGAACCAGGTTTACGTGTGTGGCATGAGCACAAACAAGAGCCATTCGACCTACGAGCGTTGCTATTCGTAACCATCAACGATTGGCCTGCTCTTAGTAACATCTCAGGACAGACGGACAAGGGATATAATGCATGCACACACTATTTATATGAGACTGGAAGTATATATCTGGATAAATCTAGGAAGAATGTATACCCGTACAATCGTTGTTTTCTTACGCCCAGACATCCCTTAAGAAAAAAAAAGGCAAGCATTTTGATGGCGAGGCAGATCACCGGAAGAAGCCTGCCTCTCGTACTGGTGTTGATGTATTTGGTATGGTCAAGGATTTAAATGTAATATTTGAAATGGGTCCCGGAGGACAACCTGTTCCGAAAGACGCCGACGGACGCGCACTCGTGTGGAAGAAGAAATCTATATTTTGGGAGCTACCCTATTGGGAAGTCCATGAGGTCCTCTCTACAATCAACGTGATGCACCTGACGGAGAATCTTTGCGTGAATATTCTAGGCTTCTTGGGCTTGTATGGGAAGTCAAAAGATACACCGGAAGCACGGAAGGACCATCAACATCATAAAGGACAAGACATCAAGCATCCAGGGCAGTTTCAAAGGCCTGCCAGCTATGCTCTTACAAAGGAAGAGAAGGAAATCTTTTTTGAAGTCCTTTTCAGTATCAAGGTCCCGTTTGGCTTTTCGTCTAACACAAAGGGAATAGTAAATATGAAAGAGAAAAAATTCCAAAACCTAAAGTCCCATGACTGCCACGTGCTTATGACGCAATTGTTTCCGGTTGCATTCACGGAGAAAAAAATGTTCGGCTGGCCATTGTGAAGGTATATGCATTCCTCAATGCAATTTCTCAGGAGGTAATCGATCCAGAAAGTCTATCAGGGTTACAGATTGATGTGGTCCAATGTCTGGTCAGCTTCGAGTTGTTGTACCCTCCATCTTTCTTCAATATTATGACGCACCTCCTAGTTCACCTAGTCGAAGAGATTACAATTCTCGGTCATGTGTTTCTACACAATATGTTACCCTTCGAAAGGTTCATGGGAGTCTTTAAGAAATATGTTCATAACCGTGCTAGGCCAGAAGTAAGCATATCCAAGGGCTATGGAACAGAGGAGGTCACTGAGTTTTGTGTTAACTTTGTTCCTGACCTTAAGCCGATTGGTGTTCCTGAATCTCGGTATGGGGGAAAACAATGGTATGTATGGACCGGGATTCTTTCAATAAAGCACACTACACAATTCCACCTTGGTGGCTCCGTATATCGAGAAACACAAGATTATTGTATGCTCAGAAAACCCGGGGAAGCCTGACTCCTCGATTAAAGTGGAACACGAGGACACTTTCGGCAGTTGGTTGCAGAAACATATCATGAATAACAACACTGTTGAATATCAGCTGTACTTGTTAGCACGGTTACCATCTTCGACTATATGTATTTTCCAAGGTACGAGATAAATGGTAATATATTTTACACGATCGGCCAAGATAAAAAGAGCACCAACGAAAACAGTGGTCTCCTCTTTGATGCAACAGATGACAATGTGCAGAAGGACACATATTATGGGTACATAGAAGAGATATGGGAACTTGAGTATGGACCTACTTTTAAGGTCCCTTTGTTTCGGTGCAATTGGGTCAAGATGACAGGAGGAGGGTCACATGTAGACGAAAAGTATGGCATGACAACAGTGGATCTCAAAAATCTTGCGTACATGGACAAACCATGCGTCCTAGTCAACTATGTGGCTCAGGTTTTCTATGTGAAGGACATGTCTATGAAACCGAGAAAAAGAAATCAACAAAAAAATACATCGTCCGATGAGCCAAAGCGCCACATAGTTCTTTCAGGGAAAAGAAACATCATGGGAGTGGATGACAAGATAGATATGTCAGAAGATTATAATAAGTTTCATGAAATCTCGCCCTTCAAAGTGAAAATTGACCTAAGCCTCCTGTTAAATGATGAAGATTCTTCATGGCTATAGCGCAGAAGAAAATAACAACACTAGATAGGGATGTTGGTGTAATATATTAAACCTTTTATATAATCATATTCTGAATCATATTGCCGCCGAGTCGACTACAAGGATGGGGGATGGGCATCCTAAAGTAGGTGGCGAGGAACGTGTGTATGTGTGGGTGGACATGACGGCCGCACTATAAATACAGGGAAAGGGCGGGCCAGGCTGGGCCAGGCAGCACTAATAATAGGGGTTGAACCTTTAGTCCCAGTTGGAGAAACCAACCGCGACTGAAGGGATTGCGGCAGGCTGGGCCATGCAGCACTAATAATAGGGGTTGGACCTTTAGTCCTGGATGGAGAAACCAACCGTGACTGATGGGATTGCGGCAGGCTGGGCCAGGCAGCACTAATAATAGGGGTTGAACCTTTAGTCCCGGTTCGAGAAACCAACCGCGACTGAAGGGATTGCGGCAGGCTGGGCAAGACAGCACTAATAATAGGGGGTGAACATTTAGTCCTGGTTGGAGAAACCAACCGCGACTGAAGGGATTGCGGCAGGCTGGGCCAGGCAGCACTAATAATAGGGGTTGGACCTTTAGTCCTGGATGGAGAAACCAACCGCTACTAATGGGATTGCGGCAGGCTGGGCCAGGCAGCACCAATAATAGGGGTTGAACCTTTAGTCCCGGTTCGAGAAACCAACCGCGACTGAAGGGATTGCGGCAGGCTGGGCAAGACAGCACTAATAATAGGGGGTGAACCTTTAGTCCCGGTTGGAGAAACCAACGGCGACTGAAGGGATTGCGGCAGGCTGTGCCAGGCAGCACTTATAATAGGGGTTGAACCTTTAGTCCCGGTTGGATGAACTTTTAGTCCCGGTTGGAGACACCAACCGGGACAAAACATGAGTGAGCACTAATAGTAGGGGTGAGTGTCGACATTATGTCATGGGTGTCGACACTATGTCGAGCTGCCTGTACTATAAAAAGGCCAGTCCTCCACCAAGTTTGAGGCATCTCCAAGATTGATGGTTTGCGAAATTAGGTTAGGTCTCAGGCATATTGATCTAGTTAGAGAAGTTACAAGATGCAAGATGGTCTTCGAAAGTAGGGACACCAGTACGGCCAGTTTCAGGGAGATGCCGCCGGAGCCCAGTCCTCCGGCATCTCCAAGAAACTAGTCATAGAGGCACTCCCTTATATGTGACTGCACGTGTTTGGAGATCAGATCTTCATGGTATGTACGAATCAGGACAACATCTTCATAGTTTGAGAAAGTCATAGTACGAATCAGAAATAAAGGCCCCCCTTTAGTCCTGGTCGAACCATAAAACGAGACTAACACTCAAGACATTTATTAATATTTAAAAACTGAGACTATGGAATCGGGACTAAAGGCCCCCTTTAGTCCAGGTCCAGCCACAAACCGGGACTAACACTCAATACATTTATTAATATTAAAAACTGGGACAAACCAGGACTAGCTAACACTCAGGACTAAAGCCGCCTCCCTTAGTCATAATCATGCCTAGTCCTATAGTACACAGCTTCAGGGTCTTCTTCGTCATCGTCATCGTCACCTGCCACTCCGGGGATCCTCAGCCCAGCCATGGCCACCTGTCGGGAGAAGCCTTGAGGCACAAGAGGGACAGGAACACCTCCAACGCTCAGCATCCAGCCGGCGGGCGGCCGGTAGCCTCATGGGCAAGGGTAGCTTGAGGCACATAGTGCCACGGTCTCCTCGAGGGTCAGAATGTCCCAGTAGGCGCTATCCATTTCTATGATAGTGGAAGGTGTGGATGTGTGCATAACCATGGCGCAATTGACCTATATATAGATGGAAAGGGCAGGAAAACATGGCGGGAAATATCTTCAGTCCCTGTCAGTGTCTACAACTGGGACTAAAAGCTCAGTTCAGAGGAAAGGGCGGAAAAACATGGCGGGAAGCGGTGAGAAATGGCGGAAAATATCTTAATTGTGTCAAGGATAATTTGAATAATAGTTTTTCAATGAAAGATCTTGGCGAAGCAGCTTACATATTAGGCATAAAGATTTATAGAGATAGATCGAGACACCTAATATCATTATCACAAAGTACATATTTGGACAAAGTTCTAAAGAGGTTTGGAATGGAAGATAGCAAGAAAGGGTTCTTGCCCATGTTTCCCAATACGACCTTGAGTAAAACTCAAAGTCCTGCAACAGCAGAAGATAGATAAAGATGAGTAAGACTCCCTGTGCCTCAGCCATAGGATCTATTATGTATGCCATGCTATGTACTAGACCCGATATTGCATATGCTGTTAGTTTGACTAGCAGATATCAAAGTGATCCAAGAGTGGATCATTGGACAACGGTCAAAAACATCCTTAAGTACTTGAGAAGAACTAAGGATATGGTTATTTCTTATGGAGGTGGTGAATAGCTCGTTGTTAATGGTTACACTGATGCTAGTTGGAACACCGATCCGGATGATTCTAAATCTCAATCTAGATACGTATTTACTTTGAATGGTGCAGCAGTTAGCTGGAGGAGTGCAAAGCAAAGCGTTGTGGCGAGATCTTCAACTGAATCGGAATACATAGCTTCTTCGGAGGCTTCACAAGAGTAAATATGGATGAAGGAGTTCATTACAGAGCTCGGTGTGGTTACAAGTGCGCTGGACCCAATGTGTATCTACTGTGATAACATGGGTGCCATAGCCAATGCGCAAGAACTAAGGTCACACAAGAAGCTGAAGCACATCAAGCTATGTTTTCATGCTATTCGGGAGCATGTACAAGATGGTGACATAAAGATTTGCAAAGTACACACATATCTGAATGTGGTAGATCCGTTGACTAAACCTCTCCCGTGGACAAAACATGACCAACACCAAACTGCCATGGGTGTTCGGTATATTACCATGTAATCTAGATTAGTTGACTCTAGTGCAAGTGGGCGACTGTTGGAGATATGCCCTAGAGGCAATAATAAATGTGGTTATTATTATATCTTTGTGTTTATGATAAATGTTTGCATTCATGCTATAATAGTATTAACCGGAAACATTAATACTTGTGCGATTTGTAAACTAAATTAGAGTCCTTGGTAAAGCCTCTTTATAATACTAGATTGTTGGTTAATAGATGATCGTGGTTTCTCGATCATGAACATTGAGATGTTATTAACAACAAGATCATATCATTAGGAGAATGGTATGATGGACATACTCCTATAGATAAGCGTAGCATAAAGATCAAGCCATTTCAATAGTTCGTTTGCTATAAGCTTTCTTATACATAGTAACCTAATTACCATCACCGGAAGGATGCTTTGATGACCCACTATCGAGCATAAATACTCCCTCTTGGAGTCACTAGCAACTACTTGGCCAAGATAACCACTAGGAACAGAGAGCATGCAAGATCACAAACAACACAGACATGATAGAATCATAAGGATAAAACCATTAATCAAACCAACATAATAATCTCAATATCCATCGGATCCCCGCAAACACAACATGCATGATTACAAATAGATTAGATCTTGATCATGAACGGATCTCACAAGATATATACATGAAAGCACAAAGGAGGAGATACAACCATCTGGATACTACATGGACCCATAGTCCAAGGTGGAACTACTCACGAATCATACCGGAGAGAAGGCCTCCGGGATGATCTCCTCTCCGGCAGGGTGCTGAGAAGAACTTTAGATCCCCCTCGATCTAGGGACAATGGTGGTGGCGGCTACAGCCGGTTTCATGGATTTCTGATCGGGTACTCAGGGTTTCCGTATCGGGGGCTTCTTATAGGCGAAGGGGCGAGACCAGGAGGCGGCTAGGGTGCCCAAACCCTAGCCAGGCGCGGGGCTGGGCCCACCCATGCCTAGGGTGGGTCTAGCCTCCTGGCTGGCCTTCCGGGCTCCCATCTGGACTTCTTGTTCCCCACGGAAAGTTATTGACTTTGTCCTTCTTCCCGTCCAATTCCGAGAATATTTATTTACTAACTTTTTTGAAAACAAAAACAGCAGAAAACAGGCATTTGGCACTGTTGCAACTTGTTAATAGGTTAGTACCAGAAAACATGTAAAAAGCACCTCAAAGTGTGGACAAGTAAAGCAAAGTAGTTACTAAACAAGCATGGAGCATCAAAAATTATAGATACGTTTCCAACATATCAGTTCCTTGGGAGTTTTTTTCAAACAAAAACTTTGTGTTTAACAAATGATAGGTAAAAGCTATTTTGAGCAAAGGAAGCCTAAGATACACTAAGCCAAATTCATATAGAAGCTAGAAACTATTATTCTACTAAGGTATCACTAGCCAATACTATTCCAATGTATTGACCCACTGTGGATGTAACTAGTGATGTTGCAGGTTACTCTAATGAGGATTAGTGTTATGAGTCTACACTAAACATGTTTTCTTGTGGCACATGAAGATGAAGACTTTACTTTATTTTGTTAAGTTGAACTCTTGTACTAGCCTATGGCTATGGAGTTGTAAAAGACTATGTTATCTCTCGAATGACGATGTAATAAAGACCTTTGTACCTGTGTACTTCATCTTAAACTGTGGATGCTAGCATTTGATCAAGGGGCTAGCATTGCAATCACAGGGACCTTTACCTTTATAAAGGTGGGGTCTTACAGAAATACATCTGTGTTGGAGGGGTGGGAGGTTCTAAGACCACCATGCCATAATAGGCATCACCCTATTATCCGATGGATCTCGCTGCAAAAAGCCTGATCCACGTTCTCCACTATTGGTACCCTTCGAGGCGGGAACCGGTGCCTTTACAACTCTACCGAGGCACACACCCACAAATGAATTGGGGGCTCCCGTTATGACAACAATCTATCACAAGAACAAGGTTTGTCAATATAAACAAAAGCAAGGATCTAGATATTTGAAAGAAATACTAGATCGGTGATTCTCCAATTGAATGGAGAGGAGATGAAGCGCTTGATTGCAGTAGTTGAATATCGAGTTATCCTCCTTCGATTCCCCAAGGGACGGGGCCTTTGGGTGGATGAAGGTGGAGCTCTCTTGGATGAAGCTTGACGAACAGATCTTGACTTTTTCGAATGAACCAAGAGTTCTGGCAGGAGGGGGAAGGCTGGCTTAAATACCCCCTGCTCAGATCTTGCCATTGGAGAAGTTTGGGAGCGGATTATTCGCCCCCACTAGGGGCAGACTATCCGCCCTGGGGGGAAAATCCGCCGCTGGACGGAAAGTCCAGGGGAACGTCTGCCCCCACTCAGAAGGTGACGCCGATCTTGACTTGGTGAAAATCCTCAAGGGGGCGGATTATCCGCCCCCCTCAAGGGGTGGACTATCCGCCCCTGGGAAACTCCGCCCCAGAGACGGAAAGTCCGGGGGAAACTCTGCCCCCTCTCTGAGCGATGCGCCTAGGAAACCTTTGGGACAGACCCTTGGGGGGGCGGATTATCCAGCCTTGGCCGGAAAATCCGGTACATATTCCGCCCCCATACAGTAGGTTGCGCCCTTTTGAGTTTGGTGAGTGGGGATTATCTGCCCCTGGTAGGGGAGAATTATCTGCCCCCCAAAGACAGTTTCCAACTCCTTTTCAGGATACAGATCTGCAGCACTTCAACACACATTAAATAATCCTTGGTATTGTTATCTAACACACAAAACAGTAGGGATTATGAAATGTTCTTTCAATCTCCCCCTTTTTGGTGTTAGATGACAATACTAGGATTTGCAATGAAACCTCCTAACACCACCTTAAGGAAATGAAAGAGGCTCCCCCTAAATGTGTGCATATTTAAAATTTGCATTTGAATACAAATGCACTCATAATAAAGACAACTAAAACAAGGTGAGTTAGGAAACATAGTCATACCACCAGGATGTGAAAATAGCCAATGTGAATAATGAGAGTATTAGGCTTAAAACACATCCCACCATATTGATGCAATCAATAGATAATTCCATATGCCATCAACAGAATACCATACACCATAGATAAATCCAGAATTCCATACGAATAGTTCCACAATATAAATCCAAATAAGTTTAACGCGAAAAGGGCACAAGCAAGCAAATGAAGGAAACGAATGATAAAGACGCAAATGCTTGCGCGCCCGACCCATGCAAATCCGAGACCTAATAGAACTACTTCTCCCCCTTTGGCATCGAAACACCAAAAAGGAAGAAGAGCGATGCTAGCGCCCCAGAAGATGGTACTACACACTCAAAATTGCAAGAACAAGTCAACTAAAAGCCAAGATTGGGTGTGTTTTCCATAAGAACAAAAGATATGCAAGAAAATCCAAAAAGAGCCAATAGAAACAAACTCTTCTCAAGTAAGAGAGCGGTGGCTGAAGCCACCATGTTGGAGTGCATGGCATGACACCACGAATATGTATCTTGATTTCAAAACCAATGCTCATCGATGACCCACATATCACAAAATGATATTAAGGGAAATGATTTTTCTTGCTTTCGGCATTATAGGGGGAGGGTTAGCCCAATCAATTAGGACCACACTCCCCCTATGACTATGCCCGCATCTAAACCAAATACATGAAGAAGAGTAAGTAAGTATGCAAAGGTAGTCAAGCCAAGCTCCTTGAATCTATGATATTTACCTCATTCCTCAAGTAACAAAATCTTGCTTCATCAAGAGGCTTCGTGAAGATATCAGCAAGTTGGTTCTTTGTGCTCACAAAGGATAGTGCAATATTGCCACAAGCAACATGATCCCGTGAAATTATTGCGAATCTCAATATGTTTTGTTCTTGTGTGCTGCACCAGATTGTAAGCAATTTTGATAGAACTTTCATTGTCACATAAAAGAGGCACTTTGTCACAATTTACACAATATTCCTTTAAAGTTTGCCTCATCCATAATAATTGTGTACAAGCACTTGCAGCAGCAACATACTTAGCTTTGGCGGTTGAGAGTGTTATGCAATTTTGTTTCTTCGAAGACCAACACACTAGAGACCTGCCCAAGAATTGACATCCACCAGAATTTGATTTTTGATCATCTTTGTCACTAGCCTAATCTGAATCAGTGTAACCACATAGAGAGAAACTGTAGCCTTTGGGATACCATAAATCAAAATTTGGGGAATGAACCAACTACCTGAAGATTCTCTTCACCACTACTAAGTGGATTTCTTTAGGAGCGGCTTGGTACCTTGCACACACTCCTACACTCAACATGATATCAGGCCTAGATGCACAAAGGTAAAGGAGAGAGCCGATCATGGATCGGTATACCTTTTGTTCCGCGTCTTTATCCTTTGGATTAAGCTCAAGATGACACTTAGTTTGCATTGGAGTAGCGACGCCATTGAGATCCATCATCTTGAACCTCTTGAGCATGTCTTGGATGTACTTAGCTTGATTAATGAAAGTTCCCTCTCTAAGTTCTTTGATCTTGAATCCAAGAAAGAACCTCAATTCTCCCATCATAGACATCTCAAACATGTCAGTCATAAGCTTTGAAAATTCATCATTAAAATCTTGGTTAGTATAGCCAAAAATAATGTCATCTACATATAGTTGGCATACAAAAAGCTCCCCATTAACCTTCTTAGTAAAAAGAGTGGGATCGATTTTCCCAACTTCGAATCCACGGTCTAACAAAAACTCTTTAAGGTGCTCATACCACGCACGTGGGTCTTGTTTAAGGCCATAGAGCGCCTTATCGAGTTTGTAGACATGGTTCGGAAATTTGGGATCCTCAAATCCTAGGGGTTGCTTGACGTATACCAACTCATGTAGTGGACCATTAAGAAACGCACTCTTAACATCCATTTGCTACAATTTAAAATTATGATGAGCGGCATAGGCAAGAAGGATACAGATGGACTCAAGACGAGCCACATGAGCATAAGTTTCACCAAAATCAATGCCTTCCACTTGAGAGAATCGTTGAGCCACTAGCATTTCTTTATTCCTTACAACAATGCCATTTTCTGAAGGAAATATGCCCTAGAGGCAATCATAGAGATGATGATATTTCATATGTATCCATGAGTTATTGTAATGTTCCTTGAATATCCATATCAGGCAACTTGTATTGATTGGCAATTATGTGAATTGTTTGTGAAACTCTATACTTGTATGGTTATTTAAGAGTTGTCCCTAGTCGGAGTTCATGTGAGGACACACATGAATATTAGACTAGCACATCGATTGGTTGATGACTATGTTTCGCAAGTCATCGACATGGAGATGTCAAACCAATAATGTGGACACATGTTATGAACATGGGGTTGGACTAACCCAACCTGAGACTGGCAATTAGTTGTAGCTATCTCTCTCTCTACACATCATGTACGTTTTGTCCTTAGACCTGAGATTGTCGCATGTACTTGAGATGTGGATCGAGCTACTTTGGGGCTATCAAACGCTGCACCATAACTGGGTAGTTATAAAGGTAGTTTTCGGGTTTGTCCTGAAGCATGCTGCAATGCATGGTCAATCCAGATGGGATTTGCCCCTCTCTACTTAAGAGAGATATCTCTGGGCCCCTCGAGTGATCGGATCCAGAAATGCATGGACGTGCTACATAAGGTTAAGAGTTAACCTAGTAAAGGGATTCCGAATCACGGTATCGAGAAAGGGAGGTCAGCTTGGAGCTAAACCAAATATCATGAGGCAAAGGGAAAGACATGTACTAAACCTTGTGATGGTTCGTCCGATATGATCTTGTATGCGTTTAGGAGTTGGCACGTCTTGCTAGAGGCCGCTACCAACTATTGACAGAATAAGTGTATTCGTGTCATGTCTATACGCATATGAACCTATAGGGTCACACACTTAAGGGGCTGGAAGCCTAATGAGGATTGGATCCGAATTAGACCAGGCTTAGGCTACTAATGGGTTGCTAATGTAGAAGCCCACTAGGGACGCCTATATAAGAGAGGGTGGGGCGAGCTGACTAGGGTTATACCTGATACTTTAGATCATTCCCAGCCGCCACTCCTCACGCGCGGACCTAGCAGTCCGGCGTCTGACGCCTCCACCCTGTACGTGTGGATACCTCGGAGGCGCTGCATCTGTAGCGTTTGGACGAGCCGCACAAGGGGAGCTGCTCGTGGGACGAGGGCAAGGAGGAGACGTGGAACGTCTGCACTGCCTTGACGCGCTTCATCAATTCCGCAACTGCGCGTCTAGTGGTAATCCCGTGATCTATGACAACAGTAATCCTGGTATAGGCGGTAGAATTTTTTTGTTTTGCGCTAGTGTAGCCTACCCGTATCCTTACAGTGGTATCAGAGCCGATGCTGTTCAGTTATAGGTTCGGGATGTTTGCATATGGTGATATGTAGATTGATATGAATGATGTGATCGTTTATATGGCGGTGGTTTAGGATTGATCTATGATCTTGCTTTCCGTGATCGTGATTATGAGGTTGTCGAATGACTTACCCCTACCGATCGGTTTCCGCCATCGGGGTAGACAGTGACACATAAATCCCGTTGAATCACGCGAAGATCAATATGATTGATCGAATCGGAACCTAGATCTAAAATCGGTGTACCGTGATCAAAGGAGTTTGATTGAATCGGGACAGGAGTCGGTTTATGGTAAATTTGATTTGCCGATCAAAATCCTTAAAGAAAATTGTGAAGATACCGCGAGGGGCGCTGCCCCTTCGAACCCCGTAGGGGGAGACCCCCTAGACCCCCCTTAATAGTAGCCCCTTTTGTATCTCGTTAAGCTAACTAGGTGTTGCGATGTCACATGATCCGGTAGAATGCGATTCTATGCATAACTTGTTTTTGCAGGATGTATGTGATCAATATGGCCCATATATGTATGTGATGCATGTATGAAAATTTGCATGACCTGCGTGTCGTGAGTAGGGCAACACGGCTAGATCCATATGTGTTGTCATTTATTGTAATGGCCTGCGTGCCAACTGGTGATGATCCCAATACTATGTAATTTTGATTACTAGCTATTAGGAGTAATAGCTTGTATTAGTTCTTGGAGGACTCATCACTTGGGGGATGGATCACATGGAACATGAAGATGGAGATCATCATGGTGGACAGGTTCTATGGCGATGAAGATCACCATGAGAAAATGGGCCATACCGTGTCACATCTATGTGAATGCTATTCTTATGCGTTTTACTACTATGCATGCTTAGATGATAGAAGTATAACGATCCCTCACAAAGTTTAAGTTAAACCACGGCCTCCCAACCAAACCTTGCACCATCCTATGCCCTGTACAATCGTTGGTGGGCCTATGAAATTAGGGTGCCGCGGTTTTCCTTGGCTGGATGGGTTTGTATCGGATACCTACACGCATAAGGGTTGGTGAAGTTGATAAAGTCATCTTAACAGTTAAGGACCTTGGGGCATAAAGGTTGGGCGCCTAGTTTTGACATAGAGATGTCACCCAACAACAAGAGTCATATGTGATATGATTAGCAAGTGTTGCTTACCAATTTACCTTGTCTTCTAGGAGTGATGCTAAAGCTCACTAGTCGACTTGTTAATTGTGGATCTTGAATCACTTAGTATCAATAGAGGGATATTGATTTAAGTGGGAGTATATGCTATTAAATTGTTTAATATGTTTTACTCTTTCATGGTTACATGGCTTAGTATTTTGCTTGTTTTCTGTTGTAGATGAATGGCACCGAACACTACATCACCTTTTTCTTTGCGTTCTATTCTTGACAAAGATAAACTAAATGGAACAAACTATTCGGACTGGGTCCATAAACTGAGAATGGTTCTCAGTTCGATAAAAGGAAAGTTCGGATACCCCAATCCCGATGAACTCTGGTAATGCATCTGCTGCCCTAAAGAACGCCTACAAGAGAGCATGTGATGATTCTCTTGAGGTTAGCTGCCTTATGCTTGCATGCATGGAACCTGAACTCCAAAAGAAGTTTCAGGATCAGGAAGCGTATGATATGATCATAGCGCTTAAGGACATGTTCCAAGATCAGGCAAGGACTGAGAGGTACAATGTTGCCAATTCCTTTGTCAAATGCAAGCTAGCAGAGGGAGCAGCTGTAGGCCCCCATGTGATCAAAATGGTTGGTTACAGTCAGACTTTGGAAAAGCTTGGTTTTCCACTAGGCCAAGAGTTGGCCACTGACTTCATTTTGGCGTCTCTTCCATCCAGCTATGGGCAGTTCATTTCGAACTACCATATGCATGGTGTGGAGAAGGGCCTTAATGAATTATGTGGGATGCTTAAAACAACAGAAAGTGACATGAAGAAGTGTGCAGGGCATAGCCATGTGATGGCTATGCAGAACAAGCCTAGCTTCAAGAAAAAGGGTACTTCTTGGAAGAAGAAGGGCAATGCTAAGGATACGATCCCTAAGTCTGCACCCAAGCAAAAGGCTGGACCTATAGAAGACACTGAGTGCTTCTTTTGTCATGAACATGGCCACTGGAAGAGAAACCATAGCAAGTACCAGGCTTCTTTGAAGAAGAGTGGAAGTAAGAGTACTTCCCACTCAGGTACGCTTGTTGTAAATGTTGTGGACATTCTTCTCGCTGATTCCTATGTTAACTCTTGGGTATTTGATACCGGATCGGTTGCTCATATTTGCAATTCGATGCAGGGGCTAATAAGGACTAGAGAAGTGCAGAAAGGCGAAGTGGATTTTCGCGTCGGAAATAAAGCAAGGGTTGCTGCATTGTTCGTCGGCGACATGCAACTTTACCTTCCGTCAGGATTTATTATGGAGTTGAATAATTGTTATTACATTCCAAGTATGGGTCGAAACATTTTATCACCTTCATGTTTGATGAGGGATGGTTATTCATTCGCGAGTGCAAACAATGGTTGTGTAATCTCTAAGAATGATATGTTTATGGCTAATGCTCCCATTGTGAATGTGTTATTTATTTTAAATCTTGATGATGCATGTGTTTACAATGTTAGTGCTAAAAGGCTTCGGCCTAATGATTTGAGTCCTACCTATTTATGGCATTGTCGTTTGGGGCATATAAGTGAAAAGCACATGAAGAAGCTCCATGGTTATGGTCTTCTAACTTCGTTTGATTTTGAATCATACGAGACATGTCAGGCTTGTTTACTTGGAAAGATGACCAAGTCACCTTTTTCGGGTTTACCCGAGAGAGCGACAGACTTGTTGGAACTCATACATACTGATGTATGTGGGCCAATGAGCACGACAGCTAGAGGAGGATATCACTACTTCATTACTTTCACTGATGATTTCAGTAGATATGGTTATGTCTACTTGATGAGGCATAAGTCTGAAACTTTTGAAAAGTTCAAGGAGTTTCAGAGTGAACTAGAGAATCAACGTGGCAATAAAATAAAGGCCTTGCGATCTGATCGTGGAGGTGAATATTTGAGTCACGAATTTAGCGATCATCTTAAGAGTTGCGGAATTGTTCCACAACTTACGCCGCCCGGAACGCCTCAAAGAAACGGGGTCTCCAAACGACGCAATCGAACTTTGTTGGACATGGTTCGATCGATGATGAGCCAGTCGTATTTACCATTATCATTTTGGGGTTACGCTCTAGAAACGACAGCTTTCACACTTAATAGAGTACCATCTAAATCCGTAGTTAAGACACCATATGAGATGTGGACTGGAAAGAATCCCAGTTTGTCTTTTCTAAAGATTTGGGGTTGTGATGCATTTTTCAAGCGACTTCAGTAGGACAAGATAACACCCAAATTGGATAAGTGCATTTTCGTGGGATATCCAAGGGAAACCTTAGGGTATTACTTCTACAATCGAGAGGATGGCAAAGTGTTTGTCGCTCATAGCGGTGTTTTCCTAGAGAAAGAGTTTCTCACAAAGGGAACAAGTGGAAGGTCAGTGCAACTTGAAGAAGTTCAAGATGAGCCAGTTGGGGATGCTTCTAAGAGTGATGCTATTGTAGCAGAACAAGTTGAGGAACCTGTGGCAACAGAAGCACCACAACCACGAAGGTCGGCGAGGCTCCGCGAAGCGCGGGAATTATTATTGATAGACAATGATGAGCCTGCGACCTATGCAGAAGCGATGGTGGACCTAGACTCTGAGAAATGGCTGATCGCATTGAGATCTGAGATAGAGTCCATGGGCGACAATCAAGTTTGGAACTTGGTTGATCTGCCTGATGGTTTTAAATCCATCGAGTGCAAATGGATCTATAAGAAGAACATTGATATGGATGGAAATGTTCACATCCATAAAGCTCGACTTGTTGCAAAAGGTTTTCGACAAGTTCAAGGAGTTGACTACGACGAGACTTTCTCGCCTATAGCGATGCTTAAATCTATACGGATAATTCTAGCCATTATTGCACATTTCGACTATGAAATATGGCATATGGATGTCAAGACGGTTTTTCTAAATGGAATCCTAACAGAGGACGTGTATATGATGCAGCCCGAAGGTTTTGTCGATCCAAACAATGCTGGAAAGGTATGCAAACTTCTAAAGTCCATTTATGGGATGAAGCAAGCATCTCGGAGTTGGAACATTCGATTTGATGAAGTTGTAAAGGAGTTTGGATTCATCAAAAACGAACAAGAACCTTGTGTTTACAAGAAAGAAAGAGGGAGAGTGCTGGTATTTCTAATCTTATATGTAGATGACATATTGCTGATTGGAAATGACATTCCTATGCTCGAGTCTGTTAAGACCTCATTGAAAAATAGTTTTTCAATGAAGGACTTAGGAGAAGCGGCATATATTCTGGGCATCAAGATCTATAGAGATAGATCAAGGAGGCTAATTGGATTAAGCCAGAGTACATACATTGACAAAGTGTTGAAACGGTTCAGCATGGAAGAGGCTAAGAAGGGGTTCTTGCGCATGTCTCACGACATAAAACTCAGCAAGACTCAGTGTCCTTCGACTACTGATGAGCGTGAGCGCATGAGTAGGGTTCCATATGCTTCGGCTATTGGATCCATTATGTATGCAATGATATGTACTCGCCCAGATGTTTCCTATGCTCTAAGTGTTACGAGCAGATACCAGGCCGATCCAGGTGAAGGTCATCAGACAATGGTAAAGAACATCCTTAAGTACTTGAAAAGGACTAAGGATGTGTTCCTAGTTTATGGAGGTGAGGATGAACTCAGTGTAAGGGGTTACATAGATGCGAGTTACCTAAATGACTCAGATGATTCGAAATCGCAATCAGGTTATGTGTTTGTCATGAATGGTGGTGCTGTGAGCTGGAAAAGTTCCAAGCAAGATACAGTGACGTCCTCTTCAACAGAAGCTGAATATATTGCTGCCTCGGAGGCTGTAAAGGAAGCTGTTTGGATTAGGAATTTCCTGATTGCTCTCGGTGTGGTTCAGGGCGCGTCCAATCCCTTGGATGTTTATTGTGACAACAATGGTGCTATTGCACAGGCCAAGGAACCTAGACAGCACCAGAAGAACAAATATATTCGCATGTGTTACCATCAGATTCGAGAGTTTGTTGAGGATGGTAGTGTCATGATATGCAAAATACATACGGACTCAAATGTTGCTGATCCGTTGACTAAGCCTCTCCCGCAGCCCGCGCATGAAGCGCACACAAGAGCAATTGGTATTAAATACATTTTAGATTGACTCTAGTGCAAGTGGGAGACTGAAGGAAATATTCCCTAGAGGAAATCATAGAGATGATGATATTTAATATGTATCCATGAGTTATTGTAATGTTCCTTGAATATCCATATCAGGCAACTTGTATTGATTGGCAATTATGTGAATTGTTTGTGAAACTCTATACTTGTATGGTTATTTAAGAGTTGTCCCTAGTCGGAGTTCATGTGAGGACACACGTGAATATTAGACTAGCACATCGATTGGTTGATGACTATGTTTCGCAAGTCATAGACATGGAGATGTCAAACCAATGATGTGGACACATGTTATGAACATGGGGTTGGACTGACCCAACCTGAGACTGGCAATTAGTTGCGGTTCTCTCTCTCTACACATCGTGTACGTTTTGTCCTTAGACCTGAGATTGTTGCATGTACTTGAGATGCGGATCGACCTACTTTGGGGCTATCAAACGCTGCACCGTAACTGGGTAGTTATAAAGGTAGTTTTCGGGTTTGTCCTGAAGCATGCTGCAAGGCATGGTCAATCAAGATGGGATTTGCCCCTCTCTACTTGAGAGAGATATCTCTGGGCCCCTCGAGTGATCGGATCTAGAAATGCATGGCCGTGCTACATAAGGTTAAGATTTAACCTAGTAAAGGGATTCCTAATCACGGTACCAAGAAAGGGAGGTTAGCTTGGTGCTAGACCAAATATCGTGAGGCAAAGGGAAAGACATGTACTAAACCTTGTGATGGTTCGTCCGATATGATCTTGTATGCGTTTAGGAATTGGAACGTCTTGCTAGAGGCCGCTACCAAATATTGACATAACAAGTGTATTCGTGTCATGTCTATACGCATATGAACCTATAGGGTCACACACTTAAGGGGCTGGAAGCCTAATGAGGATTGAATCCGAATTAGACCAGGCTTAGGCTACTAATGGGCTGCTAATGTAGAAGCCCACTAGGGATGCCTATATAAGAGAGGGTGGGTCGAGCTGACCAGGGTTAGACCTGATACTTTAGATCATTCCCAGCCGCCACTCCTCACGCCTGTGTCGCGCGCGTGGACCTAGCAGTCCGGCGTCTGACGCTTCCAGCCTGTACGTGTGGATACCTCGGAGGCGCTGCATCTGTAGCGTTTGGACGAGCCGCGCAAGGGGAGCTCCTCGTGGGACGAGGGCAAGGAGGAGACGTGGAACGACTGCACTGCCTTGACACGCTTAATCAATTCCGCAACTGCGCGTCTAGTGGTAATCGTGTGATCTATGCCAACTGTAATCCTGGTATACGCGGTAGACTTTTTTTGTTTTGCGCTAGTGTAGCCTACCCGTATCCTTACATTTTCATCTTGTTTGTTCTTGAAAAACCAACTTGGTGTCGATAACATTGCGGCATTCTTCGGGTTTCTCTACGAGCTTCCAAACCTTGTTGCGCTCGAAGTTATTTAGCTCTTCATGCGTTGCAACCACCCAATCAGGATCTTCAAGAGCATCAAAGACCTTCTTTGGTTCAACCATTGAAATATGTGTTTGATGATCACAGAAGCTAGCAAGTTATCTTCTAGTAGACACTCTTCTTCTTAGATCACCTAAAACTTTGTCAAGAGTGTGGCCCCTTAACTCAAGATCTCGATCAGCACGAGCTTTACGACGAGCATCAATTTCCTTATTGTTTCTTAATGGAGTTAATTCAGTACTTGGATCCTTATCTTGGCCACTACCCTGCCCTTGGTCTTGATCTGAGATGATAATAGGAGACTGGTGCTAAACTTGTTCTTCAGGGCCGGGCAATCCGCCCCTGGGTGGGGCCGGACTATACGGCCTGAGAGAAGCGGCTGCATTTTCTTCGTCCTGAACAACCCTGGTGGAACTTGGAGATCCAGGGCTGGATAATCCTCCCCTTGGGGCCCTAGAATCCGGCCTGGGATTTTCTTGACTGGTTTGCTCTTCATGATGTCCCCTGGAGCAAGTTGGAGTGCCAGGGGCGGACTGTCCGCCCCTTGGAGGGGGCGGATAATCCGGCCTAGGACTATCATTTTTCCCAGAAGACGGGTGATCTTCAGGAGGTTGTGGTGTTGGTGTAGAGGTATCTCCAGCAGTAGGGGCTTGTTGATTTTGTGTAGATGAGGGCTCCACTTGAGTGGAGCATTTTCCTTCCCGATCCGCCACAAGGGGTTCCTCAATGAGGAGGAAAAATCCCACGCCCATTCTTCTTATGGCATCTTGGGGTATTTCAACATCTGGATGACAAACATCAACTTTCCCCACATGGGAGACATCATTTTCATCGAATTCCACACTACAAGATTATACAACAATTGCGGAGATCTTGTTGTAAACTCTATAAGTGTGGGATTCGGCACCATAACCAACAAAAATATCTTCTAAAGCCTTAGACTCAAATTTAGACAAGCGACCCCCTTTGATGAGAAATAAACACTTACAACCGAATACCCGGAAGTATGAAATGTTGTGCTTGTTACCGGTAAGTTTTTCATACGGAGTTTTGTCCAAGATCTTGCGGATATAGAGCCGATTTGATGAGTGACAAGCGGTGGCCATGGCTTCATCCCAAAAGTTATAAGGAGACATGAATTTAGTCAACATTGATCTATCCATGTCCATCAAAGTGCGGTTCTTCCTCTCAGCTACACCATTTTGTTTAGGGTTGTACGCAGTGGAATATTGATGTCTTATCCCCTCTTCACTTAGAAATTCAATGACAGTTTGTTGAGTCTCACTCTTTAGCTTGAAGAAATAGACCCAAGTGTATCTTGACTAGTCATCAACTATCACCAAGCAATATTTCTTTCCACCGAGGCTAGCATGAAATGGAGGACCAAATAGATCCACATGAAGTAACTCCAAGATCCTCTTTGAGGAGACGATAGTTTTCCTCTTGTGGGGAGAGTCATGCATTTTGCCTTCAACACAAGCCCTACAAACACGATCTTTGGCAAATGAAACATTGTCTTTTAGTCCAAGGATGTGGCCACCCTTGTGAAGACTTTGCAAAGTTCTCATGTTGACATGGGCAAAACGGCGATGCCATAGCCAACCCACGTCAGCCTTTCCGAATAAGCACATCGGACCCAAAGTGGTTTTCCCCAAAAATTCCACCATATACAGTTCATTTTCGACATACCCAACGAAAGCGACCTGTATAGACTTGCTCCACAAGAGTACCACTAAATCACCATCAATGAAAACAACAAAGCCCATCTTACCAAGGGCACGAACAAAAAGTAAGTTGTAACCGAGGGTCTCAACAAGCATGTGCCGTGAGGGGGATTTCTTCTCGCCGGAGTTGGAGTTCACGGTAGAGGGGGAGTGGAGAGGCTGAGAGCGTGGGCCACGAGACAACGAGGGTGCCGGCTTTTATAGGCCGAAGTGGGCGGCCAGGGCGGGAGGGGTGTAGCGGCATGGGCGGGAAAAGGGGAAACAACGGGAAGTTATTGCCCGGTTGTCCGTCACGGGAGCCAAGGAGGTGGTGGCGCACCATTAGTGCGACACGCAGTCGACGAGACGGACAGTTATTGCCCGGCGGTCCGTCGCTAGTGCCAAGACGGAAGGATGACAACGACTCGGCTTCAGTCGCTGACTAGGTGGATCCACGCGCCGAGCCTTTTTTCGCCAAATTCGCTTTGTCCGGCATTCCTAGGGCATTCTCAGCGCTCTAGGATTGGCCTGGGAACTCTGGACCAAACTTGGTCCAAATCCAGGTGAAACCGGCGTCCTAAGAACGTGACTAGGCCAATTTTCGATGTCCGAACAAAAAACCGCCCTAGAAACGGGCTGCTGGAACCCGAGTGAAAATGCTCTTACCCCTAGAACTGAGAGGAACCAAGACCAATATTTGGGAGGCTCTAGGGCATGTACAAGGGAGCACGTACTCTCCTAAATCTCCATATCAACTAGAGAAGCCGTCGTACAATATATTATATATCTCTAACTTTCATCCAGAAAAATGGGGGAAAACCGGTCTTATTCGCACTAGGTTGTCGTGGTGACCTCGAGTACCACGGGAGATGACACGCTCGGAGACGCCCTCGAGGGGCGATCATGGCGGTTCCCCGGCGTTCCTCGGCTCGTGCCGTCCACGTCGCGTGGAATTCGAGCCGTCCAGACCTGGCACTGTTCCGACCCCTCCCCCTGTTCATCGGAAACGCGTCGGAGGGTTCGGACAGGGCCCACTTCCCCTCAGGGAGGGCGGCGTACGGGAGTTACCTGCATTCACTATCACCGTTCCCCTTCTGACCCACTCCACCACCCGTCCGACCACCTCATTTTTGCCGCTCTCGACTCCGCCCTTGCGCTCGCCGCTCTCAGCTCCTACCTCGCTTGCGACCTCGCCTTCTCCGTGCTCGACAATGCCATCGCCCCCGTCCCTGCTGTGGCTTCGCCGCCTTCCACTGGTGAGGAATCTCGCGGCGCGGCGTCTGACCCTGGCGATTCCAGTCTATGGAGGGGAGGATGAGCCGGGTAGCGGCTCGGCTCCTTGCGGGGCGGAGATTGGAGGGCTTCTCGGAGAGATTGAGGCGCCAGGATGTTCCTCCCCTGATTACTGGAGCCGTCCTCCTCCAGGCAGTAGATTGGGGGGAAAAGGACTTCGACAAGCTCGCCATGCAAGAGAAAATCTCGCGCCCCTGATGCCGGTCTCTGGTTCATCGACTCCTTCTTCGACCCCGCCGGCCTTGACAAGGGGATTGGGGAGGAGTCAGTGTGCTGGCAAGCGTGCGGTGGGACACCCCCACAAGTTCGACATCGACGTCTCCAGTCCCGTTCAAGCCCGTCGCGGGAAAACAAGTGCCCCTACGGGGGTGGGGAAGAGGAAGCGTGGTTGCCCTCGCGGATCTATGAGCAGGAGTATGGCTTCACTGTTGGGTCCATCGTCATCAACGCCGGGAGACACGGCCATCTTCTCCATTCCCCTGCACCCAGAGCAGGGGAGGTTCTCGTTTCGGGATGCGCTGGCAGCGGCAACCCTGGTGGCGCTCAGGCGAGACTCGGTCAACGTGGGGGATGTGATGTGCGCCCACCTGGAGGAGGGACAAGACAGGTGACGAACACCTCGACGCTCGGCCCAAAGCCACCTGGTCTTGCTTCGACGCTCACGTGTGCTGGCATGGAGGAAGAAGCTGACATGGCCTGGAGTTTTTCTTCGGACAAATGTGGGAAGACGAAGATACCCCTCCTATGGTTTGGTTGGCTACTTCTACACCACCCTCCCTTCGTGTCTGGATCCAGAAACAGCTCGTCCAGTCCCGTTCATTTGCGTCGGCGGACTGCTTCCCCCTCTCTCCAGATGATGAGCCAGATCTAAGCTCCACTCTCTCTCTTAGTGCTGAGATTTGGTCTATCCATCCAAACCCACTGTTCAAGCAGATTCTGGAGGTTTGCAATATGGCTGAGAAGGGTAGAGGCAGGGGAAGAGGTCGTGGTGGCAACAACAAGGGGGAGCAATGGCCGCAGCAGCAGCCACCTCAACAACCTCCTCCTTTTGGTTTTGGTTACCAGCATCCTCCCATGCCACAGCAAGCTCAGATGATGCCTCCACAATATGGGTCTTATCCTCCTTTTAGTTTCCCTCCTTGGCAATTTGGTCAGCCCAATCCTGCTTTCCAGGGGCAGTTCACTGTGCCCTGGCAACAACCCCCTCCTGGTTTTGCTGGCCAGTGGATGCCTCCCCAGCAGGTTGTGCAAACTTCCACTCAAAAGCCTCAGGGGAGCAGATCTTCTCAATCTGGGAAGAACCAAAGGCAGAAAGTTAAGGAAGTCAGTAAGGGTGATGATGCTAAGCCTGTGGAGGGTGATCAACAGTCTGTTCCCTCTGATTCTGGGGTTGGAGTTCAAGATAAGCTGGATATCTATACAGAAGTCATTTGCTACAACTATGGGGAGCCAGGACATCACAAAGCTGCTTGTTCCTCACCCAGAATTTGCTTCATTTGTAGCTCTTTAGATCATGAAGTTGGAGCTTGTCCAGTGAAAAAACAGCCTCAGCAGATTGCTAAGTTTGTTGGAAGTGCAGCTTCAGGTCTGGGGTTTTATCATATTGAGCTGCCTTACATGACCTCTGAAGCTGTCCCTCCAAAAAACATTGGTCTGGTGTATGTTGATCAGGGGAGCATCTCTAAAGAGGAATTCTATCAGAATCTTGCTGCTGTTTATAGAACCAATTGTCCTTGGCAGATCAGATGCCTTGATGAATGGTCCTTCCTGGTGAAATTTCCACCTCACCTCAAAGTTGAGGAGATTGCTGGTTATCCTAGCTTTGGGCTGCCTAAGGAAGGTGTTTTTGTTAAGGTGCATGTCTAGAATGGGGCATTGGACTATTATGCTGAGCTGCAGGATGTTTGGCTTCAAATTAAGGGTCTGAATCAAGCCTAGTGCAAATGGCCAACTCTTATGCAGTTTGTCACAGCCTTTGGCATCATGCAAGATGTTGACTGGTATGGCATGTTCAGATCCTTCTATGAAACAGTTAGAGTTAAGATCAAGTGTAGGGACCACACTAGGATTCCTGCCTCCAGAATCTTTGAGGTTAATGGAGTCCTTTTCCAAATTCACTTTGCTGTGGAAGGACCTACAAGTGTGGTCAATGTTGAAGATGAGGACCCTGATAACATTCATCCTCCTAACCCTGATGAACATGAGGACCAGCTTGAGGATCAACCCCCTGAAGCCAAAAAAGGATCTGATAAGATGGATACTGATGCCAGTCAGAGTGGGGATAAGTCCTCCACTACTCCCACCCAGCAGAAAAGCAAAGACCCAGGAAGCTCAAAACAGAGGTCATTGGCTGCTTTGGCTGATAAGATCCAGGAGGTTGTTAGTTGTTATGGTATCAACAGCCCTATGCCTGTTTGCTCTAGCAAGCTTGTTCCTATTGTTGATGAGGATTCCATGGCAAAAACCAAGGTTCTGGATTGGATGCAGGGCATGCACACTGAGGATGCCTGTGTCAACCTTATCCAAGAAATGGAGTTAGCCAATGAAAACTCCTTTTACTATGAGGATCCAGATATGGAGCTTAGCCAAGAGGACCTGGTGCATCAAGATCCTGAAAAAGGGAATGCCAAAATGCAAGAGAAGAAAAGCAAGTGGGGGCCTGTTATTGGTACAAGACAAAGTGCTAGGTTTGCTGACAAAGAAGGGAAGACTATGCTGCAGAAGGCTCAAGAGATTACCATGAAGAGGAATCTGGAAAAAACTACTGCTGCTTCTTCCAAATTGAAAGGTATTGCTCAACAAAATCCCTTCAATACTATTGCTACTAGTAATCTCGTTCTGATGGCTAACACTGTTGGTGTTGTCATCCCTAGTCTTGAGGAATGCTCTTCAGTTATCTCTGTTCATAGTAATAATGCCCTGCCTTCTTCCTCTGTTTCAATTTCTCCTAGTAGTCCACTAGCTGTAGAAAGTTATGAGGAAGATTTCCCTGATGCTATGGGTTGGTTTCTAGTTGGTAAACATAGGCGGGGCAAGCACCCCAAGAAAAACAATCTTAAATGAATTGTGTCTTCTGGAATCCTAGGGGGATTCAAGCCCCTGGTAGAAAAACTGCACTTATAGACCTTTTTCAAAGACACATGCTCATTATGTTGGTTTCCAAGAAACTAAGAAAGAAACCATTTCCTGCAACTACTTGAATTCTCTAGTAGGAAATAGGATGTTTTATTGGAAAGATCTTCCTGCTGTTGGTTCTGCTGGAGGCATTGTGGTAGGAGTAGATTTGGATTTCTTT
Organism: Avena insularis; assembly: GCA_023614405.1. Taxonomy (NCBI): domain Eukaryota; kingdom Viridiplantae; phylum Streptophyta; class Magnoliopsida; order Poales; family Poaceae; genus Avena; species Avena insularis. The sequence goes on from CM042691.1 coordinate 16,687,575, forward strand.
GAAGTAATTAGTTGGAAAGTTTGTAATTTTTCTGTCTCTGTAGTTGTCAGGCTGAAGGCCAAAGACACTATAATTAGGATTGTCACTGTCTATGGTTCTTCTTATGAGGACAAGAAGGAAGAGTTTATCTCTGAACTACATAGTCTGTTTGTTGATTACTCTGGTCACACAATCATTGGGGGGACTTTAATTTGGTTAGATTTCAGTGTGACAAGAGTAATGGCAATATTGATCATAAATGGAGTGATAAGTTTAATGCTTGGGTTGATATTTGGAGCTTGCTTGAAGTTAAGCTCAGTAATAGGAAATTTACCTAGGGGAACAATAGAGAAAACCAGATTATGTCTAACATTGACAGGGTTTTCTGTAGTGTTGAGATTGATCAAATGTTTCCCCTTGCTGCCATTAGGGCTTTACCTAGGCTGGGTAGTGACCACACCCCCATTCTGTGGGAATCAGGGTGTGATGTCAGGCCCAAATCTGCCACCTATAAATTTGAAAAGTGGTGGCTCTTGAGAAGTGACTTTAAAACTCTTGCCATTGCCAACTGGTCCTTGCCCACTAGGGGCAAAATTGCAGTTGATATCTGGCAAATGAAAGTTAGGAGATTTAGGTCTTGGTTTAAAGGTTGGAGCAAGAATATTGAATCTGAACTTAGGAACCTTAAGAAAGACCTCATGGAGGAATATGATTTGCTTGACATCAATGCTGAATCTTCAGAACTCTCTACTAAAGAACAGGCTAGACTTAAACAAATATATTCTAAAATGAATTTGCTTTGGTTAAAAGAGGAAGTCAAAGAAAAACAAAGGTCTAGAGATAGGGATATCAAAGAGGGGGATAGAAATACTGCCTATTTTCATGCTGTGTCTAATCAGAGGAGGAGGAAAATGCTTGTACACTCCCTTGATGGGCCTGATGGACCTGTTCAAGATGAGAGTGCTATGATGCAAATTGCTACCTCCTTTTATAAGGACCTCTTCAGAAAGGAGGAACCCTCTGGTTGCACTCTTTCTGATGATTTCTTTTCCCCCAATGAAAAGATTTCCGATTCACCAAATCAGGCTCTGGAAGTCCCTTTCAATGAGGAGGAAGTCAAACAAGCTGTGTTTGGATCCTACTCTGATGGGGCTCCAGGTCCTGATGGTCTTCCTTTTATTTTTTATCAGCACTTTTGGGAAACTGTTAAGCCTGACCTTATGGCTATGTTTACTGATTTTCATCAAAATAGGTTGGATATTTACAGACTGAATTTTGCTATTCTGACTCTTATTCCCAAAGAGCCTGAAGCTAGCAATATGAAAAAATTCAGACCTATTAGTTTACTTAATTGTGTCTTTAAGATTTTCACTAAAGTTTTAACAAATCGTTTAGCTTTACTTATGAATTCTATAACTTCCTGCAATCAATCTGCTTTTATCAAAGGTAGGTTTATCTTAGAAAGTGTTGTTACTGCTCATGAAGTTATCCATTCTATCTCTCATGGTAAGAACCAGGGCCTTGTAATTAAATTAGACTATGAAAAAGCCTTTGATAAAGTTGATTTGGACTTCCTCCTTGATCTCCTGGCTAAAAGAGGCTTTAGTCCCACTATTATTTCCTGGATTAGAGCCATTACTCATGGAGGGTCTGTGGGGGTCAAACTTAATGATTCCATTGGGGATTTCTTTGTTACTGGCAAAGGTCCTAGGCAAGGAGACCCCATTTCCCCCCTTTTGTTTAATCTGGGGGTGGATGTCCTAACTAGGATGCTTATTAAAGCATATAGTGCTAATTTGATTAAAGGCCTCTGCTCTGACTTATACCCTGGGGGGTCATTTGTTTGCAGTATGCTGATGACACCATCCTTTTTTCTGACAACAGCCCTTACTTTGCTACCAACTTCAAATGGGTACTAACATGTTTTGAACAAGTGTCTGGGATGAAGATTAATTACTCCAAAAGTGAGTTCATCCCAATAGGGCTGGAGGACTCTGATGTTGCTCTTTATTCTAATATTCTGGGGTGTGCTGTTGGCCATTTCCCCATTAAATATTTAGGTATCAATTTACACTATGAGAAGCTTAGAAGGGAGGATATCCAACCTCTTATTGATAAAATCCTTAAAAGGATAGCTGGTTGGAGAGGGAAGTTACTCTCATATGCAGCTAGAGTGATTCTCATTAAAACCTGCTTAGCTAGTATCCCTGTCTATTTGCTCTCCTTTTTTAAGTTTCCCAAATGGGCATTAGATCTCATTAACTCCCAGATGGCTAACTACCTTTGGAATGATTTTGAGGGTCATAGGAAACTGCATTTAGCTAGTTGGAAACTAGTTTGTAGAAATAAGGAGTTTGGAGGCCTGGGGATCCCTGACCTTGCTAATGTGAATTTGGCTCTCCTTGGGTCTTGGATAAAAAGATATACCAAGGATGATGGTAAGATCTGGAGGTCTATAGTTGACTCCAAATATGATACTTGCAACCCCAACATTTTTTGTAGTAGGCAAGTTAGGGTGTCTCAATTCTGGAAGGGGGTCCTTTGGGCCATTAATAGTGTTAAATTTGGTTACAGATGGCAAATTGGGGATGGTTCTCAAGTCAGGTTCTGGGAAGACACCTGGTTTGGAACTTCCCCTTTGGCTGTGCAATTCTTTGAAATTTATGTCATTTGTAATGAGCACAACAAAACTGTTCAGCAGATTTGAGATGGCTCTTCTCTTAGGCTTACATTTAGGAGGAACTTTAATGGTAATCTGCCAAGTCAGTGGCTTGAACTGGAGGAAATTGCTTCTGGTATTTCCTTTAATTCCAATACTGATGCCTTGATTTGGCAATATTAAGTTAAGGGAGTTTACTCCACTACTTCCCTTTATGCTATCATAAATTTTGGGGGTGTTATTCCCATTTATATTCCTGCTGTTTGGAAGCTTCATGCCCCACCTAGGGTCCACATCTTCCTTTGATTATTAGCTCATAACAAGTTAATGACTAGAGACAACCTAAAAAAAGACATCTGAATAAACCTGAGGATTGTGTTTTCTGTTCTGAAAATGAGTCTATTGACCATCTCTTCTTCCAGTGTTTGGTTGCAAAACAGGTTTGGAACATCATCTCCCAATTTTTTTTCTTGTCTATTGGAAATGATTACCTGTCTGTAGCTAAGAACTGGATTTTGAACAAAAAGCATGTTGTTCTTAATTCAGTGTGTTCAGTTGTTCTTTGGGGTCTCTGGAAATTCAGGAATGATCTAATATTTAATGGTCTTCCCTGGATGAACTTACACCAGGTGCTGGGGAAGATTTTGACCTCAGTAAGACACTGGAGGCTGATTTTCAAGGAGGAGATGTTGGAAAAGGTGGAGGAGTTCTGCACTCACCTCTCCAAGATTCTGGCCTCATCGTTCGATCTGATGAGTGGCTGAGCAGGAGTGCTGAAGCTGAAGGGGAGAATCTTTCTGAACCATCGTCGCCAGCGAACAAAAGAGTTGCATGGCTGGGGACCTGGGCTACACCAACCTCCACACTGGCAGCAGCTGTGTTTCCCTCTCCCCCTCTGTAACTCTTTATTAGGCTGGCACTCTCTGTTAGCTGGGATGTCCCTGTGTGGCTCCCCCCTGCTTTACTATCTGTTTTAGTTGCTAGTTTTGCGTTAAATCTCTTTTACTGTAAGATGTGACTTTGTGATGAACCTGAGTTTTCACTCCAGGTTTCGTTGATTTATCAATGGAACCGGGGACGGGGTCCCTGTTGATCTAAAAAACTTTCATCCATAGCAACTAAAGAAAGTTAACAATTTTTAGTATGAAATTGTGTTGTTAAGAGAAGACATAAGGTACAACTAAAAAAAGCTAAGAGAAGGCAACCGCTTTATTCTTCATTTCCCCTTTTTTAATTAATTAAGAAAAAATCTAACGTTGCGGTTATAAAGGAAGGCTGACTTCGTGTCCTTAGAGTTAGCTATTGTGTAGCAAATAAGACATGCGTTTCCATTTTCACTACTCCTCCGTTCCACATAAAAGTGCACATATTAGGCTGATTATAGTGCAAGTAATTTCGAGAGTAACTAAGAGTTCAACTCGTACCAATGCAAGATAAGTCTATCGTCTAATAAATGATACTTTGCATGACACCGTTTATATGTTACTCTCCCCTATAAAGGTGTAACATATTCCCTCTGTCCGCAAATAAGTATACATCTAGCTTTGTCCTAAGTCAAAAGTAGTAAAGTTTGACTAAGAAAAATAAACCAATGTTTATAACACTAAATTGGTGCCATTAAATTTGTTTTTAAATTTAGTTTCATAATATAACAATTCTATGTAATATATGTTATTATATTTATCTATAAGGTTAGTCAAATTTAATAAAGTTTGACTTGGAAAAAAGCTAGAATATACTTATTTGCGGATGGAGCCAGTAGAGTAATAACTTGTGTATATTACTAGTTTATGTTACTCTCAACTATGATCAGCCTTAAGAATCATTCAATCTTAAACTCTCACTTTCTATACACATAAGCATTTAATTTAAGAGTACGGCAGAGCATTAGTGAGAGCCAAGCCCCAATAGAAACAAACATAGGTATCCTTTCATTAAATTATTGTCGCATAAACAAAAATATTGATTTGGACTCTTAGTTACCCACCAGCCTAAGTTGATTGATTGAGCTGTTGACTAGCGCGAGAACAATCAACTCTGTAGGGTCAGACACAGTAATTATATGGCCAGTCACATTAAGCTTGTAGAACATGGATTCGCCACTGACTCAGAACCAGGGAAGTAGACCAGGCAAGTAGGTTCTCACTACTGTTTGGACTTTCAATGCGGGTCGATGACACGTACTACCCTGCAAGTTATGTATCCTCCACCGGCCTAAACAGTTCTTATACCGTGCGCGGTAAGTGCTGCCCGATTAAAAAGACGTGGATCGACATCGGCCTTGTCAGGTGTAGCAGTGGGGCAAATGCATTGACGACCCAACGGCTGTGTCCCACTCTCCCATCAAATATTTGGTAGGGAAGAAAATCACTGCCGCTTGGTAGGACTGGTCGGTCTTTGTCCTCACGGCTGATACATAATATCTTAGCACGTTATCGTATGATTTATAAATTTATAAGAGACAATCTTTTTGATGAAATTTTATCTTCCAGGTTGTATTTTAATGTAATGGTTCTGCTTCGATACAAGCATTTGATTCGTTCTTCAAATCTTCTTGTCTATGATTATGTGGAAGTTGTGTATCTTATGTCTAAGAGTCATAGTTGGGAGTAACACGTCCTAATATCATGTTTCTTTTACTAGTATATATTATCACCTTCATATATTAGGTACTAGTAATGTATGTATAATATCATTAAAGACATCATTTATTATGGTATAAACTATTCTCATCTACTAGGTATAAACTAGTTCTAAAAGTAGCAAAATCAATGTGCGGTAGACTAGTCTGATTTTAACATGGTAGCTTATGAGTTAGGATAGCGAGACTTGGTCGACGTCAACTCGGTAAAAGATGGATTCTAAATTGGAGGAGTTTACTTTTTCCGCATGCATATAAAAACTCAAACACACAACCTGTCCGAATGGTGGATAACTTATGTCTTATCTGGTGGGTAACTTACATAGTATGACCTGGATAACTTACGTGTTACGTATGTATAATATTTTGACCGAAAAAAGGTTGCCGAAACATATTAAGTGGGATATAGTTTTGAATATCTCATCGAAAATAGTCCAACGGAGAAAATTGATACTTAATGAGACAACTGGTTTGACCTTTAAAGTATTTTAAATTTCAGTATTTTGTATTTAATGTCAACAACGTAAATCAATTTGTCTTTTAGTACCTTTATGCAATAGCCGCCTCCTGTCTTTGCCATTTTCTCTCGATTTCGCATGGCTGCAAAGGCTCCCTCGCGTGAACGCGCATTCAGACAACTGCGGTCGGAATCCCGCCAGATTTATTGAACTACTGGCCGTTCTAAACATAGTAAAATCCAAAATATAACATGTAGCATTTCTAGTGTATAATTTTTGTTTATATGTTTTGTTAATCAAATTAAAAATCTAGTTATCCATGCATGACTTATATTCATAAATGGAGGGAGTAGTCAAGCCAATGGTCTACTGTTTGAGGTGAGTTTCTATAGGCCCTTCGTACGGAAGTTGTTATAATCGCAACAAGCAAATAAGGAAGAACCAAAAGGACATCACAGCACGAGGACACATCACTAGTGCACACGTATGCCTCTAACACCGGTTCGCAAATGCCTCTAACACCGGTTATCGAACCGCTATTGCGGTTTCGGTGTTAGATCCTCCCCTCTAACACCGGTTCTTATACGAACCACTGTTAAAGGGTGGCGCACGTGGGGGCTCTGTTGCGGCAGGGAAATAGCCTAAATCTCTGCCGCGGCAGAGTTTCGCCGCCGCCCCGTTTTGGGCGGATTTAAACGGCGGCGGGGACGGGGGGGGGATCGATCTAGAGAGGTATACACATACATCGTCGGTACATACTGTCAACACCCGGATTTTTATGCCATACATCGCAATCCAGGATTACCATTTTTGCGAGACATAACAGATTGGTACCATAGTTCATCATCCATTACAAACCATACATAAGGTCTTACAACAAATAAAGGATCTCATGATCCAGTCTTAATACAATCATAGCTGTGGAATAACGTAATAATAACGGTAGCGTGGGAAAATCTCCATTTTCATGATCACAGGCAATGCTGACGATGGGAGATGATCCTAGTTGTCGTAACCTTCCTGCGGTCCATCCTCCTGATAGTCCCCTTCATAGTCTAACAACGGGAATAGCCAGGGACAAAGGCATGAGTACTCTTTATGTACTCGTAAACTAAGACTAACAAGTGAAGTGGTTTTGAGTAGGAAATACTAAGATCTAGGTTGTTTTGCAAAAAGGCCATATTTACCTTAACTGAGTTCAGAAGCAAAGAAAGCTAGTTGAACGATTTATAACACCTAAGTGGAAACTTGAATTTTCATATCACAACCCTGTTGTGGTCAAGTCAAAGTCATGATTCATTTCACAAGGTATTTTGAAAACATCTGAGAACGGAACAGTATGGCCACTCCGTCTATCCATAACAGCGGACGCGGCTATTCGAATAGTTTGACACTCTGCAGAGGTGGTACACTTTCACCACAATATTCGATACATCCATCAGGAACAATCTTGAATTCACCATACTCAGTATGCGGATAATCAATCCTAACCTTTGAATTACACGCCCTAGTATAGGCACATCTCCTATGAGTTTGGCCTTCCAAGCATCACCAACTGTCATCTTGGGAACTGCATAGGTGGACAATCTTCACAAGGTAGCCTCAGCTCAAACCTTGGCCGCAAGGAAACCCATACTAAGGTATATAAATTTCCAGTCAAGCCCTACCCAAATTTCGGGTATTGTGGTTGTACGATAAAATTAGAATTGTATCGCATCCAGACATCCATCAGTTTTATAAAGGGCTAAGGCTCATGCCTCAACATTTTCATCATCAAAATCATCTGGTGTTAAAGAACACATGTCAAAACATTTCAGTAGAATGACTCATCATTCTAAGGTTTTCATAATCATTTTAACCAAGTATTCTCATCTAAAGTGATCAAGTTTTATGCTTAGCAATAGAATCTACAAGTGGGGGTAAACACTAATGAGGGGTGGTAATCAAGTGTGAATGATCTAAGTTCAATCTCATGCCTTAGGATGACATCAAGATTTGTCTATCTTAGGCCAAGTTTTATGCTCATTATGCTACCTTAAATAATCTTTCTAACATCTACCATTCACTAAGTAATCTCAAATAGAAAGCTTTGATAATGAAATAAAAATGACTAAGTTTGCAAGTAAAACTAGGATTGGGTATCATCAATTTGTATAATCAAGGCATGCCTAATGTATTGCATATATTATCTTGTAGGTGTAAGCTTGCAAGTAAGACTTGCATGGTTTAGATTAGCTTGCTAAGATAGTAGCTTGCTATGTTAACTTGTATAGTGAGGCTTGCCTTGTGCAGAGCAGTGGTTGAAGTTCTCCTCGGCTTCTTCCTCGTAGTATACTCCTTCCTCCTCGTATCCTTGGTCGGTACTAGCCTCTATAAATAGATACGAGGTACACAATCACCAAACAATTCTTAACTACTCTATTTAGCATACAAAGCTTCACACTAGATGATCTAGCATTATCACTATTATCACAAGGATTAAGGCAATAGTTTTATTTATTTTATTTTAGAAAAGTAATTTCTACTCATTGAAAAACGACATAAGATTTAATATTTTCCAACTAAAACATGGAATCATGTTGACACATATCAGCACCACATATTTCAGTACTTGGAAATATAATTTAAAGTGGTGTCACAATTTAATAAGGATTAAACTTTCACTACCGCGGAAAGGCTTATAGCCTCCAGGTGGTTAGTGACGGGCAAAAATATGCATGTCACTAGTAACGGGCAAGAATAAGTCTGTCACTAGTACGAAACACTAGTGACAGGCACATACAATTGACTATCACTAATACCTTTTTGAGGAGGCTGACTGAACCGAATAATTATTTAGTGACAGGCATCTATAAATGCCTGTCACTAAGAATACTATGAGTAGTGACAGGGCCAACATCGGCCAGTCACTAGTATTTTTTGTGAGGACCGGCTAAAAAGAATAATTTATTAGTGACAGGCATCTATAAAAGTCTGTCACTGATAATGTCTTCACAATTGTTGTTGTTTCGATCTATCCCTGTTTTTCATTCCCGCCACTCAGCGAATTCCGGCAAATGAACCCAACGCAGGAATTGGTATGCTCACTAAGTTTTGCTCCAGCTGACATGTATCTGTATTAAACAACGAACAAAAATTTAGTCTCTCTTGGAGATGGAGTTAATCATTTCTTTTCTTCTTATTTAATCAATTAGGTGCTCGATGTTGATTTTATACTCTCATTGAAGAGAAAATTGAATTTGCATTGTGCTGGTGATAATGACTTACGATTTTGTTTATGTAAATATTTCTATAGATCTTATAAAATTGTTCAGTAATGATTTTGTTCGTGTGCGTCCTAATTTCAGTTTGCTGGAGGAAACAAATGTGCCACTGATGTATGAGAGATGAATGTATCAGGTATTTTCCTTTCTAAGGAGTGTATCAAAGAGTTTATTCAGTACAACGTGATCCTTTTTGAATATCATTTTAATACTTGTGGGTTGTGGATTCATGTAGGTTTTCATTTGTTCATTCAACATCATATAATGATAATCTTTAACTGTTGCACTGGATTTTGGTTACTGGTTTCTTGAGGTCGTTTATAGACAAGCACTGCTATCAACCTCCTCCACCAGCTGGATGTCATCCCCTGATGCTAACCACTCCATCATGTTGGTTCGGCATAATCCTTGATGAAGCTATTCCTGTTAGGAAGTTGGGCTTACCCAAAGAAAAAGTGGTCTGCCCCGACTCAATTTTTAGGTAAGAAAGAAAGTGGTATAATCTGTCTTGAGCTTCTGCCCTGTGTAAACTTGAGTATAGTAATGTCGGGCTATATTGCTACTACTACTTTTAATTTTGAGCTTCTGCCCCACCATGTGTATGATGCAATAAGTCGGTGTCTGATGTTTTTGTTTATTATACTACTTTTTTGGTTATCCATAATCTGTGCACTGTATGGATGCAAGCCGTCCGTCCGGTGGATGAGGCGGACATACTGCTAGCTAGAGCATGGAATGAATTTTTTTAAAATTAGTGAGTATGTGATTAAGTGATTAACAAACCAGTTGGATTAGGCGGACATGCATGGAACATCTAACAGACGTCCGCCTATCGTCCCTACTGCACCGTATCATTATCCTTCTTTGTATACTCATAGTATAATAATACTAGTTGTTCATCTGTGGTACCAACCTGGAGTGCTCACAATTATATGCTCATTTTCTTGTGTATCAGGTTAAGCATGGCATCAGTGTCCTGTGCGATTTAGGATTCAGGTCCATACAAGGAAGACATAATGAAAGAATTTGCCCCAGATCGAGATGATGAAAAAGTAGAACAGTGAAAAGAACTTGCAACTATGTATGGCCATAATACATGTACTGTGGTGCTAATTTTTTGGAGTTCAAACCGCTCGCTAGATGACTCATCAAACTATTCTTCCTTATTGTATGATAGATTGCAAGTTTTTATGCTAGTTTGTTAGCTATGCAAATATAATGTCATATTGGTTTATATGTGTATCATTGGTACAATATTTTTTTGTGTTATCCAATGGTAAGAAAATCGGTAATCGTTAACTGCTCGGTTGGCTTGGGAGTAGCGACTAATCGGAAATCGGACGATTAACTGATTTAATCGGTCGACTATTAATCGGTGCAACCTATAAAAATTAGCACCTGAAATACGTATTAATCCTATTGCACCTCAACCATCTACCCTATTAAGGGTAGCCTTAAGCTCCCAGATGAGATCCTCAAGGTGCTCGAGCTCTTGTATCTTAGGTCTGGTCGGCAACTATGAGGAACTAGTCAACAACGACAAGGAACTGGTTGGTGATGGCAGAAATCAAGCTCCTGGAGGCAGGGATCGAGCGGGAGCTTCGCAAAACCTACTTCATTGGGGTGGGCTAGCGGATGGATGGGCGATATGTGGTGATAATTTTGCAACTTTTTTGACCAAGTGTAGTGGTTAATCGGGAACATACCTAGTAATCAGAGTGTTAGACCTATTAATCGGGCTAAACGATTAATACAAACGATTAGTGGTAATTGACACGGTCAGGTCTCTAGTAGCGATTAATCGTCCTATTAATCGCTGATTCGGCCTAGTTTTTGAACAGTGGTGTTATCCGAAATATTTGTGAAAAATGTATTTTATATTCTTATTACATCTTATTGTGCTATCTGAAATATTCCTAAAAAATGCATTTAATTTTTTTATTACCGAAATTCAACCCAGTGACGGGCAAGATAATGGGCATGTCACTAAAAAACCCACAGGTCTATGGCCTTTGATCACAACCAGTGACATGCATCTCTTTTAGTTGTCACTAGTATACGCATACTAGTGACAAGCATGTGTAAATGCTTGTCACTAGAGCACATACTAGTGACAGACAAGTGCCTGTCACTAGTAGCCTCATACTAGTGACTAGTCATCAGTGACAGGCGCTTTTCCTGTCACTAATGGCCATTTTGAGCCTGTCACTGATAACCTATTCTGCAGTAGTGTTTTATTTTAATTAAATAAAGTGATTAGAAATGCCTATGGGGCATTGTTTTATTACTTATCCATTATTTATGCAAGTAAACCTAGATCTTTTTATATATTCTGAAAAGTCTTGTTAAATGTAATGTTTAAGAGTTGGAATCAACTCAAAAGATTTTATGGTTGAATTTTGAAAAATGTTTGAATGCAGAAAAGCTTCTTCCTTGTTATTTTTACTATAGGTGATATACAAATCCAAATGATTTAACGAGCTTGGATTAAGAATTTCAGTACCTTCCTAATAAAATTAGTTTCATGCAATTTGGTTTAGTGAATCTCTCTGAATTGATTTTTGAATCATAAGGCAGTACTAGGTTTTGAACTAAATTGAAAAATCTAAATTTAAACTAACTGGGTTGCGTGAAAGTGTTACTGGGCCGGCCCACGACGCACAGCATGCGCGCGGGTGGATTTAAGTGGTTGTCCCCACCAGTCAGCGAGACAGGGGTGTGCGAAGGGGTACGGGGCAATCTAGACCGTGCGATCAACATCTAATCTAACGGCTGGGGCTTGTCGTCTCCATCGGGCAGCACCGACGAGACTGAACCCTAGTACGGCCAGTGGGGGCCTGTGGGGGCTCACCGGGGCTCAGGCGAGGGTCGGCGATGGGGGCGAACGATGAAGTCGACGACGGCGAAACTCCTGGTACCGGTGGATCCTCCTAGGGCGGCTCCAATCGACAGCGCCTCTTCTGCTCCTCCGCGGCAGACTCCGGCAAAATTCCGGCGACCTGCTGCTCGCCTTGCTCCGTGGATAAGGGGGGGTGGTTCTGAGAGAGAGGGGAGTGAGATGGTGTGCTGAAATCGAACAGGGGTGGCCTCTATTTATAGTGCAGCGAGGGGACCGAAGGGCATGGGTGGAGCTTGTCGTGGTCGTTTGCACAGCGAGATAATGACATGGCTCGGGGTAGGGGACGGTGTTGTGTTCCTTGGCGATGCTCAATGGAATGGTGGAGAGGCGTGGGGTGGTGCAATTTTGTCGGAACGTTGCGACGCTCTGGGCAGATCCGACGGGCATTTTAATGGCGCACGGGCTCTCCTGGTCGCGCGGCGACTAACGGGCATGTCCTGGCGGTTCCTGGGGCGGTGGTGATCACGCCTTTTTCACTGTCGAAAAGCGGCGCTGGCGCGCTCTCGGCATGCTTATAGAGAGGCTAGGCACGCTCGGTCTGAGTGGTCCAGGGGCTGGCAGTGCTTGGGCATTGGACAGGGGGTGGCGGTGGACAGTGGTATGTGTCCCAGACAAGGTTGGCGAGGCTAGGGAATCTTCTAGCTTGTTGTCGACCATGGGGGGGCCATTTGGGCTCGGGCATGCTCACCATTGATGACAATGTCAAGCTTACAGTGAGCTAGGGCTAGTTAATTTAGTTTGATTATCTACTGAGAGGGTGATGTGAGATGGAGGGGAGACAAGTTAGGCACAAACACTGCTCACTATAGTGTTTGATGTTTTGTTTGATTTGTGTTTACAAGGTGTTTGATGAAATGGCCGAAAGCGATTTGAATTTGAATTTTTGGATGTAAATCGGTGGGTGTACTAGTCACATAATAGGTAGTCTCTGGTTGCTTGGAATGGTCAAGGTGCACTGGTTTGGTTAGTTTTTGAGAATTGGTGATCTTCCCATATGATATAGATTCAATTTTGAATTGTCATTTGAATCAATTTGCCAAATGTTTCTGTGAGTTTACAAGGTGGGCTTGGGTTCACTTTTACTTGGTCTAGAAAGGGGTGAAAAGAAATGGAATTGTTTCTGTTTGAAATCTTGGACTAGAAACACTCAAAGTGGTCTAGTGAGCAAGATTGGCAAAAAATGACCATTAGCTCATTTTGTTTGTTTTTGAATTTCCCTTGATTTATTTCTGCTTGGATTTGATTTAGATGTTGTTTTCATCTTTAAACCCTTACTTGCTATTCACAACAATCACAGAAGTCCATTTGTGCATTCATACAATCATCAAATACACACATGCATTCATAATGATTTTAATTAACAAAAGTTTTTGTTAACCCTAATTTTGGTGGTTGGAATTTGATAATCCTTGATCAGTATTTTTGGGATGTTACAAACCTTCCCTCCTTAAATAAAATCTCATCCCAAGATTTTATAAAGAAGAAAAAGAAAACTAGGATTTAAAGAGACCGGGAAACTCCGTCTTGATGTAATCTTCTTATTCCCATGTAGCTTCTTTAGTGTGGTTGCTCCACTGGATCTTGAGAAATTTGATGCTTTGGGTCCTGGTGGTTCTAAAATCTTCCTCCAAAATACGGATGGGTACTTTGGGATACGTCATGTCATCGTTGATCTCTATGGTTTGGTGATCAATGTTCTTGAAAACCTCAGTCTTCTCCAGGACATCTAGGAATTTGCGAAGTAACGATATATGGAACACATTATGCACTACTGACATCTCCTCCGGTAGTTCCAATTGATATGATACTTCTCCTCGACAATTCAAAATCTTGAAGGGTCCAATATATCTGGGGGCCAACTTTCCTTTGAGCTGGAAATGTTGCATTCCTTTCAAAGGCGACACTTTGAGATACACAAAATCTCCGATATTAAAAGCGAGGTATCGACGTCTCTTGTCGGCATAACTCATCTGTCTGGATTGGGCGGTCTTGAGGTGCTCACGAATCTTGTGAACTTTATCTTCTGCTTCCCGTAGGATGTCAGGTCCGATAATCTGACTCTCTCCTACTTCTGACCAATTCAAAGGGGTACGGCACTTCCTTCCATAAATGAATTCAAATGGGGCCATTTGCAAACTGGCTTGATAACTGTTGTTGTAAGAAAATTCTGCAAATGGCAGACAATCTTCCCATTTAGATCCATACTCTAACACATAGGCTCTCAAACATATCTTCGAGTATTTGATTTACTCACTCCATGTGTCCATCGGTCTGAGGGTGACAAGCTGTGCTGAAATCTCGAGCTAAATTGAGTTCCTGGATCCGACATGATGTTCTTGGTGACTTTGTGCAAACTGATGATTCTAGCAATGTACAACTCTGCTAGCTTCGAGCTCTGGTAAGTGGTCTTTTACTGGTAAGAAATGGGCGAATTTGGACAATCTATAAACTATGACCCAAATAGAGTCATTTCCCCTACTAGATGTAGGCAATCTGGTGATAAAATCCATTCCTACGGAATCCCATTTCCATTCCGGAATCTGTAATGGTTGCAACAGTCCTGCGGGTCTCTGATGTCCCTCCTTGAATCTCTGACAGATATTACACTTGGCTATGTAGCTTCTGATTTCTCTCTTCATCTTATGCCACCAAAATTGCTCCTTCAGATCCTGATACATCTTCGTTCCTCCGGGGTGGATAGAATAAAGGGTATCATGGGCCTCTTTCAAAATAGTTTGCTTTAACTCGGAATCTGCTGGTACACAGAGACGTCCTTTGTACCACAAAACTCCTTCTTTATCCTCGGTGAATCCGGGTACTTTGCCTGTACCGATACGACGTTTGATTCCGTCGATACTAGCATTTCCTTTCTGCGCTTCCTTGATCTCACTGATCAAAGTGGGCTGAAGTTCTATGGTATCCAAAAATCCTTCACTAACTAGTTCCATTCTAAAATCTTCCAACTCCTTGTGCAGACTTGGTTGCTCCATCAGAATCATGGAGTTCAAGCGGCACGACAATCTGCTAAGGGCATCTGCTACCACATTGGCTTTACCGGGGTGATAGTGGATGTCCAGATCATAATCCTTGATTAGCTCTATCCATATCCTCTGCCTCATATTCAGCTCCTTATGCGTGAAAATATACTTCAGGCTCTTGTGATCCGAATAAATCTCACAACGGTTTCCCATAAGGTAATGCCTCCATGCCTTCAGGGCTAGAACTACAACTGCTAGTTCAAGGACATGGGTAGGATAATTCTGCTCATGCTGCTTCAGTTGTCGGGATAGTAAGATATTACTTTGCCTTCTTGCATAATCACACATCCGAGACCGATCTTGGATGCGTCACAATACACATCAAAGGGTTTCGTGATATCCGGCATGATCAAGATTGGGGCTGAAATCAATCTCTTCTTGAGTTCTTGAAAACTCGCTTCACATTTGTCAATCCATTAGAACTTCTTATCCTTCTTCAACAATTGGGTCATGGGTCTTGCGATGCTGGAGAATCCTTCTACGAACTTGCGGTAATATCCCGCTCATCCGAGAAATGCATGAACTTGGGTTTGAGTGGTTGGGGCTTGCCAATCTTCAACACCCTTCACCTTTGCAGGGTCAACGGCAATCCCTTCGGCTTATACAATATGTCCGAGGAATCCTACCTCCTCTAACCAGAATTCACATTTGCTAAACTTGGCATACAACTGATGCTCCCTAAGGGTTCCAAGGATGGTCCTCAGGTGTAGCTCATGTTCTTCTTCTGGTTTGGAATAGATCAGAATGTCATCGATGAAAACAACGAGAAACTTATCCAGGAAGTCCATAAAAATCTTATTCATGAGGTTCATGAAATAAGCGGGGGCATTTGTTAATCCAAAAGACATGACAGTATACTCATATACTCCATATCTGGTGGTAAAGGCAGTATTTGGAATACCTCTGCGCAAATCTTGAGTTGATGATAACCAGTTCTAAGATCAATCTTAGAAAATACTTTGGCACCAGTCAAAAGGTCAAAAAAATCTTATATATTCGGCAGTGGGTACTTGTTCTTTATGGTGACATCATTCGACTTCCGATAATCTGTACACAAACGGTTACTTCCATCTTTCTTGTCCACAAATAAAACAGGTGATCTCCATGGCGAAGCACTTGGTTGAATCAATCCTATCTCCAGCATATCATCGAGTTGCTTCTTCAGCTCCACTAATTCAGACGGGTTCATACTATATGGTCTCTGGGCTATGGGTCCGGTTCTAGGGATTAGTTCAATGATAAACTCGATATCCCGATCTGGGGGCATTCCGGGCAAAACATCTGAAAATACATCGGGGTATTCACAGACTACTCTGACTTGGTCAATGGTTGGTTGGGCTATACTCTTGTTGCACTTGAATTGACGGGGCAAGGTTTCAGATACATGCTCTACTGATATTCCGGCTGTACTGGTCATGGTTATGGATTTCTTGGCACACTCGATTAATCCTTTATGTTTCTACATCCAATACATTCCTAGTACTACTTCCAAACCTTTAGTTTTGAGTACTATTAGATTAGCATAAAAATATATGCCATGGATTCGGATAGGTAGGGCCTTGCAAATTTGTCTAGCTTTGGTGGTTGAACCAGGTATTTGAACTATCATAACATGCTTCAATTTTGTTGGTTGAATCTTACTAGTGCATGCAAATTCTCCAGTAACAAACGAGTGCGATGCTCCAGAATAAAACAACACTCTTGCAAGTACTGAGTTAACAGGAAACATACCCAGCATGACATCTGGTGCTTCTTGGGCTTCTTCCGCATTCATGAGAAATAGACGACCGTTGCGGTTGAGTGAATTCCCTGGGGAAAATCTCCTTTCAGGATGAACACGACGCTGCTGCTGAGCTGGGGCACTTGCATTGGGGGCTGCGGCAATCTTCTTGGGGCACTCATTGGAGTAGTGACCCTTAGTTCCGCATTCATAAAAAGTCACTTGGTACTTGTCCTTTGCTGCAACAGGCACAACATTTCTTCCAGTCCTCTGGGAAGTATTGGTGTTGGTGGTGACATTGTTGTTGTTGAACTTGGGCGGTGCACGATTGAAATTGATGGGGTTGCCAGGGTTGTTGTTGTGGTTTTCTCCAGGCCTTGGGTTTCCGCGGTTGGGATAGGTTGGACGGTTCATCGGGGGTCTATTGTTTATTGGGGAAAATCCTGGAGATGGGTTGGGGCGATACTTTGGGGTATGGTGGGTTCCTGGTTGATGCATCATTCTACGCTTGCGGTTCTCATTGGCTTGGTTCATCTTGCCTTCCATATGAATGGCAGAATCCACTAAGGCTTCAATGTCCTTTGCATCTTATCATGCAGACCATTCAAGAATCTCTTCTTCTTCTTAGCTGCAGTGTCAAACTCATTAGGTGCATATCGAACCGATGAAATTTTTTTGTCACGGTACTCAACTACTGTCATTCTCCCTGGCTTCAGTTCCCTGAATTCATCTCTCATCCTCTTGTTCAAACCTGGTGGCACATGGGTTCTGCTAAACTTGATTTTGAATTCATCCCATGTCATCATTTGTCCTCCATTCATGGGGCGAACGCTGTTCCACCATGATTTTGTGTCTCCGGCCAGATAGTGGGTGGCAACAGTACTTTCTCATTGGCTTCCACTCCTACAACTTCTAAGTTTTTTTAAATGGTTTGTAGCCAATCATCGGCATCTAGGGGCTCTTTAGACTTAGTGAAGATAGGTGGTTTGCTGTTCTGAAAGTTCTTGTCTTTTGATCCATGGTTGTCTTGGTTTTCATGGCCTTGATTGTTGTTGGACATCTGAGCTATGTCTTGAAGGGTGGCTAAGTTGGCTTGACGTTCGTCTCTTTCAGCTTCGCGGTCAGAAACCAACATTTGCAAGATTTGCAACATAGGGTCTGGGGATGAAGTGCTTCCTCCGTGAGGCATCTGAAGATTGAGATAAATCATGATAAAAGAGGGAAATTTCTAAGGTTTAGGGTTTTTTTTTGAAAAGTTTTTGAAGTTTGACTCAGATTTTCAAGCAACTAGCTTTTCATTCATTCATTCATAGCACACAATGCAAACACACACCACAACAAGGAAAGCAGATGGTTTTAAGAACCATTCTGGGAAACTACGATATAATGGGACCGGATACAACTCACTAACGCTAGTTCTCAAGTGCTACTTGTCACATCCCAAGATTTTCCAAATCTTGTAATGTGAAAAATAAATAAACAAAATAAATTATTGTTGAATTTTAGGGTGAAAAGAAACTTTGTTTTTAATTGGAAACTAAAAATCCCA
Source organism: Avena insularis (assembly GCA_023614405.1). Classification (NCBI taxonomy): domain Eukaryota; kingdom Viridiplantae; phylum Streptophyta; class Magnoliopsida; order Poales; family Poaceae; genus Avena; species Avena insularis. The sequence continues at coordinate 16,705,781 of CM042691.1, forward strand.
TCTTAAACAAACTTTAATTAAAGTTTGAATCCAACAAAATCCAAATCAAGAGAAATGCATTCCTCAATGAATGTATCTTGAAATATAAATACTTGGAAAATAAATCCAAACCCTAAACCCTAATAGAATAAAAATCATTTCCAAGTGATCTCCAAGCCTATGGATTTGATCCATATAAAAATTTGTCAACAAACATTCACAAATGATCAAGAAAGACAAAAAGAAATATTATAAGACCATAGAAATTGGTTTCACTTAATTTGGAACTTGGATAAAATCTTATGAATATAATAAGATAAGGAAATTAAATTTCCAAGGCTAATAAAGCACCTATCTAAAATCCAAACCAATTGATGAGCAAATGATCCTAAAGGGATTTAAAAGGATAAACAAGAATTCAATAAGATTTCACAAATTAGAATCACCAAGTTTGAATCTTTAAATAAAAAGATATGGATTTTATAAGATGAAGAAAGAAATACTAAATAAGGAATATCTAAAGACCAAAATAAATCTTGGCCAAATGCATAAACAAGTGGAATGATTATAATCCAAATCCAAATAAAATATTGGATAAAGAATTTCCAAATTAAAATAAAATGACATAAAACAAATCCTTTTGGAATAAAGACAAATCCAATTTTAAATGATTAATAAATCACATTAAAAACTTTTCCAAATAATTCAAGATGAATTATTTGACACCCTATTAAGTAATTAAAACTTACTGAAAGGTTTTGGAAGGATTTAGAAGTCAAATGGAAATTAAGAACATTATTTAAATCTTGAATGATTTAATACAAGGACCTACTTTAAATAATTAAAAAGGCACTAAAGGAATAAAAGTTTATTCCAAAAATTGAATTCAGATTACAATAGTAATCAATATTTAAACCTAAATAAATATTGGCAAAGGTTTGAATTCAAATGAGTGTTTGAATTAAATTAACAAAACCAAAACAGAAACTAGAAATGGAAAAAGAGAAAGAAACAGGAACAAAAAAATATAAAAGGACCCAACCCATCTGGCAGCCCACTAAGCCCAACAGCCCACTCCCTCTCTTCTTCCGCAGGAAACGTTTCGAACCAGAGAACTCACCCGCTCAGTCGCCGACGCGTGGACCCCACCCCCACACTCTCTCTCTCGCTGCCAAGCGACCCCACGCCACATCATCATCTTCTCCACCCGCGCGTAGACCACGCCCTCCTCCCGGCCGTTTCCTGCCGTTAACTTCTCGGAGTACATACGCTGCAATGGCTCGACGAATTAATCCCGTGATCACGCCTGATAAATCCCCTCCCTCTCCTCTTCTATTCCCCTCAAACCCCGCTGCCAGAGAGCCACCAGGCTGCCTCCATTTTGCTCTGCACCGCCGCTGTCTCCAGCGAGCTCCGCAAGCGATTCCGGCCAGCCGACGTTGCCCCTTGCCTCCTCGACCACGCTCACATGCTGCCCACCTCCAGGCGAACCTCCCCGTAGCGCCAGCTCGCCCGCGCATGCTCTACAGCGTCGGCAACGACGACGACCAGTAGCGCCACCGCCTGCCATTTCCTCCGGCGAGATTTCCGGTAAGCTCAGACCGCCCCGGTGTTTATCTTTGATGCTCACATGTTCCCTGGTACCGTGAGCATCTAATCGTACCATCCACTTGCCGTAGGGTGACCTCTAGCTTCGCCCCGACAACAGACAGAGCCACCAGACGCCGTCTTGATCTCCAGTGAGGAATTCCGACGACACCCGTGCGCCCCTTGCTACCCGAAGACCACCTTGAGCTTCGCCATACCCCTGCAATCACTGTAAGCCACTCCTCTTACCTTCTCGCTTCCTGCATCGCCAGCTCCGCCGCTGTCTGACCGCTCCGCCACCACCTACCGCCGCCAGCGCCGCCCATCTTTGACTAGCTCATGTGTACCGTTCGATCTAGATCCGACGTGTGCGATAGAAACTTAACTGAAAGGGTATGTTTGCTTCTGAGCCACACGATCTACTTTTGATCCAACGCGCCAGAGAAGCTGATCCGGACGAAATGGTACGGGCGAATAAGAACTAGCCACGTGTCCCTGTCCGTTTGATTTAAAACAGATTTGATCTATTAGATGCTAGATTTTGTAAAATCTATAACTTTTAATCTATACGTCCAAATTTTGCAAATTTTATATCAATGGATTCAGCAAGACAAGACTTATCCAACAATGCACTTTGTTTAGCAAAATGCTTCGGTTAAATTGATTGTTTTTGCAGAAACTTGTGTATGCATGTTTAGAATATAAAAATTGTTCTAAAAAGATTTTGGGGATAAAATCTTTGGCAAATGGTTTGTTTTGAACCTACTGACCCTAGATATCAATGGGTGGTTTAATTGTTAAAACATTTCTAACCAAATAAAAATATGGTTTAATTGTTAAAAATGATTTTTGAGGAAAACCTTTGGGAAATGTTTTGATTTAAACCCTCTGATCCCAAACACCAAGTTTTATGATTTGAAAATGTATTTGGTGAACCCTATAAAATTATTACTTTGCTAAAGACATTTTCAACCACATAAAATAATGACTTGGTTTGAAAATAGTTTAGGAAGTAAAATCTTTTGCAAATGGTTTTGCCACTTTGTAAAATGACCATTAGGTGTTTTCAACCTATTAGAAACCACTTTTACAAATAAAACAACCTTTTTGCATGCTTGCATGCATTGTTTTATTTCTATTATTTTATGTGATGTTTTGCTTGAATGGTAGATTGAATTTGTGCCTTGCTTGATTGAATTGTAGTGACTTGAAGAGTGTGATTGTTGCAAGATAAAGGAGTGAACTTATACTCTCTACCAAAAAGGAAAGTGATGCTTCATACTTTTGTCCCATTATTTTCACTATGCATTAGTGATATTTCTAAGTAGGACTTGCATGTAATTTTTGCTAAGTGTAAACTATGCCATGGGAAATCCTAGTAGATGAAACCTTAGTAGAATTTCCTAAGTTAAGATTCCTACTACTATCATGCTTATCTTAGCTAATAGAAAACAAGGGTGGAATATATATTCATACTATGAAATATTTTCAAGTCAAGGACTTGTGTTTTGTTTAATAAAACAACTAAGTGAATGAATCACCTGGGTGGAATGGAAGGAATGGTTTGTGTTGAGTGGTCATGCAAGTCCAGTATGCTGGGGAAAACTTGGGCATCACCAAGTCCAGTATGCTGGGGAAAACTTGGTGTATCACTTGTGGATGGTCACCCAGGAACAAAGAGATTTGAGATGTCAAATGTTGAGAAGCTTCAAGTGCAACCACTTGGCATTATGGGCTCTTCCTGGATCATATAGGTTGCAATAACTTAGCCAAATGGACAGTTGGTGGTAGGGGTTTGATAGGTTGGAACGCGTCCATTCTGGTCTAAGGGAAGGTTTCTGAAAGATCTTGTCTTGGTGAAACCAAGTCTTGTGGGGAAAGTGCACCACCTATGCAGAGTGTAAAAATCTAAGTACTTAGCCATGTCCCTGGCAAAGGACAATTTGAGCATCAAGACATGGAAGCTATCAAGAATCTCATCATCCCAATTTCTAAGTTAAAAACTTGTGGTTGAACAAGGGTTGAAGGATCACCAATTTCTATTGGGAGATGCCTTGGGTGATTTGGTCAAACAAAAACTTAGTGTTTTCAAATGATAAGGAAAATCTATTTTGAGCAAAGCAAGCCTAAGCTCCACCTATCCAAATGCATATAGATGATAAACTCCACTATACTACCATAGTATCACTTGCCAATACAATTCAAGTGTATTGACCGTTGTGGCTGTAACTTCTTATGTTGCAGGTTTGTGTGATATTAGTGAAGTTTAATGATTAGAATTACAAGTCTACAACCAACATGTCTTCCTGTGGCACTTTGAAGATGAAGGACCCCATGCTATTGTTATATTCTGCTGCATTGTAATGAGATAGCCAAATGAGCTATGTAAGATGTAATAAATTATTTTATTCCTGGTTATAAAGTTGTATTATGACCTTTGTTTCTTGATATTACATCTTAACTTTGGATGTTGTCTATTGATCCAGGGACTAGCATTGCAATCACAGGGATCCTTTTCCTTTATAAAGGAGGGATCTTACAGATGGTATCAGAGCATTGTGTTGCCTGTAGGATTGTAACCCTAGGATTGGACAAAACCCCTTAGAAAAATAGGAGTTGTATTTGTTCCAAAACTTATTTACAAACAATCTTGTAAACTCTTTACTCAACCATTTTGGTTTTGATTCTACATCTCTTCTATTTCAAACTTGATGAACAAAGCCTACCCCATGGCCAAAGACTACACCATGAGCAAAGGACTTCATCAACTCTAATGACTTCAACATCTTCAAGTGATTTCAACATTATTCTCAACAAGGACTTCAACCTTGGATATCACTAAGGACTACAAGTGAGACAAGAAATGTTGCTCAAGACTTGAAGACTAAGGAAACACAACTTAGAAGGAATCATCATCACCTTTGAAGTTTTGTGATCAAGACACAAGAATTTTCCCAAGGAAACCATGATATCATGCAAGAAGAATCAACCAAGAAGGATGTAAAGATCTCAAGTGAACCATATAGATGGACCACCATATTAAGTATAGATCAAACACACCAACTTATGTGGTGTAACCAAAAATATTTTGTTGCCTAAAAATGTGCTTGAACCTTGTTGTTTGAGTGAAATGTTTGTTTGTGATTGCTTACACATTGCTTGTGTGAATTGTGATGTGTGTGATTAGAATTATTTCCTTAGAAATATCTTGCCTATTCTAATCCCAATCTAACCCAAACAGATGACTACTCCAAGAGATTCCAACATCAAGGATGGTGACAACAACAACCAAGAGGACAACATGAGAGAACTCATAGTAACCCAAACCCAGTTGAACCAAGTGACAGCTCAATTTTTAGCCAACACCAGTGAGGTAGATCCAACCATGCAAAGGTTTTTGGAAACCCAAACCCAATTGTTGCATAAGGTGACAAACCAAATGATCAACATGGGAGACAACTCTTCCCAAGGAGCTTGTAACAACAAGGATGACAATGATGATATTTTAGAAGGAACTCAAGCTTGCAATATTTGTGGAGACAAGGATCACATTTCCAAGGAGCATGAAGATCAATGCCCCAATTGTGAAGAGAAACATCCAGCTGACCAATCCCCACATCTCAAGCTACTTGTTACCTATGTGAAGGAAATAATCATGTCCCTATCCAATGACCCATCTATTCCATAGTTCAGCAAAGGAAACAAGGTGGAGTGCAACAACTGATTGCAGACTACCATGAGAGAGCAAAGTCTACCAAGAAGGATGAAGACAAAGGAAAATCTCAGCTTGTACCTCCCAACAATATGACCCGATTTAAAGGACCAAAGAGGAGACATATGTATTATCCAAGGAAAAGTTCAAGGAGACCAGGAACTATTCCTACCTTTAAGATAACATATGAAGAACATGAATTAGAAGAACTCCTAGCTTTGGAGAAGCCCAAGAAGAAGAAGTATAAGGAGATTAGCCAAGTGTGGTGCAACAATTTCAAAGAGCTAGGCCATTATGTGTCAACTTGTCCACAGAAGATACGTGAAGAACTCAATCTTATCACATGTTACAATTGTGGTAACCAAGGACATTATGCAAGCAACTCTCCAGAAAAGATGACGCACAAGATGAAGCCTATGAAGGATTTCAGCGTTGTCACATGTTTCAAGTGTGGAAACAAAGGACACTATGCAGATGTTTTCCCAGAGAGATTTCAACAAGATCCCAAGCAAGCCAAGAAGTAATCTAGTTGGAGAATTTTAAGGGTGGTAGTACCCTAGTTGTTTTGAGCCAGCTTGTAACCCCTAGCCTCCCCAAATCTCGGGACGAGATTTATTTTAAGGGTGGTAGCCTGTCACATCCCAAGATTTTCCAAATCTTGTAATGTGAAAAATAAATAAACAAAATAAATTATTGTTGAATTTTAGGGTGAAAAGAAACTTTGTTTTTAATTGGAAACTAAAAATCCCATCTTGAACAAACTTTAATTAAAGTTTGAATCCAACAAAATCCAAATCAAGAGAAATGCATTCCTCAATGAATGTATCTTGAAATATAAACATTTGGAAAATAAATCCAAACCCTAAACCCTAATAGAATAAAAATAATTTCCAAGTGATCTCCAAGGCTATGGATTTGATCCATATAAAAATTTGTCAACAAACATTCACAAATGATCAAGAAAGACAAATAGAAATATTATAAGACCATAGAAATTGGTTTCACTTAATTTGGAACTTGGATAAAATCTTATGAATATAATAAGATAAGGAAATTAAATTTCCAAGGCTAATAAAGCACCTATCTAAAATCCAAACCAATTGATGAGAAAATGATCCTAAAGGGATTTAAAAGGATAAACAAGAATTAAATAAGATTTCACAAATTAGAATCACCAAGTTTGGATCTTTAAAAAAATATGGATTTTATAAGATGAAGAAAGAAATACTAAATAAGGAATATCTAAAGACCAAAATAAATCTTGGCCAAATCCATAAACAAATGGAATGATTATAATACAAATCCAAATAAAATATTGGATAAAGAATTTCCAAAATAAAATAAAATGACATAAACCAAATCCTTTTGGAATAAAGACAAATATATTTTAAATGATTAATAAATCACATTAAAAACTTTTCCAAATAATTCAAGATGAATTATTTGACACCCTATTAAGTAATTAAAACTTACTGAAAGGTATTGGAAGGATTTAGAAGTCAAATGGAAATTAAGAACATTATTTAAATCTTGAATGATTTAATACAAGGACCTACTTTAAATAATTAAAAAGGCACTAAAGGAATAAAAGTTTATTCCAAAAATTGACTTCAGATTACAATACTAATCAATATTTAAACCTACATAAATTTTGGCAAAGGTTCGAATTCAAATGAGTGTTTGAATTAAATTAACAAAATCAAAACAGAAACTAGAGATGGAAAAAGAAAAAGAAACAGGAACAAAAAAATTTTAAAAGGACCCAACCCATCTGGCATCCCACTCCCTCTCTTCTTCCGCAGGAAACGTTTCGAACCAGAGAACTCACCCGCTCAGTCGCCGACGCGTGGACCCCACCCCCACACTCTCTCTCTCGCTGCCAAGCGACCCCATGCGACATCATCATCTTCTCCACCCGCGCGTAGACCACGCCCTCCTCCCGGCCGTTTCCTGCCGTTAACTTCTCGGAGTAAATACGTTGCAATGGCTCGACGAATTAATCATGTGATCACGCCTGATAAATCCCCTCCCTCTCCTCTTCATTTCCCCTCAAACCCCGCTGCCAGAGAGCCACCAGGCTGCCTCCATTTTGCTCTACACCACCGCTGTCTCCGGCGAGCTCCGCGAGCGATTCCGGCCAGCCGACGTCGCCCCTTGCCTCCTCGACCACGCTCACATGCTCCCCACCTCCTCGCGAACCTCCCCGTAGCGCCAGCTCGCCCGCGCGTGCTCTGCAGCGTCGGCAACAGCGACGACCAGTAGCGCCACCGCCTGCCATTTCCTCCGGCGAGATTTCCGGTAAGCTCAGACCGCCCCGGTGTTTATCTTTGATGTTCACATGTTCCCTGGTAACGTGCGCGTCTAATCGTACCATCCACTTGCCGTAGGGTGACCTCTAGCTTCGCCCCGACAATAGACAGAGCCGCCAGACGCCGTCTTGATCTCCGACGAGGAATTCCGACGACACCCGTGCGCCCCTTGCTACCCGAAGACCACCTTGAGCTTCGCCATACCCCTTCGATCACTGTAAGCCACTCCTCTTCCCTTCTCGCTTCCTGCATCGCCAGCTCCGGCTCACCGACCGCTCGCCACCACCTGCGCCGCCATCTTTGACTAGCTCATGTGTACCGTTCGATCTAGATCCGACATGTGCGATAGAAACTTATCTTAAAGGGTACGTTTGCTTCTGAGCCACACGATTTACTTTAGATCCAACGCGCCATAGAAGCTGATCCGGACGAAACGGTACGGGCGAATAAGAACTAGCCACGTGTCCCTGTCCGTTTGATTTAAAACAGATTTGATCTATTAGATGCTAGATTTTGTAAAATCTATAACTTTTAATATACACGTCTAAATTTTGAAAATTTTATATCAATGGATTCAGCAAGACAAGCCCTATCCAAACATGCACTTTGTTTAGAAAAATGCTTCTGTTAAATTGATTGTTTTTGCAGAAACTTGTGTATGCATGTTTAGAATATAAAAATTGTTCTAAAAAGATTTTGGGGAAAAAATCTTTGGCAAATGGTTTATTTTGAACCTACTGACCCTAGAAATCAATTGGTGGTTTCAAAAATGTATTTGGTGAAGCAAAAGAATAAAACCTTGAATTAAAACATTTCTAACCAAATAAAAATATGGTTTAATTGTTAAAAATGATTTTTGAGGAAAACATTTGGGAAATGTTTTGATTTAAACCATCTGATCCCAAACACCAAGCTTTATGATTTGAAAATGTATTTGGTGAACCCTATAAAAATTATTACTTTGCTAAAGACATTTTCAACCACATAAAATAATGACTTGGTTTGAAAATAGTTTATGAAGTAAAATCTTTTGCAAATGGTTTTGCCACTTTGTAAAATGACCATTAGGTGTTTTCAAATGTTTATAACCTATTAGAAACCATTTTTACAAATAAAACAACCTTTTTGCATGCTTGCATGCATTGTTTTGTTTCTATTATTTTATGTGATGTTTTGCTTGAATTGTAGATTGAATTTGTGCCTTGCTTGATTGAATTATAGTGACTTGAAGAGTGTGATTGTTGCAAGATCAAGGAGTGAACTTATAATATCTACCAAAAAGGCAAGTGATGCTTCATACTTTTGTCCCATTATTTTCACTATGCATTAGTGATATTTCTAAGTAGGACTTGCATGGAATTTTTGCTTAGTGTAAACTATGCCATGGGAAATCCTAGTAGATGAAACCTTAGTATAATTTCCTAAGTTAAGATTCCTACTACTATCATGCTTAGCTTAGCTAATATAAAACAAGGGTGGAGTATATATTCATACTATGAAATATTTTCAAGTCAAGGACTTGTGTTTTGTTTAATAAAACAACTAAGTGAATGAATCACCTGGGTGGAATGGAAGGAATGGTTTGTGTTGAGTGGTCATGCAAGTCCAGTATGCTGGGGAAAACTTGGTGTCTCACTTGTGGATGGCCACCCAGGAACAAAGAGATTTGAGATGTCAAATGTTGAGAAGCTTCAATTGCAACCACTTGGCATTATGGGCTCTGCCTCGATCATATAGGTTGCAATAACTTAGCCAAATGGACAGTTGGTGGTTGGGGTTTGATAGGTTGGAACGCGTCCATTCTGGTCTAAGGAAAGGCTTCTGAAAGATCTTGTCTTGGTGAAACCAAGTCTTGTGGGGAAAGTGCACCACCTCTGTAGAGTGTAAAAATCTAAGTACTTAGCCATGTCCCTGGCAAAGGACAATTTTAGCATCAAGACATGGAAGCTATCAAGAATCTCATCATCCCAATTTCTAAGTTAAAAAATTGTGGTTGAACAAGGGTTGAAGGATCACCAATTTCTATTGGGAGATGCCTTGGGTGATTTTGTCAAACAAAAACTTAGTGTTTTCAAATGATAAGGAAAATCTATTTTGAGCAAAGCAAGCCTAAGCTCCACCTAGCCAAATGCATATAGATGATAGACTCCACTATACTACCATAGTATCACTTGCCAATACAATTCAAGTCTATTGACCCTTGTGGCTGTAACTTGTTATGTTGCAGGTTTGTGTGATATTAGTGAAGTTTAATGATTAGGATTACAAGTATACAACCAACATGTCTGCCTGTGGCACTTTGAAGATGAAGGACCCCATGCTATTGTTATATTCTGCTGCATTGTAGTGAGATAGCCAAATGAGCTATGTAAGATGTAATAAATTATTTTATTCTTGGTTATAAAGTTCTATTATGACCTTTGTTTCTTGATATTACATCTTAACTATGGATGCTGGCTATTGATCCAGGGACTAGCATTGCAATCACAGGGATCCTTTTCCTTTATAAAGGAGGGATCTTACACTACTACTCCTCGGAATCGGTGTCCCCATCATCCTCATAATCATCATTGATGACCCTAAAGTGTAGGGGATCGCAACAGTCTTCGCGGGTAGTATTACCCAATTTATTTATTCGACACAAGGGGAGCCAAAGAATACTTGCAAGCCTTAACAACTGAGTTGTCAATTCAGCTGCACCTGGAAATAGTTCTTGCTCACATAAGTTTATCAGTAGCAACATTTTGATAGTAGCAACAGCAATAGTAAAACAAGAGCAATAGTAACAGTAATGGTAACAATGAGATTCGAGTGCGGTAGGCATAGGGCTGGATGGACAGGCATTGCATGGACGAGTCTAAACATGTAACTTTAAGATCTAGGGCATTGCAGATAAATAATAACAAGCATCCAAGTACTAAACAATCCTAGGCATGTGCTCCATAAATAGTCATACGTGCTCGCAATGAGAACTTGCACAACATCTTCTGTCCAGCCAGCCCGTGGCAGCAAGGCCTCTAGGGAACTACTGGAAATTAAGGTGATCCTTTTAATATAGCACCGGAGCAAATCATTAACACTCCATGAACACATGTGATCCTCACACCATAGCCATCCCCTTCGGTTATCCCAATTATTGTCACTTTTGGGCCTTTGGATCCATACAATGATATGTGTACACAACTTGCAGATACGATCACAAACAATACTATCATAATGATTCAATAATAAGTTTAGATCTGAGATCATGGCACTCGGGCCCTAGTGACAAAAATTAAGCACAACAAGTTGCAACAAAGTCAAATAGCACTAATAGAGATACTAGGCACTATGCCCTAACAATCTTATTCGATTACATGATAGAACTCATCCAATCCCTACCATCCCCAAGCCTACAGCAGGGGATTACTCACTCATGGATGAGGGAAACATCAATGGTTGATGGAGATGAATTGGTGATGACGATGGCGATGATCGTCTCCAAATTCCCCGCCCTGGCAGGGTGCCAGGACGGAGTTTCTGGATCCGAATTTTGGTTTATGGTGGCTACGGCGAAGCCGAACTCTTTCTGGAAAACTATCGACCCCCCCTATGTTTTTAGGTCGAGAGGCAACTTATAGGCGCAGAGGGAGACCGTGGGGGTGCCTGGGGTGGCTGCACCCCCCCCAGACCCCTTCTCCGTCTTGTCTTCTGGCTCCGTGGCTCTTCTGGTGAAATATAATTTTGGGCATATTTTCCGGCATTTTTCATGATAGTTGATTTTCTGCACAAAAACAAGTCACCAAGGTAATTCTGCTGAAAATAGCGTCAGTCTATGTTAGTTGTATTCAAATCACACAAGTTTAGAGAAGAAACAATAGCAAAAGTGTTCGGGGAAGTAGATACGTTTTGGACATATCAACTCCCCCCAAGCTTAGCTTATTGTTTGTCCACAAGCAATTCAGTTGAAAACTAAGTGCGATAAAAGAACTTTCACGAACACATTTTCTTCATATGATGTATATATTCTCAGCACAGGAGTAGATGCTTAAACCATTCATAATAAGAAGTATGCAAGCAAGTCTACTCAATACTCATTGCAAGCTATGAAGAGAAACCAACTCAATAATAATAAGTAGCATGAAACATAAACATAAGCAACATTGCAATGCCCATAGTAAGGTATGATAGAGTGGTATCTCGCTTGCCTTTGTTTGTAGAGCACAATATAAATGCCGAGGCACCTATGAAGTTCAAGTGAATACTAGAGGTAAAAATATTAGAGATACAAGCATCAAAGTCATGACATAATTAACCAAGTTTTGAGACAAACACAAGAATGACAACTATGCTCTCAAGAAGGTTCTCATAGAATAAGTGGTGACTCAACAAGGGAGTGAAAACGGTTTTGTTTTTGAAAGGCTTCCTAATGCTGAAAGGAAGGTAGTCATTAGCTTTGAGGTCTCATTGCCCCTATCATAGGCACCGTCATGTGGTTAAGGTAAAAGTGAGGTCCACTCGGAATTATATGCTTGACAGACCATAAACTGGAAATCCCATGTCCCTTGAGTACGAGGGCCACTTCGCATGCTACTCAACTTGCGTTATTGTAAGTTCTTGTCATTGTAAATACATGCATATCATAGAGAACCGCCAACGGGGTACCCCTTGCACATGATATAGGAGCTATACCGTGATCAAAATGACAAGGCAAGCAGACAATGAGCATCTCAGCGATGTTTTTATTTACTATATGCATAGCTTTTTATTGAGGATGCTTCATAAATGCTCATTATGGTGATGTTGTGTAACATCTCAGCATTTAGGAACCAACAAAGGGTAGATTTCGGAATCTATGATATTGCATGTATTCATTTGTGAAAATGTGGGTAAATGTTTTGCCAAATAAAAACCTAAAGTAATCAAAGTTTCTTTCATGCTTTGAGATTAGGTATAGTCTTGAAGGATGATTGTTATAGACTTTGATATGATCTTTGTGTATTAGAGTGTTTTGGGAAATGAAATTTGAATTTAAAACTTGAGTGTTTGAATTATAATTCAAAAGGATTTAGAATTATGTTTGAGTAATTTGATTTAATCAAGAGTTAACAAATAATAACTCAAACTTTATAATGAAGGAAAATAATCAATAAAATAAATATTAACTTATTCAATAAATGAGTTACAGAATGTAACTTATTGGAGTCTTTACAATAGTACATTAGACAAAAGAAGAATCTTTATTTATTGAATAATAATACAATCTTTATTACAAAAGAATAAAAATAAAATTACAAAAGAATGAAAGAAATATTACAAGTGACTATTCTACAAAAGAAAAAGAAAAACCTAAACTAAAGTCTTGATTCTCAAGTCTGGTACCTGCAAAATAAACATAAACTAAAAAGAAAGAAAATTAAGGATTAGAATTATTTTACTCTCAGATTTGACAGTGAAGTGCACTGTTCAAAGTTCATCATTGAGTATTCATTTAAGGGGCAAGTTTCACCAATATGAAAGAATAAATCCTTCATAAATCCAAGTCATAAGCCAAATAGACAGCAAGGAGGAGAAAATTTCACCAGGACAAGTAAATGTAACCAGATAGAAGTAACTTCATATCCAGAGCATATCCACAAGGTTTGCAGCGGGCACACATGCAGCACACACACCAAACTGCATGGTGTGTGCTGTCAGCACCACAGCAACAGCTGCACACACAAAACCATCAGCACAGCCGTGGGAGGCATCCCTACACCAGTTTCTTGTTCATACACACCAAGAACAACAGCCCAGCTAAGCCAAGCCAAAGCCAAGCAAGATCACATCAACTAAACCCTGGATCATCTCACCAAGATGGTGACATAAGGAGGGGTAGCACAGGTGGATAGCAAGGACAAGATCAAGCCACCAGGACCGGGAGGTGGAGGGCTAGATCAAGGACAAGCCAGAAAAACACCCAAGTGGGGTGAATCCATCATGGATGTTTTAAATATTAAAGCTACCAGAAAACTATATAGATCTACCTAGGATCTCAGGATAACATCATTGATCCTAGTTGTCAGGCTACAACTTAAATTTAAAGAATGAATATAGCCAAAATGCTAAACTTCTAGGCACACCTCTTAAATAGGAGTAGCACCTTAGAAATTCATCTTATGAATTCATATAATTCATCAAGCCTACAAATCATTTTTCCCAAACTTTAACTTACGGATCAATAGTCGGTATCACCACCAGAACCAATCCATGAGAAATAATAAGAGAAGGGTCTAATCCCTAAACCTCAGACCAACATCATAGGTCTTAGGGATTTAGGGAAAGAAGTTTCTACTTATCTTTAATGCCAAACTCATCTTAAGCTTGAACAAAACCAAGCGAAGTAATAGAATCTAGTCTTGTGTGCCATATTAGAATGGTTTCACAAGAACAATTCTGAATTAAGCAGGTTAGGCATCCAATCTTCACAGATAAAACTAACCAACTATAAATCATTTTGCTGTTCTTAATCACAGGAATCATAACTAGGAATATTCATATATATATATCATCACTATAATAGACCATTTGATCTAAAACTTAATATGAATCTATAAGCAAATAACTAAATATACAGTGACCTCATCACTTAGAGATCACTGTCAGCACCTAAGTAATGTCAGTGATGAGCTCTCAAACCACGAGAATCCCCAAACAACAATTCCAAAGCAACCTTATCATCTGAACCATATCAAGGTTGACAATTGGACCCAGTTGATAAGCCACTAACATCATTAGAGCTAACCATCAGCAGTAATCCACAAGTCACCACTCAACAGGTTTAAGGATCATCAATACATGATCCAACTTATCAGATATTCAATTAACAGAGGGATTTGAACCCTAAGCAGAAAAAATAATCCTAATTAGGATATGACACTAGCCAGGAATGGCCACTACCAACATTTAGCATAGGATGGCCTAGCACAGAGAGAATGAGGGGGAGAGGAACAACTTACCTATGGTCCTCGCTGAAGAATAGAACAGGAAGCAGAGAAGGATGACGAACATGGCGGCATGGGGAGCACCCCCAAGGGGGTGCTGCGACCCACACAACTGAAGGGGTTCGTAGCATGGAAAACAAAAAAATTCTACCGCATGAACACACAATCAAGATCTAATCTATGATCAAGCCAAGATCTATCTACTAGATTGTAGCAACGAGTCAATAGAATACTAACCCTCGAAGATCCAAAGCGCTTAACGAGAGCAGATTCTCGTGGGTGATGTAGTCGTACACTTCCGATCTCAAGATCGCGTAGACGATCCTTCCGGCGCTGCGTTCCGGCAGCGCTCCCACAGTCGGTCACACGTTCGGTACTCGACGAAGACCTTCCTCTCCCTTGTTCCAGCAGGCAGCGGAGGTTGTAGCACTCTCCTCGCGATTCCAAAGACTGACAGCGTGGTACCGGAAGTAGAGGGGAGATCTCGCAGGGCTTCGCCTTAAGCCGGAGCGAGTATGGTGGACTATGAGAGAGCCCTCGGTGTTCTAGGGTTTAGACACACCAAGGAGGGGGTGCTAGGGCCGGCGGCTAGGGCTTGGAGGTGCCCAAGTCGGCGGCTAGGGGAGAAACCCTAGGCGGCGGCTATGGTGGGCGGCGGCGGCTAGGGTTAGGTTTAGAGGAGGCAATCTTGTGTGTTAGGAGGAGAGCCCTGCCCCTCCTCTTATAGGAGGGAGGCGTCGGCCAAGGGGAGGGGAATCCCTCCCCAACTCGGATCCCAAGTGGGCCGGCGGTGGAGGAGGGACTCCTCCCCAACTCGGTTTCCTCCTCTTTCTCCACTTCCCAAAAATAGCCGTTTGACTTTCAAATTGGCGTTTGACTTTTCAAACAAGGATTTGATTAATCCCTCTATTTTGTTCAGCGATGACACTTAGTACATGATGCAATCATACCAACTTGATATAACACATTCATGTACCCTTCCCCTCTGGAGTGCCGGACATTCCGGAACCTTCTAGAACATTCCCGATGAAAACACCGGAACCATTCCCCAACTCCAAAACAGGACTTTCCTTATATGAATCTTATTCTCCGGACCATTCCGGATCTCCTCGTGATATCCCAGATCCCATCCGAGACTCCGAACAACATTCGGTATCTTTCTCATCATTCCATAACTACTCAAACAACGTCGAATCCTTAAGTGTGTCTCCCTACGGTTCGTGAATTATGCAGACATGATCGAGACACTTCTTCGATCAATAAACAATAGAGGAATCTGGAAATTCATATGGCTCCCACATATTTCTACGATTACTTTGCGATCGAATGAACCACTTACATACGATACCAATTTCCCTTTGTCTCACGATAGTTTACTTATCCGAGGTTTTGATCGTCGGTATCTCTGCATACCTAGTTCAACCTCGTTACCGATAAGTACTCTTTTCTCGTTCCCGTGGTATGTGATCCCTTGTGAGCCAGTCACATGCTTGCAAGCTAATTGGATGACATTCCACCGAGAGGGCCCAGAGTATATCTATCCGTCATATGGATGGACAAATCCCACTCTTGATCCATGTGTCTCAACCCATACTTTCCAAACACTCAATGCCACCTTTATAGCCACCCAGTTACGGTGTGGTCTTTGATGTCATCAAAGCATCCTTCTGGTGATGGTGATAAGCATGATCTCATGGTCGAAGGAATTAGGTTACTATGTATCATAAAGCTTATAGCAAATGAACTATATTAAATGACTTGATCTTTATGCTACGCTTAACTATAGGAGTATGTCCATCACATCATTCTCCTAATGATATGACCTTGTTGTTAATAACATCTCTATGTTCATGATCAGGAAACCATGATCATATATTAACCAACAAGCTAGTTTAACAAGAGTCTTTACTAGGGACTCTTTTATGTTTACAAATCACACAAGCATTAATGTTTCCGATTAATACAATTATAGCATGGTATGTAAACATTTATCATAAGTATGAAGATATGATAATAACCACTTTATTATTGCCTCTTGGGCATATATCCTACAGTCTCCCACTTGCACTAGAGTCAATAATCTAGTTTCAAATTTTTGTGTATTCAACACCTATGGCTTTCCGGTGTCGTATGTACATGATTGCTAGTGGTCAACTGATCTCCGGATCTGACACTTCCAGGTCCGTGTGTAATTGCATGTCTTTGCATCTCTACGCATTACTCATTCTCTAATGAGATGGCTTTGTACAAATTTGGTCCTTTGGTGTGACCTTTAGTTCTTTGGGGTTAAAACATGTTGATAATATTGTCGTACAATATATCTTCATAGTACTATCCCACTGTGAACTACACCTAGTTTGATAACAAACTACTTGACACAAATACCCTCTTTTGCTGCTATATTAGCATTTATATAGTTAGCCTTTTGTTGTAGTATCTGTCACAATGTCTTAACTTTGGAACTCATCCAAATCCATTATGGAACTTACTTTCCATTATATTGTGCCACCCTTAGTTTAGATTGAGATAAACTTAATTTGTACTTTGTGACAAAACTAGTATCAATGTAGTACTTTTACAATGAACTAACCATCTATTTGTCACTTCCACAAATAATATACTCTTAGTTCTTCCAAAAGATCATAAGAATATCCTTACTATTGTCCAATGATCATCTTATGAATCATTCTGGTATATGCTCATAACATTCAGAGCATAGGACATATCTGGATTTGTACATATCACAGTATGATTGATATAAATACTCTTTGTGATTTCATACATCAAGTATCAATCTATACTTGAATCTTTGTTTCACTTACCAAGTGTCAATACACTTGAATATATCATCAATATTGAACTCATTCAATCCTTTCTGTGTGACAAGAACCTTTCTTGTAGTTTCTATATTGAACTCATTCAATACATCATCTATGTACTTTCCGCACAACCATATTAGAGTCTATTGATGCCAAATATTTGGGTTTTTCCTAAGTCTTTCATCGGGATGAAATTCTTAATATGTGTTAATAAAAGATACATCATTTCTAATCAACAATATGTCTTCCACATAATGTATTAGAAGCATGTCTTAGCGCTCCCACTTAATTTCTTGCAAATGCAAGCATCTTCATTGTCTCTGATGAAATTAAACTTCTTTTAACAGTTTCATCATATTGAAGATTCCAACTCCACGATACTCACTTGAACCATTGAAGTTTGCATATGCTTTTAGCATCCTTTGAATTAACAAAACCCTATGGACCGTGTTACACACATGTCCTAGGTAACAATTCTATTAGAAGAACTTGTTTTGTTTATTCAACTACCACATAACAAATTTATATGTAGTGGTTGCTACATTAATCCGTCTAGACTAAATATCGCTATGAAAGATCAAATCTTGTCATAGTCAACCTTTGAACATTGTTGTGAACTCTTTCCCAACATGTCGACTATTTCATAGATGCGAATCATCCATGTCTATTTCTTTATAGATCCAAACACAACTGTAAGGTCTTACACTTTTCTCGAGGGTCCTTCAAGTTCAAAGCTTGATTTCTCGTGTATGGAACTATCACGGATTTTATGGCTTCAAACCATTTTACGGAGTCAGGGCCCATCATCGCTTCTTTGCATGTAGTCCGTTCATTATTCTCAAATAATGATTCAACCCTCAAATCTTGGTATTTGATTGTTTACCCAACCTACTTGTTTCAATAGGAACTTAGATCTCCATGACCACAACCTTTGAGGCACGTGAGCCATGAGCATTGTTGCTGCCTCCGGAACACTTTTCGGCGCTGCACAACTTTGCACATATAGCTAAGGTTCTTTTAATCTGATCAAAGTTCTATTGTCCTCCCACTTAACTTTTCACGAAAAAATTCCTTCTCAAAGAAACTTGACGTTCTAAGCGACAAACACTTTTTGTCTTTGATGTTATGGAGGAATACTTAATAGTTATTCGAAATAACATACAAAGACAGGTTCATCTGACTTTGGTTGCAAACATCTTTCTTATGCGTAGCATACCAATGTTTAAGAAAGGACAACTTGGGTTTTATCCCAAACCATAACTTTATATGGTGTCATTTCAACGGATTATGATGGAGCTCTTTTCAGTGGAAAAACGCTAGTCTCTATAGCTTTTAATATTTAAAATATAATGGTAGTTTTATGATTTCCACCTTTGATCTTACCATGTCAAACAAGGTTTAATTACATATCTCGAATGCTCCATACTCTTATGGTGTTTCCGGAAATGTAAATCCACGGAACGATTCCTTAAATCTTAGGTATTATGCTAAACTGTAACTCAAATATCTTCCTTTATGATCTTATCATAAACTATTTATATTCTTGTTACAATGATTTTGCACTTCATCTTGAAAATCTTTGACCTTTTCAAATGTTTCATACTTCATCCTTATTAAGTAAATATTCATATATTCACTCCAATTTTCGAAGGAAGCATATGAAGTTGAAATCCATCGCTCTTGACTACACATAATGAACTCCGTACAACAATATGTACAAGTTCCAATAAGCTAGTCATTCGTTCCCTTTTGGCCTATGAACGAAGTTTTAATTATCTCTAGGAAAGTTTCACAAGCGTCATTTGATCAAAAATCAAAAGAATCCAAAATTCCATCCATATGGAGTTTCTTCATGTTTTCTTTCCAATATAATTTAAACGGCGATGTCACTTCCGAAGTGATCTTTCAATCAATTTGTATTTTGACATTTTTAGCACTAGTTTTATGGATGTGATTTCTCCAACGAGATTTGTGAATCATCCATCTTTTATGGATTACGGAAATTATTTGAACAACCCTTTTGTTCTCATAATACCTGATAAAACAAATCCTGAAGGCAAGCTTTGATGTTTAACGAGCAACACAATAACCCTTTATTTGTTCTCGATGAACATCATCACATATTCTTTTGCTAGTTACTTAGGCCATTGTAGTTCATGAATTGTGTTGTTTCGTATGATGATTCACACCAACAAATTCAGTATCAAATACTTAGGAACCACATTGTTTAATAAGCAAAGAATATAGCCATAACATGTATATCATCTATATACTTAAACAGAACAATTCTAGTCTTTTCTTTTATGCCATATATTTATGAGATTCTCTTTCAGTATTTCCTTTTCTGTTTGAAAGAATCTATCAACATCAATAGTGGAGCCATATACATGACACAGTCCAAAGCATGTATAGTAAAATACCAATGTCTTTGGACTTGCACTTTGAAGTAGATTACCATCATCAAATGTTTGGTGTTCTTTCAAATTCCTTTCTTTAGTAATCTCTTGGTGTAGTAAACATTTTACCTACATCAAATATTCACCCTTATCATGGAATCATCCATGATCAAGCTACTTTTAGCTTATAGCGGTGAATCATGAGTATAATGTTGCTCTCCAAAACCTTTTGGAGGTTTAGGACAACCAGTGTCTCCAACCTTTTGCAAATTCTCATCAAATATGAGAACATGACTTTTGACATATTATACTCTATCATGTTGCAACCAAAACTTCGTTTCAGATATCACAATATCTTCCACACATCATGGTTTCTGAAACAACTCTTTCATCTCCTAGATTACCTTGATATTGAAACTATCTTTCGAATATCAAGAATCATGGAGACAAACATGATACTTATATACTAACACTAGAAATTTTCACTCTTGATTTAATACCATTATTAAACTTCATGGAGTAACCAGAACTTACTGAAAGTTTGCAATAGGACTTTTAAACTTTAGATTAACACTTCAAAACAATACGATACCAGTTCGTAAAGTAACTAACCAGAATTCTATAGTTCTATCATCTCAATTATAACTAAGCGCAAGGTGGTAAACGGATGCCAATGACTACAACAACTATGCAAATTCACTTTGATTTAATTTATGATAAATAGTGTTCAACTTTTAATCATATTCCCGTTGAACTCCCACTCAAAACAATATCCCTCACATTGTTTTATTGATCACACGAACCAAATCCACCACATCAAAACCGATCATCACGAGAGTTAATGTAGCTTCAATGGCGAACAATCAACATGTTCATCATATCTACTATATGACTCATGCTTTACCTTTCGGTGATCCGTGTTCCGAGACCATGTCTGTACATGCTAGGCTCGTCAAGATCAAACCTTAGCTTCCGCATGAGCAAATCTGGCTTGCTCACGTTGTATACACTCGCAGAATCTAACACACCCGATCATCACGTGGTGCTTCGAAACAACGAGCTTTAGCAACGGTGCTTACTAAGGATGAACACTTTAAAACTTGAAATTGTGTGCTTGAGGGATCATCTTATAATGCTACCGTCGTGAACTCAGCAATACAAGATGCATAAAAGGATTAACATCACATGCAATTCATAATATGTGATATGATATGGCCTTTCTTCTTTGTGCTTCCGATCTCCATCTTCAAGCACGAACATGATCTCCATCATCACCGGCATTGCATCAAGGTCAATGACGCCGCTCCATGGTTGTCGTCCACCAGCTTCAACTATTACAACTACTTTGAATAGACACGCGGGTCTTAACAGAATTTTAAAGACAACCATATGGCTCCTGCCGGTTGCCAACTTACAATAAGGAACATTGCATACATCAAATATAATCACAATCATGGCCATATCACATCACAGCACACCCCTGCAAAACAAAGTTAGACGCCTCTAATTTTCTTTGCATGTTTTACGTGGTTTGGGGATTTCAATAAGTGTCGTTCTAACTTACGAACAAGAACCACAACATTGATACTAGTATTGTCAATCACCCATTGTAAATTGAATCTTAACTATGTTGGGAGAAACAGGCACCCGCAAAGCCACTTATGCAATACAAGTTGCATGTCAAGCGTGGAGCAAGTCTCATGAACGATGTCATGTAAGGTTATCCCGGGACGCTTCATCCACCATCCCGCAAGATGCAAAGTACACAAGAAGCAATCGACAACAAAAGCATCAACGCCCATAATGACCATTGTGTTCTACTCGTTTAACAGATCTACATATAGACACGGCTCTGATACCACTGAAGGGGTTCGTAGCATGGAAAACAAAAAATTTCTACCGCGTGAACACACAATCAAGATCTAATCTATGATCAAGCCAAGATCTATCTACTAGATTGTAGCAACGAGTCAATAGAATACTAACCCTCGAAGATCCAAAGCGGTTAACGAGAGCAGATTCTCGTGGGTGATGTAGTCGTACACTTCCGATCTCAAGATCGCGTAGACGATCCTTCTGGCGCTATGTTCCGGCAGCGCTCCCGCAGTCGGTCACACGTTCGGTACTCGACGAAGACCTTTCTCTCCCTTGTTCCAGCAGGCAGCGGAGGTTGTAGCACTCTCCTCGCGATTCCGGCAGCACGACGGCGTGGTACTGGAAGTAGAGGAGAGATCTCGCAGGGCTTCTCCTTAAGCCGGAGCGAGTATGGTGGACTATGAGAGAGCCCTTGGTGTTCTAGGGTTTAGACACACCAAGGAGGGGTGCTAGGGTCGGCGGCTAGGGCTTGGAGGTGCCCAAGTCGGCGGCTAGGGGAGAAACCCAAGGCGGCGGCTATGGTGGGCGGCGACAGCTAGGGTTAGGTTTAGAGGGGGCAATCTTGTGTGTTAGGAGGGGAGCCCTGCCCCCTCCTCTTATAGGAGGGAGGCGCCAGCCAAGGGGAGGGGAATCCCTCCCCAACTCGGATCCCAAGTGGGCCGGCGGTGGAGGAGGGACTCCTCCCCAACTCGGTTTCCTCCTCTTTCTCCACTTCCCAAAAATAGCAGTTTGACTTTCAAATTGGCGTTTGACTTTTCAAACAAGGATTTGATTAATCCCTCTATTTTGTTCAGCGATGACACTTAGTACATGATGCAATCATACCAACTTGATATAACACATTCATGTACCCTTCCCCTTCGGAGTGCCAGACATTCCGGAACCTTCTAGAACATTCCCGATGAAAACACCAAAACCATTCCCCAACTCCAAAACAGGACTTTCCTTATATGAATCTTATTCTCCGGACCATTCCGGATCTCCTCGTGATATCCCAGATCCCATCCGAGACTCTGAACAACATTCGGTCTCTTTCTCAGCATTCCATAACTACTCAAACAACGTCGAATCCTTAAGTGTGTCTCCCTACGGTTCGTGAATTATGCGGACATGATCGAGACACTTCTCCGATCAATAACCAATAGAGGAATCTGGAAATTCATATGGCTCCCACATATTTCTACGATTACTTTGCGATCGAATGAACCACTTACATACGATACCAATTTCCCTTTGTCTCATGATAGTTTACTTATCCGAGGTTTTGATCGTCGGTATCTCTGCATACCTAGTTCAACCTCGTTACCGATAGGTACTCTTTTCTCGTTCCCGTGGTATGTGATCCCTTGTGAGCCAGTCACATGCTTGCAAGCTAATTGGATGAAATTCCACCGAGAGGGCCCAGAGTATATCTATCCGTCATATGGATGGACAAATCCCACTCTTGATCCATGTGTCTCAACCCATACTTTCCGAACACTCAATGCCACCTTTATAGCCACCCAGTTACGGTGTGGTGTTTGATGTCATCAAAGCATCCTTCCGGTGATGGCGATAAGCAAGATCTCATGGTCGAAGGAATTAGGTTACTATGTATCAGAAAGCTTATAGCAAATGAACTATATTAAATGACTTGATCTTTATGCTACGCTTAACTATAGGAGTATGTCCATCACATCATTCTCCTAATGATATGATCCTATTGTTAATAACATCTCTATGTTCATGATCAGGAAACCATGATCATATATTAACCAACAAGCTAGTTTAACAAGAGGCTTTACTAGGGACTCTTTTATGTTTACAAATCACACAAGCATTAATGTTTCCGGTTAGTACAATTATAGCATGGTATGTAAACATTTATCATAAGTATGAAGATATGATAATAACCACTTTATTATTGCCTCTTGGGCATATCTCCTACAACAACGCCACGGCGGCGACCATGGCCACACCTGGAGGCGAGGAGCACTACCACAGCACCCAGCAGCGTTCCGGCGGTGACAACAACCGCATCACCCCAAACCCTAGGGTTCGGGATGAGACTAGTTTGGCCACGGGAAAGCTCCATAGCCAAATCGAATTGGATATAAGGGTAGCGCGTGGTCGACAACCTCGCCCTGCATCACGGCAGCGGCCAGGGAGGACCACGGCGGTTAGCAGAGCACGACGGCGGCGCCATCGACCACAAGGTCGAGGAGGAGAAGAGAAGGATAAGGTCAAGCGAGTAACAGAGGGAGTGGGCTGGACTGGGCCAAAACCCCTTCAGGGTGTGGTTTTGGTTTTGTCCTATTGGGCCACCAGGGCCCAATAAACCAAACAAGCAGCCCATTTACCTAAAGGCTATCTTTAATATATAGGAAAAGACCAAAATGCCCCTGAACTTAAATAAATTATAGAAAATAAAATAAAAATGCAAAAATTATAAATAAAATATTTTTGGATTCACAATAATCCAGACTATCCAAATAAATTTTATTACGAATTTTGTAATATATATATTCCTTATGGAATTTTACAAAATTATTGAAAGATGATAAAAATAAATAAAAATCACTTTCATTATATATTAATATTGTAGTATTTTAGAAAAATACTAAACAAATATTTAATACCAATCTTTGGTATTTAATGATAATTCTTAAAGGAATTATAAAGTTAAATAAAATGCAAATAAAAAGAAATAAAATAAAAGAATACAATATTCACTAAATATTAAAGAAATTAATATTTATAAATCCTTAATTATTAAAAAGATTTTTCTATAATTTAAATAATGGGGGAGAATACATATAAAGTTAAATGATGCATTACATTACTTCGCATAATCATTTTGCTTCTTTAAATATTGTCCTTACGTGGCAATAATGATGTTTTTGTAGACATAGAAGCCGAAGGTATAGTGCAAGCATCAGACTTCACTACCTTGCAATCATAAGGCAAGTTCATCACTTGCTCATGTCTTTTGAAGAGTCTTTATCAAAGTATTTGCGAATTGTGTGTTATCATCTATATTATATAAAAAGAAAATATTATTTTCTCAAGATACATAATCTTAGATATCATCCTACGTGCCGATATGATGGAGCAATAGAACTTAGGGTTCTAATTGCAATAATGATAAACAAGGGATTAATAACCCATGACATCAGTGATTCTAGCGACATATATTACGCGTTAACCATGAGATTTGGAATGGGACGGAGAAGTCAGCTGTATCCTTTTCCTCTTATATGGAGGCAAGACGACCTTAACGTGACGTTGTCATTCCTTGTGCAGATCCAACATATGGGTGGGCACCCTTACGCCCCACACTTTTGGTGTCGAGATTATCTATGAATGGTATTTAGGGATATAGTCCATGTAAATGGTACTATTCTGGGCATCACTAGGTCATAGAGTCTTCGGGAACTCATCAGGGTTTTAGCCTGCCCAAAAAGGGGGCTTAACGAAGGTGAGCTAGCCCCGAAGGATCATGTAGACATATGAGGTCATGGAAAGGGAAGTGATTGGCTTGGACCAACTACTGGGCCCCACATCATTGAATTGTGGACAGGAAAGTACGCACGGTTGTGCAACAAGGATTTGATCACTCATGGGAAAAGTAACGCACCTCTACAGAGTGTAAGAACTGTAACTTGTTACTCCGTGTTCCGGGAAGGAGCTATGAACGCGGCAGGAAAGGAACTCCATGAAAGTTCTGGTCAACCTCTGAAGGCTGATGGTCATAGATTTTTATATAAAATCAACCTTTGAAGAAAGATTTACGAAAATTGCTTAGTGCCAAAGACTGATAGTCCGAGGTGGTAGATAGAGTATCAAACTTCCTACCTTGCATATAATGAATTTGCTGGGTAACGCTGTTACTCATCCTTTCCTTTGAATCCTTGCTTAGACTCTAAGAATACCGAAGATACTCCAATGTATGCATCTAAGAGTCAAGAGGATGTCTTCTATGAAGATCCCAACCCCTATGGAGCCGTAGAAGGGGAGGACTATGACATCATCTATGGAGAGAGTTCTAAGAGTCCGAATAATTACTATAGTTCTAGTAGCCACTTGAGCCGAACAACATGAACAATATATAGCAATAAATTTTAAATTTGAACCTACCGCTGAAACACTTGTATTTTGGTTTGTAAGTTGTATCTTTGGGAAGTCTTGAACTTTTGGTATTGTAATAATAATAACGTTTGTATGTTTGTAATATGGACCCGCAATGTTTCTATTGTACCACTCTGAGGGATGTGATATTTACGGTACGGTGTTCTGTGGATGTCATGTCAACGACTATAGTGTACTACACATGCAGTGATATGTTGGGTCACCGCAGTTGGTATCGGAGCAAATTGCTTTTGACTTTAGGTTGGAAACCTAGTAAGGGTATTACCTGTAGGAGAGTGTAGCAACGATAAAGAATTCTCTAAAAAGAAATATAATGGGTATTCAAATGAGAATATTCCGTTATATGTTTTAGTGCGATAATTCTTTGTTATGATGCAATATATTATTGGTTACTAATAAAAATTATTTTCCTGATATACAGAGCTATGGCACCAAAGTTTCCAAAACAGACTTTGGTAAGGAAGGAAGAGACTCTTGATGATTATCAAGGATCATTTACAGACCAACTTCGTCTACTTTTAAAGATTTTTAGTTGTCCAACTAGAATTCCAGTGAACACCATAACCTATTATGATGGTCGCATGTTATCTAAGTATCGTGTGAGTATCCAACTCCTAGAGGAGCTTGGATTATACCATGATCTACCTATAGGTGAAGGTAGAAGTCACTTAGCAGCCTATCATGTTGCTGTTGTGGAGGTGATAGCTAATATTCGGGATCATAAAGCCAAGGAGTTAGAGGGTAGCACATTTTCTGTGATACCCCATGATTCTATAGACTCGGAGCCCATACCAGATCATCTTACTTTGGTTAAGAAGCATCCTAAGTTAGCTTCCAAGTTTATGGATAGATACCGAACACTCGTTGCATCTTTTTATAAGACACATCAAGTGATTATCGAAGATAAACATGACATGTTAGAGGATCTAACTGGTCCGGAAAGGAGGAAGAAGTTAACAATCTAGTTGGAGAAGGAAGCAAGTAGTAGTGCAACACCTATCTTTAAGGATATACCTATAGATCCTGAATCTTTTATACCATATCCTTATTCACCATGTCCTGGACTTATACATGATCCTACTATGGATATGAGGTATGTAGTACCACATGGTTCAGAGGATGGTTCTGATTCAGAACTTCCTATTGCGAATTCTGATGGTTGGAGAAGGGGGTCATATGAAGGATCTCATGAACACCAGATGTCCACAGATGGTTGTGACAGAACTGTTGGACAATCTAACTTGATGGGTGCAAGAATTAACCCTAGTAACAGTAGTAGAAATGCCATGTCGATAGATAATCAGGATGAAGAAGAAGATCCTGAGGAGAGAGTGTTTGAATCATCAACATCTTCTCAAAACCCAGAGAATATACATTATCCGGTGTTTAACTATCTTGCCCAAAGGAGCACCTAGGGATCAGCAGGATCTGCGTATCCTGTTGACAACTCAAGGAATGAAACTCAGGAGATGCAGGCAGGATATAATGTTGAATATATTTCTTAAGACTTTTCAGTTGAGCTGGAGGGAGTCAATGCACTCAGGTTGAGTAATGACTCAAGTCCTGACACTTCAGATACTGAGTATGTTCCTTCTAGAAGGCCATTTGTCCCACAAACTGTGCGACGAACGTCACATCATCACGGTTGGACATCAGGCATGTATGGTGAGCGTAGTTACTACTAGAAGTAGGCAACGATTTAGAGGTATCAAGTACCGTGTATTGTACTCCAAGAAATAAGATAGTTAGAAAAATAAGGTAGTGTTGTGATTATACCTATATGGTATATGTTGTAATGACTTTGTATTATTATGATTTTATGTATAATATGTGAAATAAAAATTTGGGTTTTCTTTGGATCTTCATTGTGTAACTAGTTCTGTGCGTAAAGTCGAGCTCAGAACACATGTGCATGATGTAATTATGAGTATTCGCTTTGTGTTGCAGGACTAGAGGGTCATGGATACGGGTGTAGAAACCAAAGATGAACAACAATGGATGGAACATGAGGCCAAAGAGAAGGCCGATGCAGATGCAACTAATCAGGGAGTATTACCACCACCACCACCAATGAGGTCGTTAATGGAGCAAAACTTTATGCAGTGTATGCAAATGATGCAAGAGACCTAGAACAAGTTCATGGAAGAGTTGCTGGGACGAGAAAATCAGAGGGCACCTGAAGGTGGAGGAGTGAGTCTATCTGACTTCCAGAATTCAAGGCCGTTCCCTTTTGCATCAGCTCCTGAACCAATGGATGCAGAAGATTGGCTAGCAGATACAGAAAGAAAGCTGAAGACTATAGGTTGCAATGAGGAGGAGAAATTGAGGTATGCAACTCATCTTCTGACTAGACCTGCAGCATCATGGTGGGAGAATCAGTTAGCCATGCAACATCCAGGAAGGGAGTATACTTGGGAAGAGTTTAAATAGAGATTTCGTGAATATCATGTTCCAGAGAGTGTTATGGAGTTGATGCGGAAAGAATTTGAGGAGCTGCAGCAAGGATATACTAGTGTTATGAATTATATCTGTGAGTTTAGTCAACTGTCTCGTTATGCTGAGGAAGAAGTTAATACGGAGGAAAAGAGGAAGAAGCGTTTCCTACGTGGATTAAATCCATTTGTGATGAGAAGATGACTACAAGAATGTCCAAGAGGATAGAAGGAAGAGAGCTAAGAAGGAAACCAAGAGGATACAAGCAAGAAAGCCCAAGCCCAATCTGGAATTCAAACCAAGGAATAGGCCATATACCAACAACAATTCCAATCAGAGTGCAAATCCAAACATAAAGAATATTATATGCCACAATTGCAAACTGCCAGGGCATATGAGCAGGGATTGCCCGAAACGAGTAATTGTATGCCATGTTTGTGGTCAGAGAGGTCACATAAAGCCTGATTTTCCAAGCAAACTATAAGGAGGTTGTCCTCTTCAAGATGGAAGGCAAGCCAGTGGAGGAAATGGACAACCCAATAAAGGAGGAAATAATGGCAAGAAGAACAATGGCAAGAGGAACAGACCTACCGGGAAGCTGAACTATGCAACCCTCGAGGAGGTGGATAATTCGGAGCATGCAGTGATAGGTACGCTCAATATCCTTACCAATCCCGGCAAAGTTCTATTTGATACTGGTGCAACTACTTCATTCATTTTTGAAGAATTCTATGATAAGTTTGGGATTAGAAGGGCAATGTTAGAGAACCCTATGACCGTAGTTACGGCAGGGGGGAATGTGATTGTACGCCACATTAAACAAGATCAGGTTATCTCGATCTGTGGTTGTACATACTTTGGAAACCTTTATGTGATTCCTTTGAAGGGAATTGCAGTAGTGCTAGGGATGGACTGGATGATGGAACATGAAGCTCAGATAAATTGTGAGGAGAAAACTGTCTCAATCAAAAGTCCAAGTGGAGCAAGGATAGTTTAACAAGAAGATAAGGACAGTCATATCATGGTGGATCTGCAATTGAACTCGATGAAAGAGGTCAAATTGGAAGATATTCCTATAGTAAATGAATTTCAAGATGTTTTTCCAGCAGAGCTACCTGGAATGCCACCAGATAGGGAGATTGAATTCACTATTGATCTAATTCCTGGTACAACACCAATAGCTCAAGCACCATATAAGATGGGACCAAAAGAATTAAAAGAACTCAAAGAGCAAATTGATGAGTTAGCTAGAGAAGGATTTATTCAGGAAAGTGTATCCCCATGGGGAACACCAGTAATCTTTGTGGATAAGAGGGATGGTGGAAGAAGGATGTGTGGAGATTATAGAAATCTGAGCAACGTTACTATCAAGAATAAGTATCCTTTACCAAGGATTCAAGATTTGTTTGATCAAGTGAAAGGAGCCGGAGTATTTTCAAAGATCGACTTAAGATCTGGATAACATCAAATAAAAATCAAACCTGAAGATGTTCTAAAGACAGCATTTGTCTCAAGATATGGACACCATGAATACCTAGTAGTACCATTTGGTTTGACCAATGCACCATCAATATTCAAGAATTTGATGAACAAAATCTTCATCCCATATTCGGATAAGTTCGTCATAGTCTTTATTGATGATATTCTGATATATTCCAAGGATAAAGAAGAGCATGATGATCATTTGAGAATAGCATTGCAGACTCTAAGCGAACATAAATTTTATGCTTAGTTTAGTAAGTGTGAATTTTGGCTAAATGAGGTAGAATTCCTTGGCCATGTGATCAGTAATGATGGAATTGCTGTAAATCCATCTAAAGTTCAGTCAGTACTAGAGTGGACCGCACCAACCAATGTGAAGCATATTCGAGGTTTCTTAGGAATGGCTGGTTATTATCGGAGGTTCATTGAAGGTTTCTCCAAAATAGCTGGACCAATGACCAAATTGCTAAGAAAGAATACACCATTCAATTGGGATGAGAAATGCGAAGCAAGTATTCAGGAGTTGAAGACTAGGTTAACCACAGCTCCAATCTTAGCAGTTCCTAAAACAGGGAAGGATTTCACAGTATACTGTGATGCATCCAAAGAAGGTTCGGGTTGTGTGTTAATGGAAGATTAGAAGGTGATTGCTTATGGTTCAAGACAACTGAAACCACATGAAGTCAATTATCCAACTCATGATTTAGAGTTAGCAGCAGTAGTCTTTGCGCTGAAAGGATGGAGGCATTTTCTTTATGGAGCCAGATGTGAGTTATACACTGACCACAATTGTCTTAAATATTTCTTCACTCAAAAGGAGTTGAATATGAGACAGAAGCGTTGGTTGGAACTAATCAAAGATTATGATTTAACAATCAACTATACTCCAGGGAAGGAAAATGTTGTAGCTGATGCTTTAAGCAGAAAGAGTGCAGACATTCAGCCTAGCAATCGGGAGCTACCAAAAGAGTTACAAATGGACTTGGAAAGATTAGAGCTTCAATTCATTAGAACAGAGGTTCTTGGAGGATTAGATACTATGCAGTTAGTTGCAGAGCAAGACAGTGATCTTAAGCACGAAATTTTGAGACATCAAGCAGAAGATGTCTTTGGTTCGGAGGATACCTCAAGGGAAAAAATCTGTTTTTAGCCTTGGAGATTATGAGTCTTTGGTTTCAAGACCGCCTTTGTGTTCCTGATGTGACTGAGATTCGTGATGTCATACTCAGGGAAGCACATGAAACACCATATTGTATAAATCTAGGAACTACTAAGATGTATATGGACTTGAAAGAACTATTCTGGTGGAATAACATGAAAAGGGACATTGCTAAGTATGTATCAGAATGCCATACTTAACAAAGGGTGAAGGCTAAACACCAAAGTCCAGCAGGACAATTACAACCTTTGGAAATTGCCGAATGGAAGTGGGAGGAAATAGGTATGGACTTCATCACAGGATTGCCCATGACACCTAAATGGAAGGATATGATATGGGTAATTGTGGACAAACTCACTAAAAGTGCACATTTTATTCCGGTAAATCAGAAAGATAATGCCGAGAAGTTAGTGGAAGTTTACATCAAAGAGATAGTAAGTAAGCATGGAGTGCCCAAAAAGATCACGACTGATAGGGGATCAGTGTTTACTTCAGCATTTTGGAAGCAATTGCATGAAGCACTTGGTTCAAAGTTAGATTTCATCACATCCTATCATCCAGAGATAGGAGGTCAAACAGAAAGAACAAATCAGATACTAGAAGACATGTTAAGGGCTTGTGCATTAGATTTTGGAGGTACATGGAAAGATCATCTACCATTGGCAGAATTTTCCTACAATAATAGCTATCAAAGTTGTCTGAAAGCAGCTCCATATCAGGTTCTGTATGGAAGGAAGTGAAGATCACCAATATGTTGGTATGAGCCCGGAATCAGCAAAGAATTTGCGCCAAACTATATTCAGGAAAAACAAGATATCATTGATAAGATCAAGGATAGACTGAAAATAGCTCAGAGTAGGCAGAAAAGTTATGCTGATCAAAGTCGAAGATCTTGGCATCCAGAAGTGGGAGACATGGTATATTTGAAAGTAAGTCCAATGAAAGGGGTGAAAAGGTTCGGAGTTAAAGGAAAATTAAGTCCAAGATACATCAGACCATTCAAGATACTAAGTCAGAACAGAACTATAGCTTACGCTTTAGAGTTACCATCAAGATTGGCTCAAGTTCATAATGTTTTCCATGTGTCACAACTTCGTAAATATTTGAAAGTTCTAGATGATGCAATCACACATCAGGAGATAAAACTACAAGAAGACTTGACTTATGTTGAAAAGACCTATAAAATTTTGGAAAAACTGGAAAAGGTTGAGGAATAGGGCAATCAAGTACTGCAAGGTATAGTGGGAAGATCACCCTTAAAGGGAAGCCACATGGGAGAAAGAAGAGGATTTAAGAGAAGCCTATCCAGAGCTATTCAGGTACATCTCAACAAATTTCGAGACGAAGTTTAATTTAAAGGGGGAAGTCTATAACATCCAGCATTTAGGAACCAATGAAGGGTAGATTTAGGAATCTATGATATTGCATGCATTCATTTGTGAAAATGTGGGTAAATTTTTCGCCAAATAAAAACCTAAAGTGATCAAAGTTTCTTTCATGCTTTGAGATTAGGTATAGTCTTGAAGGATGATTGTTATAGAATTTGATATGATCTTTGTGGATTAGAGTGTTTTGGGAAATGAAATTTGAATTTAAAACTTGAGTGTTTGAATTTTAATTCAAAAGGATTTAGAATTATGTTTGAGTAATTTGATTTAATCAAGAGTTAACAAATAATAACTCAAACTTTAAAATGAAGGAAAATAATCAATAATATTAACTTATTCAATAAATGAGTTACAGAATGTAACTTATTGGAGTCTTTACAATAGTACATTAGACAAAAGAAGAATCTTTATTTATTGAATAATAGTACAATCTTTATTACAAAAGAATAAAAATAAAATTACAAAAGAATGAAAGAAATATTACAAGTGACTATTCTACAAAAGAAAAAGAAAAACCTAAACTAAAGTCTTGATTCTCAAGTCTGGTACCTGCAAAATAAACATAAACTAAGAAGAAAGAAAATTAAGGATTAGAATTATTTTACTCTCATATTTGACAGTAAAGTGCACTGTTCAAAGTTCATCATTGAGTATTCATTTAAGGGGCAAGTTTCACCAATATGAAAGAATAAATCCTTCATAAATCCAAGTCATAAGCCAAATAGATAGCAAGGAGGGGCAAATTTCACCAAGAAAAGTAAATTTAACCAGATAGAAGTAACTTCATATCCAGAGCATATCCACAAGGTGTGCAGCAGGCACACAGGCAACACACACACCAAACTGCCTGGTGTGTTCTGTCAGCACCACAACAATAGCTACACACACACAAAACCATCAGCATAGCCGTGGGAGGCATCCCCACACCAGTTTCTTGTTCATACACACCAAGAACAGTAGCCCAGCTAAACCAAGCCAAAGCCAAGCAACATCACATTAACTAAACCCTGGATCATCTCACCAATATGGTGACATAAGGAGGGGGTAGAATAGGTGGATAGCAAGGACAAGATCAAGCCACCAGGACCAGGAGGTCGAGGGCTAGATCAAGGACAAGCCAGAAACTGGAAGTACCAAGGGGAGCACCAGATCAAGCTAGCCACAAGATCAACAACAACAACCAAGTGTGGTGAGTAGTAATAGACCATCACATAATCTATCTGTCTATGCTAGACAAATATTTATGAGTTGTCTCATACTCCACTTCTCAGAAAACACCCAAGTGGGGTGAATACATCATGGAAGTTTTAAATATTAAAGCAAACAAAAACTATATAGATCTACCTAGGATCTCAGGACAACATCATTGATCCTAGTTGTCAGGCTACAACTTAAATTTCAAGAATGAATATAGCCCAAAAGCTAAACTTCTAGGCACACATCTTAAATAGGAGTAGCACCTTAGAAATTCATCTTATGAATTCATATAATTCATCAAGCCTACAAATCGTTTTTCCCAAACTTTAACTCAGGAATCAATAGCTGCTATCACTACCCGAACCAATCCATGAGAAATAATAAGAGAAGGGTCTAATCCCTAAACCTCAGACCAACATCATAGGCCTTAGGGATTTAAGGAAAGAAGTTTCTACTTATCTTTAATGCCAAACTCATCTTAAGCTTGAACAAAACCAAACTAAGTAATAGAATCTAGTCTTGTGTGCAATATTAGAATGGTGTCACAAGAACAATTCTGAATTAAGCAGGCTAGGCATCCAATCTTCACAGATACAACTAACCAACTATAAATCATTTTCCTGTTATTAATCATAGGAATCATAACCAGGAATATTCATATATATATCATCACTGTAATATACCATTTGATCTCAAATTTAATATGAATCTATAAGCCAATAACTAAATATACAGTGACCTCATCACTCAGAGCTCACTGTCAACACCTAAGTAATGTCAGTGATGAGCTCTCAAACCACTAGAATCCCCAAACAACAATTCCAAAGCAACCTTATCATCTGACTCGTATCAAGGTTAACAATGGGACCTAGTTGACAAGCCACTAGCATCATCAGATCTAACCATAAGACGTAACCCACAGCAAGTCACCACTCAACAGGTTTAAGGATCAGCAATACATGATCCAACTTATCAGATATTCAATTAACAGAGGGATTTGAACCATAAGCAGAACAAAAAATCCTAATCAGGATATGACACTAGCCAGGAATGGCCACTACCAACATTAACATAGGATGGCCTAGCACAGAGAGCACGAGGGGGAGAGGAACAACTTACCTATGGTCCTCGCTGAATAATAGAAAAGGAAGCAGAGAAGGCCAACAAATACGGAGGCATGGGGAGCACCCCCAAGGGGGAGCTGCGACCCACACAACGCCACGGCGGCGACCATAGCCACGCCTAGAGGCGAGGAGCACCACCATAGCACACAGAAGCAACGACGGCGACAGCAACCGCATCACCCCAAACCCTAGGGTTCAGGATGAGACTAGTTTGGCCACGGGAAAGCTCCATAGCCAAATCGAATTGGATAGAAGGGTATCGTGTGGTCGACAACCTAGCCCTGCATCACGGCAGCGGCCAGGGAGGACCACGGCGGCAAGCAGAGCACGGCGGCGGCGCCATCGACCACGGGGTCGAGGAGGAGAAGAGAAGGATAAGATCGAGCGAGTAATAGAGGGAGTGGGCTGTACTGGGCAAAAATCCCTTCGGGGTGTGGTTTTGGTTCTGTCCTACTGGGCCACCAGGGCCCAATAAACCAAACAAGCAGCCCATTTACCTAAAGGCTATTTTTAATATATAGGAAAAGACCAAAATGTCCCTGAAATTAAATAAATTCTAGAAAATAAAATAAAAATCCAAAAATTATAAATAAAATATTTTGGATACACAATAATCTAGACTATCCAAATAAATTAAGAAATAAAATTTTAGACATATAAATTTTATTAAGAATTTTGTAATATATATTCCTTACGGAATTTTACAAAATTACTGAAAGATGATAAAAAAATAAAAATCACTTTAATTTTATATTAATATTGTAGTATTTTAGAAAAATACTAAAAAAATATTTAATACCAATATTTGGTATTTAATGATAATTCTAAAAGGAATTATTAAGTAAATAAAATGCAAATAAAAAAATAAAATAAAAGAATACAATATTCACTAAATATTAAAGAAATTAATATTTATAAATCCTTAATTATTAAAAAGGATTTTCCTATAATTTAAATAATGGGGAGAATACATATAAAGTTAAATGATGCATTACATTACTTCGTATAATCATTTTGCTTCTTTAAATATTGTCCTTATCGCGCAATAATGATGTTTTTGTAGACATAGAACCTCAAGGTCCAGTGCAAGCATCAGACTTCACTACCTTGCAATCACAAGGCAAGTTCATCACTTGCTCATGTCCTTTGAAGAGTCTCTATCAAAGTATTTGCTAATTGTGTGTTATCACCTATATTATAGAAAAATAAAATATTATTTTCTCAAGATACTAAATCTTAGATATCATCCTAAGTGATGATATGATGGAGAAATAGAACTTAGGGTTGTAATTGCAATAGTGATAAACAATTTGGTATTAATAACCCATGGCATCAGTGATTCTAGCGCCGTATATTACGCGTTAACCATGAGATTTGGAATGGGTCGGAGAAGTCAGCTGTATCCTTTTCCTCTTATATGGAGGCAAGACGACCTTAACGTGACGTTGTGATTCCTTGTGCGGATCCAACATATGGGTGGGAACCCTTACGCCCCACACTTTTGGTGTCTAGATTATCTATGAATGGTGTTTAGGGATATAGTCCATGTAAATGGTACTATTCCGAGCATCACTAGGTCATAGAGTCTTCGGGAACTCATCAGGGTTTTAGCCTGCCCAAAAAGGGGGCTTAACAAAGGTGAGCCAGCCTTGAAGGATCGTGCAGACATATGAGGTCGCGGAAATGGCAGTGATTGGCTTGGACCAACTACTGGGCCCCATCATCGAATTATGGACAAGAAAGTACGCCTGGTTGTGCAACAAGGAGTTGATCTCTCATGGGAAAATTAACACACCTCTGCAGAGTGTAAGAACTGTAACTTGTTACTCCCTGTTACGGGAAGGAGCTACGAACGCGGTAGGAAAGGAACTCCATGAAAGTTCTGGTCAACCTCTGAAGGCTGATGGTCATAGATTTTTATAATCAAATCAACCTTTGAAAAAAGATTTACGAAAATTGCATAGTGCCAAAGACTAATACTCCGAGGTGGTAGATAGAGCATCAAACTTCCTACCTTGCATATAATGAATTTGCTGGGTAACGCTATTACTCATCCTTTCCTTTGAATCCTTGCTTGGAGTCAATACGATGTCTTCTATGAATCTTAGAGTCAATAGGATGTCTTCTATGAAGAGCCTAACTTGTATGGAGCCGTAGAAGGGGAGGACTACGACATCGTCTATAGAGGAGAGTTCCAAGAGTCCGAATAATTACTATAGTTCTAGTAGCCACTTGAGCCGAGCAACATGAACAATATATAGCAATAAGTTGTTGAGCTCAATTTGGAGTTTAAGTTTTAAATTTGAACCTTCCGCTGAAACACTTATATTTTGGTTTGTAAGTTGAATCTTTGGGAAGTCTTGAACTCCTGGTATTGTAATAATAATAACGTGTGTATGTTTGTAATATGGACCTGCAATGTTTCTGTTGTACCACTCTGAGGGATGTGATATTTACGGAACGGTGTTCTGTAGATGTCATGTCAACGGCTATAGTGTACTACACATGCAGTGGTATGCTGGGTCACCACATGTTGCAAGTTTCCACCATGATTAGGCATGGCTTAGGCTAGCGGCCCAGGAGTTTCTCTAACACAACGTATAGACTCCATGAACTCACAAGCTCCCCTTTTATTTCACATCGTTGACATCCGTAAACAAAAGAGCAAAGTATCAACTGGATTGGATATCCAAAAAGTGTTGAAAGCATTCCCCGTGACAGCATGGTTCTGCTGACTCCCAGCATATAATTTGCAAGCATATAACTTTCTGGATTATTAAGTGCACGGAATAAAATGTGCCATCAAGTTCGTGAGAGCTTTACTAACTAACTTTCTCAAAACAGACAAACATTTTATTTGGAAGAAAGCAAGGCATATAGAATATGCACTGAAATAGCAAATGATGCTAATAGGTAGGTATGGCGATATTGGTTTTGGGGAATTGCAAGCACTGGTAGAGCTCATACTCAGTACAAGTGAAGGCTAGCAAATAGAGAGGGAGCGACAAACGAGACAGCAATAACTGTCATAATCATGCTTGCAACAAAACATGACTAATTATGGCATGAAAGTGATACTAGAACTCTGAGGCAAAATAAATCATCGAGGCTTACTAACTATTGTTTAGTCATATGCATGCGTGAGCATGTGCCAAGTCAATTCACATGAAACTTTTAGAGGATGATACCACAATTTCATACCAAAATATGAATAAAGCAATGCAAGCAAACATTCATATGACATGCTACAAACTATTAGCAAGCTGGAGCTAATCATAAACAAGAAAGCACTACTAAGCATCCACCAGTAACATCCACCTTACAAGAACAGGCTAAGCATGCTCACAATGATGAGTATAGGCACAAAAATGAAACAAATAGAGTTCATTACCAGCCTCTTACCACACCTCAAGTTGTCTTAATCTTCATTATTGCCCTTCACTTGTGTGACTTGAATAATAACATGAAACCCAAAATCCACTGAGGACGGCTGAACCCTGAAAATAACTCACAAAACCAAAGAACAACAACAAATATTTTTGGTGTTTTCGATTTTTTTAAGAAAGCAAACAAAGCAAAACCAAGCAAAGAAAAATCTTTTTGGATTTTTCTTTTAAGGCAAACCAAAGCAAAGAAACAAAGAAACAAACCAAGAGAAACAATGAAAATATTTTTGGTATTTTTGTGTTTTTGATTTAGAAGCAACACGAACCAAAAAGAAAGCAAAACAATGGATATACAAAGAACCGACCGAACATGATATATAGATGAGTGTAATGTCGGTATATATCCCCCAAAGCTTAGGCTTTTGTCCTAAGTGGGGCTCAATAGCGCGGGTAGTGTAACCCCATGCTGGTGGGTCATCATAGGAATGATCATAGTCAAGCGCTTGCAATGAAGAAGAAGACGCGCCCTAATCAAATGAGGGTTGCTGGTATGAAGACTCTCCCAAGTTGGAGGGCTGAACCGAATCATCTTCGGAATCCTCCCCAACATTCTCTTGTTGGGAGAGTTCCGCCACATATGTGTCAAACTCTTCCTCCGTGAGCGACCATCCTTTTCTGTTATCAAAATTAAACAAAGTAGGTGCAGGCAAATAAACTATTTTCTCAGTCCTACCTTTCTTCGACCTTGCTGGGGAAAAGATAATTTATATGGTAAACTTCTCACATTAGCCCCCAAGGAAACAAAACCTTCCTGAACCATGGATTCAAGATCAAGCCTCTCTATGGGGAACCGATAATCTGAGGCTCTAAACCATGGAAAGCTAGCAACCTAGAAGCAATGAGACCTCCACAAATTCCACCCTTCTCGCAGTTGGTGGTAGACGGTGAGCTATAGAAGCACCCAGGCTATAAGATCTATTCCTATTCAGAGCAGCTGCGATAAAAGCTAGATCAAAAGAAGATAACTTTCTAGCAATCTTTCTAGCAAGAACACCCTTGGTAATAAAATAGGCAAATATCTAATGGCTAGGAACTGAATGTTCCGAATTTTACCACTTTCCTTTGAGAAGTCGAAGCCTTGGAAAATCTTAGCATATAAATCCATAAGTGACTTGGGCCTCTCCTTGATCTTCTCACAAGATCCCCATTGAGGTACACTAATTGCTGCACAGAAATCAGCAAAAGGCAGGTCAACAGGTATATTGTATATTTTGTAATGGACCATGGGATTAGAAGTAGACCAAGTAAACTGAAACTCCTGCACAAAGGCCATGGTTAGCTTAACAAATTTAAATGGTTAACCTTCAACAAAGTGTTCCAACCCTGCATTGGCAATCAAAGTTTGGAAATCTTGGGAGATTCCCGCGGTTCTCATAAATTCCTGGCATGGATATATGGAAGGAAAAACTTCCTCCTCACGATGAACCTTCATTGGCTCAGGCACCATCAAGTCATATTGATTCAGTGGATAAGTACACATCTTCCTTGCTGAAATTTTTAGACAAACATCAAACCAAGTGATTTCCAAGTTGATAAATGAGAAACTACTATAGGAACTTGCTAGAGGGCTACACATGCATTAAAATGAAATCTCTAAGCATAGAACAAGCATGCAAGCTCACACAACCTGTCACCTATAGCAGCAAAATACTAAAGATACAATCTACCAATCACAAATCTAATTGGAATAGTGGAGGAGGCACATACCAAGGATCAATCTCTCGAAAAATCAGCAGCAAAGATGGCCTGAGCAAGGAGATCGAAAATCGTGAGAAAGAACAGCAAGAACTCGAGCTTGAGCAAGTTTTCTGGTGTTTTTGGTAGAGAGAAAGAAGATGGCTGCGCGGGGGCACCTTAAAGTGGCCCAGGTGGGCCAGACCCCCCCCCCCCGGCGCCACTCAAAGGTAGTCCGCGCCTACCATAGGTGTGGTGGCCTGGGGTGGCCCTAGGTCACTTCTGGTGTCCCTCTACCCCTTTTTTTGAGGAAAAATTTATTTTGAATTTTCTGGGATTTTTTGGGAAACTTTATTTTTGGCCAACTTTCAGGGTATGAAAATTGATTTTCTCGCAGAAATAGTTTTTCAGAAGAAGAAAAGGCAAATCAAAAGCCAACAAGCAAAAAACTAACAAAACCAAAGCTAGCAAAAGAAAGGCAAATACTAGGAAGGAGAAAAGTAAAAGAAAGCATGTATAACCACGGTGGAAACATTATTTTGTTTATTGAAATCCTTTTGTTAACAAAGTTGATCAAGTATTGTTACCAAAACAATCTTATATGAAACAAAACATTGCAATCCACATGGTGATTATGTTACCTCATACTTGATAGCAATGGTCCCAATCATAATAGTTTCAAAATTTTCTTGTGGAATGGGACAATATATTTCTCCAACCTTGATTCTCTCAACATTTTCATTGGAATTCAGGCAATAGCTTCTAGCAACCTTCTTGGGGAAATAAACAGTATGCTCTTTGTCATCAATATTGAATGTTACTTTTCCTTGATTGCCATTAATG
This sequence comes from Avena insularis, assembly GCA_023614405.1. NCBI lineage: Eukaryota > Viridiplantae > Streptophyta > Magnoliopsida > Poales > Poaceae > Avena > Avena insularis. Next base: position 16,746,294 of record CM042691.1, read on the forward strand.
ACAGCACCTGCAGTATTAAGAAAAGGTCTCCCAAGAATAATAGACATTTTATCATCTTCAGGCATTTCAAGCACAACAAAATCAGTCAGAACCAAACAATTATTAGGCACTTGAACAGGAACATCGTCACATGTACCAACAGGAATAGTAGTTTACTTATCAACCATTTGCAAAGATATATCAGTTGGTGTCAACTTTTCTAGCTAGAGTCTCTTGTAGAGAGAAAAAGGCATAATACTAACTCCACCTCCGAAATCACATAAAGCAGTTCGAACATAATTATTCTTAAAGATAAACAACATGGCATGAATGATAAACAAATTACAGCAGGGCAATTGACAGGAACTGAGCAAGGCATAACAATGCAATTACTAGTCAGAAAGATCCTATGAGATTCGATTGGGCAATACAACAAGATACATAGACCTCCATCCAACTGCATCTATGACTAGAAGTCCACCTTCAGGTTATCATCCGAACCCCCTCTAGTATTAAATTGCAAGCAAAAGACAACTTCTTTAATCAAAGTGTGTAAGGTAAACAGTCCACATGTTCCATGAACAAGAGACCGTTGTTTTCTCCCTAGTAGCAACAACACATCTACAACCGAAGAGATTATTTTCACTTCCCTTGGAAACTAGAGCCATGAACCCACTATCGAGCATAAATACCCCCTCTTGGAGTCACTAGCAACTACTTGGCCAAGATAGCTACTAACAACGGAGAGCATGCAAGATCACAAACAACACAGACATGATAGAATCATAAAGACAAAACCATTAATCAAACCAACATAATAATCTCAATATCCATCGGATCCCTGCAAACACAACATGCATGATTACAAATAGATTAGATCTTGATCATGAACGGAGCTCACAAGATCTATACATGAAAGAAAAAAGGAGGAGATACAACCATCTAGCTACTACATAGACCCATAGTCCAAGGTGTAATTACTCACGCATCATACCGGAGAGAAGGACTCCGGGATGATATCCCCTCCGGCAGGGTGCCGGGAAGAAGTTCAGATCCCCCCGATCTAGGGATGATGGTGGCGGGGGCTACAGACAGTTTCGTGGAGATTTGATCAGGTGCTTAGGGTTTCTGCATCAGGGGCTTCTTATAGGCGAAGGGGGAGGCCGAGGAGGCGGCCAGAGGGGCCAAACCTTACCCAGGCGCGGGGTAGGTCCCACCAGCGCCTAGGGTGGGTCTGGTTGCCCTTGCTGGCCTCTCCGGCTCCCCTCTAGACTTCTTGTTCCCCACGAAAAGTAATTAACTTCGACGTTTGTCCCGTTCAATTCCGAGAATATTTCTTTACTAACTTTTCTGAAACCAAAAACAGCATAAAACAGGCATCTGGCACTGTTGCAACTTGTTAATAGGTTAGTACCAGAAAACATGTAAAAAGCACCTCAAAGTGTAGACAAGTAACACAAATTAGATACTAAACAAGCATGGAGCATAAAAAATTATAGATACGTTTCCGACGTATCAATATCCCCAAGCTTAACTCCTTCTCGTCCTCGAGTAGGTAAGTGATAAAAGAATAATTTTTTGAGGTGACATGCACCCTCACAATAAATATCCAACCATTTGCAAGCAATGAAAGCTGGGATCAAAGAAATCTGAACATTTGCATGAAATATGGAGTTCTAACAATAGGGCAAAGTAACTATGCATGCAACATGACAAGCTACAAACAAAGATCATGAATAATATGCATTTGAAAAATATTTGTTTGTTTCACATACAGAAACCATAGCATAGTGGCAATGAGCTTGTCTCTCATAGAGTAGCAAATAGATGCATAGGACACCTTCAAAGTTCACAAGGGTGACTAGAAACAAATAGCACAAGAATAAGTAATATCACAATATGCATCAATCAATAAGCTTTGGAACACTGCACAAAGAATGACAACTATGCTTTCTTAATGGTGCCTAAAGGTAGAAGGTGGAGACTCAATAATGGTGGAAGAAAGGCCTTTTTGTAAAGGAAGCACATATTAAAAGTTTCAAAAAGAGCTTCCAAAAATTATGGTACTTGTTAGCTTTCATCCCTCATTGCCCCTATCATAAGTATCTTGAAGTGATTAAGGTTAAAGTGGCAAAGATGGAGTATATTCTTGATGAAGTATAAGTTGGCAATCTCAATTCCCTTGAATACGAGGGCCACACCTCAACGCATACTCAACTTTGGGCCCAGGTAAGTTCTTGTCATTGTAAGTATTTGCATATCATTGAGAACCGCCAACGGGGTACCCCTTTCATATGGTACAGGAGCTTTCCCATAACCAAAATAACAAGGCAAGCAGACAATGAGCATCTCAGCAATCTTTTTATTTACCATATGCATAGCTTTTTATGGAGGATGCTTCATAGATAGCTCACTATAGTGATGCTGCAAGTTTCCACCATGATTAGGCATGGCTTAGGCTAGCGGCCTAGGCGTTTCCTTAACACAGAAAACAAACTCCATGGACTTACAAGTTCCCTCTTTATTTCACACCGGTGACATCCATAGACAAAAGAGCATGATATCAACTGAGTACAAAGTACAAGTGCAATGTTGAAAGCGTTCTCCGTGACATCACGGTTCTGCTAATTCCAATGTATAAGTGCAAGCATATACAACAAAGTTGTCACAATTGTTAAAGTTTATTAGGGGCAAATAATATAAAGTGTGCCATCAAGTTCTTGAGGGCCTTAATCACTAAGTTTTCTCATTGCAAATTAGTTTTTAATTGGAAGATAGTTGAAAACAAGAATATACTTGGAATGGTGTAACACACCATGCATAGGAGCTTATAGTGGACACTTTGGAATAACTTGGTTTCTTGGGAGTTGGAAGCATGAGTAGAGCTTACTCATACAAGTGGAGTCTAGCAAAATACTGGGAGCAACCAACTAAGAGAGCACAATGGCCATAATCATGTAGTGCAACAAAGAATACTAATCAAAGCAAAGAGTGGTACTACAAGTCAAGGACTAAATGATCATAGAGGCTAATGGTGACTTGTCATAGTCATAACATGGTGTGAGCATGTGCCAAGTCAACCCAAGAAAAACATCAAAGGAGAATACCATAATACTATGCTTTTGCATGCTAAAACAACGCATAATTTCTTCAAGGCACACTAAGAAATCCCAATTGTTTGGAACAAGACATGCTACAACAATAATCACTAAGCATAAGGTCAAAACAACACCTAGCATGTGATGCTAAAGTCTAAGTCACAATCAATGCAAGCTCCTCTTGCACTTACAAGCAAGAACTTACTACTCCTTTCCAACACCAAGCAACTTATTTGTAAAACAACACAGCGAGAACGTGGGTCCAAACTAATCAAGAAAACTAAACAAACTAAGCAAAGCAAACTAAAACTAAGACGCTCCAAGAACAACACAACTGTGCAAGAAACAATAAAAATGAAGTGTCTAGACAAACCTGAGCTTTTTATTAATGAAGAAGGGGATGCCTTGGGAATCCCCAAGTTTTGACGCTTGTACCTCATGGATATTTCTTGGGGAGACACCATTTTGGCATCCCCAAGCTTGATCTTTTGTCCATTATTCATCTCATTGCATCATTCTCTCTCTATACCTGAAATTTTTTTCTTCACACAATCTTCATTAGCAACATTAATGTATTCAAAAGAAATTAGACCCCTGGCAAAGCTTTGGAATATCAAGGCTTTTCACTAAAAACACAAGCTACTGTAGTAACTCCTTCAAAAAGCTCAATTAACCTAAAGAAAACTCAAAAATGAATCAATAAGAAGCAAATGCAAATAATGGCAGAAATCTGTCAAAACACAGCAGCAGGTAGAAACCGATTTTTTCCAACATCTTTTGTTTCTCAAATAAAAAAGTGTTGAACTAACGAAAGTTAGCTAACATACTGGGGGATTTATTCGTAAATAGTTAGCTCCATCCGAGTTACAGAGACTTGTCATGAATTTTTTTGGTGGAGGACAGAAATATGTTTCGGGACAGCAACTCCCCAAATCTTACTTCCTTCTCATTAGAGGTTATTCTTGGCACAAAAAGCAAACGGATAGGATAAGGAGAGGTCATTACTGAAGTAATAACTTCCAAGACTCAAGGAAACTCTTGTGTTATCTCCCAACAAGTACTTTTCTTTAACGCCTTTAAGTTAGGCACAAGAAGCAAGAAGAATCAAGTATTTTCAAATGATGAAGCATTAACATCAAACCTTGCTTTCAAAGGAGGAGCAAAAAAGTAATTTCTCTCTCCTCATAGGGAAGTGTTCAATACTTTTCTTGAATGGAAATTGATATTTAATGGTTCCTTCTTTCATATGAATGATGGAACCAACTGTTCTAAGAAAAGGTCTTCCCAAAGTAATAGGACAAGAAGCATTGTATCCAACATCCAAAACATAGAAATCAACAGGGACATAAGCATTATTAATCATAATTATAACATCATTAATACTCCCCATGAGTTTCTTATTAGCATTATCAATGAGTGGGACATTCAAATAACAGTCTTCCAATGGTGGCAAATCAAGCATTTCATAAATTTTCCTAGGCATAATAGAGACACTAGAACCAAGATCACATGAAGCTTTGAGATCAAAGTCATTCACTTGCATATTAATAATGGGTTCCCAACTATCTTCTAATTTCCTAGGAATAGAAGCTTTGTGTTTTAACTTCTCTTCCTTAATCTTAATAAGAGCATCTATAATGTGTTTGTTAAAGGCAACATGCATATCACTAGCATCAGAACTTCTAGCAAGCTTTTGTAGGAACATAATCACTTCAGAAATATTGCAACCATCAATATCAAAATCAAACTTAGTATCACTAGTAGTAGGCTCAATAGGCTTAGGCATAGTAGGAGGAGGAATAGGGACTACTTGTGGTTTAGTGGTGATGGCGCACACACTATTGTTTCTATCAATTTCAGCTTCCCTTTCCCACCTAGCATGGAGTTGAGCTAACAGCCTAACATTTTTATCAATAGTAACTTGTATGGCATGAGCAGCAGCAAAGGTGTTTTCCATAGTTTTAGGTTTAGCAGCCATTTTATTAACCAAGGAAGCTTGAGCTTCAGACAAAGAGGATATATTTTTCTCAACATTTAAAAGCTTTACCTCTATAGTCTTATTGAAAGTGGTTTGTTTACTAATAAAGTCCTTGGGCATGACTTCAAGTTCAGAAGGGGCACTTCTAGCATTATTGTAAGATATTCCATAGGAATTGCCATTATTAGGAGGATAAGGCCTATAATTGTTGTTTCTAATGAAGTTCACATCAACTTGTTCTTCTCGAGCAACCAAAGAGGCTCAGGGAATACTATTAGGATCTAGAGGACTTTTCCCATTAACAAGCATAGCCATAATAACATCAATATTTTCACTCAAAGAGGAAGTTTCCTTAACAGAATTTACCTTCTTAACATGTGGAGCTCTCTCAACATGCCATTCAGAGTAGTTAACCATCATATTATCAAGGACCCTTGCTTCAGCACCCAAGGTGAGGCCCGTAAAAGTACCTCCAGCAACTGAATACAATAGATTTCTGGAGGAGAAGTTCAAACCTGCATAAAAAGTCTGGATAATCATCCAAGCAGTGAGTACATGAGTGGGAAAATTCTTAACCAAAGACTTCATTCTTTCCCAAGCTGGAGCAACATGTTCACTATCAAGTTGTTTAAATTTCATAATGTCACTTCTCATAGATATAATCTTAGCAGGAGGATAGTATTTTCCAATAAAAGCATCTTTGCAGTTAGTCCAAGAATCAATACTATTTTTAGGCAAAGAAAGAAACCATTCTTTAGCTTTTCCTCTCGAGGAGAAAGGAAAAAGCTTGAGCTTAATAATATCTCCATCTACATCCTTATACTTTTGCATCTCAGAAAGTTCAACAAAGCTATTGAGATGGGCATCAGGATCATCAGAACTGGCACCAGAAAATTGCTCCCTCATGACAAGATTCAACAAAGAAGGCTTAATTTCATAAAAGGTAGCACCAGGAGTAGGTGGAGCAATAGGAGTGCTTAGAAAATCATTGTTGTTGGTGCTAGTAAATTCACACAACTTGGTGTTCTCAACAAGGTTCATTTTGGCAAAGGTGGGCAAGCCAAAAACAGCAGCAGCAGCTAGAGCAGGAACTAATTTTTTTTTTCAAATAAAGAAAGAAAACCAAACTATACTATTTTTTTGGTGTTTTTTTGGAAATAGGCAAACAAAACCAAGCAAAAGAAACAAAGCAAACTAAACACAAAGTAAAGAGAAAGGAAGTCAAGGACTCCCCTTGTGAAGACGTCCTTAGCCTCCCCGGCAACGGCGCCAGAAAAGCCTTGATGATGCTCAATGTGGCACTTCGTTGGTAACGCCAAGCATAGGGTGTGAAGAGCGAGCACCAAGTTTTCCCTCAGTTGATACCGAGGTTATCGAACCACAAGGAGGAAGGAAACGTCACACATGTGTTACAAGCAACGCGGAGACCTACAGAACACGAACTAAAGACTTTGTCCCAACGAATCGGTGAGGTTGTCAAGCTCACCGGTTTGCTGTAACAAAGGATTAAACGTATGGTGTGGAAGTTAATGGTTTCCAGCAAGTAAACATGTAACAGTGGAAGATGTATCAATGGTAAAGATTGGACCAGGTTCCATAGTTTACTAGAGGTGCTCTCCTTAGATAAACAACATGGCATGAAGGGTAAACCAATTACGGTAGGGCAACTGATAGAAACTGAGCAAGGCATAACAATGCAATTACTAGTCAGAAAGATCCTATGAGATTCGATTGGTCAATACAACAAGATACATAGACCGCCATCCAACTGCATCTATGACTAGAAGTCCACCTTCAGGTTATCATTCGAACCCCCTCCAGTATTAAGTTCCAAGCAACAGACAACTGCTTTAAGCAAAGTTTGTAAGGTAAACAGTCCACATGTTCCATAAACAAGAGACTGTTGTTGTCTCCCTAGTAGCAACAGCACATCTACAACCGAAGAGATTATTATGACTTCCCTTGGAAACTAGAGGCATGAACCCACTATCAAGCATAAATACCCCCTCTTGGAGTCACTAGCAACTACTTGGCCAAGATAGCTACTAACAACGGAGATCATGCAAGATCACAAACAACACAGACATGATAGAATCATAAAGACAAAAGCAAACCAACATAATAATCTCAATATCCATCGGATCCCCACAAACACAACATGCATGATTACAAATAGATTAGACCTTGATCATTAACGGATCTCACAAGATCTATACATGAAAGCACAAAGGAGGAGAGACAACCATCTTTCTACTACATGGACCCATAGTCCAAGGTGGAATTACTCACGCATCATACCGGAGAGAAGGCCTCCGGGATGATCTCCCCTCCGGCAGGGTGCCTGGAAGAACTTCAGATCCCCCTAATATAAGGACGATGGTGGCGGCGGCTACAGACGGTTTCGTGGAGATTTTATCGGGTGCTTAGGGTTTCTGCATCGGGGGATTCTTATAGACGAAGGGGGAGGCAGAGGAGGTGGCCAGAGGGGCCAAACCCTACCCTGGCGCGGGGTAGGGCCCACGCGCGCCTAGTGTGGGTCTGGCCGCCCTGGCTGGCCTCTCCGACTCCCCTATGGACTTCTTGTTCCCCATGGAAAGTAATTGACTTTGATGTTTGTCCCGTCGAATTCCGAGAATATTTCTTTACTAACTTTTCTGAAACCAAAAACAGCATAAAACAGGCATCTGGCACTATTGCAACTTGTTAATAGGTTAGTACCAGAAAACATGTAAAAAGCACCTCAAAGTGTAGACAAGTAAAGCAAAGTAGATACTAAACAAGAATGGAGCATCAAAATTATAGTTACATTTCCGACATATCAGTAATCGATCCAGAAAGCCTACCAGGGTTACAAACAGATGTGGCCCAATGTCTTATCAGCTTCAAGTTGGTGGTCCCACCATCCTTCTTCAATATTATGACGCATCTCCTGGTTCACCTAGTAGAAGAGATTGGCATTCTCGGTCCTGTATTTCTACACAATATGTTCCCCTTTGAGAGGTACATGGGAGTCTTAAATAAATATGTTCATAACCGTGCTAGGCCAGAAGGAAGCATCTGCAAGGGCTATGTAACAGAGGAGGTCATTGAGTTTTGTGTTGACCTTATTCCTGACCTTAAGGCGATTTGTGTTCCACGATCACGACATGAGGGGAGAATGAGTGGAAAAGGCGCCCTAGGATGTAAAGCAATGATATATAGGGACGAACATTCTATTAATCAAGCACACTACACGGTTTTACAAAGTTCTATCTTGGTTGCCCCGTATATCAATGAATGCAAGAATTTTATACGCCTCAAACATCCGGGGCAGTCTGATGAATGGATTAGACGTGAACACATGGCGAGTTTTGGCGGATGGCTGCAAAGACTTCTCACAAATAACACCACTGTTGGAGATCAACTGTACTTGTTGGCCAGTACACCATCTTTGACTATATGTACTTTCCAAGGGTATGAGATAAATGGGAATACATTTTACACGATAGGCCAAGATGAAAAGAGCACCAACCAAAATAGTGGTGTCCGCTTCGATGCAACCAAAGACAATGGGCAAAAGACCACGTATTATGGGTTCATAGAGGAGATATGTGAACTTGATTATGGACCTTGTTTTAAGGTCCCAGTGTTTCGGTGCAACTGGATCAAGCTGACAGGAGGTGGGGTTTAGGTAGACAAGCTGTACGGAATGAAAACAGTGGATCTCAACAATCTTGGGTACAGAGTCGAACCATTCGTCCTAACCAATGATGTGGATCAGGTTTTCTATGTGAAGGACATGTCTACCAAACTGAAAAAAGAAAAAATAAGCAAACAGATACATCACACGATGAGCCAAAGCGTCACATAGTTCTTTCAGGGAAAAGAAACATCATGGAAGTGGAGGACAAGACCGACATGTCAGAAGATTATAATACGTTTGATGAAATTCCGCCCTTCAAAGTGAAGACATACCCAACCATCCTTTTAAACCTGTGCTGATACTCCATGGTTATGGCCGACGCGATCATAAGATTGACTATATGTATTAAATGAGCCATTTTTTGGCGCACATATGTATCTCAACATGGAAATCAATGTCATATTTCTTCCGTTAACACTTGGTTCTAAAGAAATGCATTTTTTATTTTTTATTACAAAACATAAGCCCCTTTAGTCCCGGTTGGCAAAAAATTTGCGCCTCTGTCTTCCCGCCATTTCTTCCCGCCATTTTTATTCCCTCCATTTCTTCCCTCCATTTCTTTTCAGATGCTTAATATTTCATAAGTTTAAAGTTTTAGGGTCTGACTATTTTATTTTTGTCTTAATTGAATAATCAAAATTAATATGTATGTGTTTTAATCATTTTTAAAATTTTCATCTACAGTAACTATAAAATGTTTTATATGACTGGATAGATCTTATTTTTATGAAAATTATGATATTTTATTCATATTTTTCTGAGTTGAAATGAAAAAGATATGAATTTTCTAAATTCTATCCTGTTTTTGGGAATTAAAATGCCCCCCCTTTAACACCGGTTCCTGCCATGAACCGGTGTTAAAGGGGGGGTGCGCGCGTGAAATGAATTCCCCCCCTTTAACACCGGTTCCATCCATGAACCATTGTTAAAGGGGGGTGCGCGCGCGAAACGAATTCCCCCCCTTAACAACGGTTCCAGCCACGAACCGGTATTAAAGGGGGGAGGGGTATAAAGAAGCGTGCACATTCTTCCTCTTCCCCATCCAGATTTTGGGATCGAGCAGAGGAGCGTGCGGTGGAGAACAACGATGACGCTGGCAGGCTACTCGACCACGCCGTTGCCATCCGCCGCCATCGCCGCGCTAGCGCCGTCCGCCACCACGCTCGCTCCATCCGCCACCACGCACTCAAGCCTGCCAAGCTCGCCGTCGGGCCACGCCTCGCTCGCCCGCTGCCTCAAGGCCTCATGCCGGCCATTGCCGCTGCCGTGCCCTAGGTGATTTTTGTTTAGCAATTTTGTTCTAGGATTTTTGTTTAGCAATTTTATTTTAGGATTTTTGTTTAGCAATTTTGTGTTAGAAATTTTGTTTCAGCATTTTTGTTTTAGCATTTTTGTTTTATGAATTAGCATATATATATGTGGTAGGATTTTTTAGGAAATTTTGTTATAATATTTTGCTAGGATAGTTTGTGTCATAATCATAATCATAATTAAGTTTAGTGAATATTTTGTTAGGACTTTTATGTTAGGATATTTTGTGTCATAATCATAATTAAGTTTAGAGAAGAATCATAATCATAGGATATTTTGTTTTAGGAATTTAGTGTTAGGGAATTGATTTTAGGATATTAATTGGATATATGGATATTTTGTGATATTAATAATTAAGTATTATGGATATGGATATGGATATTAATTGGATCAGGATTATTATTCGAGATGTACTAGCTATATGATGTCATAATAATATTGTATCCGAATTATTCGAGATGTATTAGCTATATCCATGTCATAATATTATTGTATCAGGATTATTACAGATGCATTATTTTATCAACTGGATTATTCGAGATGTATTATTTGTATGAACTGGTTTTATTCGAGATGTATTACTGATATTTGGGTGATAATATTATTGTTGTAGAAACTATGGATCCACTCAGTAGATATCTTGACAAGGAAGAAATAATGGAGAACATGATCCATGAGGACACCTCACAATATCTGAACTTGGAGGGACATGTTGATAGCTCAAGTAGTCATGGAGAAGATGACGACTCCGGTGAACGCACTTTAGTGATTACAAAGTCCGACGAGGTATATGCATGGATTAAGCGTCTACTGACTTGCACCGATTGATTTGTATATATGTACATGTATTAATTAACGCTTCTTTATTCTTTTAGCCCTCCGGATCGACAGCCAGCAACAATCTTCTTCTACAAAAAAGAGCAAGCGAGGCGCGAGCCATCGATTGAAAGATCATGCAAAGTTCACGATCGAAGCAGTCCGTGTTTATGGCAAGTTGATGGAGCCCAAGAAGGCCGCAAACAAATTTATACGTCAGGCTCGAGTTCTTGTTAGGGACCAAATCACAATCACAATTGAAATGGAATGAGACAAAGAAGGGTGACGCTACCTGATGACCCACAAGTGTAGGGGATCGCAACAGCCTTTGCGGGTAGTATTATCCAATTTATTGATTCAACACAAGGGGAGCCAAAGAATACTTGCAAGCCTTAACAACTGAGTTGTCAGTTCAGCTGCACCTGGAAATAGTTCTTGCTCACAGAAGTTTATTAGTAGCAACAATTTTTAGTAGTAACAGCAAAGCAATAGCAACAGTGAAACATGAGCAATAGTAATGGTAACGGTAATAGTACGATTTGAGTGCGGTAGGCATAGGGATGGATGGACGGGTGTTGCATGGACTTCAAGATCTAGGGAATTGTAGATAAATAATAACAAGCATCCAAGTACTAAACAATGCTAGGCATGGGCTCCAAATATAGTCATACGTGCTCACAATGAGAACTTGCACAACATCTTCTGTCCAGCCAGCCCACGGTAGCGGGGCCTCTAGGGAACTACTGGCAATTAAGGTGCTCGTTTTAATAGAGCACCGGAGCAAAGCATTAATACTCCGTGAACACATGTGATCCTCACACCACAGCCATCCCCTCCGGTTGTCCCAATTATTGTCACTTTGGGGCCTTTGGATCCGGACAATGATATGTGTACACAACTTGCAGATAAGATCACAATAAATACTACCATAATGATTCAATAATAAGTTCAGATCTGAGTTCATGGCACTCGGGCCCTAGTGATAAGCATTAAGGACAAAAAGTTGCAACAAAGTCAAATAGCACTAATAGAGATACTAGGCACTATGCCCTAACAGATCTTATTCGATTACATGATAGAACTCATCCAATCCCTACCATCCCCAAGCCTATAGTGGGGGAATACTCACTCATGGATGAGGGAAACATTGATAGTTGATGGAGATGCGTTGGTGATGACGATGGATATGATCCTCTCCAAATTCCCCGTCCCGGCAGGGTGCCAGAACGGAGTTTTTGGATCCGAATCTTGGTTTCTGGTGGCGGCGGCGGAGCGGAACTCTTTCTAAAAAACTATCGAACCCCCCTTGGTTTTTAGGTCGAAAGGCAACTTATAGGGGCAGAGGGAGGACGAGGGAGGACGAGGGGGTGCCTGGGGTGGCTGCACCCCCTAGGTGCGGCCAGTGGTGGGCCCGCGCCTAGCAAGGGTGTGGGCCCCCTAGCCCCTTCTCCGTCTCGTCTTCTGGCTCCGTGGATCTTTTTTGTGAAATATAATTTTTGGCATATTTTCCGGGATTTTTCCTGATAGTTCATTTTCTGCACAAAAACAAGACACCAAGGTAATTCTGCTAAAAACAGCGTCAGTCCGTGTTAGTTGTATCCAAATCACACAAGTTTAGAGGAAAACAACAGCAAAAGTGTTCGGGAAAGTAGATACATTTTGGACGTATCACTACCTTTGTCGATAAAATATCCAAAGAAATGCTTTGGACTTCACTGTTGGTTAATTTCAACCTTCCGCTAGAGGAGGATGAAAATCAACTGGTTATAAAGGAAAAGGTCAAAGGGTGGACTCTAAAGAAGATGGCCACAGCTTTCCGCAACTGGAAGACAAAATTGAAAAAATTTGTCACAGCTGGCGAGACTCCAGATTTCAAAGATGCATATTATGCGAAGATAAGACCTCATTGGCCCGAATTTGTGGCATACTAGGAAGGTCCTAAAGCTACAAAGAGGTCAGAAACCAATAGGTTAAATTCCATGAAGAAGGAATATCACCAGAGGATGGGGTCAGGTGGCTACATATCTCAAAGGCCTAAGTCGGAGAAAGTCGAGAAGGACCTGCGCGATAGAGGGATCAGACCCCAGATAGAGGGGTGGGAGCTACGTGCAAAGACTTGGTTCTACGAAATCGGGGCAAAGTTAGACCAAAAGACGGGAATGTGTAACTCCCCAAAAGTTCTTGCCAAACCCGTCAATGAACTCATCGCAACATTTGAGGAAACAACCGCCAGGACCTTCCATCCCGACAGAGAGAATGACCAGCTGACACGCGCCATCGGTAAAAAATAACACCCTAAACTAGCACGAGGCAAAGGGGGTATGACTTGGAAGGATGGGTTTGCCGCATGGGGCGATTCTAACAGATGGCGCGACAGAAAAGAAAAAGAGCGTACAGACCGGATGACACACATAGAACTGGAACTTAGGGAGCTACTGGCGCAAGTGAACGCACAAAATAGCCAGCAAGCTATCGTCCCACCTCAGCAGCACGAAGACCCTCCATTGGAAGCTTCCGCTGGCCCAGACTCTGCACGGAAAAGCAGCATGGCTTCCATGGAGAACATGCAGCCCACGCTTGAAATGGCGGATCCTCGATACCGCATGGATGAGATCACGGAGAGCGAACACGCTGAGATACATGTGAAATTAATGGGCTTATCCATTAAGGTGGCGGTCGGCTATGCCTTACCTCTTGTACCTGGTGGAACTTACCACTCCCGACCGATTCTAGATGGCTATGCTATTGTCGGGGTGGATGAGGTTGTGAAGGAATATGAGGAAGCACAGCTTGACCAAGCTACAGGTGAGGGGGAAACTCAACTAAAATTTGCAGTGAAAACAACAATTCTACAGAAGAAGGAACACATCGTGCTTCCAAATTGGAGGCCACTGGCTCCCCTGCCGTCTCCATAGCGTCATCAATCTAAGCCCCCTCATCCATCTCCGCCGCCTCAGCCGTCTCTGGGTCATCAGAATACTGCCCTGCCATCTCCGTCGCGTCATCCGTCTCTGCCGCTTCAACCATCTCCTACGTGTTAGCCATCTCTGGCGCCTCAGCGTAAGCGGAAGAGCACTGCCGCCGCTAGTACTAGTACTACTACCATGAAGAAATATGCAGGAAACCGTACGCCAAAGAGTTCATGGAACTATGTCCCGCAGGCTTCTGCCAAGCCATTGCCGGTATTACCGTGGAATCGCAGTGACGAGGAGAACAAGAGGATCTCGAAAGACGAGGTTAAGAAATTCTTTGCACCTAAATGGGCTGAGCCAAAGGAGAAACTAGATTCGGCGGTGGTGGATAAGTTTTACAATAATATTTTGAAACCTAAACCCCCACTTGTGCCGGACTATGAACGCCATATTATAAAGGGGGATGCAAGGCGGAGGGAGTCTGAAAGTAGTAGTCATGCACCCCAGAAAACAGCTCCCTAGCTCAGAGAGCAGGAAAACCAATCGTGCGAACCGCTCGAAGTGTTGGATACACGGATAGCTCCTCAAGTAAATGATTACGAGCAAGAGCTACAAAGAAAGGCCAATGATAGGGGAATGACTTATATTGCATACTTGAACATCATGGGAGACCAATTTCCCAAAGGCGATGTCAACCCCATACAGCCATGGAAGTATGGGAGGAATCTCGTCAATAAAGAGCAACTCAAGAATCTACCAACAAAGATGCGAAGATAGCATAATTGGTACCTTACTTTATGCAAGACAAAGGAATAATGGATCACGGCGCAAATAAGAGATGAGATTTTCTTGTGCGGAGATGACCAGATCACCTTCAACATTGAAGACTTGCATTATTTATTCAATCAGAAGGAACTCGAAAAGGCTGCCCTCAGCCTTTATTGTGTGTAAGAACTATTTCTGTAATTTCTATCTCATCTCATTCAATTCATTAATTGCATATATATATATATATATGCTCACCATATATGTATATACTATTATGCAGGAAAAAGGTTACGGAATGCATGAAAGGAGGCCCTTGTGACATTGGGTTCGTTGACCCAAATAGAGTTCATGAACGAGTGGTAAAGGATTAATCGACTGTTCCAAGAAATCCATAACCATGACCAGTACCTCCGGAATATCAGTCGAGCATGTATCTAAAACCTTGCCCCGTCAATTCAAGTGCAACAAGAGTCTAGCCCAACCAACCATTGATCAAGTCAGAATAGTCTGTGAATACCCTGATATCGAATTTATCATTGAACTAATGCCTGGAACCGGACCCATAGCCCAGATACCATATAGTATGAACCCGTCTGAATTAGTGGAGCTAAAGAATCAACTGGATGCTATGCTGGAGATAGGATTGATCCAACCAAGTGCGTCGCCATGGAGATCACCTGTTTTATTTGTGGATAAGAAAGATGGAGGTAACCGTTTGTGTATGGATTATCGTAAGTTGAATGATGTCATCATCAAGAACAAGTACCCATTACCAAAGGTAGAAGACCTGTTTGACCAGTTGACTGATGCCAAAGTGTTTTCTAAGATTGATCTTAGAACTGGTTATCATCAACTCAAGATTCCCGCAGAGGATATTCCAAAGACTGCCTTTACCACTAGATATGGATTATACGAGTATATTGTCATGTCTTTTGGATTAACCAATGCCCCCGCTTATTTCCTGAACCTCATGAATAAGATACTCGAAGATATGTCGAGAGGATGTGTGCTAGAGTATTGATCTAAATTGGAAGACTATCTGCCATTCGCAGAATTTTCTTACAACAACAACTATCAAGCTAGTTTGCAAATGGCCCCATTTGAGTTCATGTATGGAAGGAAGTGTCGCACCCCTTTGAATTGGTCAGAAGTAGTAGAGATTCAGATTTTCGGACCCGACATCCTACGAGAAGCAGAAGAGAAAGTTCACAAGATCCATGAGCACCTCAAGACCGCCCAGTTAGGACAGAAGAGTTACGCCGACAAGAGACATCGAGATCTCACTTTCAATATCGCAGATTTTGTGTATCTCAAAGTGTCGCCTTTGAAGGGAATGCAGCATTTCTAGCTCAAAGGAAAGTTAGTCCCCAGATATATCAGACCCTTCAGGATTCTGAATCATTGAGGAGAAGTATCGTATCAACTGGAACCGCCAGTGGAGATGTCAGCAGTACACAATGTGTTTCATATATTGTTACTTTGCAAATGCCTAGAAGTCCCGGAGCAGACTGAAGTTTTCAAGAACATTGATCACTGCACCATAGAGATCAACGATGACCTGACGTATCCTGAAGTACCCATTCGTATTCTGGAGGAAGCTTTTAGGACCACCAGAACCCAAAGCATCAAGTTTCTCAAGATTCATTGGAGTAACCACACTGAAGAAGAAGCTACCTGGGAACGAGAAGACTACATCAAGACGGAGTTTCCCGATCTTTTCAAATCCTAGTTTTCTTCTTTCTTCTTTCTCAAATCTCGGGAAGCAATTTTGTTTATGGAGGGAAGGTTTGTAACATCCCAAATATATTGAACAAGGTTATCAAATTCCAATCACCAAAATTAGGGTTAACAAAAACTTTTGTTAATTAAATCATATGAATGCATGTGTGTATGTGATGATTGTATGAATGCATGATTGGACTTGTGTGATTCATCTAAATAGCAAGTAATGGTTTAAAGATGAAAACAACATCATCTAAAACATTTCCAAGAAGAAACAAAACAAGAGAAAATAAAAAAAACAAATAGAGCAAATGGTCATTTTTGCCAATCTTACTCACTAGGACACTTTGAGGGTTCCTAGTCCAAGATTTCAAACAGAAACATTTCCATTTATTTTCACCCCTTGCTAGACCAAGTAAAAGTGAACCCAAGCCCACATTTCAAACTTACATAAACATTTGGCAACCTAATTCAAATGACAATTCAAAATTGAATCTATATCATATGGGAAGATCACCATTTCTCAAAAACCAACCAAACCAGTGCACCTTGACAAATCCAATCAACCAGAGACTACCTAAGATGTAACCAGTACACTCACCAATTTTGAACCAAAAATTCAAATTTGAATTTCTTGTGGCCATTTCATCAAACACTTGGAGACAGAATATCAAACTGGCTAAACTTCACTGTTTTGATCAGTAATTTGGCTAATCATTGTTCACCATTGATCACACTTGTCTCCCCCTGTGCCAACCAGTGACTTGACCACCCCTAGACCCTACCCATTGCACCATGCCAGGCCAACCCGAAGGCACCCTTGCCAGCCGACCATGGCTAGCTAGCCAGAGCAAGCACCAAGCCTAGCCACCATGTCTGGAACACTGACCACCATCCACCGCCACTCCCTGTCCAGCGCTCGAGCCCTGCCAGCCACTAGACGACACGGAAATATCGTGCCCAATGCCTCTGCGACCATGCCGAGAGCGTGCCAGAGCAGCGCGCTCAACACGCTTGCACATACCGCGTGCCACCAGAGCGTGATCACCACCATCCCAGGAGACCGCCAGACAACCCCGTTCACCACCGTGCGAACCGTAGCCGCAGTGCGCCATTAAAACTTCCCGTCGGACCCGCCAGAGCACCGCAGCATTCCGACCGTCTCGCACCGCCCCATGCCACGTAACCACAACAATAACTGCACACACAAAACCATCAGCATAGCCGTGGGAGGCATCCCTACACCAGTTTCTTGTTCATACACACCAAGAACAACAGCCCAGCTAATCCAAGCCAAAGCCAAGCAAGATCACATCAACTAAACCCTGGATCATCTCACCAAGATGGTGACATAAGGATGGGTAGAATAGGTGGATAGCAAGGACAAGATCAAGCCACCAGGACCAGGAGGTGGAGGGCTAGATCAAGGACAAGCCAGAAAAACACCCAAGTGGGTGAATCCATCATGGATGTTTTAAATATTAAAGCAACCAGAAAACTATATAGATCTACCTAGGATCTCAGGACAACGTCATTGATCCTAGTTGTCAGGCTACAACTTAAATTTCAAGAATGAATATAGCCAAAATGCTAAACTTCTAGGCACACGTCTTAAATAGGAGTAGCACCTTAGAAATTCATCTTATGAATTCATATAATTCATCAAGCCTACAAATCATTTTTCCCAAACTTTAACTTAGGGATCAATAGCCGGTATCACCACCAGAACCAATCCATGAGAAATAATAAGAGAAGGGTCTAATCCCTACACCTCAGACCAACATCATAGGTCTTAGGGATTTAAGGAAAGAAGTTTCTACTTATCTTTAATGCCAAACTCATCTTAAGCTTGAACAAAACCAAGCTAAGTAATAGAATCTAGTCTTGTGTGCCATATTAGAATGGTTTCACAAGAACAATTCTGAATTAAGCAGGTTAGGCATCCAATCTTCACAGATAAAACTAACCAACTATAAATCATTTTGCTGTTCTTAATCACAGGAATCATAACTAGGAATATTCATATATATATATCATCACTGTAATACACCATTTGATCTCAAACTTAATATGAATCTATAAGCAAATAACTAAATATACAGTGACCTCATCACTTAGAGATCACTGTCAGCACCTAAGTAATGTCAGTGATGAGCTCTCAAACCACTAGAATCCCCAAACAACAATTCCAAAGCAACCTTATCATATGAACCATATCAAGGTTGACAATTGGACCCAGTTGATAAGCCACTAACATCATCAGAGCTAACCATCAGCAGTAATACACAACAAGTCACCACTCAACAGGTTTAAGGATCATCAATACATGATCCAACTTATCAGATATTCAATTAACAGAGGTATTTGAACCCTAAGCAGAACAAATAATCCTAATCAGGATATGACACTAGCCAGGAATGGCCACTACCAACATTTAGCATAGGATGGCCTAGCACAGAGAGCACGAGGGGGAGAGGAACAACTTACCTATGGTCCTCGCTGAAGAATAGAACAGGAAGCAGAGAAGGCTGACGAACATGGCGGCATGGGGAGCACCCCCAAGGGGGTGCTGCAACCCACACAACGCCACGGCGGCAACCATAGCCACACCTGGAGGCGAGGAGCACTACCACATCACCCAGCAGCGTTTCGGCGGTGACAACAACCACATCACCCCAAACCCTAGGGTTCGGGATGAGACTAGTTTGGCCACGGGAAAGCTCCATAGCCAAATTGAATTGGATAGAAGGGTAGCGCGTGGTCGACAACCTCGCCCTACATCACGGCAGCGGCCAGGAAGGACCACGGCGGTTAGCAGAGCACGGCGGCGTCGCCATCGACCGCAGGGTCGAGGAGGAGAAGAGAAGGATAAGGTCGAGAGAGTAACAGAGGGAGTGGGCTGGACTGGGCCAAAACCCCTTCAGGGTGTGGTTTTGGTTTTGTCCTATTGGGCCACCAGGGCCCAATAAACCAAACAAGCAGCCCATTTACCTAAAGGCTATTTTTAATATATAGGAAAAGACCAAAATGCCCCTGAACTTAAATAAATTATAGAAAATAATATAAAAATGCAAAAATTATAAATAAAATATTTTTGGATTCACAATAATCCAGACTATCCAAATAAATTTTATTACGAATTTTGTAATATATATATTCCTTATGGAATTTTACAAAATTATTGAAAGATGATAAAAATAAATAAAAATCACTTTCATTATATATTAATATTGTAGTATTTTAGAAAAATACTAAGCAAATATTTAATACCAATCTTTGGTATTTAATGATAATTCTTAAAAGAATTATAAAGTTAAATAAAATGCAAATAAAAAGAAATAAAATAAAAGAATGCAATATTCACTAAATATTAAAGAAATTAATATCTATAAATCCTTAATTATTAAAAATATTTTTCTATAATTTAAATAATGGGGGAGAATACATATAAAGTTAAATGATGCATTACATTACTTCGCATAATCATTTTGCTTCTTTAAATATTGTCCTTACCTGGCAATAATGATGTTTTTGTAGACATAGAAGCCGAAGGTATAGTGCAAGCATCAGACTTCACTACCTTGCAATCACAAGGCAAGTCCATCACTTGCTCATGTCTTTTGAAGAGTCTTTATCAAAGTATTTGCGAATTGTGTGTTATCATCTATATTATATAAAAAGAAAATATTATTTTCTCAAGATACTTAATCTTAGATATCATCCTAAGTGCCAATATGATGGAGCAATAGAACTTAGGGTTCTAATTGCAGTAATGATAAACAAGGGATTAATAACCCATGACATCAGTGATTCTAGCGACATATATTACGCGTTAACCATGAGATTTGGAATGGGACGGAGAAGTCCGCTGTATCCTTTTCCTCTTATATGGAGGCAAGACGACCTTAACGTGACGTTGTGATTCCTTGTGCGGATCCAACATATGGGTGGGCACCCTTACGCCCCACACTTTTGGTGTCTAGATTATCTATGAATGGTGTTTAGGGATATAGTCCATGTAAATGGTACTATTCCGGGCATCACTAGGTCATAGAGTCTTCGGGAACTCATCAGGGTTTTAGCCTGCCCAAAAAGGGGGCTTAACGAAGCTGAGCTAGCCCCGAAGGATCATGCAGACATATGAGGTCACGGAAAGGGAAGTGATTGGCTTGGACCAACTACTGGGCCCCACATCATGGAATTGTGGACAAGAAAGTACGCCCGGTTGTGCAACAAGGAGTTGATCACTCATGGGAAAAGTAACGCACCTCTGGAGAGTGTAAGAACTGTAACTTGTTACTCCGTGTTCCGGGAAGGAGCTATGAACGCGGCAGGAAAGGAACTCCATGAATGTTCTGGTCAACCTCTGAAGGCTGATGGTCATAGATTTTTATATAAAATCAACCTTTGAAGAAAGATTTATGAAAATTGCTTAGTGCCAAAGACTGATAGTCCGAGGTGGTAGATAGAGCATCAAACTTCCTACCTTGCATATAATGAATTTGCGGGGTAATGCTGTTACTCATCCTTTCCTTTGAATCCTTGCTTAGACTCTAAGAATACCGAAGATACTCCAATGTATGCATCTAAGAGTCAAAAGGATGTCTTCTATGAAGATCCCAACCCGTATGGAGCCGTAGAAGGGGAGGACTACGACATCGTCTATGGAGAGAGTTCTAAGAGTCCGAATAATTACTATAGTTCTAGTAGCCACTTGAGCCGAACAACATGAACAATATATAGCAATAAATTTTAAATTTGAACCTACCGCTGAAACACTTATATTTTAGTTTGTAAGTTGAATCTTTGGGAAGCCTTGAACTTTCGGTATTGTAATAATAATAACGTTTGTATGTTTGTAATATGGACCCGCAATGTTTCTATTGTACCACTCTGAGGGATGTGGTATTTACGGTACGGTGTTCTGTGGATGTCATGTCAATGACTATAGTGTACTACACATGCAGTGATATGTTGGGTCACCCTAGTTGGTATCGGAGACAATTGCTGTTGACTTTAGGTTGGAAACCTAGTAAGGGTATTACCTGTAGGAAAGTGTAGCAACGATAAAGAATTCTCTAAAAAATATAATGGGTATTCAAATGAGAATATTCCGTTATATGTTTTAGTGCGATACATGTTTGAGTTATGATCAAAAACTCGTTCTTTTCATGTTTTGTTGCCATTTTAAACAATTATTGCCCACTGTTTTGGGATTCCATTGCGAATTCCGTTGCCCGTAAGACCCGATACATGTTTAAGAGATATCATAAAAAACTCGTCATTTTCGTGATTTATGGTTGTTTTCATGAACTATTGCGCACTGTTTTGGGGTCTAGGAAGATTTGCACCGACCTAAGACCCGATACATGTTTGAGAGTTATGATAAAAAACTATCCGTTTTCATGAGTTGTTGCCTACAGTTTCGGGGTTCTAGGGTTATTTGCATTGCCCGTCAGACCTGATACATGTTTGAGAGATATGACCAAGAACTCGTCGTTTTCACGTTTTAGGGTTGTTTTCATGACCTATTAACCATAGTTTTTGGGTTCCAGGGCGATTACCATTGGTCGTAAGACCCGATATATGTTTAAGAGATACCACAAAAAACTCATCATTTTCGTGTTTTATGGCCGTTTGCATGAGCTATTGCCCACTATTTTGGGGTTCCAGGGCGATTTACACCAAACTAACACCCGATATATGATCGAGAGTTATGACCAAAAAATTCGTCGTTTTCGTGTTTATGGATGTTTTAAAGAGTTATTGCCCACATTTTTGGGGTTCCAGGACGATTTCCATTGCCCGTAAGACCCAATACATGTTTATAAGATACCACAAAAAGTGATCTTTTTCGCGTTTTATGGCTGTTTTCATGAGCTATTGCGCACTGATTTGGGGTTCCAGAGCGATTAACACCGACCTAAGACCCGATACATGTTTCAGAGTTATGATAAAAAAACTCATCGTTTACATGTTTTATGGCCGTTTCATGAGTTGTTCCCCACAGTTCACGGGTTCGAGGGCGATTTGCATGGCCCGTAAGACCCGATACATGTTTGAGAGATATGACCAAAAACTCATCGTTTTCACATCTTATGTCCATTTTCATGAGTTGTTGCCCACAATTCTGGGGTTCTAGGGAAATTTCCAATTCCCGTAAGACGCGATACATGTTTAAGAGATACCACAAAAAACTCGTCATTTTCTTCTTTTATGGCCATTTCCATGAGCTATTGCCCACTCTTTTGTGGTTCTATGGCGATTTACACGAAACTAAGACCCGATACATGTTTCAGAGTTATGACAAAAAAACTCGTTGTTTACGTGTTTTATTGATGTTTTCATTTGTTATTGCCCACAATTTTGGGGTTCTAGGGCGATTTCCATGGCCAATAAGACCCGACACATGTTTAAGAGATACCACATAAAAATCGTCATTTTCGCGTTTTATGGCCATTTTCATGTGCTATTGCTCATTGTTTGGGGTTCTAGGGCGATTTACACGAAACTAACACCCGATACATGTTTGAGATTTATGACCAAAAACTCGTCGTTTTCACGTTTTATGGCCGTGCCCATGACCTATTACCCATAGTTTTTGGGTTCCAGGGCGATTTCCGTTGCTCGTAAGACTTGATATGTGTTGAAGAGATACCATAAAAAACTCATCATTTTCGTGTTTTATGGTCGTTTCCAAGATCTATTGCCCACTGTTTTGGGGTTCTAGGGCGATTTGCACCAAACTAAGACCCGTTACATGTTTGAGTTATGATCAAAAACTCGTTATTTTCATGTTTTGTTGCCTTTTTAAAGAGTTATTGCCCACTGTTTTGGGATTCCATTGCGAATTCCGTCGCCATTTTCTTCTTTTATGGCCATTTCCATGAGCTATTGCCCACTCTTTTGTGGTTCTATGGCGATTTACACGAAACTAAGACCCGATACATGTTTCAGAGTTATGACCAAAAACTCGTTGTTTATGTGTTTTATTGATGTTTTCATTAGTTATTGCCCACAATTTTGGGGTTCTAGGGCGATTTCCATGGCCAATAAGACCCGACACATGTTTAAGAGATACCACATAAAAATCGTCATTTTCGCGTTTTATGGCCATTTTCATGTGCTATTGCTCATTGTTTGGGGTTCTAGGGCGATTTACACCAAACTAACACCCGATACATGTTTGAGAGTTATGACCAAAAACTCATCGTTTTCACGTTTTATGGCCGTGCCCGTGACCTATTACCCATAGTTTTTGGGTTCTAGGGCGATTTTTATTGCTCGTAAGACTTGATATATGTTGTAGAGTTACATAAAAAACTCGTCATTTTCGTGTTTTATGGTCGTTTCCAAGATCTATTACCCACTGTTTTGGGGTTCTAGGGCGATTTGCACCAAACTAAGACCTGTTACATGTTTGAGTTATGATCAAAAACTCGTTATTTTCATGTTTTGTTGCCGTTTTAAAAAGTTATTGCCCACTGTTTTGGGATTCCATTGCGAATTCCATTGCCCGTAAGACCCGATACATGTTTAAGAAATATCATAAAAAACTCGCCATTTTCGTGATTTATGGCTGTTTTCATGAACTATTGCGCACTGTTTTGGGGTCTAGGAAGATTTGCACCGACCTAAAACCCGATACATGTTTGAGAGTTATGATCAAAAACTCACCATTTACATTTTGTAGGTCCGTTTTCATGAATTGTTGCCTACAGTTTCGGGGTTCTAGGGTTATTTGCATTGCCCGTAAGACCTGATACATGTTTGAGAGATATGACCAAAAAGTCGTGGTTTTCACGTTTTAGGGTTGTTTTCATGACCTATTAACCATAGTTTTTGGGTTCCAGGGCGATTACCATTGGTCGTAAGACCCGATATATGTTTAAGAGATACCACAAAAAACTCATCATTTTCGTGTTTTCTGGCCGTTTCCATGAGCTCTTGCCCACTATTTTGGGGTTCCAGCGCGATTTACACCAAACTAACACCCGATATATGATCGAGAGTTATGACCAAAAAACTCGTTGTTTTCATGTTTATGGATGTTTTAAAGAGTTATTGCCCACATTTTTGGGGTTCCAGGCCGATTTCCATTGCCCGTAAGATCCAATACATGTTTATAAGATACCACAAAAAGTGGTCTTTTTCGCGTTTTATGGCTGTTTTCATGAGCTATTGCGCACTGATTTGGGGTTCCAGAGCGATTAACACCGACCTAAGTCCCGATACATGTTTCAGAGTTATGATAAAAAAACTCATCGTTTACATGTTTTATGGCCGTTTCATGAGTTGTTCGCCACAGTTCTGGGGTTCGAGGGCGATTTGCATGGCCGTAAGACCCGATACATGTTTGAGAGATATGACCAAAAACTCGTCGTTTTCACGTCTTATGTCCATTTTCATGAGTTGTTGCCCACAATTCTGGGGTTCCAGGGAAATTTTCATTGCCCGTAAGACCCGATACATGTTTAAGAGATACCACAAAAAAAACTCGCCATTTTCTTCTTTTATGGTCGTTTCCTTGAGCTATTACCCACTCTTTTGTGGTTCTATGGCGATTTACACGAAACTAAGACCCGATACATGTTTAAGAGTTATGACCAAAAACTCGTTGTTTACGTGTCTTATTGATGTTTTCATTAGTTAATGCCCACAATTTTGGGGTTCTAGGGCGATTTCCATGGCCAATAAGACCCGACACATGTTTAAGAGATACCACATAAAAATCGTCATTTTCGCGTTTTATGGCCATTTTGATGTGCTATTGCTGATTGTTTGGGGTTCTAGGGCGATTTACACCCGATACATGTTTGAGAGTTATAACCAAAAACTCGTCGTTTTCACGTTTTATGGCCGTGCCCATGACCTATTACCCATAGTTTTTGGGTTCCAGGGCGATTTCCATTGCTCGTAAGACTTGATATATGTTGAAGAGATACCATAAAAAACTCATCATTTTAGTGTTTTATGGTCGTTTCCAAGATCTATTGCCCATTGTTTTGGGGTTCTAGGGTGATTTGCACCAAACTAAGACCCGTTACATGTTTGAGTTATGATCAAAAACTCGTTCTTTTCATGTTTTGTTGCCGATTTAAAGAATTATTGCCCACTGTTTTGGGATTCCATTGCGAATTCTGTTGCCCGTAAGACCCGATACATGTTTAAGAGATACCGTAAAAAACTCGTCATTTTCGTGATTTATGGCTATTTTCATGACCTATTGCGCACTGTTTTGGGGTCTAGGAATATTTGCACCGACCTAAGACCCGATACATGTTTGAGAGTTATGATCAAAAACTAACCGTTTACATTTTTTAGGGTCGTTTTCATGAGTTGTTGCCTACAGATTTGGGGTTCTAGGGCTATTTGCATTGCCCGTCAGACCTGATACATGTTTGAGATATATGACCAAAAACTCGTCGTTTTCACGTTTTAGCGTTGTTTTCATGACCTATTAACCATAGTTTCTTGGTTCCAGGGCGATTACCATTGGTCGTAAGACCCGTTATATGTTTAAGAGATACCACAAAAAACGCATCATTTTCGTGTTTTATGGCCGTTTCCATGAGCTCTTGCCCACTGTTTTGGGGTTCCAGGGCGATTTACACCAAACTAACACCCGATATATGATCGAGAGTTATGACCAAAAAACTCGTCGTTTCGTGTTTATGGATGTTTTAAAGAGTTATTGCCCACATTTTGGGGGTTCCAGGACGATTTCCATTACCCGTAAGACCCAATACATGTTTATAAGATACCACAAAAAGTGGTCTTTTTCGCGTTTTATGGCTATTTTCATGAGCTATTGCGCACTGATTGGGGGTTCCAGAGTGATTAACACCGACCTAAGACCCGATACATGTTTCAGAGTTATGATAAAAAAACTCATCGTTTACATGTTTTATGGCCGTTTCATGAGTTGTTCCCACAGTTCTGGGGTTCGAGGGCGATTTGCATGGCCCGTAAGACCCGATACATGTTTGAGAGATTTGACCAAAAACTCGTCGTTTTCACGTCTTATGTCCATTTTCATGAGCTGTTGCCCACAATTCTGGGGTTCCAGGGAAATTTCCATTGCCCGTAAGACCCGATACATGTTTAAGAGATACCACAAAAAAAACTCGCCATTTTCTTCTTTTATGGCCGTTTCCTCGAGCTATTGCCCACTCTTTTGTGGTTCTATGGCGATTTACACGAAACTAAGACCCGATACATGTTTAAGAGTTATGACCAAAAACTCGTTGTTTACGTGTCTTATTGATGTTTTCATTAGTTAATGCCCACAATTTTGGGGTTCTAGGGCGATTTCCATGGCCAATAAGACCCGACACATGTTTAAGAGATACCACATAAAAATCGTCATTTTCGCGTTTTATGGCCATTTTCATGTGCTATTGCTGATTGTTTGGGGTTCTAGGGCGATTTACACCCGATACATGTTTGAGAGTTATGACCAAAAACTCGTCGTTTTCACGTTTTATGGCGGTGCCCATGACCTATTACACATAATTTTTGGGTTCCAGGGCGTTTTCCATTGCTCGTAAGACTTGATATATGTTGAAGAGATACCATAAAAACTCATCATTTTCGTGTTTTATGGTCGTTTCCAAGATCTATTGCCCACTGTTTTGGGGTTATAGGGCGATTTGCACCAAACTAAGACCCGTTACATGTTTGAGTTATGATCAAAAACTCGTTCTTTTCATGTTTTGTTGCCATTTTAAAGAATTATTGCCCACTGTTTTGGGATTCCATTGCGAATTCCGTTGCCCGTAAGACCCGATACATGTTTAAGAGATACCATAAAAAAACTCATCATTTTCGTGATTTATGGCTGTTTTCATGAACTATTGCGCACTGTTTTGGTGTCTAGGAAGATTTGCACCGACCTAAGACCCGATACATGTTTGAGAGTTATGATCAAAACTCACCGTTTACATTTTTAGGGCCGTTTTCATGAGTTGTTGCCTACAGTTTCGGGGTTCTAGGGTTATTTGCATTGCCCGTCAGACCTGATACATGTTTGAGAGATATGACCAAAAACTCGTCGTTTTCACGTTTTAGGGTTGTTTTCATGACGTATTAACCATAGTTTTTGGGTTCCAGGGAGATTACCATTGGTCGTAAGACCCGATATATGTTTAAGAGATACCACAAAAAACTCATCATTTTCGTGTTTTAGGCTGTTTCCATGAGCTATTGCCCACTGTTTTGGGGTTCCAGGGCGATTTACACCAAACTAACACCCGATATATGATCGAGAGTTATGACCAAAAAACTCGTCGTTTTCGTGTTTATGGCTGTTTTAAAGAGTTATTGCCCACATTTTTGGGGTTCCAGGACGATTTCCATTGCCCGTAAGACCCAATACATGTTTATAAGATACCACAAAAAAGTGGTCTTTTCGCGTTTTATGTCTGTTTTCATGAGCTATTGCGCACTGTTTTGGGGTTCTAGAGCGATTAACACCGACCTAAGACCCGATACATGTTTCAGAGTTATGATAAAAAAACTCATCGGTTACATGTTTTATGGCTGTTTCAGAAGTTGTTCGCCACAGTTCTGGGGTTCGAGGGCGATTTGCATGGCCGTAAGACCCGATACATGTTTGAGAAATATGACCAAAAACTCGTCGTTTTCACGTCTTATGTCCATTTTCATGAGTTGTTGCCCACAATTCTGGGGTTCCGGGGAAATTTCTATTGCCCGTAAGACCTGATACATGTTTAAGAGATACCACAAAAAAAACTCGCCATTTTCTTCTTTTATGGCCGTTTCCATGAGCTATTGCCCACTCTTTTGGGGTTCTATGGCGATTTACACGAAACTAAGAACCGATACATGTTTCAGAGTTATGACCAAAAACTCATTTTTTACGTGTTTTATTGATGTTTTCATTAGTTATTGCCCACAATTTTGGGGTTCTAGGGCGATTTCCATGGCCAATAAGACCCGACACATGTTTAAGAGATACCACATAAAAATCATCATTTTCGTGTTTTATGGCCATTTTCCTGTGCTATTGCTCAATGTTTGGGGTTCCAGGGCGATTTACACGAAACTAACACCCGATACATGTTTGAGAGTTATGACCAAAAACTCGTCGTTTTCACGTTTTATGGCCGTGCCCATGACCTATTACCCATAGTTCTTTGGGTTCCAGGGCGCTTTCCATTGCTCGTAAGACTTGATATATGTTGAAGAGATAACATAAAAAACTCATCATTTTCGTGTTTTATGGTCGTTTCCAAGATCTATTGCCCACTGTTTTGGGGTTATAGGGCGATTTGCACCAAACTAAGACCCGTTACATGTTTGAGTTATGATCAAAAACTCGTTCTTTTCATGTTTTGTTGCCATTTTAAAGAATTATTGCCCACTGTTTTGGGATTCCATTGCGAATTCCGTTGCCCGTAAGACCCGATACATGTTTAAGAGATACCATAAAAAACATGTCATTCTCCTGATTTATGGTTGTTTTCATGAACTATTGCGCACTGTTTTGGGGTCTAGGAAGATTTGCACCGACCTAAGACCCGATACATGTTTGAGAGTTATGATCAAAAACTATCCGTTTTACATTTTTTAGGGCCGTTTTCATGAGTTGTTGCCTACAGTTTCGGGGTTCTAGGGTTATTTCCATTGCCCGTCAGACATGATACATGTTTGAGAGATATGACCAAGAACTCGTCGTTTTCACGTTTTAGGGTTGTTTTCATGACCTATTAACCATAGTTTTTGGGTTCCAGGGCGATTACCATTGGTCGTAAGATCCGATATATGTTTAAGAGATGCCACAAAAAACTCATCATTTTCGTGTTTTATGGCTGTTTCCATGAGCTATTGCCCACTGTTTTGGGGTTCCAGGGCGATTTACACCAAACTAACACCCGATATATGATCGATAGTTATGACCAAAAAATTCGTCGTTTTCGTGTTTATGGATGTTTTAAAGAGTTATTGCCCACATTTTTGGGGTTCCAGGACGATTTCCATTGCCCGTAAGACCCAATACAAGTTTATAAGATACCACAAAAAGTGATCTTTTTCGCGTTTTATGGCTGTTTTCATGAGCTATTGCGCACTGTTTTGGGGTTCTAGAGCGATTAACACCGACCTAAGACCCGATACATGTTTCAAAGTTATGATAAAAAAACTCATCGTTTCCATGTTTTATGGCCGTTTCATGAGTTGTTCCCCACAGTTCACGGGTTCGAGGGCGATTTGCATGGCCCGTAAGACCCGATAAATGTTTGAGAGATATGACCAAAAACTCATCGTTTTCACATCTTATGTCCATTTTCATGAGTTGTTTCCCACAATTCTGGGGTTCTAGGGAAATTTCCAATTCCCGTAAGACCCGATACATGTTTAAGAGATACCACAAAAAACTCGTCATTTTCTTCTTTTATGGCCATTTCCATGAGCTATTGCCCACTCTTTTGTGGTTCTATGGCGATTTACACGAAACTAAGACCCGATACATGTTTCAGAGTTATGACAAAAAACTCGTTGTTTACGTGTTTTATTGATGTTTTCATTAGTTATTGCCCACAATTTTGGGGTTCTAGGGCGATTTCCATGGCCAATAAGACCCGACACATGTTTAAGAGATACCACATAAAAATCGTCATTTTCGCGTTTTATGGCCATTTTCATGTGCTATTGCTCATTGTTTGGGGTTCTAGGGCGATTTACACGAAACTAACACCAGATACATGTTTGAGATTTATGACCAAAAACTCGTCGTTTTCACGTTTTATGGCCGTGCCCATGACCTATTACCCATAGTTTTTGGGTTCCAGGGCAATTTCCGTTGCTCGTAAGACTTGATATATGTTGAAGAGATACCATAAAAAACTCATCATTTTCGTGTTTTATGGTCGTTTCCAAGATCTATTGCCCACTGTTTTGGGGTTCTAGGGCGATTTGCACCAAACTAAGACCCGTTACATGTTTGAGTTATGATCAAAAACTCGTTATTTTCATGTTTTGTTGCCTTTTTAAAGAGTTATTGCAATCGCTTTGGGATTCCATTGCGAATTCCGTTGCCCGTAAGACTCGATACATGTTTAAGAGATACCATAAAAAACTCGTCATTTTCATGATTTATGGCTGTTTTCATGAACTATTGCGCACTGTTTTGGTGTCTAGGAAGATTAGCACCGACCTAAGACCCGATACATGTTTGAGAGTTATGATCAAAAACTCACCGTTTACATTTTTAGGGCCATTTTCATGAGTTGTTGCCTACAGTTTCGGGGTTCTAGGGTTATTTGCATTGCCCGTCAGACCTGATACATGTTTGAGAGTTATGACCAAAAACTCGTCGTTTTCACGTTTTAGGGTTGTTTTCATGAGGATAACCAAAGTTTTTGGGTTCTAGGGAGATTACCATTGGTCGTAAGACCCGATATATGTTTAAGAGATACCACAAAAAACTCATCATTTTCGTGTTTTATGGCCGTTTCCATGAGCTATTGCCCACTATTTTGGGGTTCCAGGGCGATTTACACCAAATTAACACCCGATATATGATCGAGAGTTATGACCAAAAAATTCGTCGTTTTCGTGTTTATGGATGTTTTAAAGAGTTATTGCCCACATTTTTGGGGTTCCAGGACGATTTCCATTGCCCGGAAGACCCAATACATGTTTATAAGATACCACAAAAAAGTGGTCTTTTCGCGTTTTATGGCTGTTTTCATGAGGTATTGCGCACTGTTTGGGGGTTCTAGAGCGATTAACACCGACCTAAGACCCGATACATGTTTCAGAGTTATGATAAAAAAACTCATCGTTTACATGTTTGATGGCTGTTTCAGAAGTTGTTCCCCACAGTTCTGGGGTTCGAGGGCGATTTGCATGGCCCGTAAGACCCGATACATGTTTGAGAGATATGACCAAAAACTCCTCGTTTTCACATCTTATGTCCATTTTCATGAGTTGTTGCCCACAATTCTGGGGTTCTAGGGAAATTTCCATTGCCCGTAAGACCCGATACATGTTTAAGAGATACCACAAAAAACTCACCATTTTCTTCTTCTATGGCCATTTCCATGAGCTATTGCCCACTCTTTTGGGGTTCTATGGCGATTTACACGAAACTAAGAACCGATACATGTTTCAGAGTTATGACCAAAAACTCGTTTTTACGTGTTTTATTGATGTTTTCATTAGTTATTGCCCACAATTTTGGGGTTCTAGGGCGATTTCCATGGCCAATAAGACCCGACACATGTTTAAGAGATACCACATAAAAATCATCATTTTCGTGTTTTATGTCCATTTTCATGTGCTATTGCTCAATGTTTGGGGTTCCAGGGCGATTTACACGAAACTAACACCCGATACATGTTTGAGAGTTATGACCAAAAACTCGTCGTTTTCACATTTTATGGCCGTGCCCATGACCTATTACCCATAGTTCTTTGGGTTCCAGGGCGCTTTCCATTGCTCGTAAGACTTGATATATGTTGAAGAGATAACATAAAAAACTCATCATTTTCGTGTTTTATGGTCGTTTCCAAGATCTATTGCCCACTGTTTTGGGGTTATAGGGCGATTTGCACCAAACTAAGACCCGTTACATGTTTGAGTTATGATCAAAAACTCGTTCTTTTCATGTTTTGTTGCCATTTTAAAGATTATTGCCCACTGTTTTGGGATTCCATTGCGAATTCCGTTGCCCGTAAGACCCGATACATGTTTAAGAGATACCATAAAAAACTCATCATTTTCGTGATTTATGGCTGTTTTCATGAACTATTGCGCACTGTTTTGGGGTCTAGGAAGATTTGCACCGACCTAAGACCCGATACATGTTTGGGAGTTATGATCAAAAACTATCCGTTTTGCATTTTTTAGGGCCGTTTTCATGAGTTGTTGCCTACAGTTTCGGGGTTCTAGGGTTATTTGCATTGCCCGTCAGACCTGATACATGTTTGAGAGATATGACCAAGAACTCGTCGTTTTCACGTTTTAGGGTTGTTTTCATGACCTATTAACCATAGTTTTTGGGTTCCGTATGATTACCATTGGTCGTAAGACCCGATATATGTTTAAGAGATACCACAAAAAACTCATCATTTTCGTGTTTTATGGCCGTTTCCATGAGCTATTGCCCACTATTTTGGGGTTCCAGGGCGATTTACACCAAACTAACACCCGATATATGATCGAGAGTTATGACCAAAAAATTCGTCGTTTTCGTGTTTATGGATGTTTTAAAGAGTTATTGCCCACATTTTTGGGGTTCGGGGCGATTTCCATTGCCGTGAAGACCCAATACATGTTTATAAGATACCACAAAAAGTGATCTTTTTCGCGTTTTATGGCTGTTTTCATGAGCTATTGCGCACTGATTTGGGGTTCCAGAGCGATTAACACCGACCTAAGACCCGATACATGTTTCAGAGTTATGATAAAAAAACTCATCGTTTACATGTTTTATGGCCGTTTCATGAGTTGTTGCCCACAGTTCACGGGTTCGAGGGCGATTTGCATGGCCCG
The DNA here is from genome assembly GCA_023614405.1 of Avena insularis. Taxonomy (NCBI): domain Eukaryota; kingdom Viridiplantae; phylum Streptophyta; class Magnoliopsida; order Poales; family Poaceae; genus Avena; species Avena insularis. The sequence goes on from CM042691.1 coordinate 16,779,078, forward strand.
TAAGACCCGATACATGTTTGAGAGATATGACCAAAAACTCATCGTTTTGACATCTTATGTCCATTTTCATGAGTTGTTGCCCACAATTCTGGGGTTCTAGGGAAATTTCCATTGCCCGTAAGACCCGATACATGTTTAAGAGATACCACAAAAAACTCGTCATTTTCTTCTTTTATGGCCATTTCCATGAGCTATTGCCCACTCTTTTGTGGTTCTATGGCGATTTACACGAAACTAAGACCCGATACATGTTTCAGAGTTATGACAAAAAAACTCGTTGTTTACGTGTTTTATTGATGTTTTCATTAGTTATTGCCCACAATTTTGGGGTTCTAGGGCGATTTCCATGGCCAATAAGACCCGACACATGTTTAAGAGATACCACATAAAAATCGTCATTTTCGTGTTTTATGGCCATTTTCATGTGCTATTGCTCATTGTTTGGGGTTCTAGGGCGATTTACACGAAACTAACACCAGATACATGTTTGAGATTTATGACCAAAAACTCGTCGTTTTCACGTTTTATGGCCGTGCCCATGACCTATTACCCATAGTTTTTGGGTTCCAGGGCGATTTCCGTTGCTCGTAAGACTTGATATGTGTTGAAGAGATAACATAAAAAACTCATCATTTTCGTGTTTTATGGTCGTTTCCAAGATCTATTGCCCATTGTTTTGGGGTTCTAGGGCGATTTGCACCAAACTAAGACCCGTTACATGTTTGAGTTATGATCAAAAACTCGTTATTTTCATGTTTTGTTGCCTTTTTAAAGAGTTATTGCCCACTGTTTTGGGATTCCATTGCGAATTCCGTTGCCCGTAAGACCCGATACATGTTTAAGAGATACCATAAAAAACTCGTCATTTTCATGATTTATGGCTGTTTTCATGAACTATTGCGCATTGTTTTGGTGTCTAGGAAGATTTGCACCGACCTAAGACCCGATACATGTTTGAGAGTTATGATCAAAAACTCACCGTTTACATTTTTAGGGCCGTTTTCATGAGTTGTTGCCTACAGTTTCGGGGTTCTAGGGTTATTTGCATTGCCCGTCAGACCTGATACATGTTTGAGAGTTATGACAAAAAACTCGTCGTTCTCACGTTTTAGGGTTGTTTTCATGACGTATTAACCAAAGTTTTTGGGTTCCAGGGAGATTACCATTGGTCGTAAGACTCGATATATGTTTAAGAGATACCACAAAAAACTCATCATTTTCATGTTTTAGGCTGTTTCCATGAGCTATTGCCCGCTGTTTTGGGGTTCCAGGGCGATTTACACCAAACTAACACCCGATATATGATCAAGAGTTATGACCAAAAAACTTGTCGTTTTCGTGTTTATGGCTGTTTTAAAGAGTTATTGCCCACATTTTTGGGGTTCCAGGACGATTTCCATTGCCCGGAAGACCCAATACATGTTTATAAGATACCACAAAAAAGTGGTCTTTTCGCGTTTTATTGCTGTTTTCATGAGGTATTGCGCACTGTTTTGGGGTTCTAGAGCGATTAACACCGACCTAAGACCCGATACATGTTTCAGAGTTATGATAAAAAAACTCACCGTTTACATGTTTTATGGCTGTTTCAGAAGTTGTTCCCCACAGTTCTGGGGTTTGAGGGCGATTTGCATGGCCCGTAAGACCTGATACATGTTTGAGATATATGACCAAAAACTCGTCGTTTTCACGTCATATGTCCATCTTCATGAGTTGTTGCCCACAATTCTGGGGTTCCGGGGAAATTTCCATTGTCCGTAAGACCTGATACATGTTTAAGAGATACCACAAAAAATCGTCATTTTCTTCTTTTATGGCCATTTCCATGAGCTATTGCCCACTCTTTTGGGGTTCTATGGCGATTTACACGAAACTAAGAACCGATACATGTTTCAGAGTTATGACCAAAAACTCGTTTTTTACGTGTTTTATTGATGTTTTCATTAGTTATTGCCCACAATTTTGGGGTTCTAGGGCGATTTCCATGGCCAATAAGACCCGACACATGTTTAAGAGATACCACATAAAAATCATCATTTTCGCGTTTTATGGCCATTTTCATGTGCTATTGCTCATTGTTTGGGGTTCCAGGGCGATTTACACGAAACTAACACCCGATACATGTTTGAGAGTTATGACCAAAAACTCGTCGTTTTCACGTTTTATGGTCGTGCCCATGACCTATTACCCATAGTTTTTTGGGTTCCAGGGCGATTTCCATTGCTCGTAAGACTTGATATATGTTGAAGAGATAACATAAAAAACTCATCATTTTCGTGTTTTATGGTCGTTTCTAAGATCTATTGCCCACTGTTTTGGGGTTATAGGGCGATTTGCACCGACCTAAGACCCGTTACATGTTTGAGTTATGATCAAAAACTAGTTCTTTTCATGTTTCGTTGCCATTTTAAAGAATTATTGCCCACTGTTTTGGGATTCCATTGCGAATTCTGTTGCCCATAAGACCCGATACATGTTTAAGAGATACCATAAAAAACTCATCATTTTCGTGATTTATGGCTGTTTTCATGAACTATTGCTCACTGTTTTGGGGTCTAGGAAGATTTGCACCGACCTAAGACCCGATACATGTTTGAGAGTTATGATTAAAAACTATCTGTTTTACATTTTTTAGGGCCGTTTTCATGAGTTGTTGCCTACAGTTTCGGGGTTCTAGGGTTATTTGCATTGCCCGTCAGACCTGATACATGTTTGAGAGATATGACCAAGAACTCGTCGTTTTCACGTTTTAGGGTTGTTTTCATGACCTATTAACCATAGTTTTTGGGTTCCAGGGCGATTACCATTGGTCGTAAGACCCGATGTATGTTTAAGAGATACCACAAAAAACTCATCATTTTCGTGTTTTATGGCTGTTTCCATGAGCTATTGCCCACTATTTTGGGGTTCCAGGGCGATTTACACCAAACTAACACCCGATATATGATCGAGAGTTATGACCAAAAAATTCGTCGTTTTCGTGTTTATGGATGTTTTAAAGAGTTATTGCCCACATTTTTGGGGTTCCAGGACGATTTCCATTGCCCGTAAGACCCATTACATGTTTATAAGATACCACAAAAAGTGATCTTTTTCGCGTTTTATGGCTGTTTTCATGAGCTATTGCGCACTGATTTGGGGTTCCAGAGCGATTAACACCGACCTAAGACCCGATACATGTTTCAGAGTTATGATAAAAAAACTCATCGTTTACATGTTTTATGGCCGTTTCATGAGTTGTTCCCCACAGTTCACGGGTTCGAGGGCGATTTGCATGGCCCGTAAGACCCGATACATGTTTGAGAGATATGACCAAAAACTCATCGTTTTCACATCTTATGTCCATTTTCATGAGTTGTTGCCCACAATTCTGGGGTTCTAGGGAAATTTCCATTGCCCGTAAGACCCGATACATGTTTAAGAGATACCACAAAAAACTCACCATTTTCTTCTTCTATGGCCATTTCCATGAGCTATTGCCCACTCTTTTGTGGTTCTATGGCGATTTACACGAAACTAAGACCCGATACATGTTTCAGAGTTATGACCAAAAACACGTTGTTTACGTGTTTTATTGATGTTTTCATTAGTTATTGCCCACAATTTTGGGGTTCTAGGGCGATTTCCATGGCCAATAAGACCCGACACATGTTTAAGAGATACCACATAAAAATCGTCATTTTCACGTTTTATGGCCATTTTCATGTGCTATTGCTCATTGTTTGGGGTTGTAGGGCGATTTACACGAAACTAACACCCGATACATGTTTGAGATTTATGACCAAAAACTCGTCGTTTTCACGTTTTATGGCCGTGCCCATGACCTATTACCCATAGTTTTTGGATTCCAGGGCGATTTCCATTGCTCGTAAGACTTGATATATGTTGAAGAGATACCATAAAAAACTCGTCATTTTCGTGTTTTATGGTCATTTCCAAGATCTATTGCCCACTGTTTTGGGGTTCTAGGGCGATTTGCACCAAACGATGACCCGTTACATGTTTGAGTTATGATCAAAAACTCGTTATTTTCATGTTTTGTTGCCGTTTTAAAGAGTTATTGCCCACTGTTTTGGGATTCCATTGCGAATTCCGTTGCCCGTAAGACCCGATACATGTTTAAGCGATACCATAAAAAACTCGTCATTTTCGTGATTTATGGCTGTTTTCATGAACTATTGCGCACTATTTTGGTGTCTAGGAAGATTTGCACCGACCTAAGACCCGATACATGTTTGAGAGTTATGATCAAAAACTCACCGTTTTACATTTTTTAGGGCCGTTTTCATGAGTTGTTGCCTACAGTTTCGGGGTTCTAGGGTTATTTGCATTGCCCGTCAGACCTGATACATGTTTGAGAGTTATGACCAAAAACTCGTCGTTTTCACGTTTTAGGGTTGTTTTCATGACCTATTAACCATAGTTTTTGGGTTCCAGGGCGATTACCATTGGTCATAAGACCCGTTATATGTTTAAGAGATACCACAAAAAACTCATCATTTTCGTGTTTTATGGCCGTTTCCATGAGCTAATGCCGACTGTTTTGGGGTTCCAGGGCGATTTACACCAAACTAACACCCGACATATGATCGAGAGTTATGACCAAAAAACTCGTCGTTTTCGTGTTTATGGATGTTTTAAAGAGTTAGTGCCCACATTTTTGGTGTTCCAGGACGATTTCCATTGCCCGGAAGACCCAATACATGTTTATAAGATACCACAAAAAGTGGTCTTTTTCGCGTTTTATGGCTGTTTTCATGAGCTATTGCGCACTGATTTGGGGTTCCAGAGCGATTAACACTGACCTAAGACCCGATACATGTTTCAGAGTTATGATAAAAAAACTCATCGTTTACATGTTTTATGGCCGTTTCATGAGTTGTTCCCCACAGTTCTGGGGTTCGAGGGCGATTTGCATGGCCCGTAAGACCCGATACATGATTGAGAGATATGACCAAAAACTCGTCGTTTTCACGTCTTATGTCCATTTTCATGAGTTGTTGCCCACAATTCTGGGGTTCCAGTGAAATTTCCATTGCCCGTAAGACCCGATACATGTTTAAGAGATAACACAAAAAACTCGCCATTTTCTTCTTTTATGGCCGTTTCCATGAGCTATTGCCCACTCTTTTGTGGTTCTATGGCGATTTACACGAAACTAAGACCCGATACATGTTTCAGAGTTATGACCAAAAACTCGTTGTTTACGTGTTTTATTGATGTTTTCATTAGTTATTGCCCACAATTTTGGGGTTCTAGGGCGATTTCCATGGCCAATAAGACCCGACACATGTTTAAGAGATACCACATAAAAATCATCATTTTCGCGTTTTATGGCCATTTTCATGTGCTATTGCTCATTGTTTGGGGTTGTAGGGCGATTTACACGAAAATAACACCCGATACATGTTTGAGATTTATGACCAAAAACTCGTCGTTTTCACGTTTTATGGCCGTGCCCATGACCTATTACCCATAGTTTTTGGGTTCCAGGGCGATTTCCATTGCTCGTAAGACTTGATATATGTTGAAGAGATACCATAAAAAACTCGTCATTTTCGTGTTTTATGGTCGTTTCCAAGATCTATTGCCCACTGTTTTGGGGTTCTAGGGCGATTTGCACCAAACTAAGACCCGTTACATGTTTGAGTTATGATCAAAAACTCGTTCTTTTCATGTTTTGTTTCCATTTTAAAGAGTTATTGCCCACTGTTTTGGGATTCCATTGCGAATTCCCTTGCCCGTAAGACCCGATACATGTTTAAGAGATACCATAAAAAACTCATCATTTTCGTGATTTATGGCTGTTTTCATGAACTATTGCGCACTGTTTTGGTGTCTAGGAAGATTTGCACCGACCTAAGACCCGATACATGTTTGAGAGTTATGATCAAAAACTCACCGTTTTACATTTTTTTAGGGCCGTTTTCATGAGTTGTTGCCTATAGTTTCGGGGTTCTAGGGTTATTTGCATTGCCCGTCAGACCTGATACATGTTTGAGAGTTATGACCAAAAACTCGTCGTTTTCACGTTTTAGGGTTGTTTTCATGACCTATTAACCATAGTTTTGGGGTTCCAGGGCGATTACCATTGGTCATAAGACCCGTTATATGTTTAAGAGATACCACAAAAAACTCATCATTTTCGTGTTTTATGGCCGTTTCCATGAGCTACTGCCGACTGTTTTGGGGTTCCAGGGCGATTTACACCAAACTAACACCCGACATATGATCGAGAGTTATGACCAAAAAACTCATCGTTTTCGTGTTTATGGATGTTTTAAAGAGTTAGTGCCTACATTTTTGGGGTTCCAGGACGATTTCCATTGCCCGGAAGACCCAATACATGTTTATAAGATACCACAAAAAGTGGTCTTTTTCGCGTTTTATGGCTGTTTTCATGAGCTATTGCACACTGATTTGGGGTTCCAGAGCGATTAACACCGACCTAAGACCCGATACATGTTTCAGAGTTATGATAAAAAACTCATCGTTTACATGTTTTATGGACGTTTCATGAGTTGTTCCCCACAGTTCTGGGGTTCGAGGGCGATTTGCATGGCCCGTAAGACCCGATACATGTTTGAGAGATATGACCAAAAACTCGTCGTTTTCACGTCTTATGTCCATTTTCATGAGTTGTTGCCCACAATTCTGGGGTTCTAAGGAAATTTCCATTGTCCGTAAGACCCGATACATGTTTAAGAGATATCACAAAAAACTCGCCATTTTCTTCTTTTATGGCCGTTTCCATGAGCTATTGCCCACTCTTTTGTGGTTCTATGGCGATTTACACGAAACTAAGACCCGATACATGTTTAAGAGTTATGACCAAAAACTCGTTGTTTACGTGTTTTATTGATGTTTTCATTAGTTATTGCCCACAATTTTGGGGTTCTAGGGCGATTTCCATGGCCAATAAGACCCGACACATGTTTAAGGGATACCACATAAAAATCGTCATTTTCGCATTTTATGGCCATTTTCATGTGCTATTGCTCATTGTTTGGGGTTCTAGGGCGATTTACACGAAACTAACACCCGATACATGTTTGAGATTTATGACCAAAAACACGTCGTTTTCATGTTTTATGGCCGTCCCATGACCTATTACCCATAGTTTTTGGGTTCCAGGGAGATTTCCATTGCTCGTAAGACTTGATATATGATGAAGAGATACCATTAAAAACTCGTCATTTTCGTGTTTTATGGTCGTTTCCAAGATCTATTGCCCACTGTTTGGGGGTTCTAGGGCGATTTGCACCAAACTAAGACCCGTTACATGTTTGTGTTATGATCAAAAACTCGTTATTTTCATGGTTTGTTGCCGTTTTAAAGAGTTATTGCCCACTGTTTTGGGATTCCATTGTGAATTCCGTTGCCCGTAAGACCCGATACATGTTTAAGAGATACCATAAAAAACTCGTCATTTTCGTGATTTATGGCTGTTTTCATGAACTATTGCGCACTGTTTTGGGGTCTAGGAAGATTTGCACCGACCTAAGACCCGATACATGTTTGAGAGTTATGATCAAAAACTCACTGTTTACATTTTTTAGGGCCGTTTTCATGAGTTGTTGCCTACAGTTTCGGGGTTCTAGGGTTATTTCCATTGGCCGTCAAACCTGATACATGTTTGACAGATATGACCAAAAACTCGTAGTTTTCAAGTTTTAGGGTTGTTTTCATGACCTATTAACCATAGTTTTTGGGTTCCAGGGCGATTACCATTGGTCATAAGACCCGATATATGTTTAAGAGATACCACAAAAAACTCATCATTTTCGTGTTTTATGGCCGTTTCCATGAGCTATTGCCCACTGTTTTGGGGTTCCAGGGCGATTTACACCAAACTAACACCCGATATATGATCGAGAGTTATGACAAAAAAAATCGTCGTTTTCGTGTTTATGGATGTTTTAAAGAGTTATTCCCCTCATTTTTGGGGTTCTAGGACGATTTCCATTCCCGTAAGACCCAATACATGTTTATAAGATACCACAAAAAGTGCTCTTTTTCGCGTTTTATGGCTGTTTTCCTGAGCTATTGCGCACTGATTTGGGGTTCCAGAGCGATTAACACCGACCTAAGACCCGATACATGTTTCAGAGTTATGATAAAAAAAACTCGTCGTTTTCACGTCTTATGTCCATTTTCATGAGTTGTTGCCCACAATTCTGGGGTTCTAGAGAAATTTCCATTGTCCGTAAGACCCGATACATGTTTAAGAGATACCACAAAAAACTCGCCATTTTCTTATTTTATCGCCATTTCCATGAGCTATTGCCCACTCTTTTGTGGTTCTATGGCGATTTACACGAAACTAAGACCCGATACATGTTTAAGAGTTATGACCAAAAACTCGTTGTTTACGTGTTTTATTGATGTTTTCATTAGTTATTGCCCACAATTTTGGGGTTCTAGGGCGATTTCCATGGCCAATAAGACCCGACACATGTTTAAGAGATACCACATAAAAATCGTCAATTTCGCGTTTTATGGCCATTTTCATGTGCTATTGCTCATTGTTTGGGGTTCTAGGGCGATTTACATGAAACTAACGCCCGATACATGTTTGAGATTTATGACCAAAAACTCGTCGTTTTCACGTTTTATGGCCGTGCCCATGACCTATTACCCATAGTTTTTGGGTTCCAGGGGATTTCCATTGCTCGTAAGACTTGATATATGTTGAAGAGATACCATTAAAAACTTGTCATTTTCATGTTTTATGGTCGTTTCCAAGATCTATTGCACACTGTTTTGGGGTTCTAGGGCGATTTGCACCAAACTAAGACCCGTTACATGTTTGAGTTATGATCCAAAACTCGTTATTTTCATGTTTTGTTGCCGTTTTAAAAAGTTATTGCCCACTGTTTTGGGATTCCATTGCGAATTCCGTTGCCCGTAAGACCCGATACATGTTTAAGAGATACCATAAAAAACTCGTCATTTTCGTGATTTATGGCTATTTTCGAGAACTATTGCGCACTGTTTTGGTGTCTAGGAAGATTTGCACCGACCTAAGACCCGATACATGTTTGAGAGTTATGATAAAAAACTCACCGTTTACATTTTTTAGGGCCGTTTTTATGATTTGTTGCCTACAGTTTCGGGGTTCTAGGGTTATTTGCATCGTCGCCGACCGATACATGTTTGACAGATATGACCAAAAACTCGTAGTTTTCACGTTTTAGGGTAGTTTTCATGACCTATTAACCATAGTTTTTGGGTTCATAAACATTGGTCGTAAGACCCGATATATGTTTAAGAGATACCACAAAAAACTCATCATTTTCGTGTTTTAAGGCCGTTTCCATGAGCTATTGCCCACTGTTTTGGGGTTCCAGGGCGATTTACACCAAACTAACACCCGATATATGATCGAGAGTTATGACCAAAAAATTCGTCGTTTTCGTGTTTATGGATGTTTTAAAGAGTTATTGCCCACATTTTTGGGGTTCTAGGACGATTTCCATGCCCGTAAGACCCAATACATGTTTATAAGATACCACAAAAAGTGCTCTTTTTCGCGTTTTATGGCTGTTTTCATGAGCTATTGCGCACTGATTTGGGATTCCAGAGCGATTAACACCGACCTAAGACCCGATACATGTTTCAGAGTTATGATAAAAAAAACTCATCGTTTACATGTTTTATGGCCGTTTCATGAGTTGTTCCCCACAGTTCTGGGGTTCGAGGGCGATTTGCATGGCCCGTAAGACCCGATACATGTTTGAGAGATATGACCAAAACTTCTGCTTTTCACGCCTTATGTCCATTTTCATGAGTTGTTGCCACAATTACGGGGTTCTAAGGAAATTTCCATTGTCCGTAAGACCCGATACATGTTTAAGAGATATCACAAAAAACTCGCCATTTTCTTCTTTTATGGCCGTTTCCATGAGCTATTGCCCACTCTTTTGTGGTTCTATGGCGATTTACACGAAACTAAGACCCGATACATGTTTAAGAGTTATGACCAAAAACTCGTTGTTTACGTGTTTTATTGATGTTTTCATTAGTTATTGCCCACAATTTTGGGGTTCTAGGGCGATTTCCATGGCCAATAAGACCCGACACATGTTTAAGAGATACCACATAAAAATCGTCATTTTCGCATTTTATGGCCATTTTCATGTGCTATTGCTCATTGTTTGGGGTTCTAGGGCGATTTACACGAAACTAACACCCGATACATGTTTGAGATTTATGACCAAAAACACGTCGTTTTCACGTTTTATGGCCGTGCCCATGACCTATTACCCATAGTTTTTGGGTTCAAGGGTATTTCCATTGCTCGTAAGACTTGATATATGTTGAAGAGATACCATAAAAAACTCGTCATTTTCGTGTTTTATGGTCGTTTCCAAGATCTATTGCCCATTGTTTTGGGGTTCTAGGGCGATTTGCACCAAACTAAGACCCGTTACATGTTTGAGTTATGATCAAAAACTCGTTATTTTCATGTTTTGTTGCCGTTTTAAAAAGTTATTGCCCACTGTTTTGGGATTCCATTGCGAATTCTGTTGCCCGTAAGACCCGATACATGTTTAAGAGATACCATTTTCGTGATTTATGGCTGTTTTCATGAACTATTGCGCACTGTTTTGGTGTCTAGGAAGATTTGCACCGACCTAAGACCCGATACATGTTTGAGAGTTATGATAAAAAACTCACCGTTTACATTTTTTAGGGCCGTTTTTATGATTTGTTGCCTACAGTTTCGGGGTTCTAGGGTTATTTGCATTGGCCGTCAGACCTGATACATGTTTGACAGATATGACCAAAAACTCGTAGTTTTCACGTTTTAGGGTAGTTTTCATGACCTATTAACCATAGTTTTGGGGCTCCAGGGCGATTATCATTGGTCGTAAGACCCGATATATGTTTAAGAGATACCACAAAAAACTCATCATTTTCGTGTTTTAAGGCCGTTTCCATGAGCTATTGCCCACTGTTTTGGGGTTCCAGGGCGATTTACACCAAACTAACACCCGATATATGATCGAGAGTTTTGACCAAAAAAATCGTCGTTTTCGTGTTTATGGATGTTTTAAAGAGTTATTTCCCACATTTTTGGGGTTCTAGGACGATTTCCATTCCCGTAAGACCCAATACATGTTTATAAGATACCACAAAAAGTGCTCTTTTTCGCGTTTTATGGCTGTTTTCATGAGCTATTGCGCACTGATTTGGGGTTCCAGAGCGATTAACACCGACCTAAGACCCGATACATGTTTCAGAGTTATGATAAAAAAAACTCGTCGTTTTCACGTCTTATGTCCATTTTCATGAGTTGTTGCCCACAATTCTGGGGTTCTAGAGAAATTTCCATTGTCCGTAAGACCCGATACATGTTTAAGAGATACCACAAAAAACTCGCCATTTTCTTATTTTATGGCCATTTCCATGAGCTATTGCCCACTCTTTTGTGGTTCTATGGCGATTTACACGAAACTAAGACCCGATACATGTTTAAGAGTTATGACCAAAAACTCGTTGTTTACGTGTTTTATTGATGTTTTCATTAGTTATTGCCCACAATTTTGGGGTTCTAGGGCGATTTCCATGGCCAATAAGACCCGACACATGTTTAAGAGATACCACATAAAAATCGTCATTTTCGCGTTTTATGGCCATTTTCATGTGCTATTGCTCATTGTTTAGGGTTCTAGGGCGATTTACATGAAACTAACGCCCGATACATGTTTGAGATTTATGACCAAAACTCGCTGCTTTCACGCTTTTATGGCCGTGCCCATGACCTATTACCCATAGTTTTTGGGTTCCAGGGGATTTCCATTGCTCGTAAGACTTGATATATGTTGAAGAGATACCATTAAAAACTTGTCATTTTCATGTTTTATGGTCGTTTCCAAGATCTATTGCACACTGTTTTGGGGTTCTAGGGCGATTTGCACCAAACTAAGACCCGTTACATGTTTGAGTTATGATCCAAAACACGTTATTTTCATGTTTTGTTGCCGTTTTAAAAAGTTATTGCCCACTGTTTTGGGATTCCATTGCGAATTCCGTTGCCCGTAAGACCCGATACATGTTTAAGAGATACCATAAAAAACTCGTCATTTTCGTGATTTATGGCTATTTTCGAGAACTATTGCGCACTGTTTTGGTGTCTAGGAAGATTTGCACCGACCTAAGACCCGATACATGTTTGAGAGTTATGATAAAAAACTCACCGTTTACATTTTTTAGGGCCGTTTTTATGATTTGTTGCCTACAGTTTCGGGGTTCTAGGGTTATTTGCATTGGCCGTCAGACCTGATACATGTTTGACAGATATGACCAAAAACTCGTAGTTTTCACGTTTTAGGGTAGTTTTCATGACCTATTAACCATAGTTTTTGGGTTCCAGGGCGATAAACATTGGTCGTAAGACCCGATATATGTTTAAGAGATACCACAAAAAACTCATCATTTTCGTGTTTTAAGGCCGTTTCCATGAGCTATTGCCCACTGTTTTGGGGTTCCGTATGATTTACACCAAACTAACACCGATATATGATCGAGAGTTATGACCAAAAAATTCGCTGCTTTCGTGTTTATGGATGTTTTAAAGAGTTATCACATTTTTGGGGTTCCGTGATTTCCATGCCCGTAAGACCCAATACATGTTTATAAGATACCACAAAAGTGCTCTTTTTCGCTTTTATGGCTGTTTTCATGATCTATTATGACTGATTTGGGGTTCCAGAGCATTAACACCGACCTAAGACCCGATACATGTTTCAGAGTTATGATAAAAAAACTCATCGTTTAAATGTTTTATGGCCGTGTAAAGAGTTGTTCCCTACGCCTGGGTTCGAGGGCGATTTGCATGGCCCGTAAGACCCGACATACATGTTTGAGAGATATGACCAAAACTCTGCTTTCACGTCTTATGTCCATTTTCATGAGTTGTTGCCCACAATTCTGGGGTTCTAAGGAAATTTCCATTGTCCGTAAGACCCGATACATGTTTAAGAGATATCACAAAAAACTCGCCATTTTATTCTTTTATGGCCGTTTCCATGAGCTATTGCCCACTCTATTGTGGTTCTATGGCGATTTACACGAAACTAAGACCCGATACATGTTTAAGAGTTATGACCAAAAACTCGTTGTTTACGTGTTTTATTGATGTTTTCATTAGTTATTGCCCACAATTTTGGGGTTCTAGCGATTATTTCCATGGCCAATAAGACCCGACACATGTTTAAGAGATACCACATAAAAATCGTCATTTTCGCATTTTATGGCCATTTTCATGTGCTATTGCTCATTGTTTGGGGTTCTAGGGCGATTTACACGAAACTAACACCCGATACATGTTTGAGATTTATGACCAAAAACACGTCGTTTTCACGTTTTATGGCCGTGCCCATGACCTATTACCCATAGTTTTTGGGTTCAAGGGTATTTCCATTGCTCGTAAGACTTGATATATGTTGAAGAGATACCATAAAAAACTCGTCATTTTCGTGTTTTATGGTCGTTTCCAAGATCTATTGCCCACTGTTTTGGGGTTCTAGGGCGATTTGCACCAAACTAAGACCTGTTACATGTTTGAGTTATGATCAAAAACTCGTTATTTTCATGTTTTGTTGCCCTTTTAAAAAGTTATTGCCCACTGTTTTGGGATTCCATTGCGAATTCCGTTGCCCGTAAGACCCGATACATGTTTAAGAGATACCATTTTCGTGATTTATGGCTGTTTTCATGAACTATTGCGCACTGTTTTGGTGTCTAGGAAGATTTGCACCGACCTAAGACCCGATACATGTTTGAGAGTTATGATAAAAAACTCACCGTTTACATTTTTTAGGGCCGTTTTTATGATTTTTTGCCTACAGTTTCGGGGTTCTAGGGTTATTTGCATTGGCCGACCGATACATGTTTGATGATATGACCAAAAACTCGTAGTTTTCACGTTTTAGGGTAGTTTTCATGACCTATTAACCATAGTTTTTGGGTTCCAGGGCGATAAACATTGGTCGTAAGACCCGATATATGTTTAAGAGATACCACAAAAAACTCATCATTTTCGTGTTTTAAGGCCGTTTCCATGAGCTATTGCCCACTATTTTGGGGTTCCGTATGATTACACCAAACTAACACCGATATATGATCGAGAGTTATGACCAAAAATTAAATGCTTTCGTGTTTATGGATGTTTTAAAGAGTTATTGCCCACATTTTTGGGGTTCCAGATTGATTTCCATTGCCCGTAAGACCCAATACATGTTTATAAGATACCACAAAAAGTGCTCTTTTTCGCGTTTTATGGCTGTTTTCATGAGCTATTGCGCACTGATTTGGGGTTCCAGAGCGATTAACACCGACCTAAGACCCGATACATGTTTCAGAGTTATGATAAAAAAACTCATCGTTTACATGTTTTATGGCCGTTTCATGAGTTGTTCCACACAGTTCTGGGGTTCGAGGGCGATTTGCATGGCTCGTAAGACCCGATACATGTTTGAGAGATATGACCAAAAACTCGTCGTTTTCACGTCTTATGTCCATTTTCATGAGTTGTTGCCCACAATTCTGGGGTTCTAAGGAAATTTCCATTGTCCGTAAGACCCGATACATGTTTAAGAGATATCACAAAAAACTCGCCATTTTCTTCTTTTATGGCCGTTTCCATGAGCTATTGCCCACTCTTTTGTGGTTCTATGGCGATTTACACGAAACTAAGACCCGATACATGTTTAAGAGTTATGACCAAAAACTCGTTGTTTACGTGTTTTATTTATGTTTTCATTAGTTATTGCCCACAATTTTGGGGTTCTAGGGCGATTTCCATGGCCAATAAGACCCGACACATGTTTAAGAGATACCACATAAAAATCGTCATTTTCGCATTTTATGGCCATTTTCATGTGCTATTGCTCATTGTTTGGGGTTCTAGGGCGATTTACACGAAACTAACACCCGATACATGTTTGAGATTTATGACCAAAAACACGCTGCTTTCACGCTTTTATGGTCAGTGCTATGACCTATTACCCAAAGTTTTTGGGTTCAAGGGTATTTCCATTGCTCGTAAGACTTGATATATGTTGAAGAGATACCATAAAAAACTCATCATTTTCGTGTTTTATGGTCGTTTCCAAGATCTATTGCCCACCGTTTTGGGGTTCTAGGGCGATTTGCACCAAACTAAGACCCGTTACATGTTTGAGTTATGATCAAAAACTCGTTATTTTCATGTTTTGTTGCCCTTTTAAAAAGTTATTGCCCACTGTTTTGGGATTCCATTGTAATTCATGTCTGTAAGACCCGATACATGTTTAAGAGATACCATTTTCGTGATTTATGGCTGTTTTCATGAACTATTGCGCACTGTTTTGGTGTCTAGGAAGATTTGCACCGACCTAAGACCCGATACATGTTTGAGAGTTATGATCAAAAACTCACCGTTAACATTTTTTTAGGGCCGTTTTTATGAGTTGTTGCCTACAGTTTCGGGGTTCTAGGGTTATTTGCATTGGCCGTCAGACCTGATACATGTTTGACAGATATGACCAAAAACTCGTAGTTTTCATGTTTTAGGGTTGTTTTGATGACCTATTAACCATAGTTTTTGGGTTCCAGGGAGATTACCATTGGTCGTAAGACCCGATATATGTTTAAGAGATACCACAAAAACTCATCATTTTCGTGTTTTATGGCCGCTTCCATGAGCTATGCCCACTGTTTTGGGGTTCCAGGGCGATTTACACCAAACTAACACCCGATATATGATCGAGAGTTATGACCAAAAAATTCGTCGTTTTCGTGTTTATGGATGTTTTAAACAGTTAGTGCCCACATTTTTGGGGTTCCAGGACGATTTCCATTGCCCGTAAGACCCAATACATGTTTATAAGATACCACAAAAAGTGGTCTTTTTCGCGTTTTATGGCTGTTTTCATGAGCTATTAAGACTGATTGGGGTTCCAGAGCGATTAACACCGACCTAAGACCCGATACATGTTTCAGAGTTATGATAAAAAAACTCATCGTTTACATGTTTTATGGCCGTTTCAGGAGTTGTTCCCCATAGTTCTGGGGTTCGAGGGCGATTTGCATGGCCCGTAAGACACGACACATGATTGAGAGATATGAGCAAAAACTCGTCGTTTTCACGTCTTATGTCCATTTTCATGAGTTGTTGCCCACAATTCTGTGGTTCCAGGGAAATTTCCATTGCCCGTAAGACCCGATACATGTTTAAGAGATACCACAAAAAACTCGCCATTTTCTTCTTTTATGGCCGTTTCCATGAGCTTTTGCCCACTCTTGTGGTTCTATGGCGATTTACACGAAACTAAGACCCGATACATGTTTCAGAGTTATGACCAAAAACTCGTTGTTTACGTGTTTTATTGATGTTTTCATTAGTTATTGCCCACAATTTTGGGGTTCTAGGGCGATTTCCATGGACAATAAGACCCGACACATGTTTAAGAGATACCACATAAAAATCGTCATTTTCGCGTTTTATGGCCATTTTCATGTGCTATTGCTCATTGTTTGGGGTTGTAGGGCGATTTACACGAAAATAACACCCGATACATGTTTGAGATTTATGACCAAAAACTCGTCGTTTTCACGTTTTATGGTCGTGCCCATGACCTATTACCCATAGTTTTTGGGTTCCAGGGCGATTTCCATTGCTCGTAAGACTTTATATATGTTGAAGAGATACCATAAAAAACTCATCATTTTCGTGTTTTATGGTCGTTTCCAAGATCTATTGCCCACTGTTTTGGGGTTCTAGGGCGATTTGCACCAAACTAAGACCCGTTACATGTTTGAGTTATGATCAAAAACTCGTTATTTTCATGTTTTGTTGCCCTTTTAAAAAGTTATTGCCCACTGTTTTGGGATTCCATTGCGAATTCCGTTGCCCGTAAGACCCGATACATGTTTAAGAGATACCATTTTCGTGATTTATGGCTGTTTTCATGAACTATTGCGCACTGTTTTGGTGTCTAGGAAGATTTGCACCGACCTAAGACCCGATACATGTTTGAGAGTTATGATCAAAAACTCACCGTTTACATTTTTTTAGGGCCGTTTTTATGAGTTGTTGCCTACAGTTTCGGGAATCTAGGGTTATTTGCATTGGCCGTCAGACCTGATACATGTTTGACAGATATGACCAAAAACTCGTAGTTTTCATGTTTTAGGGTTGTTTTCATGACCTATTAACCATAGTTTTTGGGTTCCAGGGCGATTACCATTGGTCGTAAGACCCGATATATGTTTAAGAGATACCACAAAAACTCATCATTTTCGTGTTTTATGGCCGCTTCCATGAGCTATGCCCACTGTTTTGGGGTTCCAGGGCGATTTACACCAAACTAACACCCGATATATGATCGAGAGTTATGACCAAAAAATTCGTCGTTTTCGTGTTTATGGATGTTTTAAACAGTTAGTACCCACATTTTAGGGGTTCCAGGACAATTTCCATTGCCCGTAAGACCCAATACATGTTTATAAGATACCACAAAAAGTGGTCTTTTTCGCGTTTTATGGCTGTTTTCATGAGCTATTGCGCACTGATTGGGGGTTCTAGAGCGATTAACACCGACCTAAGACCCGATACATGTTTCAGAGTTATGATAAAAAAACTCATCGTTTACATGTTTTATGGCCGTTTCAGGAGTTGTTCCCCATAGTTCTAGGGTTCGAGGGCGATTTGCATGGCCCGTAAGACACGACACATGATTGAGAGATATGAGCAAAAACTCGTCGTTTTCACGTCTTATGTCCATTTTCATGAGTTGTTGCCCACAATTCTGTGGTTCCAGGGAAATTTCCATTGCCCGTAAGACCCGATACATGTTTAAGAGATACCACAAAAAACTCGCCATTTTCTTCTTTTATGGCCGTTTCCATGAGCTATTGCCCACTCTTGTGGTTCTATGGCGATTTACACGAAACTAAGACCCGATACATGTTTCAGAGTTATGACCAAAAACTCGTTGTTTACGTGTTTTATTGATGTTTTCATTAGTTATTGCCCACAATTTTGGGGTTCTAGGCGATTTCCATGGACAATAAGACCCGACACATGTTTAAGAGATACCACATAAAATCGCCATTTTCGCTTTTATGGCCATTTTCATGTGCTATTGCTCATTGTTTGGGGTTGTAGGGGATTTACATTAAACTAACACCGATACATGTTTGAGATTTATGACCAAAACTCGCTGCTTTCACGCTTTTATGGTCGTGCCCATGACCTATTACCCATAGTTTTTGGGTTCCGTATGATTTCCATTGCTCGTAAGACTTTATATATGTTGAAGAGATACCATAAAAAACTCTTCATTTTCGTGTTTTATGGTCGTTTCCAAGATCTATTGCCCACTCGCTTTGGGGTTCTAGGCGATTTGCACCAAACTAAGACCTGCTACATGTTTGAGTTATGATCAAAAACTCGTTATTTTCATGTTTTGTTGCCGCTTTTAAAGAGTTATTGCCCAATCGCTTTTGGGATTCCATTGAATTCCGCGTCTGTAAGACCCGATACATGTTTAAGAGATACCATAAAAACTCGTCATTTTCGTGATTTATGGCTGTTTTCATGAACTATTGCGACTGCTTTTGGTGTCTAGGAAGATTTGCACCGACCTAAGACCCGATACATGTTTGAGAGTTATGATCAAAACTCACCGCTTACATTTTTACGGCCGCTTTTCATGAGTTGTTGCCTCACAGCTTCGGGTTCTAGGGTTATTTGCATCGCCGTCAGACCTAATACATGTTTGAGAGATATGACCAAAAACTCGTCGTTTTCACGTTTTAGGGTTGTTTTCATGACCTATTAACCATAGTTTTTGGGTTCCAGGGAGATTACCATTGGTCGTAAGACCCGATTTATGTTTAAGAGATAACACAAAAAACTCATCATTTTCGTGTTTTATGGCTTCCGTGAGCTATCGCCCAATCGTTTTGGGGTTCCGTAGGATTTACACCACACCCTATATATGATCGAGAGTTATGACCAAAAAACTCATCGTTTTCGTGTTTATGGATGTTTTAAAGAGTTATTGCCCACATTTTTGGGGTTCCAGGACGATTTCCATTGCCCGGAAGACCCAATACATGTTTATAAGATACCACAAAAAGTGGTCTTTTTCGTCTTTTATGGCTGTTTTCATGAGCTATTGCGCACTGATTTGGGGTTCCAGAGCGATTAACACCGACCTAAGACCCGATACATGTTTCAGAGTTATGATAAAAAAACTCATCGTTTACATGTTTTATGGCCGTTTCATGAGTTGTTCCCAGCCTGGGTTTGAGGGCGATTTGAATGGCCCGTAAGACCCGATACATGTTTGAGAGATATGACCAAAAACTCATCGTTTTCACGTCTTATGTCCATTTTTATGAGTTGTTGCCCACAATTCTAGGGTTCTAGGAAAATTTCCATTGTCCGTAAGACCCGATACGTGTTTAAGAGATACCACAAAAACCTGCCATTTTCTTCTTTTATGGCCGTTTCCATGAGCTATTGCCTACTCTTTTGTGGTTCTATGGCGATTTACACGAAACTAAGACCCGATACATGTTTCAGAGTTATGACCAAAAACTCGTTGTTTACGTGTTTTATTGATGTTTTCATTAGTTATTGCCCACAATTTTAGGGTTCTAGGGCGATTTCCATGGCCAATAAGACACGACACATGTTTAAGAGATACCACATAAAAATCGTCATTTTCGCGTTTTATGGCCATTTTCATGTGCTATTGCTCATTGTTTGGGGTTGTAGGGCGATTTACACGAAACTAACACCCGATACATGTTTGAGATTTCTGACCAAAAACTCGTCGTTTTCACGTTTTATGGTCGTGCCCGTGACCTATTACCCATAGTTTTTGGGTTCTAGGGCGATTTCCATTGCTCGTAAGACTTGATATATGTTGAAGAGTTACATAAAAAACTCGTCATTTTCGTGTTTTATGGTCGTTTCCAAGATCTATTCCCACTGTTTTGGGGTTCTAGGGCGATTTGCACCAAACTAAGACCCGTTACATGTTTGAGTTATGATCAAAAACTCGTTATTTTCATGTTTTGTTGCTGTTTTAAAAAGTTATTGCCCACTGTTTTGGGATTCCATTGCGAATTCCATTGCCCGTAAGACCCGATACATGTTTAAGAGATACCATAAAAAACTCTTCATTTTCGTGATTTATGGCTGTTTTCATGAACTATTGCGCACTGTTTTGGTGTCTAGGAAGATTTGCACCGACCTAAGACCCGATACATGTTTGAGAGTTATGATCAAAAACTAACCGTTTACATTTTTTAGGGCCGTTTTCATGAGTTGTTTCCTACAGTTTCGGGGTTCTAGGGTTATTTGCATTGTCAGCCGACCGATACATGTTTGATGATATGACCAAAAACTCGTAGTTTTCACGTTTTAGGGTTGTTTTCATGACCTATTAACCATAGTTTTTGGGTTCCAGGGAGATTACCATTGGTCGTAAGACCCGATTTATGTTTAAGAGATAACACAAAAAACTCATCATTTTCGTGTTTTATGGCCGTTTCCGTGAGCTATTGCCCACTGTTTTGGGGTTCCAGGGCGATTTACACCACACCCTATATATGATCGAGAGTTATGACCAAAAAATTCATCGTTTTCGTGTTTATGGATGTTTTAAAGAGTTATTGCCCACATTTTTGGGGTTCCAGGACGATTTCCATTGCCCGTAAGACCCAATACATGTTTATAAGATACCACAAAAAGTGGTCTTTTTCGTGTTTTATGGCTGTTTTCATGAGCTATTGCGCACTGATTTGGGGTTCCAGAGCGATTAACACCGACCTAAGACCCGATACATGTTTCAGAGTTATGATAAAAAAACTCATCGTTTACATGTTTTATGGCCGTTTCATGAGTTGTTCCCCACAGTTCTGGGGTTTGAGGGCGATTTGAATGGCCCGTAAGACCCGATACATGTTTGAGAGATATGACCAAAAACTCATCGTTTTCACGTCTTATGTCCATTTTTATGAGTTGTTGCCCACAATTCTAGGGTTCTAGGAAAATTTCCATTGTCCGTAAGACCCGATACGTGTTTAAGAGATACCACAAAAACCTGCCATTTTCTTCTTTTATGGCCGTTTCCATGAGCTATTGCCCACTCTTTTGTGGTTCTATGGCGATTTACACGAAACTAAGACACGATACACGTTTCAGAGTTATGACCAAAAACTCGTTGTTTACGTGTTTTATTGATGTTTTCATTAGTTATTGCCCACAATTTTGGGGTTCTAGGGCGATTTCCATGGCCAATAAGACACGACACATGTTTAAGAGATACCACATAAAAATCGTCATTTTCGCGTTTTATGGCCATTTTCATGTGCTATTGCTCATTGTTTGGCGTTCTAGGGCGATTTACACGAAACTAACACCCGATACATGTTTGAGAGTTATGACCAAAAACTCGTCGTTTTCACGTTTTATGGTCGTGCCCATGACCTATTACCCATAGTTTTTGGGTTCCAGGGCGATTTCCATTGCTCGTAAGACTTGATATATGTTGAAGAGATACCATAAAAAACTCGTCATTTTCGTGTTTTATGGTCGTTTCCAAGATCTATTGCCCACTGTTTTGGGGTTCTAGGGCGATTTGCACAAACTAAGACCCGTTACATGTTTGAGTTATGATCAAAAACTCGTTATTTTCATGTTTTGTTGCCGTTTTAAAGAGTTATTGCCCACTGTTTTGGGATTCCATTGCGAATTCCGTTGCCCGTAAGACCCGATACATGTTTAAGAGATACCATAAAAAACTCGTCATTTTCGTGATTTATGGCTGTTTTCATGAACTATTGCGCACTGTTTTGGTGTCTAGGAAGATTTGCACCGACCTAAGACCCGATACATGTTTGAGAGTTATGATCAAAAACTAACCGTTTACATTTTTTAGGGCCGTTTTCATGAGTTGTTTCCTACAGTTTCGGGGTTCTAGGGTTATTTGCATTGGCCGTCAGACCTGATACATGTTTGACAGATATGACCAAAAACTCGTAGTTTTCACGTTTTAGGGTTGTTTTCATGACCTATTAACCATAGTTTTTGGGTTCCAGGGAGATTACCATTGGTCGTAAGACCCGATTTATGTTTAAGAGATAACACAAAAAACTCATCATTTTCGTGTTTTATGGTGCTTCCGTGAGCTATCGCCACTGCTTTTGGGGTTCCGTATGCATTTACACCACTCCCTATATATGATCGAGAGTTATGACCAAAAAATTCATCGTTTTCGTGTTTATGGATGTTTTAAAGAGTTATTGCCCACATTTTTGGGGTTCCAGGACGATTTCCATTGCCCGTAAGACCCAATACATGTTTATAAGATACCACAAAAAGTGGTCTTTTTCGTGTTTTATGGCTGTTTTCATGAGCTATTGCGCACTGATTTGGGGTTCCAGAGCGATTAACACCGACCTAAGACCCGATACATGTTTCAGAGTTATGATAAAAAAACTCATCGTTTACATGTTTTATGGCCGTTTCATGAGTTGTTCCCCACAGTTCTGGGGTTTGAGGGCGATTTGAATGGCCCGTAAGACCCGATACATGTTTGAGAGATATGACCAAAAACTCATCGTTTTCACGTCTTATGTCCATTTTTATGAGTTGTTGCCCACAATTCTAGGGTTCTAGGAAAATTTCCATTGTCCGTAAGACCCGATACGTGTTTAAGAGATACCACAAAAACCTGCCATTTTCTTCTTTTATGGCCGTTTCCATGAGCTATTGCCCACTCTTTTGTGGTTCTATGGCGATTTACACGAAACTAAGACACGATACATGTTTCAGAGTTATGACCAAAAACTCGTTGTTTACGTGTTTTATTGATGTTTTCATTAGTTATTGCCCACAATTTTGGGGTTCTAGGGCGATTTCCATGGCCAATAAGACACGACACATGTTTAAGAGATACCACATAAAAATCGTCATTTTCGCGTTGTATGGCCATTTTCATGTGATATTGCTCATTGTTTGGCGTTCTAGGGCGATTTACACGAAACTAACACCCGATACATGTTTGAGAGTTATGACCAAAAACTCGTCGTTTTCACGTTTTATGGTCGTGCCCATGACCTATTACCCATAGTTTTTGGGTTCCAGGGCGATTTCCATTGCTCGTAAGACTTGATATATGTTGAAGAGATACCATAAAAAACTCGTCATTTTCGTGTTTTATGGTCGTTTCCAAGATCTATTGCCCACTGTTTTGGGGTTCTAGGGCGATTTGCACAAACTAAGACCCGTTACATGTTTGAGGTATGATCAAAAACTCGTTATTTTCATGTTTTGTTGCCGTTTTAAAGAGTTATTGCCCACTGTTTTGGGATTCCATTACAATTGTTGCTGTAAGACCCGATACATGTTTAAGAGATACCATAAAAAACTCGTCATTTTCGTGATTTATGGCTGTTTTCATGAACTATTGCGCACTGTTTTGGTGTCTAGGAAGATTTGCACCGACCTAAGACCCGATACATGTTTGAGAGTTATGATCAAAAACTAACCGTTTACATTTTTTAGGGCCGTTTTCATGAGTTGTTTCACGCTTTCGGGGTTCTAGGGTTATTTGCATTGGCCGACCGATACATGTTTGATGATATGACCAAAACTCGTAGTTTTCACGTTTTAGGGTTGTTTTCATGACCTATTAACCATAGTTTTTGGGTTCCAGGGATATTACCATTGGTCGTAAGACCCGATTTATGTTTAAGAGATAACACAAAAAACTCATCATTTTCGTGTTTTATGGCCGTTTCCGTGAGCTATTGCCCACTGTTTGGGGTTCCAGGGCGATTTACACCACTCCCTATATATGATCGAGAGTTATGACCAAAAAATTCATCGTTTTCGTGTTTATGGATGTTTTAAAGAGTTATTGCCCACATTTTTGGGGTTCCAGGACGATTTCCATTGCCCGTAAGACCCAATACATGTTTATAAGATACCACAAAAAGTGGTCTTTTTCGTGTTTTATGGCTGTTTTCATGAGCTATTGCGCACTGATTTGGGGTTCCAGAGCGATTAACACCGACCTAAGACCCGATACATGTTTCAGAGTTATGATAAAAAAACTCATCGCTTACATGTTTTATGGCCGCTTTCATGAGTTGTTCTCACAGCCTGGGGTTTGAGGGCGATTTGAATGGCCCGTAAGACCCGATACATGTTTGAGAGATATGACCAAAACTCATCGCTTTTCACGCCTTATGTCCATTTTATGAGTTGTTGCCCACAATTTAGGGTTCTTGGAAAATTTCAATTGTCCGTAAGACCCGATACGTGTTTAAGAGATACCACAAAAACCTGCCATTTTCTTCTTTTATGGCCGTTTCCATGAGCTATTGCCCACTCTTTTGTGGTTCTATGGCGATTTACACGAAACTAAGACACGATACATGTTTCAGAGTTATGACCAAAAACTCGTTGTTTACGTGTTTTATTGATGTTTTCATTAGTTATTGCCCACAATTTTGGGGTTCTAGGGCGATTTCCATGGCCAATAAGACACGACACATGTTTAAGAGATACCACATAAAAATCGTCATTTTCGCGTTTTATGGCCATTTTCATGTGCTATTGCTCATTGTTTGGCGTTCTAGGGCGATTTACATAAACTAACAATCGATACATGTTTGAGAGTTATGACCAAAACTCTGCTTTTCACGCTTTTATGGTCGTGCCCATGACCTATTACCCATAGTTTTGGGTTCCGTATTATTTCCATTGCTCGTAAGACTTGATATATGTTGAAGAGATACCATAAAAAACTCGTCATTTTCGTGTTTTATGGTCGTTTCCAAGATCTATTGCCCACTGTTTTGGGGTTCTAGGGCGATTTGCACAAACTAAGACCCGTTACATGTTTGAGTTATGATCAAAAACTCATTATTTTCATGTTTTGTTGCCGTTTTAAAGAGTTATTGCCCACTGTTTTGGGATTCCATTGCGAATTCCGTTGCCCGTAAGACCCGATACATGTTTAAGAGATACCATAAAAAACTCGTCATTTTCGTGATTTATGGCTGTTTTCATGAACTATTGCGCACTGTTTTGTTGTCTAGGAAGATTTGCAACCTAAGACCCGATACATGTTTGAGAGTTATGATCAAAACCAACTGCTTACATTTTTAGGCCGCTTTTCATGAGTTGTTTCTACAGTTTCGGGGTTCTAGGGTTATTTGCATTGGCCGTCAGACCTGATACATGTTTGACAGATATGACCAAAAACTCGTAGTTTTCACGTTTTAGGTTTGTTTTCATGACCTATTAACCATAGTTTTTGGGTTCCAGGGAGATTACCATTGGTCGTAAGTCCCGATTTATGTTTAAGAGATAACACAAAAAACTCATCATTTTCGTGTTTTATGGCCGTTTCCGTGAGCTATTGCCCACTGTTTTGGGGTTCCAGGGCGATTTACACCACACCCTATATATGATCGAGAGTTATGACCAAAAAATTCATCGTTTTCATGTTTATGGATGTTTTAAAGAGTTATTGCCCACATTTTTGGGGTTCCAGGACGATTTCCATTGCCCGTAAGACCCAATACATGTTTATAAGATACCACAAAAAGTGGTCTTTTTCGTGTTTTATGGCTGTTTTCATGAGCTATTGCGCACTGATTTGGGGTTCCAGAGCGATTAACACCGACCTAAGACCCGATACATGTTTCAGAGTTATGATAAAAAAACTCATCGTTTACATGTTTTATGGCCGTTTCATGAGTTGTTCCCCACAGTTCTGGGGTTTGAGGGCGATTTGAATGGCCCATAAGACCCGATACATGTTTGAGAGATATGACCAAAAACTCATCGTTTTCACGTCTTATGTCCATTTTTATGAGTTGTTGCCCACAATTCTAGGGTTCTAGGAAAATTTCCATTGTCCGTAAGACCCGATACGTGTTTAAGAGATGCCACAAAAACCTGCCATTTTCTTCTTTTATGGCCGTTTCCATGAGCTATTGCCCACTCTTTTGTGGTTCTATGGCGATTTACACGAAACTAAGACACGATACATGTTTCAGAGTTATGACCAAAAACTCGTTGTTTACGTGTTTTATTGATGTTTTCATTAGTTATTGCCCACAATTTTGGGGTTCTAGGGCGATTTCCATGGCCAATAAGACACGACACATGTTTAAGAGATACCACATAAAAATCGTCATTTTCGCGTTGTATGGCCATTTTCATGTGCTATTGCTCATTGTTTGGCGTTCTAGGGCGATTTACACGAAACTAACACCCGATACATGTTTGAGAGTTATGACCAAAAACTCGTCGTTTTCACGTTTTATGGTCGTGCCCATGACCTATTACCCATAGTTTTTGGGTTCCTGTATTTCCATTGCTCGTAAGACTTGATATATGTTGAAGAGATACCATAAAAAACTGCCATTTTCGTGTTTTATGGTCGTTTCCAAGATCTATTGCCCACTGTTTTGGGGTTCTAGGGCGATTTGCACAAACTAAGACCCGTTACATGTTTGAGGTATGATCAAAAACTCGTTATTTTCATGTTTTGTTGCCGTTTTAAAGAGTTATTGCCCACTGTTTTGGGATTCCATTGCGAATTCCGTTGCCCGTAAGACCCGATACATGTTTAAGAGATACCATAAAAAACTCGTCATTTTCGTGATTTATGGCTGTTTTCATGAACTATTGCGCACTGTTTTGGTGTCTAGGAAGATTTGCACCGACCTAAGACCCGATACATGTTTGAGAGTTATGATCAAAAACTAACCGTTTACATTTTTTAGGGCCGTTTTCATGAGTTGTTTCCTACAGTTTCGGGGTTCTAGGGTTATTTGCATCGTCCGACCGATACATGTTTGACAGATATGACCAAAAACTCGTAGTTTTCACGTTTTAGGGTTGTTTTCATGACCTATTAACCATAGTTTTTGGGTTCCA
The DNA here is from genome assembly GCA_023614405.1 of Avena insularis. Lineage (NCBI taxonomy): Eukaryota > Viridiplantae > Streptophyta > Magnoliopsida > Poales > Poaceae > Avena > Avena insularis. Next base: position 16,806,046 of record CM042691.1, read on the forward strand.
GGGAGATTACCATTGGTCGTAAGACCCGATTTATGTTTAAGAGATAACACAAAAAACTCATCATTTTCGTGTTTTATGGCCGTTTCCGTGAGCTATTGCCCACTGTTTTGGGGTTCCAGGGCGATTTACACCACACCCTATATATGATCGAGAGTTATGACCAAAAAATTCATCGTTTTCGTGTTTATGGATGTTTTAAAGAGTTATTGCCCACATTTTTGGGGTTCCAGGACGATTTCCATTGCCCGTAAGACCCAATACATGTTTATAAGATACCACAAAAAGTGGTCTTTTTCGTGTTTTATGGCTGTTTTCATGAGCTATTGCGCACTGATTTGGGGTTCCAGAGCGATTAACACCGACCTAAGACCCGATACATGTTTCAGAGTTATGATAAAAAAACTCATCGTTTACATGTTTTATGGCCGTTTCATGAGTTGTTCCCCACAGTTCTGGGGTTTGAGGGCGATTTGAATGGCCCGTAAGACCCGATACATGTTTGAGAGATATGACCAAAAACTCATCGTTTTCACGTCTTATGTCCATTTTTATGAGTTGTTGCCCACAATTCTAGGGTTCTAGGAAAATTTCCATTGTCCGTAAGACCCGATACGTGTTTAAGAGATACCACAAAAACCTGCCATTTTCTTCTTTTATGGCCGTTTCCATGAGCTATTGCCCACTCTTTTGTGGTTCTATGGCGATTTACACGAAACTAAGACACGATACATGTTTCAGAGTTATGACCAAAAACTCGTTGTTTACGTGTTTTATTGATGTTTTCATTAGTTATTGCCCACAATTTTGGGGTTCTAGGGCGATTTCCATGGCCAATAAGACACGACACATGTTTAAGAGATACCACATAAAAATCGTCATTTTCGCGTTTTATGGCCATTTTCATGTGCTATTGCTCATTGTTTCATGCTCTAGGGCGATTTACACCCAACTAACACCCGATACATGTTTGAGAGTTATGACCAAAACTCGCTGCTTTCACGCTTTTATGGTCGTGCCCATGACCTATTACCCATAGTTTTGGGTTCCGTTTATTTCCATTGCTCGTAAGACTTGATATATGTTGAAGAGATACCATAAAAAACTCGTCATTTTCGTGTTTTATGGTCGTTTCCAAGATCTATTGCCCACTGTTTTGGGGTTCTAGGGCGATTTGCACAAACTAAGACCCGTTACATGTTTGAGTTATGATCAAAAACTCGTTATTTTCATGTTTTGTTGCCGTTTTAAAGAGTTATTGCCCACTGTTTTGGGATTCCATTGCGAATTCCGTTGCCCGTAAGACCCGATACATGTTTAAGAGATACCATAAAAAACTCGTCATTTTCGTGATTTATGGCTGTTTTCATGAACTATTATGACTGCTTTTGGTGTCTAGGAAGATTTGCACACCTAAGACCCGATACATGTTTGAGAGTTATGATCAAAACTCACCGCTTACATTTTTAGGGCCGTTTTCATGAGTTGTTGCCTCAGCTGGGGTTCTAGGGTTATTTGCATCGCTCACGACTGATACATGTTTGAGAGATATGACCAAAAGCTCGTCGTTTTCACGTTCAAGGGTTGTTTTCATGACCTATTAACCATAGTTTTTGGGTTCCAGGGCGATTACCATTGGTCATAAGACCCGTTATATGTTTAAGAGATACCACAAAAAACTCATCATTTTCGTGTTTTATGGCCGTTTCCATGAGCTACTGCCCACTGTTTTGGGGTTCCAGGGCGATTTACACCAAACTAACACATGACATATGATCGAGAGTTATGACCAAAAAACTCGTCGTTTTCGTGTTTATGGATGTTTTAAAGAGTTAGTGCCCACATTTTTGGGGTTCCAGGACGATTTCCATTGCCCGGAAGACCCAATACATGTTTATAAGATACCACAAAAAGTGGTCTTTTTCGCGTTTTATGGCTGTTTTCATGAGCTATTGCGCACTGATTTGGGGTTCCAGAGCGATTAACACCGACCTAAGACCCAATACATGTTTCAGAGTTATGATAAAAAAATCATCGTTTACATGTTTTATGGCCGTTTCATGAGTTGTTCCCCACAGTTCTGGGGTTCGAGGGCGATTTGCATGGCCCGTAAGACCCGATACATGTTTGCGAGATATGACCAAAAACTCATTGTTTTCACGTCTTATGTCCATTTTCATGAGTTGTTGCCCACAATTCTGGGTTCTAGGGAAATTTCCATTGCCCGTAAGACCCGATACATGTTTAAGTGATACCACAAAAGTCGCCATTTTCTTCTTTTATGGCCATTTCCATGAGCTATTGCCCACTCTTTTGTGGTTCTATGGCGATTTACACGAAACTAAGACCCGATACATGTTTCAGAGTTATGACCAAAAACTCGTTGTTTATGTGTTTTATTGATGTTTTCATTAGTTATTGCCCACAATTTTGGGGTTCTAGGGCGATTTCCATGGCCAATAAGACCCGACACATGTTTAAGAGATACCACATAAAAATCGTCATTTTCACGTTTTATGGCCATTTTCATGTGCTATTGCTCATTGTTTGTGGTTCTAGGGCGATTTACATGAAATTAACACCCGATACATGTTTGAGATTTATGACCAAAAACTCGTCGTTTTCACGTTTTATGGCCGTGCCCATGACCTATTACCCATAGTTTTTGGGTTCCAGGGCAATTTCCATTGCTCGTAAGACTTGATATATGTTGAAGAGATACCAAAAAAACTCGTCATTTTCGTGTTTTATGGTCGTTTCCAAGATCTATTGCCCACTGTTTTGGGGTTCTAGGGCCATTTGCACCAAACTAAGACCCGTTACATGTTTGAGTTATGATAAAAAACTCGTTCTTTTCATGTTTTGTTGCTGTTTTAAAGAGTTATTGCCCACTGTTTTGGGATTCCATTGCGAATTCCGTTGCCCGTAAGACCCAATACATGTTTAAGAGATACCATAAAAAACTCGTCATTTTCGTGATTTATGGCTGTTTTCATGAACTATTGCGCACTCTTTTGGGGTCTAGGAAGATTTGCACCGACCTAAGACCCGATACATGTTTGAGAGTTATGATCAAAAACTCACCGTTTACATTTTGTAGGGCCGTTTCCATGAGTTGTTGCCTACAGTTTCGGGGTTCTAGGGTTATTTGCATTGCCCGTCAGACCTGATACATGTTTGAGAGATATGACCAAAAACTCGTCGTTTTCACGTTTTAGGGTTGTTTTCATGACCTATTAACCATAGTTTTTAGGTTCCAAGGCGATTACCATTGGTCGTCAGACCCGATATATGTTTAAGAGATACCACAAAAAACTCATCATTTTCGTGTTTTATGGACGTTTCCATGACCTATTGCCCACTGTTTTGGGGTTCCAGGGGGATTTACACCAAACTAACACCCGATGTATGATCGAGAGTTATGACCAAAAAACTCGTCGTTTTCGTGTTGATGGATGTTTTAAAGAGTTATTGCCCACATTTTAGGGGTTCCAGGACGATTTCCATTGCCCGTAAGACCCAATACATGTTTATAAGATTCCACAAAAGTGGTATTTTTCGTGTTTTATGACTGTTTTCATGAGCTATTGCGCACTGATTTGGGGCTCCAGAGCGATTAACACCGACCTAAGACCCGATACATGTTTCAGAGTTATGATAAAAAAAACTCATCGTTTACATGTTCTATGACCGTTTCATGAGTTGTTCCCCACAGTTCTGGGGTTCGAGGGCGATTTGCATGGCCCGTAAGACCCGATACATGTTTGAGAGATATGACGAAAAACTCGTCGTTTTCACGTCTTATGTCCATTTTCCTGAGTTGTTGCCCACAATACTGGGGTTCCAGGGAAATTTCCATTGCCCTTAAGAACCGATACATGTTTCAGAGATACCACAAAAAACTCGCCATTTTCTTCTTTTATGGCTGTTTCCATGAGCTATTGCCCACTCTTTTGTGGTTCTTTGGCGATTTACACGAAACTAAGACCCGATACATGTTTCAGATTTATGACCAAAAACTCGTTGTTTACGTGTTTGATTGATGTTTTCATTAGTTATTGCCCACAATTTTGGGGTTCTAGGGCGATTTCCATGGCCAATAAGACCCGACACATGTTTAAGAGATACCACATAAAAATCGTCATTTTCGCGTTTTATGGCCATTTTCATGTGCTATTGCTCATTGCTTGGGGTTCTAGTGCGATATACACGAAAGTAACACCCGATACATGTTTGAGAGTTATGACCAAAAACTCATCGTTTTCATGTTTTATGGCCATGCCCATGACCTATTACCCACAGTTTTTGGGTTCCAGGGCGATTTCCATTGCTCGTAAGACTTGATATGTGATGAAGAGATACCATAAAAAACTCGTCATTTTCGTGTTTTATGGTCATGTCCAAGATCTATTGCCCACTGTTTTGGGGTTCTAGGGCGATTTGCACCAAACTAAGACCCATTACATGTTTGATTTATGATCAAAAACTCGTTCTTTTCATGTTTTGTTGCCGTTTTAAAGAGTTATTGCCCACTGTTTTGGGATTCCATTGAGAATTCCGTTGCCCGTAAGACCCAATACATGTTTAAGAGATACCATAAAAAAACTCGTCGTTTTCATGATTTATGACTATTTTCATGGACTATTGCGCACTCTTTTGGGGTCTAGGAAGATTTGCACCGACCTAAGACCCGATACATGTTTGAGAGTTGTGATCAAAAACTCACCGTTTACATTTTGTAGGGCTGTTTCCATGAGTTTTTGCCTACAGTTTCGGGGTTCTAGGGTTATTTGCATTGCCCGTTAGACCTGATACATGTTTGAGAGATATGACCAAAAACTCGTCGTTTTCATGTTTTAGGGTTGTTTTCATGACCTATTAACCATAGTTTTTGGGTTCCAAGGCGATTACCATTGGTCGTAAGACCCGATATATGTTTAAGAGATTCCACAAAAAACTCATCATTTTCGTGTTTTATGGACGTTTCCATGACCTATTGCCCACTGTTTTGGGGTTCCAGGGGGATTTACACCAAACTAACACCCGATGTATGATAGAGAGTTATGACCAAAAAACTCGTCGGTTTCGTGTTTATGGATGTTTTAAAGAGTTATTGCCCACATTTTTGGGGTTCCAGGACGATTTCCATTGCCCGTAAGACCCAATACATGTTTATAAGATTCCACAAAAGTGGTATTTTTCGCGTTTTATGGCTGTTTTCATGAGCTATTGCGCACTGATTTGGGGCTCCAGAGCGATTAACACCGACCTAAGACCCGATACATGTTTCAGAGTTATGATAAAAAAACTCATCGTTTACATGTTCTATGACCGTTTCATGAGTTGTTCCCCACAGTTCTGGGGTTCGAGGGCGATTTGCATGGCCCGTAAGACCCGATACATGTTTGAGATATATGACCAAAAACTCGTCGTTTTCACGTCTTATGTCCATTTTCATGAGTTGTTGCCCACAATACTGGGGTTCCAGGGAAATTTCCATTGCCCTTAAGACCCGATACATGTATAAGAGATACCACAAAAAACTCGCCATTTTCTTCTTTTATGGCCGTTTCCATAAGCTATTGCCCACTCTTTTGTGGTTCTTTGGCGATTTACACGAAACTAAGACCCGATACATGTTTTAGAATTATGACCAAAAACTCGTTGTTTACGTGTTTGATTGACGTTTTCATTAGTTATTGCCCACAATTTTGGGGTTCTAGGGCGATTTCCATGGCCAATAAGACCCGACACATGTTTAAGAGATACCACATAAAAATCGTCATTTTCGCGTTTTATGGCCATTTTCATGTGCTATTGCTCATTGTTTGGGGTTCTAGTGTGATATACACGAAAGTAACACCCGATACATGTTTGAGAGTTATGACCAAAAACTCGTCGTTTTCACGTTTTATGGCCGTGCCCATGACCTATTACCCATAGTTTTTGGGTTCCATGGCGATTTCCATTGCTCGTAAGACTTGATATGTGATGAAGAGATAACATAAAAAACTCGTCATTTTCGTGTTTTATGGTCGTGTCCAAGATCTATTGCCCACTGTTTTGGGGTTCTAGGGTGATTTGCACCAAACTAAGACCCGTTACATGTTTGATTTATGATCAAAAACTCGTTATTTTCATGTTTTGTTTCCGTTTTAAAGAGTTATTGCCCACTGTTTTGGGATTCCATTGCGAATTCCGTTGCCCGTAAGACCCGATACATGTTTAAGAGATACCATAAAAAACTCGTCATTTTCGTGATTTATGGCTGTTTTCATGAACTATTGCGCACTCTTTTAGTGTCTAGGAAGATTTGCACCGACCTAAGACCCGATACATGTTTGAGAGTTATGATAAAAAACTCACTGTTTACATTTTTTAGGGCCGTTTTCATGATTTGTTGCCTACAATTTCGGGGTTCTAGGGTTATTTGCATTGCCCGTCAGACCTGATACATGTTTGAGAGATATGACCAAAAACTCGTCGTTTTCACGTTTTAGGGTTGTTTTCATGACCTATTAACCATAGTTTTTGGGTTCCAGGGCGATTACCATTGGTCGTAAGACCCGATATATGTTTACGAGATACCACAAAAAAATCATCATTTTCGTGTTTTATGGCCGTTTCCATGAGCTATTGCCCACTGTTTTGGGGTTCCAGGGCGATTTACACCAAACTAACACCTGATATATGATCGAGAGTTATGACCAAAAACCTCATCGTTTTCGTGTTTATGGCTGTTTTAAAGAGTTATTGCCCACATTTTTGGGGTTCCAGGACGATTTCCATTGCCCGTAAGACCCAATACATGTTTATAAGATACCACAAAAAAGTAGTCTTTTCGCGTTTTATGTCTGTTTTCATTTGCTATTGCGCACTGTTTTGGGGTTCCAGAGCGATTAACACCGACCTAAGACCCAATACATGTTTCAGAGTTATGATAAAAAACTCATCGTTTACATGTTTTATGGCTGTTTCATAAGTTGTTCCCCACAGTTCTGGGGTTCGAGAGCGATTTGCATGGCCCGTAAGATCTGATACATGTTTGAGAGATATCACCAAAAACTCGTCGTTTTCACGTCATATGTCCATTTTCATGAGTTGTTGCCCACAATTCTAGGGTTCCAGGGAAATTTCCATTGCCCGTAAGACCGGATACATGTTTAAGTGATACCACAAAAAACTCGTCATTTTCTTCTTTTATGGCCGTTTCCATGAGCTATTGCCCACTCTTTTGTGGTTCTATGGCGATTTACACGAAACTAAGACCCGATACATGTTTCAGAGTTATGACCAAAAATTCGTTGTTTACGTGTTTTATTGATATTTTGATTAGTTATTGCCCACAATTTTGGGGTTCTAGGGAAATTTCCATGGCCAGGAAGACCCGACACATGTTTAAGAGATACCACATAAAAATTGTCATTTTCACGTTTTATGGCCATTTTCATGTGCTATTGCTCATTTTTTGGGGTTCTAGGGCGATTTACACCAAACTAACACCCGATATATGTTTGAGAGTTATGACCAAAAACTCGTCGTTTTCACGTTTTATGGCCGTGACCATGACCTATTACCCATAGTTTTTGGGTTCCAGGGCGATTTCCATTGCTTGTAAGACTTGATATATGTTGAAGAGATACCATAAAAAACTCATCATTTTCGTGTTTTATGGTCGTTTCCAAGATCTATAGCCCACTGTTTTGGGGTTCTAGGGCGATTTGCACCAAACTAAGACCCGTTACATGTTTGAGTTATGATCAAAAACTCGTTCTTTTCATGTTTTGTTGCCGTTTTAATGATTTATTGCCCACTATTTGGGGATTCCATTGCGAATTCTGTTGCCCGTAAGACCCGATACATGTTTAAGAGATACCATAAAAAACTCGTCATTTTCGTGATTTATGGTTGTTTTCATGAACTATTGCGCACTGTTTTGGGGTCTAGAAAGATTTGCACCGACCTAAGACCCGATACATGTTTGAGAGTTATGATAAAAAACTCACCGTGTACATTTTTTAGGGCCGTTTTCATGAGTTGTTGCCTACAGTTTCGGGGTTCTAGGGTTATTTGCATTGCCCGTGAGACCTGATACATGTTTGAGAGATATGACCAAAAACTCGTCGTTTTCATGTTTTAGGGTTGTTTTCGTGATCTATTTACCAGAGTTTTTGGGTTCCAGGACGATTAACATTGGTCGTAAGACCCGATATATGTTTAAGGGATACCACAAAAAACTCATTATTTTCGTGTTTTATGGCCGTTTCCATGAGCTATTGCCCACTGTTTTGGGGTTCCAGGGCGATTTACACCAAACTAACACCCGATATATGATCGAGATTTATGACCAAAAAACTCATCGTTTTCGTGTTTATGGATGTTTTAAAGAGTTATTGCCCACATTTTTGGGGTTCCAGGATGATTTACATTGCCCGGAAGACCCAATACATGTTTATAAGATACCACAAAAAGTGGTCTTTTTCGCGTTTTATGGCTGTTTTCATGACCTATTGCGCACTGATTTGGGGGTCCAGAGCGATTAACACCGACCTAAGACCCGATACATGTTACAGAGTTATGATAAAAAAAATCATCGTTTACATGTTTTATGGCCGTTTCATGAGTTGTTCCCCACAGTTCTGGGGTTCGAGGGCGATTTGCATGGCCCGTAAGACCCGATACATGTTTGAGAGATATGAATAAAAACTCGTCGTTTTCACGTCTTATGTCCATTTTCATGAGTTTTTCCCCACAATACTGGGGTTCCAGGGAAATTTCCATTGCCCATAAGACCCGATACATGTTTAAGAGATACCACAAAAAACTCGCCATTTTCTTCTTTTATGGCCGTTTCCATGAGCTATTGCCCACTCTTTTGTGGTTCTTTGGCAGTTTACACGAAACTAAGACCCGATACATGTTTCAGAGTTATGACCAAAAACTCGTTGTTCACGTGTTTTATTGATGTTTTCATTAGTTATTGCCCACAATTTTGGGGTTCTAGGCGATTTCCATGGCCAAGAAGACCCGACACATGTTTAAGAGATACCACATAAAAATCATCATTTTCACGTTTTATGGCCATTTTCATGTGCTATTGCTCATTGTTTGGGGTTCTAGGGCGATTTACACCAAACTAACACCCGATACATGTTTGAGAGTTATGACCAAAAACTCGTCGTTTTCACGTTTTATGGCCGTGCCCATGACCTATTACCCATAGTTTTTGGGTTCCAGGATGATTTCCATTGCTCGTAAGACTTGATATATGTTGAAGAGATAACGTAAAAACTTGTCATTTTCATGTTTTATGGTCGCTTTCCAAGATCTATTGCCCACTGCTTTTGGGGTTCTAGGGCTTAATTTCACCAAACTAAGACCATTACATGTTTGAGTTATGATCAAAACTCGTTCTTTTCATGTTTTGTTGCTGTTTTAAAGAGTTATTGCCACCGCTTTGGGATTCCATTATAATTCCGTTGCCCGTAAGACCCGATACATGTTTAAGAGATACCATAAAAAACTCGTCATTTTCGTGATTTATGGTTGTTTTCATGAACTATTGCGCACTGTTTTGGGGTCTAGGAAGATTTGCAACGACCTAAGACCCGATACATGTTTGAGAGTTATGATCAAAAACTCACCGTTTACATTTTTTAGGGCCGTTTTCATGAGTTGTTGCCTACAGTTTCGGGGTTGTAGGGTTATTTGCATTGCCCGTAAGACCTGATACATGTTTGAGAGATATGACAAAAACTCGTCGTTTTCACGTTTTAGGGTTGTTTTCATGACCTATTAACCAGAGTTTTTGGGTTCTGTATGCATTATCATTGGTCGAAGACCCGATATATGTTTAAGAGATACCACAAAAACTCATCATTTTCGTGTTTTATGGCCGCTTTCCATGAGCTATTGCCCACTGCTTTTGGGGTTCCGTATGATTTACACCAAACTAACAATTATATATGATCGAGATTTATGACCAAAAAACTCATCGTTTTCGTGTTTATGGATGTTTTAAAGAGTTATTGCCCACATTTTTGGGGTTCCAGGATGATTTACATTGCCCGGAAGACCCAATACATGTTTATAAGATACCACAAAAAGTGGTCTTTTTCGCGTTTTATGGCTGTTTTCATGACCTATTGCGCACTGATTTGGGGGTCCAGAGCGATTAACACCGACCTAAGACCCGATACATGTTACAGAGTTATGATAAAAAAAATCATCGTTTACATGTTTTATGGCCGTTTCATGAGTTGTTCCCCACAGTTCTGGGGTTCGAGGGCGATTTGCATGGCCCGTAAGACCCGATACATGTTTGAGAGATATGAATAAAAACTCGTCGTTTTCACGTCTTATGTCCATTTTCATGAGTTTTTCCCCACAATACTGGGGTTCCAGGGAAATTTCCATTGCCCATAAGACCCGATACATGTTTAAGAGATACCACAAAAAACTCGCCATTTTCTTCTTTTATGGCCGTTTCCATGAGCTATTGCCCACTCTTTTGTGGTTCTTTGGCAGTTTACACGAAACTAAGACCCGATACATGTTTCAGAGTTATGACCAAAAACTCGTTGTTCACGTGTTTTATTGATGTTTTCATTAGTTATTGCCCACAATTTTGGGGTTCTAGGGCGATTTCCATGGCCAGTAAGACCCGACACATGTTTAAGAGATACCACATAAAAATCATCATTTTCACGTTTTATGGCCATTTTCATGTGCTATTGCTCATTGTTTGGGGTTCTAGGGCGATTTACACCAAACTAACACCCGATACATGTTTGAGAGTTATGACCAAAAACTCGTCGTTTTCACGTTTTATGGCCGTGCCCATGACCTATTACCCATAGTTTTTGGGTTCCAGGATGATTTCCATTGCTCGTAAGACTTGATATATGTTGAAGAGATACCGTAAAAAACTTGTCATTTTCATGTTTTATGGTCGTTTCCAAGATCTATTGCCCACTGTTTTGGGGTTCTAGGGCGAATTTCACCAAACTAAGACCCGTTACATGTTTGAGTTATGATCAAAAAATCGTTCTTTTCATGTTTTGTTGCTGTTTTAAAGAGTTATTGCCCACCGTTTTGGGATTCCATTGCGAATTCCGTTGCCCGTAAGACCCGATACATGTTTAAGAGATACCATAAAAAACTCGTAATTTTCGTGATTTATGGCTGTTTTCATGAACTATTGCGCACTGTTTTGGGGTCTAGGAAGATTTGCAACGACCTAAGACCCGATACATGTTTGAGAGTTATGATCAAAAACTCACCGTTTACATTTTTTAGGGCCGTTTTCATGAGTTGTTGCCTACAGTTTCGGGGTTGTAGGGTTATTTGCATTGCCCGTAAGACCTGATACATGTTTGAGAGATATGACAAAAACTCGTCGTTTTCACGTTTTAGGGTTGTTTTCATGACCTATTAACCATAGTTTTTGGGTTCCGTATTATCATTGGTCGTAAGACCCGATATATGTTTAAGAGATACCATAAAAAACTCATCATTTTCGTGTTTTATGGCCGTTTCCATGAGCTATTGCCCACTGTTTTGGGGTTCCAGGGCGATTTACACCAAACTAACACCCGATATATGATCGAGATTTATGACCAAAAAACTCATCGTTTTCGTGTTTATGGATGTTTTAAAGAGTTATTGCCCACATTTTTGGGGTTCCAGGATGATTTACATTGCCCGGAAGACCCAATACATGTTTATAAGATACCACAAAAAGTGGTCTTTTTCGCGTTTTATGGCTGTTTTCATGACCTATTGCGCACTGATTTGGGGGTCCAGAGCGATTAACACCGACCTAAGACCCGATACATGTTACAGAGTTATGATAAAAAAAATCATCGTTTACATGTTTTATGGCCGTTTCATGAGTTGTTCCCCACAGTTCTGGGGTTCGAGGGCGATTTGCATGGCCCGTAAGACCCGATACATGTTTGAGAGATATGAATAAAACTCTGCTTTCACGTCTTATGTCCGTTTTCATGAGTTGTTCCCCACAATTCTGGGGTTCCAGGGAAATTTCCATTGCCCATAAGACCCGATACATGTTTAAGAGATACCACAAAAAACTCGCCATTTTCTTCTTTTATGGCCGTTTCCATGAGCTATTGCCCACTCTTTTGTGGTTCTTTGGCAGTTTACACGAAACTAAGACCCGATACATGTTTCAGAGTTATGACCAAAAACTCGTTGTTCACGTGTTTTATTGATGTTTTCATTAGTTATTGCCCACAATTTTGGGGTTCTAGGGCGATTTCCATGGCCAGTAAGACCCGACACATGTTTAAGAGATACCACATAAAAATCATCATTTTCACGTTTTATGGCCATTTTCATGTGCTATTGCTCATTGTTTGGGGTTCTAGGGCGATTTACACCAAACTAACACCCGATACATGTTTGAGAGTTATGACCAAAAACTCGTCGTTTTCACGTTTTATGGCCGTGCCCATGACCTATTACCCATAGTTTTTGGGTTCCAGGATGATTTCCATTGCTCGTAAGACTTGATATATGTTGAAGAGATACCGTAAAAAACTTGTCATTTTCATGTTTTATGGTCGTTTCCAAGATCTATTGCCCACTGTTTTGGGGTTCTAGGGCGAATTTCACCAAACTAAGACCCGTTACATGTTTGAGTTATGATCAAAAAATCGTTCTTTTCATGTTTTGTTGCTGTTTTAAAGAGTTATTGCCCACCGCTTTGGGATTCCATTTAATTCCGTGCCGTAAGACCCGATACATGTTTAAGAGATACCATAAAAAACTCGTAATTTTCGTGATTTATGGTTGTTTTCATGAACTATTGCGCACTGTTTTGGGGTCTAGGAAGATTTGCAACGACCTAAGACCCGATACATGTTTGAGAGTTATGATCAAAAACTCACCGTTTACATTTTTTAGGGCCGTTTTCATGAGTTGTTGCCTACAGTTTCGGGGTTGTAGGGTTATTTGCATTGCCCGTAAGACCTGATACATGTTTGAGAGATATGACAAAAACTCGTCGTTTTCACGTTTTAGGGTTGTTTTCATGACCTATTAACCATAGTTTTTGGGTTCCAGGGCGATTATCATTGGTCGTAAGACCCGATATATGTTTAAGAGATACCATAAAAAACTCATCATTTTCGTGTTTTATGGCCGTTTCCATGAGCTATTGCCCACTGTTTTGGGGTTCCAGGGCGATTTACACCAAACTAACACCCGATATATGATCGAGAGTTATGACCAAAAAACTCATCGTTTTCGTGTTTATGGATGTTTTAAAGAGTTATTGCCCACATTTTTGGGGTTCCAGGATGATTTACATTGCCCGGAAGACCCAATACATGTTTATAAGATACCACAAAAAGTGGTCTTTTTCGCGTTTTATGGCCGTTTTCATGAGCTATTGCGCACTATTTTGGGGTTCCAGAGCGATTAACACCGACCTAAGACCCGATACATGTTATAGAGTTATGATAAAAAAAATCATCGTTTACATGTTTTATGGCTGTTTCATGAGTTGTTCCCCACAGTTCTGGGGTTCGAGGGCGATTTGCATGGCCCGTAAGACCCGATACATGTTTGAGAGATATGACCAAAATCTTGTCGTCTTCACGTCTTATGTCCGTTTTCATGAGTTGTTCCCCACAATTCTGGGGTTCCAGGGAAATTTCCATTGCCCATAAGACCCGATACATGTTTAAGAGATACCACAAAAAACTCGCCATTTTCTTCTTTTATGGCCGTTTCCATGAGCTATTGCCCACTCTTTTGTGGTTCTTTGGCAGTTTACACGAAACTAAGACCCGATACATGTTTCAGAGTTATGACCAAAAACTCGTTGTTCACGTGTTTTATTGATGTTTTCATTAGTTATTGCCCACAATTTTGGGGTTCTAGGGCGATTTCCATGGCCAGTAAGACCCGACACATGTTTAAGAGATACCACATAAAAATCATCATTTTCACGTTTTATGGCCATTTTCATGTGCTATTGCTCATTGTTTGGGGTTCTAGGGCGATTTACACCAAACTAACACCCGATACATGTTTGAGAGTTATGACCAAAACTCGCTGCTTTTCACGCTTTTATGGTCGTGCCCATGACCTATTACCCATAGTTTTGGGTTCCGGATGATTTCCATTGCTCGTAAGACTTGATATATGTTGAAGAGATACCGTAAAAACTTGTCATTTTCATGTTTTATGGTCGTTTCCAATATCTATTGCCCACTGTTTTGGGGTTCTAGGGCGAATTTCACCAAACTAAGACCCGTTACATGTTTGAGTTATGATCAAAAAATCGTTCTTTTCATGTTTTGTTGCTGTTTTAAAGAGTTATTGCCCACCGTTTTGGGATTCCATTGCGAATTCATGTCTGTAAGACCCGATACATGTTTAAGAGATACCATAAAAACTCGTAATTTTCGTGATTTATGGCTGTTTTCATGAACTATTGCACTGCTTTTGGGGTTCAGGAAGATTTGCAACGACCTAAGACCCGATACATGTTTGAGAGTTATGATCAAAAACTCACCGTTTACATTTTTTAGGGCCGTTTTCATGAGTTGTTGCCTACAGTTTCGGGGTTGTAGGGTTATTTGCATTGCCCGTAAGACCTGATACATGTTTGAGAGATATGACAAAAACTCGTCGTTTTCACGTTTTAGGGTTGTTTTCATGACCTATTAACCATAGTTTTTGGGTTCCAGGGCGATTATCATTGGTCGTAAGACCCGATATATGTTTAAGAGATACCATAAAAAACTCATCATTTTCGTGTTTTATGGCCGTTTCCATGAGCTATTGCCCACTGCTTTTGGGGTTCTGGCATTTACACCAAACTAACAATTATATATGATCGAGAGTTATGACCAAAAAACTCATCGTTTTCGTGTTTATGGATGTTTTAAAGAGTTATTGCCCACATTTTTGGGGTTCCAGGATGATTTACATTGCCCGGAAGACCCAATACATGTTTATAAGATACCACAAAAAAGTGGTCTTTTTCGCGTTTTATGGCCGTTTTCATGAGCTATTGCGCACTATTTTGGGGTTCCAGAGCGATTAACACCGACCTAAGACCCGATACATGTTTCAGAGTTATGATAAAAAAACTCATCGTTTACATGTTTTATGGCTGTTTCATAAGTTGTTCCCCACAGTTCTGGGGTTCGAGGGCGATTTGCATGGCCCGTAAGACCCGATACATGTTTGAGAGATATGACCAAAATCTTGTCGTCTTCACGTCTTATGTCCATTTTCATGAGTTGTTCCCCACAATTCTGGGGTTCCAGGGAAATTTCCATTGCCCGTAAGACCCGATACATGTTTAAGATATACCACAAAAAACTCGTCATTTTCTTCTTTTATGGCCGTTTCCATGAACTATTGCCCACTCTTTTGGGGTTCTATGGCGATTTACACGAAAGTAAGACCCGATACATGTTTCAGAGTTATGACCAAAAACTCGTTGTTTACGTGTTTTATTGATGTTTTCATTAGTTATTGCCCACAATTTTGGGGTTCTAGGGCGATTTCCATGGCCATTAAGACCCGACACATGTTTAAGAGATACCACATAAAAATCGTCATTTTCACGTTTTATGGCCATTTTCATGTGCTATTGCTCATTGTTTGGGGTTCTAGGGCGATTTACACCAAACTAACACCCGATACATGTTTGAGAGTTATGACCAAAAACTCGTCGTTTTCACGTTTTATGGCCGTGCCCATGACCTATTACCCATAGTTTTTGGGTTCCAGGATGATTTCCATTGCTCGTAAGACTTGATATATGTTGAAGAGATACCGTAAAAACTCGTCATTTTCGTGTTTTATGGTCGTTTCCAAGATCTATTGCCTACTGTTTTGGGGTTCTAGGGCGATTTGCAGCAAACTAAGACCCGTTACATGTTTGAGTTATGATCAAAAAATCGTTCTTTTCATGTTTTGTTGCTGTTTTAAAGAGTTATTGCCCACGGTTTTGGGATTCCATTGCAATTCATGTCGTAAGACCCGATACATGTTTAAGAGATACCATAAAAAACTCGTAATTTTCGTGATTTATGGCTGTTTTCATGAATTATTGCGCACTGTTTTGGGGTCTAGGAAGATTTGCACCGACCTAAGACCCGATACATGTTTGAGAGTTATGATCAAAAACTCACCGTTTACAATTTTTAGGGCCGTTTTCATGAGTTGTTGCCTACAGTTTCGGGGTTCTAGGGTTATTTGCATTGCCCGTAAGACCTGATACATGTTTGAGATATATGACCAAAAACTCATCGTTTTCACGTTTTAGGGTTGTTTTCATGACCTATTAACCATAGTTTTTGGGTTCCAGGGCGATTATCATTGGTCGTAAGACCCGATATATGTTTAAGAGATACTACAAAAAACTCATCATTTTCGTGTTTTATGGTCGTTTCCATGAGCTATTGCCCACTGTTTTAGGGTTCCAGGGTGTAGCATCCCAATTGTCTAACAATTGCAATGCTACTAGCCTAGGCTATATAATGCTACTTCATATATATAATTCTTGCATCATAATTATATCATGCTCATGTCATCATGCCTCCTTGCATTTGAGCATCATATAAAACCCTTTCTGATTTGGTTCTTCTCTCATATGCATTGTTAATTGTATTTGCCTCTTGATATTGTATTTGGTTCTTGATATATTGCTTCATGCCCAAGTTGAGTTGGGGGCATATATTTTATTCAACTCCACCACCTTTCTTTAACCACCTTATAATTCCACCATCCAACTAAATATGAGCTTGGCACTTATTGGTTTTACCTCTAGCTCATGTGGGTTGGTATGGATCCACTTCTTTTTCCACATGCTCTCATCTTAGCATCATGTTGTTTTCACATTAGTGATATGTGAGAGCCACATGGCCACCTTTGCATGCCTTGTGAGTGGAATCTTTTCCTAGCTTCCTCATGGGTTGTTTTGGGGTTATTATCATGTTGGGATATTTTTGGGCTTACTAAACACCTAGTGGCACATACACACTAGCAAGGCCCAATTTTCTTCAAATGTGATCATCTCCATCTACTCCACTTGGAGCTTTCTTTTAAATTCTTTTGCTTAGGCCTTATTCCACATTTTGGAATGCATAAAGAATAATGCCATGTAAATAATCTTGTTTTCACAAAATAAGCATGGTATTAATTATTTATGCATGTCCCATGCAAGTACCACCACATTCTAGCCTTTTGGTTTTTATATGAATTTTTGAGTGGATCTTCATCACACCTCTCTCTCTACCCTCTTATGTTTGATCTTGCTCAAACCCCTTCACCACCTTTCACCTCCTTCTCTTTTGGGTCTAGCTCTTGTTTGGTCATGTTTTGTTCTTGCTTGAGCTTGCCTAAAGGAAAAACCTCTCCATCACTTCACACCACCTCATCTCTCCTCTCTCTTCACCCTCCTCTCTCTAAACCACACCCCTACCTAACCCTAACCCTCCCCTTAGTATCTCCATGCCGAGCCCCTCCTAGCTGGCCCCACCTGGCCACCCTGGCCCACCTAGCCACCCAAACCAGACCCTAACCGAGCCATACCCCCTATCTCTCCTACCCTAGCTCCAACCCTACCCTAGCCCGAGCCTCCCCTCTCTCTCTAGCTCTCTCTCTGCCAAAAGGACCCCAGCCCGAGCACTACCTCCCTGGCCTACCGTCCCCACCTGGCAGCCCCCTTCACCACCTCGCCCTGCCCCTGCCCTGCCGAGCCAGCTAGCGCACGTGATGGGAGGAGGAAAAGGTGGCCGAAGCCACCTTTAACCTACCCACTCCCCCACGGTACCCCCTCTCCTCTCCCGTCCCTATCTTCTCCCTCTCGGCTCTCCTCTGGACTCTCCAGATCTGGCCGAGGTGCCCTGGCCTTCCTCCCTCCCTCTCCACCGACCCCAGCTCTCTCTCGCCGGACACCGTCGGTCTCCATCGCACCCCATCGAACCAACCGTGCAGCACGACGTGGGAGTGGTTGAGGAGTACAAGGAGGACCCCCTGCTTCGCCCAGTACACGCCAGCGAGGAGGAGGAGCACTGGCATCGCCTGGACCATCGCCGCCCCGACAAAACACTAGATCGCCGGAGCGTCTGCTTCCCCGCCGATCGTCTGCACCCCTGCCCGATCCACCGCCTCCAACGGCCCCATGGTGAGCCTCTGACCACCCTAGACAAGTCCCTGTCCAGCGTCGCTTCCTCGTGTGCTGCTTCGCTTGCCGAATGCCCTGCCGCCGCCCGCTGTTTCGCTGCTCGCATCGCTTAGCCTTTACTCCGCCGGTTTCCTCCGACATCAACCCCGTCCAGCCCAGCGTAACCGCCGAAAGCGCGAGCCTGTGTCGCGGTTCGAGTTCTCAGGCCACAGGCCAAGGCTGAAAGCACCGATCCGTCCACCAGAGAAGAAGCACAGTGCGGGCAAACTTTTTGCGTGTAACCCCCTGCCTTGTTTTTCGGCTAAACCCGCGGTCCACCAGTCCCACCTGCCAGCCCCCCAGACTTTTTGCAAAAAGGCACCCAGACTTTTGGATTCATCAAATCAAGCCTCATTGTGGTGGCAGCCTTCACCCGTCTGTCACTGGCGTGGGACCCACGGCGCCTGCCCCACCTGTCATTCACTGGGCTAGAATAGCTTGCGGTGATGTAAGATTTTTTCTCATGCGCTGTGTCCTACCAAGAAGGGCCCACTTGTCATTGACGCTATTAGATCTGTGCAAGTGAGAAAAGTTTCTGTGTATTTCTGTTTAATTCAAATCTTTTCAAATTAATTCAAATTCAAAATTTAAATCTGTTTTTAAATATCTTTTAAAATATAAATCCAAATAATACAAATAATATATGTTTTGAAATCCGAAAAATGTGAGGAAATCAAATATGGCCTTCAAAATATATTTTGGACACTTTATTTTTTCCAAGTTATTTAAAATTACAAGAAAATGCCCTCTCTCCTTAATTAATTAATAATTTTTGATTTATAAGTCCAAATTTAACAAATGATATGTCTAAAATGATTAGCTCGACGAGACCTTTCTGTTTATGCATTCCATGTGTTGTTTTTAAGCATGCATCATATAAATATAATGTGTACAGCAACTTAATTGAGGTTAAAAAGTGACCAAAACCCAATAAAATGTTTTATTCTTGTATTCCACACCTCACCCATGCCATGCTACTTTAGTGCCATGCAAATTGTGCATCATTCATCATGGCATGATTGTTTGCTTGTCGCATTTTATTCATATGCTTGTCCACTTTATTTATGTTGGCCCTTGTTTGTTTGGTTCTTCTTCGAATAGACGCTGAGCAGGGGATATACCAAGAGAACCAGGAGCACTACCCAGATCCTTCTCTCGCTTCAACTGAGCTGCCAGGAAAGCACTACCACATGCTTGCATACATATAGTACCTATTGCCTCTATCTTATTCTTGCATCATGGTGTCGCGAATGCATTAAATTGAATCCCAAGTATTGCATAGCCTTTACTTTTAAACCCCACCGAAGCTTGTTCCGCCCTCCCATGAGCCATTACTACAGGAGTTGTTTGAGCCATGCGAGTCGTAGAACAGCATGTGTAGGGTATGTGAGTGTCTGTTGGATAACGAGGTACCTAAACAACTTAACCTGAGTAGTAATGGGATAACTAATGAAAGTGGCATCGGTGAGCAATATCTGCTATTTGGTTTTTCATGCTCACTTGTGTCCTGAGGACCGAGTACTTGATTCCTGCCTTGATTATTCGGCTTATCCACATCCGGAGGCTTATGGACCCCTGAGCGAGCTTGATTCATTCTTATTTCTTGGGGCCACAAACTAGTTTGGGTTTTATTTACTATCCTGACTTATGCCATGCTTTACTGCTTTATTTAAATTGTGCTGTATCAGACTGTCTGTTTAGGTCCGTGACCCATTTTCGCAGATCGACAAGCCTACCACACTTTCGGGTTCCTGCGTTTACAGCCGCCACACAAACCTTGAGTCCATCTCAGAGCCGGCCAGCTTTCATGGTAGCTTAATGGGGTGGCCTCGAAATATTTCTGAACTCCTGTGATCGCTTTGTCGGATCGCTGCTGGTTTTGATTTGGTTTTTCCGAGGTTGATCGAGTATGTGTTGTTATTTGTGCACCTCGCAGGTAAAACTTTCAAAGCCGTGTCCGCGGTTATGGACGACTTGGAGCATAGTTTCTCGATCATAGACAAGAATAACTAAAGTACCGCTTTTAATTTGACTAGACTAGGTACCTGACTAGTAAATAGTGCAATACTCACGGAATGAATAATAAAACTGCCAACGGATGGGGGGGGTTGTTCGTCCGCTTCCTCGTCGGTAAGCGAGGAGGAGGATGGATCTATGGATATTACCGTTATTACTGTTATAACTATTGTTATTAATTCACGGACATCCGTCTATCTCTGGTTAGGCGGATGGTTAGCGAGTATCTATAGAATTGTTAGGGTTTATCTTTTGCTGCAATTGCGTCACCCCAGGTTGTGTCCCCTTTAGAGGCATAAAGACTTGCTGAGTACCCCTAGGGTCTCACACGATAAATTATTGGTTCAGATGAACATGTACACCCGCAAGATGGATACTGGGTGGAAGAGACGGACGATGTGGGCAACGATCATTCGGTGTAGAGATTCCGGGAACGGGGATCCGTGAGATCTGTGGGCGGGACGTGCTTATTTATGGGGCATCTTATGCCGATTTGCTTCTTATCCGTACTCGGATTTTGTCTTCCGCTCACCGATACTGATGTTTGATGTATGAGGAGATATCCTAAACTATTATATCTATCTAGGATATTTGGATCTTGCATGGCGTTGCTACATTTCCTTTCTTTTAGATGGAATGACTCGATGTACTATTGTATGGTGGCTTGCATACATACTCATTTGTGTATGTAGTTGATCCTTCGCCTTGACACGCCGCCCGTTCTTGTCCCGATGTTTGGAAATGGTTGGGACGGCCAAAAGGTCTACCCGTGAGTGGCATTTGGGCCCCACCGTACTATTTCAACCATTTCTGCTCATCCAGGCTTGTAACTAGGAGCGTAATTCACCGAGGTAGTTACAATTGGTATCAGAGCCATCCCGCCCTTCAGGGTCTCAGCCAAATGGTCGTTGTCTGTCTAGCAAATATTTTGGTAGTTACGTATACTAGGGAAAAACAAAACGTGAGAGTAGGACTGCTTCCACTTTTCTTCTTACCCACCCACCACCCGTTTCTGGTAAGGAAGTGTAACGTTTTCAATCCTCTTCTTAAAATTCAAACTAGGATTCACGTGTTCTGGGTTTCCGTAGTACCATAGGTTGTGTGTGTGCGTGTGTGTGTAATTCCTTGTTTATCTGTTGCATCCTTTTTGTTATCACAATCTGCCTTTGGTTATCAACTGTTGGTACATTCCATACTGACAGGCTTTTGAAAACCGGCGCGATCTATCTGACTCCTTGTTAACCGGTGCCATCTTCTTAAGGGTGTCCTTCCTTCTAGCAACTCCACATCAGGTAAGCATCGCTGCTAATCTCTTCTTGATAAGTGATTTTGCGCATCTATTGGTATTTTAATGCCGAAAAATGCGGAAAATTTTTCTTTGATCAATCTGTGTTTCCACACTCCTTTTCAGTTGTGTGTGAAACATTATCTATCTCCCTTTTATCAGCATGTCCATGCTAACTCATTCTTTTGTCACCGGCGCTTAATCCTGGAGTTTTGTTTCATCTCCTTTTCTCTTGGGCTAATTACATAACATGTGTCGATCCGATGCTGGTGATTGTAATTTGGCTCTCGGCATAGCCATATTCCACTCATGATACGTGTCGATTGGAATATGGAAAAATGCTATCAACCGTCACCATATGGAGGATAAGGTTATCTCCTGTGATTTTGAGTACACCGCGATCATATCTATGCATACTCAAGCATCTTTGGCAATCCGGAGTTTCCCAAAGCACTACGGCGGTCTATCATCTGTTCATCATGCTGCATATCTTTTTCAACCCCATATCTGCACAATTCTCCTGGATACGAGGGAATTGCATCTTTCCGTCTCTGATAGCTTTGCTTAACGTATGAGCTATCATCGTTCCTTATCCAAGATCTCTTTATCTTTGTACCCGGCGATCCAATCGACAATGTGAACCAGGTGGCATCCCGTTTTCTTCCGAAGGACCAGATAATCTATTCTTCCAGTGCATCTTCTTCAACACGAACCCGTGCTCTTAATGTTGATCTTTCTAAGAGCCTTGAGCTAGGGAAGTGTTCGAGCATTTGTTCGTTCCTCCCACCTCTTGAACTCGATATTCTTGGAATATCTTGGTAATCCGTGGTGGTATATGTTGATAATATGCTTGCCTATTCGATATCAATGGAAGGACATGGAAGATCATCTGTGTCTCTTTCTCTCAAGCTTCGTGAGCTCTGCCTGTGTGCAAAGTCTCAAAGTGAGAATTCTGACTTTTTGAAGTCACCTATCTCGACCACGTCCTTCTGCTAAATAGATTGCTTCAATTCTGGAATCAGCAAGTTCATTGCGAATTCTATCTTCCATCTTCAATCAAACCCGGAGTTTTTCCTTGTTGGCAAGTTATCATCGTCGTTCCGCCATAGATTTCCTCAAAACTGCTAAATCTCTCTCAATCATTTCAAGGAGAACATGGAGTTCTTTTCACCTCAGTCTCGTCAAGTGATCTCTTGAAACCCTCTCGCTCTATCGTCTATGCTCAATCCACCGGAGGCCATGAAGACCTTCCAGATCTTGTTTTCCTTCTGTTCAAGTTGGTGTTATCTTTTCTGTAGCTGTTGAATCTTGCAGTTCATCTCCGTAATCTTTCCTTCATATCTTCCGGTGGCTTGGTACTTCAGTCATGACGACAACATCATCACCCTTATCTATCTTGGATCCGGTGAATCGTTTTCATCTATCCTTGTTTTCTAACGGAGTTCCATGAGCTCTTCTTATCAATACCTTCAGTCTGTTTCGGTAGTTGGGTTGCATGGTTTTCCTATTCATGTGCGGAGTAATGCTTTGAGTGCGGGATGGAGTAGCTACCATACCACTACTCTTATCATTCGCTCTTGTACATTGAATTGGTGAATTAATGTGATTCCACTCATTCCACGGAAGTTAGAAGTGGCCTTTATCCCTTGATACTTTTACTTCCGTCCTTGTTTTTCTGGAGTGCTCTCTCGAAGAAAATAATCAATAATCTCTTGTTGGTGGTCTGTCTATTCTAGATGGAGCAAAATCTTCAATTATCTGGTGGAAACAAACGCAAACTCTTTTCTGTCCTCGTCTTTCTACCGGTGCTCGACATCCCCAAA
Source organism: Avena insularis (assembly GCA_023614405.1). Lineage (NCBI taxonomy): Eukaryota > Viridiplantae > Streptophyta > Magnoliopsida > Poales > Poaceae > Avena > Avena insularis. Next base: position 16,829,381 of record CM042691.1, read on the forward strand.
CAAGATGAAAGGAAACTATCTCTCTTTGTTTCATCAATTCTTTTCTCTGTGGTAAAGCCAATTATGGTTGATGCCATCAGCCGCAAATCTATTGCGTTAGCCTCGAGGCTAAAGAAAGCAATAAGTATCTCTACAATAAACTCCAGATCCTCCATATTCTTTGCTTCTCGGGATTCCACCGTGATCTGGCTTCACATCCGTCTCTAGAAGTCATATCCGCACACCTCAATTGCGTGATCCTTTGATTCTTACCGGTGCAACAAGAATCTAATCCAACGATGTCTAACTAAATCTTTCTGTTGATATCAAGGGACTCTATTGTTTGAAGGCAATATTGTTTCCGTACTTCATTTCTCAAATCCGAGAGGAGATACGATGCTATTGTCATAGTGGTTGAAAACCTCTCCAATCTAGCTCTTTTCTTCCGGCGACACAAAGATTTCATCCTCTCTAGTATCAGTAAATCTTTAATCTTAACGGTGTATCTTTCTTTATCCATGATACATCATCTTGTCTTTTCTTTCACAAGTGGTTCTATTCTTTTATCATGTTTCTTGAGAAAACCGGAGCTATGTTCATCCTATCCTTCTTGTCTCACGACAATCCTTCAACTCTTTTGACCACGGTTTCTCAAGCAAAACGCAAGACTCGCAACAAGTCTAGCAAGTTTCGCAAGGTGTAGTGGTCGCACCATTCCGTTCTTCATCATCTTGGGAACGTGAGGGTCACCTTCGTTCAAACACCCGCCTCTCCTTGTGTTGTTTTCTTTTTCCTAGGAATCTCGGGGCGAGATTCTTGTTTAGTGGGGGAGAGTTGTAGCATCCCAATTGTCTAACAATTGCAATGCTACTAGCCTAGGCTATATAATGCTACTTCATATATATAATTGTTGCATCATAATTATATCATGCTCATGTCATCATGCCTCCTTGCATTTGAGCATCATATAAAACCCTTTTTGATTTGGTTCTTCTCTCATATGCATTGTTAATTGTATTTGCCTCTTGATATTGTATTTGGTTCTTGATATATTGCTTCATGCCCAAGTTGAATTGGGGGCATATCTTTTATTCAACTCCACCACCTTTCTTTCACCACCTTATAATTCCACCATCCAACTAAATATGAGCTTGGCACTTATTGGTTTTACCTCTAGCTCATGTGGGTTTGTATGGATCCACTTCTTTTTCCACATGCTCTCATCTTAGCATCATGTTGTTTTCACATTAGTGATATATGAGAGCCACATGGCCACCTTTGCATGCCTTGTGAGTGGAACCTTTTCCTAGCTTCCTCATGGGTTGTTTTGGGGTTATTATCATGTTGGGATATTTTTGGGCTTACTAAACACCTAGTGGCACATACACACTAGCAAGGCCCAATTTTCTTCAAATGTGATCATCTCCATCTACTCCACTTGGAGCTTTCTTTTAAATTCTTTTGCTTAGGCCTTATTCCACATTTTGGAATGCATAAAGAATAATGCCATGTAAATAATCTTGTTTTCACAAAATAAGCATGGTATTAATTATTTATGCATGGCCCATGCAAGTACCACCACATTCTAGCCTTTTGGTTTTTATATGAATTTTTGAGTGGATCTTCATCACACCTCTCTCTCTACCCTCTTATGTTTGATCTTGCTCAAACCCCTTCACCACCTTTCACCTCCTTCTCTTTTGGGTCTAGCTCTTGTTTGGTCATGTTTTGTTCTTGCTTGAGCTTGCCTAAAGGAAAAACCTCTCCATCACTTCACACCACCTCATCTCTCCTCTCTCTTCACCCCCCTCTCTCTAAACCACACCCCTACCTAACCCTAACCCTCCCCTTAGTCTCTCCATGCCGAGCCCCTCCTAGCTGGCCCCACCTGGCCACCCTGGCCCACCTAGCCACCCAAACCAGACCCTAACCGAGCCATACCCCCTATCTCTCCTACCCTAGCTCCAACCCTACCCTAGCCCGAGCCTCCCCTCTTTCTCTAGCTCTCTCTCTGCCAAAAGGACCCCAGCCCGAGCACTACCTCCCTGGCCTACCGTCCCCACCTGGCAGCCCCCTTCACCACCTCGCCGCCTGCCTCGCTGAAGGCCAAGCGCACGTGATGGGAGGAGGAAAAGGTGGCCGAAGCCACCTTTAACCTACCCACTCCCCCATGGCACCCCCTCTCCTCTCCCGTCCCTATCTTCTCCCTCTCGGATCTCCTCTGGCCTCTCCAGATCTGGCCGAGGCGCCCTGGCCTTCCTCCCTCCCTCTCCACCGACCCCAGCTCTCTCTCGCCGGACACCGTCGGTCTCCATCGCACCCCATCGAACCAACCGTGCAGCACGACGTGGGAGTGGTTGAGGAGTACAAGGAGGATCCCCTGCTTCGCCCAGTACATGCCAGCGAGGAGGAGGAGCACCGGCATCGCCTGGACCATCGCAGCCCCGACGAAACACTAGATCGCCGGAGCGTCTGCTTCCCCGCCGATCGTCTGCACCCCTGCCTGATCCACCGCCTCCAACAGCCCCACGGTGAGCCTCTGACCACCCTAGACAAGTCCTCGCCCAGCTGCCGCTCGTAGGCGCTGCGTTCGCTTGCCGAACGCCTCTGCTTCGCCAGCTTATTTCGCTGCTCGCTCTCGCATCGCTTAGCCTTTACCTAGCCGCGGTTTCCCTCCAGACATCAACCCCCGTCCAGCCCAGCGGTAACTGGCCGCGAAGCGTGAGCCTGTGTCGCGGTTCGAAGTTCTCATACAAGGCCCGCAAGGCGAAAGCACCGATCCGTCCACCACAGAAGAAGCACAGTGCGGGCAACCTTTTTGCGTGTAACCCCCTGCCTTGTTTTTCGGCTAAACCCGCGGTCCACCAGTCCCACCTGCCAGCCCCTGCACTTTTTGCAAAAGGCACCCAGACTTTGATTCATCAACTCAAGGCCTCACAGTGCAAGATGGCACCCTTCAAGACCATTGGCGTAGGGGACCTGTGGTGCTCGCCCCACCTGTCATTCACTAGGGCTAGAATAGCTTGTGATGTAAGATTTTTCTCATGCTGTGTCCTGCCAAGAAGGGCCCACTTGTCATTGATGTTGGCTAGATCTGTGCAAGTGAGAAAAGTTTCTGTGTATTTCTGTTTAATTCAAATCTTTTCAAATTAATTCAAATTCAAAATTTAAATCTGTTTTTAAATATCTTTTAAAATATAAATCCAAATAATACAAATAATATATGTTTTGAAATCAGAAAAATGTGAGGAATTCAAATATGGCCTTCAAAATATATTTTGGACACTTTATTTTTTCCAAGTTATTTAAAATTACAAGAAAATGCCCTCTCTCCTTAATTAATTAATAACTTTTGATTTATAAGTCCAAATTTAACAAATGATATGTCTAAAATGATTAGCTCGATGAGACCTTTCTGTTTATGCATTCCATGTGTTGTTTTGAAGCATGCATCATATAAATATAATGTGTACAACAACTTAATTGAGGTTAAAAAGTGACCAAAACCCAATAAAATGTTTTATTCTTGTATTCCACACCTCACCCATGCCATGCTACTTTAGTGCCATGCAAATTGTGCATCATTCATCATGGCATGATTGTTTGCTTGTAGCATTTTATTCATATGCTTGTGCACTTTATTTATGTTGGCCCTTGTTTGTTTGGTTCTTCTTCGAATAGACGCTGAGCAGGGGATATACCAAGAGAACCAGGAGCACTACCGAGATCCTTCTCTCACTTCAACTGAGCTGCCAGGCAAGCACTACCACATGCTTGCATACATATAGTACCTATTGCCTCTATCCTATTCTTGCATCATGGAGTCGCGAATGCATTAAATTGAATCCCAAGTATTGCATAGCCTTTACTTTTAAACCCCACCGAAGCTTGTTCCGCCCTCCCATGAGCCATTACTACAGGAGTTGTTTGAGCCATGCGAGTCGTAGAACAGCATGTGTAGGGTATGTGAGAGTCTGTTGGATAACGAGGTACCTAAACAACTTAACCTGAGTAGTAATGGGATAACTAATGAAAGTGGCATCGGTGAGCAATATCTGCTATTTGGTTTTTCATGCTCACTTGTGTCCCGTAGGACCCCGAGTACTTGATTCCTGTTCCTTGATTATTCGCGCTATCCACATCCGGGAGGCTTATGGACCCCCCTGAGCCAGAGCTTGATTCATACTTATTTCTTGGGGCCACAAACTAGTTTGGGGTTTTATTTACTATCCTGTACTTATGCCATGCTTTACTGCTTTATTTAAATTGTGCGATGTATCGCACCAGATCTTTAGGTCCGTGACCTGTTTTGTATCGACAAGCCCACCACACTTTCGTTCCCAATACATACCGCCACATTAAAACCTTGAGTCCGTCTCAGAGCCGCCAGCTTCGCTATGGTAGCTTAATGGGTGGCCCCTGAAATATTTCTGAATCGTGATTGCTTTGTGGATCGCTTTGTTGGTTTTGATTTGGTTTTTCCGAGGTTGATCGAGTGTGTTGTTATTTGTGCACCCTCAGGTAAAACTTTTCAAAGCCGTGTCATGTTATGGACGACTTGGAGCACAGTTTCTCGATCATAGACAAGAATAACTAAAGTACCGCTTTTAATTTGACTAGACTAGGTACCTGACTAGTAAATAGTGCAATACTCACGGAATGAATAATAAAACTGCCAACGGATGGGGGTTGTTCGTCCGCTTCCTCGTCGGTAAGCGAGGAGGAGGATGGATCTGTGGATATTACCGTTATAACTGTTGTTATTAATTCACGGACATCCGTCTATCTCTGGTTAGGCGGATGGTTAGCGAGTATCTATAGAATTGTTAGGGTTTATCTTTTGCTGCAATTGCGTCACCCCAGTTGTGTCCCTTTAGAGGCATAAAGACTTGCCGAGTACCCTAGGGTCTCACATTTATAAATTATTGGTTCAGATGAACAGTACACTCGCAAGATGGATACCGGGTGGAAGAGACAGACGATGTGGGCAACGATCATTCGTGTAGAGATTTCGAACGGGATCCGTGAGATCTGTATGGACGTGCTTATTTATGGGGCATCTTATGCCGATTTGCTTCTTATCCGCATCGGATTTTGTCTTCCGCTCACCGATACTGATGTTTGATGTATGAGGAGATATCCTAAACTATTATATCTATCTAGGATATTTGGATCTTGCCGATGTTGCTATATTTCCTTTCTTTTTAGATGGAATGACTCTGATGTACTATTGTATGGTGGCTTGCATACATACTCATTTGTGTATGTAGTTGATCCCTTCGCCTGCCGATTACGCCACCCGTTCTTGTCCCGATGTTTGGAAATGGTTGGGACGGCCGAAAGGTCTACCCGTGAGTGGCATTTGGGCCCCACCGTACTATTTCAACCATTTCTGCTCATCCAGGCTTGTAACTAGGAGCGTAATTCACCGAGGTAGTTACACAGGGCGATTTACACCAAACTAACACCCGATATATGATAGAGAGTTATGACCAAAAAACTCGTCGTTTTCGTGTTTATGGCTGTTTTAAAGAGTTATTGCCCACAATTTTGGGGTTCCAGGACGATTTCCATTGCCCGTAAGACCCAATACATGTTTATAAGATTCCACAAAAAAGTGGTCTTTTTCGCGTTTTATGGCCGTTTTCATGAGCTATTGCGCACTATTTTGGGGTTCCAGAGCGATTAACACCGACCTAAGACCTGATACATGTTTCAGAGTTATGATAAAAAAACTCATCGTTTACATGTTTTATGGCTGTTTCATAAGTTGTTCCCCACATTTCTGGGGTTCGAGGGCGATTTGCATGGCCCGTAAGACCCGATACATGTTTGAGAGATATGACCAAAATCTTGTCGTTTTCACGTCTTATGTCCATTTTCATGAGTTTTTGCCCACAATTCTGGAGTTCCAGGGAAATTTCCATTGCCCGTAAGACCCGATACATGTTTAAGAGATACCACGAAAAACTCGTCATTTTCTTCTTTTATGGCCGTTTCCATGAGCTATTGCCCACTCTTTTGGGGTTCTATGGCGATTTACACGAAACTAAGACCTGATACATGTTTCAGAGTTATGACCAAAAACTCGTTGTTTACGTGTTTTATTGATGTTTTCATTAGTTATTGCCCACAATTTTGGGGTTCTAGGGCGATTTCCATGGCCATCAAGACCCGACACATGTTTAAGAGATACCACATAAAAATCGTCATTTTCGCGTTTTATGGCCATTTTCATGTGCTATTGCTCATTGTTTGGGGTTCTAGGGCGATTTACACGAAACTAACACCTGATCCATGTTTGAGAGTTATGACCAAAAACTCGTCGTTTTCACGTTTTATGGCTGTGCCTATGACCTATTACCCATAGTTTTTGGGTTCCAGGGCGATTTCCATTGCTCGTAAGACTTGATATATGTTGAAGAGATACCGTAAAAAACTCGTCATTTTTGTGTTTTATGGTCGTTTCCAAGATCTATTGCCTACTGTTTTGGGGTTCTAGGGCGATTTGCAGCAAACTAAGACCCGTTACATGTTTGAGTTATGATCAAAAAATCGTTCTTTTCATGTTTTGTTGCTGTTTTAAAGAGTTATTGCCCACCGTTTTGGGATTCCATTGCGAATTCCGTTGCCCGTAAGACCCGATACATTTTTAAGAGATACCATAAAAAACTCGTAATTTTCGTGATTTATGGCTGTTTTCATGAACTATTGCGCACTGTTTTGGGGTCTAGGAAGATTTGCACCGACCTAAGACCCGATACATGTTTGAGAGTTATGATCAAAAACTCACCGTTTACATTTTTTAGGGCCGTTTTTATGAGTTGTTGCCTACAGTTTCGGGGTTCTAGGGTTATTTGCATTGCTCATAAGACCTGATACATGTTTAAGAGATATGACCAAAAACTCGTCGTTTTCACGTTTTAGGCTTGTTTTCATGACCTATTAACCATAGTTTTTGGGTTCCAGGGCGATTATCATTGGTCGTAAGACCCGATATATGTTTAAGAGATACCACAAAAAACTCATCATTTTCGTGTTTTATGGCCGTTTCCATGAGCTATTGCCCACTGTTTTAGGGTTCTAGGGCGATTTACACCAAACTAACACCCGATATATGATCGAGAGTTATGACCAAAAAACTCGTCGTTTTCGTGTTTATGGCTGTTTTAAAGAGTTATTGCCCACATTTTTGGGGTTCCAGGACGATTTCCATTGCCCGTAAGACCCAATACATGTTTATAAGATTCCACAAAAAAGTGGTCTTTTTCGCGTTTTATGGCCGTTTTCATGAGCTATTGCACACTATTTTGGGGTTCCAGAGCGATTAACACCGACCTAAGACCTGATACATGTTTCAGAGTTATGATAAAAAAACTCATCGTTTACATGTTTTATGGCTGTTTCATAAGTTGTTCCCCACAGTTCTGGGGTTCGAGGGCGATTTGCATGGCCCGTAAGACCCGATACATGTTTGAGAGATATGACCAAAATCTTGTCGTTTTCACGTCTTATGTCCATTTTCATGAGTTGTTGCCCACAGTTCTGGGGTTCCAGGGAAATTTCCATTGCCCGTAAGACCCGATACATGTTTAAGAGATACCACATAAAAATCGTCATTTTCGCGTTTTATGGCCATTTTCATGTGCTATTGCTCATTGTTTGGGGTTCTAGGGCGATTTACACGAAACTAACACCTGATCCATGTTTGAGAGTTATGACCAAAAACTCGTCGTTTTCACGTTTTATGGCCGTGCCTATGACCTATTACCCATAGTTTTTGGGTTCCAGGGCGATTTCCATTGCTCGTAAGACTTCATATATGTTGAAGAGATACCGTAAAAAACTCGTCATTTTCGTGTTTTATGGTCGTTTCCAAGATCTATTGCCCACTGTTTTGGGGTTATAGGGCGATTTGCACCAAACTAAAACCCGTTACATGTTTGAGTTATGATCAAAAACTCGTTCTTTTCATGTTTTGTTGCCGTTTTAAAGAGTTATTGCCCACTGTTTTGGGATTCCATTGCAAATTCCGTTGCCCGTAAGACCCGATACATGTTTAAGAGATACCATAAAAAACTCATCATTTTCGTGGTTTATGGTTGTTTTCATGAACTATTGCACATTGTTTTGGGGTCTAGGAAGATTTGCACCGACCTAAGACCCGATACATGTTTGAGAGTTATGATCCAAAACTCACCGTTTACATTTTTTAGGGCCGTTTTCATGAGTTGTTGCTCATGCTTCGTGTTCTAGGGTTATTTGCATTGCCCAGAAGACCTGATACATGTTTGAGAGATATGACCAAAACTCTTCGCTTTTCACGCTTTTAGGGTTGTTTTCATGACCTATTAACCATAGTTTTGGGTTCCGTATATTATCATTGGTCGTAAGACCCGATATATGTTTAAGAGATACCACAAAAAACTCATCATTTTCGTGTTTTATGGCCGTTTCCATGAGCTATTGCCCACTGTTTTGGGGTTCCAGGGCGATTTACACCAAACTAACATCCGATATATGATCGAGAGTTATGACCAAAAAACTTATCGTTTTTGTGTTTACGGATGTTTTCAAGAGTTATTGCCAACATTTTTGGGGTTCCAGGACGATTTCCATTGCCCGTCAGACCCAATACATGTTTATAAGATACCACAAAAAAGTGGTCTTTTCGCGTTTTATGTCTGTTTTCATGAGCAATTGCGCACTGTTTTAGGGTTCCAGAGCGATTAACACCGACCTAAGACCCGATACATGTTTCAGAGTTATATTAAAAAACTCATCATTTACATGTTTTATGGCCGTTTCATGAGTTGTTCCCCACAGTTCTGGGGTTCGAGGGCGATTTGCATGGCCCGTAAGACCCAATACATGTTTGAGAGATATGACCAAAAACTCGTCGTTTTCACGTCTTATGTCCATTTTCATGAGTTGTTGCCCATAATTCTGGGGTTCTAGGGAAATTTCCATTGCCCGTAAGACCCGATACATGTTTAAGAGATACCACAAAAAACTCGCCATTTTCTTCTTTTATGGCCATTTCCATGAGCTATTGCCCACTCTTTTGTGGTTCTATGGCGATTTACACGAAACTAAGACCCGATACATGTTTTAGAGTTATGACCAAAAACTCGTTGTTTACGTGTTTTGTTGATGTTTTCATTAGTTATTGCCCACAATTTTGGGGTTCTAGGGCGATTTCCATGGCCAATGAGACCCGACGCATGTTTAAGAGAAACCACATAAAAATCGTCATTTTCGCGTTTTATGGCCATTTTCATGTGCTATTGCTCATTGTTTGGGGTTCTAGTGCGATTTACACAAAACTAACACCCGATACATGTTTGAGAGTGATGACCAAAAACTCGTCGTTTTCACGTTTTATGGCCGTGCCCATGACCTATTATCCATAGTTTTTGGGTTCCAGGGCGATTTCCATTGCTCGTAAGACTTGATATATGATGAAGAGATACCATAAAAAACTCGTCATTTTCGTGTTTTATGGTCGTTTCCAACATCTATTGCCCACTGTTTTGGGGTTCTAGGGCGATTTGCAGCAAACTAAGACCCGTTACATGTTCGAGTTATGATCAAAAACTCGTTATTTTCATGTTTTGTTGCCGTTTTAAAGAGTTATTGCCCACTGTTTTGGCATTCCATTGCGAATTCCGTTGCACGTAAGACCCGATACATGTTTAAGAGATACCATAAAAAACTCGAAATTTTCGTGATTTATGGCTGTTTTCATGAACTATTGCGCACTGTTTTGGTGTCTAGGAAGATTTGCACCAACCTAAGACCCGATACATGTTCGAGAGTTATGATCAAAAACTCACCGTTTACATTTTTTAGGGTCGTTTTCATGAGTTGTTGCCTACAGTTTCGGGGTTCTAGGGTTATTTGCATTGCCCGTCAGACCTGGTACATGTTTGAGAGATATGACCAAAAACTCATCGTTTTCACGTTTTAGGGTTGTTTCCATGACCTATTAACCATAGTTTTTGGGTTCCGTATACACTGCTGGTCGTAAGACCCGATATATGTTTAAGAGATACCACAAAAAACTCATCATTTTCGTGTTTTATGGCCGTTTCCATGAGCTATTGCCCACTATTTTGGGGTTCCAGGGCGATTTACACCAAACTAACACCCGATATATGATCGAGAGTTATGACCAAAAAACTCGTCGTTTTCGTGTTTATGGCTGTTTTAAAGAGCTATTGCCCACTGTTTTGGGGTTCCAGAGCGATTTACACCAAACTAACACCCGATATATGATCGAGAGTTATGACCAAAAAACTCGTCGTTTTCGTGTTTATGGCTGTTTTAAAGAGTTATTGCCCACATTTTTGGGGTTCCAGGACGATTTCCATTGCCCGTAAGACCCAATACATGTTTATAAGATTCCACAAAAAAGTGGTCTTTTTCGCGTTTTATGGCCGTTTTCATGAGCTATTGCACACTATTTTGGGGTTCCAGAGCGATTAACACCGACCTAAGACCTGATACATGTTTCAGAGTTATGATAAAAAAACTCATCGTTTACATGTTTTATGGCTGTTTCAAGTTGTTCTCACGCCGGGGTTCGAGGGCGATTTGCATGGCCCAGAAGACCCGATACATGTTTGAGAGATATGACCAAAATCTTGTCGCTTTCACGCCTTATGTCCATTTTCATGAGTTGTTGCTTACGCTCGGGGTTCCAGGAAATTTCCATTCGTAAGACCCGATACATGTTTAAGAGATACCACAAAAAACTCGTCATTTTCTTCTTTTATGGCCGTTTCCATGAGCTATTGCCCACTCTTTTGGGGTTCTATGGCGATTTACACGAAACTAAGACCTGATACTTGTTTCAGAGTTATGACCAAAAACTCGTTGTTTACGTGTTTTATTGATGTTTTCATTAGTTATTGCCCACAATTTTGGGGTTCTAGGGCGATTTCCATGGCCATCAAGACCCGACACATGTTTAAGAGATACCACATAAAAATCGTCATTTTCGCGTTTTATGGCCATTTTCATGTGCTATTGCTCATTGTTTGGGGTTCTAGGGCGATTTACACGAAACTAACACCTGATCCATGTTTGAGAGTTATGACCAAAAACTCGTTGTTTTCACGTTTTATGGCCGTGCCTATGACCTATTACCCATAGTTTTTGGGTTCCAGGGCGATTTCCATTGCTCGTAAGACTTCATATATGTTGAAGAGATACCGTAAAAAACTCGTCATTTTCGTGTTTTATGGTCATTTCCAAGATCTATTGCCCACTGTTTTGGGGTTATAGGGCCATTTGCACCAAACTAAAACCCGTTACATGTTTGAGTTATGATCAAAAACTCGTTCTTTTCATGTTTTGTTGCCGTTTTAAAGAGTTATTGCCCACTGTTTTGGGATTCCATTGCAAATTCCGTTGCCCGTAAGACCCGATACATGTTTAAGAGATACCATAAAAAACTCATCATTTTCGTGGTTTATGGTTGTTTTCATGAACTATTGCACATTGTTTTGGGGTCTAGGAAGATTTGCACCGACCTAAGACCCGATACATGTTTGAGAGTTATGATCCAAAACTCACCGTTTACATTTTTTAGGGCCGTTTTCATGAGTTGTTGCCTACAGTTTCGGTGTTCTAGGGTTATTTGCATTGCCCGTAAGACCTGATACATGTTTGAGAGATATGACCAAAAACTCTTCGTTTTCACGTTTTAGGGTTGTTTTCATGACCTATTAACCATAGTTTTTGGGTTCCAGGGCGATTATCATTGGTCGTAAGACCCGATATATGTTTAAGAGATACCACAAAAAACTCATCATTTTCGTGTTTTATGGCCGTTTCCATGAGCTATTGCCCACTGTTTTGGGGTTCCAGGGCGATTTACACCAAACTAACATCCGATATATGATCGAGAGTTATGACCAAAAAACTTATCGTTTTTGTGTTTACGGATGTTTTCAAGAGTTATTGCCAACATTTTTGGGGTTCCGTGACATTTCCATTGCCCGTCAGACCCAATACATGTTTATAAGATACCACAAAAAAGTGGTCTTTTCGCGTTTTATGTCTGTTTTCATGAGCAATTGCGCACTGTTTTAGGGTTCCAGAGCGATTAACACCGACCTAAGACCCGATACATGTTTCAGAGTTATGATAAAAAACTCATCATTTACATGTTTTATGGCCGTTTCATGAGTTGTTCCCCACAGTTCTGGGGTTCGAGGGCGATTTGCATGGCCCGTAAGACCCAATACATGTTTGAGAGATATGACCAAAAACTCGTCGTTTTCACGTCTTATGTCCATTTTCATGAGTTGTTGCCCATAATTCTGGGGTTCTAGGGAAATTTCCATTGCCCGTAAGACCCGATACATGTTTAAGAGATACCACAAAAAACTCGTCATTTTCTTCTTTTATGGCCATTTCCATGAGCTATTGCCCACTCTTTTGTGGTTCTATGGCGATTTACACGAAACTAAGACCCGATACATGTTTTAGAGTTATGACCAAAAACTCGTTGTTTACGTGTTTTGTTGATGTTTTCATTAGTTATTGCCCACAATTTTGGGGTTCTAGGGCGATTTCCATGGCCAATGAGACCCGACGCATGTTTAAGAGAAACCACATAAAAATCGTCATTTTCGCGTTTTATGGCCATTTTCATGTGCTATTGCTCATTGTTTGGGGTTCTAGTGCGATTTACACAAAACTAACACCCGATACATGTTTGAGAGTGATGACCAAAAACTCGTCGTTTTCACGTTTTATGGCCGTGCCCATGACCTATTATCCATAGTTTTTGGGTTCCAGGGCGATTTCCATTGCTCGTAAGACTTGATATATGATGAAGAGATACCATAAAAAACTCGTCATTTTCGTGTTTTATGGTCGTTTCCAACATCTATTGCCCACTGTTTTGGGTGTCTAGGGCGATTTGCAGCAAACTAAGACCCGTTACATGTTCGAGTTATGATCAAAAACTCGTTATTTTCATGTTTTGTTGCCGTTTTAAAGAGTTATTGCCCACTGTTTTGGCATTCCATTGCGAATTCCGTTGCACGTAAGACCCGATACATGTTTAAGAGATACCATAAAAAACTCGAAATTTTCGTGATTTATGGCTGTTTTCATGAACTATTGCGCACTGTTTTGGTGTCTAGGAAGATTTGCAAAAAACTAAGAGCATATTCATGTTCGAGAGTTATTATCAAATACTCACCGTTTACATTTTTTAGGGTCGTTTTCATGAGTTGTTGCCTACAGTTTCGGGTTTCTAGGGTTATTTGCATTGCCCGTCAGACCTGGTACATGTTTGAGAGATATGACCAAAACTCATCGCTTTTCGTTTTAGGGTTGTTTCCATGACCTATTAACCATAGTTTTGGGTTCCGTATGATTACCGCTGGTCGTAAGACCCGATATATGTTTAAGAGATACCACAAAAACTCATCATTTTCGTGTTTTATGGCCGCTTCATGAGCTATTGCCCACTATTTTTGGGGTTCCGTATGATTTACACCAAACTAACACCCGATATATGATCGAGAGTTATGACCAAAAAACTCGTCGTTTTCGTGTTTATGGCTGTTTTAAAGAGCTATTGCCCACTGTTTTGGGGTTCCAGAGCGATTAGCACCGACCTAAGACCCGATACATGTTTCAGAGATATGATAAAAAAACTCATCGTTTACATGTTTTATGGCTGTTTCATAAGTTGTTCCCCACAGTTCTGGGGTTCGAGCGCGATTTGCATGGCCCGTAAGACCCGATACATGTTTGAGAGATATGACAAAAATCTCGTCGTTTTCACGTCGTTTAGGGTTCCAGGGAAATTTCCATTGCCCGTAAGACCCGATACATGTTTAAGAGATACCACAAAAAACTCGTCATTTTCTTCTTTTATGGCCGTTTCCATGAGCTATTGCCCACTCTTTTGGGGTTCTATGGCGATTTACACGAAACTAAGACCTGATACTTGTTTCAGAGTTATGACCAAAAACTTGTTGTTTACGTGTTTTATTTATGTTTTCATTAGTTATTGCCCCCAATTTTGGGGATCTTGGGCGATTTCCATGGCCATTAAGACCCGACACATGTTTAAGAGATACCACATAAAAATCGTCATTTTCGCGTTTTATGGCCATTTTCATGTGCTATTGCTCATTGTTTGGGGTTCTAGGGCGATTTACACGAAACTAACACCCGATCCATGTTTGAGAGTTATGACCAAAACTCGTTTTCACGCTTTTATGGCCGTGCCTATGACCTATTACCCATAGTTTTGGGTTCCGTATGATTTCCATTGCTCGTAAGACTTGATATATGTTGAAGAGATACCATAAAAAACTCGTCATTTTCGTGTTTTATGGTCGTTTCCAAGATCTATTCCCCACTGTTTTGGGGTTCTAGGGCGATTTGCACCAAACTAAACCCCGTTACATGTTTGAGTTATGATCAAAAACTCGTTCTTTTCATGTTTTGTTGCCGTTTTAAAGAGTTATTGCCCACTGTTTTGGGATTCCATTATAATTCCGTTGCGTAAGACCCGATACATGTTTAAGAGATACCATAAAAAACTCATCATTTTCGTGGTTTATGGTTGTTTTCATGAACTATTGCGCACTGTTTTGGGGTCTAGGAAGATTTGCACCGACCTAAGACCCAATACATGTTTGAGAGTTATGATCAGAAACTCACCGTTTACATTTTTTAGGGCCGTTTTCATGAGTTGTTGCCTACAGTTTCGTTGTTCTAGGGTTATTTGCATTGCCCGTAAGACCTGATACATGTTTGAGAGATATGACCAAAAACTCTTCGTTTTCACGTTTTAGGGTTGTTTTCATGACCTATTAACCATAGTTTTTGGGTTCCAGGGCGATTATCATTGGTCGTAAGACCCGATATATGTTTAAGAGATACCACAAAAAACTCATCATTTTCGTGTTTTATGGCCGTTTCCATGAGCTATTGCCTTGTTTTTGGGGTTCGATGATTTACACCAAACTAACACCCGATATATGATCGAGAGTTATGACCAAAAAACTCGTCGTTTTTGTGTTTATGGTTGTTTTGAAGAGCTATTGCCCACATTTTTGGGGTTCCAGGACGATTTCCATTGCCCGTCAGACCCAATACATGTTTATAAGATACCACAAAAAAGTGGTCTTTTCGCGTTTTATGTCTGTTTTCATGAGCAATTGCGCACTGTTTTAGGGTTCCAGAGCGATTAACACCGACCTAAGACCCGATACATGTTTCAGAGTTATGATAAAAAACTCATCATTTACATGTTTTATGGCCGTTTCATGAGTTGTTCCCCACAGTTCTGGGGTTCGAGGGCGATTTGCATGGCCCGTAAGACCCAATACATGTTTGAGAGATATGACCAAAACTCGCTGCTTACGCCTTATGTCCATTTTCATGAGTTGTTGCCCATAATTCGGGGTTCTAGGGAAATTTCCATCGCCTGAAGACCCGATACATGTTTAAGAGATACCACAAAAACTCGCCATTTTCTTCTTTATTATGCTTCCATGAGCTATTGCCCACTCTTTGTGGTTCTATGGCGATTTACACTAAACTAAGACCCGATACATGTTTTAGAGTTATGACCAAAAACTCGTTGTTTACGTGTTTTGTTGATGTTTTCATTAGTTATTGCCCACAATTTTGGGGTTCTAGGGCGATTTCCATGGCCAATGAGACCCGACGCATGTTTAAGAGAAACCACATAAAATCGTCATTTTCGCTTTTATGGCCATTTTCATGTGCTATTGCTCATTGTTTGGGGTTCTAGTGCGATTTACACAAACTAACACCGATACATGTTTGAGAGTGATGACCAAAACTCTGCTTTCACGCTTTTATGGCGTGCCCATGACCTATTATCCATAGTTTTGGGTTCCGTATATTTCCATTGCTCGTAAGACTTGATATATGATGAAGAGATACCATAAAAAACTCGTCATTTTCGTGTTTTATGGTCGTTTCCAACATCTATTGCCCACTGTTTTGGGGTTCTAGGGCGATTTGCAGCAAACTAAGACCCGTTACATGTTCGAGTTATGATCAAAAACTCGTTATTTTCATGTTTTGTTGCCGTTTTAAAGAGTTATTGCCCACTGTTTTGGCATTCCATTGCGAATTCCGTTGCACGTAAGACCCGATACATGTTTAAGAGATACCATAAAAAACTCGAAATTTTCGTGATTTATGGCTGTTTTCATGAACTATTGCGCACTGTTTTGGTGTCTAGGAAGATTTGCACCAACCTAAGACCCGATACATGTTCGAGAGTTATGATCAAAAACTCACCGTTTACATTTTTTAGGGTCGTTTTCATGAGTTGTTGCCTACAGTTTCGGGGTTCTAGGGTTATTTGCATTGCCCGTCAGACCTGGTACATGTTTGAGAGATATGACCAAAAACTCATCGTTTTCACGTTTTAGGGTTGTTTCCATGACCTATTAACCATAGTTTTTGGGTTCCAGGGCGATTACCGTTGGTCGTAAGACCCGATATATGTTTAAGAGATACCACAAAAAACTCATCATTTTCGTGTTTTATGGCCGTTTCCATGAGCTATTGCCCACTATTTTGGGGTTCTGTATTTACACCAAACTAACACCCGATATATGATCGAGAGTTATGACCAAAAAACTCGTCGTTTTCGTGTTTATGGCTGTTTTAAAGAGCTATTGCCCACTGTTTTGGGGTTCCAGAGCGATTAGCACCGACCTAAGACCCGATACATGTTTCAGAGATATGATAAAAAAACTCATCGTTTACATGTTTTATGGCTGTTTCATAAGTTGTTCCCCACAGTTCTGGGGTTCGAGCGCGATTTGCATGGCCCGTAAGACCCGATACATGTTTGAGAGATATGACAAAAATCTTGTCGTTTTCACGTCTTATGTCCATTTTCATGAGTTGTTTCCCACAATTCTGGGGTTCCAGGGAAATTTCCATTGCCCGTAAGACCCGATACATGTTTAAGAGATACCACAAAAAACTCGTCATTTTCTTCTTTTATGGCCGTTTCCATGAGCTATTGCCCACTCTTTTGGGGTTCTATGGCGATTTACACGAAACTAAGATCCGATACATGTTTCAGAGTTATGAACAAAAACTCGTTGTTTACGTGTTTTATTGATGTTTTCATTAGTTATTGCCCACAATTTTGGGGTTCTAGGGCGATTTCCATGGCCATTAAGACCCGACACATGTTTAAGAGATACCACATAAAAATCGTCATTTTCGCGTTTTATGGCCATTTTCATGTGCTATTGTTCATTGTTTGGGGTTCTAGGGCGATTTACACGAAACTAACACCTGATCCATGTTTGAGAGTTATGACCAAAACTCGTCGTTTTCATGTTTTATGGCCGTGCCTATGACCTTTTACCCATAGTTTTTGGGTTCCGTATGCATTTCCATTGCTCGTAAGACTTGATATATCTTGAAGAGATACCGTAAAAAACTCGTCATTTTCGTGTTTTATGGTCGTTTCCAAGATCTATTGCCCACTGTTTTGGGGTTCTAGGGCGATTTGCACCAAACTAAAACCCGTTACATGTTTGAGTTATGATCAAAAACTCGTTCTTTTCATGTTTTTTTGCCGTTTTAAAGAGTTATTGCCCACTGTTTTGGGATTCCATTGCGAATTCCGTTGCCCGTAAGACCCGATACATGTTTAAGAGATACCATCAAAAACTCGTGATTTTCGTGGTTTATGGTTGTTTTCATGAACTATTGCGCATTGTTTTGGGGTCTAGGAAGATTTGCACCGACCTAAGACCCGATACATGTTTGAGAGTTATGATCAAAAACTCACCGTTTACATTTTTTAGGGCCGTTTTCATGAGTTGTTGCCTACAGTTTCGGTGTCCTAGGGTTATTTATGCGCCGTAAGACCGATACATGTTTGAGAGATATGACCAAAACTCGCTGCTTTCACGCTTTTAGGTTGTTTTCATGACCTATTAACCATAGTTTTTGGGTTCCAGGGCGATTATCATTGGTCGTAAGACCCGATATATGTTTAAGAGATACCACAAAAAACTCATCATTTTCGTGTTTTATGGCCGTTTCCATGAGCTATTGCCCACTCTTTTGGGGTTCCAGGGCGATTTACACCAAACTAACACCCGATATATGATCGAGAGTTATGACCAAAAAACTCATCGTTTTCATGTTTATGGATGTTTTAAAGAGTTATTGCCAACATTTTTGGGGTTCCAGGACGATTTCCATTGCCCGTCAGACCCAATACATGTTTATAAGATACCACAAAAAAGTGGTCTTTTCGCGTTTTATGTCTGTTTTCATGAGCAATTGCGCACTGTTTTGGGGTTCCAGAGCGATTAACACCGACCTAAGACCCGTTACATGTTCAGAGTTATGATAAAAAAACTCATCCTTTACATGTTTTATGGCCGTTTCATGAGTTGTTCTCAGCCTGGGTTCGAGGGCGATTTGCATGGCCCGTAAGACCCAATACATGTTTGAGAGATATGACCAAAAAATCGTCGTTTTCACGTCTTATGTCCATTTTCATGAGTTGTTGCCCATAATTCTGGGGTTCCAGGGAAATTTCCATTGCCCGTAAGACCCGATACATGTTTAAGAGATACCACAAAAAACTCGCCATTTTCTTCTTTTATGGCCGTTTCCATGAGCTATTGCCCACTCTTTTGTGGTTCTATGGCGATTTACACGAAACTAAGACCCGATACATGTTTCAGAGTTATGACCAAAAACTCGTTGTTTACGTGTTTTATTGATGTTTTCATTAGTTATTGCCCACAATTTTGGGGTTCTAGGGCGATTTCCATGGCCATTAAGACCCGACACATGTTTAAGAGATACCACATAAAAATCGTCATTTTCGCGTTTTATGGCCTTTTTCATGTGCTATTGTTCATTGTTTGGGGTTCTAGGGCGATTTACACGAAACTAACACCTGATCCATGTTTGAGAGTTATGACCAAAACTCGTCGTTTTCATGTTTTATGGCCGTGCCTATGACCTTTTACCCATAGTTTTTGGGTTCCAGGGCGATTTCCATTGCTCGTAAGACCTTATATATCTTGAAGAGATACCGTAAAAAACTCGTCATTTTCGTGTTTTATGGTCGTTTCCAAGATCTATTGCCCACTGTTTTGGGGTTCTAGGGCGATTTGCACCAAACTAAAACCCGTTACATGTTTGAGTTATGATCAAAAACTCGTTCTTTTCATGTTTTGTTGCCGTTTTAAAGAGTTATTGCCCACTGTTTTGGGATTCCATTTAATTCCGTCTGTGAAGTAAGACCCGATACATGTTTAAGAGATACCATAAAAAACTCGTAATTTTCGTGATTTATGGCTGTTTTCATGAACTATTGCGCACTGTTTTGGGGTCTAGGAAGATTTGCACCGACCTAAGACCCGATACATGTTTGAGAGTTATGATCATAAACTCACCGTTTACATTTTTTAGGACCATTTTCATGAGTTGTTGCCTACAGTTTCGGGGTTCTAGGGTTATTTGCATTGCCCGTCAGACCTGGTACATGTTTGAGAGATATGACCAAAAACTCGTCGTTTTCATGTTTTAGGGTTGTTTTCATGACCTATTAACCATAGTTTTTGGGTTCCAGGGCGATTACCATTGGTCGTCAGACCCGATATATGTTTAAGAGATACCACAAAAAACTCATCATTTTCGTGTTTTATGGCCGTTTCCATGAGCTATTGCCCACTATTTTGGGGTTCCAGGGCGATTTACACCAAACTAACACCCGATATATGATCGAGAGTTATGACCAAAAAACTCGTCGTTTTCGTGTTTATTGCTGTTTTAAAGAGCTATTGCCCACATTTTTGGGGTTCCAGGACGATTTCCATTGCCCGTAAGACCCAATACATGTTTATAAGATTCCACAAAAAAGTGGTCTTTTTCGTGTTTTATGGCCGTTTTCATGAGCTATTGCGCACTGTTTTGGGGTTCCAGAGCGATTAACACCGACCTAAGACCCGATACATGTTTCAGAGTTATGATAAAAAACTCATCGTTTACATGTTTTATGGCTGTTTCATAAGTTGTTCCCCACAGTTCTGGGGTTCGAGGGCGATTTGCATGGCCCGTAAGACCCGATACATGTTTGAGAGATATGACCAAAATCTTGTCGTTTTCACGTCTTATGTACATTTTCATGAGTTGTTGCCCACAATTCTGGGGTTCCAGGGAAATTTCCATTGCCTGTAAGACCCGATACATGTTTAAGAGATACCACAAAAAACTCGTCATTTTCTTCTTTTATGGCCGTTTCCATGAGTTATTGCCCACTATTTTGGGGTTCTATGGCGATTTACACGAAACTAAGACCCGATACATGTTTCAGAGTTATGACCAAAAACTCGTTGTTTACGTGTTTTATTGATGTTTTCATTAGTTATTGCCCGCAATTTTGGGGTTCTAGGGCGATTTAAATGGCCATTAAGACCCGACACATGTTTAAGAGATACCACATAAAAATCGTCATTTTCGCGTTTTATGGCCATTTTCATGTGCTATTGCTCATTGTTTGGGGTTCTAGGGCGATTTACATGAAACTAACACCCGATCCATGTTTGAGAGTTATGACCAAAAACTCGTCGTTTTCACGTTTTATGGCCGTGCCTATAACCTATTACCCATAGTTTTTGGGTTCCAGGGCGATTTCCATTGCTCGTAAGACCTTATATATGTTGAAGAGATACCATAAAAAACTCGTCATTTTCGTGTTTTATGGTCGTTTCCAAGATCTATTGCCCACTGTTTTGGGGTTCTAGGGCGATTTGCACCAAACTAAAACCCGTTACATGTTTGAGTTATGATCAAAAACTCGTTCTTTTCATGTTTTGTTGCCGTTTTAAAGAGTTATTTCCCACTGTTTTGGGATTCCATTGCGAATTCCGTTGCCCGTAAGACCCGATACATGTTTAAGAGATACCATAAAAAAATCGTCATTTTCCTGGTTTATGGTTGTTTTCATGAACTATTGCGCACTGTTTTGGGGTCTAGGAAGATTTGCACCGACCTAAGACCCAATACATGTTTGAGAGTTATGATCAGACACTCACCGTTTACATTTTTTAGGGCCGTTTTCATGAGTTGTTGCCTACAGTTTCGGTGTTCTAGGGTTATTTGCATTGCCCGTAAGACTTGATACATGTTTGAGAGATATGACCAAAAACTCTTCGTTTTCACGTTTTAGGGTTGTTTTCATGACCTATTCCATAGTTTTTGGGCTCCAGGGCGATTATCATTGGTCGTAAGACCCGATATATGTTTAAGAGATACCACAAAAAACTCATCATTTTCGTGTTTTATGGCCGTTTCCATGAGCTATTGCCCACTGTTTTGGGGTTCCAGGGCGATTTACACCAAACTAACACCCGATATATGATCGAGAGTTATGACCAAAAAACTCGTCGTTTTTGTGTTTATGGTTGTTTTAAAGAGCTATTGCCCACATTTTTGGGGTTCCAGGACGATTTCCATTGCCCGTAAGACCCAATACATGTTTATAAGATTCCACAAAAAAGTGGTCTTTTTCGTGGTTTATGGCCGTTTTCATGAGCTATTGCGCACTGTTTTGGGGTTCCAGAGCGATTAACACCGACCTAAGACCCGATACATGTTTCAGAGTTATGATAAAAAACTCATCGTTTACATGTTTTATGGCTGTTTCTTAAGTTGTTCCCCACAGTTCTGGGGTTCGAGGGCGATTTGCATGGCCCGTAAGACCCGATACATGTTTGAGAGATATGACCAAAATCTTGTCGTTTTCACGTCTTATATCCATTTTCATGAGTTGTTGCCCACAATTCTGGGGTTCCAGGGAAATTTCCATTGCCTGTAAGACCCGATACATGTTTAAGAGATACCACAAAAAACTCGTCATTTTCTTCTTTTATGGCCGTTTCCATGAGTTATTGCCCACTCTTTTGGGGTTCTATGGCGATTTACACGAAACTAAGACCCGATACATGTTTCAGAGTTATGACCAAAAACTCGTTGTTTACGTGTTTTATTGATGTTTTCATTAGTTATTGCCCGCAATTTTGGGGTTCTAGGGCGATTTAAATGGCCATTAAGACCCGACACATGTTTAAGAGATACCACATAAAAATCGTCATTTTCGCGTTTTATGGCCATTGTCATGTGCTATTGCTCATTGTTTGGGGTTCTAGGGCGATTTACACGAAACTAACACCTGATCCATGTTTGAGAGTTCGGACCAAAAACTCGTCGTTTTCACGTTTTATGGCCGTGCCTATGACCTATTACCCATAGTTTTTGGGTTCCAGGGCGATTTCCATTGCTCGTAAGACCTTATATATGTTGAAGAGATACCATAAAAAACTCGTCATTTTCGTGTTTTATGGTCGTTTCCAAGATCTATTGCCCACTGTTTTGGGGTTCTAGGGCGATTTGCACCAAACTAAAACCCGTTACATGTTTGAGTTATGATCAAAAACTCGTTCTTTTCATGTTTTGTTGCCGTTTTAAAGAGTTATTGCCCACGGTTTTGGGATTCCATTGCAAATTCCATTGCCCGTAAGACCCGATACATGTTTAAGAGATACCATAAAAAAATCGTCATTTTCCTGGTTTATGGTTGTTTTCATGAACTATTGCGCACTGTTTTGGGGTCTAGGAAGATTTGCACCGACCTAAGACCCAATACATGTTTGAGAGTTATGATCAGAAACTCACCGTTTACATTTTTTAGGGCCATTTTCATGAGTTGTTGCCTACAGTTTCGGTGTTCTAGGGTTATTTGCATAGCCCGTAAGACCTGATACATGTTTGAGAGATATGACCAAAAACTCTTCGTTTTCACGTTTTAGGGTTGTTTTCATGACCTATTAACCATAGTTGTTGGGTTCGAGGGAGATTATCATTGGTCGTGAGACACGATATATGTTTAAGAGATACCACAAAAACTCATCATTTTCGTGTTTTATGGTCGCTTTCCATGAGCTATTGCCCATCGCTTTGGGGTTCCAGTATGATTTACACCAAACTAACACCCGATATATGATCGAGAGTTATGACCAAAAAACTCGTCGTTTTTGTGTTTATGGTTATTTTAAAGAGTTATTGCCCACATTTTTGGGGTTCCAGGACGATTTCCAATGCCCGTAAGACCCAATACATGTTTATAAGATTCCACAAAAAAGTGGTCTTTTTCGCGTTTTATGGCCGTTTTCATGAGCTATTGCGCACTGTTTTGGGGTTCCAGAGCGATTAACACCGACCTAAGACCCGATACATGTTTCAGAGTTATGATAAAAAACTCATCGTTTACATGTTTTATGGCTGTTTCATAAGTTGTTCCCCACAGTTCTGGGGTTCGAGGGCGATTTGCATGGCCCGTAAGACCCGATACATGTTTGAGAGATATGACCAAAATCTTGACGTTTTCACGTCTTATGTCCATTTTCATGAGTTGTTGCCCACAATTCTGGGGTTCCAGGGAAATTTCCATTGCCCGTAAGACCCGATACATGTTTAAGAGATACCATAAAAAACTCGTCATTTTCTTCTTTTATGGCCGTTTCCATGAGTTATTGCCCACTCTTTTGGGGTTCTATGGCGATTTACACGAAACTAAGACCCGATACATGTTTCAGAGTTATGACCAAAAACTCGTTGTTTACGTGTTTTATTGATGTTTTCATTAGTTATTGCCCGCAATTTTGGGGTTCTAGGGCGATTTCCATGTCCATTAAGACCCGACACATGTTTAAGAGATACCACATAAAAATCGTCATTTTCGCGTTTTATGGCCATTTTCATGTGCTATTGCTCATTGTTTGGGGTTCTAGGGCGATTTACACGAAACTAACACCTGATCCATGTTTGAGAGTTATGACCAAAAACTCGTCGTTTTCACGTTTTATGGCCGTGCCTATAACCTATTAGCCATAGTTCTTGGGTTCCAGGGCGATTTCCATTGCTCGTAAGACTTGATATATGTTGAAGAGATACCATAAAAAACTCGTCATTTTCGTGTTTTATGGTCGTTTCCAAGATCTATTGCCCACTGTTTTGGTGTTCTAGGGCGATTTGCACCAAACTAAAACCCGTTACATGTTTGAGTTATGATGAAAAACTCGTTCTTTTCATGTTTTGTTGCCGTTTTAAAGAGTTATAGCCCACTGTTTTGGGATTCCATTGCGAATTCCGTTGCCCGTAAGACCCGATACATGTTTAAGAGATACCATAAAAAAATCGTCATTTTCCTGGTTTATGGTTGTTTTCATGAACTATTGCGCACTTTTTTGGGGTCTAGGAAGATTTGCACCGACCTAAGACCCAATACATGTTTGAGAGTTATGATCAGAAACTCACCGTTTACATTTTTTAGGGCCGTTTTCATGAGTTGTTGCCTACAGTTTCGGTGTTCTATGGTTATTTGCATTGCCCGTAAGACCTGATACATGTTTGAGAGATATGACCAAAAACTCTTCGTTTTCACGTTTTAGGGTTGTTTTCATGACCTAGTAACCATAGTTTTTGGGTTCTGTAGGTATTATCATTGGTCGAAGACCCGATATATGTTTAAGAGATACCACAAAAACTCTTCATTTTCGTGTTTTATGGCCGTTTCCATGAGCTATTGCTTCTTTGCTTTGGGGTTCCAGTGCGATTTACACCAAACTAACACCCGATATATGATCGAGAGTTATGACCAAAAAACTCGTCGTTTTTGTGTTTATGGTTGTTTTAAAGAGTTATTGCCCACATTTTTGGGGTTCCGGGACGATTCCATTGCCCGTAAGACCCAATACATGTTTATAAGATTCCACAAAAATGTGGTCTTTTTCGCGTTTTATGGACATTTTCATGAGCTATTGCGCACTGTTTTGGGGTTCCAGAGCGATTAACACCGACCTAAGACCCGATACATGTTTCAGAGTTATGATAAAAAACTCATCGTTTACATGTTTTATGGCTGTTTCATAAGTTGTTCCCCACAGTTCTGGGGTTCGAGGGAGATTTGCATGGCCCGTAAGACCTGATACATGTTTGAGAGATATGACCAAAATCTTGTCATTTTCACGTCTTATGTCCATTTTCATGAGTTGTTGCCCACAATTCTGGGGTTCCAGGGAAATTTCCATTGCCCGTAAGACCCGATACATGTTTAAGAGATACCACAAAAAACTCGTCATTTTCTTCTTTTATGGCCGTTTCCATGAGTTATTGCCCACTCTTTTGGGGTTTTATGGCGATTGACACGAAACTAAGACCCGATACATGTTTCAGAGTTATGACCAAAAACTCGTTGTTTACGTGTTTTATTGATGTTTTCATTAGTTATTGCCCACAATTTTGGGGTTCTAGGGCGATTTCCATGGCCATTAAGACCCGACACATGTTTAAGAGATACCACATAAAAATCGTCATTTTCGCGTTTTATGGCCATTTTCATGTGCTATTGCTCATTGTTTGGGGTTCTAGGGCGATTTACACGAAACTAACACCCGATCCATGTTTGAGAGTTATGACCAAAAACTCGTCGTTTTCACGTTTTATGGCCGTTCCTATGACCTATTAGCCATAGTTTTTGGGTTCCAGGCCGATTTCCATTGCTCGTAAGACTTGATATATGTTGAAGAGATACCATAAAAAACTCGTCATTTTCGTGTTTTATGGTCGTTTCCAAGATCTATTGCCCACTGTTTTGGGGTTCTAGGGCGATTTGCACCAAACGAAAACCCGTTACATGTTTGAGTTATGATCAAAAACTCGTTCTTTTCATGTTTTGTTGCCGTTTTAAAGAGTTATTGCCTTCGCTTTGGGATTCCATTGCGAATTCCGTTGCCCGTAAGACCCTATACATGTTTAAGAGATACCATAAAAAACTCGTCATTTTCGTGGTTTATGGTTGTTTTCATGAACTATTGCGCACTGTTTTGGGGTCTAGGAAGATTTGCACCGACCTAAGACCCAATACATGTTTGAGAGTTATGATCAGAAAATCACCGTTTACATTTTTTAGGGCCGTTTTCATGAGTTGTTGCCTACAGTTTCGGTGTTCTAGGGTTATTTGCATTGCCCGTAAGACCTGATACATGTTTGAGAGATATGATCAAAAACTCTTCGTTTTCACGTTTTAGGGTTGTTTTCATGACCTATTAACCATAGTTTTTGGGTTCCAGGGCGATTATCATTGGTCGTAAGACCCGATATATGTTTAAGAGATACCACAAAAAACTCTTCATTTTCGTGTTTTAAGGCCGTTTCCATGAGCTATTGCCCACTGTTTTGGGGTTCCAGGGCGATTTACACCAAACTAACACCCGATATATGATCGAGAGTTATGACCAAAAAAGTCGTCGTTTTTGTGTTTATGGTTGTTTTAAAGAGTTATTGCCCACATTTTTGGGGTTCCGGGACGATTTCCATTGCCCGTAAGACCCAATACATGTTTATAAAATTCCACAAAAATGTGGTCTTTTTCGCGTTTTATGGACATTTTCATGAGCTATTGCGCACTGTTTTGGGGTTCCAGAGCGATTAACACCGACCTAAGACCCGATACATGTTTCAGAGTTATGATAAAAAACTCATCGTTTACATGTTTTATGGTTGTTTCATAAGTTGTTCCCCACAGTTCTGGGGTTCGAGGGCGATTTGCATGGCCCGTAAGACCCGATACATGTTTGAGAGATATGACCAAAATCTTGTCATTTTCACGTCTTATGTCCATTTTCATGAGTTGTTGCCCACCGTTCTGGGGTTCCAGGGAAATTTCCATTGCCCGTAAGACCCGATACATGTTTAAGAGATACCACAAAAAACTCGTCATTTTCTTCTTTTATGGCCGTTTCCATGAGTTATTGCCCACTCTTTTGGGGTTCTATGGCGATTGACACGAAACTAAGACCCGATACATGTTTCAGAGTTATGACCAAAAACTCGTTGTTTACGTGTTTTATTGATGTTTTCATTAGTTATTGCCCGCAATTTTGGGGTTCTAGGGCGATTTCCATGGCCATTAAGACCCGACACATGTTTAAGAGATACCACATAAAAATCGTCATTTTCGCGTTTTATGGCCATTTTCATGTGCTATTGCTCATTGTTTGGGGTTCTAGGGCGATTTACACGAAACTAACACCTGATCCATGTTTGAGAGTTCGGACCAAAAACTCGTCGTTTTCACGTTTTATGGTCGTGCCTATGACCTATTACCCATAGTTTTTGGGTTCCAGGCCGATTTCCATTGCTCGTAAGACTTGATATATGTTGAAGAGATACCATAAAAAACTCGTCATTTTCGTGTTTTACGGTCGTTTCCAAGATCTATTGCCCACTGTTTTGGGGTTCTAGGGCGATTTGCACCAAACGAAAACCCGTTACATGTTTGAGTTATGATCAAAAACTCGTTCTTTTCATGTTTTGTTGCCGTTTTAAAGAGTTATTGCCCACTGTTTTGGGATTCCATTGCGAATTCCGTTGCCCGTAAGACCCTATACATGTTTAAGAGATACCATAAAAAACTCGTCATTTTCGTGGTTTATGGTTGTTTTCATGAACTATTGCGCACTGTTTTGGGGTCTAGGAAGATTTGCACCGACCTAAGACCCAATACATGTTTGAGAGTTATGATCAGAAACTCACCGTTTACATTTTTAGGGCCGTTTTCATGAGTTGTTGCCTGATTTGGTGTTCTAGGGTTATTTGCATTGCCCGTAAGACCTGATACATGTTTGAGAGATATGACCAAAAACTCTTCGTTTTCACGTTTTAGGGTTGTTTTCATGACCTATTAACCATAGTTTTTGGGTTCCAGGGCGATTATCATTGGTCGTAAGACCCGATATATGTTTAAGAGATACCACAAAAAACTCATCATTTTCGTGTTTTATGGCCGTTTCCATGAGCTATTGCCCACTGTTTTGGGGTTCCAGGGCGATTTACACCAAACTAACACCCGATATATGATCGAGAGTTATGACCAAAAAACTCGTCGTTTTTGTGTTTATGGTTGTTTTAAAGAGTTATTGCCCACATTTTTGGGGTTCCAGGACGATTTCCATTGCCCGTAAGACCCAATACATGTTTATACGATTCCACAAAAAAGTGGTCTTTTTCGCGTTTTATGGCCGTTTTCATGAGCTATTAAGACTGCTTTGTGGGGTTCCAGAGCGATTAACACCGACCTAAGACCCGATACATGTTTCAGAGTTATGATAAAAAACTCATCGTTTACATGTTTTATGGCTGTTTCATAAGTTGTTCCCCACAGTTCTGGGGTTCGAGGGCGATTTGCATGGCCCGTAAGACCCGATACATGTTTGAGAGATATGACCAAAATCTTGTCGTTTTCACGTCTTATGTCCATTTTCATGAGTTGTTGCCCACAATTCTGGGGTTCCAGGGAAATTTCCATTGCCCGTAAGACCCGATACATGTTTAAGAGATACCACAAAAAACTCGTCATTTTCTTCTTTTATGGCCGTTTCCATGAGTTATTGCCCACTCTTTTGGGGTTCTATGGCGATTTACACGAAACTAAGACCCGATACATGTTTCAGAGTTATGACCAAAAACTCGTTGTTTACGTGTTTTATTGATGTTTTCATTAGTTATTGCCCGCAGTTTTGGGGTTCTAGGGCGATTTCCATGGCCATTAAGACCCGACACATGTTTAAGAGATACCACATAAAAATCGTCATTTTCGCGTTTTATGGCCATTTTCATGTGCTATTGCTCATTGTTTGGGGTTCTAGGGCGATTTACACGAAACTAACACCTGATCCATGTTTGAGAGTTATGACCAAAAACTCGTCGTTTTCACGTTTTATGGCCGTGCCTATAACCTATTACCCATAGTTCTTGGGTTCCAGGGCGATTTCCATTGCTCGTAAGACTTGATATATGTTGAAGAGATACCATAAAAAACTCGTCATTTTCGTGTTTTATGGTCGTTTCCAAGATCTATTGCCCACTGTTTTGGTGTTCTAGGGCGATTTGCACCAAACTAAAACCCGTTACATGTTTGAGTTATGATGAAAAACTCGTTCTTTTCATGTTTTGTTGCCGTTTTAAAGAGTTATTGCCCACTGTTTTGGGATTCCATTGCGAATTCCGTTGCCCGTAAGACCCGATACATGTTTAAGAGATACCATAAAAAAATCGTCATTTTCCTGGTTTATGGTTGTTTTCATGAACTATTGCGCACTTTTTTGGGGTCTAGGAAGATTTGCACCGACCTAAGACCCAATACATGTTTGAGAGTTATGATCAGAAACTCACCTTTTACATTTTTTAGGGCCGTTTTCATGAGTTGTTGCCTACAGTTTCGGTGTTCTATGGTTATTTGCATTGCCCGTAAGACCTGATACATGTTTGAGAGATATGACCAAAAACTCTTCGTTTTCACGTTTTAGGGTTGTTTTCATGACCTATTAACCATAGTTTTTGGGTTCCAGGGCGATTATCATTGGTCGTAAGACCCGATATATGTTTAAGAGATACCACAAAAAACTCTTCATTTTCGTGTTTTATGGCCGTTTCCATGAGCTATTGCCCACTGTTTTGGGGTTCCAGTGCGATTTACACCAAACTAACACCCGATATATGATCGAGAGTTATGACCAAAAAACTCGTCGTTTTTGTGTTTATGGTTGTTTTAAAGAGTTATTGCCCACATTTTTGGGGTTCCGGGACGATTCCATTGCCCGTAAGACCCAATACATGTTTATAAGATTCCACAAAAATGTGGTCTTTTTCGCGTTTTATGGACATTTTCATGAGCTATTGCGCACTGTTTTGGGGTTCCAGAGCGATTAACACCGACCTAAGACCCGATACATGTTTCAGAGTTATGATAAAAAACTCATCGTTTACATGTTTTATGGTTGTTTCATAAGTTGTTCCCCACAGTTCTGGGGTTCGAGGGAGATTTGCATGGCCCGTAAGACCCGATACATGTTTGAGAGATATGACCAAAATCTTGTCATTTTCATGTCTTATGTCCATTTTCATGAGTTGTTGCCCACAATTCTGGGGTTCCAGGGAAATTTCCATTGCGTGAAGACCCGATATACATGTTTAAGAGATACCACAAAACTCGTCATGTTCTTCTTTTATGGCCGTTTCCATGAGTTATTGCCCACTCTTTTGGGGTTTTATGGCGATTGACACGAAACTAAGACCCGATACATGTTTCAGAGTTATGACCAAAAACTC
Source organism: Avena insularis (assembly GCA_023614405.1). NCBI lineage: Eukaryota > Viridiplantae > Streptophyta > Magnoliopsida > Poales > Poaceae > Avena > Avena insularis. Next base: position 16,859,597 of record CM042691.1, read on the forward strand.
GTTGTTTACGTGTTTTATTGATGTTTTCATTAGTTATTGCCCACAATTTTGGGGTTCTAGGGCGATTTCCATGGCCATTAAGACCCGACACATGTTTAAGAGATACCACATAAAAATCGTCATTTTCGCGTTTTATGGCCATTTTCATGTGCTATTGCGCATTGTTTGGGGTTCTAGGGCGATTTACAAAAATTAACACCGATCCATGTTTGAGAGTTATGACCAAAACTCGCTGCTTTCACGCTTTATGGTTCCTATGACCTATTACCCATAGTTTTTGGGTTCCAGGCCGATTTCCATTGCTCGTAAGACTTGATATATGTTGAAGAGATACCATAAAAAACTCGTCATTTTCGTGTTTTACGGTCGTTTCCAAGATCTATTGCCCACTGTTTTGGGGTTCTAGGGCGATTTGCACCAAACGAAAACCCGTTACATGTTTGAGTTATGATCAAAAACTCGTTCTTTTCATGTTTTGTTGCCGTTTTAAAGAGTTATCCCTTGTTTTGGGATTCCATTGCAATTCCGTGCCTGTAAGACCCTATACATGTTTAAGAGATACCATAAAACTCGTCATTTTTATGGTTGTTTTTTCATGAACTATTACACTGCTTTTGGGGTCTAGGAAGATTTGCACCGACCTAAGACCCAATACATGTTTGAGAGTTATGATCAGAAACTCACCGTTTACATTTTTAGGGCCGTTTTCATGAGTTGTTGCCTACAGTTTCGGTGTTCTAGGGTTATTTGCATTGCCCGTAAGACCTGATACATGTTTGAGAGATATGACCAAAAACTCTTCGTTTTCACGTTTTAGGGTTGTTTTCATGACCTATTAACCATAGTTTTTGGGTTCCAGGGCGATTATCATTGGTCGTAAGACCCGATATATGTTTAAGAGATATCACAAAAAACTCATCATTTTCGTGTTTTATGGCCGTTTCCATGAGCTATTGCCCACTGTTTTGGGGTTCCAGGGCGATTTACACCAAACTAACACCCGATATATGATCGAGAGTTATGACCAAAAAACTCGTCGTTTTTGTGTTTATGGTTGTTTTAAAGAGTTATTGCCCACATTTTTGGGGTTCCAGGACGATTTCCATTGCCCGTAAGACCCAATACATGTTTATACGATTCCACAAAAATGTGGTGTTTTTCGCGTTTTATGGACGTTTTCATGAGCTATTGCGCACTGTTTTGGGGTTCCAGACCAATTAACACCGACCTAAGACCCGATACATGTTTCAGCGTTATGATAAAAAACTCATCGTTTACATGTTTTATGGCTGTTTCATAAGTTGTTCCCCACAGTTCAGGGGTTCGAGGGCGATTTGCATGGCCCGTAAGACCCGATACATGTTTGAGAGATATAACCAAAATCTTGTCGTTTTCACGTCTTATGTGCATTTTCATGAGTTGTTGCCCACAATTTTGGGGTTCCAGGGAAATTTCCATTGCCCGTAAGACCCGATACATGTTTAAGAGATACCACAAAAAACTCGTCATTTTCGTCTTTTATGGCCGTTTTCATGAGGTATTGCCCACTCTTTTGGGGTTCTATGGCGATTGACACGAAACTAAGACCCGATACATGTTTCAGAGTTATGACCAAAAACTCGTTGTTTACGTGTTTTATTGATGTTTTCATTAGTTATTGCCCACAATTTTGGGGTTCTAGGGCGATTTCCATGGCCATTAAGACCCGACACATGTTTAAGAGATACCACATAAAAATCGTCATTTTCATGTGCTATTGCTCATTGTTTGGGGTTCTAGGGCGATTTACACGAAACTAACACCCGATCCATGTTTGAGAGTTATGACCAAAAACTCGTCGTTTTCACGTTTTATGGCCGTGCCTATGACCTATTACCCATAGTTTTTGGGTTCCAGGGCGATTTCCATTGCTCGTAAGACTTGATATATGTTGAAGAGATACCGCAAAAAACTCGTCATTTTCGTGTTTTATGGTTGTTTCCAAGATCTATTGCCCACTGTTTTGGGGTTCTAGGGCGATTTTCACCAAACTAAAACCCGTTACATGTTTGAGTTATGATCAAAAACTCGTTCTTTTCATGTTTTGTTGCCGTTTTAAAGAGTTATTGCCCACTGTTTTGGGATTCCATTGCGAATTCCGTTGCCCGTAAGACCCGATACATGTTTAAGAGATACCATAAAAAACTCGTCATTTTCGTGGTTTATGGTTGTTTTCATGAACTATTGCGCACTGTTTTGGGGTCTAGGAAGATTTGCACCGACCTAAGACCCGATACATGTTTGAGAGTTATGATCAGAAACTCACCGTTTACATTTTTAGGGCCGTTTTCATGAGTTGTTGCCTACAGTTTCGGTGTTCTAGGGTTATTTGCATTGCCCGTAAGACCTGATACATGTTTGAGAGATATGACCAATAACTCATCGTTTTCACGTTTTAGGGTTGTTTTCATGACCTATTAACCATAGTTTTTGGGTTCCAGGGCGATTATCATTGGTCGTAAGACCCTATATATGTCTAAGAGATACCACAAAAAACTCATCATTTTCGTGTTTTATGGCCGTTTCCATGAGCTATTGCCCACTGTTTTGGGGTTCCAGGGCGATTTACACCAAATTAACACCCGATATATGATCGAGAGTTATGACCAAAAAACTCGTCGTTTTTGTGTTTATGGCTGTTTTAAAGAGTTATTGCCCACATTTTTGGGGTTCCAGGACGATTTCCATTGCCCGTAAGACCCAATACATGTTTATAAGATTCCACAAAAAAGTGGTCTTTTTCGCGTTTTATGGCCGTTTTCATGAGCTATTGCGCACTGTTTTGGGGTTCTAGAGCGATTAACACCGACCTAAGACCCGATACATGTTTCAGAGTTATGATAAAAAACTCATCGTTCACATGTTTTATGGCTGTTTCATAAGTTGTTCCCCACAGTTCTGGGGTTCGAGGGCGATTTGCATGGCCCGTAAGACCCGATACATGTTTGAGAGATATGACCAAAATCTTGTCGTTTTCACGTCTTATGTCCATTTTCATGAGTTGTTGCCCACAATTTTGGGGTTCCAGGGAAATTTCCATTGCCCGTAAGACCCGATACATGTTTAAGAGATACCACAAAAAACTCGTCATTTTCTTCTTTTATGGCCGTTTCCATGAGCTATTGCCCACTCTTTTGGGGTTCTACGGCGATTTACACGAAACTAAGACCCGATACATGTTTCAGAGTTATGACCAAAAACTCGTTGTTTACGTGTTTTATTGATGTTTTCATTAGTTATTGCCCACAATTTTGGGGTTCTAGGGCGATTTCCATGGCCATTAAGACCCGACATGTTTAAGAGATACCACATAAAAATCGTCATTTTCGCTTTTATGGCCATTTTCATGTGCTATTGCTCATTGTTTGGGGTTCTAGGCGATTTACACAAACTAACACCCGATCCATGTTTGAGAGTTATGACCAAAAACTCGCTGCTTTTCACGCTTTTATGGTCGTTTATGACCTATTACCCATAGTTTTTGGGTTCCAGGGCGATTTCCATTGATCGTAAGACTTGATATATGTTGAAGAGATACCGTAAAAAACTCGTCATTTTCGTGTTTTATGGTCGTTTCCAAGATCTATTGCCCACTGTTTTGGGGTTCTAGGGCGATTTTCACCAAACTAAAACCCGTTACATGTTTGAGTTATGATCAAAAACTCGTTCTTTTCATGTTTTGTTGCCGTTTTAAAGAGTTATTGCCCACTGTTTTGGGATTCCATTGCGAATTCCGCCGTAAGACCCGATACATGTTTAAGAGATACCATAAAAACTCGGCCATTTTCGTGGTTTATGGTTGTTTTCATGAACTATTGCGACCGCTTTTGGGGTCTAGGAAGATTTGCACCGACCTAAGACCCGATACATGTTTGAGAGTTATGATCAGAAACTCACCGTTTACATTTTTTAGGGCCGTTTTCATGAGTTGTTGCCTACAGTTTCGGTGTTCTAGGGTTATTTGCATTGCCCGTAAGACCTGATACATGTTTGAGAGATATGACCAATAACTCGTCGTTTTCACGTTTTAGGGTTGTTTTCATGACCTATTAACCATAGTTTTTGGGTTCCAGGGCGATTATCATTGGTCGTAAGACCCTATATATGTCTAAGAGATACCACAAAAAACTCATCATTTTCGTGTTTTATGGCCGTTTCCATGAGCTATTGCCTTGCTTTGGGGTTCTGTATGATTTACACCAAACTAACACCCGATATATGATCGAGAGTTATGACCAAAAAACTCGTCGTTTTTGTGTTTATGGCTGTTTTAAAGAGTTATTGCCCACATTTTTGGGGTTCCAGGACGATTTCCATTGCCCGTAAGACCCAATACATGTTTATAAGATTCCACAAAAAAGTGGTCTTTTAGGCGTTTTATGGCCGTTTTCATGAGCTATTGCACACTGTTTTGGGGTTCTAGAGCGATTAACACCGACCTAAGACCCGATACATGTTTCAGAGTTATGATAAAAAACTCATCGTTTACATGTTTTATGGCTGTTTCATAAGTTGTTCCCCACAGTTCTGGGTTCGAGGGCGATTTGCATGGCCGGTAAGACCCGATACATGTTTGAGAGATATGACCAAAATCTTGTCGTTTTCACGTCTTATGTCCATTTTCATGAGTTGTTGCCCACAATTTTGTGGTTCCAGGGAAATTTCCATTGCCCGTAAGACCCGATACATGTTTAAGAGATACCACAAAAAACTCGTCATTTTCTTCTTTTATGGCCGTTTCCATGAGCTATTGCCCACTCTTTTGGGGTTCTACGGCGATTTACACGAAACTAAGACCCGATACATGTTTCAGAGTTATGACCAAAAACTCGTTGTTTACGTGTTTTATTGATGTTTTCATTAGTTATTGCCCACAATTTTGGGGTTCTAGGGCGATTTCCATGGCCATTAAGACCCGACACATGTTTAAGAGATACCACATAAAAATCGTCATTTTCGCGTTTTATGGCCATTTTCATGTGCTATTGCTCATTGTTTGGGGTTCTAGGGCGATTTACACGAAATTAACACCCGATCCATGTTTGAGAGTTATGACCAAAAACTCGTCGTTTTCACGTTTTATGGTCGTGCCTATGACCTATTACCCATAGGTTTTGGGTTCCAGGGCGATTTCCATTGCTCGTAAGACTTGATATATGTTGAAGAGATACCGTAAAAAACTCGTCATTTTCGTGTTTTATGGTCGTTTCCAAGATCTATTGCCCATTGTTTTGGGGTTCTAGGGCGATTTTCACCAAACTAAAACCCGTTACATGTTTGAGTTATGATCAAAAACTCGTTCTTTTCATGTTTTGTTGCCGTTTTAAAGAGTTATTGCCCACTGTTTTGGGATTCCATTGCGAATTCCGTTGCCCATAAGACCAGATACATGTTTAAGAGATACCATAAAAAACTCGTCATTTTCGTGGTTTATGGTTGTTTTCATGAACTATTGCGCACTGTTTTGGGGTCTAGGAAGATTTGCACCGACCTAAAACCCGATACATGTTTGAGAGTTATGATCAAAAACTCACCGTTTACATTTTTTAGGGCCGTTTTCATGAGTTGTTGCCTACAGTTTCGGGGTTCTAGCGTTATTTGCATTGCCCGTAAGACCTGATACATGTTTGAGAGATATGACCAAAAACTCGTCGTTTTCACGTTTTAGAGTTGTTTTCATGACCTATTAACCATAGTTTTTGGGTTCCAGGGAGATTACCGTTGGTCGTAAGACCCGATATATGTTATAGAGATACCATAAAAAACTCATCAGTTTCGTGTTTTATGGCCGTTTCCATGAGCTATTGCCCACTGTTTTGGGGTTCCAGGGCGATTTACACCAAACTAACACCCGATATATGATCGAGAGTTATGACCAAAAAACTCGTCGTTTTCGTGTTAATGGCTGTTTTAAAGAGTTATTGCCCACTTTTTTGGGGTTCCAAGACGATTTCCATTGCCTGTAAGACCCAATACATGTTTATAAGATACCACAAAAAGTGGTCATTTTCGCGTTTTATGGCCGTTTTCATGAGCTATTGCGCACTGATTTGGGGTTCCAGAGCGATTAACACCGACCTAAGACCCGATACATGTTTCAGAGTTATGATAAAAAACTCATCGTTTACATGTTTTATGGCCGTTTCATGAGTTGTTCCCCATAGTTCTGGGTTCGAGGACGATTTGCATGGCCCGTAAGACCCGATACATGTTTGAGAGATATGACCAAAAACTCGTCGTTTTCACGTCTTATGTACATTTTCATGAGTTGTTGCCCACAATTCTGGGGTTCTAGGGAAATTTCCATTGCCCGTAAGACCCGATACATGTTTAAGAGATACCACAAAAAACTCGTCATTTTCTTCTTTTATGGCCGTTTCCATGAGCTATTGCCCACTCTTTTGGGGTTCTATGGCGATTTACACGAAACTAAGACCCGATACATGTGTCAGAGTTATGACCAAAAACTTGTTGCCTACGTGTTTTATTGATGTTTTCATTAGTTATTGCCCACAATTTTGGGGTTCTAGGGCGATTTCCATGGCCATTAAGACCCGACACATGTTTAAGAGATACCACATAAAAATCGTCATTTTCGCGTTTTATGGCCATTTTCATGTGCTATTGCTCATTGTTTGGGGTTCTAGGGCGATTTACACAAAACTAACACCCGATCCATGTTTGAGAGTTATGACCAAAAACTCGTCGTTTTCACATTTTATGGCCGTGCCTATGACCTATTACCCATAGTTTTTGGGTTCCAGGGCGATTTCCATTGCTCGTAAGACTTGATATATGTTGAAGAGATACCGTAAAAAACTCGTCATTTTCGTGTTTATGGTTGTTTCCAAGATCTATTGGCCACTGTTTTGGGGTTCTAGGGCGATTTGCACCAAACTAAGACCCGTTACATGTTTGAGTTATGATCAAAAACTCGTTCTTTTCATGTTTTGTTGCCGTTTTAAAGAGTTATTGCCCACTGTTTTGGGATTCCATTGCGAATTCCGTTGCCCGTAAGACCCGATACATGTTTAAGAGATACCATAAAAAACTCGTAATTTTCGTGATTTATGGTTGTTTTCATGAACTATTGCGCACTGTTTTGGGGTCTAGGAAGATTTGCACCGACCTAAGACCCGATACATGTTTGAGAGTTATGATCAAAAACTCACCGTTTACATTTTTTAGGGCCGTTTTCATGAGTTGTTGCCTACAGTTTCGGGGTTCTAGGGTTATTTGCATTGCCCGTAAGACCTGATACATGTTTGAGAGATATGACCAAAAACTCGTCATTTTCACGTTTTAGGGTTGTTTTCATGACCTATTAACCATAGTTTTTGGGTTCCACGGCAATTACCGTTGGTTGTAAGACCCGATATATGTTTTAGAGATACCACAAAAAACTCGTCATTTTCGTGTTTTATGGCCATTTTCATGTGATATTGCCTTTGTTTTGGGGTTCGGCGATTTACACCAAACTAACCGATATATGATCGAGAGTTATGACCAAAAACTCGCTGCTTTCGTGTTTATGGCTGTTTTAAAGAGTTATTGCCCACATTTTTGGGGTTCCAGGACAATTTCCATTGCCCGTAAGACCAAATACATGTTTATAAGATACCACAAAAAAGTGGTCTTTTTCGCGTTTTATGGCCGTTTTCATGAGCTATTGCGCACTGTTTTGGGGTTCCTGAGCGATTAACACCGACCTAAGACCCGATACATGTTTCAGAGTCATGATAAAAAACTCATCGTTTACATGTTTTATGTCCGTTTCATGAGTTGTTCCCCACAGTTTTGGGGTTCGAGGGCGATTTGCATGGCCCGTAAGACCCGATACATGTTTGAGAGATATGACCAAAAACTCGTCGTTTTCACGTCTTATGTCCATTTTCATGAGTTGTTGCCCACAATTCTGGGGGTTCTAGGGAAATTTCCATTGCCCGTAAGACCCGATACATGCTTAAGAGATACCACAAAAAACTCGTCATTTTCTTCTTTTATGGCTGTTTCCATGAGCTATTGCCCACTCCTTTGGGGTTCTATGGCGATTTACACGAAACTAAGACCCGATACATGTCTTAGAGTTATGACCACAAACTCGTTGTTTACGTGTTTTATTGATGTTTTCATTAGTTATTGCCCACAATTTTGGGGTTCTAGAGCGATTTCCATGGCCATTAAGACCCGACACATGTTTAAGAGATACCACATAAAAATCGTCATTTTCGCGTTTTATGGCCATTTTCATGTGCTATTGCTCATTGTTTGGGGTTCTAGGGCGATTTACACAAAACTAACACCCGATCCATGTTTGAGAGTTATGACCAAAAACTCGTCGTTTTCACATTTTATGGCCGTGCCTATGACCTATTACCCATAGTTTTTGGGTTCCAGGGCGATTTCCATTGCTCGTAAGACTTGATATATGTTGAAGAGATACCGTAAAAAACTCGTCATTTTCGTGTTTATGGTTGTTTCCAAGATCTATTGGCCACTGTTTTGGGGTTCTAGGGCGATTTGCACCAAACTAAGACCCGTTACATGTTTGAGTTATGATCAAAAACTCGTTCTTTTCATGTTTTGTTGCCGTTTTAAAGAGTTATTGCCCACTGTTTTGGGATTCCATTGCGAATTCCGTTGCCCGTAAGACCCGATACATGTTTAAGAGATACCATAAAAAACTCGTAATTTTCGTGATTTATGGTTGTTTTCATGAACTATTGCGCACTGTTTTGGGGTCTAGGAAGATTTGCACCGACCTAAGACCTGATACATGTTTGAGAGTTATGATCAAAAACTCACCGATTACATTTTTTAGGGCCGTTTTCATGAGTTGTTGCCTACAGTTTCGGGGTTCTAGGGTTATTTGCATTGCCCGTAAGACCTGATACATGTTTGAGAGATATGACCAAAAACTCGTCGTTTTCACGTTTTAGGGTTGTTTTCATGACCTATTAACCATAGTTTTTGGGTTCCACGGCAATTACCGTTGGTTGTAAGACCCGATATATGTTTTAGAGATACCACAAAAAACTCGTCATTTTCGTGTTTTATGGCCATTTCCATGAGCTATTGCCCACTGTTTTGGGGTTCCAGGGCGATTTACACCAAACTAACACCCGATATATGATCGAGAGTTATGACCAAAAAACTCGTCGTTTTCGTGTTTATGGCTGTTTTAAAGAGTTATTGCCCACATTTTTGGGGTTCCAGGACAATTTCCATTGCCCGTAAGACCAAATACATGTTTATAAGATACCACAAAAAAGTGGTCTTTTTCGCGTTTTATGGCCGTTTTCATGAGCTATTGCGCACTGTTTTGGGGTTCCTGAGCGATTAACACCGACCTAAGACCCGATACATGTTTCAGAGTCATGATAAAAAACTCATCGTTTACATGTTTTATGTCCGTTTCATGAGTTGTTCCCCACAGTTTTGGGGTTCGAGGGCGATTTGCATGGCCCGTAAGACCCGATACATGTTTGAGAGATATGACCAAAAACTCGTCGTTTTCACGTCTTATGTCCATTTTCATGAGTTGTTGCCCACAATTCTGGGGTTCTAGGGAAATTTCCATTGCCCGTAAGACCCGATACATGCTTAAGAGATACCACAAAAAACTCGTCATTTTCTTCTTTTATGGCTGTTTCCATGAGCTATTGCCCACTCCTTTGGGGTTCTATGGCGATTTACACGAAACTAAGACCCGATACATGTCTTAGAGTTATGACCACAAACTCGTTGTTTACGTGTTTTATTGATGTTTTCATTAGTTATTGCCCACAATTTTGGGGTTCTAGAGCGATTTCCATGGCCATTAAGACCCGACACATGTTTAAGAGATACCACATAAAAATCGTTATTTTCGCGTTTTATGGCCATTTTCATGTGCTATTGCTCATTGTTTGGGGTTCTAGGGCGATTTACACGAAACTAACACCCGATCCATGTTTGAAGTTATGACCAAAAACTTGTCTTTTTCACGTTTTATGGCCGTGCCTATGACCTATTACCCATAGTTTTTGGGTTCCAGGGCGATTTCCATTGCTCGTAAGACTTGATATATGTTGAAGAGATACCATAAAAAACTCGTCATTTTCGTGTTTTATGGTCGTTTCCAAGATCTATTGCCCATTGTTTTGGGGTTCTAGGGCGATTTGCACCAAACTAAGACCCGTTACATGTTTGAGTTATGATCAAAAACTCTTTCTTTTCGTGTTTTGTTGCCATTTTAAAGAGTTATTGCCCACTGTTTTGGGATTCCATTGCGAATTCCGTTGCCTGTAAGACCCGATACATGTTTAAGAGATACCATAAAAAACTTGTCATTTTCGTGATTTATGGTTGTTTTCATGAACTTTTGCGCACTGTTTTGGGGTCTAAGAAGATTTGCAGCGACCTAAGACCCGATACATGTTTGAGAGTTATGATCAAAAACTCACCGTTTACATTTTTTAGGGCCGTTTTCATGAGTTGTGCCTACAGTTTCGGGGTTCTAGGGTTATTTGCATTGCCCGTAAGACCTGATACATGTTTGAGAGATATGACCAAAAACTCGTCGTTTTCACGTTTTAGGGTTGTTTCCATGACCTATTAACCATAGTTTTTGGGTTCCAGGGCGATTACCGTTGGTCATAAGACCCTATATATGTTTTAGAGATACCACAAAAAACTCATCATTTTCGTGTTTTATGGCCGTTTCCATGAGCTATTGCCGACTGTTTTGGGGTTCCAGGGCGATTTACACCAAACTAACACCCGATATATGATCGAGAGTTATGACCAAAAAACTCGTCGTTTTCGTGTTTATGGCTGTTTTAAAGAGTTATTGCCCACATTTTTGGGGTTCCAGGACAATTTCCATTGCCCGTAAGACCAAATACATGTTTATAAGATACCACAAAAAAGTGGTCTTTTTCGCGTTTTATGGCGTTTCATGAGCTATTGCATCGCTTTTGGGGTTCCTGAGCGATTAACACCGACCTAAGACCCGATACATGTTTCAGAGTCATGATAAAAAACTCATCGTTTACATGTTTTATGTCCGTTTCATGAGTTGTTCCCCACAGTTTTGGGGTTCGAGGGCGATTTGCATGGCCCGTAAGACCCGATACATGTTTGAGAGATATGACCAAAAACTTCGTGCTTTTCCGTCTTATGTCCATTTTCATGAGTTGTTGCCCACAATTCTGGGGTTCTAGGGAAATTTCCATTGCCCGTAAGACCCGATACATGCTTAAGAGATACCACAAAAAACTCGTCATTTTCTTCTTTTATGGCTGTTTCCATGAGCTATTGCCCACTCCTTTGGGGTTCTATGGCGATTTACACGAAACTAAGACCCGATACATGTCTTAGAGTTATGACCAAAAACTCGTTGTTTACGTGTTTTATTGATGTTTTCATTAGTTATTGCCCACAATTTTGGGGCTCTAGGGCGATTTCCATGGCCATTAAGACCCGACACATGTTTAAGAGATACCACATAAAAATCGTTATTTTCGCGTTTTATGGCCATTTTCATGTGCTATTGCTCATTGTTTGGGGTTCTAGGGCGATTTACACGAAACTAACACCCGATCCATGTTTGAAGTTATGACCAAAAACTTGTCTTTTTCACGTTTTATGGCCGTGCCTATGACCTATTACCCATAGTTTTTGGGTTCCAGGGCGATTTCCATTGCTCGTAAGACTTGATATATGTTGAAGAGATACCATAAAAAACTCGTCATTTTCGTGTTTTATGGTCGTTTCCAAGATCTATTGCCCACTGTTTTGGGGTTCTAGGGCGATTTGCACCAAACTAAGACCCGTTACATGTTTGAGTTATGATCAAAAACTCTTTCTTTTCGTGTTTTGTTGCCATTTTAAAGAGTTATTGCCCACTGTTTTGGGATTCCATTGCGAATTCCGTTGCCTGTAAGACCAGATAAATGTTTAAGAGATACCATAAAAAACTTGTCATTTTCGTGATTTATGGCTGTTTTCATGAACTTTTGCGCACTGTTTTGGGGTCTAAGAAGATTTGCACCGACCTAAGACCCGATACATGTTTGAGAGTTATGATCAAAAACTCACCGTTTACATTTTTTAGGGCCGTTTTCATGAGTTGTTGCCTACAGTTTCGGGGTTCGAGGGTTATTTGCATTGCCTGTAAGACCTGATACATGTTTGAGAGATATGACCAAAAACTCGTCGTTTTCACGTTTTAGGGTTGTTTCCATGACCTATTAACCATAGTTTTTAGGTTCCAGGGCGATTACCGTTGGTCGTAAGACCCGATATATGTTTTAGAGATACCACAAAAAACTCATCATTTTCGTGTTTTATGGCCGTTTCCATGAGCTATTGCCCACTATTTTGGGGTTCCAGGGCGATTTACACCAAACTAACACCCGATATATGATCGAGAGTTATGACCAAAAAACTCGTCGTTTTCGTGTTTATGGCTGTTTTAAAGAGTTATTGCCCACTTTTTTGGGGTTCCAAGACGATTTCCATTGCCCGTAAGACCCAATACATGTTTATAAGATACCACAAAACGTGGTCATTTTCGCGTTTTATGGCCGTTTTCATGAGCTATTGCGCACTGATTTGGTGTTCCAGAGCGATTAACACCGACCTAAGACCCGATACATGTTTCAAAGTTATGATAAAAAAACTCATCGTTTACATGTTTTATGGCCGTTTCATGAGTTGTTCCCCACAGTTCTGGGGTTCGAGGGCGATTTGCATGGCCCGTAAGACCCGATACATGTTTGAGAGATATGACCAAAACTTCGCTGCTTTTCACGTCTTATGTCCATTTTCATAAGTTTTTGCCCACATCTATGGGGTTCTAGGGAAATTTACATTGCCCGTAAGACCCGATACATGTTTAAGAGATACCACAAAAAACTCGTCATTTTCTTCTTTTATGGACGTTTCCATGAGCTATTGCCCACTCTTTTGGGGTTCTATGGCGATTTACACGAAACTAAGACCCGATACATGTTTCAGAGTTATGACCAAAAACTCGTTGTTTACGTGTTTTATTGATGTTTTCATTAGTTATTGCCCACAATTTTGGGGTTCTAGGGCGATTTCCATGGCCATTAAGACCGGCCACATGTTTAAGAGATACCAAATAATAATCGTCATTTTCGCGTTTTATGGCCATTTTCATGTGCTATTGTTCATTGTTTGGGGTTCTAGGGCGATTTACACAAAACTAACACCCGATCCATGTTTGAGAGTTATGACCAAAAACTCGTCTTTTTCACATTTTATGGCTGTGCCTATGACCTATTACCCATAGTTTTTGGGTTCCAGGGCAATTTCCATTGCTCGTAAGACTTGATATATGTTGAAGAGATACCATAAAAAACTCGTCATTTTCATGTTTATGGTTGTCTCCAAGATCTATTGGCCACTGTTTTGGGGTTCTAGGGCGATTTGCACCAAACTAAGACCCGTTACATGTTTGAGTTATGATCAAAAACTCGTTCTTTTCATGTTTTGTTGCCGTTTTAAAGAGTTATTGCCCACTGTTTTGGGATTCCATTGCGAATTCCGTTGCCCGTAAGACCCGATACATGTTTAAGAGATACCATAAAAAGCTCGTAATTTTCGTGATTTATGGTTGTTTTCATGAACTATTGCGCACTGTTTTGGGGGTCTAGGAAGATTTGCACCGACCTAAGACCCGATACATGTTTGAGAGTTATGATCAAAAACTCACCGTTTACATTTTTTAGGGCCGTTTTCATGAGTTGTTGCCTACAGTTTCGGGGTTCTATGGTTATTTGCATTGCCCGTAAGACCTGATACATGTTTGAGAGATATGACCAAAAAGTCGTCATTTTCACGTTTTAGGGTTGTTTTCATGACCTATTAACCATAGTTTTTGGGTTCCACGGCAATTACCGCTGGTCGTAAGACCCAATATATGTTATAGAGATACCACAAAAAACTCATCATTTTCGTGTTTTATGGCCGTTTCCATGAGCTATTGCCCACTGTTTTGGGGTTCCAGGGCGATTTACACCAAACTAACACCCGATATATGATCGAGAGTTATGACCAAAAAACTCGTCGTTTTCGTGTTTATGGCTGTTTTAAAGAGTTATTGCCCACATTTTTGGGGTTCAAGGACAATTTCCATTGCCCGTAAGACCCAATACATGTTTATAAGATACCACAAAAAAGTGGTCTTTTTCGCGTTTTATGGCCGTTTTCATGAGCTATTGCACACTGTTTTGGGGTTCCAGAGCGATTAACACCGACCTAAGACCCGATACATGTTTCAGAGTTATGATAAAAAAACTCATCGTTTACATGTTTTATGGCTGTTTCATAAGTTGTTCCCCACAGTTCTGGGGTTCGAGGGCGATTTGCATGGCCCGTAAGACCCGATACATGTTTGAGAGATATGACCAAAAACTTGTCGTTTTCACGTCTTATGTCCATTTTCATGAGTTGTTGCCCACAATTCTGGGGTTCTAGGGAAATTTCCATTACCCGCAAGACCCGATACATGTTTAAGAGATACCACAAAAAACTCGTCATTTTCTTCTTTTATGGCCGTTTCCATGAGCTATTGCCCACTCTTTTTGGGTTCTATGGCGATTTACACGAAACTAAGACCCGATACATGTTTCAGAGTAATGACCAAAAACTCGTTGTTTACGTGTTTTATTGATGATTGCATTAGTTATTGCCCACAATTTTGGGGTTCTAGGGCGATTTCCATGGCCATTAAGACCCGACACATGTTTAAGAGATACCACATAAAAATCGTCATTTTCGCGTTTTATGGCCATTTTCATGTGCTATTGCTCATTGTTTGGGGTTCTAGGGCGATTTACACAAAACTAACACCCGATCCATGTTTGAGAGTTATGACCAAAAACTCGTCGTTTTCACATTTTATGGCCGTGCCTATGACCTATTACCCATAGTTTTTGGGTTCCAAGGCGATTTCCATTGCTCGTAAGAATTGATATATGTTGAAGAGATACCGTAAAAAACTCGTCATTTTCGTGTTTATGGTTGTTTCCAAGATCTATTGGCCACTGTTTTGGGGTTCTAGGGCGATTTGCACCAAACTAAGACCCGTTACATGTTTGAGTTATGATCAAAAACTCGTTCTTTTCATGTTTTGTTGCCGTTTTAAAGAGTTATTGCCCACTGTTTTGGGATTCCATTGCGAATTCCGTTGTCCGTAAGACCCGATACATGTTTAAGAGATACCATAAAAAACTCGTAATTTTCGTGATTTATGGTTGTTTTCATGAACTATTGCGCACTGTTTTGGGGGTCTAGGAAGACTTGCACCGACCTAAGGCCCGATACATGTTTGAGAGTTATGATCAAAAACTCACCGTTTACATTTTTTAGGGCCGTTTTCATGAGTTGTTGCCTACAGTTTCGGGGTTCTAGGGTTATTTGCATTGCCCGTAACACCTGATACATGTTTGAGAGATATGACCAAAAACTCGTCGTTTTCACGTTTTAGAGTTATTTTCATGACCTATTAACCATAGTTTTTGGGTTCCAGGGCGGTTACCGTTGGTCGTAAGACCCGATATATGTTTTTGAGATACCACAAAAAACTCATCATTTTCGTGTTTTATGGCCGTTTCCATGAGCTATTGCCCACTGTTTTGGGGTTCTAGGGCGATTTACACCAAACTAACACCCGATATATGATCGAGTGTTATGACCAAAAAACTCGTCGTTTTCGTGTTTATGGCTGTTTTAAAGAGTTATTGCCCACATTTTTGGGGTTCGAGGACAATTTCCATTGCCCGTAAGACCCAATACATGTTTATAAGATACCACAAAAAAGTGGTCTTTTTCACGTTTTATGGCCGTTTTCATGAGCTATTGCGCACTGTTTTGGGGTTCCTGAGCGATTAACACCGACCTAAGACCCGATACATGTTTCAGAGTCATGATAAAAAAACTCATCATTTACATGTTTTATGTCCGTTTCATGAGTTGTTCCCCACAGTTCTAGGGTTCGAGGGCGATTTGCATGGCCCGTAAGACCCGATACATGTTTGAGAGATATGACCAGAAACTCGTCGTTTTCACGTCTTATGTCCATTTTCATGAGTTGTTGCCCACAATTCTGGGATTCTAGGGAAATTTCCATTGCCCGTAAGACCCGATACATGCTTAAGAGATACCACAAAAAACTCGTCATTTTCTTCTTTTATGGCTGTTTCCATGAGCTATTGCCCACTCCTTTGGGGTTCTATGGCGATTTACACGAAACTAAGACCCGATACATGTCTCAGAGTTATGACCAAAAACTCGTTGTTTACGTGTTTTATTGATGTTTTCATTAGTTATTGCCCACAATTTTGGGGTTCTAGGGCGATTTCCATGGCCATTAAGACCCGACACATGTTTAAGAGATACCACATAAAAATGGTCATTTTCGCGTTTTATGGCCATTTTCATGTGCTATTGCTCATTGTTTGGGGTTCTAGGGCGATTTACACGAAACTAACACCCGATCCATGTTCGAAGTTATGACCAAAAACTTGTCTTTTTCACGTTTTATGGCCGTGCCTATGACCTATTACCCATAGTTTTTGGGTTCCAGGGCGATTTCCATTGCTCGTAAGACTTGATATATGTTGAAGAGATACCATAAAAACTCGTCATTTTCGTGTTTTATGGTCGTTTCCAAGATTTATTATGCCTGCTTTTGGGGTTCTAGGCGATTGCACCAAACTAAGACCCGTTACATGTTTGAGTTATGATCAAAAACTCGTTCTTTTCGTGTTTTGTTGCCGTTTTAAAGAGTTATTGCCCACTGTTTTGGGATTCCATTGCGAATTCCGTTGCCCGTAAGACCCGATACATGTTTAAGAGATACCACAAAAAACTTGTCATTTTCGTGATTTATGGCTGTTTTCATGAACTATTGCGCACTGTTTTGGGGTCTAAGAAGATTTGCACCGACCTAAAACCCGATACATGTTTGAGAGTTATGATCAAAAACTCACCGTTTACATTTTTTAGGGCCGTTTTCATGAGTTGTTGCCTACAGTTTCGGGGTTCTAGCGTTATTTGCATTGCCCGTAAGACCTGATACATGTTTGAGAGATATGACCAAAAACTCGTCGTTTTCACGTTTTAGAGTTGTTTTCATGACCTATTAACCATAGTTTTTGGGTTCCAGGGCGATTACCGTTGGTCGTAAGACCCGATATATGTTATAGAGATACCATAAAAAACTCATCATTTTCGTGTTTTATGGCCGTTTCCATGAGCTATTGCCCACTGTTTTGGGGTTCCAGGGCGATTTACACCAAACTAACACCCGATATATGCTCGAGAGTTATGACCAAAAAACTCGTCGTTTTCGTGTTTATGGCTGTTTTAAAGAGTTATTGCCCACTTTTTTGGGGTTCCAAGACGATTTCCATTGCCTGTAAGACCCAATACATGTTTATAAGATACCACAAAAAGTGGTCATTTTCGCGTTTTATGGCCGTTTTCATGAGCTATTGCGCACTGTTTTGGGGTTCCAGAGCGATTAACACCGACCTAAGACCCGATACATGTTTCAGAGTTATGATAAAAAACTCATCGTTTACATGTTTTATGTCCGTTTCATGAGTTGTTCCAAATAGTTCTGGGTTCGAGGGCGATTTGCATGGCCCGTAAGACCCGATACATGTTTGAGAGATATGACCAAAAACTCGTCGTTTTCACGTCTTATGTACATTTTCATGAGTTGTTGCCCACAATTCTGGGGTTCTAGGGAAATTTCCATTGCCCGTAAGACCCGATACATGTTTAAGAGATACCACAAAAAACTCGTCATTTTCTTCTTTTATGGCCGTTTCCATGAGCTATTGCCCACTCTTTTGGGGTTCTATGGCGATTTACACGAAACTAAGACCCGATACATGTGTCAGAGTTATGACAAAAAACTTGTTGCGTACGTGTTTTATTGATGTTTTCATTAGTTATTGCCCACAATTTTGGGGTTCTAGGGCGATTTCCATGGCCATTAAGACCCGACACATGTTTAAGAGATACCACATAAAAATCGTCATTTTCGCGTTTTATGGCCATTTTCATGTGCTATTGCTCATTGTTTGGGGTTCTAGGGCGATTTACACAAAACTAACACCCGATCCATGTTTGAGAGTTATGACCAAAAACTCGCTGCTTTTCATTTTTATGGCCGTGCCTATGACCTATTACCCATAGTTTTTGGGTTCCAGGGCGATTTCCATTGCTCGTAAGACTTGATATATGTTGAAGAGATACCGTAAAAAAACTCGTCATTTTCGTGTTTATGGTTGTTTCCAAGATCTATTGGCCACTGTTTTGGGGTTCTAGGGCGATTTGCACCAAACTAAGACCCGTTACATGTTTGAGTTATGATCAAAAACTCGTTCTTTTCATGTTTTGTTGCCGTTTTAAAGAGTTATTGCCCACTGTTTTGGGATTCCATTGCGAATTCCGTTGCCTATAAGACCAGATACATGTTTAAGAGATACCATAAAAAACTTGTCATTTTCGTGATTTATGGTTGTTTTCATGAACTTTTGCGCACTGTTTTGGGGTCTAAGAAGATTTGCACCGACCTAAGACCCGATACATGTTTGAGAGTTATGATCAAAAACTCACCGTTTACATTTTTTAGGGCCGTTTTCATGAGTTGTTGCCTGATTTCGGGTTCTAGGGTTATTTGCATCCCTGTAAGACACGATACATGTTTGAGAGATATGACCAAAAACTCGCTTTTCACGCTTTTAGGGTTGTTTCCATGACCTATTAACCATAGTTTTTGGGTTCCGTATGATTACCGTTGGTCATAAGACCCGATATATGTTTTAGAGATACCACAAAAAACTCATCATTTTCGTGTTTTATGGCCGTTTCCATGAGCTATTGCCCACTGTTTTGGGGTTCCAGGGCGATTTACACCAAACTAACACCCGATATATGATCGAGAGTTATAACCAAAAAACTCGTCGTTTTCGTGTTTATGGCTGTTTTAAAGAGTTATTGCCCACATTTTGGGGGTTCCAGGACAATTTCCATTGCCCGTAAGACCAAATACATGTTTATAAGATACCACAAAAAAGTGGTCTTTTTCCGCTTTTATGGCGTTTCATGAGCTATGCGCACTGCTTTTGGGGTTCTGAAATTTAACACCGACCTAAGACCCGATATATGTTTTAGAGTCATGATAAAAAAACTCATCGTTTACTTGTTTTATGTCCGTTTCATGAGTTGTTCCCCACAGTTTTGGGGTTCGAGGGCGATTTGCATGGCCCGTAAAACCCGATACATGTTTGAGAGATATGACCAAAAACTCGTCGTTTTCACGTCTTATGTCCATTTTCATGAGTTGTTGCCCACAATTCTGGGGTTCTAGGGAAATTTCCATTGCCCGTAAGACCCGATACATGCTTAAGAGATACCACAAAAAACTCGTCATTTTCTTCTTTTATGGCTGTTTCCATGAGCTATTGCCTACTCCTTTGGGGTTCTATGGCGATTTACACGAAACTAAGACCCGATACATGTCTTAGAGTTATGACCAAAAACTCGTTGTTTACGTGTTTTATTGATGTTTTCATTAGTTATTGCCCACAATTTTGGGGTTCTAGGGCGATTTCCATGGCCATTAAGACCCGACACATGTTTAAGAGATACCACATAAAAATCGTTATTTTCGCGTTTTATGGCCATTTTCATGTGTTATTGCTCATTGTTTGGGGTTCTAGGGCAATTTACACGAAACTAACACCCGATCCATGTTTGAAGTTATGACCAAAAACTTGTCTTTTTCACATTTTATGGCCGTGCCTATGACCTATTACCCATAGTTTTTGGGTTCCAGGGCGATTTCCATTGCTCGTAAGACTTGATATATGTTGAAGAGATACCATAAAAACTCGTCATTTTCGTGTTTTATGGTCGTTTCCAAGATCTATTGCCCACTATTTTGGGGTTCTAGGGCGATTTGCACCAAACTAAGACCCGTTACATGTTTGAGTTATGATCAAAAACTCTTTCTTTTCGTGTTTTGTTGCCATTTTAAAGAGTTATTGCCCACTGTTTTGGGATTCCATTGCGAATTCCGTTGCCTGTAAGACCCGATACATGTTTAAGAGATACCATAAAAAACTTGTCATTTTCGTGATTTATGGTTGTTTTCATGAACTTTTGCGCACTGTTTTGGGGTCTAAGAAGATTTGTACCGACCTAAGACCCGATACATGTTTGAGAGTTATGATCAAAAACTCACCGTTTACATTTTTTAGGGACGTTTTCATGAGGTGTTGCCTACAGTTTCGGGGTTCTAGGGTTATTTGCATTGCCCGTAAGACCTGATACATGTTTGAGAGATATGACCAAAAACTCGTCGTTTTCACGTTTTAGGGTTGTTTCCATGACCTATTAACCAAAGTTTTTGGGTTCTAGGGCGATTACCGTTGGTCGTAAGACCCGATATATGTTTTAGAGATACCACAAAAAACTCATCATTTTCGTGTTTTATGGCCGTTTCCATGAGCTATTGCCCACTGTTTTCGGGTTCCAGGGCGATTTACACCAAACTAACACCCGATATATGATCGAGAGTTATGACCAAAAAACTCGTCGTTTTCGTGTTTATGGCTGTTTTAAAGAGTTATTGCCCACTTTTTTGGGGGTTCCAAGACGATTTCCATTGCCCGTAAGACCCAATTCATGTTTATAAGATACCACAAAACGTGGTCATTTTCGCGTTTTATGGCCGTTTTCATGAGCTATTGCGCACTGATTTGGGGTTCCAGAGCGATTAACACCGACCTAAGACCCGATACATGTGTCAGAGTTATGACCAAAAACTTGTTGCTTACGTGTTTTATTGATGTTTTCATTAGTTATTGCCCACGATTTTGGGGTTCTAGGGCGATTTCCATGGCCATTAAGACCCGACACATGTTTAAGAGATACCACATAAAAATCGTCATTTTCGCGTTTTATGGCCATTTTCATGTGCTATTGCTCATTGTTTGGGGTTCTAGGGCGATTTACACAAAACTAACACCCGATCCATGTTTGAGAGTTATGACCAAAAATCGTCGTTTTCACATTTTATGGCCGCGCCTATGACCTATTACCCATAGTTTTTGGGTTCCAGGGCGATTTCCATTGCTCGTAAGAATTGATATATGTTGAAGAGATACCGTAAAAAACTCGTCATTTTCGTGTTTATGGTTGTTTCCAAGATCTATTGGCCACTGTTTTGGGGTTCTAGGGCGATTTGCACCAAACTAAGACCCGTTACATGTTTGAGTTATGATCAAAAACTCGTTATTTTCATGTTTTCTTGCCGTTTTAAAGAGTTATTGCCCACTGTTTTGGGATTCCATTGTGAATTCCGTTGCCCGTAAGACCCGATACATGTTTAAGAGATACCATAAAAAGCTCGTAATTTTCGTGATTTATGGTTGTTTTCATGAACTATTGCGCACTGTTTTGGGGTCTAGGAAGATTTGCACCGACCTAAGACCCGATACATGTTTGAGAGTTATGATCAAAAACTCACCGATTACATTTTTTAGGGCCGTTTTCATGAGTTATTGCCTACAGTTTCGGGGTTCTAGGGTTATTTGCATTGCCCGTAAGACCTGATACATGTTTGAGAGATATGACCAAAAACTCGTCATTTTCACGTTTTAGGGTTGTTTTCATGACCTATTAACCATACTTCTTGGGTTCCACGGCAATTACCATTGGTTGTAAGACCCGATCTATGTTTTAGAGATGCCACAAAAAACTCATCATTTTCGTGTTTTATGGCCGTTTCCATGAGCTATTACCCACTGTTTTGGGGTTCCAGGGCGATTTACACCAAACTAACACCCGATATATGATCGAGAGTTATGACCAAAAAACTCGTCGTTTTCGTGTTTATGGCTGTTTTAAAGAGTTATTGCCCACATTTTTGGGGTTCCAGGACAATTTCCATTGCCCGTAAGACCAAATACATGTTTATAAGATACCACAAAAAAGTGGTCTTTTTCGCGTTTTATGGCCATTTTCATGAGCTATTGCGCACTGTTTTGGGGTTCCTGAGCGATTAACACCGACCTAAGACCCGATACATGTTTCAGAGTCATGATAAAAAAACTCATCGTTTACATGTTTTATGTCCGTTTCATGAGTTGTTCCCCACAGTTTTGGGGTTCGAGGGCGATTTGCATGGCCCGTAAGACCCGATACATGTTTGAGAGATATGACCAAAAACTCGTCGTTTTCACGTCTTATGTCCATTTTCATGAGTTGTTGCCCACAATTCTGGGGTTCTAGGGAAATTTCCATTGCCCGTAAGACCCGATACATGCTTAAGAGATACCACAAAAAACTCGTCATTTTCTTCTTTTATGGCTGTTTCCATGAGCTATTGCCCACTCCTTTGGGGTTCTATATGATTTACACGAAACTAAGACCCGATACATGTCTTAGAGTTATGACCAAAAACTCGTTGTTTACGTGTTTTATTGATGTTTTCATTAGTTATTGCCCACAATTTTGGGGTTCTAGGGCGATTTCCATGGCCATTAAGACCCGACACATGTTTAAGAGATACCACATAAAAATCGTTATTTTCGCATTTTATGGCCATTTTCATGTGCTATTGCTCATCGTTTGGGGTTCTAGGGCGATTTACATGAAACTAACACCCGATCCATGTTTGAAGTTATGACCAAAAACTTGTCTTTTTCACGTTTTATGGCCGTGCCTATGACCTATTACCCATAGTTTTTGGGTTCCAGGGCGATTTCCATTGCTCGTAAGACTTGATATATGTTGAAGAGATACCATAAAAAACTCGTCATTTTCGTGTTTTATGGTCGTTTCCAAGATCTATTGCCCACTGTTTTGGGGTTCTAGGGCGATTTGCACCAAACTAAGACCCGTTACATGTTTGAGTTATGATCAAAAACTCTTTCTTTTCGTGTTTTGTTGCCATTTTAAAGAGTTATTGCCCACTGTTTTGGGATTCCATTGCGAATTCCGTTGCCTGTAAGACCCGATACATGTTTAAGAGATACCATAAAAAACTTGTCATTTTCGTGATTTATGGCTGTTTTCATGAACTTTTGCGCACTGTTTTGGGGTCTAAGAAGATTTGCACCGACCTAAGACCCGATACATGTTTGAGAGTTATGATCAAAAACTCACCGTTTACATTTTTTAGGGTCGTTTTCATGAGTTGTTGCCTACAGTTTCGGGGTTCTAGGGTTATTTGCATTGCCCGTAAGACCTGATACATGTTTGAGAGATATGACCAAAAACTCATCGTTTTCACGTTTTAGGGTTGTTTCCATGACCGATTAACCATAGTTTTTGGGTTCCAGGGCGATTACCGTTGGTCGTAAGACCCGATATATGTTTTAGAGATACCACAAAAAACTCATCATTTTCGTGTTTTATGGCCGTTTCCATGAGGTATTGCCCACTATTTTGGGGTTCGTATGATTTACACCAAACTAACACCCGATATATGATCGAGAGTTATGACCAAAAAACTCGTCGTTTTCGTGTTTATGGCTGTTTTAAAGAGTTATTGCCCACTTTTTTGGGGTTCCAAGACAATTTCCATTGCCCGTAAGACCCAATACATGTTTATAAGATACCACAAAACATGGTCATTTTCGCGTTTTATGGCCGTTTTCATGAGCTATTGCGCACTGATTTGGGGTAACAGAGCGATTAACACCGACCTAAGACCCGATACATGTTTCAGAGTTCTAATAAAAAAACTCATCGTTTACATGTTTTATGGCCGTTTCATGAGTTGTTCCCCACAGTTCTGGGGTTCGAGGGCGATTTGCATGGCCCGTAAGACCCGATACATGTTTTAGAGATATGACCAAAAACTCGTCGTTTTCACGTCTTATGTCCATTTTCATAAGTTTTTGCCCACATCTATGGGGTTCTAGGGAAATTTACATTGCCCGTAAGACCCGATACATGTTTAAGAGATACCACAAAAAACTCATCATTTTCTTCTTTTATGGCCGTTTCCATGAGCTATTGCCCACTCTTTTGGGGTTCTATGGCGATTTACACGAAACTAAGACCCGATACATGTCTCAGAGTTATGACCAAAAACTCGTTGTTTACGTGTTTTATTGATGTTTTCATTAGTTATTGCCCACAATTTTGGGGTTCTAGGGCGATTTCCATGGCCAGTAAGACCCGACACATGTTTAAGAGATACCACAAAAAAATCGTCATTTTCACGTTTTATGGCCATTTTCATGTGCTATTGCTCATTGTTTGGGGTTCTAGGGAGATTTACACCAAACTAACACCTGATACATGTTTGAGAGTTATGACCAAAAACTCGTCGTTTTCACGTTTTATGGCCGTGCCTATGACCTATTACCCATAGTTTTCCATTGCTCGTAAGACTTGATATATGTTGAAGAGATACCATAAAAAACTCACAATTTTCGTGTTTTATGGCCATTCCAAGATTTATTGCGCACTGTTTTGGGGTTCTAGGGCGATTTGCACCAAACTAAGACCCGTTACATGTTTGAGTTATGATCAAAAACTCGTTCTTTTCATGTTCTGTTGCCGTTTTAAAGAGTTATTGCCCACTTTTTTGGGATTCCATTGCGAATTCGTTGCCCGTAAGACCCGATACATGTTTAAGAGATACGATAAAAAACTCATAATTTTCGTTATTTATGGCTGTTTTCGTGAACTTTTGCGCACTGTTTTGGGGTCTAGGCAGATTTGCACCGACCTAAGACCCGATACATGTTTGAGAGTTATGATCAAAAACTCACCGTTTACATTTTGTAGGGCCGTTTTCATGAGTTGTTGCCTATAGTTTCGGGGTTCTAGGGTTATTTTCATTGCCCGTAAGCCCTGATACATGTTTGAGAGATATGACCAAAAACTCGTCGTTTTCACGTTTTATGGTTGTTTTCATGACCTATTAACCATAGTTTTTGGGTTCCAGGGCGATTACCATTGGTTTTAAGACCCGATATATGTTTAAGAGATACCACAAAAAACTCATCATTTTCGTGTTTTATAGCCGTTTCCATGAGCTATTGCCCACTGTTTTGGGGTTCCAGGGCGATTTACACCAAACTAACACCCGATATATGATCAAGAAATATGACCAAAAAACTCGTTGTTTTTGTCTTTATTGCTGTTTTAAAGAGTTATTGCCCAAATTTTTGGGGTTCCAGGATGATTTCCATTGCCCGTAAGGACCAATACATGTTTACAAGATACCACAAAAAGTGGTCTTTTTCGCGTTTTATGGCTGTTTTCATGAGCTATTGCGCACTGATTTGGGGTTCCAGATCGATTAACACCGACCTAAGACCCGATAGATGTTTCAGAGTTATGATAAAAAACTCATCGTTTACATGTTTTATGGCCGTTTCATGAGTTGTTCCCCACAGTTCTAGGGTTCGAGGACGATTTGCATGGCCCGTAAGAGCCGATACATGTTGAGAGATATGACCAAAAACTCGTCGTTTTCATGTCTTATGTCCATTTTCATGAGTTGTTGCCCACAATTCTGGGGTTCCAGGGAAATTTCCATTGCCCGTAAGACCCGATACATGTTTAAGAGATACCACAAAAAACTCGTCATTTTCTTCTTTTATGGCCGTTTCCATGAGCTATTGCCCACTCTTTTGTGGTTCTATGGTGATTTACACGAAACTAAGAATCGATACATGTTTCAGAGTTATGACCAAAACCTCGTTGTTTACGTGTTTTATTGATGTTGTCATTAGTTATTGCCCACAATTTTGGGGTTCTAGGGCGATTTCCATGGCTAGTAAGACCCGACACATGTTTAAGAGATACCACATAAAAATCGTCATTTTCGCGTTTTATGGCCATTTTCATGTGCTATAGCTCACTGTTTGGGGTTCTAGGGCGATTTACACGAAACTAACACCCGATCCATGTTTGAGAGTTATGACCAAAAACTCGTCGTTTCCACGTTTTATGGCCGTGCCCATGACCTATTACCCATAGTTTTTGGGTTCCAGGGCGATTTCTATTGCTCGTAAG
Source organism: Avena insularis (assembly GCA_023614405.1). Taxonomy (NCBI): domain Eukaryota; kingdom Viridiplantae; phylum Streptophyta; class Magnoliopsida; order Poales; family Poaceae; genus Avena; species Avena insularis. The sequence goes on from CM042691.1 coordinate 16,885,706, forward strand.
ACTTGATATATGTTGAAGAGATACTATAAAAAACTCGACATTTTCGTGTTTTATGGTCGTTTCCGAGATCTATTGCCCACTGGTTTGGGGTTCTAGGGCGATTTGCACCAAACTAAGACCCGTTACATGTTTGAGTTATGATCAAAAACTCGTTCTTTTCATGTTTTGTTGCCGTTTTAAAGAGTTATTGCCCACTGTTTTGGGATTCCATTGCGAATTCCGTTGCCCGTAAGACCCGATACATGTTTAAGAGATACCATAAAAAACTCGTAATTTTCGTGATTTATGGTTGTTTTCATGAACTATTGCGCACTGTTTTGGGGGTCTAGGAAGATTTGCACCGACCTAAGACCCGATACATGTTTGAGAGTTATGATCGAAAACTCACCGTTTACATTTTTATGGTCGTTTTCATGAGTTGTTGCCTACAGTTTCGGGGTTCTAGGGTTATTTGCATTGCCCGTAAGACCTGATACATGTTTGAGAGATATGACCAAAAACTCATCGTTTTCACGTTTTAGGGTTGTTTCCATGACCGATTAACCATAGTTTTTGGGTTCCAGGGCGATTACCGTTGGTCGTAAGACCCGATATATGTTTTAGAGATACCACAAAAAACTCATCATTTTCGTGTTTTATAGCCGTTTCCATGAGCTATTGCCCACTATTTTGGGGTTCCAGGGCGATTTACACCAAACTAACACCCGATATATGATCGAGAGTTATGACCAAAAAACTCGTCGTTTTCGTGTTTATGGCTGTTTTAAAGAGTTATTGCCCACATTTTTGGGGTTCGAGGACAATTTCCATTGCCCGTAAGACCCCATACATGTATATAAGATACCACAAAAAAGTGGTCTTTTTCGCGTTTTATGGCCGTTTTCACGAGCTATTGCGCACTGTTTTGGGGTTCCTGAGCGATTAACACCAACCTAAGACCCAATACATGTTTCAGAGTCATGATAAAAAAACTCATCGTTTACATGTTTTATGTCCGTTTCATGAGTTATTCCCCACAGTTCTGGGGTTCGAGGGCGATTTGCATGGCCCATAAGACCCGATACATGTTTGAGAGATATGACCAAAAACTCGTCGTTTTCACGTCTTATGTCCATTTTCATGAGTTGTTGCCCACAATTCTGGGGTTCTAGGGAAATTTCCATTGCCCGTAAGACCCGATACATGCTTAAGAGATACCACAAAAAACTCGTCATTTTCTTCTTTTATGGCTGTTTCCATGAGCTATTGCCCACTCCTTTGGGGTTCTATGGCGATTTACACGAAACTAAGACCCGATACATGTCTCAGAGTTATTACCAAAAACTCGTTGTTTACGTGTTTTATTGATGTTTTCATTAGTTATTGCCCACAATTTTGGGGTTCTAGGGCGATTTCCATGGCCATTAAGACCCGACACATGTTTAAGAGATACCACATAAAAATCGTCATTTTCGCGTTTTATGGCCATTTTCATGTGCTATTGCTCATTGTTTGGGGTTCTAGGGCGATTTACACCAAACTAACACCCGATCCATGTTTGAGAGTTATGACCAAAAACTCGTCGTTTTCACGTTTTATGGCCGTGCCTATGACCTATTACCCATAGTTTTTCGGTTCCAGGGCGATTTCCATTGCTCGTAAGACTTGATATATGTTGAAGAGATACCATAAAAAACTCGTCATTTTCGTGTTTTATGGTCGTTTCCAAGATTTATTGCCCACTGTTTTGGGGTTCTAGGGCGATTTGCACCAAACTAAGACCCGTTACATGTTTGAGTTATGATCAAAAACTCGTTCTTTTCGTGTTTTGTTGCCGTTTTAAAGACTTATTTTCCACTGTTTTGGGATTCCATTGCCCGTAAGACCCGATACATGTTTAAGAGATACCATAAAAAACTTGTCATTTTCGTGATTTATGGCTGTTTTCATGAACTATTGCGCACTATTTTGGGGTCTAAGAAGATTTGCACCGACCTAAGACCCGATACATGTTTGAGAGTTATGATCAAAAACTCACCGTTTACATTTTTAGGCCGCTTTTCATGAGTTGTTGCCTACAGTTTCGGGGTTCTAGGGTTATTTGCATTGCCCGTAAGACCTGATACATGTTTGAGAGATATGACCAAAAACTCGTCGTTTTCACGTTTTAGGGTTGTTTTCATGACCTATTAACCATAGTTTTTGGGTTCTAGGGCGATTACCATTGGTCGTAAGACCCGATATATGTTTTAGAGATACCATATAAAACTCATCATTTTCGTGTTTTATGGCCGTTTCCATGAGCTATTGCCCACTGTTTTGGGGTTCCAGGGCGATTTACACCAAACTTACACCCTATATATGATCGAGAGTTATGACCAAAAAACTCGTCGTTTTCGTGTTTATGGCTGTTTTAAAGAGTTATTGCCCACTTTTTTGGGGTTCCAAGACGATTTCCATTGCCTGTAAGACCCAATACATGTTTATAAGATACAACAAAAAGTGGTCATTTTCGCGTTTTATGGCCGTTTTCATGAGCTATTGCGCACTGATTTGGGGTTCCAGAGCGATTAACACCGACCTAAGACCCGATACATGTTTCAGAGTTATGATAAAAAAACTCATCGTTTACATGTTTTATGGCCGTTTCATGAGTTGTTCCCCATAGTTCTGGGTTCGAGGGCGATTTGCATGGCCCGTAAGACCCGATACATGTTTGAGAGATATGACCAAAAACTTGTCTTTTTCACGTCTTATGTCCATTTTCATGAGTTGTTGCCCACAATTCTGGGGTTCTAGGGAAATTTCCATTGCCCATAAGACCCGATACATGTTTAAGAGATACCACAAAAAACTCGTCATTTTCTTCTTTTATGGCCGTTTCCATGAGCTATTGCCCACTCTTTTGGGGTTCTATGGCGATTTACACGAAACTAAGACCCGCTACATGTGTCAGAGTTATGACCAAAAACTCGTTGTTTACGTGTTTTATTGATGTTTTCATTAGTTATTGCCCACAATTTTGGGGTTCTAGGGCGATTTGCATGGCCAGTAAGACCCGACACATGTTTAAGAGATACCACATAAAAATCGTCATTTTCGCGTTTTATGGCCATTTTCATGTGCTATTGCTCATTGTTTGGGGTTCTAGGGTGATTTACACCAAACTAACACCTGATACATGTTTGAGAGTTATGACCAAAAACTCATCGTTTTCACGTTTTATGATCGTGCCTATGACCTATTACCCATAGTTTTTGGGTTCTAGGGCAATTTCCATTGCTCGTAAGACTTGATATATGTTGAAGAGATACCATAAAAAAATCATCATTTTCATGTTTTATGGTCGTTTCCAAGATCTATTGCCCACTGTTTTGGGGTTCTAGGGCGATTTGCACCAAACTAAGACCCATTACATGTTTGAGTTATGATCAAAAACTCGTTCTTTTCATGATTTGTTGCCGTTTTAAAGAGTTATTGCCCACTTTTTTGGGATTCCATCATAATTCCGTTCGTAAGACCCGATACATGTTTAACAGATACCATAAAAAACTCGTAATTTTCGTGATTTATGGTTGTTTTCATGAACTATTGCGCACTGTTTTGGGGTCTAGGAAGATTTGCACCGACCTAAGACCCGATACATGTTTGAGAGTTATGATCAAAAACTCACCGATTACATTTTTTAGGTCCGTTTTCATGAGTTGTTGCCTACAGTTTCGGGGTTCTAGGGTTATTTGCATTGCCCGTAAGACCTGATACATGTTTGAGAGATATGACCAAAAACTCGTCATTTTCACGTTTTAGGGTTGTTTTCATGACCTATTAACCATAGTTTTTGGGTTCCACGGCAATTACCGTTGGTTGTAAGACCCGATATATGTTTTAGAGATACCACAAAAAACTCATCATTTTCGTGTTTTATGGCCGTTTCCATGAGCTATTGCCCACTGTTTTGGGGTTCCAGGGCAATTAACACCAAACTAACACCCGATATATGATCGAGAGTTATGACCAAAAAACTCGTCGTTTTCGTGTTTATGGCTGTTTTAAAGAGTTATTGCCCACATTTTTGGGGTTCTAGGACAATTTCCATTGCCCGTAAGACCAAATACATGTTTATAAGATACCACAAAAAAGTGGTCTTTTTCGCGTTTTATGGCCGTTTTCATGTGCTATGACCGTTTTGGGGGTTCTGGCGATTAACACCGACCTAAGACCCGATACATGTTTCAGAGTCATGATAAAAAAAACTCATCGTTTACATGTTTTATGTCCGTTTCATGAGTTGTTCCCCACAGTTTTGGGGTTTTATGGCCATTTTCATGTGCTATTGCTCATTGTTTGGGGTTCTAGGGCGATTTACACGAAACTAACACCCGATCCATGTTTGAAGTTATGACCAAAAACTAGTCTTTTTCACGTTTTATGGCCGTGCCTATGACCTATTACCCATAGTTTTTGGGTTCCAGGGCGATTTCCATTGCTCGTAAGACTTGATATATGTTGAAGAGATGCCATAAAAAACTCGTCATTTTCGTGTTTTATGGTCGTTTCCAAGATCTATTGCCCACTGTTTTGGGGTTCTAGGGCGATTTGCACCAAACTAAGACCCGTTACATGTTTGAGTTATGATCAAAAACTCTTTCTTTTCGTGTTTTGTTGCCATTTTAAAGAGTTATTGCCCACTGTTTGGGGATTCCATTACGAATTCCGTTGCCTATAAGACCCGATACATGTTTAAGAGATACCATAAAAAACTTGTCATTTTCGTGATTTATGGCTGTTTTCATGAACTATTGCGCACTGTTTTGGGGTCTAAGAAGATTTGCACCGACCTAAGACCCGATACATGGAGTTATGATCAAAAACTCACCGTTTACATTTTTTAGGGCCGTTTTCATGAGTTGTTGCCTACAGTTTCGGGGTTCTAGGGTTATTTGCATTGCCCGTAAGACCTGATACATGTTTGAGAGATATGACCAAAAACTCGTCGTTTTCACGTTTTAGGGTTGTTTCCATGACCTATTAATCATAGTTTTTGGGTTCCGTATGATTACCGTTGGTCGTAAGACCCGATATATGTTTTAGAGATACCACAAAAAACTCATCATTTTCGTGTTTTTTGGCCGTTTCCATGAGCTATTGCCCACTGTTTTGGGGTTCCAGGGCGATTTACACCAAACTAACACCCGATATATGATCGAGAGTTATGACCAAAAAACTCGTCGTTTTCGTGTTTATGGCTATTTTAAAGAGTTATTGCCCACTTTTTTGGGGTTCCAAGACGATTTCCATTGCCCGTAAGACCCAATACATGTTTATAAGATACCACAAAACATGGTCATTTTCGCGTTTTATGGCCGTTTTCATGAGCTATTGCGCACTGATTTGGGGTTCCAGAGCGATTAACACCGACCTAAGACCCGATACATGTTTCAGAGTTATGATAAAAAACTCATCGTTTACATGTTTTATGGCCGTTTCATGAGTTGTTCCCCATAGTTCTGGGTTCGAGGGCGATTTGCATGGCCCGTAAGACCCGATACATGTTTGAGAGATATGACCAAAAACTTGTCTTTTTCACGTCTTGTCCATTTTCATGAGTTGTTGCCCACAATTTTGGGGTTCTAGGGAAATTTCCATTGCCCGTAAGACCCGATACATGTTTAAGAGATACCACAAAAAACTCGTCATTTTCTTCTTTTATGGCCGTTTCCATGAGCTATTGCCCACTCTTTTGGGGTTCTATGGCGATTTACAAAACTAAGACCCGCTTACATGTGTCGAGTTATGACCAAAAACTTCGTTGTTTACGTGTTTTATTGATGTTTTCATTAGTTATTGCCCACAATTTCGGGTTCTAGGGCGATTTCCATGGCAGAAGACCGACACATGTTTAAGAGATACCACATAAAATCGTCATTTTCGCTTTTTATGGCCATTTTCATGTGCTATTGCTCATTGTTTGGGGTTCTAGGGTGATTTACACCAAACTAACACGATACATGTTTGAGAGTTATGACCAAAAACTCATCGTTTTCACGTTTTATGATCGTGCCTATGACCTATTACCCATAGTTTTTGGGTTCCAGGGCAATTTCCATTGCTCGTAAGACTTGATATATGTTGAAGAGATACCATAAAAATCATCATTTTCGTGTTTTATGGTCGCTTCCAAGATCTATTGCCCAATCGCTTTTGGGGTTCTAGGGCGATTTGCACCAAACTAAGACCCATTACATGTTTGAGTTATGATCAAAAACTCGTTCTTTTCATGATTTGTTGCCGTTTTAAAGAGTTATTGCCCACTTTTTTGGGATTCCATTGCGAATTCCTGTCCGTAAGACCCGATACATGTTTAATGTATACCATAAAAACTCGTAATTTTCGTGATTTATGGTTGTTTTCATGAACTATTGCGCCTTGTTTTGGGGTCTAGGAAGATTTGCAATCACCTAAGACCCGATACATGTTTGAGAGTTATGATCAAAACTCACCGATTACATTTTTAGGGCCGCTTTCATGAGTTGTTGCCTAGCTTCGGGGTTCTAGGGTTATTTGCATTGCCCGTAAGACCTGATACATGTTTGAGAGATATGAGCAAAAACTCGTCATTTTCACGTTTTAGGGTTGTTTTCATGACCTATTAATCATAGTTTTTGGGTTCCACGGCAATTACCGTTGGTTGTAAGACCCGATATATGTTTTAGAGATACCACAAAAAACTCATCATTTTCGTGTTTTATGGCCGTTTCCATGAGCTATTGCCCACTGTTTTGGGGTTCCAGGGCGATTTACACCAAACTAACACCCGATATATGATCGAGAGTTATGACCAAAAAACTCGTCGTTTTCGTGTTTATGGCTGTTTTAAAGAGTTATTGCCCACATTTTTGGGGTTCCAGGACAATTTCCATTGCCCGTAAGACCAAATACATGTTTATAAGATACCACAAAAAAGTGGTCTTTTTCGCGTTTTATGGCCGTTTTCATGGGCTATTGCGCACTGTTTGGGGTTCCTGAGCGATTAACACCGACCTAAGACCCGATACATGTTTCAGAGTCATGATAAAAAAAACTCATCGTTTACATGTTTTATGTCCGTTTCATGAGTTGTTCCCCACAGTTTTGGGGTTTTATGGCCATTTTCATGTGCTATTGCTCATTGTTTGGGGTTCTAGGGCGATTTACACGAAACTAACACCCGATCCATGTTTGAAGTTATGACCAAAAACTTGTCCTTTTCACGTTTTATGGTCGTGCCTATGACCTATTACCCATAGTTTTTGGGTTCCAGGGCGATTTCCATTGCTCGTAAGACTTGATATATGTTGAAGAGATACCATAAAAAACTCGTCATTTTCGTGTTTTATGGTCGTTTCCAAGATCTATTGCCCACTGTTTTGGGGTTCTAGGGCGATTTGCACCAAACTAAGACCCGTTACATGTTTGAGTTATGATCAAAAACTCTTTATTTTCGTGTTTTGTTGCCATTTTAAAGAGTTATTGCCCACTATTTTGGGATTCCATTGCGAATTCCGTTGCCTGTAAGACCCGATACATGTTTAAGAGATACCATAAAAAACTTGTCATTTTCGTGATTTATGGCTGTTTTCATGAACTATTGCGCACTGTTTTGGGGTCTAAGAAGATTTGCACCGACCTAAGACCCGATACATGTTTGAGAGTTATGATCAAAAACTCACCGTTTACATTTTTTAGGGCCGTTTTCATGAGTTGTTGCCTACAGTTTCGGGGTTCTAGGGTTATTTGCATTGCCCGTAAGACCTGATACATGTTTGAGAGATATGACCAAAAACTCGTCGTTTTCACGTTTTAGGGTTGTTTCCATGACCTATTAATCATAGTTTTTGGGATCCAGGCGATTACTGGTCGTAAGACCCGATATATATGTTTTAGAGATACCACAAAAAACTCATCATTTTCGTGTTTTATGGCCGTTTCCATGAGCTATTGCCCACTGTTTTGGGGTTCCAGGGCGATTTACACCAAACTAACACCCGATATATGATCGAGAGTTATGACCAAAAAACTCGTCGTTTTCGTGTTTATGGCTGTTTTAAAGAGTTATTGCCCACTTTTTTGGGGTTCCAAGACGATTTCCATTGCCCGTAAGACCCAATACATGTTTATAAGATACCACAAAACGTGGTCATTTTCGCGTTTTATGGCCGTTTTCATGAGCTATTGCGCACTGATTTGGGGTTCCAGAGCGATTAACACCGACCTAAGACCCGATACATGTTTCAGAGTTATGATAAAAAACTCATCGTTTACATGTTTAATGGCCGTTTCATGAGTTGTTCCCCATAGTTCTGGGTTCGAGGGCGATTTGCATGGCCCGTAAGACCCGATACATGTTTGAGAGATATGACCAAAAACTTGTCTTTTTCACGTCTTATGTCCATTTTCATGAGTTGTTGCCCACAATTTTGGGGTTCTAGGGAAATTTCCATTGCCCGTAAGACCCGATACATGTTTAAGAGATACCACAAAAAACTCGTCATTTTCTTCTTTTATGGCCGTTTCCATGAGCTATTGCCCACTCTTTTGGGGTTCTATGGCGATTTACACGAAACTAAGACCCGCTACATGTGTCAGAGTTATGACCAAAAACTCGTTGTTTACGTGTTTTATTGATGTTTTCATTAGTTATTGCCCACAATTTTCGGGTTCTAGGGCGATTTCCATGGCCAGTAAGACCCGACACATGTTTAAGAGATACCACATAAAAATCGTCATTTTCGCGTTTTATGGCCATTTTCATGTGCTATTGCTCATTGTTTGGGGTTCTAGGGTGATTTACACCAAACTAACACCTGATACATGTTTGAGAGTTATGACCAAAAACTCATCGTTTTCACGTTTTATGATCGTGCCTATGACCTATTACCCATAGTTTTTGGGTTCCAGGGCAATTTCCATTGCTCGTAAGACTTGATATATGTTGAAGAGATACCATAAAAAAATCATCATTTTCGTGTTTTATGGTCGTTTCCAAGATCTATTGCCCACTGTTTTGGGGTTCTAGGGCGATTTGCACCAAACTAAGACCCATTACATGTTTGAGTTATGATCAAAAACTCGTTCTTTTCATGATTTGTTGCCGTTTTAAAGAGTTATTGCCCACTTTTTTGGGATTCCATTGCAATTCCGTTGTCTGTAAGACCCGATACATGTTTAATGATACCATAAAAACTTCGTAATTTTCGTGATTTATGGTTGTTTTCATGAACTATTATGACTGTTTTGGGGTCTAGGAAGATTTGCACCGACCTAAGACCCGATACATGTTTGAGAGTTATGATCAAAAACTCACCGATTACATTTTTTAGGGCCGTTTTCATGAGTTGTTGCCTACAGTTTCGGGGTTCTAGGGTTATTTGCATTGCCCGTAAGACCTGATACATGTTTGAGAGATATGACCAAAAACTCGTCATTTTCACGTTTTAGGGTTGTTTTCATGACCTATTAATCATAGTTTTTGGGTTCCACGGCAATTACCGTTGGTTGTAAGACCCGATATATGTTTTAGAGATACCACAAAAAACTCATCATTTTCGTGTTTTATGGCCGCTTCCATGAGCTATTGCCCTTCGCTTTTGGGGTTCCAGGGCGATTTACACCAAACTAACACCCGATATATGATCGAGAGTTATGACCAAAAAACTCGTCGTTTTCGTGTTTATGGCTGTTTTAAAGAGTTATTGCCCACATTTTTGGGGTTCCAGGACAATTTCCATTGCCCGTAAGACCAAATACATGTTTATAAGATACCACAAAAAAGTGGTCTTTTTCGCGTTTTATGGCCGTTTTCATGGGCTATTATGACTGCTTTGGGGTTCTGAAGATTATTAACACCGACCTAAGACCCGATACATGTTTCAGAGTCATGATAAAAAAAACTCATCGTTTACATGTTTTATGTCCGTTTCATGAGTTGTTCCCCACAGTTTTGGGGTTTTATGGCCATTTTCATGTGCTATTGCTCATTGTTTGGGGTTCTAGGGCGATTTACACGAAACTAACACCCGATCCATGTTTGAAGTTATGACCAAAAACTTGGCCTTTTCACGTTTTATGGTCGTGCCTATGACCTATTACCCATAGTTTTTGGGTTCCGTATATTTCCATTGCTCGTAAGACTTGATATATGTTGAAGAGATACCATAAAAACTCGTCATTTTCGTGTTTTATGGTCGTTTCCAAGATCTATTGCCCACTGTTTTGGGGTTCTAGGGCGATTTGCACCAAACTAAGACCCGTTACATGTTTGAGTTATGATCAAAAACTCTTTATTTTCGTGTTTTGTTGCCATTTTAAAGAGTTATTGCCCACTATTTTGGGATTCCATTGCGAATTCCGTTGCCTGTAAGACCCGATACATGTTTAAGAGATACCATAAAAAACTTGTCATTTTCGTGATTTATGGCTGTTTTCATGAACTATTGCGCACTGTTTTGGGGTCTAAGAAGATTTGCACCGACCTAAGACCCGATACATGTTTGAGAGTTATGATCAAAAACTCACCGTTTACATTTTTTAGGGCCGTTTTCATGAGTTGTTGCCTACAGTTTCGGGGTTCTAGGGTTATTTGCATTGCCCGTAAGACCTGATACATGTTTGAGAGATATGACCAAAAACTCGTCGTTTTCACGTTTTAGGGTTGTTTCCATGACCTATTAATCATAGTTTTTGGGATCCAGGGCGATTACCGTTGGTCGTAAGACCCGATATATGTTTTAGAGATACCACAAAAAACTCATCATTTTCGTGTTTTTTGGCCGTTTCCATGAGCTATTGCCCACTGTTTTGGGGTTCCAGGGCGATTTACACCAAACTAACACCCGATATATGATCGAGAGTTATGACCAAAAAACTCGTCGTTTTCGTGTTTATGGCTGTTTTAAAGTTATTGCCCACTTTTTGGGGTTCCAAGGCGATTTCCATTGCCGTAAGACCCAATACATGTTTATAAGATACCACAAACGTGGTCATTTTCGCGTTTATGGCCGTTTCATGAGCTATTGCGCGACTGATTTGGGGTTCAGGCGATGAACACCGACCTAAGACCCGATACATGTTTCAGAGTTATGATAAAAAACTCATCGTTTACATGTTTTATGGCCGTTTCATGAGTTGTTCCCCATAGTTCTGGGTTCGAGGGCGATTTGCATGGCCCGTAAGACCCGATACATGTTTGAGAGATATGACCAAAAACTTGTCTTTTTCACGTCTTATGTCCATTTTCATGAGTTGTTGCCCACAATTTTGGGGTTCTAGGGAAATTTCCATTGCCCGTAAGACCCGATACATGTTTAAGAGATACCACAAAAAACTCGTCATTTTCTTCTTTTATGGCCGTTTCCATGAGCTATTGCCCACTCTTTTGGGGTTCTATGGCGATTTACACGAAACTAAGACCCGCTACATGTGTCAGAGTTATGACCAAAAACTCGTTGTTTACGTGTTTTATTGATGTTTTCATTAGTTATTGCCCACAATTTTGGGGTTCTAGGGCGATTTCCATGGCCAGTAAGACCCGACACATGTTTAAGAGATACCACATAAAAATCGTCATTTTCGCGTTTTATGGCCATTTTCATGTGCTATTGCTCATTGTTTGGGGTTCTAGGGTGATTTACACCAAACTAACACCTGATACATGTTTGAGAGTTATGACCAAAAACTCATCGTTTTCACGTTTTATGATCGTGCCTATGACCTATTACCCATAGTTTTTGGGTTCCAGGGCAATTTCCATTGCTCGTAAGACTTGATATATGTTGAAGAGATACCATAAAAAAATCATCATTTTCGTGTTTTATGGTCGTTTCCAAGATCTATTGCCCACTGTTTTGGGGTTCTAGGGCGATTTGCACCAAACTAAGACCCATTACATGTTTGAGTTATGATCAAAAACTCGTTCTTTTCATGATTTGTTGCCGTTTTAAAGAGTTATTGCCCACTTTTTTGGGATTCCATTGCGAATTCCGTTGCCCGTAAGACCCGATACATGTTTAACAGATACCATAAAAAACTCGTAATTTTCGTGATTTATGGTTGTTTTCATGAACTATTGCGCACTGTTTTGGGGTCTAGGAAGATTTGCACCGACCTAAGACCCGATACATGTTTGAGAGTTATGATCAAAAACTCACCGATTACATTTTTTAGGGCCGTTTTCATGAGTTGTTGCCTACAGTTTCGGGGTTCTAGGGTTATTTGCATTGCCCGTAAGACCTGATACATGTTTGAGAGATATGACCAAAAACTCGTCATTTTCACGTTTTAGGGTTGTTTTCATGACCTATTAACCATAGTTTTTGGGTTCCACGGCAATTACCGTTGGTTGTAAGACCCGATATATGTTTTAGAGATACCACAAAAAACTCATCATTTTCGTGTTTTATGGCTGTTTCCATGAGCTATTGCCCACTGTTTTGGGGTTCCAGGGCGATTTACACCAAACTAACACCCGATATATGATCGAGAGTTATGACCAAAAAACTCATCGTTTTCGTGTTTATGGCTGTTTTAAAGAGTTATTGCCCACATTTTTGGGGTTCCAGGACAATTTCCATTGCCCGTAAGACCAAATACATGTTTATAAGATACCACAAAAAAGTGGTCTTTTTCGCGTTTTATGGCCGTTTTCATGGGCTATTGCGCACTGTTTTGGGGTTCCTGAGCGATTAACACCGACCTAAGACCCAATACATGTTTCAGAGTCATGATAAAAAAAACTCATCGTTTACATGTTTTATGTCCGTTTCATGAGTTGTTCCCCACAGTTTTGGGGTTTTATGGCCATTTTCATGTGCTATTGCTCATTGTTTGGGGTTCTAGGGCGATTTACACGAAACTAACACCCGATCCATGTTTGAAGTTATGACCAAAAACTTGTCTTTTTCACGTTTTATGGCCGTGCCTATGACCTATTACCCATAGTTTTTGGGTTCCAGGGCGATTTCCATTGCTCGTAAGACTTGATATATGTTGAAGAGATACCATAAAAAACTCGTCATTTTCGTGTTTTATGGTCGTTTCCAAGATCTATTGCCCACTGTTTTTGGGTTCTAGGGCGATTTGCACCAAACTAAGACCCGTTACATGTTTGAGTTATGATCAAAAACTCTTTCTTTTCGTGTTTTGTTGCCATTTTAAAGAGTTATTGCCCACTGTTTTGGGATTCCATTACGAATTCCGTTGCCTGTAAGACCCGATACATGTTTAAGAGATACCATAAAAAACTTGTCATTTTCGTGATTTATGGCTGTTTTCATGAACTATTGCGCACTGTTTTGGGGTCTAAGAAGATTTGCACCGACCTAAGACCCGATACATGTTTGAGAGTTATGATCAAAAACTCACCGTTTACATTTTTAGGGCCGTTTTCATGAGTTGTTGCCTACAGTTTCGGGGTTCTAGGGTTATTTGCATTGCCCGTAAGACCTGATACATGTTTGAGAGATATGACCAAAAACTCGTCGTTTTCACGTTTTAGGGTTGTTTCCATGACCTATTAATCATAGTTTTTGGGTTCCAGGGCGATTACCGTTGGTCGTAAGACCCGATATATGTTTTAGAGATACCACAAAAAACTCATCATTTTCGTGTTTTTTGGCCGTTTCCATGAGCTATTGCCCACTGTTTTGGGGTTCCAGGGCGATATACACCAAACTAACACCCGATATATGATCGAGAGTTATGACCAAAAAACTCGTCGTTTTCGTGTTTATGGCTGTTTTAAAGAGTTATTGCCCACTTTTTTGGGGTTCCAAGACGATTTCCATTGCCCGTAAGACCCAATACATGTTTATAAGATACCACAAAACGTGGTCATTTTCGTGTTTATGGCCGTTTTCATGAGCTATTGCGCACTGATTTGGGGTTCCAGAGCGATTAACACCGACCTAAGACCCGATACATGTTTCAGAGTTATGATAAAAAACTCATCGTTTACATGTTTTATGGCCGTTTCATGAGTTGTTCCCCACAGTTCTGGGGTTCGAGGGCGATTTGCATGGCCCGTAAGACCCGATACATGTTTGAGAGATATGACCAAAAACTCGTCGTTTTCACGTCTTATGTGCATTTTCATAAGTTGTTGCCCACAATTCTGGGGTTCTAGGGAAATTTCCATTGCCCATAAGACCTGATACATGTTTAAGAGATACCACAAAAACTCGTCATTTTCTTCTTTTATGGCCGTTTCCATGGGCTATTGCCCACTCTTTTGGGGTTCTATGGCGATTTACACGAAACTAAGACCCGATACATGTCTCAGAGTTATGATCAAAAACTCGTTCTTTTCATGTTCTGTTGCCGTTTTAAAGAGTTATTGCCCACTTTTTTGGGATTCCATTGCGAATTTCGTTGCCCGTAAGACCCGATACATGTTTAAGAGATACGATAAAAAATCGTAATTCTCGTTATTTGTGGCTGTTTTCGTGAACTATTGCGCACTGTTTTGGGGCCTAAGAAGATTTGCACCGACCTAAGACCCGATACATGTTTGAGAGTTATGATCAAAAACTCACCGTTTACATTTTTTAGGGCCGTTTTCATGAGTTGTTGCCTACAGTTTCGGGGTTCTAGGGTTATTTTCATTGCCCGTAAGACCTGATACATGTTTGAGAGATATGACCAAAAACTCGTCGTTTTCACGTTTTAGGGTTGTTTTCATGACCTATTAACCATATTTTTTGGGTTCCAGGGCGATTACCCTTGGTCGTAAGACCCGATATATGTTTTAGAGATACCATAAAAAACTCATCATTTTCGTGTTTTATGGCCGTTTCCATGAGCTATTGCCCACTGTTTTGGGGTTGCAGGGAGATTTACACCAAACTAACACCCGATATATGATCGAGAGTTATGACCAAAAAACTCGTTGTTTTTGTCTTTATGGCTGTTTTAAAGAGTTATTGCCCACATTTTGGCGGTTCTAGGATGATTTCCATTGCCCGTAAGAACCAATACATGTTTACAAGATACCACAAAAAGTGGTCTTTTTCGCGTTTTATGGCTGTTTTCATGAGCTATTGCGCACTGATTTGGGGTTCCAGAGCGATTAACACCGACCTAAGACCCGATACATGTTTCAGAGTTATGATAAAAAACTCATCGTTTACATGTTTTATGGCCGTTTCATGAGTTGTTCCCCACAGTTCTAGGGTTCGAGGACGATTTGCATGGCCCGTAAGAGCCGATACATGTTGAGAGATATGACCAAAAACTTGTCGTTTTCATGTCTTATGTCCATTTTCATGAGTTGTTGCCCACAATTCTGGGGTTCCAGGGAAATTTCCATTGCCCGTAAGACCCGATACATGTTTAAGAGATACCACAAAAAACTCGTCATTTTCTTCTTTTATGGCCGTTTCCATGAGCTATTGCCCACTCTTTTGTGGTTCTATGGTGATTTACACGAAACTAAGAATCGATACATCTTTCACAGTTATGACGAAAAACTCGTTGTTTACGTGTTTTATTGATGTTGTCATTAGTTATTGCCCACAATTTTGGGGTTCTAGGGCGATTTCCATGGCTATTAAGACCCGACACATGTTTAAGAGATACCACATAAAAATCGTCATTTTCGCGTTTTATGGCCATTTTCATGTGCTATTGCTCATTGTTTGGGGTTCTAGGGCGGTTTACACGAAACTAACACCCGATCCATGTTTGAGAGTTATGACCAAAAACTCGTCGTTTTCACGTTTTATGGCCGTGCCCATGACCTATTACCCATAGTTTTTGGGTTCCAGGGCGATTTCCATTGCTCGTAAGACTTGATATATGTTGAAGAGATACCATAAAAAACTCGACATTTTCGTTTTTTATGGTCGTTTCCAAGATCTATTGCCCACTGTTTTGGGGTTCTAGGGCGATTTGCACCAAACTAAGACCCGTTACATGTTTGGGTTATGATCAAAAACTCGTTCTTTTCATGTTTTGTTGCTGTTTTAAAGAGTTATTGCCCACTGTTTTGGGATTCCATTACGAATTCTGTTGCCCGTAAGACCCGATACATGTTTAAGAGATACCATAAAAAACTCGTCATTTTCGTGATTTATGGTTGTTTTCATGAACTATTGTGCACTGTTTTGGGGGCTAAGAAGATTTGCACCAACCTAAGACCCGATACATGTTTGAGAGTTATGATCAAAATCTCACCGTTTACATTTTTTAGGGCCGTTTTCATGAGTTGTTGCCTACAGTTTCGGGGTTCTAGGGTTATTTGCATTGCCCGTAAGACCTGATACATGTTTGAGAGATATGACCAAAAACTCGTCGTTTTCACGTTTTAGGGTTGTTTTCATGACCTATTAACCATAGTTTTTGGGTTCCAGGGCAATTACCGTTGGTCGTAAGACCCGATATATGTTTTAGAGATACCACAAAAAACTCATCATTTTCGTGTTTTATGGCCGTTTCCATGAGCTATTGCCCACTGTTTTGGGGTTCCAGGGCGATTTACACCAAACTAACACCCGATATATGATCGAGAGTTATGACCAAAAAACTCGTCGTTTTCGTGTTTATGGCTGTTTTAAAGAGTTATTGCCCTCATTTTTGGGGTTCCAGGACGATTTCCATTGCCAGTAAGACCCAATACATGTTTATAAGATACCACAAAAAAGTGGTCTTTTCGCGTTTTATGGCCGTTTTCATGAGCTATTACACACTGTTTTGGGGTTCCAGATCCATTAACACCGACCTAAGACCCGGTACATGTTTCAGAGTTATGATAAAAAACTCTCATTTAAATGTTTTATGGCCATTTCATGAGTTGTTCCCCACAGTTCTGGGGTTCGAGGGCGATTGGCATGGCCCATAAGACCCGATACATGTTTGAGAGATATGACCCAAAACTCGTCGTTTTCACGTCTTATGTCCATTTCCATGAGTTGTTCCCCACAATTCTGGGGTTCTAGGGAAATTTCCATTGCCCGTAAGACCCGATACATGCTTAAGAGATACCACAAAAAACTCATCATGTTCTTCTTTTATGGCTGTTTCCACGAGCTATTGCCCACTCCTTTGGGGTTCTATGGCAATTTACACGAAACTAAGACCCGATACATGTCTCAGAGTTATGACCAAAAACTCGTTGTTTACGTGTTTTATTGATGTTTTCATTAGTTATTGCCCACAATTTTGGGGTTCTAGGGCGATTTCCATGGCCATCAAGACCCGACACATGTTTAAGAGATACCACATAAAAATCATCATTCTCGCGTTTTATGGCCATTTTCATGTGCTATTGCTCATTGTTTGGGGTTCTAGGGCGATTTACACGAAACTAACACCCGATCCATGTTTGAGAGTTATGACCAAAAACTTGTCTTTTTCACGTTTTATGGTCGTGCCTATGACCTATTACCCATAGTTTTTGGGTTCCAGGGCGATTTCCATTGCTCGTACGACTTGATATATGTTGAAGAGATACCATAAAAAACTCGTCATTTTCGTGTTTTATGGTCGTTTCCAAGATCTATTGCCCACTGTTTTGGGGTTCTAGGGCGATTTGCACCAAACTAAGACCTGTTACATGTTTGAGTTATGATCAAAAACTCGTTCTTTTCATGTTTTGTTGTCGTTTTAAAGAGTTATTGCCCACTTTTTTAGGATTCCATTGCCAATTCCGTTGCCCGTAAGACCCGATACATGTTTAAGAGATACCATAAAAAACTTGTCATTTTCATGATTTATGGCTGCTTTCATGAACTATTGCGCACTGTTTTGGGGTCTAGGAAGATTTGCACCGACCTAAGACCCGATACATGTTTGAGAGTTATGATCAAAAACTCACCGTTTACAGTTTTTAGGGCCGTTTTCATGAGTTGTTGCCTACAGTTTCGGGGTTCTAGGGTTATTTGCATTGTCCGTAAGACCTGATACATGTTTGAGAGATATGACCAAAAACTCGTCGTTTTCACGTTTTAGGGTTGTTTTCATGACCTATTAACCATAGTTTTTGGGTTCTAGGGCGATTACCGTTGGTCGTAAGACCCGATATATGTTTTAGAGATACCACAAAAAACTCATCATTTTCGTGTTTTATGGCCGTTTCCATGAGCTATTGCCCACTGTTTTGGGGTTCCAGGGCGATTTACACCAAACTAACACCAGATATATGATCGAGAGTTATGACCAAAAAACTCGTCGTTTTCATGTTTATGGCTGTTTTAAAGAGTTATTGCCCACTTTTTTGGGGTTCCAAGACGATTTCCATTGCCCGTAAGACCCAATACATGTTTATAAGATACCACAAAAAGTGGTCATTTTCGCGTTTTATGGCCGTTTTCATGAGCTATTGCGCACTGATTTGGGGTTCCAGAGCGATTAACACCGACCTAAGACCCGATACATGTTTCAGAGTTATGATAAAAAACTCATCGTTTACATGTTTTATGGCCGTTTCATGAGTTGTTCCCCATAGTTCTGGGGTTCGAGTGCGATTTGCATGGCCCGTAAGACCGGATACATGTTTGAGAGATATGACCAAAAACTCGTCGTTTTCACGTCTTATGTCCATTTTCATGAGTTGTTGCCCACAATTCTGGGGTTCTAGGGAAATTCCCATTGCCCGTAAGACCCGATACATGTTTAAGAGATACCACAAAAAACTCGTCATTTTCTTCTTTTATGGCCGTTTCCATGAGCTATTGCCCACTCTTTTGGGGTTTTATGGCGATTTACACGAAACTAAGACCCGCTACATGTTTCAGAGTTATGACCAAAAACTCGTTGTTTACGTGTTTTATTGATGTTTTCATTAGTTATTGCCCACAATTTTGGGGTTCTAGGGCGATTTCCATGGCCAGTAAGACCCGACACATGTTTAAGAGATACCACATAAAAATCGTCATTTTCGCGTTTTATGGCCATTTTCATGTGCTATTGCTCATTTTTTGGGGTTCTAGGGCGATTTACACCAAACTAACACCTGATACATGTTTGAGAGTTATGACAAAAAACTCGTCGTTTTCACGTTTTATGGCCGTGCCTATGACCTATTACCCATAGTTTTTGGGTTCCAGGGTGATTTCCATTGCTCGTAAGACTTGATATATGTTGAAGAGATACCATAAAAAACTCATCATTTTCGTGTTTTATGGTCGTTTCCAAGATGTATTGCCCACTGTTTTGGCGTTCTAGGGCGATTTGCACCAAACTAAGACCGAGTACATGTTTGTGTTATGATCAAAACCTCGTTATTTTCATGTTTTGTTGCCGTTTTAAAGAGTTATTGCCCACTTTTTTGGGATTCCATAGCGAATTCTGTTGCCCGTAAGACCCGATACATGTTTAAGAGATACCATAAAAACTCGTAATTTTCGTGATTTATCGCTGTTTTCGTGAACTATTGCGCACTGTTTTGGGGTCTAGGAAGATTTGCACCGACCGAAGACCCGATACATGTTTGAGAGTTATGATCAAAAACTCACCGTTTACATTTTGTAGGGCCGTTTTCATGAGTTGTTGCCTACAGTTTGGGGTTCTAGGGTTATTTGCATTGCCCGCAAGACCTGATACATGTTTGAGAGATATGACCAAAAACTCGTCGTTTTCATGTTTTATGGTTGTTTTCATGACCTATTAACCATAGTTTTTGGGTTTAGGGCGATTACCATTGGTCGTAAGACCCGATATATGTTTAAGAGATACCAGAAAAAACTCATCATTTTCGTGTTTTATAGCCGTTTCCATGAGCTATTGCCCACTATTTGGGGTTCCAGGGAGATTTACACCAAACTAACACCCGATATATGATCGAGAGTTATGACCAAAAAACTCGTCTTTTTCGTGTTTATGGCTGTTTTAAAGAGTTATTGCCCATTTTTTTGGGGTTCCAAGACGATTTCCATTGCCCGTAAGACCCAATACATGTTTATAAGATACCACAAAAAGTGGTCATTTTCGCGTTTTATGGCCGTTTTCATGAGCTATTGCGCACTGATTTGGGGTTCCAGAGCGATTAACACCGACCTAAGATCCGATACATGTTTCAGAGTTATGATAAAAAAACTCATCGTTTACATGTTTTATGGCCGTTTCATGAGTTGTTCCCCATAGTTCTGGGGTTCGAGTGCGATTTGCATGGCCCGGAAGACCCAATACATGTTTGAGAGATATGACCAAAAACTCGTCGTTTTCACGTCTTATGTCCATTTTCATGAGTTGTTGCCCACAATTCTGGGGTTCTAGGGAAATTCCCATTGCCCGTAAGACCCGATACATGTTTAAGAGATACCACAAAAAACTCGTCATTTTCTTCTTTTATGGCCGTTTCCATGAGCTATTGCCCACTCTTTTGGGGTTTTATGGCGATTTACACGAAACTAAGACCCGCTACATGTTTCAGAGTTATGACCAAAAACTCGTTGTTTACGTGTTTTATTGATGTTTTCATTAGTTATTGCCCACAATTTTGGGGTTCTAGGGCGATTTCCATGGCCAGTAAGACCCGACACATGTTTAAGAGATACCACATAAAAATCGTCATTTTCGCGTTTTATGGCCATTTTCATGTGCTATTGCTCATTTTTTGGGGTTCTAGGGCGATTTACACCAAACTAAAACCTGATACATGTTTGAGAGTTATGACAAAAAACTCGTCGTTTTCACGTTTTATGGCCGTGCCTATGACCTATTACCCATAGTTTTTGGGTTCCAGGGCGATTTCCATTGCTCGTAAGACTTGATATATGTTGAAGAGATACCATAAAAAACTCATCATTTTCGTGTTTTATGGTCGTTTCCAAGATGTATTGTCCACTGTTTTGGCGTTCTAGGGCGATTTGCACCAAACTAAGACCGATTACATGTTTGAGTTATGATCAAAACCTCGTTATTTTCATGTTTTGTTGCCGTTTTAAAGAGTTATTGCCCACTTTTTTGGGATTCCATAGCGAATTCCGTTGCCCGTAAGACCCGATACATGTTTAAGAGATACCATAAAAACTCGTAATTTTCGTGATTTATGGCTGTTTTCGTGAACTATTGCGCACTGTTTTGGGGTCTAGGAAGATTTGCACCGACCGAAGACCCGATACATGTTTGAGAGTTATGATCAAAAACTCACCGTTTACATTTTGTAGGGCCGTTTTCATGAGTTGTTGCCTACAGTTTGGGGTTCTAGGGTTATTTGCATTGCCCGTAAGACCTGATACATGTTTGAGAGATATGACCAAAAACTCATCGTTTTCATGTTGTATGGTTGTTTTCATGACCTATTAACCATAGTTTTTGGGTTCTAGGGCGATTACCATTGGTCGTAAGACCCGATATATGTTTAAGAGATACCAGAAAAAACTCATCATTTTCGTGTTTTATAGCCGTTTCCATGAGCTATTGCCCACTATTTGGGGTTCCAGGGCGATTTACACCAAACTAACACCCGATATATGATCGAGAGTTATGACCAAAAAACTCGTCTTTTTCGTGTTTATGGCTGTTTTAAAGAGTTATTGCCCACTTTTTTGGGGTTCCAAGACGATTTCCATTGCCCGTAAGACCCAATACATGTTTATAAGATACCACAAAAAGTGGTCATTTTCGCGTTTTATGGCCGCTTTCATGAGCTATTGCGCACTGATTTGGGGTTCCAGAGCGATTAACACCGACCTAAGACCCGATACATGTTTCAGAGTTATGATAAAAAACTCATCGTTTACATGTTTTATGGCCGTTTCATGAGTTGTTCCCCATAGTTCTGGGGTTCGAGTGCGATTTGCATGGCCTGGAAGACCCAATACATGTTTGAGAGATATGACCAAAAACTCGTCGTTTTCACGTCTTATGTCCATTTTCATGAGTTGTTGCCCACAATTCTGGGGTTCTAGGGAAATTCCCATTGCCCGTAAGACCCGATACATGTTTAAGAGATACCACAAAAAACTCGTCATTTTCTTCTTTTATGGCCGTTTCCATGAGCTATTGCCCACTCTTTTGGGGTTTTATGGCGATTTACACGAAACTAAGACCCGCTACATGTTTCAGAGTTATGACCAAAAACTCGTTGTTTACGTGTTTTATTGATGTTTTCATTAGTTATTGCCCACAATTTTGGGGTTCTAGGGCGATTTCCATGGCCAGTAAGACCCGACACATGTTTAAGAGATACCACATAAAAATCGTCATTTTCGCGTTTTATGGCCATTTTCTTGTGCTATTGCTCATTTTTTGGGGTTCTAGGGCGATTTACACCAAACTAACACCTGATACATGTTTGAGAGTTATGACAAAAAACTCGTCGTTTTCACGTTTTATGGCCGTGCCTATGACCTATTACCCATAGTTTTTGGGTTCCAGGGCGATTTCCATTGCTCGTAAGACTTGATATATGTTGAAGAGATACCATAAAAAACTCATCATTTTCGTGTTTTATGGTCGTTTCCAAGATGTATTGCCCACTGTTTTGGCGTTCTAGGGCGATTTGCACCAAACTAAGACCGATTACATGTTTGAGTTATGATCAAAACCTCGTTATTTTCATGTTTTGTTGCCGTTTTAAAGAGTTATTGCCCACTTTTTTGGGATTCCATAGCGAATTCCGTTGCCCGTAAGACCCGATACATGTTTAAGAGATACCATAAAAACCCGTAATTTTCGTGATTTATGGCTGTTTTCGTGAACTATTGTGCACTGTTTTGGGGTCTAGGAAGATTTGCACCGACCGAAGACCCGATACATGTTTGAGAGTTATGATCAAAAACTCACCGTTTACATTTTGTAGGGCCGTTTTCATGAGTTGTTGCCTACAGATTGGGGTTCTAGGGTTATTTGCATTGCCCGTAAGACCTGATACATGTTTGAGAGATATGACCAAAAACTCGTCGTTTTCATGTTTTATGGTTGTTTTCATGACCTATTAACCATAGTTTTTGGGTTCTAGGGCGATTACCATTGGACGTAAGACCCGATATATGTTTAAGAGATACCAGAAAAAACTCATCATTTTCGTGTTTTATAGCCGTTTCCATGAGCTATTGCCCACTATTTGGGGTTCCAAGGCGATTTACACCAAACTAACACCCGATATATGATCGAGAGTTATGACCAAAAAACTCGTCTTTTTCGTGTTTATGGCTGTTTTAAAGAGTTATTGCTCACTTTTTTGGGGTTCCAAGACGATTTCCATTGCCCATAAGACCCAATACATGTTTATAAGATACCACAAAAAGTGGTCATTTTCGCGTTTTATGGCCGTTTTCATGAGCTATTGCGCACTGATTTGGGGTTCCAGAGCGATTAACACCGACCTAAGACCCGATACATGTTTCAGAGTTATG
This sequence comes from Avena insularis, assembly GCA_023614405.1. Lineage (NCBI taxonomy): Eukaryota > Viridiplantae > Streptophyta > Magnoliopsida > Poales > Poaceae > Avena > Avena insularis. The sequence continues at coordinate 16,909,015 of CM042691.1, forward strand.
ATAAAAAAATCATCGTTTACATGTTTTATGGCCGTTTCATGAGTTGTTCCCCATAGTTCTGGGGTTCGAGTGCGATTTGCATGGCCCGTATGACCGGATACATGTTTGAGAGATATGACCAAAAACTCGTCGTTTTCACGTCTTATGTCCAGTTTCATGAGTTGTTGCCCACAATTCTGGGGTTCTAGGGAAATTCCCATTGCCCGTAAGACCCGATACATGTTTAAGAGATACCACAAAAAACTCGTCATTTTCTTCTTTTATGGCCGTTTCCATGAGCTATTGCCCACTCTTTTGGGGTTTTATGGCGATTTACACGAAACTAAGACCCGCTACATGTTTCAGAGTTATGACCAAAAACTCGTTGTTTACGTGTTTTATTGATGTTTTCATTAGTTATTGCCCACAATTTTGGGGTTCTAGGGCGATTTCCATGGCCAGTAAGACCTGGCACATGTTTAAGAGATACCACATAAAAATCGTCATTTTCGCGTTTTATGGCCATTTTCATGTGCTATTGCTCATTTTTTGGGGTTCTAGGGCGATTTACACCAAACTAACACCCGATCCATGTTTGAGAGTTATGACCAAAAACTCGTCGTTTCACGTTTTATGGCCGTGCCCATGACCTATTACCCATAGTTTTTGGGTTCCAGGGTGATTTCCATTGCTCGTAAGACTTTATATATGTTGAAGAGATACCATAAAAAACTCGACATTTTCGTGTTTTATGGTCGTTTCCAAGATCTATTGCCCACTGTTTTGGGGTTCTAGGGTGATTTGCACCAAACTAAGACCCGTTACATGTTTGAGTTATGATCAAAAACTCGTTCTTTTCATGTTTTGTTGCCATTTTAAAGAGTTATTGCCCACTGTTTTGGGATTCCATTGCGAATTCCGTTGCCCGTAAGACCCGATACATGTTTAAGAGATACCATAAAAAACTCGTCATTTTCGTGATTTATGGCTGTTTTCATGAACTATTGCGCACTGTTTTGGGGTCTAAGAAGATTTGCACCAACCTAAGACCCGATACATGTTTGAGAGTTATGATCAAAAACTCACCGTTTACATTTTGTAGGGCCGTTTTCATGAGTTGTTGCCTACAGTTTCGGGGTTCTAGGGTTATTTACATTGCCCGTAAAACCTGATACATGTTTGAGAGATATGACCAAAAACTCGTCGTTTTCATGTTTTATGGTTGTTTTCATGACCTATTAACCATAGTTTTTGGGTTCCAGGGCGATTACCATTGGTCGTAATACCAGATATATGTTTAAGAGATAACACAAAAAACTCATCATTTTCGCGTTTTATGGCCGTTTCCATGAGCTATTGCCCACTGTTTTGGGGTTCCAGGGCGATTTACACCAAACTAACACCCGATATATGATCGAGAGTTATGACCAAAAAACTCGTTGTTTTCGTGTTTATGGCTGTTTTAAAGAGTTATTACCCACATTTTTGGGGTTCCAGGACGATTTCCATTGCCCGTAAGACCCAATACATGTTTATAAGATACCACAAAAAAGTGGTCTTTTTCGCGTTTTATGGCCGTTTTAATGAGCTATTGCGCACTGATTTGGGGTTCCTGAGCGATTAACACCGACCTAAGACCCAATACATGTTTCAGAGTTATGATAAAAAAACTCATCGTTTACATGGTTTATGTCCGTTTCATGAGTTGTTCCCCACAGTTCTGGGGTTCGAGGGCGATTTGCATGGCCCGTAAGACCCGATACATGTTTGAGAGATATGACCAAAAACTCGTCGTTTTCACGTCTTATGTCCATTTTCATGAGTTGTTGCCCATAATTCTGGGGTTCTAGGGAAATTTCCATTGCCCGTAAGACCCGATACATGTTTAAGAGATACCACAAAAAACTCGAAATTTTCTTCTTTTATAGCCGTTTCCATGAGCTATTGCCCACTCTTTTGGGGTTCTATGGCGATTTACACGAAACTAAGACCCGATACATGTTTCATAGTTATGACCAAAAACTTGTTGTTTACGTGTTTTATTGATGTTTTCATTAGTTATTGCCCACAATTTAGGGGTTCTAGGGCGATTTCCATGGACAGTAAGACCCGACACATGTTTAAGAGATACCACATAAAAATCATCATTTTCGCGTTTTATGGCCATTTTTATGTGCTATTGCTCATTTTTTGGGGTTCTAGGGCGATTTACACCAAACTAACACCCGATACATGTTTGAGAGTTATGACCAAAAACTCGTCGTTTTCACGTTTTATGGTCGTGCCTATGACCTATTACCCATAGTTTTTGGGTTCCAGGGCGATTTCCATTGCTCGTAAGACTTGATATATGTTGAAGAGATACCATAAAATACTCATCATTTTCGTGTTTTATGGTCGTTTCCAAGATCTATTGCCCACTGTTTTGGGGTTCTAGGGCGATTTGCACCAAACTAAGACCCGTTACATGTTTGAGTTATGATTAAAAACTCGTTCTTTTCATTTTTTATTGCCGTTTTAAAGAGTTATTGCCCACTGTTTTGGGATTCCATTGCGAATTCTGTTGCCCGTAAGACCCGATACATGTTTAAGAGATACCATAAAAAACTCGTAATTTTCGTGATTTATGGCTGTTTTCGTGAACTATTGCGCACTGTTTTGGGGTCTAGGAAGATTTGCACCGACCTAAGACCCGATACATGTTTGAGAGTTATGATCAAAAACTCACCGTTTACATTTTTAGGGCCATTTTCATGAGTTGTTGCCTACAGTTTCGGGGTTCTAGGGTTATTTGGATTGCCCGTAAGACCTGATACATGTTTGAGAGATATGACCAAAAACTCGTCGTTTTCACGTTTTATGGTTGTTTTCATGACCTATTAACCATAGTTTTTGGGTTCCAGGGCGATTACCATTGGTCGTAATACCAGATATATGTTTAAGAGATAACACAAAAAACTCATCATTTTCGCGTTATGTGGCCGTTTCCATGAGCTATTGCCCACTGTTTTGGGGTTCCAGGGCGATTTACACCAAACACCCGATATATGATCGAGAGTTATGACCAAAAAACTCGTCGTTTTCGTGTTTATGGCTGTTTTAAAGAGTTATTGACAACATTTTTGGGGTTCCAGGACGATTTCCATTGCCCGTAAGACCCAATACATGTTTATAAGATACCACAAATAAGTGGTCTTTTTCGCGTTTTATGGCCGTTTTCATGAGCTATTGCGCACTGTTTTGGGGTTCCAGAGCGATTAACACCGACCTAAGACCCGATACGTGTTTCAGAGTTATGATAAAAAACTCATCGTTTACATGTTTTATGGCCGTTTCATGAGTTGTTCCCCACAGTTTTGGGTTTCGAGGGCGATTTGCATGGCCCGTAAGACCGGATACATGTTTGAGAGATATGACCAAAAACTCGTCGTTTTCACGTGTTATATCCATTTTCATGAGTTGTTGCCCACAATTCTGGGGTTCTAGGGAAATTTCCATTGCCCGTAAGACCCGATACATGATTAAGAGATACCACAAAAAACTTGTCATTTTCTTCTTTTATGGCCGTTTCCATGAGTTATTGCCCACTCTTTTGAGGTTCTATGGCGATTTAGACGAAACTAAGACCCGATACATGTTTCAGAGTTATGACCAAAAACTCGTTGTTTACGTGTTTTATTGATGTTTTCATTAGTTATTGCCCACAATTTTGGGGTTCTGGGCGATTTCCATGGCCAGTAAGACCCGACACATGTTTAAGAGATACAACATAAAAATCGTCATTTTCGCGTTTTATGGCCATTTTCATGTGCTATTGCTCATTTTTTGGGGTTCTAGGGCGATTTACACCACACTAACACCCGATACATGTTTGAGAGTTATGAACAAAAACTCGTCGTTTTCACGTTTTATGGCCGTGCCTATGACCTATTACCCATAGTTTTTGGGTTCCAGGGCGATTTCCATTGCTCGTAAGACTTGATATATGTTGAAGAGATACCATAAAAAACTCATCATTTTCGTGTTTTATGGTCGTTTCCAAGATCTATTGCCCACTGTTTTGGGGTTCTAGGGCGATCTGCACCAAACTAAGGCCCGTTACATGTTTGAGTTATGATAAAAAACTCGTTCTTTTCATGTTTTATTGCCGTTTTAAAGAGTTATTACCCACTGTTTTGGGATTCCATTGCGAATTCCGTTGCCCGTAAGACCTAATACATGTTTAAGAGATACCATAAAAAACTCGTAATTTTCGTGATTTATGGCTGTTTTCGTGAACTATTGCGCACTGTTTTGGGTTCTAGGAAGATTTGCACCGACCTAAGACCCTATACATGTTTGAGAGTTATGATCAAAAACTCACCGTTTACATTTTTAGGGTCGTTTTCATGAGTTGTTGCCTACAGTTTCGGGGTTCTAGGGTTATTTGCATTGCCCGTAAGACCTGATACATGTTTGAGAGATATGACCAAAAACTCGTCGTTTTCACGTTTTAGGGTTGTTTTCATGACCTATTAACCATAGTTTTTGGGTTCCAGGGCGATTACCGTTGGTCGTAAGACCCGATATATGTTTTAGAGATACCACAAAAAACTCATCATTTTCGTGTTTTATGGCCGTTTCCATGAGCTATTGCCCACTGTTTTGGGGTTCCAGGGCGATTTACACCAAACTAACACCCGATATATGATCGAGAGTTATGACCAAAAAACTCGTCGTTTTCGTGTTTATGGCTGTTTTAAAGAGTTATTGCCCACTTTTTGGGGTTCCAAGACGATTTCCATTTCCCGTAAGACCCAATACATGTTTATGAGATACCACAAAACGTGGTCATTTTCGCGTTTTATGGCCGTTTTCATGAGCTATTGCGCACTGATTTGGGGTTCCAGAGCGATTAACACCGACCTAAGACCCGATACGTGTTTCAGAGTTATGATAAAAAACTCATCGTTTACATGTTTTATGGCCGTTTCATGAGTTGTTCCCCACAGTTTTGGGATTCGAGGGCGATTTTCATGGCCCGTAAGACCTGATACATGTTTGAGAGATATGACCAAAAACTCGTCGTTTTCACGTCTTATGTCCATTTTCATGAGTTGTTGCCCACAATTCTGGGGTTCTAGGGAAATTTCCATTGCCCGTAAGACCCGATACATGATTAAGAGATACCACGAAAAACTCGTCATTTTCTTCTTTTATGGCCGTTTCCATGAGCTATTGCCCACTCTTTTGGGGTTCTATGGCGATTTACACGAAACTAAGACCCGATACATGTTTCAGAGTTATGACCAAAAACTCGTTGTTTACATGTTTTATTGATGTTTTCATTAGTTATTGCTTACAATTTTGGGGTTCTAGGGCAATTTCTATGGCCAGTAAGACCCGACACATGTTTAAGAGATACCACATAAAAATCGTCATTTTCGCGTTTTATGGCCATTTTCATGTGCTATTGCTCATTTTTTGGGGTTCTAGGGCGATTTACACCAAACTAACACCCGATACATGTTTGAGAGTTATGACCAAAAACTCGTCGTTTTCACATTTTATGGCCGTGCCTATGACCTATTACCCATAGTTTTCGGGTTCCAGGGCGATTTCCATTGCTCATAAGACTTGATATATGTTGAAGAGATACCATAAAAAGCTCATCATTTTCGTGTTTTATGGTCGTTTCCAAGATCTATTGCCCACTGTTTTGGGGTTCTAGGCTGATCTGCACCAAACTAAGACTCGTTACATGTTTGAGTTATGATCAAAAACTCGTTCTTTTCATGTTTTGTTGCCGTTTTAAAGAGTTATTGCCCACTGTTTTGGGATTCCATTGCGAATTCCGTTGCCCGTAAGACCCGATACATGTTTAAGAGATACCATAAAAAACTCGTAATTTTCGTGATTTATGGCTGTTTTCGTGAACTATTGCGCACTGTTTTGGGGTCTAGGAAGATTTGCACCAACCTAAGACCCGATACATCTTTGAGAGTTATGATCTCACCATTTACATTTTTAGGGCCGTTTTCATGAGTTGTTTCCTACAGTTTCGGGGTTCTAGGGTTATTTGCATTGCCCGTAAGAGCTGATACATGTTTGAGAGATATGACCAAAATCTCGTCGTTTTCACGTTTTATGGTTGTTTTCACGAACTATTAACCATAGTTTTTGGGTTCCAGGGCGATTACCATTGGTCGTAAGACCCGATATATGTTTAAGAGATACCACAAAAAACTCATCATTTTCGTGTTTTATAGCCGTTTCCATGAGCTATTGCCCAGTGTTTTGGGGTTCCAGGGCGATTTACACCAAACTAACACCCGATATATGATCGAGAGTTATGACCAAAAACCTCGTTGTTTTTGTGTTTATGGCTGTTTTAAAAAGTTATTGCCCACATTTTTGGGGTTCCAGGACGATCTCCATTGCCCGTAAGAACCAATACATGTTTACAAGATACCACAAAAAGTGGTCCTTTTTCATGTTTTATGGTTGTTTTCATGAGCTACTGCGCACTGATTTGGGGTTCCAGAGCGATTAACACCGACCTAAGACCCGATAAATGTTTTAGATTTATGATAAAAACTCATCGCTTACATGTTTTATGGCCGTTTCATGAGTTGTTCCCCACAGTTCTAGGGTTCGAGGGCGATTTGCATGGCCCGTAAGACCCGATACATGTTTGAGAGATATGACCAAAAACTCGTTGTTTTCATGTCTTATGTCCATTTTCATGAGTTGTTGCCCATAATTCTGGGGTTCCAGGGAAATTTCCATTGCCCGTAAGACCCGATACATGTTTAAGAGATACCACAAAAACTTGTCATTTTCTTCTTTTATGGCCATTTCCATGAGCTATTGCCCACTCTTTTGTGGTTCTATGGTGATTTACACGAAACTAAGAATCGATACATGTTTTAGAGTTATGACCAAAAACTCGTTGTTTACGTGTTTTATTGATGTTGTCATTAGTTATTGCCCACAATTTTGGGGTTCTAGGGCGATTTCCATGGCCAGTAAGACCCGACACATGTTTAAGAGATACCACATAAAAATCGTCATTTTTGCGTTTTATGGCCATTTTCATGTGCTATTGCTCATTTATTTGGGGTTCTAGGGCGATTTACACGAAACTAACACCCAGTCCATGTTTGAGAGTTATGACCAAAAACTCGTCGTTTTCATGTTTTATGGCCGTGCCCATGACCTATTACCCATAATTTTTGGGTTCCAGGGCGATTTCCAGGGAGATACCATAAAAAACTCGACATTTTCGTGTTTTATGGTCATTTCCAATATCTATTGCCCACTGTTTTGGGTTTCTATGGCGATTTGCACCAAACTAAGACCCGTTACATGTTTGAGTTATGATCAAAAACTCGTTCTTTTCATGTTTTGTTGCCGTTTTAAAGAGTTATTGCCCACTATTTTGGGATTCCATTCCGAATTCCGTTGCCCGTAAGACCCGATACATGTTTAAGAGATACCATAAAAAACTCGTCATTTTCGTGATTTATGGCTGTTTTCATGAACTATTGCGCACTGTTTTGGGGTCTAGGAAGATTTGCACCGACCTAAGACCCGATACATGTTTGAGAGTTATGATCAAAAACTCACCATTTACATTTTGTAGGGCCGTTTTCATGAGTTGTTGCCTACAGTTTCGGGGTTCTAGGGTTATTTGCATTGCCCGTAAGACCTGATACATGTTTGAGAGATATGACCAAAAACTCGTCGTTTTCACGTTTTATGGTTGGTTTCATGACCTATTAACCATAGTTTTTGGGTTCCAGGGCGATTACCATTGGTCGTAAGACCCGATATATGTTTAAGAGATACCACAAAAAACTCATCATTTTTCGTGTTTAATGGTCGTTTCCATGAGCTATTGCCCACTGTTTTGGGGTTCCAGGGCGATTTACACCAAACTAACACCCGATATATGATCGAGAATTATGACCAAAAAACTCGTCGTTTTCGTGTTTATGGCTGTTTTAAAAAGTTATTGCCCACATTTTGGGGGTTCCAGGACGATTTCCATTGCCCGTAGGAACCAATACATGTTTATAAGGTACCACAAAAAGTGGTCTTTTTCGTGTTTTATGGCTGTTTTCATGAGCTATTGCGCACTGATTTGGGGTTCCAGAGCGATTAACACTGACCTAAGACCCGATACATGTTTCAGAGTTATGATAAACAACTCATCGTTTACATGTTTTATGGCCGTTTAATGAGTTGTTCCCCACAGTTCTAGGGTTCGAGGGCGATTTGCATGGCCCGTAAGACCCGATACATGTTTGAGAGATATGACCAAAAACTCGTCGTTTTCATGTCTTATGTCCATTTTCATGAGTTGTTGCCCACAATTCTGGGGTTCCAGGGAAATTCCCATTGCCCGTAAGACCCGATACATGTTTAAGAGATACCACAAAAAACTCGTCATTTTCTTCTTTTATGGCCGTTTCCATGAGCTATTGCCCACTCTTTTGTGGTTCTATGGTGATTTACACGAAACTAAGAATCGATACATGTTTCAGAGTTATGACCAAAAACTCGTTGTTTACGTGTTTTATTGATGTTGTCATTAGTTATTGCCCACAATTATGGGGTTCTAAGGCGATTTCCATGGCCAATAAGACCCGACACATGTTTAAGAGATACCACATAAAAATCATCATTTTCGCGTTTTATGGCCATTTTCATGTGCTATTGCTCATTGTTTGGGGTTCTAGGGCGATTTACACGAAACTAACACCCAATCCATGTTTGAGAGTTATGACCAAAAACTCATCGTTTTCATGTTTTATGGTCGTGCCCATGACCTATTACCCATAGTTTTTAGGTTCCAGGGCGATTTCCATTGCTCGTAAGACTTGATATATGTTGAAGAGATACCATAAAAAACTCGTCATTTTCGTGTTTTATGGTCGTTTCCAAGATCTATTGCCCACTGTTTTGGGTTTCTAGGGCGATTTGCACCAAACTAAGACCCGTTACATGTTTGAGTTATGATCAAAAACTCGTTCTTTTCATGTTTTGTTGCCGTTTTAAAGAGTTATTGCCCACTGTTTTGGGATTCCATTGCGAATTCCGTTGCCCGTTAGACCCGATACATGTTTAAGAGATACCATAAAAAACTCGTAATTTTCGTGATTTATGGCTGTTTTCGTGAACTATTGCGTACTATTTTGGGGTCTAGGAAGATTTGCATCGACCTAAGACCCGATACATGTTTGAGAGTTATGATAAAAAACTCACCGTTTACATTTTGTAGGGCCGTTTTCATGAGTTGTTGCCTACAGTTTCAGGGTTCTAGGGTTATTTGCATTGCCAGTAAGACCTGAAACATGTTTGAGAGATATGACCAAAAACTCGTCGTTTTCACGTATTATGGTTGTTTTCATGACCTATTAACCATAGTTTTTGGGTTCCAGGGCGATTACCATTGGTCGTAAGACCCGATATATGTTTAAGAGATACCACAAAAAAACTCATCATTTTCGTGTTTTATAGCCGTTTCCATGAGCTATTGCCCACTATTTTGGGGTTCTAGGGCGATTTACACCAAACTAACACCCGATATATGATCGAGAGTTATGACCAAAAAACTCGTCGTTTTCGTGTTTATGGCTGTTTTAAAGAGTTATTGCCCACATTTTTGGGGTTCCAGGACGATCTCCATTGCCCGTAAGAACCAATACATGTTTACAAGATACCACAAAAAGTGGTCCTTTTTCACGTTTTATGGCTGTTTTCATGAGCTACTGCGCACTGATTTGGGGTTCCAGAGCGATTAACACCGACCTAAGACCCGATACATGTTTTATATTTATGTTAAAAACTCATCGCTTACATGTTTTATGGCCGTTTCATGAGTTGTTCCCCACAGTTCTAGGGTTCGAGGGCGATTTGCATGGCCCGTAAGACCCGATACATGTTTGAGAGATATGACCAAAAACTCGTCGTTTTCATGTCTTATGTCCATTTTCATGAGTTGTTGCCCATAATTCTGGGGTTCCAGGAAAATTTCCATTGCCCGTAAGACCCGATACATGTTTAAGAGATACCACAAAAACTTGTCATTTTCTTCTTTTATGGCCATTTCCATGAGCTATTGCCCACTCTTTTGTGGTTCTATGGTGATTTACACGAAACTAAGAATCGATACATGTTTTAGAGTTATGACCAAAAACTCGTTGTTTACGTGTTTTATTGATGTTGTCATTAGTTATTGCCCACAACTTTGGGGTTCTAGGGCGATTTCCATGGCCAGTAAGACCCGACACATGTTTAAGAGATACCACATAAAAATCGTCATTTTTGCGTTTTATGGCCATTTTCATGTGCTATTGCTCATTGTTTGGGGTTCTAGGGCGATTTACACGAAACTAACACCCAATCCATGTTTGAGAGTTATGACCAAAAACTCGTCGTTTTCATGTTTTATGGCCGTGCCCATGACCTATTACCCATAATTTTTGGGTTCCAGGGCGATTTCCAGGGAGATACCATAAAAAACTCGACATTTTCGTGTTTTATGGTCGTTTCCAAGATCTATTGCCCACTGTTTTGGGTTTCTATGGCGATTTGCACCAAACTAAGACCCGTTACATGTTTGAGTTATGATCAAAAACTCGTTCTTTTCATGTTTTGTTGCCGTTTTAAAGAGTTATTGCCCACTATTTTGGGATTCCATTCCGAATTCCGTTGCCCGTAAGACCCGATACATGTTTAAGAGATACCATAAAAAACTCGTCATTTTCGTGATTTATGGCTGTTTTCATGAACTATTGCGCACTGTTTTGGGGTCTAGGAAGATTTGCACCGACCTAAGACCCGATACATGTTTGAGAGTTATGATCAAAAACTCACCATTTACATTTTGTAGGGCCGTTTTCATGAGTTGTTGCCTACAGTTTCGGGGTTCTAGGGTTATTTGCATTGCCCGTAAGACCTGATACATGTTTGAGAGATATGACCAAAAACTCGTCGTTTTCACGTTTTATGGTTGGTTTCATGACCTATTAACCATAGTTTTTGGGTTCCAGGGCGATTACCATTGGTCGTAAGACCCGATATATGTTTAAGAGATACCACAAAAAACTCATCATTTTCGTGTTTAATGGTCGTTTCCATGAGCTATTGCCCACTGTTTTGGGGTTCCAGGGAGATTTACACCAAACTAACACCCGATATATGATCGAGAGTTATGACCAAAAAACTCGTCGTTTTCGTGTTTATGGCTGTTTTAAAGAGTTATTGCCCACATTTTGGGGGTTCCAGGACGATTTCCATTGCCCGTAGGAACCAATACATGTTTATAAGGTACCACAAAAAGTGGTCTTTTTCGTGTTTTATGGCTGTTTTCATGAGCTATTGCGCACTGATTTGGGGTTCCAGAGCGATTAACACTGACCTAAGACCCGATACATGTTTCAGAGTTATGATAAACAACTCATTGTTTACATGTTTTATGGCCGTTTAATGAGTTGTTCCCCACAGTTCTAGGGTTCGAGGGCGATTTGCATGGCCCGTAAGACCCGATACATGTTTGAGAGATATGACCAAAAACTCGTCGTTTTCATGTCTTATGTCCATTTTCATGAGTTGTTGCCCACAATTCTGGGGTTCCAGGGAAATTTTCATTGCCCGTAAGACCCGATACATGTTTAAGAGATACCACAAAAAACTCGTCATTTTCTTCTTTTATGGCCGTTTCCATGAGCTATTGCCCACTCTTTTGTGGTTCTATGGTGATTTACACGAAACTAAGAATCGATACATGTTTCAGAGTTATGACCAAAAACTCGTTTTTTACGTGTTTTATTGATGTTGTCATTAGTTATTGCCCACAATTATGGGGTTCTAAGGCGATTTCCATGGCCAGTAAGACCCGACACATGTTTAAGAGATACCACATAAAAATCATCATTTTCGCGTTTTATGGCCATTTTCATGTGCTATTGCTCATTGTTTGGGGTTCTAGGGCGATTTACACGAAACTAACACCCAATCCATGTTTGAGAGTTATGACCAAAAACTCATCGTTTTCATGTTTTATGGTCGTGCCCATGACCTATTACCCATAGTTTTTAGGTTCCAGGGCGATTTCCATTGCTCGTAAGACTTGATATATGTTGAAGAGATACCATAAAAAACTCGTCATTTTCGTGTTTTATGGTCGTTTCCAAGATCTATTGCCCACTGTTTTGGGTTTCTAGGGCGATTTGCACCAAACTAAGACCCGTTACATGTTTGAGTTATGATCAAAAACTCGTTCTTTTCATGTTTTGTTGCCGTTTTAAAGAGTTATTGCCCACTGTTTTGGGAGTCCATTGTAATTCCTGTCTGCTGTAATTCGATACATGTTTAAGAGATACCATAAAAAACTCGTAATTTTCGTGATTTATGGCTGTTTTCGTGAACTATTGCGCACTATTTTGGGGTCTAGGAAGATTTGCATCGACCTAAGACCCGATACATGTTTGAGAGTTATGATAAAAAACTCACCGTTTACATTTTGTAGGGCCGTTTTCATGAGTTGTTGCCTACAGTTTCAGGGTTCTAGGGTTATTTGCATTGCCAGTAAGACCTGAAACATGTTTGAGAGATATGACCAAAAACTCGTCGTTTTCACGTATTATGGTTGTTTTCATGACCTATTAACAATAGTTTTTGGGTTCCAGGGCGATTACCGTTGGTCGTAAGACCCGATATATGTTTAAGAGATACCACAAAAAACTCATCATTTTCGTGTTTTATAGCTGTTTCCATGAGCTATTGCCCACTATTTTGGGGTTCTAGGGCGATTTACACCAAACTAACACCCGATATATGATCGAGAGTTATGACCAAAAACCTCGTCGTTTTCGTGTTTATGGCTGTTTTAAAGAGTTATTGCCCACATTTTTGGGGTTCCAGGATGATTTCCATTGCCCATAAGACCCAATACATGTTTATAAGATACCACAAATAAGTGGTCTTTAGCGTGTTTTATGGCCGTTTTCATGAGCTATTGCGCACTGATTTGGGGTTCCAGAGCGATTAACACCGACCTAAGACCCGATACATGTTTCAGAGTTATGATAAAAAACACATCGTTTACATGTTTTATGGTCGTTTCATGAGTTGTTCCCCACAGTTTTGGGGTTCGAGGGCGATTTGCATGGCCCGTAAGACCTGATACATGTTTGAGAGATATGACCAAAAACTCGTCGTTTTCACGTCTTATGTCCATTTTCATGAGTTGTTGCCCACAATTCTGGGGTTCCAGGGAAATTTCCATTGCCCATAAGACCCGATACATGATTAAGAGATACCACAAAAAACTCGTCATTTTCTTCTTTTATGGCCGTTTCCATGAGCTATTGCCCACTCTTTTGGGGTTCTATGGCGATTTACACGAAACTAAGACCCGATACATGTTTCAGAGTTATGACCAAAAACTCGTTGTTTACGTGTTTTATTGATGTTTTCATTAGTTATTGCCCACAATTTTGGGGTTCTAGGGCGATTTCCATGGCCATTAAGACCGGACACATGTTTAAGAGATACCAAATAAAAATCGTCATTTTCGCGTTTTATGGCCATTTTCATGTGCTATTGCTCATTGTTTGGGGTTCTAGGGCGATTTACACAAAACTAACACCCGATCCATGTTTGAGAGTTATGACCAAAAACTCGTCGTTTTCACATTTTATGGCTGTGCCTATGACCTATTACCCATAGTTTTTGGGTTCCAGGGCAATTTCCATTGCTCGTAGGACTTGATATATGTTGAAGAGATACCGTAAAAAACTCTTCATTTTCATGTTTATGGTTGTCTCCAAGATCTATTGGCCACTGTTTTGGGGTTCTAGGGCGATTTGCACCAAACTAAGACCCGTTACATGTTTGAGTTATGATCAAAAACTCGTTCTTTTCATGTTTTGTTGCCGTTTTAAAGAGTTATTGCCCACTGTTTTGGGATTCCATTGCGAATTCCGTTGCCCGTAAGACCCGATACATGTTTAAGACATACCATAAAAAGCTCGTAATTTTCGTGATTTATGGTTGTTTTCATGAACTATTGCGCACTGTTTTGGGGGTCTAGGAAGATTTGCACCGACCTAAGACCCGATACATGTTTGAGAGTTATGATCAAAAACTCATCGTTTACATTTTTTAGGGCCGTTTTCATGAGTTGTTGCCTACAGTTTCGGGGTTCTAGGGTTATTTGCATTGCCCGTAAGACCTGATACATGTTTGAGAGATATGACCAAAAAGTCGTCATTTTCACGTTTTAGGGTTGTTTTCATGACCTATTAACCATAGTTTTTGGGTTCCACGGCAATTACCGTTGGTCGTAAGACCCGATATATGTTGTAGAGATACCACAAAAAACTCATCATTTTCGTGTTTTATGGCCGTTTCCATGAGCTATTGCCCACTGTTTTGGGGTTCCAGGGCGATTTACACCAAACTAACACCCGATATATGATCGAGAGTTATGACCAAAAACTCGTCGTTTTCGTGTTTATGGCTGTTCTAAAGAGTTATTGCCCACATTTTTGGGGTTCAAGGACAATTTCCATTGCCCGTAAGACCCAATACATGTTTATAAGATACCACAAAAAAGTGGTCTTTTTCGCGTTTTATGGCCGTTTTCATGAGCTATTGCACACTGTTTTGGGGTTCCAGAGCGATTTCCGTTGCCAGTAAGACCCGACACATGTTTAAGAGATACCACATAAAAATCGTCATTTTCGCGTTTTATGGCCATTTTCATGTGCTATTGCTCATTGTTTGGGGTTCTAGGGTGATTTACACGAAACTAACACCCAATCCATGTTTGAGAGTTATGACCAAAAACTCGTCGTTTTCACGTTTTATGGCCGTGCCCATGACCTATTACCCATAGTTTTTAGGTTCCAGGGCGATTTCCATTGCTCGTAAGACTTGATATATGTTGAAGAGATACCATAAAAAACTCATCATTTTCATGTTTTATGGTCGTTTCCAAGATCTATTGCCCACTGTTTTGGGTTTCTAGGGTGATTTGCACCAAACTAAGACCCGTTACATGTTTGAGTTATGATCAAAAACTCGTTCTTTTCATGTTTTGTTGCCGTTTTAAAGAGTTATTGCCCACTGTTTTGGGATTCCATTGTAATTCCATGTCTGTAAGACCCGATACATGTTTAAGAGATACCATAAAAAACTCGTAATTTTCGTGATTTATGGCTGTTTTCGTGAACTATTGCGCACTCTTTTGGGGTCTAGGAAGATTTGCACCGACCTAAGACCCGATACATGTTTGAGAGTTATGATCAAAAACTCACCGTTTACATTTTGTAGGGCCGTTTTCATGAGTTGTTGCCTACAGTTTAGGGGTTCTAGGGTTATTTGCATTGCCCGTAAGACCTGATACATGTTTGAGAGATATGACCAAAAACTCGTCGTTTTCACGTTTTATGGTTGTTTTCATGACCTATTAACCATAGTTTTTGGTTTCCAGGGCAATTACCATTGGTCGTAAGACCCGATATATTTTTAAGAGATACCACAAAAAACTCATCATTTTCGTGTTTTATGGCCGTTTCCATGAGCTATTGCCCACTGTTTTGGGGTTCCAGGGCGATTTACACCAAACTAACACCCGATATATGATCGAGAGTTATCACCAAAAAACTCGTCGTTTTCGTGTTTATGGCTGTTTTAAAGAGTTATTGCCCACATTTTGGGGGTTCCAGGACGATTTCCATTGCCCGTAAGAACCAATACATGTTTACAAGATACCACAAAAAGTGGTCTTTTTCGTGTTTTATGGCTGTTTTCATGAGCTACTACGCACTGATTTGGGGTTCCAGAGCGATTAACACCGACCTAAGACCCGATACATGTTTCAGAGTTATGATAAACAACTCATCGTTTACATGTTTTATGGCCGTTTCATGAGTTGTTCCCCACAGTTCTAGGGTTCGAGGGCGATTTGCATGGCCCGTAAGACCCGATACATGTTTGAGAGATATGACCAAAAACTCGTCGTTTTCATGTCTTATGTCCATTTTCATGAGTTGTTGCCCACAATTCTGGGGTTCCAGGGAAATTTCCATTGCCCGTAAGACCCGATACATGTTTAAGAGATACCACAAAAAACTCGTCATTTTCTTCTTTTATGGCCGTTTCCATGAGCTATTGCCCACTCTTTTGTGGTTCTATGGTGATTTAAACGAAACTAAGAATAGATGCATGTTTCAGAGTTATGACCAAAAACTCGTTGTTTACGTGTTTTATTGATGTTGTCATTAGTTATTGCCCACAATTTTGGGGTTCTAAGGCGATTTCCATGGCCAGTAAGACCCGACACATGTTTAAGAGATGCCACATAAAAATCGTCATTTTCGCGTTTTATGGCCATTTTCATGTGCTATTGCTCATTGTTTGGGGTTCTAGGGCGATTTACACGAAACTAACACCCAATCCATGTTTGAGTGTTATGACCAAAAACTCGTCGTTTTCACGTTTTATGGCCGTGCCCATGACCTATTACCCATAGTTTTTGGGTTCCAGGGCGATTTCCAAGGAGATACCATAAAAACTCGACATTTTCGTGTTTTATGGTCGTTTCCACAATCTATTACCCACTGTTTTGGGTTTCTAGGGCGATTTGCACCAAACTAAGACCCGTTACATGTTTGAGTTATGATCAAAAACTCGTTCTTTTCATGTTTTGTTGCCGTTTTAAAGAGTTATTGCCCACTATTTTGGGATTCCATTCCGAATTCCGTTGCCCGTAAGACCCGATACATGTTTAAGAGATACCATAAAAAACTCGTCATTTTCGTGATTTATGGCTGTTTTCATGAACTATTGCGCACTGTTTTGGGGTCTAGGAAGATTTGCACCGACCTAAGACCCGATACATGTTTGAGAGTTATGATAAAAAACTCACCGTTTACATTTTGTAGGGCCATTTTCATGAGTTGTTGCCTACAGTTTCGGGGTTCTAGGGTTATTTGCATTGCTCGTAAGACCTGATACATGTTTGAGAGATATGACCAAAAACTCGTCGTTTTCACGTTTTATGGTTGTTTTCATGACCTATTAACCATAGTTTATGGGTTCCAGGGCGATTACCATTGGTCGTAAGACCCGATATATGTTTAAGAGATACCACAAAAAACTCATCATTTTCGTGTTTTATGCCCGTTTCCATGAGCTATTGCCCACTGTTTTGGGGTTCCAGGGAGATTTACACCAAACTAACACCCGATATATGATCGAGAGTTATGACCAAAAAACTCGTTGTTTTTGTGTTTATAGCTGTTTTAAAGAGTTATTGCCCACATTTTGGGGGTTCCAGGACGATTTCCATTGCCCGTAAGAACCATACATGTTTACAAGATACCACAAAAAGTGGTGTTTTTCGTGTTTTATGGCTGTTTTCATGAGCTATTGCGCACTGATTTGGGGTTCCAGAGCGATTAACACCGACCTAAGACCCGATACATGTTTCAGAGTTATGATAAACAACTCATCGTTTACATGTTTTATGTCCGTTTCATGAGTTGTTCCCCACAGTTCTAGGGTTTGAGGGCGATTTGCATGGCCCGTAAGACCCGATACATGTTTGAGAGATATGACCAAAAACTCGTCGTTTTCATGTCTTATGTCCATTTTCATGAGTTGTTGCCCACAATTCTGGTGTTCCAGGGAAATTTCAATTGCCCGTAAGACCCGATACATGTTTAAGAGATACCACAAAAAACTCGTCATTTTCTTCTTTTATGGCCGTTTCCATGAGCTATTGCCCACTCTTTTGTGGTTCTATGGTGATTTAAACGAAACTAAGAATCGATACATGTTTCAGAGTTATGACCAAAAACTCGTTGTTTACGTGTTTTATTGATGTTGTCATTAGTTATTGCCCACAATTTTGGGGTTCTAAGGCGATTTCCATGGCCAGTAAGACCCGACACATGTTTAAGAGATACCACATAAAAATCGTCATTTTCGCGTTTTATGGCCATTTTCATGTGCTATTGCTCATTGTTTGGGGTTCTAGGGCGATTTACATGAAACTAACACCCAATCCATGTTTGAGAGTTATGACCAAAAACTCGTCGTTTTCACATTTTATGGCCGTGCCCATGACCTATTACCCATAGTTTTTAGGTTCCAGGGCGATTTCCATTGCTCGTAAGACTTGATATATGTTGAAGAGATACCATAAAAAGCTCATCATTTTCATGTTTTATGGTCGTTTCCAAGATCTATTTCCCACTGTTTTGGGGTTCTAGGGCGATCTGCACCAAACTAAGACCCGTTACATGTTTGAGTTATGATCAAAAACTCGTTCTTTTCATGTTTTGTTGCCGTTTTAAAGAGTTATTGCCCACTGTTTTGGGATTCCATTGCGAATTCCGTTGCCCGTAAGACCCGATACATGTTTAAGAGATACCATAAAAAACTCGCAATTTTCGTGATTTATGGCTGTTTTCGTGAACTATTGTGCACTGTTTTGGGGTCTAGGAAGATTTGCACCGACCTAAGACCCGATACATGTTTGAGAGTTATGATCAAAAACTCACGATTTACATTTTTAGGGCCGTTTTCATGAGTTGTTGCCTACAGTTTCGGGGTTCTAGGGTTATTTGCATTGCCCGTAAGACCTGATACATGTTTGAGAGATATGACCAAAATCTCGTCGTTTTCACGTTTTATGGTTGTTTTCATGACCTATTAACCATAGTTTATGGGTTCCAGGGCGATTACCATTGGTCGTAAGACCCGATATATGTTTAAGAGATACCACAAAAAACTCATCATTTTCGTGTTTTATGCCCGTTTCCATGAGCTATTGCCCACTGTTTTGGGGTTCCAGGGAGATTTACACCAAACTAACACCCGATATATGATCGAGAGTTATGACCAAAAAACTCGTTGTTTTCATGTTTATAGCTGTTTTAAAGAGTTATTGCCCACATTTTGGGGGTTCCAGGACGATTTCCATTGCCCGTAAGAACCAATACATGTTTACAAGATACCACAAAAAGTGGTCTTTTTCGTGTTTTATGGCTGTTTTCATGAGCTATTGCGCACTGATTTGGGGTTCCAGAGCGATTAACACCGACCTAAGACCCGATACATGTTTCAGAGTTATGATAAACAACTCATCGTTTACATGTTTTATGGCTGTTTCATGAGTTGTTCCCCACAGTTCTAGGGTTTGAGGGCGATTTGCATGGCCCGTAAGACCCGATACATGTTTGAGAGATATGACCAAAAACTCGTCGTTTTCATGTCTTATGTCCATTTTCATGAGTTGTTGCCCACAATTCTGGGGTTCTGGAAATTTCCATTGCCTGTAAGACCCGATACATGTTTAAGAGATACCACAAAAAACTCGTCATTTTCTTCTTTTATGGCCGTTTCCATGAGCTATTGCGCACTCTTTTGTGGTTCTATGGTGATTTACACGAAACAAAGAATCGATACATGTTTCAGAGTTATGACCAAAAACTCGTTGTTTACGTGTTTTATTGATGTTGTCATTAGTTATTGCCCACAATTTTGGGGTTCTAGGGCGATTTCCATGGCCAGTAAGACCCGACACATGTTTAAGAGATACCACATAAAAATCGTCATTTTCGCGTTTTATGGCCATTTTCATGTGCTATTGCTCATTGTTTGGGGTTCTAGGGCGATTTACACGAAACTAACACCCAATCCATGTTTGAGAGTTATGACCAAAAACTCGTCGTTTTCACGTTTTATGGCCGTGCCCATGACCTATTACCCATAGTTTTTGGGTTCCAGGGCGATTTCCAGGGAGATACCATAAAAACTCGACATTTTCGTGTTTTATGGTCGTTTCCACGATCTATTGCCCACTGTTTTGGGTTTCTAGGGCGATTTGCACCAAACTAAGACCCGTTACATGTTTGAGTTATGATCAAAAACTCGTTCTTTTCATGTTTTGTTGCCGTTTTAAAGAGTTATTGCCCACTGTTTTGGGATTCCATTCCGAATTCCGTTGCCCGTAAGACCCGATACATGTTTAAGAGATACCATAAAAAACTCGTCATTTTCGTGATTTATGGCTGTTTTCATGAACTATTGCGCACTATTTTGGGGTCTAGGAAGATTTGCACCGACCTAAGACCCGATACATGTTTGAGAGTTATGATAAAAAACTCACCGTTTACATTTTGTAGGGCCGTTTTCATGAGTTGTTGCCTATAGTTTCGGGGTTCTAGGGTTATTTGCATTGCCCGTAAGACCTGATACATGTTTGAGAGATATGACCAAAAACTCGTCGTTTTCAGGTTTTATGGTTGTTTTCATGACCTATTAACCATAGTTTATGGGTTCCAGGGCGATTACCATTGGTCGTAAGACCCGATATATGTTTAAGAGATACCACAAAAAACTCATCATTTTCGTGTTTTATGCCCGTTTCCATGAGCTATTGCCCACTGTTTTGGGGTTCCAGGGAGATTTACACCAAACTAACACCCGATATATGATCGAGAGTTATGACCAAAAAACTCGTTGTTTTCGTGTTTATAGCTGTTTTAAAGAGTTATTGCCCACATTTTGGGGGTTCCAGGACGATTTCCATTGCCCGTAAGAACCAATACATGTTTACAAGATACCACAAAAAGTGGTATTTTTCGTGTTTTATGGCTGTTTTCATGAGCTATTGCGCACTGATTTGGGGTTCCAGAGCGATTAACACCGACCTAAGACCCGATACATGTTTCAGAGTTATGATAAACAACTCATCGTTTACATGTTTTATGGCCGTTTCATGAGTTGTTCCCCACAGTTCTAGGGTTTGAGGGCGATTTGCATGGCCCGTAAGACCCGATACATGTTTGAGAGATATGACCAAAAACTCGCTGCTTTTCATGTCTTATGTCCATTTTCATGAGTTGTTGCCCACAATCGGGGTTCTGTGGAAATTTCCATTGCCTGTAAGACCCGATACATGTTTAAGAGATACCACAAAACTCGCTATTTTCTTCTTTTTATGGCCGCTTTCCATGAGCTATTGCGCACTGTTTTGTGGTTCTATGGTGATTTACACGAAACAAAGAATCATTACATGTTTCAGAGTTATGACCAAAACTCGTTGTTTACGTGTTTTATTGATGTTGTCATTAGTTGCCCACAATTTTGGGGTTCTAGGGCGATTTCCATGGCCAGTAAGACCCGACACATGTTTAAGAGATACCACATAAAAATCGTCATTTTCGCGTTTTATGGCCATTTTCATGTGCTATTGCTCATTGTTTGTTGTTCTAGGGCGATTTACACGAAACTAACACCCAATCCATGTTTGAGTGTTATGACCAAAACTCGCTGCTTTCACGCTTTTATGGCCGTGCCCATGACCTATTACCCATAGTTTTAGGGTTCCGTATGATTTCGTGGAGATACCATAAAAACTCGACATTTTCGTGTTTTATGGTCGTTTCCACGATCTATTGCCCACAGTTTTGGGTTTGTAGGGCGATTTGCACCAAACTAAGACCCGTTACATGTTTGAGTTATGATCAAAAACTCGTTCTTTTCATGTTTTGTTGCCGTTTTAAAGAGTTATTGCACCTGCTTTTGGGATTCCATTCAATTCCGTTGCCTGTAAGACCCGATACATGTTTAAGAGATACCATAAAAACTCGTCATTTTCGTGATTTATGGCTGTTTTCATGAACTATTGCATCGCTTTTGGGGTCTAGGAAGATTTGCACCGACCTAAGACCCGATACATGTTTGAGAGTTATGATAAAAAACTCACCGTTTACATTTTGTAGGGCCGTTTTCATGAGTTGTTGCCTACAGTTTCGGGGTTCTAGGGTTATTTGCATTGCCCGTAAGACCTGATACATGTTTGAGAGATATGACCAAAAACTCGTCGTTTTCAGGTTTTATGGTTGTTTTCATGACCTATTAACCATAGTTTTTGGGTTCCAGGGCGATTACCATTGGTCGTAAGACCCGATATATGTTTAAGAGATACCACAAAAAAACTCATCATTTTCGTGTTTTATGGCCGTTTCCATGAGCTATTGCCCACTGTTTTGGGGTTCCAGGGAGATTTACACCAAACTAACACCCGATATATGATCGAGAGTTATGACCAAAAAACTCGTTGTTTTCGTGTTTATGGCTGTTTTAAAGAGTTATTGCCCACATTTTGGGGGTTCCAGGACGATTTCCATTGCCCGTAAGAACCAATACATGTTTACAAGATACCACAAAAAGTGGTCTTTTTCGTGTTTTATGGCTGTTTTCATGAGCTATTGCGCACTGATTTGGGGTTCCAGAGCGATTAACACCGACCTAAGACCCGATACATGTTTCAGAGTTATGATAAACAACTCATCGTTTACATGTTTTATGGCCGTTTCATGAGTTGTTCCCCACAGTTCTAGGGTTTGACGGCGATTTGCATGGCCCGTAAGACCCGATACATGTTTGAGAGATATGACCAAAAACTCGTCGTTTTCATGTCTTATGTCCATTTTCATGAGTTGTTGCCCACAATTCTGGGGTTCCAGGGAAATTTCCATTGCCCGTAAGACCCGATACATGTTTAAGAGATACCACAAAAAACTCGTCATTTTCTTCTTTTATGGCCGTTTCCATGAGCTATTGCGCACTCTTTTGTGGTTCTATGGTGATTTACACGAAACAAAGAATCATTACATGTTTCAGAGTTATGACCAAAAACTCGTTGTTTACGTGTTTTATTGATGTTGTCATTAGTTATTGCCCACAATTTTGGGGTTCTAGGGCGATTTCCATGGCCAGTAAGACCAGACACATGTTTAAGAGATACCACATAAAAATCGTCATTTTCGCGTTTTATGGCCATTTTCATGTGCTATTGCTCATTGTTTGGGGTTCTAGGGCGATTTACACGAAACTAACACCCAATCCATGTTTGAGTGTTATGACCAAAAACTCGTCGTTTTCACGTTTTATGGCCGTGCCCATGACCTATTACCCATAGTTTTAGGGTTCCGTATATTTGGAGATACCATAAAAACTCGACATTTTCGTGTTTTATGGTCGTTTCCACGATCTATTGCCCACAGTTTTGGGTTTGTAGGGCGATTTGCACCAAACTAAGACCCGTTACATGTTTGAGTTATGATCAAAAACTCGTTCTTTTCATGTTTTGTTGCCGTTTTAAAGAGTTATTGCCCACTGTTTTGGGATTCCATTCCGAATTCCGTTGCCCGTAAGACCCGATACATGTTTAAGAGATACCATAAAAAACTCGTCATTTTCGTGATTTATGGCTGTTTTCATGAACTATTGCGCACTGTTTTGGGGTCTAGGAAGATTTGCACCGACCTAAGACCCGATACATGTTTGAGAGTTATGATAAAAAACTCACCGTTTACATTTTGTAGGGCCGTTTTCATGAGTTGTTGCCTACAGTTTCGGGGTTCTAGGGTTATTTGCATTGCTCGTAAGACCTGATACATGTTTGAGAGATATGACCAAAAACTCGTCGTTTTCAGGTTTTATGGTTGTTTTCATGACCTATTAACCATAGTTTTTGGGTTCCAGGGCGATTACCATTGGTCGTAAGACCCGATATATGTTTAAGAGATACCACAAAAAAACTCATCATTTTCGTGTTTTATGGCCGTTTCCATGAGCTATTGCCCACTGTTTTGGGGTTCCAGGGAGATTTACACCAAACTAACACCCGATATATGATCGAGAGTTATGACCAAAAAACTCGTTGTTTTCGTGTTTATGGCTGTTTTAAAGAGTTATTGCCCACATTTTGGGGTTCCAGGCGATTTCCATTGCCGTAAGAACCAATACATGTTTACAAGATACCACAAAAGTGGTCTTTTTCGTTTTATGGCTGTTTTCATGAGCTATTAAGACCGATTTGGGGTTCCAGAGCGATTAACACCGACCTAAGACCCGATACATGTTTCAGAGTTATGATAAACAACTCATCGTTTACATGTTTTATGGCCGCTTTCATGAGTTGTTCCCCAGTTCTAGGGTTTGACGGCGATTTGCATGGCCCGTAAGACCCGATACATGTTTGAGAGATATGACCAAAACTCGCTGCTTTTCATGTCTTATGTCCATTTTCATGAGTTGTTGCCCACAATTCTGGGGTTCCAGGGAAATTTCCATTGCCCGTAAGACACGATACATGTTTAAGAGATACCACAAAAAACTCGTCATTTTCTTCTTTTATGGCCGTTTCCATGAGCTATTGCGCACTCTTTTGTGGTTCTATGGTGATTTACACGAAACAAAGAATCGATACATGTTTCAGAGTTATGACCAAAAACTCGTTGTTTACGTGTTTTATTGATGTTGTCATTAGTTATTGCCCACAATTTTGGGGTTCTAGGGCGATTTCCATGGCCAGTAAGACCAGACACATGTTTAAGAGATACCACATAAAAATCGTCATTTTCGCGTTTTATGGCCATTTTCATGTGCTATTGCTCATTGTTTGGGGTTCTAGGGCGATTTACACGAAACTAACACCCAATCCATGTTTGAGTGTTATGACCAAAAACTCGTCGTTTTCACGTTTTATGGCCGTGCCCATGACCTATTACCCATAGTTTTAGGGTTCCAGGGCGATTTCCAGGGAGATACCATAAAAACTCGACATTTTCGTGTTTTATGGTCGTTTCCACGATCTATTGCCCACAGTTTTGGGTTTGTAGGGCGATTTGCACCAAACTAAGACCCGTTACATGTTTGAGTTATGATCAAAAACTCGTTCTTTTCATGTTTTGTTGCTGTTTTAAAGAGTTATTGCCCACTGTTTTGGGATTCCATTCCGAATTCCGTTGCCCGTAAGACCCTATACATGTTTAAGAGATACCATAAAAAACTCGTCATTTTCGTGATTTATGGCTATTTTCATGAACTATTGCGCACTGTTTTGGGGTCTAGGAAGATTTGCACCGACCTAAGACCCGATACATGTTTGAGAGTTATGATAAAAAACTCACCGTTTACATTTTGTAGGTCCGTTTTCATGAGTTGTTGCCTACAGTTTCGGGGTTCTAGGGTTATTTGCATTGCTCGTAAGACCTGATACATGTTTGAGAGATATGACCAAAAACTCGTCGTTTTCAGGTTTTATGGTTGTTTTCATGACCTATTAACCATAGTTTATGGGTTCCAGGGCGATTACCATTGGTCGTAAGACCCGATATATGTTTAAGAGATACCACAAAAAAACTCATCATTTTCGTGTTTTATGCCCGTTTCCATGAGCTATTGCCCACTGTTTTGGGGTTCCAGGGAGATTTACACCAAACTAACACCCGATATATGATCGAGAGTTATGACCAAAAAACTCGTTGTTTTCGTGTTTATGGCTGTTTTAAAGAGTTATTGCCCACATTTTGGGGGTTCCAGGACGATTTCCATTGCCCGTAAGAACCAATACATGTTTACAAGATACCACAAAAAGTGGTCTTTTTCGTGTTTTATGGCTGTTTTCATGAGCTATTGCGCACTGATTTGGGGTTCCAGAGCGATTAACACCGACCTAAGACCCGATACATGTTTTAGAGTTATGATAAACAACTCATCGTTTACATGTTTTATGGCCGTTTCATGAGTTGTTCCCCACAGTTCTAGGGTTTGACGGCGATTTGCATGGCCCGTAAGACCCGATACATGTTTGAGAGATATGACCAAAAACTCGTCGTTTTCATGTCTTATGTCCATTTTCATGAGTTGTTGCCCACAATTCTGGGGTTCCAGGGAAATTTCCATTGCCCGTAAGACACGATACATGTTTAAGAGATACCACAAAAAACTCGTCATTTTCTTCTTTTATGGCCGTTTCCATGAGCTATTGCGCACTCTTTTGTGGTTCTATGGTGATTTACACGAAACAAAGAATCGATACATGTTTCAGAGTTATGACCAAAAACTCGTTGTTTATGTGTTTTATTGATGTTGTCATTAGTTATTGCCCACAATTTTGGGGTTCTAGGGCGATTTCCATGGCCAGTAAGACCCGACACATGTTTAAGAGATACCACATAAAAATCATCATTTTCGCGTTTTATGGCCATTTTCATGTGCTATTGCTCATTGTTTGGGGTTCTAGGGTGATTTACACGAAACTAACACCCAATCCATGTTTGAGAGTTATGACCAAAAACTCGTCGTTTTCACGTTTTATGGCCGTGCCCATGACCTATTACCCATAGTTTTTAGGTTCCAGGGCGATTTCCAGGGAGATACCATAAAAACTCGACATTTTTGTGTTTTATGGTCGTTTCCACGATCTATTGCCCACTGTTTTGGGTTTCTAGGGCGATTTGCACCAAACTAAGACCCGTTACATGTCTGAGTTATGATCAAAAACTCGTTCTTTTCATGTTTTGTTGCCATTTTAAAGAGTTATTGCCCACTGTTTTGGGATTCCATTCCGAATTCCGTTGCCCGTAAGACCCGATACATGTTTAAGAGATACCATAAAAAACTCGTCATTTTCGTGATTTATGGCTGTTTTCATGAACTATTGCGCACTGTTTTGGGGTCTAGGAAGATTTGCACCGACCTAAGACCCGATACATGTTTGAGAGTTATGATAAAAAACTCACCGTTTACATTTTGTAGGGCCGTTTTCATGAGTTGTTGCCTACAGTTTCGGGGTTCTAGGGTTATTTGCATTGCTCGTAAGACCTGATACATGTTTGAGAGATATGACCAAAAACTCGTCGTTTTCAGGTTTTATGGTTGTTTTCATGACCTATTAACCATAGTTTATGGGTTCCAGGGCGATTACCATTGGTCGTAAGACCCGATATATGTTTAAGAGATACCACAAAAAACTCATCATTTTCGTGTTTTATGCCCGTTTCCATGAGCTATTGCCCACTGTTTTGGGGTTCCAGGGAGATTTACACCAAACTAACACCCGATATATGATCGAGAGTTATGACCAAAAAACTCGTTGTTTTCGTGTTTATAGCTGTTTTAAAGAGTTATTGCCCACATTTTGGGGGTTCCAGGACGATTTCCATTGCCCGTAAGAACCAATACATGTTTACAAGATACCACAAAAAGTGGTCTTTTTCGTGTTTTATGGCTGTTTTCATGAGCTATTGCGCACTGATTTGGGGTTCCAGAGCGATTAACACCGACCTAAGACCTGATACATGTTTCAGAGTTATGATAAACAACTCATCGTTTACATGTTTTATGGCCGTTTCATGAGTTGTTCCCCACAGTTCTAGGGTTCGAGGGCGATTTGCATGGCCCGTAAGACCCGATACATGTTTGAGAGATATGACCAAAAACTCGTCGTTTTCATGTCTTATGTCCATTTTCATGAGTTGTTGCCCACAATTCTGGGGTTCCAGGGAAATTTCCATTGCCCGTAAGACCCGATACATGTTTAAGAGATACCACAAAAAACTCGTCATTTTCTTCTTTTATGGCCGTTTCCATGAGCTATTGCCCACTCTTTTGTGGTTCTATGGTGATTTAAACAAAACTAAGAATCGATACATGTTTCAGAGTTATGACCAAAAACTCGTTGTTTACGTGTTTTATTGATGTTGTCATTAGTTATTGCCCACAATTTTGGGGTTCTAGGGCGATTTCCATGGCCAGTAAGACCCGACACATGTTTAAGAGATACCACATAAAAATCTTCATTTTCGCGTTTTATGGCCATTTTCATGTGCTATTGCTCATTGTTTGGGGTTCTAGGGCGATTTACATGAAACTAACACCCAATCCATGTTTGAGAGTCATGACCAAAAACTCGTCGTTTTCACATTTTATGGCCGTGCCCATGACCTATTACCCATAGTTTTTAGGTTCCAGGGCGATTTCCATTGCTCGTAAGACTTGATATATGTTGAAGAGATACCATAAAAAGCTCATCATTTTCGTGTTTTATGGTCGTTTCCAAGATCTATCGCCTAACGTTTTTGGGGTTCTAGGGCGATCTGCACCAAACTAAGACCCGTTACATGTTTGAGTTATGATCAAAAACTCGTTCTTTTCATGTTTTGTTGCCGTTTTAAAGAGTTATTGCCCACTGTTTTGGGATTCCATTGCGAATTCCGTTTCCCATAAGACCCGATACATGTTTAAGAGATACCATAAAAAACTCGTAATTTTCGTGATTTATGGCTGTTTTCGTGAACTATTGCGCACTGTTTTGGGGTCTAGGAAGATTTGCACCGACCTAAGACCCGATACATGTTTGAGAGTTATGATCAAAAACTCACGATTTACATTTTTAGGGCCGTTTTCAAGACGTGTTCCCTACACTTTCGGGGTTCTAAGGTTAATTGCAATTCCCGTAAGACCTGATACATGTTTGAGAGATATGACCAAAATCTCGTCGTTTTCACGTTTTATGGTTGTTTTCATGACCTATTAACCATAGTTTTTGGGATCCAGGGTGATTACCATTGGTCGTAAGACCCGATATATGTTTAAGAGATACCACAAAAAACTCATCATTTTCGTGTTTTATAGCCGTTTCCATGAGCTATTGCCCACTGTTTTGGGGTTCCAGGGCGATTTACACCAAACTAACACCCGATATATGATCGAGAGTTATGACCAAAAACCTCGTTGTTTTTGTGTTTATGGCTGTTTTAAAGAGTTATTGCCCACCTTTTTGGGGTTCCAGGACGATCTCCATTGCCCGTAAGAACCAATACATGTTTACAAGATACCACAAAAAGTGGTCCTTTTTCATGTTTTATCGCTGTTTTCATGAGCTACTGCGCACTGATTTGGGGTTCCAGAGCGATTAACACCGACCTAAGACCCGATACATGTTTCAGATTTATGATAAAAACTCATCGCTTACATGTTTTATGGCTGTTTCATGAGTTGTTCCCCACAGTTCTAGGGTTCGAGGGCGATTTGCATGGCCCGTAAGACCCGATACATGTTTGAGAGATATGACCAAAAAACTCGTCGTTTTCATGTCTTATGTCCATTTTCATGAGTTGTTGCCTATAATTCTGGGGTTCCAGGGAAATTTCCATTGCCCGTAAGACCCGATACATGTTTAAGAGATACCACAAAAACTTGTCATTTTCTTCTTTTATGGCCATTTCCATGAGCTATTGCCCACTCTTTTGTGGTTCTATGGTGATTTACACGAAACTAAGAATCGATACATGTTTCAGAGTTATGACCAAAAACTCGTTGTTTACGTGTTTTATTGATGTTGTCATTAGTTATTGCCCACAATTTTGGGGTTCTAGGGCGATTTCCATGGCCAGTAAGACCCGACACATGTTTAAGAGATACCACATAAAAATCGTCATTTTTGCGTTTTATGGCCATTTTTATGTGCTATTGCTCATTGTTTGGGGTTCTAGGGCGATTTACACGAAACTAACACCCAATCCATGTTTGAGAGTTATGACCAAAAACTCTTCGTTTTCACGTTTTATGGTCGTGCCCATGACCTATTACCCATAGTTTTTGGGTTCCAGGGCGATTTCCAGGGAGATACCATAAAAAACTCGACATTTTCATGTTTTATGGTCGTTTCCAAGATCTATTGCCCACCGTTTTCGGGTTGTAGGGCGATTTGCACCAAACTAAGACACGTTACATGTTTGAGTTATGATCAAAAAAACGTTCTTTTCATGTTT
Source organism: Avena insularis (assembly GCA_023614405.1). Classification (NCBI taxonomy): domain Eukaryota; kingdom Viridiplantae; phylum Streptophyta; class Magnoliopsida; order Poales; family Poaceae; genus Avena; species Avena insularis. The sequence goes on from CM042691.1 coordinate 16,938,630, forward strand.
TGTTGCTGTTTTAAAGAGTTATTGCCCACTGTTTTGGGATTCCATTCCGAATTCCGTTGCCCGTAAGACCCGATACATGTTTAAGAGATACCATAAAAAACACATCATTTTCGTGATTTATGGTTGTGTTCATGAACTATTGCGCACTGTTTTGGGGTCTAGGAAGATTTGCACCGACCTAATACCCGATACATGTTTGAGAGTTATGATCAAAAACTCACCGTTTACATTTTGTAGGGCCGTTTTCATGAGTTGTTGCCTACAGTTTCGGGGTTCTAGGGTTATTTGTATTGCCCGTAAGACATGATACATGTTTGAGAGATATGACCAAAAACTCGTCGTTTTCACGTTTTATGGTTGTTTTCATGACCTATTAACCATAGTTTTTGGGTTCCAGGGCGATTACCATTGGTCGTAAGACCCGATATATGTTTAAGAGATACCACAAAAAACTCATCATTTTCGTGTTTTATGGCCGTTTCCATGAGCTATTGCCCACTGTTTTGGGGTTCCAGGGAGATTTACACCAAACTAACACCCGATATATGATCGAGAGTTATGACCAAAAAACTCGTCGTTTTCGTGTTTATGGCTGTTTTAAAGAGTTATTGCCCACATTTTGGGGGTTCCAGGACGATTTCCATTGCCCGTAAGAACCAATACATGTTTACAAGATACCACAAAAGTGGTCTTTTTCGCGTTTTATGGCTGTTTTCATGAGCTATTGCGCACTGATTTGGGGTTCCAGAGCGATTAACACCGACCTAAGACCCGATACATGTTACAGAGTTATGATAAAAAACTCATCGTTTACATGTTTTATGGCCGTTTCATGAGTTGTTCCCCACAGTTCTAGGGTTCGAGGGCGATTTGCATGGCCCGTAAGACCCGATACATGTTTGAGAGATATGACCAAAAACTCGTTGTTTTCATGTCTTATGTCCATTTTCATGAGTTGGTGCCCACAATTCTGGGGTTCCATGGAAATTTCCATTGCCCGTAAGACCCGATACATGTTTAAGAGATACCACAAAAAACTCGTCATTTTCTTCTTTTATGGCCGTTTCCATGAGCTATTGCCCACTCTTTTGTGGTTCTATGGTGATTTACACGAAACTAAGAATCGATACATGTTTTAGAGTTATGACCAAAAACTCGTTGTTTACGTGTTTTATTGATGTTTTCATTAGTTATTGCCCACATTTTTGGGGTTCTAAGGCGATTTCCATGGCCAGTAAGACCCGATACATGTTTAAGAGATACCACATAAAAATCGTCATTTTCGCATTTTATGGCCATTTTCATGTGCTATTGCTCATTGTTTGGGGTTCTAGGGCGATTTAGACGAATCTAACACCCAATCCATGTTTGAGAGTTATGACCAAAAACTCGTCGTTTTCACGTTTTATGGCCGTGCCCATGACCTATTACCCATAGTTTTTAGGTTCCAGGGCGATTTCCATTGCTCGTAAGACTTGATATATGTTGAAGAGATACCATAAAAAACTCGTCATTTTCGTGTTTTATGGTCGTTTCCAAGATCTATTGCCCACTGTTTTGGGATTCTAGGGCGATTTGCACCAAACTAAGACCCGTTACATGTTTGAGTTATGATCAAAAACTCGTTCTTTTCATGTTTTGTTGCCGTTTTAAAGAGTTATTGCCCACTGTTTTGGGATTCCATTGCGAATTCCGTTGCCCGTAAGACCCGATACATGTTTAAGAGATACCATAAAAACTCGTCCTTTTCGTGATTTATGCCTGTTTTCGTGAACTATTGCGCACTGTTTTGGGGTCTAGGAAGATTTCCACCGACCTAAGACCCGATACATGTTTGAGAGTTATGATCAAAAACTCACCGTTTACATTTTGTAGGGCCGTTTTCATGAGTTGTTGCCTACAGTTTCGGGGTTCTAGGGTTATTTGCATTGCCCGTAAGACCTGATACATGTTTGCGAGATATGACCAAAAACTCGTCGTTTTCACGTATTATGGTTGTTTTCATGACCTATTAACCTTAGTTTTTGGGTTCCAGGGCGATTACCATTGGTCGTAAGACCCGATATATGTTTAAGAGATACCACAAAAAACTCATCATTTTCGTGTTTTATAGTCGTTTCCATGAGCTATTGCCCACTGTTTTGGGGTTCCAGGGAGATTTACACCAAATTAACACCCGATATATGATCGAGAGTTATGACCAAAAAAACTCATTGTTTTTTTTTTATGGCTGTTTTAAAGAGTTATTGCCCACATTTTTGGGGTTCCAGGACGATTTCCATTGCCCGTAAGAACCAATACATGTTTACAAGATACCACAAAAGTGGTATTTTTCGCGTTTTATGGCTGTTTTCATGAGCTATTGCGCACTGATTTGGGGTTCCAGAGCGATTAACACCGACCTAAGACCCGATACATGTTACAGAGTTATGATAAAAAACTCATCGTTTACATGTTTTATGGCCGTTTCATGAGTTGTTCCCCACAGTTATAGGGTTCGAGGGCGATTTGCATGGCCCGTAAGACCCGATACATGTTTGAGAGATATGACCAAAAACTCGTCGTTTTCATGTCTTATGTCCATTTTCATGAGTTGGTGCCCACAATTCTGGGGTTCCAGGGAAATTTCCATTGCCCGTAAGACCCGATACATGTTTAAGAGATACCACAAAAAACTCGTCATTTTCTTCTTTTATGGCCGTTTCCATGAGCTATTGCCTACTCTTTTGTGGTTCTATGGTTATTTACACGAAACTAAGAATCGATACATGTTTTAGAGTTATGACCAAAAACTCGTTATTTACGTGTTTTATTGATGTTGTCATTAGTTATTGCCCACAATTTTGGGGTTCTAAGGCGATTTCCATGGCCAGTAAGACCCGACACATGTTTAAGAGATACCACACAAAAATCGTCATTTTCACGTTTTATGGCCATTTTCATGTGCTATTGCTCATTGTTTGGGGTTCTAGGGCGATTTACACGAATCTAACACCCAATCCATGTTTGAGAGTTATGACCAAAAACTCGTCGATTTCACGTTTTATGGCCGTGCCCATGAACAATTATCCATAGTTTTTGGGTTCCAGGGCGATTTCCATTGCTCGTAAGACCTGATATATGTTGAAGAGATACCATAAACAACTCGTCATTTTCGTGTTTTATGGTCGTTTCCAAGATCTATTGCCCACTGTTTTGGGGTTCTAGGGCGATTTGCACCAAACTAAGACCCCTTACATGTTTGAGTTATGATCAAAAACTCGTCCTTTTCATATTTTGTTGTCGTTTTAAAGTGTTATTACCCACAGTTTTGGGATTCCATTGCGAATTCCGTTGCCCGTAAGACCCGATACATGTTTAAGAGATACCATAAAAAGCTCGTAATTTTCGTGATTTGTGGTTGTTTTCATGAACTATTGCGCACTGTTTTGGGGGTCTAGGAAGATTTGCACCGACCTAAGACCCGATACATGTTTGAGAGTTATGATCAAAAACTCATCGTTTACATTTTTAGGGCCGTTTTCATGAGTTGTTGCCTACAGTTTCGGGGTTCTAGGGTTATTTGCATTGCCCGTAAGACCTGATACATGTTTGAGAGATATGACCAAAAAGTCGTCATTTTCATGTTTTAGGGTTGTTTTCATGACCTATTAACCATAGTTTTTGGGTTCCACGGCAATTACCGTTGGTCGTAAGACCCGATATATGTTGTAGAGATACCACAAAAAACTCATCATTTGCGTGTTTTATGGCCGTTTCCATGAGCTATTGCCCACTGTTTTGGGGTTCCAGTGCGATTTACACCAAACTAACACCCGATATATGATCGAGAGTTATGACCAAAAAACTCGTCGTTTTCGTGTTTATGGCTGTTTTAAAGAGTTATTGCCCACATTTTTGGGGTTCCAGGACGATTTCCATTACCCGTAAGACCAAATACATGTTTATAGGATACCACAAAAAGTGGTCTTTTTCGCGTTTTATGGCCGTTTTCATGAGTTATTGCGCACTGTTTTGGGGTTCCAGAGCGATTTACACCGACCTAAGACCTGATACATGTTTCAGAGTTATGATAAAAAAACTCATCCTTTACACGTTTTATGGACGTTTCATGAGTTGTTGCCCACAGTTCTGCGGTTCGAGGGCCATTTGCATGGCCCATAAGACCCGATACATGTTTGAGAGATATGACCAAAAAACTCGTCGTTTTCACGTCTTATGTCCATTTTCATGAGTTGTTGCCCACAATTCTGGGGTTCCAGGGAAATTTCCATTGCCCGTAAGACACGATACATGTTTAAGAGATACCACAAAAAACTCGTCATTATCTTCTTTTATGGACGTTTCCATGAGCTATTGCCCACTCTTTTGGGGTTCTATGGCGATTTACACGAAACTAAGACCCGATACATGTTTCAGAGTTATGACCAAAAACTCGTTGTTTACGTGTTTTATTGATGTTTTCATTAGTTATTGCCCACAATTTTGGGGTTCTAGGGCGATTTCCATGGCCAGTAAGAGCCGACACATGTTTAAGAGATACCACATAAAAATCGTGATTTTCGCGTTTTATGGCCATTTTCATGTGATATTGCTCACTGTTTGGGGTTCTAGGGCGATTTACACCAAACTAACACCCGATACATGTTTGAGAGATATGACCAAAAACTAGTCGTTTTCACGCTTTATGGCCGTGCTCATGACCTATTACCCATAGTTTTGGGTTCCAGGGAAATTTCCATTGCCTTTAAGACCCGATCCATGTTTAAGAGATACCACAAAAAACTCGTCATTTTCTTCTTTTATGTCCGTTTCCATGAGCTATTACCCACTATTTTGGAGTTCTAGGGCGATTTACACAAAACATAGACCCGATACATGTTTGAGTTATGATCAAAAACTCGTTCTTTTCATGTTTTATGGCCGTTTTAAAGAGTTATTGCCCACTGTTTTGGGATTCCATTGCGATTTCCTTTGCCCGTAAGATCCGATAGATTAAGAGATACCATAAAAAACTCGTCATTTTCGTGATTTATGGCTGTTTTCATGAACTATTGCGCACTGTTTTGGGGTTCTAGGAAGATTTGGACCGACCTACGACCCGATACATGTTTTAGAGTTATGATCAAAAATTCTCAGTTTACATTTTTTAGGGCCATTTTCCGGAGTTGTTGCCTACAGTTTTGGGGTTCTACGGTTATTTGCATTGCCCGTAAGACCCGATAATGTGTGGGAGATATGACCAAAAACTCGTCGTTTTCACGTTTTAGGGTTGTTTTTATGACCTATTAACCATAGTTTTTGGGTTCCAGGGCGATTACCATTGCTCGTAAGACCCGATATATGTTTAAGTGATACCATAAAAAAATCGTCATTTTTGTGTTTTATGGCCGTTTTCATGAGCTATTGCGCACTGTTCGGGGTTTCAGGGCGATTTGCATCGACATAAGACCCGATACATGTTTGAGAGTTATTATCAAAACCTCATCATTTACATGTTTTATGGCCGTTTTAATGAGTTGTTGCCTACAGTTCTGGGGTTCCAGAGTGATTTGCGTGGCCCGTAAGACCTGATACATGTTTGAGAGATATGACCAAAAACTCGTTGTTTTCACGTTTTAGGGCCGTTTTCATGACCTATTACCCACAGTTTTTGGGTTCCAGGGCGACTTCCATTGCTTGTAAGACCCAATATATGTTTAAGAGATACCACAAAAAACTCATCATTTTCGTGTTTTATGCCCCTTTCCATGAGCTATTGCCCACTGTTTTGGGGTTCTAGGGCGATTTACACGAAACTAACACCCGATATATGATTGAGAGTTATGACCAAAAACTCGTCGATTTCGTGTTTTTGGCTGTTTTAAAGAGTTATTGCCCACATTTTTGGGGTTCTAGGACAATTTCCATTGCCTATAAGACCTAATATATGTTTATAAGATGCCACAAAAAGTGGTCTTTCGCGTTTTACGGCCGTTTTCATGGGCTATTGCGCACTGTTTTGGGGTTCCAAGGCGATTTACACTAACCTATGACCTGATACATGATTCAGAATTATGAGCAAAAACTCATCGCTTACATGTTTTATGGCCATTTCATGAGTTGTGCCAATAGTTCTGGGGTTCCAGGGCGATTTGCATGGCCCGTAAGACCCGATACATGTTTGAGAGATATGACCAAAAACTCATCATTTTCACGTCGTATGGCCGTTTTCATGAGTTGTTGCCCATAATTCTGGGGTTCCAGGGCAATTTCCATTGCCCGTAAGACACGATACATATTTAAGAGATACCACAAAAAACTCGTCATTTTTTTATTGCCATTTCCATGACCTATTGCCCACTCTTTTGGGGTTCTGGGACTAAGACCCGATACATGTTTGAGTTATGATCAAAAACTCGTTCTTTTCATGTTTTATGGCCGTTTTAAAGAGTTATTGCCAACTGTTTTGGGATTCCATTGCGATTTCCTTTGTCGGGTCAGACCCGATACATGTTTAAGTGATACCATAAAAAACTTATCATTTTCGTGATTTATGGTTGTTTACATGAACTATTGCGCACTATTTTGGGGTTCTAGGAAGATTTGCACTGACATAATACCCGATACATGTTTGAGAGTTATGATCAAAAAGTCACCGTTTACATTTTTTAGGGCCGTTTTCATGAGTTGTTGCCTACAGTTTTGGGGTTCTATGGTTATTTGCATTGCCCGTAAGACCTGATACATGTTTGAGAGACATGACCAAAAACTCCTCGTTTTCACGTTTTAGGGTTGTTTTTATGACCTATAACCATAGTTTTTGGGTTCCAGGGTGATTACCATTGCTCGTAAGACCCGATATATGTTTAAGATATACCACAAAAAAACTCGTCATTTTTGTGTTTTATGGCCGTTTTCATGAGCTATTGCGCACTCTTTTGGGTTCCTGGGCGATTTGCATCGACATATGACCCAATACATGTTTGAGAGTTATTATAAAAAACTCATCATTTACACATTTTATGGCCGTTTTCATGAGTTGTTGCCTACAGTTCTGGGGTTCCAGGGTGATTTGCGTGGCCCGTAAGACATGATACATGTTTAAGAGATATGACCTAAAACTCGTCGTTTTCACGTTTTAGGGCCGTTTTCATGACCTATTACCCATAGTTTTTGGGTTCCAGGGCGATTTCCATGTCTTGTAAGACCCAATATATGTTTAAGAGATACCACAAAAAACTCGTCATTTTCGTGTTTTATGGCCGTTTCCATGAGCTATTGCCCACTGTTTTTGTGTTCTAGGGCGATTTACACGAAACTAACACCCGATATATGATTGAGAGTTATGACCAAAAACTCGTCGATTTTGTGTTTATGGCTTTTTTAAAGAGTTATTGCCCACATTTTTGGGGTTCCAGGACAATTTCCATTGCCTGTAAGACCCAATATATGTTTATAAGATGCCACAAAAAGTGGTCTTTTTCGCGTTTTCATGGGCTATTGCGCACTGTTTTGGGGTTCCATGGCGATTTATACTGAACTAAGACCTGATACATGATTCAGAGTTATGATCAAAAACTCATCGCTTACACGTTTTATGGCCATTTCATGAGATGATGCCCACAGTTATGGGGTTCCAGGGCGATTTGCATGGCCCGTAAGACCCGATACATGTTTGAGACATATGACCAAAAACTCATCATTTTCACGTCTTATGGCTGTTTTCATGAGTTGTTGCCCACAATTCTGGGGTTCCAGGGAAATTTTCGTTGCCTGTAAGACAAGATACATGTTTAAGAGATACCACAAAAAACTCGTCATTTTTTATTGCCATTTCCATGACCTATTGCCCACTCTTTTGGGGTTCTGGGACTAAGACCCGATACATGTTTGAGTTATGATCAAAAACTCGTTCTTTTCATGTTTTATGGCCATTTTAAAGAGTTATTGCCCACTGTTTTGGGATTCCATTGCGATTTCCTTTGTCGGGTCAGACCCGATACATGTTTAAGTGATACCATAAACAACTCATCATTTTCGTGATTTATGGTTGTTTACATGAACTATTGCGCACTGTTTTGGGGTTCTAGGAAGATTTGCACTGACATAATACCCGATACATGTTTGAGAGTTATGATCAAAAACTCACCGTTTACATTTTTTAGGGCCGTTTTCATGAGTTGTTGCCTATAGTTTTGGGGTTCTAGGGTTATTTGCATTGCCCGTAAGACCTGATACATGTTTGAGAGACATGACCAAAAACTCCTCGTTTTCACGTTTTAGGGTTGTTTTTATGACCTATAACCATAGTTTTGGGTTCCAGGGTGATTACCATTGCTCGTAAGACCCGATATATGTTTAAGATATACCACAAAAAACTCGTCATTTTTGTGTTTTATGGCCGTTTTCATGAGCTATTGCGCACTCTTTTGGGTTCCTGGGCGATTTGCATCGACATATGACCCAATACATGTTTGAGAGTTATTATAAAAAACTCATCATTTACACATTTTATGGCCGTTTTCATGAGTTGTTGCCTACAGTTCTGGGGTTCCAGGGTGATTTGCGTGGCCCGTAAGACCTGATACATGTTTAAGAGATATGACCAAAAACTCGTCATTTTCACGTTTTAGGGCCGTTTTCATGACCTATTACCCATAGTTTTTGGGTTCCAGGGCGATTTCCATGTCTTGTAAGACCCAATATATGTTTAAGAGATACCACAAAAAACTCGTCATTTTCGTGTTTTATGGCCGTTTCCATGAGCTATTGCCCACTGTTTTGGGGTTCTAGGGCGATTTACACGAAAGTAACACCCGATATATGATTGAGAGTTATGACCAAAAACTCGTCGATTTTGTGTTTATGGCTGTTTTAAAGAGTTATTACCCACATTTTTGGGGTTCCAGGACAATTTCCATTGCCTGTAAGACCCAATATATGTTTATAAGATGCCACAAAAAGTGGTCTTTTTCGCGTTTTCATGGGCTATTGCGCACTGTTTTGGGGTTCCATGGCGATTTATACTGAACTAAGACCTGATACATGATTCAGAGTTATGATCAAAAACTCATCGCTTACACGTTTTATGGCCATTTCATGAGATGATGCCCACAGTTATGGGGTTCCAGGGCGATTTGCATGGCCCGTAAGACCCGATACATGTTTGAGACATATGACCAAAAACTCATCGTTTTCACGTCTTATGGCCGTTTTCATGAGTTGTTGCCCACAATTCTGGGGTTCCAGGGAAATTTCCGTTGCCTGTAAGACAAGATACATGTTTAAGAGATACTACAAAAAACTCGTCATTTTCTTTTTTTTATGGCCATTTCCATGAGCTATTGCCCACTCTTTTGGGGTTCTAGGTCGATTTACACCAAACTAAGAACTGGTACATGTTTGAGAGTTATGACCAAAAACTCGTCGTTTACGTGTTTTATTGACATTTTCACTAGTTATTGCCCACAATTTTGGGGTTCTAGGGCGATTTGCATGGCTAGTAAGACCCAACAAATGTTTAAGAGATACCACATAAAAATCGTCATTTTCGCATTTTATGGCCATTTTCATGTGCTATTGCGCATTGTTTCGGGTTCTAAGGCGATTTACACCAAACTAACACCCGATACATGTTTGCGATTTAGGACCAAAAACTCATCGTTTTCACGTTTGATGGCCGTTCTCATGACCTATTACCCACATTTTTTGGGTTCCAGGGTGATTTCCATTGCTCGTAGGACATGATATATGTTGAAGAGATACCACAAAAAAATCGTCATTTTAGTGTTTTATGGCCGTTTCCATGAGCTATTGCCCACTGTTTTCGGGTTATAGGGCAATTTGCACCAAACTAAGACCCGTTACATGTTTGAGTTATGATCAAAAACTCATTCTTTTCATGTTTTATTGCGAGTTCAAGAGTTATTGCCCAATGTTTTGGGATTCCATTGCGATTTCCATTGCCCGTAAGACCCGATACATGTTTGGGAGATATGACCAAAAACTCTTCGTTTCATGTTTTATGGCCGTTTTCATGACCTATTACCCATAGTTTTTGGGATCCAGGGCGATTTCCATTTCTTGTAACACCCGATATATGTTTAAGAGATACCCCGGAAAAACTCGTCATTTTTGTGTTTTTTAGCTGTTTTCATGAGCTATGCGCACTGTTTTGGGGTTCCACGACGATTTGAATCAACCTAAGACCCGATACATGTTTGAGAGTTATGATCAAAACCTCATCGTTTACACTTTTTATGGCCGTTTTCATGTGTTGTTGTCTACAATTTTGGGTTCTAGGTTTATTTGCATGGCCCGTAAGACCCGATACATGTTTGAGAGATATGACCAAAAACTCGTCATTTTCACGTTTTAGGGCCGTTTTCATGACCTATTAACCATAGTTTTGGGGTTCCAGGGCGGTTTCCATTGCTCGTAAGACCCGATATATGTTTAAGAGATAACACAAAAGACTCGTCATTTTCTTCTTTTATGGCCGTTTCCATGAGCTATTACCCACTCTTTTGGGGTTCTAGGGCTATTTACACCAAACTAAGACCCGATACATGTTTCAAAGTTATGACCAAAAACTCGTCGTTTTCTTCATTTTCGTGTTTTATGGTCGTTTCCATGAGCAATTGCCACTATTTTGGGGTTTTAGGGCGATTTACACCAACCTAACACCCGATAAATGATTGAGAGTTATGACCAAAAACTTATCGTTTTAAAGAGTTATTGCCCACATTTTTGGGGTTCCAGGACGATTTCTATTGCCAGTAAGACCCAATACATGATTATAAGATACCACAAAAATTGGTTTTTTGGCGTTTTATGGCCGTTTTCATGAGCTATTGCGCACTGTTTTGGGGTTCCAGAGCGATTTACACCGACCTAAGACCCGATACATGTTTCAGAGTTATGATAAAAAAACTCATCGTTTACATGTTTTATGGCCGTTTCATGAGTTGTTGCCCATAGTTCTGGGGTTCCAGGGCGATTTTCCTGGCTCGTAAGATCTGATACATGTTTGTGAGATATGACCAAAAACTCGTAGTTTTCATGTCGTATGGCTGTTTTCATGAGTTGTGGCCCACAATTCTAGTGTTGCTGGGCAATTTCCATTTCCCGAAAGACACGATACATGTTTAAGAGATACCACAAAAAACTCATCATTTTCTTTTTTATGGTCGTTATCATGAACTATTGACTCTTTTGGGGTTCTAGGGCGATTTACACCAAACTAATACCTGATACATGTTTGAGAGTTATGACCAAAAACTCGTCGTTTACGTATTTTATTGACGTTTTATTAGTTATTACCCATAATTTTGGGGTTCTAGGGCAATTTGCATGGCTCGTAAGACCCGATACATGTTTGAGAGATACGACCAAAAAATCTGATCGTTCCATGAGTTTATGGCCGTTTTCATGAGTTGTTGCCCACAATTCTGGGGTTCCAGGGCAATCTCCATTGCCCGTAAGACCCGATACAGGTTTAAGTGATACCACAAAAAACTCGTCATTTTCTTTTTTTATGGCCGTTTACATGAGATATTGCCCACTCTTTTGGGGTTCTAGGGCCATTTACACCAAACTAAGACCCGATACATGTTTGATAGTTATGACCAAAAACTCGTCGTTTACGTGTTTTATTGACATTTTCATTAGTTATTGCCCACAATTTTGGGGTTCTCGGGCGATTTCCATGGACAGTAAGACCTGACATATGTTTCAGAGATACCACATAAAAGTCGTCATTTTCGCGTTTTACGGCCATTTTCGTGTGCTATTGCGCATTGTTTGGGGTTCTAGGGAGATTTACACCAAACTAACACCCGATACATGTTTGAGAGTTATGACCAAAAACTCGTGGTTTTCACGTTGATGGCCGTTCTCATGACCTATTACCCTTAGTTTTTGGGTTCCAGGGCGATTTCCATTGCTCGTAAGTCCTGATATATGTTTAAGAGATACCACAAAAAACTCGTCATTTTTGTGTTTTATGGCCGTTTCCATGAGCTATTGCCCACTGTTTTGGGGTTCTAGGGCGATTTACACCAAACTAACACCCAATATATGATTGAGAGTTATGACCAAAAAATCGTCGTTTTCGTGTTTATGGCTGTTTTAAAGAGTTATTGCCCACATTTTTAGGGTTCCTGGACGATTTCCACTGCCTGTAAGACCAAATAAATGTTTATAAGATAGCACAAGAAAGTAATCTTTTTCACGTTATATGGCCGTTTTCATAAGCTATTGTGCACTATTTCGGGGTTCCTGGGCGATTTACACACACCTCAGACGCGATACATGTTTCAGAGTTATGATCAAAAAAATATCGTTTTCATGTTTTATGGCCGTTTCATGAGTTGTTGCCCACAGTTCTAGGGTTGCAGGCGATTTGCATGGCCCATAAGACCCGATACATGTTTGAGAGATACCACAAAAAACTCGTCATTTTATTGTTTTATGTCCGTTTCCATGAGCTATTGCCCACTCTTTTGGGGTTCTATGGCGATTTACACCAAACTAAGACCCGATTGAAGTTTGAGAGTTATGACCAAAAACTCATCGTTTACGTGTTTTATTGACGTTTTGATTACTTATTGCCCACAATTTTGGGGTTCTAGGGCGATTTCCATGGCCAATAAGACCCCACGCATGTTTAAGAGATACCACATAAAAATCATCATTTTTTGCGATTTATGGCCATTTTCGTGTTCTATTGCGCACTGTTTGAGGTTCTAGGGCGATTTACACCAAACTAACACTCGATACATGTTTGAGAGTTATGACCAAAAACTCTTCGTTTTCACATTTTATGGCCGTTCTCATGACCTATTACCCACAGTTTTTGGGTTCCAGGGCGATATCCATTGCTCGTAAGAGCCGATATATGTTTAAGAGATACCACAAAAAACTCGTCATTTTCATGTTTATGGCCGTTTCCATGAGCTATTGCCCACTTTTTTGGAGTTCTAGGGCGATTTACACCAAACTAACACCCGATATATGATTGAGAGTTATGACCAAAAAATCGTCATTTTCGTGTTTATGGCTGTTTAAAGAGTTATTGCCCACATTTTTAGGGTTCTAGGACGATTTCCATTGCCTGTAAGACCCAATACATGTTTATAAGATACCACAAAAATGTGGTCTTTTTCTCGTTTTATGGCCGTTTTCATAAGCTATTGTACACTATTTCGGGGTTCACTACAAGGAATGTGTTATTCTATGACCTTCTAATAGTGACCGTGGACAAAATCGTCATAGAATTATGACGATTTTGCACTAAATGGTCATAAGCTATTCAGGAGGTTCAAAACCTTAGAAAATTACGATGATCTTGCTTAAAATTGTCATGGTTTTATTAGCTCAAATCGTCATAACCCAGTAAATGCATCTCGGGAGGTATTGGTAGCTCACTATCACGATTTTAAATCGTCATATCGTCTAAATTAGAAAATAAGAGATTGGCCACGTCAACAATTGTGCCTACATGTCATGTCTGGGTGTCACTTTTTAACTATATATCATATTCATGTATTAATATCCGCCTAGGTGGATCTACCGAGACCAAAGAGACTTGACGTGCTTGCCTTGTGAATTATTTCCAAAAAAGAATCAAGCCAGCGATTCGAACTCGTGACCTCCCTCCGTTTGCGAGCACACCTTACCACCACGCCACAAGTTCCTTTGTGCCATATTACTACGATGATAGCTTATAAACATTCAATTTGCTATATGGCGAATTAAATAGGCAAAAAATGGAGCGCACAACACTCGAACCGCGGACCTCCAAGCACATAGAAGGAACCTGACCACCACACCAACGTAACTTAGATGTAATCTAGCTGTGCTCCCCCTATTTGAGTATAACACGGCGGTTGCAACTGGGCCTGGTGGCCAAATTTCCCCTAATGGGCCTCGATTGGACTAGGTTTTTTCTTTTTCTTTTTGTGTTTTTATATTTCTTCTCTATCTTTTTCATAAGAAGTCTAAAATAATTTATTTTTGTCTCTAAATATTTATGAGTTTCATTAGAACATACTAGGATGTTAATTATAAATAATATGATTGTTTTAAATTGTGGATCTACTAATCCCATATTAGTCCATAGTAGGGACAATATCATAATTCAAAATATGATTTTGAAACTAGGGTATTGAATTCAAAAAAATTGGCCTTAAGTATCACTAAACTTGCATTGGATCTCTGAAGAAACAGCATATTATGAGTCTAAAAATGATTTTTACCAAAAATCATGGGCATCGGATCATGTACCTGTAGTTCAAACCGGACCCACTTCCTACCGATTCGGCACGAATTTGTCTTTTTCGGCAGGGGTGGAAGGAAAGGTTTGAGATACCCCGGTTCGGACATTGTCCATGTAAGGTGGTCTAATATTTTTAAAAATGTGGCGGTACCATTCTAAAACTGTCATTTGGTGGTTGCTTCACAAAACGCCCCATTTTTTGCGCTCGGAAAATGGAAAATGGTTTTTCTGTGCGTCGAAAAGGAAAACTTTCTCCTTCAACATTGTTCGCCATCCCATGATACATATATGAGCATAATACGGGCACATTATAACAAACTATGCCCTGATTCTAGCCATAACATTGGTCATTTGACCCGAAAGCCACGAAACCTCGAACATGATAGGTCATTTTGTGAAGGGTTTTTCGAGACATACTCAATTTACCAAGTTTGGTATTTTTCCTTGCAAATATGTTACATAATAAGACACCACGCGAAGGATTTGCGTTGATCGGACCGTTTTTTATTTTTTTATGCCCGTTTCAAACTATGGTCAAAACGGCGGGCATGAAGGTTCTTAGATAGGGGCCCAGCCTCGCTAAACTTGCATTGGATCTCTGAAGAAACATGATATTATGAGTCTAAAAATTATTTTTACCAAAAATCATGAGCATCGGATCATGTAGCTGTAGTTCAAACCGGACCCACTTCCTACCGATTCGGCACGAATTTGTCTTTTTTGCCAGGGGTGGACGGAAAGGTTTGAGATACCCCGGTTGGGACATTGTCCATGTAAGGTGGTCTAATATTTTTACAAAATGTGGCGGTACCATTCTAAAACTATCATTTGGTGGTTGCTTCACAAAACGCCCCGTTTTTTGCGCTTGGAAAATGGAAAATGGTTTTTCCGTGCGTCGAAAAGGAAAACTTTCTCCTGCAACATTGTTCGCCATCCCATGATACATATGTGTGCATAATACGGGCAAATTATCACAAACTATGCCCTGATTCTATGCATAACATTGGTCATTTGGCCCGAAAGCCACGAAACCTCGAACATGATAGGTCATTTTGTGAAGGGTTTTTGAGACACACTCAATTTACCAAGTTTGGTATTTTTCCTTGCAAATATGTCACATAATAAGACACCACGCGAAGGATTTGCGTTGATCGGACCGTTTTTTTTATGCCCGTTTGAAAATATGGTCAAAACGGCGGGCATGAAGGTTCTTAGATAGGGGCCCAGCCTCGCTAAACTTGCATTGGATCTCTGAAGAAACATGATATTATGAGTCTAAAAATGATTTTTACCAAAAATCATGAGCATCGGATCATGTACCTGTAGTTCAAACCGGACCCACTTCCTACCGATTCGGCACAAATTTGTATTTTTCGCCAGGGGTGGACAGAAAGGTTTGAGATACCCCGGTTGGGATATTGTCCATGTAAGGTGGTCTAATATTTTTACAAAATGTGGTGGTACCATTCTAAAATTGTCATTTGGTGGTTGCTTTACAAAACGCCCCGTTTTTTGCGCTCGGAAAATGGAAAATGGTTTTTCCGTGCGTTGAAAAGGAAAACTTTCTCCTGCAACATTGTTCTCCATGCCATGATACATATATGTGCACAATATGGGCACATTATGACAAACTATGCCCTGATTCTAGACATAACATTGGTCATTTGACCCGAAAGCCACGATAGGGATTTTTCTTTTTCACCCGGGGTGGATTGACAAGTTTGAGATACCCCGGTTGGGAGATTGTCCATGTAAGGTGGCCTAGTACTTTTATAAAATGAGGCGGTAGCATTTTGAATTAGTTCTTTGGTGGTTGCTTCACAAAGCATCTCATTTTTACGGTCAGAAAGTGAAGACAGCCAATTAGAATACGGAATAAGAGTATCCACGGATCACCCCATAAATCAGATCTGAGCCGTGTAGATGATCACCATCCAACGATAGAAATTTCACTCCCACTAAAACTGTGTCTGTAGTCAAACAGCGGGAAACCAATTTGAGAAGAGCAGCGCGCGGGCAAACCCTAACCCTAAAACATTTCCCCTCGCCCCAGATCCCCACACACGCACCCCAGCGCTGCCCCTTCCCTTTCTCTCCCAGCGCCGCCCCTGCCCTTTCTCTGCTAGCAACGGTTGCGTCCCCTTCCACCCCAGACCCCCTCCTCTTGATCGATGGACACCACCACGACGTGGACGTCACTTCTCCCATCCGCACCAACCTCCGGCCACCCCCGCCGACGAAAACCCTAGCCCGGAATCACCGGCGCCCCTCCTACTCTCTCGCCGCCACCCACCGCCTCCCCGCATCCTTCTCCCACCGCAAGACATCGCACTGTCCACCCCACCCCGCCCACCCCCTGTCCGAGAGCCTGGGCCACGAGGCCATCCTCGTCCCTTCCTTCTTCGTGCACCGCCAAGGCCGCCCTATGCCGGATCTGGAGAGAAGGTATCGTGACGGCCGGATCGGACGAGGCACCGGTCAGATTTCACTTACAAGTAAGTACCATCGTGTTCTAGTGATCCATCGATCCCCTATCTCTGGTTCCTCCCTTTATCCTCTTCAATTGTTCATGCTCTAATCATGTTCTGTTTACTTGCACCCCCTTCCAGATTTTTGGTTGCCGTAACATCGCCTACATCCACCCAAGGAGCCACCCAGAAGATGGCGAAATCTGGTGTCTGCAAGCAATCTACGCCAGCCATAGCATAACTCCCCGATGCCCGGACAAAGCTCCTTCACCAACCCTCCCGATTCCGCTGCTGCTCCCCGGCACGCTAACGAGCTCCGTGGCCTAGATAATTATTTTACCATCCCCTCGTTCAAGTCATGGTATGATTTCTCTGCTTTTAATCACACTGTGCCTGGTAGTTGCTACTGATAATCCTAATTCTACTCTAATTGTACGACATCAGAAATCATGTTTGTTTGCCAAAATCTGACAATATGCTACAATAGCCTTGCAATTTCACTGACACAAGGCCTACTTATGCAAAAATATAAGTGAATCTGTAAGTGTGCAAGTGTATCTAACTATGCACTCCTACATAACCTAGATTAGTATATTGTACGTGTACGAGTGAATCTTTCTAAACAGTACATATACAAAAATACTGATAAGGACAGGAACAAAAGCACCCATGTTGCATTTGTTGATGTATTGCGATTGAATTATTCATGTTCAGATATTTAAATATGCAACATTCCTGTAGCATTCTGGTCATGAATCATTTCACTTGAAATGAAATGACCTATAGCATTCCTAGCTGATTGCTTGAAAAGTTTAGAGTATATGATTGCTTTTTGTTTGCACAATGTGTATCTTGCTAAATTACTGATACATTGAGTTCCACATGGAACTACATGGTTGTTTATAATGGTGCTTTTGACTTCTAAATGGTTGTTGGATAATTCGTGCCACTGTTGGTTATCTATGTAATAATATATGCTTTTGACTTCATGCATCCTTGGTTACTTGTAATAATATGTTACCTTTGTTTCATCGCTGCTTCTTTCATGTTCTGAAATATCATATGCCTTATGTCATACTTATTTACCTCACTGATATGTCCATGCAGGTTTCCTCCAGCTATATTTTGACTGGTCTCTTAAATGTTTCTAATTCATTCATGCAAATGCTACTGAGTTAGTCCCTTCCACTATGCTTCCTAGTCCACACTATTGATATCTGGTACATGTACTGCACGTCTTTTTTACCTCAAGCTCGGGCTTCTCTTTCTTAACACTCTTGTGCAATGCTCCTGTTTACTAGACAGTGTTATTTGCCTACCATCCCTGAGTTCTATCATGGTTATATCTGATTGTTCTTGATTAGAACACTTAGTTCAGCCATGACTCATAGCTTCTAACTTGCTATTGTTTCTTACAAGTGTATTACTATGTGATGCAAAACAGTCGCTCAGTACGAATTCACTGTGTTTGATCCCCGAGCACAGAGCGAGCGACAAGTGCACGAAGGAGAAGCGGAAGACCATGAACATGGACAATAGATCTGGTCCATGTGCAAGCTCGGCTGAGTACTACGTTGATCCCCTCAAGCTCTACTAAGAGGTGTTCCCCTCTCTCCTATGTGCTAACCCTGATGCTACACGCGAGCTATTTTTGCATAGATTGTCTGCGCATGTGAGATGAGAGGAAGGTTGATGGTACGGTATTAATTGGTCTGTATACATCCTAGTATTCCCAAGTATGCATCCTTAGGGTGGAATTACCCTGTGTAATGTGACAGTGAAACAAGAACTAATTCAATTAAAATTGTCCTTAATATTGCTACTTGAAAAATCTAAATAATGCTAGTTGTGAAATGGCCTGGTTAGCATGCTGGAAAGATTTTGTTTGCAAGCTGTCCATAGTTAGCATGCTAGAAAGATTCTGTTTGCATGCTGGACATAGATGCTGAAATGGCCTGGTTAGCATCCTTAATATTGCTAACCTAACTAGCTCCATTTGTGCAAAGCCATAGAAATATTGTTTGCATACTGGAAAGATTTTGTTTGACATTCTGTAGTTCTTTATTTTCACTTAGACGTGCTTTGCTTATAATACCAGCCTTTTTCTTTTTGTTCACTTTAAGTAGATTATTTAAGGAGGACCAGTGGCGAGGTGTTGGGCGATCAGGAGCACGTGGGACGGCGATGCATTTGCTGAGGAGGCCCTAGGCGGCGCGATGTGCGATGCGCTACCCTTCTTCCCTTGTTGGGGGCAACGAGACCATGGGCGACGTGTTGGCCTTTTCCCCTGGTCAACGCTGGGCGAGGAGACCATGGGCGGCGTGCTGGCCTTCTCCCTAGACCGGTGCTGGGAGAGGAAACCTTAGGCGATGGTATGTGTCATTACTCTGTAGAGATTTATCTCAATTCTTCTTACATTGATCCTTGTGTATGGTCTACTGTTGTTAATTCACTTAATTCATAGCTTTGACTCAACTATTGATCATTGTGTATTGGTGTGTGCATTCACTAGCTAGCTGCTCCAGGTTTAGGCATCATAGCTTGGTCACATGTAAAAGAATAAACTCATGGACTAATTTGCCTTTGGTGGTCGTTATCATGCAGGATGGATGAATTGAATGCTAACACAGGCTTTGTTATTGGACCGGTGGTGGTATGTGACCAGCTGCTGGCACGTGGTGCTGGAGGGAGTGGTGCACACTAGGAGCAGTCAGGCAAGTTTCCTTGGCATTGGTGGGGAGGGATGTGGTGATGGTGGATTATTCCTGCTGTAGGGATATGGTCCTGGGGGTCTCCATTTTGGGCTTGATTTTGTTGTAGCCTCTTTCTTCAAGACCATTTTGTATTATATTTTAATAGTGCGGTTATTATTGTATGTATAGGATTTGAACCTAAATATTCTAATAGACTTATTGTTGTTCTCAAAAGGATTTCATGTATTTCTTTGGTTTTGAATAAATTATTTGTGGTTTAATTGCTGTCATACTGTGGTAAAATACACCTGACAAGTGGGACCAGTAGAAAAATGAATCTCATTCTATTGAATAGTCTGACAAGTGGGACAGATCTGGCTGGTAGGACCAGCCCATGAAGGAATGGACCTTAGATAGGCCAACGTCTAGAATAGAAAAAGGCTTGAAAAAGGCAAAGGCCCAAAAGCGAAATGGACCATAAAAGGCCAAGACATAGTAGATACAAGGCTAGAATTATTGGGCTCAGCCCATATGTACCAACTAAATGGACTGGGCTGATTTTGCATCACGACGATTTTATTACATCACAATTTTGCCACGTAGGATCTGACGTGGTTTGGCTAGACTGCCTATGACGATATTGGATCGTTATAACAGTTATGACGATCCAATATCGTCATAGACGGTTATGACGATTTTGCAAAAAACGTCGTAATTGTTCATTTGCGACACCCA
Source organism: Avena insularis (assembly GCA_023614405.1). Taxonomy (NCBI): domain Eukaryota; kingdom Viridiplantae; phylum Streptophyta; class Magnoliopsida; order Poales; family Poaceae; genus Avena; species Avena insularis. The sequence continues at coordinate 16,958,786 of CM042691.1, forward strand.
GCTTTCGACGATCTCAAAATCGTCATAGAATCGTCATAAACGGACTACTATGATCATTTTGTGACGAAAATGAAGGGTCATATATAGGCAGATTCCTTGTAGTGGTTCCTGGGCGATTCACACACACCTAAGACGTGATACATGTTTCAGACTTATGATCAAAAAATCATTGTTTACATGTTTTATGGCCATTTCATGAGTTGTTGCCCACCGTTATAGGGTTGCAGGCGATTTGCATGGCCCATAAGACCCGATACATGTTTGAGAGATATGACCAAAAATTCGTCGTTTTCACGTCTTATGGCCGTTTTCATGAGTTGTTGTCAATTATTATGGGGTCTGAGGGCAATTTCCATTGCCCGTAAGACCCGATACATGTTTAAGAGATACGACAAAAAACTCGTCATTTTCTTGTTTTATGTCCGTTTCCATGAGCTATTGCCCACTCCATTGCTTGTAAGACCCGATATATGTTTAAGATATTCCACAAAAAACTCATCATTTTTGTGTTTTATGGCTGTTTTCATGAGCTATTGCGCACTTTTTGGGGTTCTAGGGCGATTTGCATCGACCTAAGACCCGATACATGTTTGAGAGTTATGATCAAAAACTCATCGTTTATACTTTTTATGGCCGTTTTCATGATTTGTTGCCTAAAGTTCTGGGGTTCCAGGGTGATTTGCATGGCCCGTAAGATCTGATACATGTTTGAGAGTTATGACCAAAAGCTCGTTGTTTTCACGTTTTATGGCCGTTCTCATGATGTATTACCCCACAGTTATTGGGTTCCAGGGCGATTTCCATTGCTCGTAAGACCCGATATATGTTTAAGAGATACCACAAAAAACTTATCATTTTCGTGTTTTATGGCCGTTTCCATGAGCTATTGCCTACTGTTTTGGGGTTCTAGGGCAATTTACACCAAACTAACACCAGATATATGATTGAGAGTTATGACCAAAAAATGGTCAATTTCGTGTTTATGGCTGTTTTAAAGAGTTATTGCCCATATTTTTGGTGTTCCAGGATGATTTCCATTGCCTATAAGACCCAATACATGTTTCGCGTTTTATGGTCGTTTTCATGAGCTATTGCGTACTGTTTTGGGGTTCCAGGGCGATTTTCACCGACCTAAGACCCAATACTTGTTTCAGAGTTATGATAAAAAAAATCATCGTTTACACACTTTATGGCCGTTTCATGAGTTGATGCCCACGGTTCTAGGGTTCCCGGGCGATTTGCATAGCCCGTAAGACCCGATACATGTTTGAGAGATATGACCAAAAACTCGTCGTTTTCATGTCTTATGGCCGTTTCCATGAGTTGTTGCCCATAATTCTAGGGTTCCAGGGCAATTTCCATTGCCCGTAAGAACCGATACATGTTTAAGAGATACGACAAAAAACTCGTCATTTTCTTTTTTTATGGTCGTTTACATGAGATTTGCCCACTCTTTTGGGGTTCTAGGGCCATTTACACCAAACTAAGACCCGATACATGTTTGATAGTTATGACCAAAAACTCGTCTTTTACGTATTTTGTTGACATTTTCATTAGTTATTGCCCATAATTTTGGGGTTCTAGGGTGATTTCCATGGAGAGTAAGACCCGACACATGTTTAAGAGATACCACATAAAAATCGTCATTTTTGCGTTTTATGGCCATTTTCGTGTGCTATTGTGCACTGTTTGGGGTTCTAGGGCGATTTACACCAAACTAACACCCGATACATGTTTGAGAGTTATGACCAAAAAATCGTGGTTTTCACGTTTTATGGCCGTTCTCATGACCTATTACCCACATTTTTTGGGTTCTAGGGCGATTTCCATTGCTCGTATGTCCCGATATATGTTTAAGACATACCACAAAAAACTCGTCATTTTCGTGTTTTATGGCCGTTTCCATGAGCTATTGCCCACCGTTTTGGGGTTCTAGGGCGATTTACACCAAACTAACACCCAATATATGATTGGGAGTTATGACAAAAAAATCGTCGTTTTCATGTTTATGGCTGTTTTAAAGAGTTATTGCCCACATTTTTAGGGTTCCAGGACGATTTCCATTGCCTGTAAGACTCACTACATGTTTATAGGATACCACAAAAAGTAATCTTTTTCGCATTATATGACCGTTTTCATGAGCTATTGTGCACTGTTTCGAGGTTCTAGGGCGATTTACACAGACCTAAGACACGATACATGTTTCAGAGTTATGATCAAAAAATCATCGTTTACATGTTTTATGGCCGTTTCATGAGTTGTTGCCCACAGTTCTAGGGTTGTAGGCGATTTGCATGGCCCGTAAGACCCAATACATGTTTGAGAGATACCACAAAAAACTCGTCATTTTCTTGTTTTATGTCCGTTTCCATGAGCTATTGCCCACTCTTTTGGGGTTCTATGGCGATTTACACCAAACTAAGACCCGATTAAAGTTTGAGAGTTATGACCAAAAACTCGTCGTTTACGTGTTTTATTGACGTTTTGATTACTTATTGCCCACAATTTTGGCGTTCTAGGGCGATTTCCATGGCCAATAAGACCCCACACATGTTTAAGAGATAGCACATAAAAATCATCATTTTTCGCGTTTTATGGGCATTTTCGTGTGCTATTGTGCACTATTTGAGGTTCTAGGGCGATTTACACCAAACTAACACCTGATACATGTTTGAGAGTTATGACCAAAAACTCGTCGTTTTCACGTCTTATGGCCGTTCTCATGACCTATTACCCACAGTTTTTGGGTTCCAGGGCGATTTCCATTGCTCGTAAGACCCGATAGATGTTTAACAGATGCCACAAAAAACTCGTCATTTTCATGTTTTATGGCCGTTTCGATGAGCTATTGCCCACTTTTTTGGGGTTATAGGGCGATTTACACCAAACTAACACCCGATATATGATTGAGAGTTATGACCAAAAAATCGTCGTTTTCGTGTTTATGGCTGTTTAAAGAGTTATTGTCCACATTTTTAGACACACCTGTAAGACCCAATACATGTTTATAAGATACCACAAAAATGTGGTCTTTTTCTCGTTTTATGGCCGTTTTCATAAGCTATTGTACACTATTTCGGGGTTCCTGGGCGATTTACACACACCTAAGACGCGATACATGTTTCAGACTTATGATCAAAAACTCATCATTTACATGTTTTATGGCCATTTCATGAGTTGTTGCCCACCGTTATAGGGTTGCAAGCGATTTGCATGGCCTGTAATACCCGATACATGTTTGAGAGATATGACCAAAAACTCATCGTTTTCACGTCTTATGGTAGTTTTCATGAGTTGTTGTCCATAATTATGGGGTTCGAGGGCAATTTCCATTGCCCGTAAGACCCGATACATGTTTAAGAGATACGACAAAAAACTCGTCATTTTCTTGTTTTATGTCCGTTTCCATGAGCTATTTCCCTAGAATCGGGTTTATGGCTATTTTGAAGAGTTATTGCCCAAATTTTTGGGGTTCCAGGACGATTTCCATTGCCTGTAAGACCCAATACATGTTTATAAGATACCACAAAAAAATGGTCTTTATCGTGTTTTATGGTTGTTTTCATGAGCTATTGCGCACTGTTTTGGGGTTCCAGGGCGATTTACACCAACCTAAGACACAATACATGTTTCAGAGTTATGATCAAAAACTCATCGTTTACACGTTTTATGGCTGTTTCATGAGTTGTTGCCCACAGTTCTGGGGTTTCAGGGCGATTTGCATGGCCCGTAAGACCCGATACATGTTTGAGATATATGATCAAAAACCCGTCGTTTTCACGTATTATGGCCGTTTTCATGATTTGTTGTCCACAATTATGGGGTTCTAGGACAATTTCTATTTTCCCGTAAGAACCGATACATGTTTAAGAGATACCACAAGAACTCGTCATTTTCTTGTTTTATGGTCGTTTCCATGAGCTATTGCCCACTCTTTTGGGGTTCTAGGGCGATTTACACCAAACTAAGTCCCGATACATTTTTCAGAGTTATGACCAAAAATCGTCATTTACGTGTTTTATTGACCTATTCATTAGTTATTGCCTACAATTTTGGGGTTCTAGGGCGATTTCCATGGCCAGTAAGACCTGACACATGTTTAAGAGATTCCACATAAAAATCGTCATTTTCGCGTTTTATGGCCATTTTTATGTGTTATTGCGCACTGTTTGGTGTTCTAGGGCGATTTACACCAAACTAACACCTGATACATGTTTGATAGTTATGACCAAAAACTCATGGTTTTCACGTTTTATGTCCGTTCTCATGACCTATTTCCAATAGTTTTTGGGTTCCAGGGTGATTTCCATTGCTCATAAAACCTGATATATGTTGAAAAGATACCACACAAAACTCGTCATTTTCGTGTTTTATGGCCATTTCCATGAGCTATTGCACATTGTTTTCGGGTTATAGGGCAATTTGTACCAAACTAAGACCCGTTACATGTTTGAGTTATGATCAAAAACTCATCCTTTTCGTGTTTTATGACCGTTTTCAAGAGTGATTGCCCACTGTTTTGGGATTCCATGGCGATTTCAATTCCCCGTAAGACCTAATACATGTGTAAGAGATACCATAAAAAACTCGTCATTGATTTATGACTATTTTCAGGAACTATTGCGCACTATTTTGGGGTTCTAGGGCGATTTGGACCGACCTAAGACCCGATACATGTTTGAGAGTTATGATCAAAAACTCATCGTTTACACGTTTTATGGCCGTTTTCATGAGTTGTTGCCCATAGTTCTGGAGTTTCAGGGCGATTTGCATGGCCCGTAAGACCCGATACATATTTGGGAGATATGACCAAAATTCTTCGTTTTCATGTTTTATGGCCGTTTTCGTGACCTATTACCCATATTTTTTGAGTTCCAGGGAAATTTCCATTGCTCGTAAGACCCGATATATGTTTAAGAGGTACCACAAAAAACTCGTCATTTTCGTGTTTTATGGCTGTTTCCATGAGCTATTGTCCACTGTTTTTGGGGTTCTAGGGCGATTTACACAAAACTAACACCCGATATATGATTGAGATTTATGACTAAAAACTCGTCGATGTCGTGTTTATGGCCGTTTTAAAGAGTTATTTCCCACATTTTTTGGGTTCCGGGACGATTTCCATTGCCTGTAAGACCCACTACATGTTTATAAGATACCACAAAAAAGTTGTATTTTCGCGTTTTATGGCGGTTTTCATGAGCTATTGCGCACTGTTTTGAGGTTCCGGGGTTATTTGGACCGAACTAAGACCCGATACATATTTCAGAGTTATGATAAAAAACTCATCGATTACACGTTTTATGGCCGTTTCTTGAGTTGATGCCCACGGTTCTGGGATTCCAGGGCAATTTGCATGGCCCGTAAGACCCGATACATGTTTCAGAGATATGACAAAAACTCGTCGTTTTCACGTCTTATGGTCGTTTTCTCGAGTTGTTGCCCACAATTCTATGGTTCCAGGGAAATTTCCATTGCCCGTAAGACCCGATACATGTTTAAGAGATACCACAAAAAACTCGTCATTTTCTTCTTTTATGGCCGTTTCCATGAGATATTGCCCACTCTTTTGGGGTTCTAGGGCCATTTACACCAAACTAAGACCTGATACATGTTTGATAGTTATAACCAAAAACTTGTCGTTTACGTGTTTTATTGACATTTTCACTAGTTATTGCCCACAATTTTGGGGTTCGAGGGCGATTTCCATAGACAGTAAGACCCGACACATGTTTAAGAGATACCACATAAAAATCGTCATTTTCGTGTTTTATGGCCATTTTAGTGTGTTATTGCACACTGTTTGGGGTTCTAGGACTATTTACACCAAACTAACACCTGATACATGTTTGAGAGTTATGACCAAAAACTCATCGTTTTCATGTTTTATGGCTGTTCTCATATCCTATTATCCACAGTTTTTGGGTTCCAAGGTGATTTCTATTGCTCATAAGACATGATATATATTGAAGAAATACTAAAAAAACTCGTCATTTTCGTGTTTTATGGCCGTTTCCATGAGCTATTGCCCACTGTTTTCGGGTTCTGGGGCAATTTGCACCAAACTAAGACCAGTTACATGTTTGAGTTATGATCAAAAACTCATTCTTTAGCTATTTCGGAAGAATTTGAAACAACGCTCCACTAGTAGAAAACAGGACACTAGTCCTGGTTTGTAAGAGGCTTTAGTCCCGGATTGCAATCCGGGACTAACGTATCGGGACTAAAGGTTAGGTCTTTAGTCCCGGTTCTGTTACAAACCGGGACTAGATTGTCTCCACGTGGCCCCGCTGCGCACGCTGGGCTGGAGGATATTTAGTCCCGGTTAATACAACCAGGACTAAAGTTCTTCCCGCATGATAGCGTTGCATAAACTGCCGCCAAGGGAGGTGGGGTTTTAGGGTTTCTTTTTTTGTGTTTGATTATTTTTCATTTTGTGTTTTCATATACATATTATTCTACGCTACTACATGTTGTATACATTGATGCATATATAATATAATTTCACTCACGATAACATAAATACATATAAATATATACACAACCGAGACTAGAGCTCGTCTAATTGAGTTACACCGAGATAATCATTACAACAGATACTGTCCTTTTGTGTTTATCGATGATTACACGAAGGTCTATCTACGTTGTACTCTCCTTTTGAGTTTATGACATCCCTGAGCCAAAATCCCGACAACTCCCCTTGAATTGCTAGTAGGCGTTCATGTGGTAGGAGCTTATCCCGCATCGCATCCAACTATATATAAAGAACTAGATCATTACGAATGGAACTCAACAAAAACTATGGTATAGAATAAATTGTGAATATATTGTTTACGTACTTGAAGAAAGTCTGTGCCCTGCTCCATACACCCATGAATAAACTCGCATACGTAATATCCATATAAATTAGTCCCCTGTGGCTGCGTTGCACACTTTTCGATCGAGAATATAATTCAATCAGATAATAATCAAGCATTATAATTGTAAGAATGATAATTGTAATATCCACATAAATTAGTCCCCTAGCTCTCGTACTACTTACCGGGACCGTACGAAAAGTGAGCTCCTCACGCCATTCACCCTGAGACTCCGTCATGAACCTTTTCCAAACCCTGTCCGGCAAAAAAGAAATGAATTAGTTATTAATTAGTTTACATCTCAGAGAATGAACGAAAGAGACAAATATAGTGATTGAAATTACTTTTGGAGGCAATCAATTATGTTGCGGTAGTCTTCCATCGGCTTCTTTAACGAGTCCGAGATTTCAACTTTTGCACGGTCAACGTCAATGTTTAGAAGAATCCAGTGAAAGTTGCGCACGTTTATATACACTTAACATCGAGTAAACAAAAATTGAATGTGTACAACACAATAATACTCTTACCCATAGTTGTAAGGAAATAGTATTTGTGTCTTGTAATGTTGCTCCATTAAAAACATTAGCAAGTTATCCTCCGTTTCCTCGAGGTTATTTATTAGCATATGTCCATTAACTCTGCTTGGGTCAATGAACCCAATGCTGTAGATTGACTTTATTCTACATTCTTGAATCTTCATTCTGCATATATATTAGCATACAGAAGGAGCTATAGTGAGGATAACGACAGGAAATGAATTGATCGAGCTGAGTTAGTGACTTAATTACTTATAGACAATATATGCCGAGGAGGGACTTGTCGAGGGCGTCTAGGTTTAATAACTGAAATAGTTCACAAAGTGTAGGGTTTCGTAGCATGGAAAACAAAAATTTTCTATCGCATACAAACAAACAAGCCAAGATCTATCTACTAGATTGCAGCAACGAGTCGATGGAATAACTCACCCTCGAAGATTCCAAAGTGTTTAACGAGAGCAGATTCTCGTGGGTGATGTAGTCGTACTCTTTCCGATCTCAAGATCGCGTAGACGATCCTTCCAGTGCCACGTTCCAGCAGCGCTCCCGCAGTCGGTCACACGTTCGGTACTCAACGAAGACCTTCCTCTCCCTTGTTCCAGCAGGCAGCGGAGGTTGTAGCACTCTCCTCGCGATTCCGGCAGCACAACGGCGTGGTACCGGAAGTAGAGGGGAGATCCCGCAGGGCTTCGCCTTAAGCCGGTGCGAGTATGGTGGAGCTTATGAGAGAGGCTATTAGTGGTCTAGTAATTAGACACACCAATTAGAAGGCTCTAAACCAATTAGAAGGCTCTAAACCGCTGGCTAAAGCAATTAGAAGCTCTAAACCAAAACGGCTCTAAACCGGAGGTAGAAGATAGGAACTTGTGTGTACTAGGAGGGGAGCCCTGCCCCTCCTTATATAGGTGGGAGGGCTGGCCGGCCAAGGGGAGGGAGTGGAGTCCCTCCCCAACTCGGCTTGGGTGGGGCGCCGGCTTGGGGAGGAGGAATCCCTCCCCAACTCGGTTTCCACTTCTCCTCCTCTTTCCACTTTCCAAAACTTGCCGTTTGACTTTCAAACTAGCCGTTTGACTTTTCAATTTAGGATTTAAATAAATCCTTTATTTTGGACAGCGAAGACACCTAGTACATGATGCAATCATTCCAACTTACAATGACACATTCATGTACCCTTCCCCCTCCCGGAGTGCCGGACATTCCGGGACCTTCTAGAATGTTCCCGATGAAAACACCGGAACCATTCCCCAACTCCGAAACGGGACTTTCCTTATATGAATCTTATTCTCCGGACCATTCCGGATCTCCTCGTGATATCCCGGATCCCATCCGAGACTCCGAACAACATTCGGTCTCTTTCTCATAATACCATAACTACTCAAACAACGTCGAATCCTTAAGTGTGTCTCCCTACGGTTCGTGAATTATGCAGACATGATCGAGACACTTCTCCGAACAATAACCAATAGAGGAATCTGGAAATTCATATGGCTCCCACATATTTCTACGATTACTTTGCGATCGAATGAACCACTTACATACGATACCAATTTCCCTTTGTCTCACGATATGTTACTTATCCGAGGTTATGATCGTCGGTATCTCTGCATACCTAGTTCATCCTCGTTACTGATAAGTACTCTTTTCTCGTTCCCGTGATATGTGATCCCTTGTGACCAAGTCACATGCTTGCAAGCTAATTGGATGACATTTCACCGAGAGGGCCCAGAGAATATCTATCCGTCATGTGGATGGACAAATCCCACTCTTGATCCATGTGTTTCAACCAATACTTTCCGAACACTCAATGCCACCTTTATAGCCACCCTGTTACGGTGTGGTGTTTGATGACATCAAAGCATCCATCCAGTAAAGGCAATATGCATGATCTCATGGTCGAAGGAATTAGGTTACTATGTATCAGAAAGCATATAGCAATTGAACTATTGAAATGACTTGATCTTTATGCTACGCTTATCTATAGGAGTATGTCCACCATATCATTCTCCTAACGATATGATCTTGTTGTTTGATAACATCTCAATGTTCATGATATGGAAACCACAATCATCAATCAACTAACAAGCTAGTGAAGTATAGAGGCTATACTAGGGACTTCAAATTAAGTTTACAAATCACACAAGTATTAATGGTTTCCTTGTTAATACTATTATAGCATGAATGTAAACATTTATCATAAGTATGAAGATATGATAATAACCTACTTTATTATTGCCTCTTGGGCATATCTCCAACAGTCTCCCACTTGCACTAGAGTCAATAATCTAGTTTCAAACCTTTGTGTATTCAACAGCCATGGCTTTCCGGTGTTTGTATGTACACAATTGCTAGTGGTCAACTGATCTCCGGATCTGACACTTCCAGGTCCGTGTGTAATTGCATGTCTTTGCGTCTCTACGCATCACTCATTCTCTAATGAGATGGCTTTGTATGATTTGGTCTTTCGGTGTGACCTTTAGTTCTTTGGGGTTAAAACATGTTGATAATATTGTCGCACAATATATCTTCATAGTATTATCCTCATGAACTACACCTAGTTTGATAACAAACTACTTGAAACAAATGCCCTCTTTTGCTGCTATAATAGCAGTCATATACTTAGCCTTTTGTTGTAGTATCTGTCACAATGTTTTAACTTTGGAACTCATCCAAATCCATCATGGAACTCACTTTCCATTATATTGTTCCACCCTTAGTTTAGATTGAGATAAACTAAATTTGTACTTTGTGACAAAACTAGTATCAATGTAGTACTTTTACAATGAACTAACCATCTATTTGTCACTTCTACAAATAATATACTCTTAGTTCTTCCAAAAGATCATAAGAATATCCTTACTATTGTCCAATGATCATCTTACAAATCATTCTGGTATATGCTCACAACATTTAGAGCATAGGACATATCTGGATTTGTACATATCACAGTATGATTGATATAAATACTCTTTGTGATTTCATATATCAAGTATCAATCTATACTTGAATCTTTGTTTCACTTACCAAATGTTAATACACTTGAATATATCATCAATATTGAATTTATTCAATCCTTTCTGTGCGACAAGAACCTTTCTTGTAGTTTCTATATTGAACTCATTCAATATCTCGTCTATGTACTTTTGGCACAACCATATTAGCATCTATTGATGCCAAATATTTGGGTTTTGCCTAAGTCTTTCATCGGGATGAAATTCTTTAATATGTGTTAATAAAAGATACATTATTTCCAATCAACAATATGTCTTCCACATAATGTATTAGAAACATGTCTTAGCGCTCCCACTTAATTTCTTGCAAATGCAAGCATCTTCATTGTCTCCGATGAAATTAAACTCTTTTAACAGTTTCATCATAGTGAAGATTCCAACTCCGCTATGCTTACTTCAAACCATTGAAGTTTGCATATGCTTTTAGCATCCTTTGAATTAACAAAACCCTTTGGACCGTGTCATGCACACGTCCTAGGTAACCATTCTATTAGAAGAACTTGTTTTGTTTATTCTACTACCACATAACAAATTATATGTAGTGGTTGCTACATTAATCCGTCTAGACTAAAAATCGCTATGAAAGATCAAATCTTGTCATATACAACCTTTGAACATTGTTGTGAACTCTTTCCCAACATGTCGACTTTTTTTATAGATGTGAAACATCCATGTCTACTTCTTTATAGATCCAAACACAACTGCAAGGTCTTACACCTTTTTCGAGGGTCCTTCAAGTTCAAAACTTGATTTCTCGTATATGGAACTATCACGGATTATATGGCTTCAAGCCATTTGACGGAGTCAGGGCCCATCATCGCTTCTTTGCATGTAGTAGGTTCATTATTCTCAAATAATGATTCAACCCTCAAATCTTGGTATTTGATTGTTCATCCGACCTACTTGTTTCAATAGAAACTTAGACCTCCGTGACCACAACCTTTGAGTCACGTGAGCCATGTGCATTATTCTTGCCTCGGAACACTTTTGGTGCTGCAACTTTGCACATATAGCTAAGGTTCTTTTAACCTTATCAAAGTTCTATTGTCCTCCCACTTAACTTTTCACGAAAAAATTCCTTCTCAAAGAAACTTGACGTTCTAAGCGACAAACACTTTTGTCTCCGGTGTTTATGGAGGAATACTTAACAGTAATACAAAGACAGGTTTATCCGACTTTGGTTGCAAACATCTTTCTTATGCATAGCATACCAATGTTTAAGAAAGGACTACTTGGGTTTTATCCCAAACCATAACCTTATATGGTGTCATTTCAGCGGATTATGATGGAGCTCTTTTAGTGGAAAACGGTAGTCTCTAAAGCTTTTAATCTTTAAAATATAATAGCAGTTTATGAATTATACCTTGATCTTACCATGTCAAACAAGGTTCAATTACATATCTCGAACGCTCCATACTCTTATGGTGTTTCGTGAAATGCAAATCCACGGACCGATTCCTTAAATCTTAGGTATTATGCTAAACTTGTAACTTAAATATCTTCCTTTATGATCTTATCATAAACTATTTATATTCTTGTTACAATGATTTTGCACTTCATCTTGAAAATCTTTGAACTTTTCAAATATTTCACACTTCATCCTTATTAAGTAAATATTCACATATTCACTCAAATTTTGAGAAAGAATATGAAGATGAAAACCATCGCTCTAGAATACACATAATGGAGTTCGTACAACAATATGCACAAGTTCCAATAAGCTAGTCTTTCGTTCCTTTTGGCCTATGAGCGAAGTTTCAATTATCTCTAGGAAAGTTTCACAAACGTCATTTGATCAAAATCAAAAGACTCCAAAATTCCATCCACATGGAGTTTCTTCATGTTTTCTTTCCAATATAATTTAAACTGCGATGTCACTTCCTAAGTGATCTTTCAATCAATTTGTCTTTCGACATTTTTAGCACTAGTTTTATGGATGTGATTTTTCCAACGAGATTTGTGAATCATCCATCTTTTATGGATTACGGCAATTATTTGAACAACCCTTTTGTTCTCATAATACATGATAAAACAAATCTTGAAGGCAAGCTTTGATGTTTTAACGAGCAACACAATAACCCTTTATTTGTTCTCGATGAACATCATCACATATTCTTTTGCTAGTTACTTAGGCCATTGTAGTTCATGAATTGTGTTGTTTCGTATGACGATTCATACCAACAAATTCAGTATCAAATACTTAAGAACCACATTGTTTAATAAGCAAAGAATATAGCCATAACATGTATATCATCTATATACTTAAACTGAACAATTCTAGTCTTTTCTTTTCTGCCATATACTTATGAGATTCTCTTTCAGTATTTCCTTTTCTGTTTGAAAGAATCTATCAACATCAATAGTGGAGTCATACATATGACACAGTCCAAAGCGTGTATAGTTAAATACCAATGTCTTTGAACTTGCACTTTGAAGTAGATCACCATTATCAAATATTTGGTGTTCTTTCAAATTCCTTTCTTTAGTAATCTCTTGGTGTAGTAAACATTTTACCTACATCAAATATTCACCCTCATCATGGACTTATCCATGATCTAGCTACTTTTAGCTTGTAACGGTGAATCATGTATAATGTTGCTCTCCAAAACCTTTTGGAAGATTAGGACAACTAGTGTCTCCAACCTTTTGCAAATTCTCATCCAAATATGAGAACATGAACTTTGCCATATTATACTCTATCATGTTGTAACCAAAACTTCGTTTCAGATATCACAATATCTTCCACACATCATGGTTTCTGAAACAACTCTTTCAGATCCTAGATAACCTTGATATTAAGATAATCTTTTGAATATCAAGAATCATGGAGACAAACATGATACTCATATACTAACACTTGGAATTGTCACTCTTGTTTTAATATCAATTATTAAACTTCATAGAAATGTAGGAACTTACTGAAAGTTTGCAATAGGACTTTTAAACTTTAGATTAACACTTCAAAACAATACGATACCAGTTTGTAAAGTAACTAACCAGAATTCTATAGTTCTATCATCTCAATTATAACTAATCGCAAGGTGGTAAACGGATGCCAATGACTACAACAACTATGCAAATTCACTTTGATTTAGTTTATGATAAATTGAGTTCTAATTAATAATTAAATTAATCTAGGTGAACTCCCACTCAAAACAATATCCCTCACATTGTTTTAGTGATCACACGAACCAAATCCACCACATCAAAACCGATCATCACGAGAGTTGATATAGCTTCAATGGCGAACAATCAACATGTTCATCGTATCTACTATATGACTCATGCTCTACCTTTCGGTAATCCGTGTTCACGAGGCCATATGCATACATGCTAGGCTCGTCAAGATCAAACCTTAGCTACCGCATAAGCAAATCTGGCTTGCTTACGTTGTATTCACCCGGAATCAAAGACACCCGATCATCACGTGGTGCTTGAGCAGCAAGCTTTGTCAACGGTGCATACTAAGGGTGAACACTTTAGAACTTGAAATTTATGTGCATGAGGGATCATCTTATAATGCTACCGTCGACTACTAAGCAATACAAGATGCATAAAGGATTAACATCACATGCAATTCATAATATGTGATATGATATGCCCTTTCTTCTTTTAGCTTCCGATCTCCATCTTCAAGCGAACATGATCTCCATCATCACCGGCATAGCATCAAGGTCAATGACGCTTCTTCATGGTTGTCGTCCACCAGCTTCAACTATTACAACTATTTTGAATAGACACGCAGGTCTTAACGAAATTAAAGACAACCATATGGCTCACGCGGTTGCCAACTTACAATAAGGAACATTGCATACATCAAATATAATCACAATCATGGCCATATCACATCATGCACACCCTGCAAAACAAAGTTAGACGCCTCTACTTTCTTTGCATATTTTACGTGGTTTGGGGCTTTCAATAAGTGTCGTTCTAACTTACGAACAAGAACCACAACATTGATACTAGCATTGTTGATTACCCGTTGTAAATTGGATCTTAACTATGCTAGGAGAAAGCAGGCACCTGAGAGCCACTTATGCAATACAAGTTGCATGTCAAGCGTGGAGCAAGTCTCATGAACGATGTCATGTAAGGTTAGCCGGTCCGCTTCATCCCAACATACCGCAAGATGCAAAAGTACACAAAGGCAATCTACAATAAAGCATCAACGCCCACAATGACCATTGTGTTCTACTCGTCTGAGATCTACATATAGACACGGCTCGATACCCTTTGTAGGGTTCATAGCATGGAAAACAAAAATTTTCTATCGCATACAAACAAACAAGCCAAGATCTATCTACTAGATTGCAGCAACGAGTCGATGGAATAACTCACCCTCGAAGATTCCAAAGTGTTTAACGAGAGCAGATTCTCGTGGGTGATGTAGTCGTACTCTTTCCGATCTCAAGATCGCGTAGACGATCCTTCCGGCGCCACGTTCAGCAGCGCTCCATGATCGGTCACACGTTCGGTTTTCGACGAAGACCTTCCTCTCCTTGTTCAGCGGCAGCGGAGGTTGTAGCACTCTCCTCGCGATTCCGGCAGCACAACGGCGTGGTACCGGAAGTAGAGGGGAGATCCCGCAGGGCTTCGCCTTAAGCCGGTGCGAGTATGGTGGAGCTTATGAGAGAGGCTATTAGTGGTCTAGTAATTAGACACACCAATTAGAAGGCTCTAAACCAATTAGAAGGCTCTAAACCGCTGGCTAAAGCAATTAGAAGCTCTAAACCAAAACGGCTCTAAACCGGAGGTAGAAGATAGGAACTTGTGTGTTCTAGGAGGGGAGCCCTGCCCCTCCTTATATAGGTGGGAGGGCTGGCCGGCCAAGGGGAGGGAGTGGAGTCCCTCCCCAACTCGGCCTTGAGGTGGGGCGCCGGCTTGGGGAGGAGGGAATCCCTCCCCAACTCGGTTTCCACTTCTCCTCCTCTTTCCACTTTCCAAAACTTGCCGTTTGACTTTCAAACTAGCCGTTTGACTTTTCAATTTAGGATTTAAATAAATCCTTTATTTTGGACAGCGAAGACACCTAGTACATGATGCAATCATTCCAACTTACAATGACACATTCATGTACCCTTCCCCTCCGGAGTGCCGGACATTCCGGGACCTTCTAGAATGTTCCCGATGAAAACACCGGAACCATTCCCCAACTCAAAGCAGGACTTTCCTTATATGAATCTTATTCTCCGGACCATTCCGGATCTCCTCGTGATATCCCGGATCCCATCCGAGACTCCGAACACCATTCGGTCTCTTTCTCATAATACCATAACTACTCAAACAACGTCGAATCCTTAAGTGTGTCTCCCTACGGTTCGTGAATTATGCGGACATGATCGAGACACTTCTCCGAACAATAACCAATAGAGGAATCTGGAAATTCATATGGCTCCCACATATTTCTACGATTACTGCGTCGAATGAACCACTTACATACGATACCAATTTCCCTTTGTCTCACGATATGTTACTTATCCGAGGTTATGATCGTGGTATCTGCATACCTAGTTCATCCTCGTTACTTGATAAGTACTCTTTTCTCGTTCCCGTGATATGTGATCCCTTGTGACCAAGTCACATGCTTGCAAGCTAATTGGATGACATTTCACCGAGAGGGCCCAGAGAATATCTATCCGTCATGTGGATGGACAAATCCCACTCTTGATCCATGTGTTTCAACCAATACTTTCCGAACACTCAATGCCACCTTTATAGCCACCCTGTTACGGTGTGGTGTTTGATGACATCAAAGCATCCATCCAGTAAAGGCAATATGCATGATCTCATGGTCGAAGGAATTAGGTTACTATGTATCAGAAAGCATATAGCAATTGAACTATTGAAATGACTTGATCTTTATGCTACGCTTATCTATAGGAGTATGTCCACCATATCATTCTCCTAACGATATGATCTTGTTGTTTGATAACATCTCAATGTTCATGATATGGAAACCACAATCATCAATCAACTAACAAGCTAGTGAAGTATAGAGGCTATACTAGGGACTTCAAATTAAGTTTACAAATCACACAAGTATTAATGGTTTCCTTGTTAATACTATTATAGCATGAATGTAAACATTTATCATAAGTATGAAGATATGATAATAACCTACTTTATTATTGCCTCTTGGGCATATCTCCAACACAAAGTTCAATGGAGATCTCGTCTAGACGGAAGTACTCCTCTCCAACTTTACATAGGAGAAATTGTCTCCCTTCCTTTGTGACTTTCAAGTACCAGATATGCAACAGTCGCATATGTGTTGGCAGATCATCGAATACCTCATCGCTGACCAGAGGCTCCCAGAGTGAACAAATTTTCGTGTTATTGGTCCCTTGGCGACATTATCTCCACCGGCTAGAAGTGCTTCGACCGGCACGTTACACTCCTTGGCTAATTTAATAGCTAATTCCATATCTATTCCACCTTGTTTGGGATGGGGTAACACCTTGAGAGGGGCAATGGATTGTTTTGCCTGTTTCCCGAGCTGGGCAACTTCTTTTGATATTCTCCCACTTGGATTTCTGCTTTATGACTTCTCTTTTAGTGTCTTCGTAAGACAGCGTGTATAGTCATCTTTCCTATTTAACACATGTTGGGGTGGTTGCTCAAGGAATGCCTTGAAGTGCTTCTTGACTTTTGGATCAACTAGCACCTATGGCTCGGGTTGTTTTGGTGCAAAATGGGCCTTCACTTCGGCCCGGGAGATCACCGTGCTTTCCTCATCAGTCCGGAGATAAGCTAACTTGGGAGGAGACGGCGGTACTCTTGGGAGGGGATCATGTTGTTTTTGGCGTCGGGTCTCCCTCGACGTAGCGGTGTTATTCTTCCGCTTTCTTCCCTTTGATTCAGTGGGCGGAGGCGCCGGAGATGGAGATGCAGTCGCGCTGCGATCCCTCTCAGGAAGGGGCGGAATATTGTTTCTTGGTGGAGACGGTGGACTCGGAGGTGATGTTGGCCTTGGAGGTGATGGATTGCTTCTTGGAGGAGAAGATTTCCTTGGCGCCCAGCCTAGAAACACGATGTGTTGTTTTTTCCAAAGAATGATCCCACCCTCCACTTCTCCAAATGTTTTCTCCCCTTCGCCTGCAGGGATGTCAAGCTCAAGTGATCGATATGTCAGTTCAACTTCATCCACACCGACACGAGCATAGCCAGCTGGAATATGACTTCCATGGTAGGTCGCTTTCGGTGCACAAGGTAAAGCAAAGCCAAGCACCACCTTCATAGAAATGTTCTTCACTGTGACATGTAGCTCACAAGCTGTCCTTGCCTCGACTTCATCCACGGGGTAGCGGACCATCGTTGCATTATTGTCCATCAGCATTGGATTATTAGCTTGTACCTCCGTGGAATCCACGCTGCTTCTCCGCTGAGATGGGCCCACCGGACTGTCTAACGCAGGATCTTGCTGTCGGGCCAGTACTCTAAGTTCATTAATCTGCTCCTGCTGCAGCTTGAACATGGCTTGAAATTCCTCGTTCCTTTTTTAACTGCCTCCAACCGCGCTGCCTCCTCCTCCTTCTACCGGTTCGTTTTTCTGGATCGGCTTCTATAAGTGTCGATGTCAGCGGGAAACCCTGTCTTCCATGGAATAGATGGGCCAAAGCCTCGTGTTCGTCCGACTTTTTCAGGATTCCCGAGGGCATATGTCAGCTCATCGTTCTCTCTGTCGGGAATGAACTTTCCATCTTTTCTCAGTTGTATCACTTTAACAAGTTCATCTTTGGGTTTAGTAATGGCCTCCTTTGTAACAATAATCTCCCCGATTTCAGTGTCATACGACCCCCATGCCCAAGGAGCCAATTTTTTGACCTCACGAGCCACTTATTTGTAGCTGGCGTGACCCCTTTTTTACGCATTTCTTCCTCGGTTTTTTCCCACTTCGGCGCGGCCGTCTTGTAGCCACCTGTCCCCATAGTATGGTGATATTTCTTTTTGGCCGCATTTATCTTATTCTTTTCTGACTTGGCCGTAGCTGCTTCTGATTCCTTGTATTTCACAAATGGGGTCCAGTTATCCCGCTGCTTCTCTAGCGGGCCAGTGAATGGCGGAGTCAGCCCCTTCTTGGCAAAGTTGTTGTACAATCTTTTCTTCCAGTCCTTGAACTGTTCGCCCATCTTCTTAAGGGCCCACTTTCTGACTTGCAACCCCAATGCCTCAGTGAGTTCAGGAGTGTCCAATTTAGGCAGAGAGAAGTGTGCCATGAGTGAATTCCAAAGACCGTCGTTGCCTCTATCATCGACAAAAGTTTCTCCAACTCGATCACTTATCTTTCCTGGCTTATTCCACTTATGAGTAGTGATCGGGATGGCGTCCCTGACTATCGCTCCGCATTGGTATACAAATACACTTGCGGCCTCTTTTGGCTCCAAAGGTTCGCCGACCTCAGACACTAGATCAATGGTGAAACGCATACCAGCGGCCAACTTTTTGGTCGGGCCTCGTTTCCTTGCAGAAGATTCGCCCGATGCGGAGGTCTAAGAGAAGAAACAGTCGTTAGTACATATATATATATGAATCAACTAATGCATCTACTAGCTCATGATCAGCAGAGGCTTTATATACCTCGCCGGTCTTTGCTATGGTGGTGTCTCCACCGTCAGTTCCACCGTCGTCTCCACCAAAGAATTCGTCATAGTCGTCTCTTCTGTCGGCTTCATCCAAGTTGAGGTATTGGGAGCCATCATAATCTCCATCATCGTCTGCTCCATCATAATGGTAACCTCATGTACCCTCATCTATCATGTTGTACATGATGTGCTCTTCGTTGTCTCTACCGTCCATAACTTAACTAATACAGAAGAAAGATAAAACCATTTTGCTTAATGCGATTAAATAAAGGAAGATAAAGTAATCCAGCTTAAACAATGCGATAAAGAAAGATAAAGTACCAGTTAAACAACAATACATCTCGAATAATCTAGCTAGTACAACAATAAAGTACCAATTAAACAACAATACAACCCTATTACACATCTAGCTAGCTCAGTGAAGACGTCGAGCCCCGGCTACTGAGCCGCAGGAGGTGTGCACCCAAAGTGTAGGAATCATCACCGGAGAATATCTCGGGTAAGGTGCCTGAAGAAGCTGCCAGGTATTGGCATCCCGGACTCCTAAAATGTGCATGTAGCGCTAGACATGCTCCTCCTCCTCCTTGAGACGATGATGTACCACCTCGTCGGGGGCCAGCTCCCTCTGCATCGCACCTGGACCACTCGGTCGCCACCATAGAAGATCCGGGTCGACGACGACACCCGGATTCCTCACGAGACGACGTCCCCAGGCTGGTAGCACCTCCCAGTGCCAAGTGAGCGCAGCCTGCGGATGCTTTCGGTGACATCGCCTAGTAGCGCCCGGGGTCACGAAAGTGAACGAGGATGAGGAATCGGCATATTCCTAAACAATAAATTAAACCTATATACTTTAAACATGATGAAAATAAATAGTATCAACTAAAATAAACTATATTAAACACTAACTAAATTCACTAACTAAAATAAACTATATTAAACACTAACTAAAATCCTAAAATTCACTAACTAAGAAAAATTCACTAACTAAAATATCTAACAAAACAATTACACTAAACTTACTAAATAAATTCACTAACTATATTACACTAACTAAATTACACTAACAAAACAAAATATATTAAACACTAACTAAAATATCTAAGACACAATTACACTAAACTTACTAACTAATTAACCCTAACTAATTAACCCTAAAATACACTAAAAAAATTATATACACTAACTAATTAACACTAACAAAATTAACACGTGGCAAGACTGGCTCGAGAGGCACGGGGGAGGGGCGGCACGAGAAGGGGCGGCGAGGAGGCGCATGGCAGGAGGTGGTTGGCGGGCTGGCCAGAAGGCGCCGCGAGGAGGAAGACGGCCGGCGGAATGATTCAGGCGCTCCGGTTCGATGCACGAACCGGGGCGCACGGGGTGGGTATATACCTATTTCATTAGCCCGGTTTGTGCTACCAACTGGTTAAAGAGACCTTAGCGGTTGGTAGCACAAACCGGGGCTAAGGTTTCAGCCAAGCGTTCGCAAGCTTCAAGACTTTTAACCCCGGTTTGTACTACAAACCGGGGCTAAAGGTCCTTTTTTAAAAGCTTTTTCAAAACCTTTTTAAAAACATTTTTTAAATTAATTATTATATGCCTGTTTAAAAACTTTTTAGAAACAAAAAACCTTTTTTCAAAACCTTCTTCAAAAATCTTTTTTAAAAAACTTTTTAAAAACCTTTTTCAAAACCTTTTTTAAAAACCTTTTTTAAAACCTTTTTCAAAACCTTTTTTGATTTTTTTGCCGTTTCGAACTTAGGTTAAAACGGCGTGCGTGAAGATAGGGGATGAGAATGTTAGAACTTGCATTGGATCTCTGAAAAAACGATATATTGTGAGTCTAAAAATGATTTTTTCAAGAAATCACGGGCGTTAGATCATGTACCTGTAGTTCAAACCGGACCCAGTTCCTACCGATTTGGCAGACATTTGTATTTTTCCCCCGGTTGGGATATAGTTCACGTAACATGGTCTACTATTTTAGAAAAATGGGGTGGTAGCAATCTATAACTGCATTTTGGTGGCTGCTTCACAAAACGACCCGTATTTTTGCGCTCGGAAAATGGAAAATGTCTTTTTCGAGCGACGAAAAGGAAAACTTCCTCCTGCAACATTGTTCTACATCCCAATATACACATGCATGCACAATATGGGCACTGTATCACAAACTATGCCACGATTCAACACATAACATCCGTCTCTTGGACCGAAAGCCATGAAACCTCGAACATGATAGGTCTCTTGGACCACCGCTTCCCGCCCTTTCCCTCTAAACGGTGCTTTTAGTCCCGGTTGTAGCCACTAACCGGGACTAAAGATATTTCCCGCCATATCCCACCGCTTCCCGCCATGTTTTCCCGCCCTTTCCCTCTGAACGGTGCTTTTAGTCCCGGTTGTATCCACTAACCGGGACTAAAGATATTTCCCGCCATATCCCACCGCTTCCCGCCATGTTTTCACGCCCTTTCCCTCTAAACGGTGCTTTACGTCCCGGTTGTAGCCACTAACCGGGACTAAAGATATTTCCCGCCATATCCCACCGTTTCCTGCCATATTTTCCAGCACTTTCCATCTATATATAGGCCAACCACGCCATGGCTATCCATACATCCACACCTTCCTCTCTCACAACTATGGACAGTGCCTACTGGGCCATTCTGACCCTCGAGGAGACCCAGGCGTTGTGGGCCTCCAACTACCCTTGCCCGCCGGGCTACCGGCCGGCCACCGGCTGGATGCTGAGCGCTGGAGGGGTTCTTGTCCCTCCTGTGCCTCAAGGCTCCGCCCGACAGGCGGCCATCACGAACCACTTCTACCACGAGCTCATGCCGGAGCAGCGGATGGATCCCTAGTGGGATCCCGACAACTATCACACCTGGAATGCCTTCTTTGCTAACTGACAGGAAAGGGAGCTCGCCAGGTACGAGGGTGATGGCCTGCCCCCGGTGAACCACAATGAAGCTGGTCGGCGTCTGTGGTAGGCGAACCGTACTATCATCAGCGTGATGCGCTACATCATCGGGGGAGACCATCCTCGACTGCGGTGCCCACAAGTCTACCCGCCACAGAGCCACAAGAAGTGAAAGGGTAATTGCCCCTATGTGTGGTTTTGGTGATTAATGACAATCCCTATGGACTAATGTTTTCACTGAGTTTTATATGAAGGTATGTTCCATAGGTCATGCTTGTAGTCCATGTGTTGGATTCAAGTATGGATGCCATGAAGATAAAGATATACCTTGAGTATTGGCATCAAAATCATCGAGATTAAGAGAATAATATGATATGATCAAGATCTTGAGAGTGATCCCAATAGAAGAATTCAAGATATGTCTCTAAGTCGGTGTCATGATAGACTCATTAGTTGAGCTATGGTTGACTAAGATTTAGAGCATATAATCAAATTAAGAGTTCCTTATGTACCTCAAGATCTTAAGATGGAGCGCGAGAAGATACTTGGTTGACCAATACAAAGAGTGAAGAGTGATTTCAAGTTGGTCAACACATGAAGCATAAAGAATGTACCACATGGTCTTGTGGTATGGTAAGCCTTGTCAATTATGCATCATGAACTAACCCATTATATATTTGCCTTTGCGTTTTCTATATGGGACGGGTATCTTTTCATGGGCATGCTTCAAAAATGAAGATATTATATAGCCCATGAGAGGATGACATCAAGTGGTGATCGTCATCAAGGTTGAGAAGGGAAAGTTCAAGATAAGCATCTCGAGAAGATCATTTGCTTGAAACTTGCCGTCCATATTGGTGATAATGTACATGTGAAGACATGTATTAATGAAGCTATCCCATAGTGGTGTATGGGGAGCAAATTAGGAGTCTTCACGAAGCAACAATGATCAAGTGTTGCATTCTGGCTTGGGTGGAGCTTGAAGCATTGTCATCAAGATCAAGCAGGATGCACAAGGCAAAGGTATGGCCTTGCTAGGTTTTCCTTTTACCGGTCTCAAGGTGGTTGTTGGGAGACCGGGTTATAGGATAGATAGTCGCACTATCAAGAGGGGCTCTTGGTTGTGTACCTTGATCACATCATCATAGGGAGCTCAATCGTTTGCATACTTTGCATCTTCCTATTTTGTTGCTTCTTGGTGTTTCTCCATGTGAGGTTCTTGAGCTTGTTGCTATCTCTTCAACAAGCCCAAGTTCATCGAATACGGAATTTGTATGCATCTTCTATGGCGTTTTCGAGTTTCAAGGTTTTATCGGTTCTTATTTAGGGAGACTTGTTACCTTTCTTCATTTGGTTCTATCCTCCTTTGTTGGGCTATGATGTTTCTCTGTACAATATTGTAGGGCTTGTTGTCCTTGTCAAAACAAGCCCAAGATCATCGAAATCGGAGTCCGGATGCAAAAGTTATTGCGTTTTCCGTAAAATCATTTTCATCCCGGTTGTGGATCCAGTTCAACCGGCTCCCAGACCGGGTGGTCCGATGCCAGCACCGGAAAATCGAGATTCAACCGGATTTCAACCAAGATTCAACCAGGATTTTCGGTTTTTCTATACTGAGTCTATCCGAGACTGTGTACTGACCCTTATCCCGGTTGAGATCCGCTTTTCCGGTCCAGGAACCGAACCATCCGGTTCTAGAGCCGGTCCAACCGAACTTTCAACCGGATTCGCACAGTTTTCTCCCAACGGCCATATTTGCTTTCCACTATAAAAGGGGGTTCTTCTCCCAACGTTTTAGAGTGTTCTTGACCATGAAATTGACCTCCATTGTTGAACCTCTTGAGCTTGCTTCCTCCTTCTTCCATCCTATGATTCTTGCATCTTTTTGAGGGCTTTGGAAGAGGAGATCTAGATCTACAATCCCCACCAATCAATTCCTCCTCTAAGTGAGGGGAACCCATTGGATCTAGACCTTGGAGTCATTGGTTGACTTCCACCATTGTTCTTCCTCTCTAATTCCTCCCTAGCACTTATTGATTTGGTGGGATTTGAGAGTGAAGGATTTGAGCACCCTTGGTGGTCTTGCTTTGCATTCTTACATAAGTGTTGAGCTCTGCATTACGATTTGTTCGAGTGAGAGACCGTGAGCTTGTTACTCTTGGAGGGTGACCTCCTAGTTGGCTTGGAGGTTGGTGCCGCGGTGTTCTCTTCGTGGAAGATTGTGAAGAGACCCGGGATTCTCCTTCGTGGAGCTTGTGAAGTGGTTGTGGAGCTTGCCATCTCTGGAGTGGAGGAAAAGCTAGCCATAAGGAAAGGGCCTATTCCTTCGTGGGATAGACTCGGAGAAGAAGGTGAGCCTTTGTGGCGTGTGAGGAATCCTTCGTGGAACCTCACACCTCTCCAACGTGACGTATCCCCCTTCCCAAAGGTGGTGAACACGGGAATACATCTTCGTCTCCACGTGCCTCGGTTATCTCTATATCCGAGCTTACTTTCCTTGTGATAGCCATCGAGCTTGAGGTACTTATATCTTGCTTATCACTTGTGGTATATTTATCTTGTTCTATCTTGCTTAGCTTAATTTGTTGTTGGTGCACTTAGTTGAGCCTAGTGTATTTAGGTTTTGTGCTTGTAAAATAAACGTTAGTTTAATTCCGTATTCTATCAAGCCAAAACCGTAATAGTTTTGAAATTGCCTATTCACCCCCCTCTAGGCGACATCTCTATCCTTTCAATTGGTATCAGAGCAAGGTCTCTCCTTGTTTAGGCTTCACCACCTAGAGTGTAAAGATGTCGGCTAGTAGTATAGTGCACAATGACACAATTATCTTTGATGGCACAAATTATGCTTTGTGGAGAAATTGCTTGCTTTGTAATCTTCGAACCTTGTGTCCAAATATTGAGCGATTTCTATATGTAGGTTTTTCTCCTCCTATGGATCCTCAAAATCTATCTTTAGAGGATGAGAAAAATTTACATCTTGAAGCTCAAGTATCTAATGAGCTTATTTTCTCTTTGAGCCCCACAGTTAATTTGTTCTTGACGATTGTAAAGCGCAAGTCGTCTCATGAGAAGTGGACCAAGCTTAAAGAAATATTTGGTGGTTCCATTTCTAATATTGTCGGTGGTTTCTCCGAGGAGATCTCTTTTCCTTCACATCATGAAGAGCTCCAAGTTTCTTCCACCTCCGTCCGCGATGAGTTCTCATCTTCACGCACTTCACCAATGTGTGGCAAGACACAAGGTAAAGATATGGTGAGTGGTGTTGGGAATTGCAATGTTGATATTGTGCTCGCTAATGATGATCCTTCATCTCTATCCCATTGCAATGTTTCTTCTTTGGACTTAAGCACTTCTTGCAACAATAATGCTATATCCCCTTGTGTTGCTAGTCCTTGTATATCATCTAGAAATTATTTGAGTACTAGTGTAGATGATACGCTTGATTTGCCTTCTTACCATGAACAAAATGCTTATATTTCCTCTAGTTGTTTATCTAACAATGTAGAGGAAATCAAACATTCTATGAAGCAAGACATGATCATGAATGAAGATTCAAGAATATCCTCATCTTCATTCTCCCATGCTCACATGTGCCTTATGGCAAGATGATCAAAGGTATCTCCTACTTTGGATCCCAATATATCTTGTAAAGATAATATCAATGATAATGATGATAGTGATGATGACATTGATGAGGATACTAGTGCTCTCTTGCTTGAGTTGACTTTTTTGTGTACCTCTCTTCGTGGTAATAATAAGGCCGTTACTTGTCTCAAACACATTATGGACACCATAACTAAACAAACTGGAACCATAGAGGAGTTGGATTTCCAACTTGATGATGTGAGTCGGAGATTCAATCTCCTTAAGCAAGAGCTTGCCGAGGAGAAGCACACTAATTGTCTCCTCACACAAAAAATTGAATCTTATAAGCTTGAAAAGGAAAATTCCATTAATGATGCTTGTGGTACTAACTCTACTTCTTGTGAAGCATCTATCCTAAAGGAGAATGTTGAGCTAATGGCTCAACTTGAGTTGCTAACTAGCAAGTATAGGAAATTGGAAGAAAGTCACGAAAATCTCTCGGGCTCTCATAATGATCTTCTAATCTCTTATGATGGGATAAAGTTAGCTCGTGAGGCAAGTATTACTAAGGTAACATCTTGTGAGCCTGTTTTGGACATTAGCACAACTTCTAATCAAAATGCTATTTTGCCATGTGCTAGTCCTAGTAATTCATCTAGCCATACTATTGATAAACCTTGTGTTGGATTAATTGCTTTGCCTTGTTTCTCTAACAATGAAGCTCCTACTTCCTCTAGTACTTGTATTTATACTAACTATGTAGAGGAAATCAAAGAGCTCAAGGCTCAAGTCACTTCCTTGAGGAATGACTTGGAAAAGAGTCATGAAGGGAAATCCACACTCGATAATATCTTGAGTGTGCAAAAATCCCCTAATGATAAAAGTGGACTTGGATTCAACTCCAATAACAAGAACAAGTCCAATATAAACAAGAAGAAGGGCCAAAACAAATTCAAGAATTCGGCCAAGATTATTTGCTTCAAGTGCAAGGTTGAAGGACATCATGTAAGATCTTGTCCATTGAAGAAAAATCACTTGAGTGAGAAGCAACAAGGGAAGCGGCCACAAGTTGATGTTCAAGCCCAAGTTGAAGTTAGGCCACTTCCGAAGAAAAATCGAGATAATGCTCCCCAAGCCAAGAAATCAATGAAGAAGAGAAAGGGGAGCACTTGTTGCTACATATGTCGTGTGAAGGGGCACTTTGCCTCTTCATGTTCAAACGGTACCTTATCTAACCCTATCATTGTTGATGATGATTATTATCTTAGGAAGGATAAGGATGGCAATGTGTTTGCCAAGTTTGTTGGAACTCAAAGTGGTGTCAAGAAAAGAACCATTTGGGTTGCCAAGCCTATTGTGACTAACCTCTTAGGACCCAACTTGGTTGGGGACCAACTAGCTCAAACTTGATCAATAGGTGTTTTTGGAGGGAATTGGAGACTTGGCTAACTCATGAAGAATTAAGGGATCTTCATATTTTATATTTGATCAAGCCAAGTCCTAAGGATTATTATTTCCCTATCTTATCCAATGTGCCTCTTCGCGGTAACTTGTACTTAACTCATTTATATTGTAAGTTACTTGCCCCCTTTACATGTTTTGGTTTTGTACCAAGTATGTGTTTGTATTTGGTGTGCCTAATGCTTGATTATTTTGTGTATTCAAGTATGTCTAGGTGTTTGGCACATCATTTACTCGTGTGTTTTATTTTGAGCCTCTAATGCATCTTGATGATATCTTATTTTACTCTTTTAGAGTGGTTAATGGAACATCCCATGTTGGGTGAGTGACACGCCTCGCGCATCTCTCAAACCTTAAAATATGTGTACATGAGTACTACCACTTAGTATTGATATTGCAAGCTTATCTAGTCACTATGTGGTGTATCATACTCATGAGAAATTCAAATTCTGTAACATCCCTAAAATCATGTTTCAAACTCATGCATATCATCCATGCATCCATGATCATTTAGGGTTTTAATTCAAAATCATTTCAAAAACAGGAGCATATATTGCTCATTATTTTATGTATGAATCCTTTAGCCTTTGGGCTACATGCTAATGAGTAAGGTGCATTATTCATTTAGTAGTGTTTTGAATTCAAATTTAAGTGATTTCCAAAGCTTGAATAAAGTTTCCACACAAGGTATGAAATAAAACCAAAGTTATGCCAATTATTATATCCCATAAAGGCTTTGTTTTATTTTGATTTTTCAAATGACCCAAGTAGGTTTGAGTGAACAGTTGTGTTTGACACTTATTTGAGCACAAGATTTATTGTACAAAAGTCCAGAGAAGTTTTGAATTCAAACAGATTTGAATTGAAGTTTTGAAATCAGTTTAGAAAAGCAAACAGAAAAAGAAAAAGTTTAAAAGAGAAAAAAAATAAGCAAACAGTCGAATCTGGCCCAACTAGCCCAGCTAGCCCAGCAATCCCACCCCGCGAACCGTTTTTCTTTACACGCAAACGAACCCACCGAGTGACTGACGCCAGGACCCCACCCCCTCTCTGTTTCACTCGCTGACATGTGGACCCTTCGACCATGTCGTCGTCGTTGTCAATCACGAGCGGCCGAGGTGCTTGCTCCGCCGTTACCTCGCCGCAGTCACTACGGGCTTAATTGCCATTGATTCTGCGCGTAATCGCCGCCCCCTTCTGCCTACTTAACCCCCTCTGCACCGCGGGCATTTCCCCTCACCTAGCGCCACCACTCCGCCACCAGGCTGCCCGCAATCGCCCTTGCACCGCCACAGACAGAGCTCACTCCGGCGACCAATCCCGGTAAGCCCCGTGCGCCCCTTCTCCTCTAGTCCATGCAGACAGATTCGCAACTTCCTTTCTCACCTTCTGACACCATTGATTCATCCTATACCGCCCCAGGTCGTCGACTCCATCAAGCGCACCAAGCTCCCGACGACGTCTCCAACTCCAGCGACTAAATTCGGTGAGCCCCTTGTTCCCCTTCGCCTGTGATTCACATGAACATGTTCGCCGTAGCCTTGCGCATCTCCTGATGCCTTTTATTCATGCTAGGGTGACCAGGAGCGTCGCTAACGTCGCCGTCCACCCGAGCCCGGTTGCTCACTCCGAGCTCGTAGCCTACCGGTCGTGCACCCCTTGCCAAGCCGTCGCCACGTTGAGCATCAGTGCATCGCTACGAACCTGGTAAGCGTCTCCGACGACCCTAGAACCCCCTGTAGCGCCACACCGCCGTAGACAGAACTCGCCGCCGCCAGATGCCGCCGCCAGCGCCGCCCATCCGTGGTCGCTTGGTCGATGACCGTTGGATCTAGATCCAGCGCGTATAAATAGATCACTTATCGAAACGGTATGAATAGATCTGGACCGTGCAGGTTAAGTAGATCTAACGACTTGTGAGCGCGATCCTGTGCGAACCGGTATGCACCAATCAGATTATGACGCGTGGCTAGAGTTTAGGTTTAAAATCAGGATTTGAATCTATTAGTTGTTTGAAATTGTTTTAGCCATAACTTTTAATTCCCACGTCCAAATTTGATGAATTTTATATCAATGGAATCAGGAGAGCGAGCCCTTTCTAAATATGCAATGTGTTTAATGTTTTGTTTCTGTTAAAATGGTTTTATTTACAGAAACATGTGTAGGCCTATTTTGTGTATATAAATTATTTGAGAAATGTTTTAGTGTTTAAATAAATGTTGTTTGGCAAGTTTTGAACTTGTTTATGAACCAGTACTGTGCACTTGTCTTGTTGAGTTTAGAAATTCATCACATATCATAATGCATGCATCCATATATTTTTGCTTGTATTTGTTTGGTATGTGATTTGTGGCTATGATTTTATGTGTAGATTTTGGTGCCAATAGTGATTGTGATTGTGAGGAGTGTAGCTACTCTCCAAACTACCAAGGCAAGTGGTGCTTCATGATTTTTATCCCTAAGTTTTCTTACTATGCATTAGAAATATTTTGCTAGACTTGCATGCTATTATTTTTCTTATATGCTATGTTGGGAAATCCTAGTAGATGTAGAATTGCTAGAAATTCCTAAGTTAAGATGCTTATCTATGCCATGCTTATCCTAGCTAGTATCAACCAAGGGTGGTGAAATATTCATGCTATGTTAAAATATTTCTAAGTCCTTTTTGGACTTGTGTTTTGTCTAATAAAACAACTAAGTAAATGAAACACCTGGGTGGAATGGAAAGATTGGTTTATGTTGAGTGGTTACACAAGGCCCATTTCTATGGTTTACCTTGTGTATATCACTTGTGGAAAGCCACCCAGGAACAAAGGGATTTGAGAGGCCAAATGTTAAGAAGCTTCTAGTGCAGCCACTTGGCAATATGGGCTCTGCCTGGATCACATAGGTTGCTAGAACTTAGCCATTTGGACAGTTGGTGGTAGTGGGATGATAGGTTCGAACGCGTCCATTTGGTATAAGGGAAGGCTTCTGAAAGGTCCTGTCTTGGTGAAAATCAAGTCTGGTGGGGAAAGTGCACAACCTCTGCAGATGGAAGAATATAAGTACTTAGCCATGTCCCTGGTATTGGACAACTTGAGCATCAAGACATGGAAGCTATCAAGAATCTCCTCATCCCAATTTCTAAGTAAAACTTGTGGTTGAACAAGGTTGAAGGACCTCAGTGTCTATTGGTGGTTCCTTGGGAAAAGTTTTGACAAAGAAAAACTTAGTGATTTCAACTAATAGGCAAAACCTATTTTGTGCAAAGCAAGCCTAAGCTACACTTAGCCAAATTGAATATAGTATTTAGTCCACCAATATTATACTAAGGTATCACTTGCCAATACTATTCCAATGTATTGACCCACTGTGGCTGTAACTTGTGATGTTGCAGGTTATTCTGATGAGGATTAGGAGTCATAAGTCTACACTCAACATGTTTGCCTGTGGCACATGAAGATGAAGACTTTTATCTATTTACTTATTTAAACTCTTGTATTAGGCCTGTGGCCATGGAGTTGTAAAGACTATGTTTGTCTCTGGAATGACTGTAATAATGACCTTTGTTTCTGTGTACTTCATCTTAAACTGTGGATGCTAGCATTGATCCAGGGACTAGCATTGCAATCACAGGGATCCTTTTTCCTTTATAAAGGAGGGATATTACAGATGGTATCAGAGCACTGTGTTGCCTATAGGATTATGACCCTAAGATTGGAAACCACTAAGGAAAAAATTTCAACAACTTCTACACTTGTATATTCTTCTCGTAAACTTTTCTAATCTTATTTCTCATCTCTATTTGTAGATGAACTCCATCAACGAAGCCGTAAGGAAGGGACCACTCATGACAATGACTTTGGAGTGTGAGACAGAATTTCCCAAGGCTCTCAAGGACCTCATGGTTGCAATGGAAATACATGGTGCAGCTGTGTACAAAGGTTTTCCTGTGATGGATGAAGGAGTTGAGTACTGGTGGGTGCAACTTCACTTGTATAAAAACAAGGAAGACAACCACAAGGAATCAGGATTCTGCATGTTCACCAATTCAGTGGTGCACACTACATTCTTTGATTCAGCAAGGGATGCAGCTTGGAAGACCATCAAAGAACTTGGTGATAGAGTCAAGTCCAGAATGCTCAACATCCAATATGACCTAAAGGAAGAGAAGAAACATACCCAAGAGTTGGAGGCTACCAACCAAACTTTAAGAGGAGACATTATAGACTTAGTAATGGAGTCATGTGCTCAAGATAGACTGATTGCTTCTAGAAATATTGTGTTAGCCAACATATCTAGCGAGATAGGATTGTAAGCGTACTTCGTTAGTTGGACCACCACTTATCACCTTATTTTCCAAATGTTGCTTAAAATAAGTTGAACCTTGGTTGTTGTAATGGATCCATGTATGCCATGACTTGTGTGTTTTGATTCCCAAAGATATGCATGTGATGCTTTGCCTTGTGTTTTATCTTAAAATGTGTTGTTTCTAACTTTTTCTATCTTATAAATAGATCCCTAATATTACCATCAGCACTGTTGAGGAGTTCCAGGGAACTCGCTTTGGCCCTCGTATTATTGAGCTCACTAGTTTGCTCAATCTCCCTCTTCCTACTATCATGGTGCTTCCCCTCACCAAGTTTGAGAGGAAAGACCTTTGGGGTTTCAAGGTCAATCAGCCCGGACGCCAGACTGAGCCTACCACGGAGGCTATCATCTTCAAGCTCATGCACGATGACAAGGAGAGAGGCCTAGAGGTAGTCATGCAGGACTTGATTGGACAACTGTTAGGGACACACTCTCGACAGGTTAGAGGTACTCACTTCCACGTCTTCGGTAGACGTGATGAGGATGGAGAGGCCATCGACTTCGAGGCCACTTCGAGGGAGAGAGCAGAGCCGACTCGTCTATACCTCCAGGACTTAGAGGTTCTCCTTAGGCACGTGGACACTGATAGGACCAACGTCATGCTCAGCAATGACGAACTCTAGGCGCAGCTTCGTGAGAAGGACAAGCTCTTCGCGGAGCAAGATGAGATAGTCAAGGAGATGGAGGCAAAGTTCGAGAGCCAGGACAGAAAGTTCAAGAGTCAAGAGAAGCGAGTCCAAGATAGGAACAAGAGGATTCGAGACATGACTGCAGAACTGGAGGCCAAGGACTTCGAGCTCGAGCATCAGCAGACTGTGATTGAGAGGCTTCGTTCTCAAAAGAGGGCTCTCAAAGCCAAAGTAGAGACCTTGACCACCAATGTCGAGGAATACAAGACCGCTATGGAGAATGCAGGTCTTACCTTTGTTGAGGAGGAGGTTGATGCCGAGGAGTAGTGATGACTACTCATTTATCATTTATTTATCATACTTTATTTGAGTCGCAATGACCATCCAACAAGTGGATGGCTTGTTATTAGTGTGTTTACTTTGCGAACTTGTCGTTTTTGTTGTTGAACTATTATTGTTATGATGCATGCTTGGTGATTGTTTATGTGATGTATTGTGCATGATAGCATCTATGGGTATCTCATTCTTATCTCTATTGAACAAACCACAGATGCCTCCCCGTCGTGCCAATCTTAACCCCAACAACAATAACATCACCCCTGAGATGCAGCAAATGATGACAGCTCAGACTCAGCTGATGCAAATGATGACTACATTCATCCAGAACCAGAACAACAACAACAACAACAATAACAACAACAACAACCCACCGGGTTTTGACATGCTTACCAGGTTCTTGAGATTGAGGCCAGCAAAGTTCTCAGGAACAACTGATCCTATGGTGGCCAATGATTGGCTATGCTCTGTGAACAAGGACTTGGTAACTGTGGGTTGTACTGATGCAGAAAAAGTCAGATTTGCAGCACATTTGTTGGAAGGACCAGCTGCCACTTGGTGGGATAACTTCCAGATCACCACTCCCATCGAAGATGTGACATGGGCTATTTTTGAAGATGGCTTTCGTACTGCTCATATCTCATCTGGGGTGATGAGTCTGAAGAAGAAAGAGTTCCATAATCTGAAACAGCGCCACCGTAGCGTGGCTGAATATATTGAGGAGTTCAACAATCTGGCGTGATATGCACCGAACGAAGTTGACACTGATGCCAAGAGGAAGGAAAAGTTCCTTGAAGGGCTGAATGACGAACTGAACTTGCAGCTATCAGTGGCCTATGTTCCCACTTATCAGTCTCTTTGTGATAAGGCTGCTATTTTGGAGAACAAAATGAAGCAAGTTGAGAGTAGGAAGAGAAAGCACTCGGACAAGCACAGCTCGGGATCGTCTCACAAGCGTTCCCACTATGATGATAGTGGAAGCTCAGGATCCCACAAGCATGGGAAATTCAACAAGCACCACAACCACAACCGTCATCATGAAAACAAGCATCACCGTAGTCATGACAACGACAAGTACAAGAACCACAAGAGTGGATATAAGAGCCACCACAGTGGTAGTGGAAGTGGCAGTGGAAGCCAGCCTGTCAAAAAGGATATTAGTCAAGTTGAGTGTTTCAATTGCAAGAAGATGGGGCATTATGCAAATGAATGCCCAGAAAATAAAGTTGAAGGACCCAACAAGCCCAACCCTTTTCAGAAGGGGCAAGTAAACCACATCAATGTGGAGGAAATCTATGAGGAGCCTGATGCTGTTGCTGGTAAGTTCAAACTCAATTCTGTTCCAGCATTTGTTCTCTTTGATACTGGTGCATCTCATTCATTCATATCAAGAGCATTTGTTGAAAGAAATGAACTACCGGTAGAAACTATTGGGTGTCCTATAAAAGTAAGTTCTCTTGGCGGAGAAATGATAGTGAATTCAGGGTGTCATGATCTAGTCATAGAATTTGGGAAGTATAAGTTTCCCGTTAACTTGATAATCCTAAATTCCCAAGGATTGGATGTCATTTTGGGAATGGACTGGATGACTAAGCACAAAGGAGTGATAGATTGTGCCAACCATACTGTCTCACTCACAACTCCAGAAAATAAAAGGATCAGGTTCAAGACCAACTTTGAAACAAAAAGGAGTATGCTAAATTCTCTTAAGGGGGTTAGCATGAGCGATGCCAATTGTGAGTGAATATCTGGATGTGTTTCCGGAAGAATTGCCGGGAATGCCACCAGATAGAGATGTGGAGTTTCTTATTGATCTGCTACCAGGATCTAGACCAATAGCAAAAAGACCGTACAAGATGTCAGTGGATGAACTGAAAGAACTCAAGAAACAACTTGGAGAGCAGTTACAGAAAGGATTTATTCAACCAAGTTCTTCATATTGGGGAGCCCCAGTTTTGTTTGTGGAGAAGAAAGATAGAAGTCAAAGGTTATGCATAGATTACCGTTCACTCAATGAGGTGACTATCAAGAACAAATACCATTTGCCTAGAATGGATGACTTGTTTGATCAGTTAGAAGGAACTTGTGTGTTCTCAAAGATTGATCTCCGGTCAGGTTATTTCCAACTCAAGATAAGGGAACAAGACATACCTAAGACAGCTTTCACCACAAGGTATGGATTGTATGAGTATACCGTGATGCCATTTGGTTTGACAAATGCTCCAGCGTACTTCATGAATATGATGAACAAGGTGTTCATGGAATTTCTTGATAAGTTTGTTGTCGTTTTTATCGATGACATTTTGATCTACTCCAAGAGCAAAGAAGAGCATGAAGGACATTTGCGTTTGATACTTGAGAAGCTTAGAGAGCATAAGCTGTATGCCAAATTCAGCAAGTGTGAGTTTTGGTTGAATGAAGTTGGATTTCTTGGACACATTGTGTCAGGAGATGGTGTAGCAGTTGATCCTGCTAAAGTTTCAGCTGTAACTGAATGGGAATCACCTAAGTCAGTAAAAGAAGTTCGTAGTTTTCTTGGCTTGGCAGGATACTACAGAAGGTTCATTGAGAATTTCTCCAAGGTAGTAAAGCCTATGACAGAATTGCTAAAGAAAGACAAGAAATTTGCTTGGTCTGAAGGTTGTGAACTCAGCTTTCAAGAATTGAAGAAGAGACTTGTGACAGCACCAGTCTTGTGTTTGCCAGATTTGGAGAAGGATTTCCAAGTGTATTGTGATGCATCCCATCATGGATTAGGTGCAGTACTTATGCAAGAAGGGAAAGTTGTGGCTTATGCCTCGAGACAACTCAAAACTCATGAAGTGAACTATCCTACTCATGATTTAGAGTTAGCCTCTATTGTCCATGCACTCAAAACATGGAGACATTATCTTTTGGGAAAGCGTTGTGAAGTGTTCACAGATCACAAGAGTTTGAAGTATATCTTCACCCAGAAAGAAATTAACATGAGACAAAGAAGATGGCTAGAACTCATCAAGGACTATGACTTAAGTTTGCACTACCACCCCGATAAAGCAAATGTTGTAGCAGATGCTCTAATCCGTAAGGTTTTTGTGAATGACCTCACTAAGGGAGAATTACCAGATGATCTCTATGCCCAATTTAGAGACCTCGGATTGGATATAGTGCCTGAAGGACATCTCATGACCTTGGAGGTTCAACCTACATTGTTGGACAAGATTAGGGAAGCCCAGAAGATTGATAAGGAAATTGAAGAAATTAAGGAAAAGATTGGCAAAGGAAAAGCCAAAGGATTCCATGAAGATGAACATGGTACTTTATGGCATGGAAAACATATCTGTGTTCCACAAGATCCGGAGCTTCGGAAACTGATTTTACAAGAAGCACACAACTCACCATATTCTATTCATCCGGGTAACACCAAGATGTACATGGATATGAAAGAAAGATTTTGGTGGAATAATCTTAAGAAGGACATCGCCGAACATATTGCTTTGTGTGATGTGTGTAGTAGAGTGAAAGCAGAACATCAGAAACCAGCAGGTTTGCTTCAACCACTACCTATTCCTGATTGGAAGTGGGACAAGATTGGTATGGATTTCATTACCGGATTACTAAGGACCCGGTCAGGATATGATTCTATTTGGGTAGTAGTGGATCGCCTAACTAAAGTGGCTCATTTCATACCCGTGAAGACAACTTATACAAGTGCTAAGTTGGCCAAGATCTATATGAGTAGAATTGTATGTCTACATGGAGTACCCAAGAGTATTGTGTCTGATAGAGGAACCCAATTCACTTCTCATTTTTGGAGGCAATTACATGAGTCATTGGGAACGAGGTTGGAATTCAGCACCGCTTTTCATCTTCAGATTGATGGACAGACAAAAAGGACTAATCAGATTCTTGAAGATATGTTGAGGGCATGTGCCCTACACTATGGAGCCAGTTGGGATGAAAGTCTGCCTTACGCAAAATTCTCTTATAACAACAGCTATCAAGCTAGTATTGAAATGGCACCTTTTGAGTTTCTCTATGGGAGAAAGTGTACCACCCCATTGCTATGGAATGGTGTGGGAGAAACAAGTTAGTTTGGACCAGAACTTATCAAAGAAGCTGAAGAGAAAGTTAAGCTGGTTAAGGACAGGTTGAAGATAGCACAGTCCCGACAAAAGAGCTACGCAGATCCTAAGCGTAGAGAAGTCACCTACGAAGTTGGTGATAGAGCTTATCTTAGAGTGTCACCACTTCGTGGAGTGAAGAGGTTTGGAGTCAAAGGAAAGTTGGCCCCAATATATGTTGGACCATTCAAGATTTTGAGTCGCAAAGGAGAAGTAGCCTATGAAATTGAATTGCCAGAGTCTTTGTCAGCTGTTCATAATGTGTTTCATGTGAGTCAACTTAAGAAATGTCATCCGGAAATGGAAGAGACTTCTTTGAAGGATACTATACCTTTGGAAGAGGTTCAGTTGGAGAGTGACCTCACTTATGAGGAGAAACCTATCAAGATTCTTGAGACTGCAGAAAGAGTCACACGGACTAAAACTATCAAGTTCTGCAAGGTTCAATGGAACCATCATTCCGAAGAGGAAGCAACATGGGAAATAGAAGATGATCTTCGAAAGACCACCCTCACCTATTTGCTAGCCAATCCGAATCTCGAGGGCCAGATTCACCTTAAGGGGGTTAGATTTGTAACATCCCTAAAATCATGTTTCAAACTCATGCATATCATCCATGCATCCATGATCATTTAGGGTTTTATTTCAAAATCATTTCAAAAACAGGAGCATATATTGCTCATTATTTTATGTATGAATCCTTTAGCCTTTGGCTACTTGATAATGAGTAAGCTGCATTATTCATTCAGTAGTGGTTTGAATTCAAACTTAAGTGATTTCAAAAGCTTGAATAAAGTTTCAATACAAGGTATGAAATAAAACCAAAGTTATGCCAATTATTATATCCCATAATGGCTTGGTTTTATTTTGATTTTTCAAATGACCCAAGTAGGTTTGAGTGAACAGTTGTTTTTGACACTTATTTGAGCACAAGATTTATTGTACAAAAGTCCAGAGAAGTTTTGAATTTAAACAGATTTGAATTGAAGTTTTGAAATCAGTTTAGAAAAGCAAACAGAAAAATAAAAAGTTTAAAAGAGAAAAAAATAAGCAAACAGTCGAATCTGGCCCAACTAGCCCAGCTAGCCCAGCAATCCCACCCCGCGAACCGTTTTTCTTTACTCGCAAACAAACCCACCGAGTGACTGAAGACAGGACCCCACCCCCTCTCTGTTTCACTCGCTGACATGTGGACCCTGCGCCCACGTCGTCGTCGTCGTCAATCACGCGCGGCCGAGGTGCTCGCTCCGCCGTTACCTCGCCGCAGTCACTGCGGGCTTAATTTCCATTGATTCTGCGCGTAATCGCTGTCCCCCTTCTGCCTACTTAACCCCCTCTGCACCGCGGGCATTTCCCCTCACCTAGCGCCACCACTCCGCCACCAGGCTGCCCGCAATCGCCCTTGCACCGCCGCAGACAGAGCTCACTCCGGCGACCAATCCCGGTAAGCCCGTGCGCCCCTTCTCCTCTAGTCCGTGCAGACAGATTCGCAACTTCCTTGCGCACCTTCTGACACCATTGATTCATCCTATACCGCCCCAGGTCGTTGACTCCATCAAGCGCAGCAAGCTCCCGACGACGTCTCCAACTCCGGCGACTAAATTCGGTGAGCCTCTTGTTCCCCTTCGCCTATGATTCACACGAACGTGTTCGCCGTAGCCTTGCGCATCTCCTGATGCCTTTTATTCATGCTAGGGTGACCAGGAGCATCCCCAACATCGCCGTCCACCCGAAAGCCGACGCTGCAACTCGTCGGCCGTGTCCGTGGCGCCTTGCCAAGCCGTTGCCGCCACGTTGAGCATCAGCGCATCGCTACGTAAACCTGATGTAACTCGCTTATGCCAGATGCCACCGCCAGCGCCACCCATCCGTGGTCGCTTGGTCGATGACCGTTGGATCTAGATCCAGCGCGTATAAATAGATCACTTATCGAAACGGTATGAATAGATCTGGACCGTGCAGGTTAAGTAGATCTAACGGCTTGTGAGCGCGATCCTGTGCGAACCGGTACGCACCAATTAGATTATGACGCGTGGCTAGAGTTTAGGTTTAAAATCAAGATTTGAATCTATTAGTTGTTTGAAATTGTTTTAGCCATAACTTTTAATTCCCACGTCCAAATTTGATGAATTTTATATCAATGGAATCAGGAGAGCAAGCCCTTTCTAAATATGCAATGTGTTTAATGTTTTGTTTCTGTTAAAATGGTTTTATTTACAGAAACATGTGTAGGCCTATTTTGTGTATATAAATTATTTGAGAAATGTTTTAGTGTTTAAATAAATGTTGTTTGGCAAGTTTTGAACTTGTTTATGGACCAGTACTGTGCACTTGTCTTGTTGAGTTTAGAAATTCATCACATATCATATTGCATGCATCCATATATTTTTGCTTGTATTTGTTTGGTATGTGATTTGTGGCTATGATTTTATGTGTAGATTTTGGTGCCAATAGTGATTGTGATTGTGAGGAGTGTAGCTACTCTCCAAACTACCAAGGCAAGTGGTGCTTCATGATTTTTATCCCTAAGTTTTCTTACTATGCATTAGAAATATTTTGCTAGACTTGCATGATATTATTTTTCTTATATGCTATGTTGGGAAATCCTAGTAGATGTAGAATTGCTAGAAATTCCTAAGTTAAGATGCTTATCTATGCCATGCTTATCCTAGCTAGTATCAACCAAGGGTGGTGAAATATTCATGCTATGTTAAAATATTTCTAAGTCCTTTTTGGACTTGTGTTTTGTCTAATAAAACAACTAAGTAAATGAAACACCTCGGTGGAATGGAAAGATTGGTTTATGTTGAGTGGTTACACAATGCCCATTTCTATGGTTTACCTTGTGTATCTCACTTGTGGAAAGCCACCCAGGAACAAAGGGATTTGAGAGGCCAAATGTTAAGAAGCTTCTAGTGCAGCCACTTGGCAATATGGGCTCTGCCTGGATCACATAGGTTGCTAGAACTTAGCCATTTGGACAGTTGGTGGTAGTGGGATGATAGGTTGGACGCGTCCATTTGGTCTAAGGGAAGGCTTCTGAAAGGTCCTATCTTGGTGAAAATCAAGTCTGGTGGGGAAAGTGCACAACCTCTGCAGATGGAAGAATCTAAATACTTAGCCATGTCCCTGGTATTGGACAACTTGAGCATCAAGACATGGAAGCTATCAAGAATCTCCTCATCCCAATTTCTAAGTAAAACTTGTGGTTGAACAAGGGTGAAGGACCTCAATGTCTATTGGTGGTTCCTTGGGAAAAGTTTTGACAAAGAAAAACTTAGTTTGTCTCTGGAATGACTGTAATAATGACCTTTGTTTTTGTGTACTTCATCTTAAACTGTGGATGCTAGCATTGATCCAGGGACTAGCATGGCAATCACAGGGATCCTTTTTCCTTTATAAAGGAGGGATCTTACAAATTCTAAATGTCCATTAATTATCTCTAGTTGAGGTTGTTTTTCCTCTTATAAAAAAAATGAATATCACATTATGGGGGAGTAATATGCTTCTTTTCCATATCACAATCCTAGGAAATGTGAACATATGAGGTAGTGCCACTTAGAGTTGATATTATTGATTATCTTGTTTCTAGGTGGCATGTTGGCTCAAACAAGGTCCTATTTTTGTTAGAAGCTTTTATTGCTCGTCTTTTTGGTCTTTGTTTGAGTAATAAATTCTTGGTGCGGTCTTTCTCAAATACATATCTATATATCTTATTTGGGATACCATTTGCTTCAAGTTATTCTAATCATTGCTTTGCATGATTGTGTGACTAGTTGAAGCTATCAAGAATCTCTATCTTTGCATAGTGCTTAATCTTTTTATTTCTATCCTATGCCTTTTATTGTGAAGATTTATATTTAATATCCGTGCAATATACCATCGGAAATCTATTCCAATACATTCATTGTCTTTGACAATTGATATACTTCTGTGTGGTAGCATTTGTGGACCATCTTCACTTTGGTGTTAACCTCTTATTGCCTTACTTTCTTTCCAAAAAAAATTGTGTGGCTCCCATTGTCTTCCTTGGCTTTTGAACATATCTTTGATGATGTTTTTGATTATTATCAAATGTGTTTTAGTGGAAGACAAACCTTTTCTTCTCTGAACCTTATGCCATTGTGAAAAGTGTTAAGGGTTTGGTTTATTTGTTGAAACCTTGCTATTTTGGGAGTTTGCTATCTCATTATTTATTCTCTATTTTATTTTATTGAATGACAAAAATCCTTGAGATTTTGTGTTTTTAATTCATCTTTCATGCTTAATAGTTTTTGCTCGGTTCATTTGTTGAACTTTGTTGAACAAATCTTGTGTTGATTTGATTCTTTGATATAGTTTGGACAACAAATGTGTTTTCTCACACCTTGTATGCCTTCTTGAATATTTTTGGTGATTTGTCCAAAGTATATCTTCGTTGGATCTTGAAATTCTCATGCATGCATGTTTAATAAATGTATATCTTATGTCATGTTTTGCTTTCTTTGATCCAATAGATAGGGTATACTACATCAAATCCTTAAACGGCTAAGATGTGCATGAAATTCAAATTTCATCTCTAAATATGCACATATTTTTATGGAGTGTATCCTATGTGTTGTGGTTATTCTAACCACTTTGGACCCAATAAGTTTGGGGACCAAGATGTACTTGAATGTTGTTTTAGGTACACTGAAGATGCAATGGATGCTTGTCTCGTCTATAAAGAAAGTTGTCACCACATGATAATTGGAGCCAAGCTAGGATGATCTAAAAATTCTTATCTACTACATCATACCATCGCTATCTTGGTAACAAGTATCTTATTCATGCATACTATTCTTCCATCCAATCTCTTGTAGGTTACATCTTGGCATGAATTTATTTGGTTGTAAATGTTCGATTCTTGCAATTATCTTTGAAAGACTTCTGTATCCTTATTGCTTATGTGAGTAATTTGAGATGATGCATATAATGGGGAGTATATAAAATCATGTTCATGATTCACCAATTCCAAATATGCCTTCTAGCAATTTATTGCATATCAACTCCTCAAGGTACTCTCATGCGCAATATTGTTGAAATTGCATTGAATCATTCATTTTGATACTTGTTGCCTTTCTCAAAGTATCCCAACTAGCATTAATTCCCTTAGTGTTAGTTGTGATGGTTTTGCTATTTTTTTGTTTATTCTTTGGTGAAGTTCATTGATATACCATCAAATAAAATAGAGCCATGGGCTATATATGCACTTAAGCAAAGTATACTTCTTGGTATATCTCATGACTTCTGCTTGGATATCATGTATTCTTTTTATTAACCTCTTATGTGTGGATGTTTCTTTGTGGATCTCATGTTTTCCCCTTAGAAACTTATATACACAAGAGTATTAATCTCTCCCCTTGATATGCTCGCTCTTTTCCGACCATCACTCTTATCCTCTTGATTTTTAATGGTCTTGATTTGTGAGTGCTTGGTTTACTTTTATTTCATATTCATGCACTAATATCTCATATTTGGTTTCTCTTGGACTTAAGATTGTCTTGACAAGTGTATTGGTTTATATCTAATCCCTGTATCTTGGTTGTGTTCTAAATAATATAGAGGGAGTGAGGATTCCATGTTTGTGCATAATGTATTCAAATGAAACAACTAATTTATGCACGAACCTTGGGGAGCTTCCTTATTTCACTTAGAGCACTATTTGTCCATTTGATTATTTGGATCTTTTGATTGCTTGCTTCATCCGTTGAAGTTCCTTCACCTTGTTATCCTTTTAGCAATCCTTGATCCTCAATATAGTTTGATTTCCTCCAAGTGTTCATCATTGGTTATGTGCATGTGATTTCACTCATATTACGAGTAATGCACACCTTGTGTAGGAACTCATACTATATTGTCCATCTAACCTTGTTATCCATTTTGGCACTTGTTGTCAATGGGGGAGAAGTTTAGAGGGTTTTAAGGGAAATGGTTTTCTCCTTAAGATTGGTTTGTTCTTAAGTGTTTGACTTTCATGCATCTCATCTTTATTATGTTTTGCATGGTTGTATATATAGTGGAATCTCTCCCAAAGGTTATGCTTGACAATGTATGCAATGGAATTCAAGATCATCACACGTGCATATATTGTGGGGGAGTTTGCTCTATATATGTTGGCTCTACTCACATCTCTTGAATTAGTTGTAGTTTATGTGA
This sequence comes from Avena insularis, assembly GCA_023614405.1. Classification (NCBI taxonomy): domain Eukaryota; kingdom Viridiplantae; phylum Streptophyta; class Magnoliopsida; order Poales; family Poaceae; genus Avena; species Avena insularis. The sequence goes on from CM042691.1 coordinate 17,001,336, forward strand.
GTAGAATCGGTTTTGATATGGGCTAGTATCTTTGTGTTACTTAACCATATCAAATACAACCTCTTGTATACAACTTATTCTTGGATAAGCTGCGTACTTGTTTCTAATATTCATTATATAAACCCTCTTGTTGTGATTGTCATCAATTACCAAAATGGGGGAGATTGAAAGGGTAATTTCCCCTATGTGTGGTTTTGGTGATTAATGACAATCCCTATGGACTAATGTTTTCACTGAGTTTTATATGAAGGTATGTTCCATAGGTCATGCTTGTAGTCCATGTGTTGGATTCAAGTATGGATGCCATGAAGATAAAGATATACCTTGAGTATTGGCATCAAAATCATCGAGATTAAGAGAATAATATGATATGATCAAGATCTTGAGAGTGTGATCTCAATAGAAGAATTCAAGATATGTCTCTAAGTCGGTGTCATGATAGCCTCATTAGTTGAGCTATGGTTGACTAAGATTTAGAGCATGTAATCAAATTAAGAGCTCCTTATGTACCTCAAGATATTAAGATGGAGCGCGAGAAGATACTTGGTTGACCAATACAAAGAGTGAAGAGTGATTTCAAGTTGGTCAACACATGAAGCATAAAGAATGTACCACATGGTCTTGTGGTATGGTAAGCCTTGTCAATTATGCATCATGAACTAACCCATTATATATTTGCCTTTGCGTTTTCTATATGGGGCAGGTATCTTTCCATGGGCATGCTTCAAAAATGAAGATATTATATAGCCCATGAGAGTATGACATCAAGTGGTGATCGTCATCAAGGTTGAGAAGGGCAAGTTCAAGATAAGCATCTCGAGAAGATCATTTGCTTGAAACTTGCCGACCATATTGGTGATAATGTACATGTGAAGACATGTATTAATGAAGTTATCCCATAGTGGTGTATGGGGAGCAAATTAGGAGTCTTCACGAAGCAACAATGATCAAGTGTTGCATTCTGGCTTGGGTGGAGCTTGAAGCATTATCATCAAGATCAAGCAGGATGCACAAGGCAAAGGTATGGCCTTGCTAGGTTTTCCTTTTACCGGTCTCAAGGTGGTTGTTGGGAGACCGGGTTATAGGATAGATAGCCGCACTATCAAGAGGGGCTCTCGGTTGTGTAACTTGGTCACATCATCATAGGGAGATCAATCGTTTGCATACTTTGCATCTTCCTATTTTGTTGCTTCTTGGTGTTTCTCCATGTGAGGTTCTTGAGCTTGTTGCTATCTCTTCAACAAGCCCAAGTTCATCGAAAACGGAATTTGTATGCATCTTCTATGGCGTTTTCGAGTTTGAAGGTTTTATCGGTTCTTATTTAGGGAGACTTCTTACCTTTCTTCATTTGGTTCTATACTCCTTTGTTGGGCTATGATGTTTCTCTGTACAATCTTGTAGGGCTTGTTGTCCTCGTCAAAACAAGCCCAAGGTCATCGAAATCGGAGTCCGGATGCAAAAGTTATTGCGTTTTTCGTAAAGTCAGTTTCATCCCGGTTGTGGATCCGGTTCAACCGGCTCCCAGACCGGGTGGTCCGGTGCCAGCACCGGAAAACCGAGATTCAACCGGGATTTTCGGTTTTTCTTTACCGAGTCTATCCGAGACTGTGTACTGACCCTTATCCCGGTTGAGATCCGGTTTTCCGGTCCAGGAACCGAACCATCCGGTTCTAGAGCCGGTCCAACCGATCTTTCAACCGGATTCGCACAGTTTTCTCCCAACGGCCATATTTGCTTTCCACTATAAAAGGGGGTTCTTCTCCCAACGTTTTAGAGTGTTCTTGACCACGAAATTGACCTTCATTGTTGAACCTCTTGAGCTTGCTTCCTCCCCCTTCCCTCCTATGATTCTTGCATCTTTTTGAGGGATTTGGAAGAGGAGATCTAGATCTATAATCCCCACCAATCAATTCCTCCTCTAAGTGAGGGGAACCCATTGGATCTAGATCTTGGAGTCATTGGTTGACTTCCACCATTGTTCTTCCTCTCTAATTCCTCCCTAGCACTTGTTTCTTTGGTGGGATTTGAGAGTAAAGGATTTGAGCACCCTTGCTGGTCTTGCTTTGCATTCTTGCATAAGTGTTGAGCTCTCCATTACGATTTGTTCGAGTGAGAGACCGTGAGCTTGTTACTCTTGGAGGGTGACCTCCTAGTTGGCTTGGAGGTTGGTGCCGCGGTGTTCTCTTCGTGGAAGATTGTGAAGAGACCCGTGATTCTACTTCGTGGAGCTTGTGAAGTGGTTGTGGAGCTTGCCATCTCCGGAGTGGAGGAAAAGCTAGCCATAAGGAAAGGGCCTATTCCTTCGTGGGATAGACTCGGAGAAGAAGGTGAGCCTTTGTGGCGTGTGAGGAATCCTTCGTGGAACCTCACACCTCTCCAACGTGACGTAGCCCCCTTCCCAAAGGTGGTGAACACGGGAATACATCTAAGTCTCCGCGTGCCTCGGTTATCTCTATATCCGAGCTTACTTTCCTTGTGATAGCCATAGAGCTTGAAGTACTTATATCTTGCTTATCACTTGTGGTATATTTATCTTGTGCTATCTTGCTTAGCTTAATTTGTTGTTGGTGCACTTAGTTGAGCCTAGTGTATTTAGGTTTTGTGCTTGTAAAATAAACGTTAGTTTAATTCCGCATTCTATCAAGCCAAAACCATAATAGTTTTGAAATTGCCTATTCACCCCCCCTCTAGGCGACACCTCTATCCTTTCAAGAAGGCCCCTCCCCCGCCCGGCGGTAGCGGCATCGTCTTCCAGGAGACTCCTCCCTCGCCCGGCGTGAATCCGAGGCCGGAGTGGCAGGTGCCCCCGATATATGCCATGGCTGGGCTGAGGATCTCTGGAGTGGCGGTGTGATGGCGATGTAAGAAGACCACAAGTGTGTACTATAGGACTAGGCATGATTATGACTAAAGGGGGTGGCTTTAGTCCTCAGTGTTAGCTAGTCCCGGTTTGTCACGGTTTTTAATATTAATAAATGTCTAAGTGTTACCTAGTCTACAGTTTTGGTACCTGCCTACAGCAATCTTAGAAATTCCTTTATTAACCATGGAGCATCTTCCTTTAATAAAAGAAAAATAGGATTACTTCACAAAAGGTTTAATACATTACATCACCAACATCCACATCTAGTGTTTTGGTTCTCTTCTTGTTCGTAACCATGGAGCATCTTCCTTATTTAGCGATATGCTTAGGTCAGTTTTCACTTTGAATGGCGGAATTTCATGAAATTTGTCATAATCTTCTGACATGTCTGTCCTGTCCTCAACTCCCACCATGTTTCTTTTTCCTGAAAGAACTATGTGGCGCTTTGGCTCATCGTATGATATTATATTCTTTTGCTTATGTTTCCTTTTTCTCGGTCTAGTAGACATGTCTTTCACATAGAAAACTTGAGCCACATCATTGGCAAGGACGAATGGTTCGTCTCCGTACGCAAGATTATTGAGATCCTTGTTGTCATTCCGCATACTGGTCTACCGTTACCCCACCTCCTGTCATCTTGACCCATTTGCATTGAAACAATGGGACCTTGAAATTAGGACCATAGTCAAGTTCCCATATGTCCTCTATGTAACCATAATATGTGTCCTTTTCCCATTCTCGTCCGTTGCATCAAATCGGACACCACTGTTTTGGTTGGTGCTCTTTTTATCTTGGGCGTGCGTGTAAAATATATTCCCATTGATCTCGTACCCTTGGAAAGTCAATATAGTTGAAGATGGAGACCTGGCCAACAAGAACAACTGATCTCCAACAGTGGTGTCATTCATGAGATGTGTCTGCAACCAACCGCCGAAAGTCTTCATGTGTTAATCTCTAATCTACCTGTCAGACTGCCCCGGGTAGTTCGAGCGTACAATATTCTTGTGTACCTCGATATATGGAGCCACCAAGGTGGAACTTTGCAGAATTGTATAGTGTGCTTTAGTGAAAGAATGTCCGTCCATACATATCTTTGCTTTCTGTCCTAGCGTGCCTTTTCCACTAAGTCTCCCTTCATGCCGTGATTCAGGTACACCGATCGGCTTAAGGTCAGGAATAAAGTCAACACAAAACTCAATGGCCTCCTCTGTTCCATATCCCTTGGAGATGCTTCCTTCTAGCCTCGCACGGTTATGGACATATTTCTTTAAGACTCCCATGAATCTCTCAAAGGGGAACATATTGTGTAGAAATACAGGACCGAGAATGGTAATCTCTTCGACTAGGTGAACTAGAAGGTGCGTCATTATGTTGAAGAAGGATGGTGGGAACACCAACTCAAAACTGACAAGACACTGGACCACATCTTTCTGTAACCCTGATAGACTTTCTGTATCGATTACCTTCTGAGAAATTGCATTGAGGAACGAACATAGCTTCACAATGGGTACTCTAACATTTTCCGGCAGAAGCCCCCTCAAAGCAACCGGAAGCAACTGCGTCATAAGCACGTGGCAGCCATGAGACTTCAGGTTCTGGAATTTTTTCTCTGCCATATTTATTATTCCCTTTATATTGGACGAGAAGCCAGAAGGAACCTTGATACTACTCAGGCATTCAAAAAAGATTTCCTTCTCTTCCTTGGTAAGAGCGTAGCTGGAAGTACCTTGAAACAACTCTGGATGCTTACCTTCTCGGTCTTTCATACGTTGTTGGTCCTGTCGTGCTTCTGGTGTATCTTTATTCTTTCCATACACACCCAAGAAGCCTAGCAGTATCACGCAAACATTCTTCGCCAGGTGCATCACGTCGATTGTAGAGCGGACCTCTAAGACTTTCCAATAGGGTAGCTCTCAAAATATAGATTTCTTCTTCCACATGGGTGCGTGTCCGCCAGCGTCCTTCGGAACGGACTGTCCGCTAGGACCCTTTCCAAAGATTACTTTTAAATCCTTCACCATATCAAATACAACATCACCAGTACGACGGACAGGCTTACTCCGGTGATCTGCTTCACCATTGAAATGCTTGCCTTTCCTTCTTAGGGAATGCGTGGGCGGAAGAAAACAACGATTCCCTAGGTACACATTCTTCTTGCACTTATCCAAATAAATACTTTCAGTGTCATCTAAACAGTATGTGCATGCATTGTATCCCTTGTTTGTATGTCCTGAAATGTTACTAAGAGCAGGCCAATCATTGATGGTTACGAACAACAATGCCCGTAGGTTAAATTCCTCACGTTTGTGCTCATCCCACACACGTACACCTTGTCCGTGCCATAGTTGTAAAAGTTCTTCAACTAATGGCCTTAGGTATACATCAATGTCGTTGGCGGGTTGCTTCGGGCCTTGGATGAGCACTGGCATTATAATGAACTTCCGCTTCATGCACAACCAAGGTGGAAGGTTATACATACACAAAGTCACGGGCCATGTGCTATGACTGCAACTCTGCTCCCCAAAGGGATTCATGCCATCCGTACTTAGACCAAACCATAAGTTTCTCGCGTCACCTGCAAAGTCCGGGTACTTTCTCTCAATTTTTCTCCACTGCGACCCATCAGCGGGGTGTCTCAACATCTCGTCTTTCTTACGGTATTCTTTGTGCCATCGCAACAATTTGTCATGCTCTTCGTTTCTGAACAAACGTTTCAGCCGTGGTATTATAGGAGCATACCACATCACCTTGGCGGGAACCCTCTTCCTTGTGCGCTCCCCCTCAACATCACCAGGGTCATCTCGTCGGATCTTATACCGCAATGCAGTGCATACCGGGCATGCATCCAAATTCTCGTACTGCTCACCGCGATAGAGGATGCAGTCATTAATGCATGCATGTATCTTCTATACCTCTAATCCTAGAGGGAAGACAACCTTCTTTGCTTCGTGAAATCTTGGCGATTCGTTATCCTTTGGAAGCAGCTTCTTCATTATCTTCAACAACTTTTCAAATCCCTTGTCAGGCACACCGACCTCTGCCTTCCATTGCAGCAATTCCAGTGTACTGCCTAGCTTTTTGTGGCCATCTTCGCAATTGGGGTACAACAATTTGTTGTGATCCTCTAACATCTGCTCAAATTTCAACCTCTCCCTTTCGCTATCACATTCTCCATTTGCATCAGCAATGGCCCGACCAAGATCATCATCTGGCTCATATGATGCACGTTCTTCTGCTTCTTCTTCATAATTGTCTTCCATTGTAGTACCACCGTATTCAGGGGACATAGGATAGTTGTCATCATTCTCTTCATCTTCGTTGTCTTCCATCATAACCCCTCTTTCTCCGTGCTTGGTCCAACAATTATAGCCAGACATAAAACCGAACCGAAACAAGTGGCCATGAAGGACTCTTGAGGAAGAGTTCCTTCTGATTCCGACACTCACCACATGGACAAGAGATAAAACCATTCCGCTTGTTTGGCTCTGCCACAACGAGAAAAGACCCCACGCCTTTAATGAACTCGTTAGAGATTCGGTCAGCATACATCCATTGTCATCTCATCTGCATTTTATAAGTTCATCAAACAAAATCACGATGCTAAGAGTACTACTAGTCTAAAAATAAAAGAACACATCGTATACATCAAACAAGCACTGATTTAAAACACTTTCTACTATATCTTTAGTCCCGGTTGGACACACCAACCACACCAACCGGGACTAAAGGGGTTGCGGCAGGCTGGGGCCGACATGAGCCCGTTTAGTCCCGAATGGTGTCTCCAATCGGGACTAAAAGTGGGTGATGACACTATATGTCGTGAGTGGACACTATGTCAGTGAGTGGCGACACTATTTCAGTGGGTGGCGACAATATGACAGGGGTGAGTGTCGACATTATGTCATGAATGTCGACACTATGTTGTGCTGCTTAATCTGTAAATAGGCTTCCTTGTGAACTATCAACTACAAGGAAGATCGCGTGCGAGACCAGGGACACCACTACGGCGGAGCTTCTCGAAGATGTCTTAGGACCTCGTCCTCAGACATCTTCGAGGAGCTCGCCGTAGAGGCATTCCCTAATATGTGAAATTAATTAGCTCCACCAGCATACTAATTTAGCTAGAAAAGATATGAACTGAAAGATGGTGTGCGAGAGCAGGGACACCACTATGGCAGAGCTTCTCGAAGATGTCTTAGGATGCCTCGTCCTCAGACATCTTCGAGGAGCTCGCCATAGAACTCTAATTTAATTTGGTAGCCCCTTGGCGTGTTCATGTTTTTGTTCTTAATTTCTTGCTTAACTGGCCGATGATTAACTAAAATGCTAGGGCACCACTATATATATGTGTGCCTTCATAGTTTTGGTATTTATTTTTGTTTCAATGGATTTTGTGACGACGGGTAAAAGAAAGAAGAATATTTTGTTGCTCGACAGTGACATGATGCACTGTGAACCGACCGGATTTCAAGACAACGTGTCAAACCAAGATATGTATATAGGATGAACTCATGTATCTATGTGCTTCGATGAATCAAATGAATTTCGAGAACTATATGTGCCAAATTAACCAGATATACAGAGATAGAACCCACACAAAATCTATCCATTTATAGAGCATGAAATGAGCTAAAACAAGCAATGAGAGCTGAAATGATGAAGTTGCTAACCTCTTAGGACCCTTGATAGATGTGGAGGCAAAAAATCTTCACAAATCTTGAGAAAAATGGGGAAGAACTCGAGATTGAGGGGAGAAATTTGAGAGGGATGATTGTGTGAGCTTGAAAAGGCTCGGGCTGGGAAGGGGAAGAAGATATAGTCAGGGACTTTAATCCCGGTTTGAGAAACAAACCGAGGCTAAAGGTCCACGCATCTGCTCTTTTCCAGCGTCAGGCCCTTTAGCCCCGGTTTGTTAAACAGACCGGGGCTAAAGTTCCCATACGAACCGGGGATAATGTCTTCTGGTCCCTGCGGCCGTTTAGCCGTTGGGACCAGGGCATTAGTCCCGGTTTGTACCAGAACCGGGACTAATGCTCTGGACCAAAGGTCCGTTTTCTACTAGTGCTCGCTAGCTTGTAGTGAGAAGGGTACTAGCTCGAGGTTGTGTTTCTTGGCATCACCCATGAATGCATCCGCGGGCACGTAAGGGAGATCCGGCACGATAAGACATGGGAAATGGAGAGAATTAAGAAGAGAAGCTGGACCAGTACGTAGTAGCTGTGCTTCAGCCTGTAGGTGGGACTGAGCTGCCCACGGCGCCGCCGGCCCATCCCAGCTATTTCCCAAAGGACACGTCTAGAGAGCAACCGCTGGCTGGTTAGTGTAAACCAGCCATCGCCAGATTAGAAAAGAAATCGCAGCCCCCACAAACCTAAAATGGAAAGAAACCACCTCAGCGCACCGCGGGCCTTCAACCAGGTCCCCCCCGGGCGTGCTCCATCCGAGGACTCTAGCCCGCGAAAACCCAGCATCAACCACTCCAACCATCCCCCACAACTTGATGTCCACCTCCCAAAGCTATCGAATCACAAATCTGGTGTTTTTTAGATGAGAATCAAAAGGGAAACACCATCTCGTTTCCTCATCTTTTGTCCTCTATCACCCACATGAATCTTCTGGGTCTCCTCTTTAGATCTCATGAAGGAGATAAACTAGTTCATGCAAAACCAAGATCAGAAAAAATCCCAGGAATCAACCTAGGAAGAACACAAATTTTCCAAATAGAAACTAAACTAGGATCAGGAGACCATAGGAAGAATAAAACCTGGTAACAAGGTGTGCATCGTCTTAGTTGTCTAGGTGGTACAACTTAAAAAAGATGATTGGCGAAACTTTGCATCTATCAATTCATGTACGAGTAGTAATTAACAAGTAGAACCTTTGCAGGTCTGTTTGGGTGAACTGATTACGCAGATAGCAAAAATCACCAAAAACTGATCTAGGTTGTACATGATGCACCTGTAAAAAAGCAACTACGCCACAAACCTGGGAGCAACTTAGTTGCATGGTAGATACAAGATAATCATAATTAGTTGCTTACTAACTTTGGGCATCCCCAGGTCCTTATCAAGAAGAAAACATGTGGGGAAACAACATATTAGTACCATAGTTGTATTGGGGAAAAACTTGATACAACCTAGATCAATGGATATATTTGAAAATTCCAGGACCATGGTCATAGAAGAAAAAACAGCCCCCCTGCAGCAACTTAGTTAGATTCACGGGTTCCCTAGTGATTGGAAACCATAAGTGAAAGCAAAGGAGGGTACAGCGGTTCCTTTTTCGATGAAACATTGTAATCATGCCCAAAAAGAGAACACTTCCAATGTTTCACACATATTAAAGGTTCACATAAAACATATTGGATGAAAGAGGAAGTATATTCAAATGACCACTTGCTGCAACTAGTAGTGTGAAAAAACATTTAGCAATTGTCTTAGCTACAGTTAAAAGAATAGAAGAATGAGACCATGGTTGTTGTTTCTTTTGAACATAGCGCAAACGTAGGATGAAGTTTCTCCGTAGTTTGATGATAATGGCGACACACCAGTAATAGTTTCGTTGCCGCATACACCTGAAAATTACAACGATGGAAAGTAAGGTAAAAAGTTTGATTTGGTTTGCAAAGAAATGCATAAAAGTCCTACTTTCATATATGCATAGAAAAGTTTCCTAAAAAAATAAGACTTTCTATTGTTCCAGATGCCTAGTCTTAACCTGAATGCGCAACCACATGATGTTGACACTAAAGATGAAGAATTCAACGACATGGAGTTGTTGTTTTGCACTCAAGCTGTCTAAGTAGGGATCTCTCGAGCTAGTGCTAGCTGACCAAGTTGTAGAGGGTCGTGATTCATACGTACATAGTGCCAGGGGCCATCATATCTGATGTCTGAAGAAAACAACATAATCCAACAAACATAAGAACCTATATATAGTTGACAACTTAAAAACAACACATGGAAAAAGAAAAATGGAAAAGTACAGGACAAATTATGTTCACCGGATACTAGACGCCTCAATGCTGCTTCATTGGATACTGGCAGTCACAAATTACAGTGCTTAGTCATCTTCATCCTTGATGGAAAACAACTTACCTGCCATCACCTTGGATACATTAGTCATAAATAAAAGCAACTTAGCCTAATCTTCCTATTCAACTTAATTAAATGCTGAAAGTAACTTATCTATAATGACAATACAACTTAATCAGGGAGTGAATCAAACAAACTAAACTAGACGCCTCAATGCTCCTTCATTGGATACTGGCAGTCACAAATTACAGTGCTTAGTCATCTTCATCCTTGGTGGAAAACAACTTACCTGCCATCACCTTGGATACATTAGTCATAAATAAAAGCAACTTAGCCTAATCTTCCTATTCAACTTAATTAAATGCTGAAAGTAACTTATCTATGATGACAATACAACTTAATCAGGGAGAGAATCAAACAAACTAAACTGCCGATAATTAATCTATCCAATCAATTGACATTGTGCAAAAAAGTAAGTTACGATACCAACAAATCAACTAAAATGAGGGAAAAAGAAAATTAAAAAAGCAAAACAACTCCCCTGTGCATTCATTTTTTAATTTAGACTAATATATGTAATGAACATATTTAAATGGTCCAAGCAACTCAACGTGTTGGCAGAAAACAACTTAGCCATGTCCTAGAAACAACTTAATATATGTAGTGAAAACTGAATTAACTACTGCAAAAAAACAAACTTAAGTAGAACGGAACAACAAGTCAAACTGTGTTAATAGAAACAGCTTAGCTATGTCGCAAAAAACAACTTAATATATGTCCTGAAACTAGATTAACTGCTGCAAAAGCAAACTTAATAGAAAGAGGATATCAACTTAGCATTGTTGCAAAAGCAACTTAAATCTATGTAGTGGAACTTAATAAAGAAAACTTAATAGGATGATATAGCAACTTAACTATGTTTGACAAACAGCACACCTTCTTGTACATGAATGTGCAGTGAAGAAAACAAGTGAGTGAAAAACTAGACTAACTAATAATACATCCATGATTAAAAAAATAGCGACAATGAAAACATGCCTAGCTCATGGTTTGCGCATAACAACAACCATCGCATAAATGGTGAAACCAGTGAAATATACTAAGGAAAAGGAACCACAATATTCTATGGTGACAAGCAACTTAAGTGTGTTGTCTAATCAACTTAACTGACTGCCGAAAGCAAACTTGTCTATGGTGATAAAAAGTTAGTATATGTAATAAATTTATTAAAAAATGTTGCAAGTAACAAACAACTTAACTATGTTGCAAAATCAACTTAATTAAATGCCGAAAGCAATTTAACTGAGATGTGATGGGGCTGCACCTCACAGCCCCTCTTCTTCTTTCTCTCACCTCTCACGAAACACACACACACACACACTAGCCAAGGAAGAAGAGAAGTCTTTGCCTAGAACACTCCCTTGGTGATCACCGTGGCTACATTTTTGTCTATGGCCTCACAACCGTGTTTTCATTCACTCAATGCAGACTATATACAAGTACAAGGACCTGGCCGCAGCCACTACAGCCACCACTAATCATGCATGGTCTAACCACTTTGATCCACTAATCTCTCCACTAAAGGGACCTATTCTCATGACCACTAACTCACGACTTGGCCTGGTACCACACACGTGAACAAGTCCATCTAACACATACATGCAAACTGTAACAAACCGCATGCTACTCAACAAGATAGCAAGATTAGTGCTAACAAAAAACACCTAAGTTGCATATGTGTGTGCAACGAGTTGCTTCCTAGATATCCTAAGTTGAATGTGTGTGTGCAACTTGTAAGAAAAATGGTTCTTAACAAATCCCTCAGTTTCTTGTGCATGTGAGATATGTTGCATTTGTTGGATAACAAAATTGATTATGAATAATTCTCTCAATAAGATACGATAAAGCAATTAACTGTATGTTGTGAAGCAATAGTGTGATGTATGCAACAACTTAGAAAAATAACAGTGGTGAATCGATATTATATCTAACTGCTTAGCACATATGTAAAGCAACAAAAAGTAGACAACTTAATGAAAATCAGTAGGCAACTTAACGATAACCTATTTGCAACTTAGCAACAACCATTAGATAACTTGACATTGAAATTGGACAGAGTTAGAAAGGAAAATACTATCATGTTTCAATAGATCGATCTATTTTAATTTTTAACACATGGGAAAAATCAATTTGTAAAATAATAGACTGAGTGATGAACAGTAAGCAAAATCTTGGTTACATGCGCTAAAAGCAACTTGTCATTGTGGATGATTGGCCCTAGAGAAAGAAAGAAAACAGGAAGAAAACAACCCTATCGGAATAGATATTGGATAACATAACTTGATTAGGTTAAAAAACAACCTAGTTCATAGGTATATATAATACAACTTACTAGGCATATGGGTGCTTATGAACATACAAAACAAAGAGTACTACAGATGGGCTAAAAACAACTTAGTTAGAATTAGTATAGAACTAAAGAGATGACAGAAAAGCAACTTAGTTTAAAATCATCGGTTTGCAACTTTATTTTTATGAAATATAACTTAGAGAGAAGGCAAAAGACAACTTTAGTTAATAAGTATACTACTAGTGCCATGATGGGGGACCATGAGTTAATCAATAGGTTGTGCACCAAGAACACGAGAGAGACCACAAGGCAACACGAGAGATTCCGGGAGAGAGCCGGTGGAATGCGGCATGATGGGAGACAAATTCCATACCATTTTTTCTTCTCTAACATTAAGCTAAAATGATTGATTGTACTACAAGTGCAGCGCCAACTTGCTAAAAGCTACACAACATCTCATTCTCCTTGTGCTATCGGAAGTCTTTGAGCCAAAATGGTCTTGGTTAGCAATCGTGGCCCACTCCATCTGTGATGCAAAGAGTCTTTCCTCAATTATTTCTATGAAGCAAGCTATATGATCCACTCTGTTCTGCCGCTACTAGTTAATTTTGCATTGGTAGTGTCTAGAAATGAGGAAATAACAATTAGTATAAATTTGAACCGGTCTTTCAAATAGATAAATTATTAGTGATCATGTATTTTTTTAATAAAAGGAGCATAGCTTCCAATTTTCATTGCCATGAAACTGATAAACAGTCTCCCAGCAAATGTCAAGTTTTAAATACGTTTTGAAACGGATGACAATACAGATTAGCGCTTTGGAAAAAACTGAAAATCCTAAACACAAGGATAAGCTATGAACATCTAATATCCTAGGATCACAAATCAGCTACTCCAACAACAATTAAAGCTGAACTTTCACAACCGAGAAACTTTATGCCAGCAAACAGCAAGCGAAGACTCTCAAAACAGCAACAACACTCTGCTACTTCTTCAACATCCTCTCTACTGGGACATGCACCTTAGATCATCAGCCGAGGCTTGATCATCCACTCTCTAGCCCAAGCACAAAAGCCCCCATCTCTGCCTTCTATGGAACTATTGATCACGTCTGTTTGGCCTTGTTCAACTAATGTTTAGATGCGTGTTCAACTAATGTTCAGACCTAGTAGAAAATTGGTCTTCATAAGCACCGAGATTGGTAATACAGCTAAGGAAAAGTTTATCCATCATGAGAGTAGTTAGATCGCTACAGTAGTACTAAGAAACCACGGTGCAGGTACTAAAGACATATGCAGACAGCTTCAGGCGTAAATAGGAGCTTCAGGCGTAAAGAGGAGTAGGTCTGAACCTGAGCCATACATACCGTCGAACACGTTGAGGTCGTCCCCCATGCGGCTATATTACAAAGGGAGTTGAATGAAGAGGCTTCCAGCGTCGGGGCACCAGCGGCGAGGGAGTCATATAGGAAGCAAGCGACATCGACCTGTGAGAGGGGATCTAGGCCGTGCTGAAGGATGAGGCCGCGCCACGCTAACTGGAGCCGACCGTCATCAGCATGGTGTCTTAGGCGGCAGCGGCGGCGCCTAACCGCGCCGTGAGGAGCAGCGTCGAGGCCGAGGGCCACCATGCTGGAAACCACCTCCGCGGTGGGGCTGAGAGCCATGTACCAGTGAGAGGCCCGGCTGCTCGTGCCTTGGGCTAGTGCGCTGAGACCTGAGAGCAGTAGGGCGGGGGGCACGAAGTTGGGTAGGACCGTAGGAGATACATCAGGTCGGTGATAAACTTGAAAAGCTACGGCGAGCTATAGTTCTTGGCAGCCGGCTGGGTATCCATGCTCGCAGGAGCAAAGGGTACCAGCGGCGTTCGAGCTCACCGGGGAAGGTGCTGGGGTGCCTGGAACACGGGGTGACGGAGGAGGGTGGCCTTGGTAGTTGCTGGTGCTAGGAGCAGGACGAACGGCAGGGACGGGGCCGTCGGGCCGCCGGGATCGGTAGGATTTGGACTGGGAGGGAGATGGACCTGATAGGGAGTGCGGGATGTAGAAGGAGCACGTGGGGCTATCAGGAGACACCGAACGTTATCGGAACAGATGCAACTGGGCGGCCTGATCGACACGATCGAACGGCCAGGAAACGGTGGCTCTGACGAACAAACCAGCCACCGTGCACTTTTTAGCAATTGGGTTCCCAAAAGTGGAAGTCCATTGTGAAGCGACTATTTCTGGCAGACACCCACGGCTCGGCGGCTACCGCCGCCACGCCGCCACTCCGCATCGCGACCCCCTCCCTGGGGATGGACGCTGCCACTTCGCATCGCGATCCCCTCCGCTACACCATACCCTCGTCGGCGCCATCACTGCTGCCTCCCCTTGCTAGCCCTGCTCCTTCCTCTTGTATTCCCAGCTACCCGGTCAGCCCCGCGCCGCCCCAGATCCCGCTCCCTCTGTCGATAGCGGAATCGCGTCCATGGAGCAAGGAGGCCTGGAGCAGGAGCTGGAGCAGGATCTGCAAGAAGTCGTTGTCCCGGTGCTTAGGCCAGGGCCTTCCTCATCCTCCAAGAAAAGGAAGAAGGTAAATCCTCTCCCCTGAGATTGCATGCGTGTGAGCTGCTGCTGGTGGTTCTCGTTTTGAAGGGCAAAACGTGTGTCCTAGCTTTGGACGAGCAAGTTCTCCTAGGAGAGTTTTTCTTCTGTTTGTCCTTTCGATGTTTTTTATTTGCATGCGTGCGAGCTATTTCTGTAAAATCTGGTGGTTGTGAAACTTGTTTGAAGTGGAGTAGTGACATGTTTGTGTTGTAATGAGTTCACAGTTTGTAATGGAATTGCTGGTCGTAGTTGTGTGGTATTGAAAAATGTCTGATAATTATAAGCATTGTCACTTAATGTTGCGTATGAGAATGGGCACTAATTTTTAGATATGTAATACTAATTCAGTAAATTTTTGCAACGCATTGATGCATTGTTGCGGACCATCCGCCAAATAACATTGATACACTACATTGCTGCAGATAATCTTCCAAAATAATATTGATACACACTTGGGGTCAAACAAGAGTATAAGCTCAATTGCTATCAGTTCCAACGAAATAACCACCATAATGAAATACAGCATGTAAATTGGGTTTTTGGTTTCTTACTCCTAAACAGGAGCATAAGCATTTCGGCTACAGAGCTCTCTCATAGCTTAAAGCAGAGAACACCCAGATTCTTTCCACGGATATTTTTCGGACCGATGAGAAGGTTCTAGCTTGATAGAAGAAATTGCCTGACATGTTTATTAGATTCTATTTTATAGCTGCAAGGCTCCATCAACCTAGAACATGAGTTGTAGTGAGCCAGACAGTCTGTTACTTAAGGACGAACCCATGTCACAGTAGAAGGAAACTGATACTCCCTCCGTCCCAAAATAGATGTCTTGGATTTGTCAAAATTTGGATGAATCTATATACTAAATAGTGTCTAGATTCATTCAAATTTTGACAAATCTGAGACATTTATTTTGGGACGGAGGGAGTACTTTTTTTCAATAAGAGGTTCAATCAAATGATCAGAACTACTAATATGGAGTCAAGAACTGAAGCATAAAAAGACTGTTTAGGTAGTTTCACCGGTTAATTTGAGAAGTATGGAATTCGTTTTACTGCAGTCTCATTGTTAATGATCTAGTCCCTGGGACAAGTCCAAGTTCTGTAGTTTCTATTGGTTTTGAGTCTAGGTTCACTGGAACTACTGGGTCTGGGTTTTGCTACCCACCCAGTCACATGTCACTAGCACTTAAGGAGACCCAGCCACACAATGAACATTGAAGAAACTGTCACTTGGGTAGTGAACATCAGTTGGGTAGTACTGAACATGGGGATAGGTGTACTTTTATATTCTTGTGCAGTATTACATACATTACTACATAATGTATACAAATTGTCTTGTAAGTGTGCACTGTTCTGGGACTGAAGTAACTGTGAAGTTATATTGTTTACATGTCTGTTATCCGCAGGAGTCCGGCAAGACTTGTGGAGAGACGCAGCGGTCCAACGATGCACGTGTTGAGTGGCAAATTACCAGCAAGACCCATATGGATCAGCGGGACAGTAGCAAGGTCCCTATCTCTAAAACCTTAGGTGGCAAAAGATCACTATCTCATGGTAGTGAAAGCTCAAGAGCAAGAACAGCTGCACGGTATGTTCTTGTTATAATATATTAAAGAGAGTGACTATGAGCTGGTAATAACATAGTCAGCTTATTCTAAATGCAGGTTGAGATGACACAATTGAAGAACTTTTTAGTAGCCTCACTAAAGCAAGCAGCCAAGCAATTCTAGTACTTCACAAGAAGGAAGAACAGCATGTAGTTATTCAAATATTAAATGTTGTAATTTATTCATGTGTTCTTAAATTTGCACTAATAGATATTTTCATGTATTTTCATGACATTGAGAAACAAGAAACTTGCTACTATGTTGTAATTTATTCGTGTAACTAATTTGTATAATCAGAAATTTGTTACTATGTTGTAATATTTGTGCAACTAGGTTGGACTGATGGACGTTAGGCGTTTGACCTTGCTTTGCCTGATGAAATACTGATGGTTGGCGTTATTATTATATGGCTAACAAACCACGTTCTGTTTAACCTATATGGGCAGAGGTGGATACTTGGTGGGCTGCCGCTAACGTGCCCACCTACAGCCTGAGCTGTGCTGCCAAATTCTGAATACTCGAATCATACAGGCAAGAGGGACGAGGAGAGGTTATCGACCATGTACCCCGGCTTCTTCGACGAGGGGTCAGAGCGGTATAAGGCTTTCTGCATGGATACCGAAGAAAAAGTGCCTAACTTACCGGATGATTCGACACTTGTACCTACCTCTCCATTAGCCATGAACATGAGCTTGTCCAAGGTGTCCCACACGGACAGGCTCCTCCTCACGACTGCTTAGTAATCAACAAATACAAAAACATAATTTTCTGATATTTAAAAATCATCATATATATATATGCCTTGACACAATTTGGAGGTGGATGGCTCCTGACGTCAGGCAGTCATCTCAACGTGGGAATTCAACGTCTGGAAATATAAAATGTTTCAGATTTGTGAATGAGATATATCTAGACACCTTTTAGTGTCTAGATTTATTTAAACCTATACACTAAAAGATGATACATCTTCTTTATAAACCTAAAATATCTTGTATTTCTAAACGGAGGGAGCGAGCCTGTACGTGGGAAGTCCTCTTCAGAGGCACGATCGGCGGACTTCAGAGGCTGCACTTGCAGAGTTCCACACACGCGCGGAGATGGCACAGGATTCTACCAAACGCGCCGGCGGGACACAAGTTGGCTCCAGCCACGAGTTCGACCCAGCCGAGTGTGCCTTGACACAAGCTAGATCCAAACACAAGACATAAGCTGGATCCAGACACGAGCTTCTATACCTTACCCTGACCGTGCTCATCAACCGGGCACCGATTTCTTCTGGCACCGATGGTGTATGCGGATGCCCGCCGGTTCAGAAGGATGGGATATGGGGAATCGCCACGCTGTGGGTTCGTGAGCAAGAGAGTTGCTATTGAATCGTTCTTCCTAGTACGTTGGTGGAACGTCGAACCCGTCCAACAAAATTTGAAACGTGTAACACATCCCTCTTCCGTTGATTAATAGGGACAGAGTTAGGTATAGATAGACGGGACAATTACAGATAAGAGGGGGAGACAGAGCATCCTAAAAACTTTCTCCGCCGCTCCTCCGCCTCTCCTCTCCTCTCCTCTGCCTGGCGATCCTGCCGCTCTCGTTTGGGCCTCGTCTGTCGGAATGGAGCTCCAGGATGGAGGAATCTCGGCAGCACGCACAGATTGTTTGGATTCGGAGGTGGCCGGATTCAAGCTAGGCGTCAGACCTGTCTTGGTTGCTTCAGGTTCTAAGGGAGGTACTTCTGCGTTTTCATCGAGCTCCTGTTTTTCTTGATCCATCGCTGATTTATTTCCTTCGTACCACGAGATCCCTTTGACACCGCGTGTTATTCCCCTGTTTCGCGATTCAATTTCCGACAATCTAGAGTCCCGTCACAATTTTAGTCCGGAAATTCGTTTCTCTGGTTCGAATCAATAGAGATTATACGCTCTGGAAAATCCTCCTATTGGTGGTGTTCTAGGATCGTGTGCTATGGCTACAGTGAAGATTCTGTTTGGTTCTGTTAACCTTTCCGTTACTGCGACGAACCGTCTAATACAGAACACATTTCATGATCCTGGGGGAGAGAACCAAAGATGTGCGGCGGATCCTCGAGGGGTGTCTGGAAACCCTAGATCGCGAGATATAAAGGATTCCGAGTATTCCGCCTCCTGGACAGAAATAGGCTCCCTCTTCGGCCACTTCTGGTCATCTTCTTCTTGTAACTCAAATAGTGCGAGGGGTGAATCCTTTGGCTGGTGGAAAGGAAAGGTTGCGGGTGACCCACGATCCTTCGCCCAAGTTCCCGCTTCTTCCTCAATGGGGGACAGGTGTGGCAGATTTGGAATCGTGAAGATGCACAGGCTTTCTCGAGTGCTGGACCTCGTGGATCGGGTCCTCAGCAGTCTGGATACCGCTGGGAAATCGCTGCTCGCGAATCTGAGCAAAGGCGCCAAGAGGCTGCCTCCCTGGTTGATACCTTTGGGAAGAACAACTCTTCTGGATCTCCTGCGGTTGTAAGTGATTCTATCTGCTCCAACTGCAAAGTGAAAAGGTCACCTAGCTTCTTTGTGTCCTACTGCTAGATGTGAGCGTTGTAAGAAACTTGGGCATGTTTGCCAAATTTGCGTGGCTGTGCTTCCATGGGAATGTATACCGCATATGTGTGTGTTCCAGTCCCCTAGCATGTGTTTCTTTTTCATACCTAATTCCAGTGCTTCCAAGCAAAACAAAGAAAGGTCTAGCAGTGTGGTTATTTCTGTAATTGAAGGAAATGCTACGGCTAGGGAACTTGAGATGGAGTTCAATATAGTGTTTGGGGACAGTTGGAGATGCACTGCTAGGCCGATTAGACCTAATCAATATATCATGTGTTTCCCAAACCCTCGTGAAGTATAAATGGCAGTGTATTATGGGGCTTCCATGAGACTCAAGTCCGTTGATGCTACTGTTAGGCTGTCCATTTGGACTGCTTCTGTGGGTGCTAAGGCAGTTCTGCAAAAATCTTGAGTGAGGATCAGTAACATTCCTTTGGATAAGAGGACTGAAGCTATTTTTTTCTTTGTTGGTTCACTGGTGGGGGTCTCTCTGGATTTGGATGCATCTACTCTGAATAAACCTGAATATGTAAAGGTGCTCATTGGCTGTAGAGATGTGGAGCTTATTCCTGCCAAAGGTGAGGGATGCTGGGGAGACAATTTTTATGACTTTTTCTTTGAGATTGACAAGGTAGTTGTGGCTGGTCCTCCTAAAAAGACTAGTAAGCTTCCTGTTGGGGGCAATAGTGCACCTTCTCCAACGAGGGCTAGGATGGATCAGAACCTCACTACAATAGCTACTAATGAGGCATCTGAAGAACAGGCTTTCTGCAGTCAGACTGACTCTGTCAAGCAACATGGAATTCAGGAATTAGTTGAGATAAATATGGACAAGGAGCATGAATCTGAGGATGATAGTGCTATGGTTGGGAATGAGTTGCTTATTGAATCTTTGGCTATAGAGCATGAAGCTTCCCTTTCTTCTGGTTTGCCTGATGGTTCTAACAAATAGCTGGTTCCATGTTCCTTTCCTCCTCACATTCAATCTCAAAATGTCTTGGAAAACTCTTTGTCTGCACATCATTGCCCCTCTCTCTCTGTTATCACTGATGTCACTACCGATTCATCAACTCCAATAAGAGAATCTCCTTCTTATCTAGTGCAATCTCCTGATTCTGCTCCCAATGGAAGAGGTAGCAGTGGTGAATGAGGAAAATTCTGAGATATTTAGTCGGAGGCTCCAAGCTGAAGAAAATGTGCATGTGATGGAAAAAGTGGCTAATGTTTCCAAGAATAGGAATCTAGAAGGTAATAACCATCATAATCCTGACCCTTTAGATGGTAATTCCTTTGCTATCTTATCTAATAATGAACTTATACTTAGAGATTCTATGATGGGTGTTAAAATTCCTGATAATGATTTCTCTTCTATATATTCATGTGCTTAGAGAGTTAGAACATGCTAGAAAAGGGTTGCATGATAGAAATAAACCAAAAACATGTCCACAAAAGCTGTATATTGAAAATAATACTTGTGTGAATACTCCTTTATCTATGACTTGGGTTGATTCTTCTGATGTTGATGATTCTTCCTTTACTCTGGTTGAGAGTAGGAAAAAGAAAAGTGCTAAGAGGAAACCTAGTGTTGTGATTTATAAACCCTTAACTAGAAGTCAAAAGAAAAAAAATGAAAAATGGTGATATTTCTACCTTGCATCCTGGTAGAAGTGTCAGAAATAGAGCTAAACCACAAAGATATAGATGAAAGGAGCGTTTTTCAATGTTAGGGGAGTGGGTAAGAAAGGTGTTTCCTCTTGTTTAAATGATATGATGGTTAGCTACTCCTTGGATTTTATTGGTATTCAAGAAACTATGAATAAATACTATAAGATGAGTTTTTTAGGAAACTTGATCCTGGGAGTAAATATTTTTGGAAATGGTCCCCTTATGTTGGGAAATATGGGGGATTTTGTGTGGAATTAATTCTGATACTCTTGATGTTAATGCTTTTAAACTTGCGAGATATATGCTTTATTTTGTCCTTTGGGATAAAATTAAGAAATGTAATTGGGGGCTCATAGTTGTTTATGGGGCTACTCATGAGGAGCACAAGGAGGATTTCCTAACTGAATTGGCCTCCTTCTGTCATGGGAATCTGATGATGGCTCGGTTGATGTAGAGCCTTGTTGGAAACCCCAAGAGAATGGTATGATTAGCACAGCAGCAAGATTTCCCTCAGTTATAGAACCAAGGTTATCGAACCAGTAGGAGAAAGAAACCACTTCCAAAGGTGTTGCTAGCAACATGGAACCTGCACACAACACAACCAAAATACTTTGCCCCAACTTATCAGTGAGGTTGTCAAGCTTACTGGTTTTGCTGAAATCAAAGGATTAAACGTATAGTGTGGAACAAAGTAATTTCTTGTGGTAATTGCAGAATGTAAACAGTAAACAATTGATGAAATATCAATCGGAAGGAATGGACGAGGGTCCACAGTTCACTAGAGGTGTTTTCACCATAAGATAAATAACATGTTGGGTGAACAAATTACAGCGGGGCTATTGACAAATAGAGAATGCATAACAATGCATGTACATGACATAATGATCACTATGATATTTACTTGGGCATTACAACATAATACATAGACCGTAATCCAACTGCATCTATGACTAATAATCTACCTTCGGGATATCATCCGAACAACCCTGGGGTATTAAGTTGCAAGCAACAGATAATTGCATTAAGCAAAGTGTGTAATGTAAAAAATACAATTGTCCTTGGACAAAGGATTGTTGTTTTCTCCCTAGTAGCAATAGCACATCTACAATCTTAGATGTTTCTGTCACTCTCCTAGATTACTAGAGGCATGAACCTACTATCGAGCATAAATACTCCCTCTTGGAGTCACAAGCAAATACCTGGCCAAAGTAGCTACTAGCAACAGAGAGCATGCAAGATCATAAATATCATAGACATGATATAACAATAATCAATCTGACATAATACTCAATATCCAGGATCTCCGCAAACACAACATGTAGCATTACAATAAGATGATATTGATCATGATAGGAAGCTAAAAATATCTAAACATGGTGGCACAAATAGGAGAAACAACCATCTAGCTACTTCTATGGAACCATAGTCCAAGGATGAACTACTCACACATCACTCTAGAGGTAGGCATGGTGACGAAGAAGGCCTCCGGGATGATCTCCCATCTCCGGCAGGGTGCCAGGAAGAGTTTCAGATCCCTCCCAATCTAGGGACAACAGAGCCGATGGCTATGCACTTTTTCATGGAATTCTGATCCGGTACTTAGGGTTTTCATCTCGGGAGGGTTATATAGGCGAAGGGGAAATTTTAGTGGAGCACCAGGGGGCCCATACCCTATGGCGGCGCGCCCCCTGGCCGCGCCTGGCCCAAGTGTGGCCGCCCTGGGGTGTGTCTCACCCTCTCCTTTGGGCTCCGTATCATGTCGGGAAAATAGGAACTTCGGCTTTTGTTTCATCGAATTCCGAGAATATTGCTTTACTAGTTTTTCTGAAACCAAAAATAGCAGAAAATAGGGAACTGGCTCGGCGACACTTGTTAATATGTTAGTTCCAGAAAATCCATAAAAATGCCCAAAGTGTGGACAAAACATAATATAAATGGTGCAAAACAAGCATGGATCATCAAAAATTATAGATATGTTTGCAACATATCAGCATCCCCAAGCTTAACTCCTGCTTGTCCTCGAGTACGTAAGTGATAAAAAGAATAATTTTTGAGGTGACATGCACCATCACAATCTTGATCAAGGTATTGCAAAGCATTGATAGCTAGGATCAAAGTACTCTAAACATAAGCATGAAAGATATATTTCTAAGAATAATACATAGAAACTATGTTGCAACATGAAAGGCTACACAAACAAAAGAACATGAATAATGGTTTGAAAGACATTTGTTAGTTTCACATATAAAAAACATAGCAAGAGTGGTATTCAGCTTGTCCTTCATGGAATAGCAAAACATAAATGCATAGGACACCTTCAAATTTCATAAGGGTGACTAGATACAAATAATTTAAGAACAAGCAATAACATAATTATGAATCAATCAACAAGTTTTGGGACAATGCACATTGAACTCAGAATGACAACTATGCTCTCTTAACTGGTGCATAAAGATAGAAGATGAAGACTCAACATAAATAAAAAAGAAAGACCCTTCGCAGAGGGAAGCAGGGATTAAATAGTTTTATAAAGCTTTAAAAAATTATGGTACTTATTAGCTTTGAGCTCTCATTGCCCCTATCATAAGCATCTTGAAGTGATTAAGGTTAAAGTGAGGGAAAATATGAGTTATATGCTTGACAAATCACAAGTTGAAAATCTCATGCCCCTTGATTACAGAGTACCGAGACCTCATGCTACTCAACTTTGGTCATAGGCAAGTTTTTGTCATTGTAAGTGTATGTGTATCATAAAGAACCGCCGACGGGGTAACCCTTGCCCCATGACACAGGAGCTATCCTATATAAAAATGACAAGGCAACAGACAGTGAGCATCGCAACAATCTTTTTATTTGCTATTTACATAGTTTTTTTATTGAGGATGATTCATAGAATGCCACTATGGTTTTGCTGCAAGTTCCACCATGATTAGGTATGGCTTAGGCTAGCCGCCCAGGCGTTTCTCTAACACATATACATACTGCATGGACTTACAAGCTTCCATCTTATTTCACTCTGTCGGCATCCATAAACAAAAGAACATGATATCAACTAAATAGAATAAGTGCAATGTTGAAAGAGTGTCCCATGACAACATGGTTTTGCTAACTCCCAACTTACAATTTGCAAGCATATAATTAAGTATCATAAGATAGTCACAATGGTTCAGGTTTATTAAGTGCAAGAAATAAAATGTGCCTTCAAGTTCGTGAGAGCTTTAATCACTAATTTTCACATAACAAAAATTTAATTTGGAAGGTATATAAAAACATGAATACACATGGAATGGTGTAACACACCATGCATAGGAATTTATAATGGACTCTTTGGAATAACTTGGTTTCTTGGGAGTTGGATGCACGAGTAGATCTCATATTCAGTACAGGTGGAGGCTAGAAAAAGACTGGGAGCGACCAACTAACAGAGCAATAATGTCCATAATCATGTGGAACGACAAACCATTATTAATAAAAGCATAAAGTGATATCACAAGTCAAAAACTAAATGATCATAAAGGCGAATACCACAATATTATGCTTTTGTATGCTAAAATAAAGCATTATTATTTCATGGCACATTAAGCAATCTCAATTGTTTGAAACAAGTCATGCTACAAAAATTATCACTAAGAATATGGTTAAAGCAACATCTAACATGATATGATAAAGTCATAGTCAAAACAAGCTTCTTTTTTTACCACCATAAGCATGAAACATTCTACTCTTTTCCAGCACCAATCAAATTATTTGAAACAACTCACAAAGATAATAATCAATAAAGATCTGAGAGCTTGTCTCACCTAACTACAAAGAATAACTAAAAAGTTCTAGGCAAAAAGAAAAGGAAAACTAAAGCTAAACGCAGTGCTAGGAAAAGAGAACACTCATAGAACAATAAGAGTGAAAACTAGAGTGTTCTAGGCACTGAAGAACAGGGTGTGACTTTTCCAAAAGAAGTGTGCTGGGATCCAACCAACTTATTGCAGAAAACAAAACAAAAGAAAACTATAGACAAAAACATAGACGCTCCAAGAACAACACATAGTGCATGAAGCAAAAAATATAGTATCTTGAAAGAAAACCTGAGATTTATGTTGATGAAGAAGGGGATGTCTTGGGCATCCCCAAGCTTTGACACTTGTACCTCTTGAATATTCTTGGGGTGTGATGTCGGCTCAGTTACTGTAGAGCCTGTTAGGGGACCCCAAGAGCAAGGTGTGATGAACATAGCAGCAAGTTTTCCCTCAGTTGTGAAACCAAGGTTATCGAACAAGTAGGAGAAGGAAATAGCTACAAAGGTGTTGCTAGCAACATGGAACCTGCACAACACAACCACAATACTTTGTCCCAACTTACAGTGAGGTTGGCAAGCTCACCGGTTTGCTGAAAACAAAAGATTAAACGTATAGTGTGGAAGAAAGTAGTTGCTTGTAGTAATTGTATAAAGTAAACAGAAAGCAGTAGATTGAATATTAGTGGGAAAGAATGGACCGGGATCCACAATTCACTAGAGGTGTCTCTCCATAAGATAAATAACATATTGGGTGAACAAATTACAGTTGGGAAATTTACAGATAGAGAATGCATAACAATGCATGTACAAGTCATGATGATCACTATGAGATTCGTTTGTGCATTAAAACATAATACATAGACCGTAATCCAACTGCTTCTATGACTAATAATCCACCTTCAGGTTATCATCCGAACAACCCTTGGGTATTAAGTTGCAAGCAACAGATAATTGCATTAAGCAAAGTGTGTAATGTAAATAATAAAATTGCCCTTGGACAAAGGATTGTTGTTTTCTCCCTAGTAGAAACAGCACATCTACAATCTTAGAAGTTTCTGTCACTCTCCCAGATTACTAGAGGCACGAACCTACTATCGAGCATAAATACTCCCTCTTGGAGTCACAAGCAAATACTTGGCCAAAGTAACTACTAGCAAAGGAGAGCATGCAAGATGACAAATAACATATACATGATATAACAATAATCAATCTGACATAATACTCAATATCCATCGGATCCCCGCAAACACAACATGTAGCATTACAATAAGATGATCTTGATCATGATAGGCATCTCACAAGATCTAAATATGGTGGCACAATTAGGAAAAACAACCATCTAGCTATTGCTATGGACCCATAGTCCAAGGATGAACTACTCACACATCACTCCCGAGGCAAGCATGGTGATGAAGAAGGCCTCCGGGATGATCTCCCTTCTCCGGAAGGGTGTGATATGTCCAAAACGTATCTATTTTCCCGAACACTTTTACTATTGTTTCTCCTCTAATTTGTGTGATTTGGATATAACTAACATGGACTGATGCTATTTTCAGCAGAATTGCTTTGGTGTCTCGTTTTTGTGTAGGAAATCAACTTTCAGGAAAAATCCCATAAAATATGGCAAAAATCCTATTTTCCTAGAAGACTCACGGAGCCATAAGACGGAGGGGAGAGGAGGCCTGAGGGGCCCACACCACCCCCTGGCGTGGGCCAGGCCTGGCCACGCTAGGGCATGGTGTGGCCGCCTCGTACTCCGCCTTGACCTCTACTTTCGCCTACATATACCCTCTGACCTAAAAACACCTGGGGGTTCGACAATTTCCATAGAATTGTTACGTTGCGCCGCCACCACTAGAAACCGCGATTCAAAACCTGAAACTCCGTTCTGGCACCCTGCCAGGATGGGGAACTGGAGGAGATCATCACCATCCATGATTCCCCCATCCATGAGTGAGTAATCCCCCGCAGTAGGCTATGGGGATGGTATGGATTAGATGATATCGTTCATGTAATTGCAGAAGATTGTTAGGGAAAGGTGCCTAGTACCTATTGTTAGTTCTTTTTAACATTGTTGCAAATTGTTATGCGTAATGCTTGTCACTAGGGCCCGAGTGCCATGATCTCGGATCTCAACATGTTATTGATTCATGATGATATTATTGTTTATGATCTTACGTGCAAGGTGTATACACATATGATTGTCCAGAACCCAAGGCCCCGAAGTGACAGAAATCAGGATAACCGGAGGGAATGGCTGTGATGTGAGGATCACGTATGTTCACGGAGTGTTAATTATTTGCTCCAGTGCTCTATTAAAAGGAGCACCTTAAAAGCCAGTAGATTCCCTAGAGGCCCCACTGCAACGGTCTAGAAGGACAAAATATGTTATGCAAGTTCTCATTGCGATCACGTATGACTATATATGGAACACATGCCTACGATTACTCAGTACTTGGATGCTTTATCTTTATTATCTAGAAATGCCCTTGGTCTTGATTATTACATGAATTTTCTTTTCCATGCAATGCCCATCCATCCCTATGCCTACCGCACTTTAAATCCTGTTGTTTACTACAATTGTTACCACTGTCCTTATTTTACTAATGTTGTTACTTTTCAATTGCTACTACAAAACTATTGCTACTGATAAACTATTGCGAGCAAGAATGTTTCCAGGTGTAGCTGAATTGACAACTCAGTTGTTAAGGCTTATAAATATTCTTTGGCTCCCTTTTTGTTGAATCAATAAGTTTGGGCTTTACTTCCCTCGAAGACTATTGCGATCCCCTATACTTGTGGGTCATCAAGACTATTGCGATCCCCTATACTCATGATGTTACTTCTACTATACTTGATGAGAGTGGTTCATTAGGTCCTTTCCTAGATGCTACAATTGCTAGAACTGTAATAGGAAACACTGATACTCCTAATGAAGATATTACTACACCTGTTAGTTCACCCTTGTCTAGAGAGAGTCCTATCTATGATATTGATGACGGTTATATTGAACTGACTGATGAATTTATTGAGGAATGTCAAAACACTCATGGTGCAAGTGCTATTAAAATCTTCTTGAGAGACATACTGTTAGACCTAAATTATCTCCTGATGCTAAGTTTGCCACTTCTCCCATAAACATTAAAGATAAGGATTATGATTTCTCTCTTGATTTATCTTACGTAACCATTGTTGAGAAAGAACCTTTTTGTGGGACTGAAAATGGAAGTGTTGTGGCACATATGACTGAGCTCTCTACTATGAGAGGCTTATTTTCTGCTGATATTAAGAAACACACCTACTTTGTTGCTAACATTTTCCCTTTTTAATTGAAAGGAGAAGCTAAATATTGGTTTAATAATTTACCTCCTAGATCTATTGATAGTTCTGATAGCTTGATTAAACTTTCTTTCAGAAATATTTCCCTCTTAGTGCTCAATAGGCCATTTTGCAGGAATTTTTTGATTTTATCAGGGAAAATAGGAGAAATTGTTTGAATCTTGGGCAAGGTTTTGTGCTTTAATTAAAGCACAGCCTGGATGTCCAATACCCAAAAATGAGCTTCTTGATATATACTATAATGGACTAACTGATGAATCTAGGACATACCTGGATAGTTGTGCTGATTGTGTTTACAGGAAAAGAACTCCCGAAGAAGCTGAGGAATTAATGGCTAAAATAAGCAAGAATTATGATGATTAGACTACACATGAGCCAACTACACCTGAGCCAACTGGGCCTGAGCCAACCCCAACACCAACACGAAAGAAGAGGGGAGTGATTGAATTAAATGATGAAGGGATGAAAGAAGCTAAGAAATGTCTTAAGGAGAAGGGTATTAAATCTGAAGATGTGAAGAATTTACTTCCTATAGAAGAATTATGTAAGACAATCTCCCACTCATCCACTATTGAGGTACACTCTCTCCAACATTTTGATGAAGGTGATATTCCTTATTCTAAACCTCCTGATCAATGCTTAGAAGAATTTGATATTTATGTTGTTAAGCAAGATAATTTTAATAAGAGAGTGCATACACTACTGGAAAAACCATCTTCGGTTCAATCAGAACAAGCCCACCAGTCCCGGCCTGGCACATCCCGCGACTAGTGGGAGCACTAGTCCTGGGCCATGAGGCCTCTAACGGCTAGAAACGGCCGTAGTGACTAGTTCCGGGCCGGACCAGGTCATTAGTCCCGGCGTAATGTCTGGCCCGTACTAATAACTGGAAGCGAGCCATTGGTCCTTTCGTGGACTATTAGTCCCGGGTCGTATCATGGCCCGGGACTAGTTGTCCACGACTATATAATCTGCCTCCTGTCCTGCTGCCCTAAAGCATATGGTGGCCATTTTTCTCAAAGAAGCAAGAGAGTTCATGCCATTTTTTTTCTCAAGATTTGTCAAGATTTAGTTTGCAACACCTAAATCCAAAGCTTTAAAAGGTTAGAACTTCATTCTTTCATCTCTTATTGCTACTTTAGCTCTATAATGCTCTAGAAGTCTAGAGATATGGATCAAATGCATGCATGCTCTAGAAGTAGCTAGAAGGATTTTGATATATATGTGTAACAAATTTTGATTAGGCACATAGTTACTGAAAATTGAAACGTGTAATTTTAGAGTTTCAGAGCTTAGAATGGAATGAGGTTTTCACTGATAGAACAATAATAAAAAACTCCACATTTATCATGTTGATTGTTTTCTGCAATTCACAAATTGGTGCATGTAAATTTTTCAAAATTCAAAATTAATGCTCTAGAAGCTCTCAATATAACTTGTAATAATTTTATCATGTTGTGTAATGGTTTTTGATATACTTTTACTATAATGCAGATGGTCCGGGAATGGATGTACGGTACTGACCAATGCTCTGGCGAGTTCATTAATGGCGTGCATGAATTCATCCGTGTTGCCGATGCAAACAAGCGTAATGGTTTTGTATTCTGTCCATGTAATGGATGTAGGAATCAGAAAGATTACTCTGACTCAAAAACCCTTCACAGCCACTAGTTGAAATCCGGCTTCATGCCCAGTTATAATTGTTGGACCAAGCATGGAGAGAGAGGGGTTATAATGGAAGACAATGAAGAAGAGGAGGAGGATGACAACTATCATGGTTTCCCTGAGTATGGAGATACTTCCATGGGGGATGCTGAAGGGGAGGATGAAGAAGAGACACATGATGAACCCGCTGATGATCTTGGTCGGACCATTGCCAATGCATGAAGAGATTGTTAAACTGAAAAGGATAGGGAGAAGTTCAATCACATGTTAGAGGATCACAAAAAGTTGTTGTACCCAAATTGCGAAAATGGTCGGAAAAAGCTGGGAAGCACACTGGAATTGCTATGATGGAAGGCTGAGTGTGCTATACCTGACTCCTCATTTGAAAAGTTGCTGAAAATGATGAAGAATATGCTTCCAAAAGATAACGTATTGCCTGCCAAAGACGTCAGCAAAAAGGTTGTACGCCCTCTAGGTTTAGAGGTTCGGAAGATACATGCATGCCCTAATGATCGCATCCTCTACCGCGGTGAGGCGATGAGAATTTGGATGCATGCCGGTATGCACTTCACTTCGTTATAAGATTAGACGAGATGACCCTGGTGACGTTGAGGGCGAGCCCCCCCGGAAGAGGGTTCCTACGAAGGTGATGTGGTATGCTCCTATAATACCACGATTGAAACGCTTATTCAGAAACAAAGAGCACGCCAAGTTGTTGTGATGGCATAAATAGGAACGTAAGTCAGACAGGATGTTGAGACACCCCGCTGATGGGTCGCAATGGAGAAAAATCGATAGAAAGTACCCAGACTTTGCAGATGACGCAAGGAGTTTAAGGTTTGGTCTAAGTACAGATGGCATGAATCCCTTTGGGAGCGAGCTCGATCCACACCTGGTCCGTGACTCTATGCATCTATAACCTTCCTCCTTGGTTGTGCATGAAGCGGAAGTTCATTATGATGCCAGTGTTGATCCAAGGTCCGAAGCAACTCGACAGCGACATTGATGTGTACCTAAGGCCATTAGTGGAAGAACTTTTACAGTTGTGGCACGAACCCGGGATACGCGTGTGGGATGAGCACAAGCAGGAAGAATTTAACCTCCGAGCATTACTTTTCGTAACAATCAATGATTGGCCTGCTCTTAGTAACCTTTCAGGACAGTCAAACAAGGGATACAATGCATGCACACACTGTTTAGATGAGACTGAAAGTATATATTTGGAACATTGTAAGAAGAATGTATACAATGAGCATCGTCGATTTCTTTTGGCCAAGCATCCCTTAAGAAAGAAAGGCAAGCATTTCAACGGTCTGGCATGTCACCAGAAGAAGCCTAAGGAGCGTACTGGAGCTGATATATTTGATATGGTCAAAGATTTGGATCAACTGGTAACCTTTGGAAAGGGTCCTGGAGGAAAATCTGTTCTGAAGGACGCTGAAGGACACGAACCCATGTGGAAGAAGAAATCTATATTTTGGGATCTACCATATTGGAAATTCTTAGAGGTCCGCTCTGCAATCGATGTGATGCATGTGACAAAGAATCTTTGCGTGAACCTGCTAGGCTTCTTGGGCGTGTATGGGAAGACAAAAGATACACCGGAAGCACGAAAGGACCATCAACGTATGAAAGACCCGTCTGGCTTCTCGTCAAATATAAAGGGAATAATAAATATGGCAGAAAAAAAGTTCCAAAACCTAAAGTCTCATGACTGCCACGTGATTATGACGCAAATGCTTCCGTTTGCATTGAGGGGGCTTCTCCCAGATAATGTTCGAGCACCCATTGTGAAGCTATGTGCATTTCCCAATGCAATCTCTCAGAAGATAATCAATCCTGAAGATCTACCATGGTTACAGAATGATGTGGTCCAATGTCTTGTCAGTTTTGAGTTGGCGTTCCCACCATCCTTTTTCAATATTATGGCCTTTTCTTTGGTTCACCTAGTCGAAGAGATTTCCATTCTCGGTCCTGTATTTCTACACAATATGTTTCCCTTTGAGAGGTTCATGGGAATCTTAAAGAAATATGTTCGTAACCGTGCTAGGCCAGAAGGAAGCATCTCTAAGGGCTATGGAACAGAGGAGGTCATTGAATTTTGTGTTGACTTCGTTCCTGACCTTAAGCCGATTGGTCTTCCTCAATCGCGGTATGAGGGGAGACTGAGTGGAAAGGGTACTCTAGGAAGGAAATCAATAATATGTAGGGACGGACATTCTTACACCGAAGAACATTACACCGTTCTACATAATTATATCTTGGCAGCCCCATATATCGAGGAACACAAGAAAATCTTACACTCCAACAACCCTGGAAAGCATGACTCTTGGGTTAGAGATGAACACATGAAGAGTTTCGGCGGTTGGTTGCAACATCTCATAAAAAACAACACTCTTGGAGATCAGCTATACTTGTTGTCTAGGTCATCATCTTCGACTATATCGACTTTCCAAGGGTACGAGATAAATGGGTATACATTTTACACGATAGCCCAAGATAAAAAGAGCACCAACCAAAACAGTGGTGTCCGCTTTGATGCAACAGACAACAATGGGTCAAAGACCACATATTATGGTTACATAGAGGATATATGGGAACTTGACTATGGACCTACTTTTAAGGTCCCCTTGTTTCGGTGCAAATGGGTCAAGCTGACAGGATGAGGGGTTGAGGTAGACAAGAAATACGGAATGACATCGTTGGATCTCAACAATCTTGGGTACTTAGACGAACCATTCATCCTAGCCAATGATGTGGCTCAGGTTTTCTATGTGAAGGACATGTCTACCAAACCTAGAAAAAGAAAAAAGAAAAAAAAGAATACATCAGACGATGAGACAAAGCACCACATAGTTCTTTTAGGAAAAAGAAACATCATGGGAGTGGAGGACAAGACATACATGTCAGGAGATTGTGATAAGTTTCATGAAATTCCGCCCTTCGCGGTGAAGGATGACCCAAGCATCATGTTAATGAATGAAGATGCTCCATGGATATGACGGGATAAGAAAGGAACACACGCGAAGAAATGATATGTAATAATTTTAACATTTTATGAGTGAAGATGCTCCATGTGTCCATTTTTATAGTGTTGTCTACAAACAATCTTGAGTGTGTTAGTCCCGTTTTGTGGCTGGACCGGGACTAAAGGAGGGCCTTTAGTCCCGATTCATACTTACCATTAAGATCTGATCTCCAAACACGTGAGGTCACATATTAGGGAGTGCCTCTATGACCAGTTTCTCGGAGATGGGAGGATCTGGGTCCCGGCATCTCCTGAAACTGGCAGTAGTGGTGTCCTCGCTCTCGAAACCATCTTGCAGCTTGTAACTTCTCTAACTAGATCAATACGCCTGGGAGCTAACTAATTTCACATATTAGGGAGTGCCTCTATGACCAGTTTCTCGGAGATGCCGGAGGACTGGGCTCCGTCGGCATCTCCCTGAAACTGGCCGTAGTGGTGTCCCTGCTCTCGAAAACCATCTTGGAGATGCCTCAAACTGGCTGGAGGACTGGACTCACAAGGATGCCTATACAAGCAGCTCGGCATAATGTCGACACTCATGACATAATGTCGACACTCACCCCTATTATTAGTGCTGACTCATGTTTTGTCCCGGTTGGTGTCTCCAACCGGGAATAAAGGTTCATCTTTAGTCCCGGTTGGTGACACCATCCGGGACAAAACCTAACTTGCGACATAATGTCGACACTCACCCCTATTATTAGTGTTGCCTGGCCCAGTCTGCCGCAATCCCTTCAGTCGTGGTTGGTTTCTCCAACCGGGACTAAAGATGAACCCTCTCTTTATATATGCATTTCCCTCTATTTATTAGGTAACACTCAAGAAATTTATTAATATTAAAAACTGGGACAAACCGGGACTAGCTAACACTCAGGACTAAAGCCGCCCCTTTAGTCATAATCATGCCTAGTCCTATAGTACGCAGCTTCATGGTCTTCTTCGTCATCGTCATCGTCATCATCATCGTCATCGTCACCTGCCACTCTGAGGATCCTCAGCCCATCCATGGCATATACCAGGGGCCATTCCAGCCGCGGATTCATGGCGGGCGGGGGAGGGGTCTCCTGGAAGACGATGCCGCTACCATCGGGCCGGTGTGGGGCCTTTTTGTGGCTCTGTGGCGGGTGGACTCGTGGGCACCGCAGGCGAGGATGGTCTCCCTCGGCGATGTAGCGCATCACTCTGATGATAGTACGGTTCGCCCACCACAGACGAAGGCCGGCTTGGTTGTGGTTCACCGGTGGTGGGCCATCACCCTCGTACCTGGCGAGCTCCGTTTCCCGCCTATTAGCGAAGAAGGCATTCCAGGTGTCGTAGTTGTCAGGATCCCACTAGGGATCCATCCGCTGCTCCGGCGTGAGCTTGTGATAGAAGTGGTTTGTGATGGCCACCTGGCGTGTGGAACCTTGAGGGACAGGGGGGACAGGAACCCCTCTAGTGCTCAGCATCCAGCCAGCGGGCGGCCGGTAGCCCGGCGGACAAGGGTAGTTGGGCGCCTGGCGCCTCGATCCTCGAGGGTCGAATGACCCGAGAGGTGTCCATTGTTCTAAGAGAGCAAGGTGTGGATGTGTGGATTGCCATGGCGCGATCACCCTAAATATAGAGGGAAAGGGCGAGAAAACTTGGTGTGAAGCTTTGGGAAATGGCAGGAAATATCTTTAGTCCCGGTTAGTGACTACATCCGGGACTAAAAGCTCTCGTAGAAAGGAAAGGGCGGGAAAACTTGGCGGGAAGCGGTGGGAAATGGCGGGAAATATCTTTAGTCCCGGTTTTTATATTTGATTTGAATTAAAAAAGAAAATTTACAAATGAAATAATTTATAAATGATGCAAACATATAAATGGATATTATATTAATATTCTTTAATTTTTTTGATAATAATAGACATGTTATTTGTTTTATTTGGATTATTATAATAAAAGATATGATTTTCCAAAGTTTTTATATTTGATTTGAATTAAAAAAAGAAAATTTACAAATGAAATAATTTATAAATGATACAAAGAGATAAATGGATATTATATTAAGATTCTTTATATTTTTCTAATAATAATAGACATATTATTTGTTTTATTTGGATTATTACAATAAAAGATATGATTTTCCAAAGTTTTTATATTTGATTTGAATTAAAAAAGAAAATTTACAAATGAAATAATTTATAAATGATGCAAACAGATAAATGGATATTATATTAAGATTCTTTATATTTTTTGATAATAATAGACATATTATTTGTTTTATTTGGAATATTACAATAAAAGATATGATTTTCCAAAGTTTTTATATTTGATTTGAATTAAAAAAGAAAATTTACAAATGAAATAATTTATAAATGATGCAAACAGATAAATGGATAATATATTAATATTATTTATATTTTTTGATAATAATAGACATATTATTTGTTTTATTTGGATTATTACAATAAAAGATATGATTTTCCAAAGTTTTTATATTTGATTTGAATTAAAAAAAGAAAATTTACAAATGAAATAATTTATATATGATGCAAACAGATAAATGGATATTATATTAATATTCTTTATATTTTTCTGATAATAATAGACATATTATTTGTTTTATTTGGATTATTACAATAAAAGATATGATTTTCCAGAAAAATTATATTTGATTTGAATTAAAAAAAGAAAATTTACAAAAAAACAATTAGTCGCGGGTCGTGGCTGGACCCGGGACTAAAGGGTGCCTGCGCGCGCGAAAATGAAGCGGCCGAAAAAACCCTTTAGTCCCGGGCCATGGCTTAACCCACGACTAAAGGGGAGGGTTCTTTAGGCGCGGGTTAAGCCACGGCCCGGGACTAAAGACCCTTTAGTCCTATCCCGTGGATTAGCCCGGGACTAAAGGGGTGGCCACTATATATTTCGCGCGCCAGGGCAGGTGCTGCCCAGCACTTGGCATTCTTGACGCAGCGAAGACGAAGCATATAGACGCCCAGATCAAGACGATATTGTGGGAGGTGGCCGTGCCTCGCTCACCGCCGTCATTGCCTTGGCTCCGCCACCACCGCTCCGCCGTGCCTTGACGTGCCGCCGCTCCGCGTCGACGCATCCTCGCCGCCGCGCGACGCCGGCCGCCATTCTACCATCGTGCCGCCTCGCCGCCCGTCGTCGGTGAGCTCGATCGAGAGGCCGCGCGCGCGGGTGTTTTTTTTATAGTTTTTTGTTATAGTTTTTTTATAGTTAGGTTTATTATAATTAGGATTATAATTAAGATTATTAGGATTGTTATAATTAGGATTATTAGGATTATTATAATTAGGATTATTAGGGTTTTTGTTATATTTTTGTAGTTTTTTATAATTAGGATTATAATTACGATTATAATTAGGATTATTATTATTAAGATTTAGTTATTAGGATTAGTATAATTAGGATTATTATAATTATGATTATTATAATTAGGTTTATTAGGGTTTTTTGTTATAGTTTTTTATAGTTTTTTTATAATTAGGATTATTATAATTAGGATTATAATTATGATTATAATTAGGATTATTATAATTAAGATTTAGTTATTAGGATTAGTATTAGGATTATTATAATTAGGTTTATCAGGGTTTTTTGTTATAGTTTGTTTCTATAGTTTTTTTTATATTAAGGTTTTTTGTTTTAGTATTAGGATTATTGTTTCAATTAAAATATTAGAATTAGGATTAGGATTATTATTTTAGTTATTTTCTGTTTTATTTATTAGGATTATATTGTTTTATTTATTGTTTTATTAGGGTTATTTTTTTGTTTTAGTTATTATGATTATTGTTTTAGCACAAATAATATTAGGATTATTATAATTAGGATTATATTGTTTTAGTTATTAGGATTATTGTTTTTTTAACCTGTTTAACTCTCTTTTTGTTATAGATAATTAAGTCATGGATCCATCCGAAGATCCTGGTCGCATCGGTGAAGGTTTTCTTTACGGGATGATAAGAGGTGAAATTCCTCTTAATATTACTACCGACGCCGAAGATATTTTTCTCGAGGAAGAGATATCCTCATATCTGAATCCATCCGGTGATGGACTAGAGGAAAACCTAATGTACGAAGGGGAAGACCATATGAACGAAGGGCAAACAAATAACAACAATAATGATGGCCCCTCGACAGGATTTGGCGAGGTACATATATATATATATAAAGTCTCGTGTTACCTCTATTCATTAACTGATCTAGATATATATTAATCACTCTCTCTTCTTCTTTTAGCCCACCGGATCGAAGCAATTGACAGCTCGAACGAAACGAGGGCCAAACAAAAAGTTGGATGGTAATCAGAGGTTCACCATCGAATAAATAGATGATGATGGTGAACCGATTGCTCCAGAGAAGCACCGGAGGATGTTTATAAATCAATGCGGGGTGCTTGTTAGGGACAACCTGCCGATCACCATCCAAGAATGGAATAAGTAAAAGAAAGCCGGTGAAGAATCCAACAGCTATGTCACCGATTATGCCAAAGATGACCTTTGGCAGAAGCTCATAGCGCATTTCATACTACCTCCAGAGTATGAGGAATTTGAGGTAGATGGTATTACCCCAAGGCCGGGTGGGCTTGAAAATAGAGCGAAAGTCAAGGAGTGGGCACTGAGCAAGATGGCTGAACTGTACCGGAACCACAAGCAAAGTTTATACGCGAAATATGTCGCGAAAAATAAAACTCCAGACTTCAAAGGAGTAAACGAGAAGTTGAGACAACAGTGGCCCGATTTTGTACAATACAAGCAATCTGATAAAGCAAAGGCAAAGTCGGCAAAGAACGCATTAAATGCTGCCAACAAGAAATACCATCATAAAATGGGGACAGGTGGCTACAAGAGTGCCGTCCCTAAGTGGGAAACTATGGAGAAGGAAATGAGGGCTAGAGGCGTCACTCCTGGTACAGATGGATGGCCCGAGAGGTCAAAGCACTGGTGGTACGGGCACGAGGGATCCTTGGACCCAGAAACAGGGAAGACATTATTTCATGAGAAAATTCTAAAACCCTCCCAAGACCTTATTCAAGCAATGAACGATGCTTAATTGGGATTGTTAAAATCGAGAGAGATAACGACAGTGACACGCATACTGGGAATCCTGAAAAGGGAGGACGAACACGAGGCAAAGGCGCCGGTGTCTTGTGGAAGAAAGGGTTTCCTCAGTACGATGCTAGTTACAGAAGCCGTCAGAGAAAGAAGGACTGGGAGGCAGACCAGATCTCCAGGGTAGAGCAGGACCTAGCTGATCTGAAGAACCTCATGCATGAAATTAGCCAAAGGCCACCATCGTCAACTCACCCGCGGTCTGATGATCCTTCATTGGATCTTAGCCAACGGAGAAGCAGTGTGGCTTCCACGGAGGTCCGTGCTGATGATCAAGCACTGCTGGATGATGCACCGGCTCCTCACTACCCCATGGATGATGTCAGAGAGATGGCACAATGTGAGCTACATCAGCCAATGAACAACCTGTCCTTCAAGGTGGCGATCGACAATGCTTTACCTTGTCTAGCTAGAGCACTCCACCAATCACTTCCGATTCCACCAGGCTATGCTCGTGTCACGGTGGATGACATAGTGGAGGATTTTGCGGACCTAGAGATTGAAATCGCTACGCCTGAAGGCCTTACGAAACTAGGAGATGTCAAGCGCAACATGATTCTATGGAATAAGAAGTACATCAAGTTTCCAGGCTCGGCGCCAAGACCACCGACTCCAAGGAATCCAAGTCCACCTCGCAGCGAATATCGTCAACCTCCAAGTCCACCCCAACCTGATTATTGCCAACCTCCAAGTCCACCCCAACCCGATTATCGCCAACCTCCAAGTCCACCCCGCCTCGCTGACGATCGCCGCAGCAGGAGTACATCAACTCGATCTCCGCCTCCGCCTCCGTGCAATACTACTACCTCATCGAAGAAACGGAAGTTCGACGGTCCCCCACGCCCCACATCAAAGAAAGGTCAATCGCCAAAGACAGTCGATATCCCGCCGGCTCTTCCAAAGAGACCTTATGACAAGACCGATGAGGAAACTAACGCGGATGCGGCTGCCCAAGTTAAGGCGCATTTTGCACCCAAAAAGCCTGAGCTAAAGCCGGTATATAATAAAAAACCAAAAAGTGGGATAAGTCCTTTCTTTAGCAACCATCCCAGATATCGATGAATCTGGAATCAGACTATGACCGGGAGATTATTAAGCAAGCACAGAAGAAAAAAATCACAAGTGCAAAAAGCGGGAAGCAAGTTGCCCAGCTCGGAGCACAGAAGAATCAATCGGTCGCCCCGCTCAAAGTCATTTCAGACCTCGACAAGGCCTTCAGAGCTGAAATGGATATGGACATGCAAATAATGGACCCTAGAGCCCGTAATAATGCTGCACTTATGGGAATCACTGTATCACAGGCCAAAGCACTTGCTAACGAAGAAAATATGTCTCTAGGTCAATATTTAGGCTATGAAGATACGCCAGTGGGTCAGATAGTACGATAGTATGTCCAAGGAGAGCCTCTAGTCAGTAATGAGGAGCTCGCGCGTCTATCCACACATATGCCAAATCTGCATGAATGGTACATGTCGCAAGCAGAAAAAAAAGCATCAGGAAGATTGGTTTCCGGTGGATGTTAGAAAGGAGCATCACTTCAAACCATACTCGATACAGGTTCAAATGACCGAACTGTTTCAGTTATATAACCAGCGCGCCCTCGACAAATCTATCATTGGTTGCTACTGTCTGTAAGTTATTTATTCCTATAATTAAGTTTGTAGCTCATCTCGTTCATTGCATTTAATATATTATCCTAACTATATATCCTTTTGTATGATGATATTATATTCCGTAGAATGAAGATGCTTGAATGCAAAAGAGCTAGAAGATACGATGTTGGGTTCATTGACCCATATATCATTAATGAATATATGTTAAAGAATCACCCCAAAGGCATGGAGGAAGACCTGTGCAGGTTCTTAACCGAGCATAATTTTGTTAAGGAAACACTATTTCCTTACAACTTCAAGTGAGTGTTTATATCTTGTACATATTTTATTTTTGCTTACTGTATGAGCTATGCATGTATGCTTATGTAAATGTCCGCAGATTCCACTGGATCTTGCTAAACATTCAAGTTGACAACTCCCTAGTTGAAGTCCACGACTCATTAAGTTGGGACCAAGAGCAGTGGAGCGACATGAAAGCAATGCTCCATAAGTAATTTCAATCATTATCGCATTATATCGTCCTCTTTCATTCATTTCCCGCTATCAAGTATCTAATAACTCCTTTGTTCATTTTCTTTGCCGAGCAGGTGTTGGACATAGTTTAGACAGAAAATACCAGGTCCATTCAAAGAGGAGTTAACTTATAAAATGGTGAAGAGTTTACAGCAGCCACCGGGAACTCATTTATCTGGATACTACGTCTGCGAGTACATCCGCGAGTTGAGCAGTGAGCGGAAAGTTGACTCACATTATATTTATGATTTGCGGGAGAAACTAGAGCCAGACCAGCGCATAAGAGGAATTCAAGAGGAGCTGGCGGGATTTATGATGAAGGAAGTCCTTGATGTACATGGAGAGCATTATGCGTATGACGTGGAAATTTATTTGCCTTAGTCATCTTCATGTAGCTCATATGATATATATATTCATCAATGACCATGTAATTTCAAAACATTTCTTCCTTTTGATATGATTGATTATATGTATGCTTGCAAGGGATCAATTAATTATATAAATGCATCGACGTGCAGTGTGTATGTAGTAGCGTATAATATGTATACTGAAATATATGTTTGAATTATAGTGAAACACAAAACGAAAGGGGAACAAAATGGCAAAAAAAAGGAAATACACAATCTCTGCAGGAAGAAATGTGTTTCTGCGCTGCAGAAACCTTTAGTCCCGGTGGTGTTACAGTCCGGGACTAGAGGGTTTCCGCCCCCCGCGACGCTGAAACAGCCACGTGGCTATTATCGTCGCGGGCTATAGCCTGGACTAGAGGGGGCTCTAGTCCGTTGCAGCCCCGGCCCAAACCGGACTAGAGCCTGCTATGCCGGGACTACAGCCCTGTTTTCCACCAGTGATAATCATTTAATGGAAAAATCTAGATATATTAATGAGTTTCATGATATTGTTGAAAGAACCTCCAATGATGTTAAAATGCTTGTTAAACATTTCCAAATGGTTCAAACTCAAATTGATCGGCTTACTAAAGTACAAAAAGATTTGCTAGTTAATGCTTCTAGAGAAAAACATGCTTATGAAATTAGAACTAGGAGTGGTGTTTCCACTTAGGACCCCTTATATCCCGAGGGACATCCTAAAAAAATTGATCAAGATTCTCAACAAGCTAAAAATAGTGGTACTTCTTCTAAAAGAAAGAAAAAGAAACATAAAACAGTTGTGGAATCTTCCGAACCTGCTATAGATCCTAATAGGATATTTCTCTCTGATGCTAAAACTGAAAGTGGTAATGATAAAAATGATGCTCCTGAAAAGGAAGAAATTGAAGAAGAACCTGAAAGGCACATTACGAATACTAAGTACACTAAGGAAGATTTTGTAGCTAATAAACATGGTAGTGAAAGAGAGCCTTGGGTGCAAAAACCAATGCCTTTTCCAGATAAGAAACACAAGTCAAAGGAAGAAGAAAACTATAACAAGTTTTGTGACTGGATGAAACCTTTGTTTTTGCAAATACCTTTGACTGATGCTATTAAATTTCCTCCTTATTCAAAGTATATGAAGGATATTGTCTCTAATAAAAGGAAGATTCCTAATTAGGAAATTTCCACTTTACTTGCTAATTATTCCTTCAATGGTAAGGTTCCAAAGAAACTTGGAGATCCAGGGATTCTAATTAATCCTTGTTCTATTAAAAATAATTATGTTACTCTGCTTTGTGTGATTTGGGAGCAGGAGTTAGTGTTATGCCTTTTTCTCTCTATAAGAGACTTCAACTGGAAAAATTGATACCAACTGATATATCTTTGCAAATGGCTGATAAGTCTACTAATATTCTTGTTCGTATATGTGAGGATGTTCCTGTTCAAGTGGCTCATAATTTTTTGATATTAACTGAATTTATTGTGCTTGAAATGCCCGAAGATGATAATATGTCTATTATTCTTGGGAGACCTTTTCTTAATACTGCAAGTGCTGTCATTAATTGTAATCAAGGAACAGTAACTTCTAATGTTAATGACAAGGAGCATACTGTCTATTTACCCAAGAATATTGATAAGAATTATGGCCTGAATTCAATTGAAAATATTGAGGGCATCAAAGATGGAGAAATTTATTGTCCCATACCACGAGAAGATTATGAAACTATTATGATTGGGACTATTGCTATCAAGTTTAGGTAACATAATCATTTAGTGAAATGAAGAGTTTTGCTTCATTTAAAATTGTTTTGGTAACAAGACCTGATCAACCTTGTTAACAAAGGGATTTTGATGAACAAAACAATGTTTTCACCATGATTATTTTTGTTTACTCTTATTTTCTTTATTCCAATTCCTACTTTCACATTGCTCATCTTTGCATTGCTAGTTGCTGCATATTTGTGTGTCTTATAACTTCCGAAGTTTTAGTTTTGATTTGTTTTTGCATCATTCTAAAATCATATTTGTGCAAGTAAATCATTTATCAAATTGTAAAAATTGCTCAAAAATAAAGTTTCTTGAAAAATTCGAGAAAATCCTATTAATTTTTACGTCAAAAAAGGGGTAGTGAGGCTCCTGGAGTGACCCAGGGGGGCCCACCAGGCAGTCACACCACCTGGTGGCGCGGCCACACCAGGGGCGCGCCTGGCCATGGTGTGGGTCACCCTGGCCCTCCACTTATTCTCCCTCCTGCCACTTTGCTCTCTCTCTCTCTCTCTCTCTCTCTCTCTCTCTCTCTCTCTCTCGAAAAGACCATTTCATTGCTCAAACCCGTGTTCTTGCTCGCGATTCTCTCTCTCTCTCTCTCTCTCTCTCTCTCTCTTGAAAAGACCATTTCATTGCTCAAACCCGTGTTCTTGCTGTTCTTGCTCGCGATTGTCGATCTCCTTGCTTAGCCCACCTTTGTGGCTGGGATTTGGAGCATTTGTTCTCCGGTATGTGACTCCTCTGCTTGTCCAAGTAGATTTGTGATTAGTGGATTATATCTTGAGTTTTTTGCTACTGTAGGTGATAGGTTATGTGATCTTGCATGCTTGTTCTTTGCTTATAGAAATTATTTTGGTGCATGTTTGGCCCTCTTGCAAGTCCCCATAGTAGTTCCCTTGATTATGTAGTCACTTTGCAAATTACTTTTTGTGATGTTTGTCTGAAAATTTCGGAAAAAATGAAAGAGATGGACAACCATACTTTTGGAGAAGTATTTGACAGAGACACACCCAGGAGGGCAAGGCCTTCGAGATCAGCTTCTCGATTTAGGCCATCTTATAATGAAGATCTTATTATGTCGCGCTTCAGTGATGAGGGAGATGATGGAGATGCACACTCATCTACCTTCCCTTGTTTTTCCTTGTTGCAAGCTGCAGGGATCCTCGATGATTTCTTACTTCTTGTTCAGAGGTTGGTCTAACCACTTACATGCAGGATGAGAGTGAACAGTATGCTTTGCTCACCAAAAGTTTTGTTGAAAGCTTCACTTTCACTAACATCCCTTATAGGTCAACTATTTCATTTAAAATCTATGATATGCCTATTACCATGCCATTGGAAAGATTTTGTAGCATTATAGGTATTGGCATGACTAGGACAACAAAGAAGATCCAAGGTCGGCCGGCTGATTTGCTAGAACTCTACTAAGGTGTAACAAATGATGATGACCACATAGCCCAGCGCGGGAATATAAGAAACATTCAACTCCTAGCTCTCACATATTTTTCTTACTATCTTGCCATTAGCATTCTTGGTAGGGAGAAGACTAGTAATATTTCAAATTATCATTTAGCTTTTCTTGCTGCCGCACTTAATAATGAAACCAAGTATAATCTTGGTTCTCCCATTGCTCGCTGCCTAGCTGCTAGAGGACCCATTTATGGGGGCATTATTATTGCACGCATGGTTGTTTCCTTGGAACTTTCTGTTGATCCTAATGATACAGTGCTGACCCCTTCAGAGGCTTGATCTAGCTTCTATGAAAGCACATCACTTTGTTACTGCTAATTCTAGTATAGAGAGATTAGTTTATAGGATGTTGTTTACTGACGGGGATGAGAGGGAAATTCCCTTGCCATAGTCTACTTTGTTTAGTATTTGCAGGAGGCCATGGTCGCGCTCCAAGGAGGAGATGGACGAGCAGCTCCGCTTGCTTGGTTTCCACGAGAAGCACTAGGGGGATGCACCCTCTTATGACTACTCTGCTGTAACATCCCAGCATTTAGGAACTAACGAAGGGTAGATTTAGGAATATGGAATGTTGCATGCATTCATTCGTGAAAATGTGGGTAAATTTTTCGCCAAATAAAACCTTGAGTGATCAATGTTTCTTTCTTACTTTGAGATTAGGTTTAGTCTTAAAGGACGATTGTT
Source organism: Avena insularis (assembly GCA_023614405.1). Taxonomy (NCBI): domain Eukaryota; kingdom Viridiplantae; phylum Streptophyta; class Magnoliopsida; order Poales; family Poaceae; genus Avena; species Avena insularis. Next base: position 17,045,359 of record CM042691.1, read on the forward strand.
ATAAACTTTGATACGATCTTTAAGGGATTATGTGTGTTTTGAAATGAGTTTGAATTTTAAAACTTGAGTGTTTGAATTATAATTCAAATGAATTAGATATAAGTTTGAATCTTAATTTAATTAAGAGATAAATATTACCACTTAAATTCTATCTAAAGAAAAACAATAATGAATATGAAACTTATTTCATATTATCAATATATATACAAGTTACAAAGAATGTAACTTACTGAAACTATTTTCAAACTTCACAATTTACAAAAGAATAAAGAATAAGAATATTCTTTATTAATAATAATATAATCTTTATTACAATTGAAGAAAATGTAAAATTACAAAATAATAAAATGAAAAATTACAAAATAATAAAATGAAAAATTACAAAAGAATAAGAAAACTACATTGGATTATTCTATAGCTATTCTATATTTAAACCTAAACTAAATCTTCATCTTTATATCTGTACCTGCAAAACAAAGACTAAATAAAAATAAAAGAGGGTTAGTGTTAGTATTATTTCTCTCAGATATGTCAGTGAAATGCACTTGACAAATTCATCACTGAGAAATTTATAAAAAAGGGGCAAGTTTCACCAATATGAAAGAATCCATCTTTCATGAATTCAAAGCCAGAAGTCAAATGGCAGCCAAGAGGGACAAATCCACCAGCCAGGTGAAAGTAACCTGGTAAGAGTAAGTTTAAAATTCTGAACATATCCACAAGTGCATAGCAAGCACACAGGCAGGACACACACCAGCATGCATGTGGTGTGTTGTGAACCTCACAGAACAACCCAATCTCACAAAACCACAAGCACAGCCGTGGGAGGCACTAGTGCATCACCCCACTACACAGCACACAAGAATAGCCAGTGTAGACAGCAGCTAAACCAAGCACCACAGCCAGCAACCACACTAACTAACGATCAACCAAACATCACCAGGATGGTGACATAAGGAGGGGGATGGATCAGGTGGACATCAAGGCCAAGCCCAGGATCTAGGAGGAGCAGGCTAGCTCAAGAGCAAGCACAGGAGTCCAGCAAAACCAGATCAATATCATCACCAACTTACTCCCCAAACAGCAAGATTCTGTGGTGAGTTTCATAAAACCTTCACATAATCTAATCATCTTATTCAGAGAGAAGCATGTGTTGTTTTATAAAACAAACCCTCAGAAAGCACCCAAGTGGGGTGAATCCATCATAGGGATTTCTGAAACTCTAAAGGCAAACAACCAAATACCAGGATCCAACCAGAGCTCAGAGCAACATCCTTGCGCTGGTTGTCAAACTATATTTTACAATTCAATCATACATATACCTATGATCTATTTCTAGGCACATCCCTAAAGGAAGGGTAGCACCTTAGAAACAAATCTTTGGGATCCATAGATTGAGCAAGCTCACTATCATTTTTTCCAAGATTTGATCCAATAAAGAATAGCTGGTACCACTATGAGGACTATCTAGATGAATGAATTAGATCAGATCTGAATCCCTAAGCCTCAGACCAACATCATTGGTCTTAGGGAATTCAGATAAGAGCATCTCTATTTATCTTTCAAAGCCAAGATTGTCTTAAGCATAAACTAACCAAATCCATGGTTTAGAATCAAACTTTTGTGCCATACCATGATGGTGTCACAAGAACAATCCAATATGAATCAGGAAAGACAGTAAATCATCATAGATTCAGACAATCAACTAAATAATCATTTTCCTATTAACACAGGAATCATAACTAGGATATTCCTACTTCACTGTTTGAGACCATGATGATCTCAAACCACATGTTAATTCCCAAGCTAATAGCACTAAGACAGTAGATGTATCCTATCATAATCATGACCATGAATCAAATAAATAGTGGAAAGCTATCAAGTCATTGGCTTTACCAAGCATGTTTCTCAAACAACTACATCATCTGAATCAGATGCAATCCAAGCATCAAATCATCTATGAATCCACCAGAAACATCATAGATCATTTTAAGCAACAAGCCACAGGCCAATAATCGTTTAGAATGTGTATATACCATCCAAACATGATTCAATTCATCCAGCACATGATCAATCACATAACAGGAACCCTAACTGGAAATCATCTTAATCTGAATCAGACAGTAGCTATAAAGGATACTTCCAACATCTAGCACCAAATCAGCAAGCACAAAGAGCACCAGGGTAGGGGAATCAAACTCACCGTAGGTCCTTGCTGAAGAATAGAAGAGGAAGAGGGGCCGACGAACATGGCGGCACGGGAAGCACCCCAGAGGGGGCGCTCCAACCGCACGGCGCCACAACAATGACCCTGATCACTCCTGGAGGTGCAGAGCATCACCTCGACGCACGACAACCACGACAGCACTTGAATCCATGCCAACCCCCAAACCCTAGGGTTCGGGACGGCATCGATCCATCGCAGGAGAGCCCTAGGCTCGAATATAATTGGATAGAATGAACGAGCGTCATCGACAACCCCCTGTTACACCACGGCGACTGTAATGGCCGACGGTGGGAATCGCCAGGTGGCATCGCCACCTGTGGTCTGGGTCGAAGGAGGAAGATGAACTCGAGAGAGAGAAAGAGGCAGCGAGGAGTGGGCCGAGCTGGGCCAGACCCTTCGGGGTGGCTCTTTTGTCTAGGAGTAATGGGCCACCAGGGCCCAATAAGTATAACTAGCCCAGAAACTTTTCCAGGCCTGTTTTAATAAAAAGGAAAAGACCAAAATACCCCTAGACTTAATTAAATTTTTAAAAATAAAATAAAAGTTCAAAAAATATAAATAAAATACTTTTGGATTCACAATAATTCATACTATTAAAATAAAATGAAATATAAAGTTTTAGACATTTAAAATTTGATAAGAATTTTGTAATTTTTATATTCCTTATGGAATTTTACAAAATTATTGAAAGATGATAAAAATAAATAAAAATCACTTTCATTATATATTAATATTATAGTATTTTTGAAAAATACTAAATAAATATTTAATAAAATTTTAAGGTATAATTGATAATTCCTAAAACAATTATTAAATCAATAAAAGTCAAATAAAAGGGAAATAAAATAAAATAATTCAATATATGTTATAAATATTAAAAAGTAATATTTATAAATCCTTTATTATTAAAAAGAACTTTTTATAGTAATGGGGTGAATGTATATCAAGTTAAATAATGCATTACATTACTTGCATAATCATTTTGCTTCTTTATATATTGTCCTTACCGGGCAATAATGATGTTTTTGTAGAACTAGAAGCTCAAGGTCCAGTGCAAGCATCAGACTTCACTACCTTGCCATCACAAGGCAAGTTCATCACTTGCTCATGTCCTTTGAAGAGTCTTTATCAAAGTATTTGCAAATTGTGTGTTATCATATATGCTATAAAAGAAAGAAAATATTATTTTCACAAATAAAGAAATTATAGATATCATCCTAAGTGATGATACAATGGAGAAATAGAACTTAGAGTTCTAATTGCAACAATTATGATCAAGTAGGGACTTAATAACCCCTGACATCAGTGATTCTAGCGCCGTATATTACGTGTTAGCCATGAGATTTGGAATGGGACAGAGAAGTCAGCTGTATCTTCTTTCTCTCGCATGAAGCCGGATGTGCAGGTCGTGGCTGTTATCCTTGTAGCATGCATATTAATTGGTAATTCGTAGAGGATATGCAGCATATGGGTGGGAACCCTCATCGTCCCATGATAGTTCTGGCATCTAACGGTTTGTACAAACAACTGCCGTAATTCATTATGTGGGCATGGTGTACACCAAGGAGGCATGCGGGGTCGCGAAGGGGGCAGTGATTGGCTTGGACCAACTACTGGGCCCCACATCATGTAATTGTGGACGGGAAAGTATGCCCGGTTGTGCAACAAGGAGTTGATCTCTCATGGGTAAAGTAACGAACCTCTGTAGAGTGTAAGAACTGTAACTTGTTACTCCCTGTTCCGGGAAGGAGCTACGAACGAGGCAGGAAAGGAACTCCATGAAAGTTCTGGTCAACCTGTGAAGGCTTATTGTCATAGATTTTTAGAATAAAATCAATCTTTGAAGAAAGATTTACAAAAACTGCATAGTGCCAAGGATTTATAATCCGAGGTGGTAGTTAGAGCATCAAACTTCCCACCTTGCATATAATGAACTTGTTGGGTAACGCTGTTACTCATTCTTTCCTTTGATCCCCTTCTTAGACTCTGAGGATCCCGAAGACGTGCCAATGTATGCAGCCGAATACCAAGAAGATGTGTTCTACGAGGAACCTGATCTGTCCGGAGGAGTTGAAGGAGTGGATTATGAGATCCGCTACGGTGTCGATGAGAACGAGTCCAACTAAGTACCTAGTTAGTAGTAACTAACGAAGCCGAGCAACATGAACTCTATAGAATAAGTTACTGAGCTCAACTCCTAGTCAGAGTTGCTACTTTTAAATTCCGCTGAACACTTTATATTTTGGTTTGTAATTTGGATCTTTTGGAAGTCTTGAACTTCCGGTATTGTAATAATAATAATAATGTGTGTACTTTTGTAATATGGACCCACAATGTTTCTGTTGTACCACTCTGAGGGATGTGATATTTACGGAACGGTGTTTTGTGGATGTCATGTCAACGACTATAGTGTACTACACATGCAATGGTATGCTGGTTCATCGCATCTGCGTACTACGCTGGGGCGTCCTCGAGTTCGCATCAGGATGAATGCACTTCTTCGTCATATTTTGAGGAGCCCCTTCTTGGCCAGGTTGGGATTGATCTCCAATTAGGCCAAAATCCTAAGCTTGGGGAGGTATATCGACATCACACTCATCTACATATCATGTTCTGTCGGTACTTTGCATATCCATGTTTCGCTTTCTTTTTAGTTTTTTGCTCTTGTTTTGTTTCTGCTTTGCATAATTTTCGTTATTTCTATTTGTCACTTCTTATCTTTTGGCCTTGGTTTGCTTTACCCCTATTGTAGCTTTGGTTTGTTATTTAAAAAAACCTAAAAAGATTTTGCTTTTGCCTTCGTTTCTTGCATTAAAAATCGAAAATCCAAAAATATTTATTTTTCTTCTCTGGTTTTGTAAAGTTTGTTGCAGGGTTCAGCAGTCCTCAGTGACTCCTTTGGAGTTTGGTTTTATCTTATTATTCAAGCCACACAAGTGAAGGGCAATAATAACGATTTATGACAACTCGATGTGTGGTAAGAGGTTGGTATGAACTCTATTTGTTTTCATTTTTCTACATATACTCATCAATGTGGGCATTCTTAGTTTGTTCATGTAAGGTGTATATTATTTAATGGATGCTTAGTAGTTCTTGCTCTCTTATGATTAGTTCCAGCTTGCTAATAGTTTGTAGCATGTCATATAAATGTTTGCTTGCATTGTTCTATTCATAACTTGGTATGACATTGTGGTATCGTCCTCTGAATGTTTTATTTCAATCGACTCGGCACATGCTCACGCATGCGTATGACTAAACAAATGTCAGTTAAGCCTCGATGATTTATTTTTCCTTAGAGTTCTTGTGTCACTTTTATGCCATAATTAATTTTGTTTTGTCGCAAGCATGATTATTACAGTTACTGCTCTCTCGATTGTCGCTCTCTTATATTGCTAGCCTTCACTTGTACTGGGTATGAGATTTACTCGTGCATCCAACTCCCCAAAATCAAAGTTGTCAAAAAGTGTCCACCATATCTACCTATTAGCATCATTGCTATTCCTTGCATATTTATTATGCCTTGTTTTCTTCCAAATAAAATGTTTTCTTGTTATGAGAAAATTAGTTAGTAAATCTCTCACTAACTTGATGGCACACTTTATTTATTGCATTTAATAAAACTGAACCATTGTGACTATCTATGTAGTTATATGCTTGCAAATTATAAGTTGGGATTTAGTAGAACCATGTTGTCATGGGGAATGCTTTAAACACTTGTAAATATATATTCAATTGATATAATGTTCTTTTTTTATGGATGTCGGCGGTGTGAAATAAAAGGGGAGCTTATGAGTCCGTGGAGTTATTTATATGTGTTAGAGAAAAGCCAGGGCGGCTAGACTAAGCCATGCCTAATCATGGTGGAAACTTGCAGCATAACCATAGTGATCAATCTTTCAATCTATGAAGCATCTTCAAAAAAATATAGAAAAAAGCACCATACCCATGGTAAATAAAAAGATCGCTGAGATTCTCATTGTCCGTTGGCGGTTCTCTATGATACACATATACTTACAATGACAAGAACTTGCTTGTGACTAAATTGAATAGCATGAGGAACGACCCTCATACTAAAGGGGCCTGAGATTTTCAACTTATGATCTGTCAACCATATAACTCATATTTGACCTCACTTTAACCTTAAACATTTAAAGACGCTTATGATAGGGGCAATGAGAGCTCAAAGCTAATGAGTACCATACTTTCAACATTTGGAAGCCTTTCAAACTTTTCTTTCACTTTTATGTCGAGTCACCATCTTTTCTATGAGCACCTTCCTGAGAGCATAGTTGTCATTCTTAGTGTAATGTGCTTGTCCTAGAACACGATTAATTGTGACATAACTTTGATGCTTGTATCGTTGATATTTTTATTTCTAGTCTTCACTTGAACTCCAGAGGTGCCTTGGCATTTATGTTTTGCTCCAAAAAAATGCAATCAAGATACCACTTTATCATAACTTCTTATGAGCATTACAATCTTGCATATGCTTATGCTTCATGTTGCTTATTATTATTGTGTTGGAATCTCTTCATAGCTTTCATAACTATTTGGTAGACTTATTTACATACTCCTTATTATGAATTGCCTAAGTATTTGATCATATGCTGAGAATATATACATCTTATGAAGCAAATGTGTTTGTAAAAGTTTCTTTTATCGCACTCAGTTTTCAACTAAATTGCTTGAGGAGGAGCAATAAGCTAAGCTTGGGGGGAGTTGATACGTCCAAAACGTATCTACTTTCCTGAACACTTTTGATATTGTTTCTCCTCTAATTCATGTGATTTGGAAATAACTAACACATACTGAAGCTATTTTTAGCAGAATTGCTTTGGTGTCTCATTTTTGTGCAGGAAATCAACTTTCAGGAAGAATCCTAGAAAATATGCCGAAAATCCTATTTTCCCAGAAGACGGAGGGGAGAGTAGGCATGAGGGGCCCACACCACCCCCTGTCGCGGGCTAGGCCTGGCCGCGCCAGGGCATGGTTTGGCCGCCTCGGACTCCGCCTTCACCTCTCCTTTAGCATACATATTACCTCTGACCTAAAAACACCAGAGGGTTCAAAAATTTCCAAAGAAGAGTTCCGCTGCGCTGCCACCACTAGAAACCGCGATTTGGAACCAGAAACTCCGTTCTGGCAACCTGACGGGAAATTATAGGAGATCATCGCCATCATCATCCCTAATGCCTCTCCATCAACCATCCATGATTCCCCCATCCATGAGTGAGTAATCGCCCACAGTAGGATATGGGGATGGTAGTGATTGGATAAGATGGTTCATGTAATTGCATAAGATTGTTAGGGAAAGGTGCCTAGTATCTATTGTTAGTGCTTTTTGACATTGTTGAAACTTGTTATGCTTAATTCTTGTCCCTAGGGCCGGAGTGCCATGATCTCAGATCTTAACATGTTATTGATTCATGAAAATATTATTGTTTATGATCTTACCTGCAAGTTTTATACACATATCATTATACGGAACTCGAGGCCCCGAAGTGATGGAAATCGGGATAACCGGAGGGGATGGCTGTGATGTGAGGATCACGTGTGTTCATGGAGTGTTAATGCTTTGCTCCGGTGCTCTATTAAAAGGAGCATCTTAATTGCCAGTATATTCCCTAGAGGCCCCGCTTGTTGGGCCACGCGGAGATAAAACAAAAAATTTTCCTCTAACGTGGTGATCCCAAGATCTAGCTGAGGTAGAAGGCCACGAGGTTTACCACTAGACGCGCGGTTGCGGATTACTGATGAAGCACGTCAGTTGATACAGTGTAGTCCTCACGATCAGATCGTCCTGGTACTGATCGCACAACACCTCTGCTGGTATCCACACGTACAAGGAGGAGCGCCGGCGACGAACTGCTAGGTTCGTTATGGCGGCATGACTGCTATGGAGCTAGGGTTTCCAACACATGGAATGACCTAACCGAACAACGATTAACCTTTCTGGGTTACGGTGCTCCACTATATATAGGGAGTGAATGTGGGCTCTGCTCGTGCGGCCCATTCATTAAGCCCATATAACACTAGTCACCATGAGTCCAACTCACTAACTCAGTCCTAATCCGGTTTAGGTCCAACCCAACCAGATTACAGGTTCAGATCCAATCCGAACTTGCTCCCGCTCTTAAGTGTGTGACCCCGCAGGCTCTTGGCTACTTGGACACGATTGGAGTCCGACTCTCAATCGATCAGTCGGTAGTGGCTCCTAGCAGAACGTGCCGACTCCCAAGTACCAAAGAGTCATGACGACTTGCCTTTCCAATGCGACTTACGTCCGAGTCCCTTTTGCCTCACGATATACCTTGTCAGACTATAGGTGAATAATTGTCATCCCTTAAATAGTCCGACTCTCTTCTCGATCCGAGATAAGTGATTCACCCGACAAACTCTTAGTCGATCGCCTTGATTAACACTTAACGGAGTCGTGCATGGCCATGCTTTCCGAATCATATCTCACGAGAGGGCCCAGAGAATATCTCTCCGAGTGGAGGGAAAAAATCCCATCTTGGTTATTCACATCACGCAGCTTGATTCTCAGTCGACCCGAACCCTGCCTTTATAACTGCCCAGTTACGGATCAGCGTTTGATAGAACCTAAGTCGGTGATCCTCAACTCGGACTATGCAATAACCTCAGGTCTAAGGATTACATTGATTGAGATATACAAATGACAACTTGTTTGTTGTACCTCAATATGGGTCAATCCAACTCGCTAAACCCTTTAGCCGAATCTGTGTAAGTTGGAATAGCATCTCCATGCCCATGACAAGTGGAACCGAGTCATCAAGCCAACTTTAACATTGGTCTAAGTTGTGTGTCCAGCACAACTTCGATGACCAAGGATATTTAGTACAAACAAAATGAATGCATAGTTCCACAACCGAATCACATAATCTATGATACACATCAGATGTTTATACAAGGACTACTTAATATCTTTATGAATACAATGGGAAATCTCATCATACATGATTGACTCTAGGGCATATTCCCAACAGTCTCCCACTTGCACTGGAGTCAATCTTCCGACATCACATGTCTAAGCATCTAATGCCCATGGCTCTCAGGTGCGCCTCATGCTTCGGCTGTGGTAACGGCTTTGTCAACGGATCCGCAATATTTGCATCCGTGTGTACCTTGCATAACTTGATATCACCCGATCCATTTAACCGGCGAATCAGGTGGTACCGCATGAGTATGTGCTTGTTCTTCTGGTGTTGTCTAGGTTCCTTGGCTTGTGCAATAGAACCATTGTTGTCACAATACACGTCTAACGGATTGGACGAGCCCTGAACCACACCAAGATCCATGAGGAAATTCCTCATCCAAACATCTTCCTTTGCTGCCTCCGAGGTGGCAATATACTCAGCCTCTGTTGTAGACGCAGACACAGTCTCTTGCTTGGAACTCTTCCAGCTCACAGCACCTCCGTTTATAATAAACACGTATCCGGATTGCGAACGAGAATCATTAGAGTCAGTAAGATAACTCACATCCGTGTAACCCTTTACACTAAGTTCATCTTCACCACCATAAACCAAGAACATATCTTTAGTCCTTCTCAAGTACTTTAGGATATTTTTAGCCGCTGTCCAGTGGATCTCTCCAGGATCAGCCTGGTATCTGCTCACAACACTTAGAGCATAGGAAACATCCGGCCTAGTACAAATCATGGCATACATGATGGATCCGACTGCAGAAGCATGTGGAATCGCACTCATCCGACTTCGCTCATCAGTTGTCGAAGGACACTGAGTCTTGCTAACTTTTACACCATGGGACATCGGTAAGAACCCCTTCTTAGACGATTCCATATTGAACTTCTTCAACACTTTGTCCAAATAAGTACTCTGACTCAATCCAATGAGCCTCCTTGATCTATCTCTATAGATCCGGATTCCGAGGATGTATGTTGCCTCACCCAAGTCTTTCATTGAGAAACTCCTTTCCAATGATTCCTTGGTTTCTTGCAACATCTGGACATCATTTCCAATCAGCAATATGTCATCCACATATAAGATTAGAAAGTTTACTTTGCTCCCACTAAACTTCTTGTATAAACAAGAATCATGATCACTCTTGATGAAGCCAAACGATTTGACTACCTCATCAAAGAGAAAATTCCAACTCCGAGATGCTTGCTTCAACCCATAAATGGATTTCTGAAGTTTGCACACCCTGTCAGCATTATCCGGATCGACAAAACCCTCGGGATGTATCATATACACGTCCCCGGTTAAATTTCCGTTAAGGAAAGCCGTTTTGACATCCATCTGCCATATCTCGTAGTCGAAATAGGCCGCTATAGCTAACATGATCCGAACTGATTTAAGCATCGCTACGGGAGAGAAAGTCTCGTCGTAATCAACTCCTTGAAATTGTCGGAACCCCTTCGTGACAAGGCGTGCTTTATAGATTGAAACATTTCCATCCATGTCAGTTTTCTTCTTAAAGACCCATTTGCACTCGACGGGTCTTGCACCGTCTGGCAGATCAACCAAGTTCCAAACTTGATTTTCATCCATGGACTTTAACTCGGATATCATGGCTCCAAGCCATGACTCGGAATCAGATCCCACCATCGCTTCCGAATAATTTGCCGGCTCATCACTGTCTAACAGTAACACATCACGAACACTTCGTAATCTTGCCGATCTTCGTAGTACAGGTGCTGCTGCCGGCTCAACTACCACGACCGGCTCAACCTCCAAGGTTTTTTCCGACTCACTACTAGCCGGTTCCTCTCGAATTTCTTCGAGCTGCACCGTGCTCCCACTTACTCCCCAACTGAGAAACTCTTTCTCAAGGAAGACACCGTTCCGAGCGACAAACACTTTGCCCTCTTCTTGGTTGTAGAAGTAGTAACCCAAGGTTTCCCTCGGATAGCCCACGGAAATACACTTATCCGACTTGGTCAGAAGCTTGTCCGATCAAGTCGCTGAAAAATGCTTCACAACGCCAAATCTTAAGAAAAGACAAACTCGGCTTTTGATCGTCCACATCTCATGCGTGTCTTCTACCGATTTTGATGGTACTCTGTTTAGTGTGAACGCCGCTGTTTCTAGACAATAACCCCAAAATGATAAAGGCAGATCTGTCCGACTCATCATTGATCGTACCATGTCCAACAAGGTTTGATTCCGCCTTTCCAAAACACCATTCCTTTGCGGCGTTCTTGGCGGAGTAAGTTGAGGAACTATTCCACAACTTTTCAGATGGTCATCAAACTCATGGCTCATGTACTCGCCTCCTCGAATCAAGAAACTTTATTTTCTTGCCGAGTTGATTCTGTGCTTCATTCTGGAATTCTTTGAACTTTTCAAAGGCTTCCGACTTGTGTTTCATTAAGTAGATATATCCATACCTACTCAAATCATCAGTGAAGGTAATGAAGTACTCATAACCACCCCTGGTTGTCGTGCTCATTGGTCCACATACATCACTATGTACTAGACCCAACAAGTCGGACGCCCTTTCGCAACTCTTTGTAAAAGGTGTCTTGGTCATTTTGCCAAGTAGGCAAGATTCGCATGTCTCGAACGACTCCAAGTCGAACGAAGTTAGGAGTCCACCATCATGGAGCTTCTTCATGCGTTTACAACTTATATGACCAAGCCGACAGTGCCAAAAGTAAGTCATATTCAGATCATTTGGTTTCAACCTTTTAGCATTAATGTTATAAACCGACTCACCATCAAGATTCAAAATAAATAACCCGTCCTGGACGGGTGCAAAGCCGTGAAACATATCATTCAAATACAAAGAACAACCATTATTCTTGATATTCGACTCATAGCCTTGCCTCATCAAACATGAAGCAGAAATAATGTTTCGACTGAGCACTTGAACATAATAACAATTATTCAGTTCCATAATGAATCCGGAAGGTAAATGAAGTTGCGTCGTGCCGACTTCCAACGTAGCAACTCTTGCTTTGTTGCCGACTCGAATATCAACCTTGCCTCTTGCTATGCTCCTAGTTCTTACCAGTCCCTGCAACGAGTTGTAGATCTGAATAACTGATCCGGTATCATATACCCAAGAACTATTAGGTGCATCAGCAAGATATATGTCTATAACATTGCAAACAAGTGTACCTGAGTCGGAAGTCATACCTCCACTCTTGGCTTTGTCGGCCAAGTACTTGCTGCAGTTCCTCTTCCAGTGGCCATCCACCTTGCAGTAGAAGCAAGTGGATCCGGCTGAAGGAGATGGCTTAGTCCCTGAGGAAGCGCTTGGGACCGGGTCCGGAGCCTGCTTTCCTCCTTACTTAGCCTTCTTCTTAGTCCAAGAACTCTTCTTGAACTTAGCCTTATTCTGCACCATCAACACTTGACTGGTGCCCTTCTTGAGATCCGCTTCTGCCTGCTTGAGCATCCCATGTAATTCAGTGAGCTTCTTATCCATACCATGCATGTGGTAGTTCGAAATTAACTGCCCATATGCACTAGGAAGAGAGTTCAGAATTATATCCGTAGCGAACTCTTCGCTTATGGGGTAGCCAAGCCTCTCCAGAGACTGCACGTAACCAACCATTTTGGTCACATGCGGACTCAGTGGATCACCATACTTAAGCTTGCAACTCAGCAAAGCCTGAGAGACTTGATACCTCTCAGTCTTCGCCTGAGCCTGGAACATACTTTTGAGGCTTTCGATCATATCGTAGTCCTCAACATGCTCGAACTGCTTTTGCAAGTCCGGTTCCATGTCAGCAAGCATAAGACAGCTAATATCCGTGGACTCATCCTTAGCCCGACGGTAGGCATTGGTGGCTGCGACAGTCGCATTCTCATTCGGCTCATCTGGAAGTGGGTTGTCTAGGACATGGTCCTTCTTTTCGATACCAGTTGGTAAAATTAGTGTCGTTCAGTTTATCTTTCTCAAGAATGGTTCTCAACGCAAAACCGGATATCTGAGAGTGACTGCTACTTGGTGCCATGATCTACAACAGAAAATATGCAAAAACACTTAAGACATGTATTCATAAAAGAGCAAGCATATTAAACATTTTAATATTTTATGCTCCCACTAGAACCAACAACCCTCCGATGGTTGCTTTAGTGATTCAGGATCCTAAATAAGCAAGTCGGCTAGTGAGCTTTAGCATCACCGCTAGCCGCCAATTGATCTAGGTAGACAACTCCTTGTCAATCGTATCTCATACGACTCCTGTTGGACGGGTGGCATCACATGCCCCGGCTCCCATCCGACTTTTCCCCGAGCCCCACAACCGTTGTGATAGACCCATCTAGCTTAACGAGTGTTTCCGCAGTAAGAGTCCGACTCGAACCCACCTAGTCAGAAAGAATTGGCAGCACCTCAATTTTATGAGCCCACTACCAAAAATGTCCGACTTGTGATGGTGCAAACACTGGCAGGAAAACCGACTAGACCTTCTTTGAGGGATTAAATTTTACCGACTATCTAATAGAGGTAAAACTGAGACATAACAATAACACAAAATAAAGTATTTATAATGTGAAATGGTATGGCTCTCTTCATGGCGATCTCCATCTCCACAAAGCCTGTAATCCGACTCGTGCCAACTCTTGTCACTTGTCGTCTTACTCCATGTTGCCGACATGTACAATGCCTTGCATGCCTTCCGGGTTCTCAAAACAGCTACACTAGCTTAGTAAAGTAAATTACATAGAGAATCCGACACGCAGGTCGTTTATACAATAAAATGACAGCACCTAGGCTCCAGCCGGCTGACAAAAACCGTGATTCGCAGATCACGTATGGATTACACACATACATCACATGCACATGAACCATACCATTCACAACTTCCTGCAAAAACAAGTTATGCATAGATACAATATCTACCGGCATTGTGAAACACGCAATGACATCTAAGGCGCTACGACTGGGCGAAGCCGGCGGTCCGATTCGAACATGGATTCCGACCATCGTTCTGATTCGATCAAACTCTTTGATCTTCGATCATCGCTTCTGGATTTACGTGTCATAGTCTACCCCGATGGCGGAAGCCGACGGTAGTGGTATGTCGTTCCACGACCTCAGCAGTATGATCACGGAAATCAGATCTACCATTCCCCGAGTACAATTGATCCAATCAACTTCGTACAAAACCGATCTATCTCATAGATTGACCACCAAACAACACATATATCTCATCTATAGCCAACCGCATATCACATATGCGAGATCTCGAGCCTAAAACCAGAAGCTATCGCTCTCATACCATTGTTGGGCCACGCGGAGATAAAGCAAAAAAAATTCCTCTAACGTGGTGATCCCAGGATCTAGCTAAGGTAGAAGGCCACGAGGTTTACCACTAGACGCGCGGTTGCGGATTACTGATGAAGCGCGTCAGTTGATGCAGTGTAGTCCTCACGATCAGATCGTCCTGGTACTGATCGCACAACACCTCTGCTGGTATCCACACGTACAAGGAGGAGCGCCGGCGACGAACTGCTAGGTTCGTTATGGCGGCATGACTGCTATGGAGCTAGGGTTTCCAACACATTGAATGACCTAACCGAACAACGATTAACCTTTCTGGGTTACGGTGCTCCACTATATATAGGGAGTGAATGTGGGCTCTGCTCGTGCGGCCCATTCATTAAGCCCATATAACACTAGTCACCGTGAGTCCAACTCACTAACTCAGTCCTAATCCGGTTTAGGTCCAACCCAACCAGATTACAGGTTTAGATCCAATCCGAACTTGCTCCCGCTCTTAAGTGTGTGACCCCGCAGGCTCTTGGCTACTTGGACACGATTGGAGTCCGACTCTCAATCGATCAGTCGGTAGCGGCTCCTAGAAAAACGTGCCGACTCCCAAGTACCAAAGAGTCATGATGACTTGCCTTTCCAATGCGACTTACGTCCGAGTCCCTTTTGCCTCACGATATACCTTGTCAGACTATAGGCGAATAATTGTCATCCCTTAAATAGTCCGACTCTCTTCTCGATCCGAGATAAGTGATTCACCCGACTAACTCTTAGTCGATCGCCTTGGTTAACACTTAACCGAGTCGTGCATGGCCATGCTTTCCAAATCATATCTCACGAGAGGGCCTAGAGAATATCTCTCTGAGTGGAGGGGCAAAATCCCATCTTGGTTATTCACATCACGCAGCTTGATTCTCAGTCGACCCGAACCCTGCCTTTATAACTGCCCAGATACGGATCAGCGTTTGACAGAACCTAAGTCGGTGATCCTCAACTCGGACTATGCAATAACCTAAGGTCTAAGGATTACATTGATTGAGATATACAAATGACAACTTGTTTGTTGTACCTCAATATGGGTCAATCTGACTCGCTAAACCCTTTAGCCGAATCTGTGTAAGTTGGAATAGCATCTCCATGCCCATGACAAGTGGAACCGAGTCATCAAGCCAACTTTCACATTGGTATAAGTTGTGTGTCCAGCACAACTTCGATGACCAAGGATATTTAGTACAAACAAAATGAATGCATAGTTCCACAACCGAATCACATTTTCAATGACACACATCAGATGTTTATACAAGGACTACTTAATATCTTTATGAATACAATGGGAAATCTCATCATACATGATTGCCTCTAGGGCATATTCCCAACACCGCTGCAACGGGCTAGCAGGACAAAAGATGTTGTGCAAGTTCTCATTGCAAGCATGTATGACTATATATGGAACACATGCCTATGATTACTCAGTACTTGTATGCTTTACCTTTATTATCTACAAATGCCCTTGGTCTTGATTATTACATGAACTGTATTGTCCAGGCAACACCCATCCATCCATACATATGCCTACCGCACTTTAAATCCTGCTGTTTACTACAATTATTACCACTGTCCTTATTTTACTACTGATGTTACTTTGCTATTGCTATTACAAAACTTTTTCTACTGATAAAGTATTGCAAGCAAGACTGTTTCCAGGTGCAGCTGAATTGACAACTCTGTTGTTAAGGATTATAAATATTCTTTGGCTCCCCTTGTATCGAATCAATAAATTTGGGTTTTACTTCCCTCTAATACTGTTGCGATCCCCTATACTTGTGGGTCATCAGGGTATCGGGAAGAGCTTCAGATCCCTCCCGATCTAGGGATGACGGTGGCGGCGGCTAAGGACTTTTTCGTGGAGTTCTGATCGGGTACTTAGGGACGATATAGGCGAAGGGGCAAGGTCGGTGGAGCACCAGGGGCCACACCATAGGGCATAGCGCCCCCCTGGTCGTGCCTGGCCTAGGTGTGGCCGCCCTGGGGTGCGTCTCCCCCTCTCCTTCGGGCTCCGTGTCGTGTCGAGAAAAATAGGAACTTCGGCTTTTGTTTCATCCAATTTCGAGAATATTTCTTTACTAGTTTTTCTGAAACCAAAAACAGCAGAAAATAGGGAACTGACTCTAGGGCACTTGTTAATATGTTAGTTCCATAAAATCCATAAAATTTCCACAAAGTGTGGACAAAACATAATATAAATGGTGCAAAACAAGCATGGAGCATAAAAAATTATAGATACGTTTGCAACGTATCAGAATCTCATGCCTTACATTGTGGGAGGTGATTTTAATGTGCTGAGACATAATGGTGAGAAGAATACCCTGTTTATTAACTCTCATTCCACTGATCTTTTTAATTCTATTATTCATACTCTTGGTCTGAGAGAAATTTTCATGCATGGTGGTAAATATACTTGGTCCAATAACCATGCTTCACCTACTTTGGAAAAACTTGATAGAGTTCTGATGTCTCCTGATTGGGAGGACCTTTTTCCCTTGGTTTCAGTTAGGAAGCTGGTAAGAGATATATCTGACCATATGGTTTATTGCTTTATACTGGGGCTAGTCCTATTTCGGCTAATGCTAAAAGATAATTTATATTTGATGTCTCCTGGTTACAAAATGAGGAGTTCCTTCCCTTTATTTTTAAGATTTGGAGTAAAATTGTCCATTGTTCTGATCCCATTGATGTTCTTAACATTAAGTTGAAAAGATTTATAAAATACTTCAAAGGTTGGGGATCTAACTTGTTTGAGCATAATAAGAAAAGAAATATGGAACTTAAATAGGAGTTAGCTTCCATTGAAAATCTTGAGGAAGATTGTGACCTTCCTCATGATATTGGTTTGAGGAAAATTGTCATTTTAGTTGAGTTAATGAAGCTATATGCTAAGGAAGAATCTCAATGGTATCAAAAAGCTCATGCTAAATGGCTCCTAGAGGGTGACTCAAATACTAGTTATTTCCATAGAGTGGCTAATGGGAGGAAAAGGAAGAATTCTATTCTATCTATTTCCAAGGATGGTGTGAATATTGAGGGGACTGAGAACTTTTTGAAACATGCAACTGAGTATTATAAGTACCGTTTTGGTCCTGCTCCTGGGAACTTGTTCCCTATAAATTTTTATATGTGGGATCCTCATAAAACACTTACTGAGGAAGATAATATCATGTTGGGTGAACCTTTTCCGAGGAAGAAGTTAAACATGCCTTATTTTCCATGGCTAAGAATAAATCTCCTGGTCCTGATAATATTCCAATTGAGTTTTATCAACATTGTTGGGGTATAGTTAAGAATGATATTATGGATATTTTTGCTGCTTTTCATGCTAGTAACCTTGATATTCAGAGATTGAATTATGGCACTACAACTCTGCTTCCAAAAATCTCCGAGGCAAATAATATTAGCCAATATAGACCTATTTGTCTTCTTAGATGCATTTATAAGCTCATTACCAAAGTTCTAACAATTAGGGTGGAACCTTTGTTAGACATGATGATTAGTGTTAACCAAAATGCTTTTATGAAACAAAGGAGCATTGTTGATGGGATCATGTCTCTTCATGAGTTCATGCATCATACTCACTATAGAAAACATGTGGGGACCATCCTGAAGTTGGATTTTGTGAAATCCTTTGATAAGGTAAATTGGGATTTTTTGGTTGGATGTCATGAGGCTATGGGGTTTGGTTCCTTTTGGAGAGACATGTTAAAGAAGATCCTATACAATGGTACTGTTTCTATTAAGATCAATAACACTAATGGTCCCTATTTTCAAAGTGCCAAAGGGTTTAGGCAAGGTGATCCTTTGTCTCCTTTTTATTCAATTCTGATGTTCAATGTTTGACTAAAATGGTTCTTGAGGCCCAAAAAAATGGGTTGTTGTTAGGTCTGGCTATTGATCTTATTAACAAAGGGTTAGCTATTATGCAATATGCTGATGATATTATTTTATGTTTAACTCATGATCATGATAAAGCTTTAAATTTGAAATTGCTGCTTTATGTGTTTGAAATCAATTATCAAAAAATTGAAGTTTTCATGAATGGAGGGGACAATGGTATTGCTGTGTTTTATTCATATATGTTTGGTTGTAAGGTTGAGTTATTGCTATGAAGTATTTGGGGGTTCCTATCATCTTTAGGGCTCTCAAAAATTCTGATTTGGATTTTGTTGATGCTAAGTTTGTTGTTAAGATTGATGCTTGTATGGGAGGGGCTGCCTCTTCTGGTGGTAGATTAACCTTGGTCAGTGCTTGCTTATCAAGTTTGCCTTCTTAAGTTATTAGCCTTTTCCTGCTAAACAAAACTTTCATTTGGCATGGAAAAAAGCAAAAGAAGGGCTATTTTATGGTTGCTTGGAATAGAATTTGTAGATCTAAAAAGAAGGGTGGCCTGGGGGTTAAAGATTTTAGGAAGCAAAATATTAGCCTCCTTTGTAAATGGTGGTGGAAACTTGAAAAAGGTGATGGCCTTTGGCAACAAATTGTTAGGGCCAAATATCTCAAGAAACATAATGTTGTCACTGTTATGGAGAAGGTTTCTAATTCTCCTTACTGGAAAACTCTCCTCGGAATTAGAAAAAATTACTTGGCAAAGAGGAAAATTTCCACGGGCAATGGAAGTCTAACTAGTTTGTGGAATGATCCTATTGGGGGGAACTTAACCTCTTCTGAATGTTTTCCTAGGTTGTTTGATATTTGCCAAGATCAAATTGTTACCATTAAAAAATGTGTTGAGATGGATTTTAGGGTATCTTTTAGGAGAACCCTTAGAGGTGATATGCTGGTTCAATTTACTAACATTTGTGATGTTATTAGATCCTTGCATCTCTCTTATGAAAATGATAATGTTTACTGGTCCCTAAACACAAATGGAATCTTTAGAACTAAATCTATTTACCTATGGTTGGAAAGGAATATTGCCGTCTCTAGTAACAAATGGATTTGGAAAGATAAACTTCCTCTTAAAATCAAGATTTTCATGTGGCAATTATGCAGAAATGCTCTCCTCACTAGGAAGAATATGCACCAAAGAAAATATTCTGGCTCCCCTCTTTGTTCCTTTTGTAACCAAGTGGAAACTAATGATCACCTCTTCACCTGTTCTGTTTCTAGGGTGGTTTGGGGGATTCTAGGTGTAGCTTTGGGGACAAATTTGGTTCCTAATAATTTTTGGCAGGCCATGACTTGATTCCACTCTTTTCTTCCACAACATGAGAGATTTTATGTGGTTTTAATTGCTTCCTTCAGCTGGGCAATTTGGCTTACTCGTAACAAAGTTACTTTTGAGAATCATAAGCTCCACTAACCCAGTGAAATTTCTTTTTTTGTTGTTGTTTCTTTACTTCTATACTGGGAAGGTTTGCAGAAAGGGAATGACAGTGAGAGGCTGGCTCAGGGAGCGTCCCAGCTGATGCAAGTTGCGGCGAGGATTTACGCAAGATCCACCTCCAGGGCGCAGCCTATCCTGATGATCGATGGTCCTTGAGGTGCTGTTGGTGGAGTTTGTGCTTCTGGATGGCTTCTTCCTAGACACTGTCTTAGTTTCATTCTTTCCTTTTGATGGATTATCGAACTATTTGTCTAGGTCTTGTTATGGTATCAGGTTTTTTCCCTACGGTGATGTCTCGATGGCGAGCGTTGAAAGTAGGTTTCGTAATACTTCACCAACTCGCTTTCATTTCCCCTATCCCCTTTCTTGTGGACTGTAATAACTTCAGACTATGACCTTGTTATTTCTATTTAATATGAATGGAAAGGGGTGAAAGCCCGGTTGGAAAAAAGGTATAGATAGACAGCTATAGAAATCTCAGACATTAATTATAGGTCTAATATATTTTACTCCTTCCATACCGGTTTAAAGGGCCAGCACGTAGTCCAATAAAAAATTTTGGTCACAAGTTTTATCAACAAAATATGAATTATAATTTTCAAAAATTATACTATTGCACTACTAGGAAACAGGCCGTTAGTCGCACCCCTGTAATGCCCATATGTGGCGCACTAGTGGTGCACCATCATGCCTGTTCTAAGGCTAAAACATACCCGTAGCGCACTGTCTTGTGCGGTATGGGTACCTGGACATATCTCTAGCGCACCTTCCTGTGCGCCACGGCTAGGAAATCTAGTGCACTTCCAGTATCTTTCATGTGGCGCACAAGGCAGTGCGCCACTGAAGTTTGTCACGTGCTCTTTACGGCATGTGCGCCACTAAAGCCCGGCCATGTGCGCCACAAGGAACTTTTTTGTTTTTTTTTATCTAAGCCAGATGATATACAGTACAAAAAATATACAATATATAAGACAAATATACACACACAAATATAAGATATACAAGTATATATATGAATACACAATTTGCAAAACAAGATTGAAACAAATACATATAAATAAGTCACATACATGAATACATAGTATAATTTACATTGTTTCGATCAAGTTACAAAGTAGTTGGTGACATGCGAATACATGTGTATCGAACAAGTTAGAGCTCGGAAGCTCACCTAGACATCTAAACTAGAAACAAGCGTGGAATAAACAACCAAGGACGATAAGCATCACCGCGACGAAGGTATAGATCTTAATCCGGTTTCTCATCCTAACTCCCGCTAGAAAGCCCGTGTATATAGCTTCCACCTCCACCATAGTGTTGTACCCTTTGTAGCTATTTCCGCTGAAACGGTGCACCTATCTAGGGCATTCTTCCCAATCATCGTAGACTCTGGGAACCTGTCCCTTGTACACGATGTACCACGTCATCTACAAGTTGGCAATAATAATTAACTGGTGATTCAAAAAACATGTATAATTAAAGTCGCATATGAAGATACACTTATAGAAAGTACTCCCAACTCAAAAAGATCAAAGTAACTCAAAAAGCATGCCTCATATATAACTAGGTCGTTGGACATAGGAATATGCTACGACGGAACTGTAAGCCAAGTAGGATGCACAACACCTGGACTTATGCATAACACAAGGCTTACAATCCCGTCGCAGCATATTCATATATATAGTGTGCCACGACATTTCAATCATCGGCATTCTCGAAAAAGACCAAAGTAACTCAAAAAGAATGCTTCATATAGAACTAGGTCATTGGAAATAGGAATATGTTACGACGGAATAGTAAGCCAAGTAGGATGCACAACACCTGGACTTGAGCATATCACAAGGCTCACTATCCCGTCGCAGCATATTCACATATATATAGTGTGCCATGGCATTTAAATCATTAGAATTCTCGAAAAATACCAAAGTAACTCAAAAATAATGCCTCATATAGAACTAGGTCGTTGCACACAGGAATATGCTACGACGAAACAATAAGCCAAGTAGAATTCACAACACCTGGACTTGTGTATATCACAAGGCTCAATATCCCTTCGTAGCACATTCACATATATATAGTGTGCCACGACATTTCAATCATCGGCATTCTCGAAAAAAGACCAAAGTAAGCAAAGGACCAAAGAGTAAGCAAAAAAACCAAGCATTGATTGATATATAATAATAAGCAAAAGAAGTAAGCGATGATTCATAAAGCAAATAAGATAAGTAGTACATGTACTTGTCCACACACAAGGTCATCTATAGTTTGGAACTACAACTAGGCCAACATCAGGACTTATTGCTTGGCTCAGGGAACGGGAGGATGCCTTTTCTCGTCATGAACTTCCTATAGTCACCCTGCATCTCTAGGCGATCTTCTATGTCACGGTTATTCGAGAGATTTCCTCCATAGAAGATCCCCCCGAAGTCATGACATCACGAAAGATGATTGCCCCAAACTGTTGATGGATGCAATACATCTCTTGTCTAATATCTGAATAAGTGATCTTGGCCTTGGCTTCAGCCGAATGTTTGAGATGATCTGGCAGCATAGAATTCTGCTGGTCTAGTAGGAATGCCCTCATGTGATGGAGTGCATAGTAGGATTCCTTCTGACTGCCTCCCGGCTACTTCACGTAGGGGAACTCTGTTACGTGGTTGAAGACGTTCCTACCAAACTTGACCTTCTTACGCACGAAGATGGTGCCTTCCATCGAGGCATAGCCAGTGAGAGCATCATCTAGAACTTCCTTGATCTTGTCGTAGTTTCTCTTCTTTTATAGACTCCCCGAGTCAAAATATGTGGCTAGCGAATGCTTCGGCGATATGGAGATGAGTGTGCAGTGTTCATCTCTATGCAAAAAAAATCAAATGGAATGTGTTGGAAAAAGAATGATGATAATCTAATAAATTCAATCGATTGTGGCGAGTGAATAATGACTTATTCTGGAAAGTAAGGCACAAGAATGTATTCTTTTATCTTGTGATACGTTGTAAACGTATCTATATTTTTTATGTTCCATGCTTGTTTAGTATCAACTTTGCTATGCTTTGTCTATACTTTGAGGTATTTTTACACATTTTCTAGGACTAACCTATTAACAAGATGCCGCAGTGCCAGTTGCCTGTTTTCTGCTGTTTTTGGTTTCAGAAAAGCTTGTAAGGAAATATTCTCAGAATTGGACGGGACAAAAGGCAAAGTCAATGTTTCACCGAGGAGAACACAGAGACCGAAGGGCGACCGTAGGAGGGCCATGAGGCCGCCACACCCTAGGGTGGCACGGTCCCACCCTTGGGCGCGCCGCCACCAGGTGTGGCCGCCTCGGGTGCCTCCCTGCCTCGCCTCTTTGCCTATATAAACCCCCCGATGCCAAAACCCTAAGTACCCGATCATATCTCCACGAAATAGTCCGTAGCCGCCGCCACCATCGTCCCTAGATCGTGGGGATCTGAATCTCTTCCCGGCACCCTGCAGGAGGAGAGAGATCGTCCCGGAGGCCTTCTTCATAACCATGCCAGCCTCCGGTATGATGCATGAGTAGTTTACCCTTAGACTATGGGTCCATACAGTAGAAAGATGGTTATTTCTGCTCCTTTGTGCTACCATGTGTAGATGTTGTGAGATCCGTTCATGATCAAGATCATCTATTTGTAATCATGCATGTTGTGTTTGCTGGGATCCGATGGAGATAGATTACTATGTCAGATTGATTATTGATCCTATCATGTCTTATGATTATTGATTCTATCATGTCTGTGTTGTTTGAGATCTTGCATGCTCTCCATTTCTAGTAGCTATATTGGCCAAGTAGATGCTAGTGACTCCAAGAGGGAGTATTTATGCTCGATAGTGAGTTCATGCCTCTATTTAATTTGGGGAAGTGACAGAAATCTCTAAGGTTTTAGATGTGCTGTTGCTACTAGGCAGAAAGCAACAATCTCTTTTTCATGGAACAATTGTATTGTTTACTTCACACACATTTCTTAAAGCAGTTATTCGTTGCTTGCAACTTAATACTGGAGGGGGTTTGGATTATAACCTGAAGGTGGATTACTAGTCATAGATGTAGTTGGATGGCGGTCTATGTATGTTGTTGTAATGCCCAATCAAATCTCATAGGATCATGAATGTCTAGTATTGCATTGGTATGCCTTGCTCAGTCCAGTCAATTGCCCCGCTATAATTTGTTTACCTAGCATGTTATGTTATTTATCTTAAGGAGAACACCTCTAGTGAACCCCGGTCCAATCTTTACCATTGTTACATCATCTACTGTTACTGTTTACTTTCTGCAAGAAATCATTACCTTCCACACACAAAAAAAACCTCGGTGCCAGGAGGCCACCAGAATAAGCTCCCGCCTACGGTACTGTGCAGTCTGGGCATGTATTCTTTTTCTAGGTTCACTAGGATTCTTATCGGTTGGGGCTTCCAGTTATCTTGGTAAGAATATTATCCGGTGAGATTGACAACCTCACTGTGCGTTGGGGCAAAGTCTCGAGTTTGTGTTGTGCAGGTTCCAAGTTGTTAGCAAGACCTTGGAGTCGTTTCCTTCCTCCTACTGGTTCGATAACCTTGGTTTCATAACTGAGAGAAGACTTACTGCTGTGCTCATCATACCTTCCTCTTGGGGTTTCCCAACGAAGCTCTACAGTGATCTGAGCCGCATCAAGACATTTTCTGGCGCCGTTTCCAGGGATTTAAGGACGACTTCACGAGGGGGGTCCTTCACAACCATTCTCTTTACTTTGTTTTTGTTTTTCTTAGTTTCTTTTGCCATGTTTTTCTTGTTCTTTTTATCAAAAATTACAAAAAATTAGTTTCGTTTGGTTTTCTTTTTCTTATCAAAAACACAAAAAAAATTAATTCTTCCTATAGTTGTCACCTTACTCTAGCTCATCATGTTGATCCCTAAGTTCACCTTGAAAGACCTTTCAATAGGTAGTGGCTCTATAATTGGGAAAGAAAATATTGAAGAATTCTTGAATCATATTAGCAAACATGAGGATATTGAGGATAGATCCTTAGCACAACTTGCTCCTAATTTTGAAATTGCTGCAGCTTCTTTAGTTCACATGTTGCAAATAATGTTTCTTAAACTAAAAGAAGTGGAGGATACTAAAAAGAGAGACTTTATTCTAGAAAACTTGCTAAAGTGGATGTTGCTAAAGAAGCCAAAAAGGTATTTGATTGTTTTAATATGCTAGGATCATGTGTAGATGTTATGGGTACATTATAAAAGTTGGATAAAACCAAACCCAGTGGAGGGGAAATTAAAATACCCATAGCTTTTAAACTTGTAGGAATGCATGAAGCCCTAGAAAAGAATTTTGATTGGATTGTGCCTGAAAACCCGTTTGATAAAAGTAGTGAACCCAAGAGTGCTACGAGAGGATCCTCTACAACTCTCTTGGATGATATACCTTTCCTAGTTGAAGAAATTTCGAGTATTGATCTTAATGCTTCTTCATTTGAAAATACTTGATTCTTGCTTCTTGTGCCTAACTTAAAGGCGTTAAAGAAAAGTACTTATTGGGAGATAAACCAATAGTTTTCTTGAGTCTTGGAAGTTATTACTTCTGTAATAACCTCTCCTTATCGTTTTTGTTTGATTTTGTGCCAAGAATAACCTCTAATGAGAGGGAAGTAAGATTTGGGGAAGTGCTATCCCGAAACAGATTATTGTGCTTCACTGTAAAAATTCGTGAAAAATCCCTGTAAGTCGGATTGAGCTATAATTTTCTAAATACATCCCCCAGGTTCTTAGATAACTTTCGTTAGTTCAACACTTTTTGATTTGAGCAACAGAAGGTCTTCGAAAAAATCGGTTTTTACCCGCTGGTCTGTTTTGACAAATTTCTGCCATTATTTGCATTTGCCTCTTTATTGATTTCCTTTTGAGTTCTCTTTGGTCAATTGAGCTTTTTGAGGGAATTTCTACAGTATATTGTGTTTTTAATGGAAGTTTTGCTGTTTTTAAACTAAACCCAAAGGTATATTACTTTTTAATGCACTAATGTTGCTAATGAAGATTGTGTGAAGTTTTGTATGAAGGAAAATTTTCAGGTGTAAGGGAAGAATGATGTAATGAGATGAAGAATGGATAAAATCTCAAGCTTGGGTATGCCACCCTGTGTCACCCCAAGAAATATTCAAGAGGTACAAGCATCAAAGCTTGGGGATACCCAAGGCATCCCCTTCTTCATCAATAAAAATCTCAGGTCTTTCTAGACACTTCATTTTTATTGTTTCATGCACTATTGTGTTGTTCTTGGAGCGTCTTAGTTTTTGTTTGTG
This sequence comes from Avena insularis, assembly GCA_023614405.1. Classification (NCBI taxonomy): domain Eukaryota; kingdom Viridiplantae; phylum Streptophyta; class Magnoliopsida; order Poales; family Poaceae; genus Avena; species Avena insularis. The sequence goes on from CM042691.1 coordinate 17,071,470, forward strand.
GTTTTCGTTTGCTTAGTTTTCTTTAATAAAGTAGTTGGACCCCCCCCTTTCGCTGTGTTGTTTCAAATAAGTTGATTGGTGTTGGAAAGGAGTAGAAAGTTTCTTGCTTATAGTGGTACAAAGGGAGCTTGTTTTGACTGTGGCTTAGACTTTATCATGTCATTCTAGATGTTGTTTTCATCTTATTCTTAGTGATTATTTTTGTATCATGACTTGTTCCAAGCAATTGGGATTGCTTAATGTTCCTTGAAATAATCATGCGTTGTTTTAGCATACAAAAGCATAGTATTGTGGTATTCTACTTTGATGCTTTGTTTGGGTTGACCTAGCACATGCTCACACCATGTTATGACTATAAACCAATCACCTTAGCCTCTATGATCATTTAGTTTTTGACTTGTGGTACCACTTTATGCTTTGATTGATAATGTTTTGTCGCTCTGCATGATTATGGGCATTATTGTTCTCATAGTTGGTCGCTCCCAGTCTTTTGCTAGCCTCCACTTGTATTGAGTAAGCTCTACTCATGCATCCAACTCCCAAGAAACCAAGTTATTACAAAGTGTCCACTATAAATTCATATGCATGGTGTGTAACACCATTCCAAGTATATTCTTGTTTTATCTATCTTCCAAATTAAACTTGTTATGTGAAAATTAGTGATTAAAGCTCTCACAAACTTGATGGCAGACTTTATTTTTCTTGCCCCTAATAAACTTGAACCATTGTGTCATCTATGTTGTATATGCTTGCATTATAAGTTGGGAATTAGCAGAAACGTGCTGTCACGGGGAACGCTTTCAACACCTATAAATATCTATCCAGTTGATTCATGCTCTTTTGTTTATGGATGTCGGCGGTGTGAAATAAAAGGGAAGCTTGTAAGTCCATGGAGTTATGTATATGTGTTAGAGAAATGCATGGGCCGCTAGCCTAAGCCATGCCTAATCATGGTGGAAACTTGCAGCATCACCACAGTGAGCAATCTATGAAGCATTCTTCTTATAAAAAAGAAGAGAGAGATAGAAAAGAGGAAAGAAGGGAAAAAGCACCATTTTCCCATGGTAAATAAGAAGATTGGTGAGATGCTCATTGTCTGTTGCCTTGTCATTTTGATATGGGATAGCTCATGTATCATGGGGAAGGGGGTACTGACATGGATATACCCTACGGGTGCACGACATTGGTATACCTGGTCCAGCCCGAGGAAGTCCCATGTAAGGACATGCAACCCATGAAGATTTTGGGTGGCCCAAGCCCGTGGCGAATTCAACTACTTAGAGGACAAGTTTAGATTAGATAGAATTTCAAAGGGTATCAACCCTAATTTGTAACCGACTCGACCTATCCCGAGACCTAGCCTATCTATATAAAGGCCAGGAGGGTACGACAAGAAAGGATCCTCAACTCACCTCATACACACCGCCATGCCAGATTGCATCTATGTACCCCTGTAACCTTTGGTTCCGCCGTTATCAAGAGCAGACAAGCATGAGTAGGGTTTTCCCTCCAGGGGCCTGAACCTGGGTAAATCCCGTGTCCCTGTGTTTCTTGTCTGTTAACCATTCCACGACTTACATCATCCCCATCTTATCCAAAAACCTAGTTCATAACAATGGGATTTGATGAGTCGAACCCTCTTCAGGTACCCCATTGGCGGTTATCTATGATACATATACTTACAATGACAAGAACTTACCGGTAACTAAAGTTGAGTAGCATGAGGAATGGCCCTCGTACTCAAGGGACATGAGATTGCCAACTTATACTTTGTCAAGCATATACTCCATATTTTGTTCACTCTAACCTTAATCACTTCAAGATGCTGATGATAGGGGCAATGAGAGCTGAAAGCGAACAAGTACCATAATTTTTGGAAGCTCTTTTTGAAACTTGAAATCCCTACTTCCCTTTGAAGGGCCTTTGTGACACCCCTGGGATCAGGGCTAAACAAATCCCAGACCTTCGTCTGACATAATCTTAACCTTGAGCTCGAGAATATCATGTGAAGGATCGGTAACACAACAGTGACCCTACGACACAAAATTTATTACAGCAAGCTCATATCTGAGTAGAGAACCAAATTATTACAAGCAGAGGTCATTGATCACAAACACCAAACAACGAAAGGAAAATTATGCTATTAAGTATAGCAAACTTAACAAATGGCCTAAGAGGCCTAAAGCATAACGATGACGTCACAGCCCATAGATGCACACGTACGGCACCATGACGTCTCATCCTTCCTCGGTACAGCAAGTGGGGTGGAGAGATAGATTGGATCTACAGCACGACGGCGTGGTGCAAATGTGGAGAGTTTCTGTGACAGGGCTTCGCCAACGCGCAGTCGGGAGAGAGAGAGAGAGAGAGAGAGAGAGAGAGAGAGAGAGAGAGAGAAGGGCAACAGTATGGCGGCTAGGGTTTTTGGGGTGAGGGAGGAGGGTGCTCCCCTGCCCTCTTTATATAGAGGGCTGGACGGCTTCCCTTGCCCCTCCTCCAAGCCCTAGGGCCGGCGGCCACATGGGTGGAGTGGGGGGCAAGTTCCCCCCCCCCTTCTAGAAGATCCCCTAGGGTTTCCCCTAGGGTTTGGCCGGCTGGGCCTATGGGGCCTTGTGCCCCTGGCCCAATGTGGCCAGGGCACTCCCTCATAGGCCCACGCACCCTCCGACAAGTGCGGCCACGTTGGTCCCACTCTGGAAGCTTCTAGAACCTTCCGGTACAATACCGAACATTCCAAAACAATTCCGAAATCCAAAAACTGCTTTCCCTTATATGAATCTTATTCTCCAGACCATTTCGGAACCTCTCGTGATGTCCTGGATCTCATCCGAGACTCCGAACAAAAACTCATAAACCAATTATCCATTCTATCCTAGCGTCGAAGCACGTTAAGTGTGTGACCCTACGGGTTCGAGAATATGCAGACATGATCTTCTATCAATAATCAACAGCGGGGTCTGGAAACCCATATTGAATCCCACATATTTATCGATGATCATATCGGATGAACCACGATGCCAGGATTCAATTAATCCCATATATATATATTCCCTTCGTCACGCGATATTTTACTTGCCCGAGATTCGATCGTTGGTATCAGCATACCTAGTTCAATCTTGTTCACAGCAAGTACTTTACTCGTTCCGTAATCCGATACCACTTTGTGATTAACTCCTTAACCATGTGCTTGCAAGCGGTGTTGATATCGATTACTGAGTGGGCCCTAAGTATATCTCTCCGACTTGGGAGGGACAAATCCCATCTCGATACATACAACCCAACAAGTACTTTCCGATCACCTAAGAGACACTTTTATGATCACCCTCTCATAGGATGACGTTTGATGACCTCAAAGCTTTCTTCCGATACCAGGGAGTTGAATTATCTCATGGTCTAAGGAATACAATATTTGACATAAGAAAAAGCTTCGCAAAGATTAACTCGATGACACGATCTAATTGCTCTGCTTGATTTGGGTCTGTCCATCATATCATTCTCCCAATGACATGATCTCATTATTAATCGACAACTCATGTCTATGGTTAGGAAACCTTAACCATCATTAATCAATGAGCTAGTCCATAGAGGCGTACTAGGGACACGGTGTTGTTCATAAACCACACAAGTATCAAAGTTTCCGCTTAATACAATTCTAGCATGGAATATAAAGTTTATCATGAACAAGAACTATAATAATAACATCTTTATTATTGCCTCTAGGGCATAATTCCAATAGGATCAGGGCTAAACAAATCCCAGACCTCTGTCTGACATAAGCTTAACCTTGAGCTCGAGAATATCCAGTGAAGGATCGTAAACACAACAGTGACCCTACGACACAAAATTTATTACAGCAAGTTCATATCTGAGTAGAGAACCAAATTATTACAAGCAGCGGTCACTGATCACAAACACCAAAAAATGGAAGGAAAATTATGCTATTAAGTATACAAAACTTGACAAATGGCCTAAGAGGCCTGAAGCATAACGATGACGTCCCAGCCCATAGATTCCTGGCTGCCGGCCGGGAACCCCAAGCTACTCGTCGGTGTCGATGTAGTACCAAACTGATCTTCAGGTGAACACTTACTCTGCCAAAAGTATCAACAAAGCAAGGGTGAGTACAGGGTGTACTCCGCAAGACTTATGGCTGGTTGAGTTGTTTTGCATAAAGCCACTGTTGTTTATAAAACAAGAGGGAGAAGAAGCTCGTCTAGTCAGAGTATTTTAAAAGGGGATAAGAGAGCGACATCTCCGAAATATTGATCATCATCTTTTGATATCCACCAAATCATCATCATCTGAACCCTATCTAGGATCACCCCCTCGTACCCATGAGGAAGCATCCTTAACAAACATTGGTTGCCAAGTTTTACCATTAGGTTATAGTTCTATATGATCTTAGAATCTGGTCACCAAGCGTTCATAACCGTGAACACGGCTTCTCGAAAAGATTTAACCCTGCAGGGGTGTACTACTTTACCCACACGTACCAACCAACTCTTAATGCCAGTACATTAGCCCTCTTCCTTGGAAGTCCGGCAGAGGGTGGTTGGCCACGACCTTTACCTTGCTTTCACCGAGACCATGAGTCACGCAATAAGTATGGTTCCGCCATAACTGGTCAAATCCCGAAGTCGGTACTTAAAGATGTGAGGCGAGGTTGGTTCACTAGGGGCTCCATCGACCCCAAGCAACCCGGTCCACGCTTCCCTACCTGTTATGATGCACCAACTTCACCCGGTAAATCTTTCAAAAGGTTTTATATGCATATGTCAAATGGAACGCCTGAACTATGTGACTCATGGAATCTACTAGGCAAGTTAATCAGGCGAGGGGTTCCCAAGCCCCGTGTGGTTGTACGCTCATCTCCGTTCCAAAGGCAAGAACTCAGGTCCTAGTGGTGGCGAGCATGGGACTATAAAAAATACATCCCACCATGGCCTCACATACAAGCCTTAGCATGTTTAACTCATATCACTGATCTCATCGCATCACGTTCTCCTGTCATACTAGATTCTCTGCATCTGATACATCATCTGGATGGACCAGAACTGACAGCTATGCATGGCTAAGCAGACACATTTAAAAGCTCTAGCAATGCACACAAGCCAAACCTAGTTATGCTATGAGCAGTGGATCAGGTAATATAAGCTCAAAGGGAGTATGCAATAGATAGGATACTCTATCTATCGCTAAAAGACCACAGTAGAATCGTATGCATTATGGCAAGAATTGAATTGCTTTTGAAATCATAGGATTATATTATGGTGGGGCTATGCTTGCCTTTGCCTGTTGATAGCAGATAAATAGATCTTCGTAAGCCTTGAACTTGACTTGGTTAGAGTTGGTCAAGTATTGATCATCGATCTTTGATCTTTGATGGTGTTGTCCTCGGGCTTCGATCTCGATCTCGGTCTTGATATCATATTCTATCGAAGAAGAACGAAACACCGGAAAGAAAGGGAAACAATCAACACATGGCATCGATGCAATTCTCAAACAAGGATGATGATATGACAAGTTAAAGTGTATTGAAACGTAACCCTAAAGCATGCTCGACAAATTAAACGGGGTTCCGAGGGGTGAAAACCCTAACTCGGGAAACTGCGGAACATATGAGAGGGGTGCATTTGTTCTTCTAATTATACTTCTCATTTAAGTTGTTGAACAATGCATGATTATAGCTTAGATAGCTAGGTTTCATTTTTCTGAACATTTTGATATATTATTTGTATTTTTCTGATTTATAATTAAAAATATATTGAATTTACAATAATCAAAACAATTTCTGAAATTATTAAACCCTTTTCTTAATTTAAATAAAACTAAAAACCTTTTTACACCGAGGGCTGGGCTAGCCACAGTAACTGACCGAAATGGGCTCAGGGGCATTTGTTACTGGGGCAGAGCCTAGCCCTAGACGCTAACTGGTGGGACCAGGGCCACGCAGGCACCACGTGGACACCACACGGGCGCCACGTCGGCTCGCCCGCCAACGGGCCAGACGGCGGCGGGGAACGACACAGGAGGCGAGTGGGAACGTGTGCGTGCGTGTGTTTGATCCGGGGCATCGAGACGAGCGAGCTAGAGGTGATGTGGCCCTCGAATGGTCACCGGAATAGTGTTCTCGACGAACATCTGCGGCGGCGCTCGGAGGTGCACGGGGAGAGGCCAAACCAGGAAGCAATAAGAGCAAAGGAAGGTGCTGGCGTGATCAGCGGCTCACCACGGTCGCGATGGAGGGGTTGGGGAGGCGAGACGAGGCCGGACGGAGGCGAATCGGTGGCGGCGAGCTCCGTCGGTGAGGAAGAAGACGACGTCGTGGATCTCGACTCAGAGCACCCCCAGCTCGATTCCTTCGGGGAGTGGATTCAGCGTGTCGAGGCAGAGCCAGTGGCCATCTCAGCTGGTCAAGGGGAGCTTGGGAACAGCGGGGCTCGTCGGCGGTCAGAGCTAGGGTTTTGGGCGCACTAGAGACAGAGCAAGGGAGATGGGAAAGTGAGGGCCTAGGGTTCTCCAGCGGGGGCCCAGGGGTCTTGTAGGGTCCGGGGGCGGCGGCGGGCATCGCGGCGCACGCGCGCATCCTGGCAACGGCGGACGGCGTCGGCGGCGACACGAAGGAGCTTGTCTTGATGAGGAACACGACGAAACATGGGCGAAGGGGTACTGGTCCGCGGGTGGGCTGCGCATGGGCCAAGCTGGGCCGCGTCTGGCTGCGAGTGTTGCACGCGAGCGGCTGGTTGCGAGTGTTGCACGCGAGCGGCAGGAAGAGGGGAGAGAAGAGAGAGGGCAAGCTGGGCTCGGCCCAGAGAGTGCTGGCTGCTATTTTTATTTCCAGAATCTGTTTTTCTATTTCTCTTTTGCTTTCCTCTTTGTAATTTCAAATCCTTTTCAGTCTTAAACAGTTTGAAAATACCAAAGAGTTTTGAAATCATTGTAAATATTCAGGGGCCCTTTATACCAATTTGGGCTCCAATAAACTTTGATACTTTTCAAAACATGAAAACCAATTTAATGCATTTCAAAGAGAGGGGTAAAACTAGGGTTTAGAGTTTTGATTTGTTTTCTCCAATGCACAATTTAAATGATGATGCTCATGATGCACAAAACTAACCCTAATATTGATTAAGTAAAACTGGGGTGTTACAGCCTTTCTTCCACTTTTATATTGAGTCTCCACCTTCTATCCTTCGGCACCAATTAAGAGAGCATAGTTGTCATTCTTAGTACTATGTGCATTGTCCCAAAACTTATTGATTGATTCATAATGTTTATATTGCTTGTTCTTGAACCATTTGTATCTAGTCACCCTTATTGTCATGGTGGTGGCACGGTAGATGCCATGGGTAGGCTAAAGTATGGGGCCAATGGGTGCTAGTGGGTTTTGGGGAGGGAAGATGTAGTGATTTCTACACACAACGGACTAGAACATGGATCTTTATTTCTCCTCAATCAAGTTACAAGTGCTCCTAGAGATGTATCGGAGAGAAGAGGAAAAAGAGTACTACCGGATCCCTTCAATCCCAAATAAATTGACCCCCCCTCCAGGAACCCGTAACCCTCCTTATAAAGAGGTCCCTTGGTTCCTCCTAGGGCTGACGTGTCAAGCATATTCTTGGAATATGCTTGTCCCAGAGTGGTAACTTGGTGGACTCCTTTCCATGCCCCCCTTCTATTGGCGGAAAAGTTCCAGAGACCCCCACATGTGATCCTCGGGCATCCCCACTGTCACCTCCATGACGCTTGTCTGCACCTCTGCAGCTCTGCTCTTTGTCCTTAGCGCTTGGCCCTGTGTAGATTCCTCCTAACCACCAGCTAGGGTTTGACTCTGGGATACTTCTGAAAGAACATTTCATAATCCCTAGTGTTTTGTGTGTTAGATAACAATATCAAGGATTATTTAATGTGTGTTCAAGTGTTGCAGTTGTCTCTAAGAAAAGAAGGAAAAGGAATCTTCCTTTGGGGGGCAGATAATCTGCCCCACCCTTTTCCCAGATAGGCGCAAGCCCAGAAGGGGGGCGGAGTTTCGGCCGGATTTTCTGGCCCCGCCAGATAATCCGCCCCTCATGCTCACTGCCAAGGCGCAAGCCCCAGAGGGGGTGCGGAGTTTCGGCCAGAATTTCCGGCCACGCCGGATAATCCACCCCTGGGGGGGGGCAAATAATCTGCCCTCCCAAGGTCTTCATCAAGTTCTGCAGGCGCCACCCATAGAGAGGGCAGATTTTCTCCCCGGAATATCCGCCCTGGGGGCGGAGTTTTCCCAGGGGCGGATAGTCCGTCCCTAGTGGGGGCGGATAATCCGCCCCCAAACTTGTTCAACGGCCAGATCTATGCAGGGGTATTTAAGCCAGCCTTCCCCTCCTGCCAGATCTCTTGGTTCATTCGAAAAAGTCAAGATCTAATCTGCAACCTTAATCCAAGAGAGCTCCACCTAGATCCACCCAACGGCCTCGTCCCTTTGGGAATCGAAGGAGGAGAACTCAATCTTCATCCAATCAAGCGCTTCATCTCCTCTCCATTCATTTGGAGAATCACCGATCTAGTATTTCTTGCAAATACCTATATCCTTGTTTTGTTTATATTGATAAACCTTGTTCTTGTGACAGCTTGTTGTCATCTCGGGAGCCCCCAATTCAGTTGTGGGTGTGTGCCCCGGTAGCGTTGTAAAGGCACCGGTTCCCGCCTCGAAGGGTACCAATAGTGGAGAAGGTGGATCAGGCCTTTCATGGCGAGATCCATCGGAGAATAGGGTGAGGCCTATTGTGGTGTGGTGGTCTTAGAACCGCCAACCCCTCCAACGCAGATGTACTTCCCTTAACAAGGAAGGAACTACGGTAAAGCAAATCCCTGTGTCTCTGTGTGCTCCACTATGGTTCCCTCGCTCCTCTCTTTACGTGCTTAGTTTCTAGGTTTGCATATAGGGAAATTCTCGTAGTACATATCTAGAGAATTTACTTTGTGTCAATCCTAAAATTGAAAAAGAACTAAAAATTGGGTAGCACCTATTCACCCCCCCGCCCTCTAGGTGCCCATACGATCCATTTCAATTGGTATCAGAGCCCTGGCTCTTATTTCGGGCTTAACCGCCTAAGAGAAGTATGGGTTCCAAGGTAGATGGGGGTGATGCTCCGGAGGTAGTCACCATGAACGATCTCAAGATGTTAGAAACAACCTTGGTGAGTTCAATGGAGGCTAAGATGGAAGAGATGCGTCAATTGATAATGCGTCTCTCCACATCCGCATCATCACCTCCATCTAACTCTAAGGCTACCACTCCGCAATCCAAGGAAACGGGTAAAACCGATTCCAAAGATAACGAAGTGGTTGGTTATGACACTAGCAAGAGCTCCTCCTCGAAAAAGGATAGTGGTAAGGATGGATACAATGAGGTTTCTCATGTGTATTCTCCTGATCCACCTATCCCTCACCCACATATACATAATAGGGGTGATCCACCCAAACTTTCAGCATCTACTTTTACTCAATGGCAATTTTTGATGAAGTCTCGTGTGTGCAGTTCCTCCATTGAGTTGTGGAAAATCATCGAAAATGGTCTTCATGTTGGAAATCCCAACAATCTCACAATAAGAGAAGTTATCGATAGTAAACTCAACGCTACAGCTCTACACATGATACAGCTTGGTGTGGGTGACAAAGATATGCCACACATTCAGCATCTTAGTACATCTAAGGAAGCTTGAGATGCTCTCACCGAGCTCTTCATCGGAAATGAAAGTATGAGAAGGAATAGATATGATGCTTTGAGCAATGAAGCTGAAGGATTTTATATGTTGGATGGAGAAAACCACGAGGACATGTATAGGAGGCTCAAGGCAATAGCCACAACTTTCAGGAACCATGGTGCCGCTCACATTGATGATGCATGGATCAAGCGCAAGTATGTCAGTGCTCTTATGCCATTTGAGCCCACATATTTGAAAAGTCTCCAAGGTAGGCATAACTACCACCTTATGACATCCAATGAGGTAATGCAGGAAATGGTCGCTTTCAAAGTGGCTGACAAGAATGCCGAAGATGCTCGTGCGCGAGATATGGGGATGCAAAAGGGAGTCAACATGGCCTTGAAGACTAGTGTGATTGATCATGATGAATATGCCATAGAAGGTATGCACTGTACCGAGGATATAAAAAGGATCGACGGACAATACCTGGCTCTTTATGATAGAAACTTTTGGAAAGACCCGGCCAAGGCCAAAGCTGAACTAGAACGCAAGAGTGGAGCCTATGGAAGAAATGAAAATTGTCCCAAGCTAAGAACATGTTTCAACTGTGGAGACAGGCTGCACTTTGTAGCTGAGTGTCCATATCAAAGTAGGGAAGATAATGGAGGAAGACATATTTTCAAAGACAAGTCAAAGGCCCCACAAAAAAAACAGTTTGTAAAGAAGAATGCTCCTTTCAAGAAGCAACCAAAGATTGTTCTAGTGGATCAAGAAGAATATTCTTCGGGAAGTGAAGATGAGGACGAGGATGATAGCTCTCAAGAGGTGGCTTCTATAGTCACCACATCTACATCAACATCTCTCTTCGACTCTCCGAACGAAGACATCATCAACAAGAATGCTACTTGTCTCATGGCAAGATGCTCCGAGGTAACTTCTTCTAACTCTTCTTTTCCTAAGGCTATGATTAACATGGATGATCCTACTAGTCTTAAGGTTAAAGAAGAGATTATTGCTTTGTACTATTTCTTCACTAACTTGCAAGGTGAGCACAAAATACGTTTTGAAGCTCTTATGGACCATCTTGCCGAAAATGAAGCTCTCCTCCAAGAAAAGGGCAGAATTGAAAGGGAGGATGCAATGGAAATTACATCCTTAAAATGCTCTTGAAGAAGAAGAAGAGGCTCGGGTCTCTCTTGAAGAGAGGCTTGAGTCCATTGAGGAGTCACATGAATAAATAGTGACCAAACTTTTTAAGGAACGTGACAATGCAGTCACCAAAGCAAAGAAGTTAAAGAAGGAAAAGATTGACTTTGGGGCTGCTCATGATAGACTCTCCGAGGAATTGGAGAAACTTGACAATGCTCAAAAGGCGTTGAAAAGCGATTTATCCATTCTCAATGAGTCACATGATCATCTCCAAATTCGATTGGCAAAGTATGATGTTCCTAGCACATCCAATTCAACATATAGTCACAAGGAAAATGCTAGTGTGGAAGAAGAATTGGTCAAGGACATCACTCCCAAGGATAAGGGTGTTCTTGATGAAGTTCTTGGTAAGCAAAGGCCAAATCATGGTAAAGAGGGACTTGGGTATGTCACCAAGTCCAAGAAAAAGAAAAACAAGAAGAACAAGACCAAGAATGTACAATCAAAGACAAGCACCGCTGAGAAGAATGTCACAAAAGACAAAACTAACAATATTGGTTTTGTAGGGTCTCACAATCCAAATTATGAACTCTTTTGTGATGATTATGGTGATGTTTATGCTTATTATATTAGTCCCTTTAATGAATATATTGCTTGGTCTATTTGGGTTCCAAAGACCCTTGTTACTAACATGAAAGGACCCATTAAAAAATGGGTCCCTAAAACCAAGAAGTAATTCTCTTGCAGGGCTATGCTTTCGATGGGTTGAAATGGGTGCTGGATAGTGGATGCACTAGTCATATGATCGGAAGCAAGGAGATCATCACGGAGATGCGTCCAAATCATGATAATATTATGGTCTCCTACGGTGATAAGTCTAAATCTCAGGTATTGGGTCTTGGCAAGGTTGTGGTTGCCCATGATATCTCTCTCATGGACGTCATGCTTGTTAAGACCCTCGGTTACAACCTTCTTTCTGTTCGTGCCCTTGGCAAGATGGGTTTTGCTGTTTTTATCGATGATGATTTGGTGGTACTCTTGTGGAGCAAGTCTCTCAAGGTCTCTTTTGTTGGGTACGTCGAAAATGACCTGTATGTGGTGGAATTTTCAGGGAAAACCACTTCGGGTCCGATGTGCCTATTCGGAAAGGCCGACGTGGGTTGGTTATGGCATCACTGTTTAGCCCATGTCAACATGAGAACTTTGCAAAGTCTCCACAAGGGTGGCCACATCCTTGGACTAAAATACAATGTCTCCTTTGCCAAAGATCGTGTTTGCAGGGCTTGTGTTGAAGGCAAAATGCATGACTCTTCCCACAAGAGAAGACTATTTGTCTTCAAAGAGGATCTTAGAATTACTTCATGTGGATTTATTTGGTACTCCATCTCATGCCAGTCTTGGTGGGAAGAAATATTGCTTGGTCATTGTCTATGATTACTCAAGATATACATGGGTCTATTTCTTCAATCTAAAGAGTGAGACTCAACAAACGGTCATTGACTTTGCTAATGAAGTTAAATGTCAACACAATTCCTATCTTGGCAATAAGAAGTGACAACGGCTCCAAATTCAAGAACTACACCTTGAATGAGTTTTTAAGCAAAGAGGGGATAAGACATCAATATTCCGCTACGTACACCCCTCAACAAAATGGTGTAGCCGAGAGGAAGAACCGGACTTTGATGGACATGGCAAGATCAATGTTGGATGAATTCATGTCTCCTTACAACTTTTGGGCTGAAGCCATATCCACTGCTTGTCATTCGTCCAACCGACTCTACCTCCGAAAGATTTTGGACAAGACTCCATATGAAATACTTACCGGTAACAAGCCCAACATCTCATACTTCAGGGTATTCAGTTGTAAGTGTTTATTTATTATTAAAGGTGTCTGCTTGTCTAAATTTGAGTCCAAGGCTTTAGAAGGTATTTTTGTTGGTTACGGTGCCGAATCCCACACTTATAGAGTCTACAACAAGCTCACCGGGACTGTTGTAGAATCTTGTAGTGTGGAGATCGATGAAAATAACAGCTCCTATGTAGGGCAAGTTGATGTTTGTGATGCAGATGTTGAAATACCCCAAGATGCCATAAGAAGAATGGGTGTGGGATTTTTCCGCCCAATTGAGGAACCCCTTGTGGCGGATCAGAAAGTACAATGCTCCACTCAAGTGGAGCCCTCATCTTCACAAGATCAACAAGCTCCTACTGCTAAAGAAAACTCTGCACCGACACCACAACTCGCTGAAGCTCATCTATATCCTGGACAAAATGGCAGTCCTAGGATGGATTATCCGCCAACTCCAAGGGGCGGACAGTCCGCCCCTGGCACTCCAACTCGTCCCAGGGTATCCGAAGAATAAGAGAACAACCAAGATGACTCCAGGCCGGATTCTCCGGCCCCCGAGAGCGGATTATCTGGCTCTGGATCTCCAAGGTCTGTTAGGCATTCTCAGGAAGAGGAAGTTGTTTCCACACCTCCTAGGCCGGATAGTCCGGCCCCACCAAGGGGCGGATTATCCGGCCCTGAAGAAAATATTCAGCAGCAAGCTCCTATTGTAAACTTAGAACAGGATCAAGGGCAAGAACAAGATCAAGGGCAAGGTAGTGGTCAAGACAAGGATACCAATGTTGAATCAACTCCCCCTAGAAACAATAAGGATATCGAGACTCGTCGCAAGGCTCGTGCTGATCGGAACCTTGAACTTAGAGGACACACTCTTAACAAGGTTGTCGGTGATCTTCGAAGAAGGGTGTCTACAAGAAGAGAACTTGCAAGCTTCTGTGATCATCAAGCTGGCATTTCTATGGTTGAACCGAATAAGGTCTTTGATGCTCTTGAAGATCCCGATTGGGTTGTTGCAATGCATGAAGAATTAAATAACTTTGAGCGCAACAAAGTTTGGAAGCTCGTAGAAAAACCCAAGGATTGCCGCAATGTTATCGGCACCAAGTGGATTTTCAAGAACAAACAAGATGAAAATGGCATTGTTGTGAGGAATAAAGCAAGACTCGTGGCTCAAGGATTCTCTCAAGTGGAAGGAATTGATTTTGGCGAGACTTATGCTCCTGTGGATCGTCTCGAGTCCATCTGTATCCTTCTTGCCTATGCTGCTCATCATAATTTTAAATTACAGCAAATTGATGTTAAGAGTGCATTTCTTAATGGCCCACTACATGAGTTGGTATACGTCAAGCAGCACCCGGGTTTTGAGGACCCCAAATTTCCGAACCATGTCTACAAACTCGATAAGGCGCTCTATGGCCTCAAACAAGCCCCACATGTGTGGTATGAGCACCTTAAAGAGCTTTTGTTAGACCGTGGATTCGAAGTTGGGAAAATCGATCCCACTCTTTTTACTAAGAAGGTTAATGGGGAGCTTTTTGTATGCAAACTCTATGTAGATGACATTATTTTTGGCTCTACTAACCAAGCTTTTAACGATGAATTTTCAAAGATTATGACTGACAGGTTTGAGACGTCGATGATGGGTGAATTGAGGTTCTTTCTTGGATTCGAGATCAAACAACTTAGAGAGGGAACTTTTATTAATCAAGCTAAGTACATCCAAGACATGCTCAAGAGGTTCAAGATGACGGATCTCAATGGCATTGCGACTCCAATGCAAACAAAGTGTCATCTTGAGCTCAATCCCAAGGGTAAAGATGTGGACCAAAAGGTATACCGATCCATGACCGGATCTCTCCTTTACCTTTGCGCATCTAGGCCCGCTATCGTGTTAAGTGTAGGAGTGTGTGCAAGGTACCAAGACGCTCCTAAAGAAAGCCACTTAGTGGCGGTCAAACGAATCTTCAGATATTTGGTTCATTCCCCAAATTTTGGGTTATGGTATCCCAAAGGTTCGAGTTTCTCTCTATGTGGTTACACTGATTCAGATTGGGCTGGTGACAAAGATGATAGAAAATCAACTTCTGGTGCATGTCAATTCTTGGGCAGATCTCTAGTGTGTTGGTCTTCAAAGAAACATAATTACATTTCACTCTCAACCGATGAAGCTGAATATGTTGCTGGTGCAAGTGCTTGTACACAGTTATTATGGATGAGGCAAACTTTAAAGGAATATGGTGTCAATTGTGACAAAGTGCCTCTATTATGTAACCAATGAGATTGCTATCAAAATTGCTTACAATCCCCTGCAGCATACAAGAACAAAACATATTGAGATTCGCAACCATTTCATTCGGGATCATGTTGATCGTGGCAATATTTCCCTATCCTTTGTGAGAACGAAGAACCAACTTGCTGATATTTTCATGAAGCCTCTTGATGAAGCAATATTTTGTTATTTGAGGAATGAGCTAAATATCATAGATTCAAGGACCTTGGCTTGACTAACCTTGCACACTCACTTACTATTTTCATGTATTTGGTTTAGATGCGGGCATAGACATAGGGGGAGTGTGGTCCTAATTGATTGGGCTAACCCCCCCTCCCATAATGGCGAAAGCAAAAAAATCATTTCCCTTAATATCATTTAGTGATATGTGGGTTCTTGATGAGCATTGGTTTTGAACTCAAGATACATCTTCGCGGTGTCATGCCATGCGCTCCAACATGGTGGCTTCGGCCACCACCCTCTTACTTGAGAAGAGTTGGTTTCTAATGGCTCTCTTTGGATTTTCCTGCATATTTCTTGTTCTCATGGAAAACACACTCAACTTTGGTTTTTGTTTGATTTGATTCTTGCAAATTTGGGTGTGTAGTACCATCTCAGTTTGTTGCTCTGACCCAAGCCTTCTTTCCCGCCTTGAACCATCTATTCTTGCACACAAGTCCTCTATACACCTTCGAGGGGTTTTGCAAGGGTTCTCCGGCCTGAATCTGTACGAAACAGAAAATTCAGAGGGGGCGGACTATCCGCCCAAAGTGGGGGGCGGATTATCCGCCCCGGGCGAATTCTGCCTCTTAAGGGCTGGGTCTGGGACGCCAGGCTCAAACAAAGCAGCCAGCCCTCCCCCAACCCTAGCTCTGCCCCCCCAGCCGCCGCCGGAGCTTCCGCCCCTCCCCGGAGTCGATTTGACCACCGGATTCTCCGGGCCCTCCCCAGATCTTCTTCACCTCGCCTCCGGGTATCTTCTCCTTCACGATTTTCCTCCAATGAGTGAGGGTAACTCCCTCATCTCTCTCCTTTTGTATGGGATTCATTTTTTTGGTGGAAATCTCGTTGTAGAAGATCCTTGGTGTTTTCCTTGCTTGCTACAGTCAGTACTATTGCAACCCTAGTGCCCGATCTGTTTTGCCATGGTAAATCTGGGTCGTTCCAGAATTTTTCTGCGGGGGGCGGATTATCCGCCCCTGCCAGCGCCGGATAATCTGGCCTAGAGATTAACATCTTGTCTGGTTTGGTCCTGATTTCTGCAATGCACATCCTTGGCTTATGGATTGCTTTTCTACTATTTCTACCTTTTCTCCTGGACTTGTGTGTGCTTATCTCCATGCTATCCCTCTCATTCTTTTCATAGGTGGTTCCAAGGCTACTAAGACCTTCTCTCGTCGTCCCCGTGCCCGTTATCTCAAGCCCACTGCAGAAGGGACGTTCATTGACGAAACAGAAGTTAGCAGAGCAGCAAGAGAGGTTGAATGGATTGCAGAGGCAGGAAAGAAAACAAAGAGGACTGCATCTTGCAAGGGCAAACTGTCTCGACCCAACTACAAGGCTATGGAAAGTATTCAGTATGCCTCCATTCTCCAGACTGATTACTATGATGAGGCTGACAGTGATGGTCCCCCAGAGGACTCTATGTTTCAGAATGCCCACTTTCGGGCTATTCATGATAATGTGTATGCCACTCTAAAGCTTCACCCCATGCACCCCATCAATATGACCGAGGCCAATCCAAGGCAAGGCTCCTTGAGGCATTGGATGTGACCATCAAGATGGGGCTTCACCACCTTATGACTCTCCAATGCAACTATGATTCCTCCGTGGTGAAGCAGTCTTTCTCGACACTTGTGATTTGCGATGATGAGCATCGTACCATGAAGTGGATGACCGGGACAACAATGATTCAATTGGACTTCTGCATTTTTGGGAAGGTTCTTGGGTATGCTTTCCATGGCTGTGACACCCCTTCTGGTCACTGCATCATTACTCCACTGAAGCCATCCAAGGACACTGCGCTCGCTCCTTGCCTTTCTCCTGATGGTATTGCTGGTACTTTCGCTGGACTCTCTCCCTTGTATGCCTCCCTTGTTGGCATATTTAGGGAAATCATAGCTCCAAGTGGGAGCAACAAATGACAAGATCCGTGGCCACCTGGTTCCTCTCCTTGCTTTTGCTCACGAGTGTGCCACCAATTCTGGTTCAGCTACAGGTTACAGACTGGATGTCATGGACTACATATATCATGAGATGACGGATGCTATGATCAACAGGCTCTCTATCACCTATGCTCCTTTCATTATGATGCTCATCAAGCATATGTTGCCTCTTGAGGACTTTGGCACTAATTTGGATGGTGTTCACAAGCCCAAGAAAATCTACAACAAGGCTTAGAAGACCCATCACCCTTCCACTGCCCCTGAGTCCTTCATGCGTGATGCACGGGCTAGTGGTCGTTGTTCCGCGGTGTCCCCAATGGCACGCGAGGTTAAACATCTCACTTTGTTCCAGCGGCACATCCTTTGCATGGGCATTGACACTCACAGGGGCCAGTATGAGGCATACAAGAGGAGCCATGAGAGGGACCACACTCAGCAAATTATTCTTCACCATGTCTCAGGTGCCACTGGCAATACACCTCCTCCCACTGCTCCGGAACCATATGCTCAGTGGAACACTTCAGGGATTAACTATGATGAGCTCGAGAGTTGCCTGTTTCCTCCACCTCCGAGGGCACCCACTCCTCCAGCTGATGACGATGAAGATGAGTATGATGAAGAGGAATGGGACGGGGATGACTATGACGAGGATGAGGAGGCGTGATCTTCTAGGGCGTTAGCATCTCTCTTCTTCCTTTTTGGCATTTTGATGCCAAAGGGGGAGAAGTAATTCTATTAGGTCTCGTGGATTGGCAAGGGTCGGGTGGAAGCACTGGTCTTTCAGTCGTTTATTTGCTTGCTTGTTCCTCTTTTAGCGTGAAATTATTTGTTATTTGTGCGTGGTTTATGTAAGACTATGTCATGCTTGACTCTGTTTGGTCTTCTGGAATTCTGGACTTATATTGTGGGTCTACTCTCATGGAATTCTGGATTTATCTATGGAGTCTATTTGATGGCATATGGAATCATGGGATTATCTAATGTATGCATCAATATTGTGGGATGTGCTTGGAGCCTGACAATCTCATTATTTTCCTTGGCTATAATCACATCCCGGTGGTATGACCTTGTTTCGTAACACACCTTGTTTCAATTATCGTTGCTATGAAAGTTGCGTTCTCTAGTGTGTGTATTTGTATTCAAATGCAAATTGTAAATATGCACACATCTAGGGGGAGCCTCTTTAATTTTTTTAAGGTGGCGTTAGCCGGCTTCATTGCAAATCCTAGTATTGTCATCTAACACCAAAAAGGGGGAGATTGAAAGAACATTTCATAATCCCTAGTGTTTCGTGTGTTAGATAACAATATCAAGGATTATTTAATGTGTGTTGAAGTGTTGCAGTTCTCTTTAAGAAAAGAAGGAAAAGGAATCTGCCTTTGGGGGGCGGATAATCTGCCCCAACCTTTTCCCAGATAGGCGCAAGCCCTAGAAGGGGGGCGGAGTTTTGGCCGGATTTTCCGGCCCTGCTGGATAATCCGCCCCTCAAGGGGGCCGTATAATCCGCCCCTCATGCTCACTTCCAAGGGGAAAGCCCCAGAGGGGAGGGGCGGAGTTTCGGCAGGACTTTTCGGCCACTCCGGATAATCCGTCCCCCAAGGTATTCATCAAGTTCTGCAGGCGCCACCCCAGAGAGGGGGCGGATTTTCTCCCCGGAATATCCGCCCTGGGGCCGTAGTTTTCCCGGGGGCGGATAGTCCGCCCCTAGTGGGCACAGATAATCCGCCCCCAAACTTGTTCAACGGCCAGATCTATGCAGGGGGTATTTAAGCCAGCCTTCCCCTCCTGCCAGATCTCTTGGTTCATTCGAAAAAGTCAAGATCTGATCTGCAACCTTCATCCAAGAGAGCTCCACCTAGATCCACCCAACGGCCTCATCCCTTTGGGAATCGAAGGAGGAGAACTCAATCTTCATCAACTACAATCAAGCACTTCATCTCCTCTCCATTCATTTGGAGAATCACCGATCTAGTATTTTTTGCAAATACCTAGATCCTTGTTTTGTTTATGTTGATAAACCTTGTTCTTGTGACAGTGTTTTGTCATCTCGGGAGCCCCCAATTCAGTTGTGGGTGTGTTCCCCGGTAGCGTTGTAAAGGCACCGGTTCCCGCCTCGAAGGGTACCAATAGTGGAGAAGGTGGATCAAGCCTTTCATGGCGAGATCCATCGGAGAATAGGGTGAGGCCTATTGTGGCGTGGTGGTCTTAGAACCACCCACCCCTCCAACGCAGATGTACTTCCCTTAAAAAGGAAGGAACTGCGGTAAAACAAATCCCTGTGTCTACGCGTGCTCCACTATGATTCCATCGCTCCTCTCTTTACGTGCTTAGTTGCTAGGTTTGCATATAGGGAAATTCTCGTAGTTACATATATGGAGAATTTACTTTGTGTCAAGCCTAAAATTGAAAAAGAACTAAAAATTGGGTAGCACCTATTCATCCCCCCTCTAGGTGCCCATACGATCCATTTCAACTTCTCCTTCTCCTGCAAGTTTCCTGTTACTCGGCCTCATCTCGCATAACTCGGCTTGGCCTCCACCAGCATATGAGATGATCAATCTTATTCGTCCGACTTAGCTCACACGTCAGCCGAGTAAGGTGTTAATCACTCGATTCTTGCCAAGCCATGGCTCATTCGGCCGAGCCTCGGAAGACTCGGCCGACATAGCTTATAATTCAGCCTATGGTAAGAAAGGTTCCTCCCTTCTTTCCGCTATCTTCACCCTACCTTGGGTCAACCCCCCAACATTAGTACCTGAAGCTGGTGCAGTCCTGCCGGAAACTTCGGTCATGCCACATCATTTTCCAGGCATTCATTCCTTCTAATTTCTTGTCTGAGGTATTTCTTAGCTGATGCTCTTTTTTAGCCGTTCTCCTTCTCTTTATTCTCTCTTACCAAGGTATGAATTGTGTTCCGAGTTATTCTATTTTTTCCGGCGCATCTACTTGGCTTCTAGAGTAAGCCTCGTCTTACGTGTACCAATCATCACTGCTGCCAAGTTTTTTGTTCCGCTACAGTGCTTGTTGACATGCTACAGTGATTACTGTGCCCGTCACGTCGGTGCAGTGACGCTTCGATAAACGCAACGGTCAGATAGCCTGATCTCCTCTAGCACCGTGTGGCCCTGGCTGTGGCTCCACTCTCTGTCCGCGGTTGGGTGATACATGCGATTATGCAGTTACCGCGGCACAGCTACAATCCCACTACCGCTCACCGTGTGTGGTTATAAGGAGGCGAGTGGGGGTGGGTCGATTCACTTTTCCCCTCCCCACTCCCTTTGTCTTCCTTCCCGCACTGCCGCTACCGTTCGCGCTCCAGTAACTACACTACCACAGTTTCTCCTCGACGGACACGCCGCAGCTCTCTGGCTCTCGCGACCTTGCTGCCGCGCCCCCGTTTTCGTGCTTTCGCCAGTGTGCTACTCTACAGCGCTTCCGCTAGGTTTCTGCATTTGGTGTTCTTCTTGTTTTCTTCGATTTCCTGTGGTGGTTCTTTCTCTGTTCCACCGCCGCTTCTGTTGCTGTCGTGATGGGCCCCTGCACTTCTAGGCCTCTCCCCGCCGCCAGCTATTCTTCCGTCGATTCCTCTGATGAGCCCATGTTTATCTCCGCCAGCGGCGCTCTCGTCGGGGAAGAAGATCTTACGGCAGGTCCAGAACGGGGTTCCTGGCAAGGCTCTATGGTTACTCGCCACGAGATTGAGTGGCTGATCAAGACTCGCTGAATCCCCGCCAAGGTAAGGTGTCGGTTACCCGGCAATGAATCCTCCCCCGTACATGATGAGGGTGAGTTCGTAGTTTTCATGTCCTATTTCGCTCGTGGATTCGGCCTCCCTCTTAGTGATTTCGCCAGGAGCTTCTTATATTACTTTTGCCTTCAGCTGCATCACCTGCCGGCTAATGCCGTAGCTTCTCTGTCGGCTTTTATTTCGGCTTCGGAGGGGTACTTTGGCCTTTGGCCTTCTGTAGATGTATGGTCCAAATTCTTTCAAATCCGAGCTAACATGGTGCCGGATAAATCTCTCCATCCCTCTGAGAAATCTCTCACCCAATGCGGGGCTGCCTACATTACACCTCACAAAAACTCCGTGTTCCCCCGTGTTGCGGGCCTTGAGTCTTCTAAGAAGTATCATAGATCGTTTTTCTATGTCAAGAATATCGGAGCAGAAGATAAGATTCGGCTCCCCGCTTTCTCCATCGGTCCTCCTTCAAAGAAGAACTGGCTCTACAATCCGAGAAAAACCCACGCTCTTGCCGAGGCATTCGAGCTCCGACTTAAGGAGTTGGTTCGTGCTAGGCTCCGGGGTGAAGATTTGATGACTACCTTTGTTAGAAGCCGAATCTTCCCCTTCCAGCTTCGCTCCCACAAGCTCTGCTACACGAGCGGTCCTTTGGATCCCAACCGAGTTTCTACGGTTGAGCTTGACGATTACCAGATTTATAAACGTGTCCGGGCTATTTTCAAGACTGAGATGCCCGAGGAATGGAATGAGGCCATTTTCTCGCGCGAATCCTCCTCATCGTGTAAATTAAACATAGGTAGTTTCTTCTGAGTTATTCTTCCATTATTATTTCGCTAACTCTTGTCCGCTTTTCTTGTAGAGATTTGCGGAGTAGACCACAGAAGACACCGAGGTTTTGGCTCTTCCTCGGACCTCTGACCACAATACCTCGGACAATGGAAAGCCTGATCCAGAGGAGTTCATTCATAAGCCGGAAGATGCTCCTGTTTGCGACCGGAGCAAGACTTTGGCCCGTGCTGATGAAGGTGATTCGGACGACGTCCAAATTCTCGAGGTATTTGCCACGGTGCCTATCTCTTACACATTTTGGCTCCTTCTTTCCGAGCTAATCAAGCTGGCGAGGTGCACGAGCTCGAGCCTCTCGCTTCTGAAGCTCCTGTCGCTTCGAAGAAGCGCACTGCTTTGACGGATCCTTCTGATGCTGCCCCCAAGAAGCGAAACCAAGAAATCTTCTCAGCACATTCCGTGGCGTAAGACCATGCCTGGAGTTACTGGGTAAGTTTCCCTTTAAATTTTCATTTGTATTTCTTGTTTCTCTCTTTCTATTTATGAATCAACTTCTAATTTCTTGCAGAGCTCCACTTTCTACAAAGCCAAGCGGTCCGAGTATGACATCTCATACTACTTGGCCGCCTTCTCCCTCACCTCCGAAGGATGTTCGGGTTCCCAGTCCTCCTCGTGTTGATTCTCCTCCAGAGCCGAGTAACGCATCTCCTCACCGAGATGAGCCCATTGCTCTCCCCTTTGTCTCCGAAGATACCCCAATGTCGGATCAGCCGGCCGACTCTGCTGTCCCCCTCAAGACTCCCGAGGTTTCCCTCGATGATCCTTCGACCACCGCAGTTCCAGCACCTGCTCCAACTTCCACCGAGGTTACCACTAACTCGACCCCTTTGGAGACTGTTGTTCCTCCTGCCGCCAAGGACGTGGCCCCCAGTGCTGAAGTTGTTTTTCCTGCTGAAGTTCCCGCCAAGAGCAAGAAAGTTGTTGCCGCTAAATCCTTGCCATCTCAGAAGGGGACAACAAGCTCTTCTCAGCCCAGCATTGCTGATATACTTCGTAAGGGAGCTTCTACCGCTAAACTGGTGTTGCCCTTGCCGCCACCACACAACTTATTGTTCATAAGAGTCCGGCTGCGGCGGAAGTTACGCAATAGGCCCGAGGTAAAGTGTTGACATGCACTGAGAGCGGGAATAGCCTCGGCTCATTGGCGGAGTAAGCCAATAATTGGAATGCCGCCGATCAACTTGAAGGCAATCTGAGTAACCAACCGTTCTAGCTTTCCGACATTAGCAGTCGCTTGAATATGGCTGCTAAGATTGTCCTTGAAAGTGATAATATGAACGAGGTAAGCGCCTCAATTGATACTTCGTCTATTATCCATATGATACTATACACACACTAGTCTCCGAAGCTTGCAACCAGATGATTTGTTATTTGTTTGGAAGCTTTTGCTTGTTTCAAATATACCTACTCGCCAAGTCAAATTTCTTCGTGATTCAGATCAACTGTGGTTTTGAATATCCCACCATCTAGATCCGAGTCAAGTTTTACTTGATTCGGATCTGTTTTACTTTTGAATATCCAGTCATCTAGATCCGAGTCAAGTTTTACCTGATTCGGATCTGTTTTACTTTTGAATATCCTGCCCTCTAGATTCGAGTCAAGTTTTACTTGATTCGGATATGTTCTACTTTTGAATATCCATCCCTCTAGATTCGAGTCAAGTTTTACTTGATTCGGATCTGTTTTTACTTTGTGTAACTTGTTGTTATCTTCAGGTTGCTCATGATCGGCGGACGACCGAATTTCAAAGGTTTTTCTTTGCGCACAAGAAACTTCAAGATAAATTTGAGCAAATTGTCCTTGTTGTGAATAAAACTGGTAAACTACTCGGTTCGTTAGTTTGTTTTATCCTTATAAAAAAATATTTTATGTACCAACTTCTATCGTGCTGTTGTGCAGCTAGTGCAATCTGAATACCCGTCTTACCAAGAAAGTTGGCGCTCTTGAAGGTTAGTTACTCCTTTTGCCTTTTAATTTATCGACTTTTGTTCAAGGTAAATCTTGGGTATCTTATGACCTCCCGGCTTTGGTATAGCCGAGTTACAAACACTTGCAGCATAGCATCAAGAATGCATATCTATGCCTGATATGATGCTGCATTTTTTAGAACAAGCTGCCGCTCACTCGGCACGACTTAAGGAAAAGGATGACGAGATAACCCGGTTACGCGCCGAGGTTGAATCTCTTAAACTTGCCCAGAAGTCCGAGTCATAGAAGGTTTATCAGGAGTTCTCTGAGGAAAAGAAACGACTAAGCCTACAGCTTTAGAAGGACAAGGAACTTCTTGATGCTGCCGAGCTAAAGAATCATGCGATGAGTAAAGAAATGACTCGTTTTGAGAAGAGTAAGGCCGACTGGGCCCGGGATCTCCAGAAAATGCTATGTTACATCCATCGTAAGTTTATGTTTCTTGTCGAGTCATTCTTTTGCTCATAGCTTTTCTTGACTTATCTGACTTCCTTTCCTATAGATCATTTTCCAGAAGCTAAACCTATGAGATCCAAGGCTGTGATTTCTGCTCACGAGCGCCGAGGTGTTCCTGTTGCTCTGAATCAAGAATATTCCATGGAATATTTCTTGATTGCTATTGCCACTGCTATTGGGCCAATGAAAGTTATGGGAAAAGATCTAGTGCGAGCATCTATTCGAGCCTACCATGTCCTCTGGCCAAATGAGCCGGAGATTGATGAAGTAGAAATACTTGTGGCGAGGTTGATAGAATCCCAAACTCAACTGAATCTTTGGAGGGAATCAGCTGGACGGGCTGGTGCTGATATGGCGCTTACAGATGTTTTGTCATTGTACGAGGATCTCTCCCTCGATATTCTGATGAACTTGTGCATTGACTCTCCTTAGATTGAGAATCCGTATTTCGTTGCTCGTCGCCAAGCTTATCGAGTATGCTGATGTGCATCATTAGATCAAGGGGCCGAGTTTTTTTCCTAACCCGGCCGAAGATGATGCTGAGGCTGAAGATGAATCTGGTGGCGATTCTGCTGATCAGGAAAGATCGGATGAAGGTTCTGATAGTGCCGATGATTCCAATGATAGATCAGCTTGGGATGCCGAGGCTCGATCCTCCTCCAAAGGAACTGAGGCTTCTCGAGCTGAAGGTGATGTCTCCCAGCAGCCAGAGCCTGCCCAAGACGTTACTGCGACCTCCGTCGATGCCGAGGTAACCTCCGCAGAGGCTCAAACAACCTCGGAGCCTCCTGTTCCTAAGGATGCACCTTCTAGAGAAGCCGAGGCAATCCCGACTGCGTCCGAAATACCCAGTCAGAAACTCCTGGTGCTACTACTGTTCCTCCCATAGTTGATTCGGCTACTGCCGATGTTTAGGTTCACCAACTCTTATTTGTTTAATTCCCCGGTATGCCGGGTGTATGTTTTCTTAAAACAATTATCCGCCTTTTGGTACAATGTGAACCGTTCTGCCTTTGCTCTCTTATGCTGTAGTAATTGTTGTTACTCTATCTAGTTGAGTTTGTGTGATTCGTATCCTTGCTTTGCCAAATTTTAACTTCGTAAATCCGAATCATATTTTTCACATGTCTGATTTCCGTTTGGCATCCATCTTGTGTTTTTCATCTATTCTTAGTTGTAAAACTTTCGGTTTTGCAATTTCCTCTCGAGGACTATTAGTCCAAAACCCATATATCTTTTAAACTGATGGACTTACTACCTTTTCCGAGATACATGTCGGTAAAACAACATAAATAGGGTACTTTCCTCGTTATATCTCGAATTGCTGATGTTATCATTCGTGTGACTATGATAGTACGAATTGTTGGTCGTTTCCTCCGAGTTATTTCTTCGGTTACCAAAGCAATTTTATATCGCATCTATGAGTCATGATAGATTAGTCGGGGCAGTCCCCGAGTCATTGCTTGGGCTCCCGAGGTTCCATATATAACCAAGTTGACAAACAGTATGGGGTAGTCCCCGAGTTACTGCATGAGTCACCGAATTTTCATACATACGCAAAAAATGACAAACAACATGAGGCAGTCCCCGAGTTACTACTCGGGTTGCCGAAGTTTCATACATAGTTAAAAATGACGAATAACATGGGGTAGTCCCCGAGTCACTGCTGATACATGTCTGATACATCATGTCACTAGATGCAACACAGGTCTTCTAAGTGTAAAACGGATGAAGTAAGGCCACGTTCCACGGTCTTTTTGATTCATCTCCGTACTTGCTTGCCTTGTTCTTTTCTGGTGTCTGAGCGTCGATCAAGTAGTATACATCATTGTGTAATGCTTTACTCACGATAAACGGGCCTTCTCATGGGGGTGAGAGCTTATGCATGTCGGCTATGCGTTGCACTAGCCGAAGAACTAGATCTCCTTCTTTAAAAACTCTTGGTCTGACCTTCTTGCTATGATATCGTCTGAGCTCTTGCTGATAAATAGCTGATCTTGAGAGTACCAATTCTCTTTCTTCTTCTAGCAAGTCGACATCATCTTGCGATGATATTTTGTTTACTTCGGCACTTGTGTATTGGGCCACTCTTGGCGAGTCATGCATTATGTTGGTTGTAAGTACAGCTTCTGCCCCATATACGAGAAAGAACGGGTTATACCCCGTCAATCTATTTGGGGTGGTCCTGAGGCTCCACAACACTGCTAGAAGTTCCTCAATCTAGCATCCTGCCGACCTCTGCAGCGGTTCGATCAGCCGAGGATTTATCCCGGACAATACTAGTCCATTTGATCTTTCTACTTGTCCATTAGAGGCCAGGTGAGCTACCGAGGCAACGTCGAGTCTTATGTGCTTCTCTTGGCAGAACCTAGCAAAGGCTCCTTCAGCAAAGTTTGCGCCATTATCTGTGATGATACTATGTGGGTATCCATATCTCAAGATAATATCTTTGAGGAAATTCACCGTTGTGGGCTCGTCACATTTTCTTATTGCCTTTACTTCTATCCACTTTGTGAATTTGTCCACCATGACCATAATATGAGTCATTCCACCGCGAGCTGGCTTAAATGGACCTACCATATCTAAAAACCACACAAAAAACAGCCAAGTGATTGGTATTGTCTTTAGCTCGGATGAATTCAGATGTATTTTGCTGGCGTATCTCTAGCAACCATTACACTTAGTTACCAATTCTTTTGCTTCTTTCAGCGCAGTTGGCCAATAGAAACCCTGCCTAAATGCTTTGGCCACTAGAGCCCTAGATGAGGCATGATGTCCACATTCTCCTTGGTGTATATCCAAAAGGATTTCCTACCCTTCTACCGAGTCAACGCATTGTTGCAGTACATTCATTACACTTCTCTTATAAAGCTCATTATTTATGATTGTCTAGGCTTTTGATCTTCTCACTATCTGCATGGTCGTAAACTCATCATCCGGCAAGATCTCTTCTTTGAGGAATGAGAATATGGGTTGTGTCCATGTTGGTGCGACTTTTTATGGGAAAATTATGTTGTCAATTTCCATTATTTCCGCCGACATAACATCTATGGGCTTTTCCCAATCCATCTGTGGATTAGCCGAATTAATACCCGAGTAATTCGGGTTATGCTCTTTGTCAATTTCCATTGGGACACAGCCTCATATCTGCTCTACCGAAATACAAATCGACTCGGATTCTGGCGAAGGCTTCATTGATGGTTTTCTCAGGTGTTCCAGAGCTATACCAGGGGGAATTGATTGCCTGGTTGATCCGAGCTTTGAGAGTGTATCTGCATCATCGTTTTCTGCCCGAGGTATGTGATGGAATTCACACCCATCAAAGTAACCACTGATTTTCTGCACATGAATCCTATACAGGGCCATATTCGCATCTAGTGCGTCTCAATTCCCCGGTACTTGATGTACTACCAGATCTGAATCCCCGTAACACAGGATCCTACGTATACCGATCTCTTTTGCCATTTTCAGGCCATGGACGAGCGCTTCATATTTGGCTACATTGTTTGATGCAGCAAAATGAATTTGCAACACATATTTCAGCTGATCTTTTTTCGGTGAGGTTAGCACTATTCCTGCTCCTAGACATTTTCTTAACTTGGACCCATCAAAGTGCATCGTCCAATACTTCGGATCTGGCAATGGGGCTCATACTGTACCTCGGCCTAGTCTATGAAAAAGTTGGCCATTGCTTGACACTTAATTGCATCTCGCCTATCAAATTGCGGAGTATAAGGTGATAATTCTATTGCCCATTTTGTTATTCGGCCACTCACATCTTTGTTGCTTAGTATCTCGGCTATGGGTACCTCACAAATCACCTTTACTGGGTGTTCTTTGAAATAGTGTTTGAGTTTCTTCGCCGACATGTATACTCCGTAAGCCATTTTCTGGTAGTGTGGGTAGTTTTGCTTGGATGCCGATAATACCTCACTTAGGTAATATACCGGCCTTTGTACCGACTTACCCTTTTCATTCCGTTACACAACAACTACCGCACTTACGACTCTGTTTGTGGCTGCCACATAGAGTAGCATAGGCTCTTTTGACAATGGAGAAGCCAAGATTGGTGCCGTGACCGGCATCTTTTTCAACTCATGAAAAGCACTATCGGCTTGAGGTGTCCAGGTCAACTTGTCGGATTTTTTCATCAATTGATACAAAGGTAATGCCTTTTCGCCTAGCCGACTCAAGGAGGAAAGGCACCCTGTAAAATTTTGTACATCATTTAGGCATTTTGGCAGTTCCATTGTTTCAACTGCTCGGATCTTAGTCGGATTTGCCTCTATACCTCGGCTGGGTACGAGGAAACCGAGTAATTTCCCAGCCGGCACACCAAAGGTACATTTTTCTGGGTTAAGTTTCATTCGGAACCTTCATAGGTTCGCGAATGTCTGCCGAATATCCTCTAGGAGCGTGTTGCTCTCCTTAGTTTTTATGACCACATCATTAACATATACTTGCACATTTTTTACAATTTGGTCATGTAGACAATTTTGCATGCATCTTTGGTACAAGGCTCCTGCATTATGCAGGCCGAATGGCATGGTGCGATAGAAATAAGCCCGATACAGGGTGATAAACGCAGTCTTTATTTGATCAGCCGGGTTTAATGGTATTTGGTGGAAACCAGAGTACGCGTCTACAAATGATAACAGCTCGCAACCTGTGGTCGAATCAATGACTTGGTCTATCCTAGGTAGACGAAAAGGATCTTTGGGACACACCTTGTTAAGGTTCGTGTAATCGATGCACATTCGCCATACGACGGCTACATTTGGGTCATACTTTTTCTTTTCTACCAACAGCGGATTTGAAAACCAATCCGGATGAAGTACTTCCATGATAAACCCAGCTGCAAGGAGCCGAGCTATCTCATCCCCTATTATCTTTCTCCTGTCTTCGGCGAAGTGGTGGAGAGGTTGCTTCACCGGTGTTGCTCCTGGCCTTACATGCAAAGAGTGCTCAGCCAACTCCCTTGGTACACCTTGCAGGTCTTGTGTTGACCATGCAAAGATATCCCGATTCTCATGGAGGAAGTTGGTGAGCTCGCTTTCCTATTTGTCATTTAGGCCAGCACCAATTGTGATGGTGCGCTCTGGGAATTGATCATCGATCTGGATCTTTTTCGTCTCCTTAGTCGGCTGGAAAGATACACTTCCATGCGGGTTGGCTAGCGCCGGCATATTAAGCTGTGCCGACTAAGCCAGAGCTGCCACCTCCTGAATTCTTCTTTTCTCTCTTGCAAGTACCTATGATTCGGCTAGATTTGACCCGGCTGAAGCACATTCCATTGATTTTCTATAATCTCCAGCCACTGTTATTACTCCCTGAGGTCCTGGCATCTTCATTTTCAAGTAACTAATGTGACAGCTGCTCATAAATTTAGACAATGCTGGCCGTCGGAGTAAAGCATGATAGCAACTTTCTAGATCCACCAATTCGGACTCTAGATTCTCTGCTCTACAATTCTCTCTTGTGCCGAATAATACATCTATTCGGACTTTCCCAATGGGTTCGCACGAGAGCCCCGAAACTATCCCATGGAATGTAGTCCTTGTTGGCTACAACATATTCGGAGTTATTCTGAGTTTATGCATTGTGTCTTTGTACATGATGTTGATGCTACTCCCATTATCTATGAGTACCTTTGAGAACTTCACATTGATGCTAGGTCCGACAAATCTCTGATCCAGTACTAAGGCATACGATCCTGGGTTCGGCATTATCTTTGTATGATCCCTTATGCTCCAGGTTATCTCTTGATCGGACCATGGCACATATCTCGGCACTGCCGGCATAACCGCATTCACTTCCATATGCCGGCGTTGTACGCTCTGTCTATCTTGTTGTTCTGTTGTGAACACACAGTATGATTGGTGATGCTCCCTATAATCATTGCGTCCATTGTTCCCGGGGTTTCCCCTTCCATCTTGGTTCTGATTTATCACTTGGTGCATCGCATCTCTCCGATCCGGGTTCTCATACCTCGTAGGGGGTGGTGGTAACATTAGCTGCTGTGCATTCCCCCAGTTAACTGTGGCTACGCTGGTGATGCGCTGGATGCGGTGGTGCTTGTATGGCCGTTGGGTTTCCCATTGCACTTTTCATCCAGGCGCATTGGCGAGTTGTGTGATTGGCTGGCTTGGCCGGTTTTGGCGTGTGGAATTTAGATGGCTGATATAACATGGATTCAAACGTGTACTTCGGCCTTTCTTGCCATTGTTTCTTTTGTTCGGGTGTCCACTGCTTCTTCCCTCGTTCCTCGGCGTCCACTGTTGAGGACCATTCTTCTGTCGTTGATTGTTCCCATGACTCGGATGATCCTGCACAACCGCTGCCACTTGATTAGAACTGTATCTGTAATCCGACCTCTCATCCCTTCTTCTTCATCGGTAATCATTGCGTCGCGATGATCCGGCACCATCCCGAGCATAATGATCATGTTGGTCGCGATGTTCTACCGACATTAGCTCTGGTTGAGTCGGATCACCCAAGGCGTATGAATCTGCTACTCTGATTGTTTCCGCCAATGTGGTTGGCATATCTCTCTGCAACCTCTGCCACAATACACTTCCATATCTGCACCCTTGAGCGAACCAGGCAATTGCTTGAGATTCGATAACCCCCTCGCATGAGTTTCTGAGGTTGCACCACCGATTCAGGAACTCTCTATCCGTCTCATTTGGCTTCTGCTTGCACATAGCGAGCTGTTGTGGCCTGTTTGGCCTCTTATATGTGCTGGTGAAATTACTAACAAACATTTCCTCAAAATCTAGCCAACAGTTGATACTTCCTGTTGGCAAATTATTCAGCTAGACTCTGGCCGGTCCTTCCAACATCTGTGGCACGTATCTTACAACCCATCTTAAATTTCCTCCTGCTATTTTTACGATTGTGGCATAATCCATTAGCCAATCTTGCGGCTTCGTACTCCCATTGTACGTTTTCGTTCCCCTTGCCAGCTGAAAGTTCGGCACGGGCGGTTCACCCATAATCCGAGGTCTGAAACACATGGGGCCGGGCGGACCCTGTTCTTCCAACATCTCGGACCGGTACAACCTGTCCAGCTTTAATCTTGCGTCATTCGACGGCAAGTTTCTATAGATAGCTCTCTCCTGCACCCCATAGTGGTTTTGCCCACCATGCTCTGCATATTCCATCTCCGAATAACCATCATTGTATCTGTCATTTTCCTGATTATGTGGAGCTGGTCTTGCTTCTCGTTCTTGCCGAGGTTCGTGCCTCGGCTGATGCTCCTGCGGAGGGTACCTCCTTCCTTCCTTCCTCCGGGTCATTGTTCTCATGGTTTCCCCTTCTGAAGTTTCCGTGCTCTCTGTTTGCACGACCGGGGTTTCCATCACCGCTGTTTCCTCGGCTTCCATTGCCTCTATTCTTGTTGATCTTCCCGGCCATCGCCGGGTCATATGGAACAATTTTCTTGTTTCTCTTTCCCGAAGTTACTACTTTGTCTTTCTGCGCATTGTTTCTGGGTGAGGATGCCGCTGCCGCAGATAATGCGGGGGCAGCTCCTGCCGAATGAACCATGCGAGAAGCTCCTGCCTTCGCCGGGTTAGCCCTAAGCATTTCTTCATTCTGCTGGTTCGCAATGCGTACCAGCTCATTTACTCTTTCTTGCTGCTTATGCCGGGCTTCCCCGCTTAATCCCTCCAATTCCAGGGCTACTGCATTTGCCGCCCTGAGGTTCTTTGCCGGGGTACTATACCTCGGCAAACCTGGGTCAACCGAATCATTTGGTCGAGCTTATGCTCTTTGTTGATATCATTCATGAGGTTCTTTCCTCTCAACCTCAGATCATCTACTTGGTCTGTGGCCGTATCCAGCTTGTTTGCTCTAGCATATTCTCGCAAGGTCCTGTTAAAGGACTCCTGCAAATCCGACACCTTTTAGCCTCCTCCAACACTTTTAGTCTAGTTTCTTCTAACTCCGCCTGTGCGTTTGTCGGGTCAACTATCAGCGCTACAGGGGTAGTCAAGTTATCTATAGTTGCTTGGAGGATATTCTCCGGCCTCTCCAGAGGTGGCCACCTTACCCTTGCCGCTTTTGGAGTTACCTCCTGTTCCTCGGCAGCTATGGTCACCTGAGGATCTATAGCGGCTGGCTTTGGAGCTGCTTGCTTTGTCGTTACCTGTCCTCCTACCGCTGGGTCCTTGCTTGCTCCTGCGCCTGCTCCTGTTGCTGGTGCTGGAGCCGTCATCATCACCTCGACGCTTCCTGCAGGGCGAATGCCACGCTGACCGTTGGCAGCACTGAGGGGAGGATCTCCTGCGTGGATGACTCAGTGCGGGTAGACGCATGAGGTGTCTATGCCGACATAGATCTTGTGAGCACCCAGGTTGATGAAGATGCCATTGCGCGGGGGAGCTCTGCTCCTGAAACTGCCAGCGTTGTCACTGACGTAGTCCCAGATATCAAATCTCTAGACTAGGCCATAAACAACCCGCTCGCCAGTGTGGATGAAGTTTCCCGTCCGGATCTTGACTCCAGCTAGCACCGCTGCTGGCCCCATGGTGCGTGCCAACTGTCGTGGTGGTGGCATGACAGATGCCATGGGTAGGCTAAAGTATGGGGCCAATGGGTGCTAGTGGGATCTAGGGAGGGAAGATGTAGTGATTTCTACACACAACTGACTACAACATGGATCTTTATTTCTCCTCAATAAAGTAACAAGTGCTCGTAGAGCTGTATCAGAGAGAAAAGGAAAAAGACTACTACCGGATCCCTTTAATCCCAAATGAATCGACCACCCCTCCAGGAACTCGTACCCCTCCTTAGAAAGAGGTCCCTTGGTTCCTCCTAGGGATGACGTGTCAAGCATATTCTTGGAATATGCTTGTCCCAAATTGGTAACTCGGCGAACTCCTTTCTGTGTCCCCCTTCTATCGGTGGCAAAGATCCAGAGACCCCCACATGTGATCCTCGGGCATCCCCACTGTCACCTCTGTGACGCTTCTCTGCCTCTCTGCGGCTCTGCCCTTTGTCCTTAGCACTTGGCCCTGTGTAGATTCCTCCTAACTAGCAGCTAGGGTTTGACTCTGGGATACTTCTCCTTCTCCTGCAAGTTTCCCGTTACTCGGCCTCGTCTCGCATAACTCGGCTCGGCCTCCACCAGCATACGGGCTGATCAATCTTATTCGGCTGACTTAGCTCACACATCGGCCGAGCCTCGAAAGACTCGGCCGACTTAGCTTATAATTCGGCCTAAGGTAAGAAAGGTTCCTCCCTTATTTCCGCTATGTTGACCCTTCTTGGGGTCATCCCCCAACACTTATGAACTTTGAACGTGTCCTATGCATTTATGTTTAGCTACTCCATGAGGGACAAGTTGAATGCCACTATGATATGTTTTCTATATGTGAAACAAACAAACGTCACTCAATGCATTTTTATTCATGATCTTTGTTTGTATCCCTTCATGTTGCAGCATAGTTACTATGTCTTATTATGAGAACTTCATCTTTCATGCTCATGTTTAGAGTACTTTGATCCCAGCTTTCAATGCTTGCAAATGGTTGGATCATGATTGTAATGGTGCATGTCACCTCAAAAATTATTCTTTTTATCACTTACCTACTCGAGGACGAGCAGGAGCTAAGCTTGGGGATGCTTGATACGTCGTAAATGTATCAATAATTTTTTATGTTCCATGCTTGTTTAGTATCAACTTTGTTATGCTTTGCCTACACTTTGAGGTATTTTTATACATTTTCTAGGACTAACCTATTAACAAGATGCCACAGTGCCAGTTGCATGTTTTCTATTGTTTTTGGTTTTAGAAAAGCTAGTAAGGAAATATTATCGGATTTGGATGGGACAAAAGCCAAAGTCAATATTTCACCGAGGAGAACACAGAGACCGAAGGGCAACCGGAGGAGGGCCACGAGGCCGCCACACCCTTGGGCGCACCGCCACCAAGTGTGGCCGAATCGGGTGCCTCCCTGCCTCGCCTCTTTGCCTATATAAACCCCCCGATGACAAAGCCCTAAGTAACCGATCAGATCTCCACGAAACAGTCTGTATCTACCGCCACCATCATCCCTAGATCGGGGGGTCTAAAGATCTTCCCGGCACCCTGCCGGAGGGAAGAGATCATCCCAGAGGCATTCTTCATCACGATGCCAACCTCTGGTATGATGCGTCAGTAGTTTACCCTTGGACTATGAGTCCATACACAAGCTAGATGGTTATTTCTCATCCTTTGTGCTATCATGCTTAGATCTTGTGAGCTCCGTTCATGATCAAGATCATCTATTTGTAATCATGCATGTTGTGTTTGCGGGGATCCGATGGATATAGATTACTATGTCATTGATTATTGATTCTATCATGTCTTATGATTATTGTTTTTATCATGTCTGTGTTGTTTGAGATCTTGCATGCTCTCCATTTCTAGTAGCTATCTTGGCCAAGTAGATGCTAGTGACTCCAAGAGGGAGTATTTATGTTCGATAGTGGGTTCATGCCTCTATTGAATCTGGGAAGTGACAGAAATCTCTAATTAAAGTTGTAGATGTGTTGTTGCTACTAGGGAGAAAACAACAATCTCTTGTTCATGGAACAATTGTATTGTTTACTTTACACCCATTGCTTAAAGCAGTTATCCGTTACTTGCAACTTAATACTGGAGGGTGTTCAGATGATAACCTGAAGGTGGATTATTAGTCATAGATGTAGTTGGATGGCGGTCTATGTATATTGTTGTAATGCCCAATCAAATCTCATAGGAACATTAATGTCTAGTATTGCATTGTTATGCCTTGATCAGTCCTATCAATTGCCCCGCTGTAATTTGTTTACCCAGCATGTTATGTTATTTATCTTAAAGAGAACACCTCTAGTGATCTATGGACCCCAGTCCAATCTTTACCATTGTTACATCATCTATTGTTACTATTTACTTTCTGCAAGCAATCATTACCTTCCACACCATACATTTAATCCTTTGTTTTCAGCAAACCGGTGAGATTGACAACCTCACTGTACATTGGGGCAAAGTCTTGAGTTTGTGTTGTGCAGGTTCCAAGTTGTTAGCAACACCTTGGAGTCGTTTCCTTCCTCCTACTGGTTCGATAACCTTGGTTTCATAACTGAGGGAATACTTACTGTTGTGCTCATCATACCTTCCTCTTGGGGTTTCCCAACAAATATCTATAGTGATTTGAGCCGCGGCATCTTGTTCGCCACAAAGATGCATTTTAGGTACGAGGCCACGAATCATCGTTCAATGGCGCTTCTAAAGCATCCATCACGCATGTAGTAGGGGTCCACTATCGTGATTCCTGTTGTGTTCTCTATAATGATCTACATGGCCAGGCTGAGAGAAAACAGGCGGACCATGGTATAGTGCAGCGAGTACAGGTGGAACATACTGAAGATGTCGTCAAACCGTTGGAAGAACACATCCGCGGGGACATTGTCGACGAAGCACAAGCCTGGTGGCACCTTAACCACGAATACAGGGTGTGAGGGATCTTTCTCTGCCAGAAGGCATCTCTCTACCGTCAGCACACCGCCATGCACACTCTTCATTTCTGAACTAGCGAGCCTCCGCAAATTCTTAGTTAGCATGGGCTCACCCGCCACATGCATCCTCCACATAATACCCTTGGGTCTTGGTGGCCCGTCCCAAAAACTGATCGGAGTCGCAGTTGACGCCACCGACTGGCTCGAGCTGCTAGATTTTCTTTCCCTAGACTTTTTTCCTTTTGGAGAGCGGGCAGGCACCACAATCTGAGCAGCCGTCGCCCTATGTAGTGTGTCAGGGCTTAGAATAAAGGGCCGGTTGGTTGTATCAGTTGGCTTGGTAAAGGCGCAAGCTGGAGGCGTCTCCTGAGAATCATACAGACGCCGGGTGATAATGGGTTTCTCTGTGGGGCCACCAGCTGGGTCTTTGTTTGGGCCGTCGTTGCAAAACTGAGTGTTGAAGAACTGATCGAAGTCTTCGCCGTCCTTGTTCGGATCCTGCGCCATGTGCATATCATCAACATGATCATCCGACTCACCGCATGGAGGTGACGACGGGTGTAGTAAGGGGGCCTTGGCATGGCTTGTCGCTGGCACGACATGTGGTGATGTTGCCTGTGGGGTGATAGCCCCCGCCGTACCCAAATGAATCATGCTCTTTGGCGATTGCAAGAATAAGCTGAAGAAACTTCTGAGGACAGCCGGCTCTTCTTCATCTACTCCTGGGGGTTGAATGGGACTTCCAGGTCATCCCAGCCCCTTAGCACCCGACTAATTTTAACCTTGTGCACACTATCTGGCATCAGCCTTGAGTGGAACATGTGCTGCAAGGGTTGAACGATGGTACCCTTGGCAACATCC
This sequence comes from Avena insularis, assembly GCA_023614405.1. Lineage (NCBI taxonomy): Eukaryota > Viridiplantae > Streptophyta > Magnoliopsida > Poales > Poaceae > Avena > Avena insularis. The sequence continues at coordinate 17,107,945 of CM042691.1, forward strand.
CTCAGCTCGTTGTTCACGTAGCATAAGAGAGTGCAAGGAACATCCGTTTGCGGAAAACATGTACGGCGTCAGATACATGCCATAGGAGTAATAGATGGCAAGGCAGTTAAGTAATTTTTTATCGTGATGGCGTCGAGATCGGCTAATGTCAAGGCACCGCAAACAACGATGGGCATGCAAGATACGGAGGGGCTGATTGATGGCTGGGTTCCGGCCGCCGATGTATTCTCCCTACCGGGTGCATCGAGCTCCGATGCTGCTGCGACGATGGCAGGGGGAGTCACCAACCTGTCTAGTGCCGTGGTGCTAGCGAGCGGAGTCACGAACACACAATTTGCATGATTCGTTGGTGCCGCATTGTTCGAGTGGCTACTGACCATGCTTGGTATCGGGAATGGCCCTTGTCGACCACCAGCACTCATGTTCGCTATTGACTCCACCAAGGTAGGCAGGATGAACGTGAGGGTGGTTGCCAGGTTTTCTTGGACAATCAGCGGGATCTGTGCCCTCTTGTTCCTTAAGTTCTTGAACCTCGTGGTTTTCCTCCTCTCTCCTTCCCGCCACACGCGTCCTCGGCAGTCGACCAAAATAATCCACCCAATTCTTATTCCCGAAGCCGGCTAGACGGCCAGCCGACGACGGCTTCTTCATAACCGGCATGATTTTCCTGGCCCGGTTCATCGCCCTGTTAAAAGGGTTATCCCACCGGGTGGCCTCCATCGACCCCTGGGATCCATGACTAGTAATTTCCTCCTCCTACAGAAGAAGTAACAGTGAACCATTTAGAAATTCAACTTCATCGATTAGAATGCAATCGAGTTGATCTGCGGTAATTAAATTACTTACTACAATAACCTCGAAGTCCTTCACCGCAGGATCCGCGGTGAGTTTTTTGGTTTTTGGGACCACATGGTAACGGGCCCTGATGAAGTTTCGAAGCTGCCTGTTTTCGAATTTCGTCAAGGGGTTATCTATCCCCTTAGCTCTATAGTCGTCGTCCTACTTATCCCATTTGGCCTCCGCGGTTATGTATCCACCAGATCCGAGATGGTGGTGACCTATATTCATCGCCTGCAGCACGTTTCCCCACTTACTCGAGGCCAGAGCTCTTTCCAATTCGCACCTCTCCTTGAACTCCCAGTACTGGTGTTCGGTGATTTGCGGGCCAATCTTCTTGATCTCCTCGAGTCTTTTGTCTTATTTATAGATCTTATTTATCTGGGTTCTCCAGCTTGCCAGGGCGGTGCTCATCTTTGTGAGGGCGGATTTGTTTACTTCATTCCCATGATAATTTGTGTTCCGATACTCAGTGGGGAATGTGTATCTTGCGTGCAGCTTCTCGAAGAGGAGTGTGTGCAAATGGCCATTATCTTTATGCCGGAGATTCTCGGTGTTGATCGAGATGGTGGTCCGGGTGATAGCCGCCACTTGCCCACCGTACCCTCTAACGACAAGTTCGTGCACCAAAGGAACCCCTGTTGGGCTCACTTCGGTAATTTCCTCTCTTACCGTGCCGACCGTGTTCGGGCGCCGTTCCTTCAACTTCTTCTTCTTCTTAGGAGGATTACTACCACTCGCTGTGCCCTCACCGCCATCAGTGGTTTCATCATTCTGTCGTTGTATTGCCGACTAGTACGCCATGGAGGGGTCCTCACAGTGCGTGTTTAGAGACGTGGGGTAAGTCGGACGGTTGATGGGTATGAGGTAACACAGCTTACCCAGGTTCAGATCCCACAACGGTGGCGGAATCCTACTCCTGCTATAAATCACTATAAGGGCAATACGCCGAGTTACAGGGATTGGTTCGCTGTGCGAGGTGACTATAGAGTCTAAGTTATCGTCTGAGATTGTTGCCCTAAAGGCTCCCATAGTCCCGACTTATATAGTCGCCAGGTCCTAGGGTTACATGGAAAAGTCCTAGCCCAACAGGTTACAGAGTCCTACACTGTCTATTACTAGTCTTGTGTATCTTGCACTCCAAGGCTCCGGGTACGTTGGTGACTCCACCGTAGCCTTCCTTTATCCGACATGGGCCTCCCTTCTGGATCCATATAACTGGGCCGCCCAGCAGGCCATAGGCCATGCTACCGACTATGGGCCACCCGGGTTATCCGGATAAGTGACATGCTATGAGGATACCCATATAGCATATCCCCAACACATTCACCGTTCCTTCGGCTTCTTCTTCCTCCAAGTCTTACATACCATCGTCGTTGCTCTCCGAATAATGGTATTCTTCATCTTCTTCTAGCCGCTGGTCCTCCTCCTAGAATGACAATTGTTTATTCGGAGGTCTGACTTCTCCTTCAGCGTTGATGCGCTTAGAACAGCCAGCCTCGTCGTTGTCACACATGTTTGAACTAATAAAAAGCAAATAATGGTTAGTAATAAAGTGCCCGGAAAAATCCAGCATGACCTTTGCTAATTTTCATAGACTAGGAGTGCCCGATTTCTGCCGAAATGGAAGTTAATCAACATTCCAGCAAAAATCGGGACTCATTTCATCCAAGAACCTGCATACACAACATAAGAAAGTGCTTCATACAAGAACAAGCACAATTTCAAGTGCTACAACAATAATAAAAATGAGAATACACCATAACCAAGTGCTTCTGATCATAACCAATTGCTTCCAAACAACTATCTCAGAACTTAACTAATGCTTGATGACATCAAGCAAATGACAGCATGCAAATGATGACAGCAAGCAAACAATAGATCTTGTGGGCTTACAAATGATAACAGCAAGCAAACCAAAGATCAATGTTACACTATAGGATGTTATTTGGATAATAGAACTAAATACAACATTATTATAAGCTGATAACAGAACTAAAATGTACAAACTATCATGCTACAACTCTGAACCTGATGCATATTTACAAGGATATGAGGGAGCAAAACTGAACCATTTACCTACCCTAAACAAGACTACAATGGATCCTCATTCTACAACTCTAAACCTGATGCAAATATGAGAAGTATAGCAAGGTTACCACTTAACATGTTATCTCTTAAAACACAATATCAAGTAATCCTTGCATTAAAAACACAATGTATGATGTGGCTTCTACTATGTGTAGTGTCTCTTTCCACTGCTAGCACCAGTACTATATCTTGCCACTACACCAGTACTATATCTTGCCACTGCTAGCATAAAAAACCAATATAATTTTCTATTTTAAGAATTTTACTGACAGTTAAAGTGTTGAAAGAAGTGTACTTCTATTGAAAGAATTTGTACTGACAATTTCCTTTGCAAGATAGACTAACCTACTACAGCAACTACTACTACTACTACATTTCTTACTAACCTACTTCTAACCTACTACTGCTAACCTACTATAGCAACTACAAGCTAACCTACTGCCAGGTATATTGCAAGCTACGTCTAACTACAATCTACTGCTAACTGCAAGCTACTGCTAACTACAAGAAGAACAAATAAAACCTACAAGCTAACCTACTGCAGCCTAAACAAATCAACTACAATGAATTTAGCAGCATGTTCTACAATGAATTTAACCAATTAATATGCACAAGTAAAATTCAGACAAACTAGTTGTGCCCAGTGTATGATGAAAGTAACATCTGCAGTTGTTCTACAAGCACTAGAGAGTCTTTGTTTTCATCGATTCATCAGTGCCATCAAAGGAAGAAAGGGGAGAGGGGAAGCTCTCAAAAGGCCTTCCTAACTAAACTTCTAAAGCCAATGTAACTTGTTTATAGGGAGTTTGCCTAACAAAATTTCATGCATTTCGTCCGTCCTTGGAGCAAATAGATATTACACGAGCTAGCATATGCATACTGAACCCTAGCTTCTTGTACACTTATCTGAACCCTTGCTTCTTGTCGCCTGCAGAAAGAGGGGAGTTTGGAGAGAGGGGAGGGCAATGCTAGCTCACCTCTCAGATGAGGATGACGACGACGAGCAGACGACGACGACCTCCTCCTCCTCGGACGCATGTGGGCCTCCTCCTCCTGGGACGCGCGCGGGCCTCCTCCTCCTCCACGTCCTCCTCCTCCTCCTTCACGGCCTCCTTCTCGAGCGGCGGCGGCTGCTGGCGGGGTTGGCGAGGTGGCGGATCAAGAGCGATGACGGCGGCGGGGCTTGGGCTCGGGCTGAGAAGGGGATGAGATGGGGATGAGAGAGGGATGTGCCCGTGCACACATGTGGATAAAGCCAAGATAGGCATAGCACACTCAGGCATAGTGCGCTACGGATATTTGTAGCGCACTCTAGGCTAGTGCGCTAACCTATCGGTTCTAGCAACTATAAGATTAATGCAGCCCCACTCTCTAATAGATACACTAACCTATCCAACTGGTTCCACCCACTGCTCAATTTCAACTTGTGAGCACCCAGGTTTGAATCCTGGTGCCCACCTTTTTTGTTTTTATTTCAAAAATACTTTTAAATGTTTCAAAAATGCCCAAAAGTGGTGATATATGACATAAAAGTTTTGTTTTTATTTTAAAAATATTTTTAAATATTCCAAAAATTCTCAAAAGTGATAATATATGTCATAAAAGTGGTAAAAATATGATTCAAAGTATAACTAAATTAAATAATAATTTGTCCATGAATATTACAATCTTTTTTGACCAGATGTTTTACAATCTTTTTTGAGCTAGCGTTTTACAATATTTTTTCCTTTTTTGTCACGGTTGAATAATTTAGCCCCAGCACTTTAATGTTTCTTCTTTCGAACGGGCTACCTTTTTTGGGTAGGGTTATCCTTTTTATTCTTTTGATGTATGTTGCTACATCGTATTCGTTGTCATATTCAATCTTTGGATCGCCGTACTGGTCGAAGTCTTGATCGTTGGCGACTCCAACCATTCCGATGATGTATCTTTTTCCTCTCCTCACGACAAGACGGCTAGGCTTTGTCAGATCGGTAATAAAAAAACATTGGTCCACTTTGCTAGCCAGTACCCATGGTTAATTTTTCGTGGCCACGTTCGCACCGGCAGCCTTGGATTTGGCTGCTTCGGGTTAACCATGGTTGTGAAATACCGGCCTTCTCTTTCGACGCTCCTGGCCCATCTGACACGGAACATCGGCACCTTTTCTCCATAGTAGTCGAGCTCCAAATCTCCTCGATTCTTCTGTAGAATCTTTCCTTCATGTTGTCATCGGTGTAGAATTCCGAGAGTAATAGTGGTCTGCAGAAAGTAAATAGTAACGGTGGAAGATGTATCAATGGTAAAGATTGGACCGGGGTCCATAGTTCACTAGAGGTGTGTAACATCCCAAAAACACCAAACTTAGATCATCAAATACTAATCATCAAGATTAGGGTTAACAAAAACTTTTCTAAATAAAATCATGAATGCATGCATATGTGTATGCATGGATTTTGAATTTCTTTAAAACCACCTTGTTTGTGTGATCCATTGCTTGTAAAATGTTTCTTAGGTGAAATAAACATCATCTAAAACATTTCCCACACTTTTCCTAAAGACAAGTAAATCAAAACAAATATATTAAGTGAATGGTCATTTTGACCAATTTAACTCCCATACCTACTTTGGCTGTCTCAAACTTTCAAAATCTAACAGAAACTTTTCTGGATCTTTGCACCCCTTGAATGTACTCATAACAAGGTATCAAGGCCCACTTTGTGATCATCCAGAAACTTTCAAATGCATAGTTTAAATGACAATTCAAAATTGAATCTTCTTCATATGGGAAGATCCCACTCTTTCAAAAACCACTCAAACAAGCTCAACTTTCCAAACCCAAGCATCTGCAGACTCACCAGCACCAATCTAGCAAACCCACCAAAAATCATTTCAAAATTCAAAACTTGATTTCATGCGGCCATTTCATCAAACAGGTTGCAGACACAAATCAAACAAAACATCAAACACTATAGTGTGCAGTGATTCTTGCCTAACTTGTTCCCTAGTTAGCTCAAACACAACTCAGTAGATCATCTAGAAAGATTAGCCCAACACTAGCACCCCTGTGAGCTTGCCATTGCCATTAATGGTGAACAGCCGAGCACCCCAATGTCACCCCATTGTGGACAGCAAGCTAGAGGAAGAACTAGCCGTGCCAACCTTGTCTAGGAGGCAGCCCACCGTCTACCGCCACTCACTGTCCCAGCCGCAAGCGTTGCCAAGCCCTGGACCACGCGCACAAGCCGCGCCCAGACCATGCCGAGCGTGCGCCAGAGCGCCACCCTCGACCAGCGTCCCCAGACCGCGCGCCGCCCTCACCGTGTGCACACATGATCACCACCGACCCAGGAGACCGCCAGACATCCCCGTTTACCGCCCCGTGCCGCACAGCCACCGTCCGCCGTTGAAGACGCCGCCTCTGCCGCGCAGAGCACCGCCCGTTCCAGACCAAACCACACCGCCCCATGCCTCGCGACCATGTCGTTGAGCAACGCCAGGAGACATAGCACCGTCCCCTACCCTTGCCCATGCCTTTAGCCGCCTGTAACGTCGCCCCCGACGAGCTCACCGTGCGCCCCGACGGTCCCCTCGCTCGACTATAAATAGAGGCCACCCCCGCACGATTTCTTTACACCATCTCACTCCCCTCTCCTCACTGATCGTGCCACACCATTCTCGGAGCAAGGCGAGCACCACCTCGCCGGAATTTCACTGGAGCCTGCCACTGCCGGAGAAGAAAGGATCCAACGATTGGAGCCGCCCCAGGAGAAGCCACCGGTACCAGGAGGTTCGCCGTCGTCGACTTCGTCGTTCGCCCGCCTCGCCGACCCTCGCCCGTACCCGGGTGATCCCCCAGCACCCCTCACTGGCCGCGCTAGGTTTCATTCTCGCCGGAGCTGTCTCGCGTCGACGATGACCCCCAGCCGTTAGATTAGAACTAGATCGAACGATCCACGTTGCCCCATACCGCTTCGCCCAGCCCCGTGTCACTGACGAGTGGGGTCACCCACTTAAGAATCCCGCGGGAGCACTGCGCTTAGCAGGCCGGCCCGTTAGATTTTCCCGCGCAGCCCAGCAATTCAAATTAAATCTTTTTCTATTTCAATTCAAACACACTTCAACATCCAACTTCAAAAATTAACCCAGATCGATTCAGTGCACCAAATTGGATGAAACCAATTTTGTTGGAAAGGTCTGTGAATGCTTAATCCAAGCCCGTTGGATTCAAGTCATTTAGATCTGTAGATCACCCATGGTAAAAATAACAAGGCAGAAGCTTTTATGCATTCAAACATTTTTCAAATTTAAACCCTAAAAGCTTTTGAGTTGATTCCAACTCTCAAAAATCACATTTAACCATACCTTTCAGAATATATAAAAATATATAGGTTTACTTGCAGAAATATTGTTCAAGTAATAAAAGAATGCTCCATAAGCATTTCTAGCCACTTTAATTAATTAAAATAAAAGGGTAAAACCTTATTAAATTGTGACACCACTTTAAATCACATTCTCATGGACTACAATATGTGGTGATGACATGTGTCAACATGATTCCATGTTTAGTTTGGAGAATATTAAATCTTAAGTAATTTTTCAATGAGTAGAAATTACTTTTCTAAAAATAAAAAGATTTAAACCAAGCCTTAACCTTGTAATGTTAGAGATGATGCTAGATCATCTATAGGACCCTTGTGTGTGATGATTGCAAGTAGTTAAGTGTTGTTTGGTGATTGTGTACCTCGTATTTATTCATAGACGCTAGTACCGACCAAGGATACGAGGAGGAAGGAGGATACTACGAAGAGGAAGCCGAGGAGAACTTCAACCACTGCTCTGCACAAGGCAAGCTGATACTATATCTATGCAAGCTTATATTGATATGGATGCAAGTTAACCCTTGCAAGATACCCTACTGATACCACAAACCCCTACTTGTGATATGACTACTATATGCCTTAAGCATATGTGATCATACCCATTTGATGAACCAAATCCTAGTTTTATGTGCCAGCTTCTTACTTTATTTCTTTATCAAAGCTTACTTAGAGTCTACCTAAGAGTTTGGTAGATATTAGACAGTTGTGCTGAAGGTTGCATCAAGAGCATAAAATTTGGCCTAAGCCAGATAACCTTGATGTCATCCTAAGGCATGAGATTGAACTTAGTTAAAACCCCACTAGTTACCACCCCTCCTTAGTACTACCCCCACCTGTAGATGCTAGTGCTAAGCTTAAAACTTGATCAACTTTAGATGGGAATACTTGGTGGAAAAATGGTTATGAAAACCTTGGAATGATGGATCATTCTATTGAAATGTTTTGGACATGTGTTTCCAAACACTTGATGATTTTGGTGATGAAAACGTTGAGGCATGCGCCTTAGCCCTTTATAAAACTGATGGTTGTCTGGATGCGATACCATTCCAATTTTTGCGTACAACCACAATACCTGAATATTGGGTAGGGCTTGACTGGAAACTTATATACCTTAGTATTAGTTCCCTCCCGGCCAAGGTCTGAGCTGAGGCTACCCTGTGAAGATTGTCCACCTGTGCAGTACCCAAGATGACAGTGGTCATGGTTGGGAGGCCAAACTCACAGGAGAGGTGCTTATACTAGGGCGTGTAATTGAAAGGTTAGGATTGATTATCCGCATACTGAGTATGGTGAATTCAGGATTTGTTCCTGACGAATGTATCGAATGTTGTGGTGAAAGTGTACAATCCTTATCTGGGCCAGGGGGTGTGGGCCACCCAGGGCTCCCCTTCGTCTCGTGTTCTGGCTCCGTGGATCTTCTGGTAAAATAGGATTCTTGACATATTTTCCGGGATTTTTCCTGAAAGTTGATTTTCTATAAAAAAAACTAGACACCAAGGTAATTATGTTGAAAACAACGTCAGTCCGTGTTAGTTGTATCCAAATCACACAAGTTTAGAGGAGAAACAATAGCAAAAGTGTTCGGAAAAGTAGATACGTTTTGGACGTATCACCCATATGCGCTACGGGTATGTGACATGCGGCTGGAAGGCCCCTGGCCCACACGTATCTGTAGCGCACTGCCCCCATGTGAGCTATGGTTGTTCTAGTTACTAGTAGGGCACTGGCCACATGTGCGTCATGCCTGTTTTTCCCGTAGGACACTTCAACCACGTGAGCCACGGATGTGAAGATTACATATAGCCCTTTTCCTAGTAGTGTTGGATTCATTTTCCAAATATCTTTTTAATGATATAATATTTATGACATACAATTCATGTTTTGTTGACTAAATATATGATCAAACTTTTTTCTTGGACTACGTGATGGCCCTTTAAACCGGTATGAAGGGAGTAGTAAATTATGGCAGTGTTGATCAATCAAGTGACTCTATTAAACATACAAATTTTGCTTCTATATATATATCTCTCTCTATATATATATACCTAATCTATATCTGTACCTAATAATAAAGCACGAAGTGTTTCTCCCGGTCCAACACTTTTTTGGACCAATTTGCCCTCCCACCAAACCACGTATTACCCAATGTCACCGGTAAGTAAAAATTGTTCAATTTGTTGGTGCTAACGCACGGTTTGAGGAAAGCTTCGTCTGTTCCTTTTCGTATATGTCCTGAGTTCTCCATGTCAGTTTAAGTTATCGTGGATGAAAAGAACTCCAAGTCGATTATGTATAGGCCTTACCATAGCAGCACGTTTCATATACCTCCCACCCCTGGTTCCTTATATATCCACGTGAGATTGAGGAGACGGAATCGATCGACCAGGACAAAAACTACCGATGCCCGATCTAACCCGTGACCATGGGATGATGGAACAAGCGAAGCTGAGGATGCCGATCTCGACGATTCGCCATAAACTTCCGAGATCTCGTGATCGAAAACATGTTTGGCGTTATTTTCCGTGACGGGTGCCTTGCCGTCCACATGGGACGAGGTTTCCATCATGATCGTCCAGGCGTCCGGCGTGCTTGGTCTTTCAATCTAGACTTCGTCGAGGATCTGATGTGTCTCTCCATTACTCTAGCGGCAGCAAGAGCGCTGGCTCCTCCCTCTACTCCAGTGCCGACAGTGAGTCATTATCGGCGTCAACTCTGGCGGTGGAAACATCAAGGACAACTATGGCCTCAGGTGCCAAGACAACGGCAAGAACAATGCCCCAAGCAACTCAACGCTCCCTGTTGGCCACTTGCAGAAGACTATGGAGGAGAAGCCGCTGATGGTGGTAGGGGGGCGGGTGTGCTCCCGCTACCGAACAGGACAAGTTGATGCATATAGTATGCACAAGTAGGCACGGTCGTCTTTCTGATTTTTCTTTGAATTAGCAAGCACAAGAAAGCGGCAACGGTTACACACGATGGAATCGTTGTGCTGTTTTTATGTCCTTGCATTCAATAATTAGTGACCTGAATTAGCTAGCTATTGTATTGTTTTGCTTAATTAGCTACCAAGCAACGTGTAGTAGATATAGGTTTAGTTGTATTTTTTTTGGGTGCGATGTGTGATAAATGGAGTCCGGCACTAGGTTTCATTTAATTTTCTAAACTTTATATGTTCATCATGTAGGTATTTGTGTTTGTCATGTAACTCATTATGTCTGTTTTGCTGTGTCCGAAACAATGTTCTGGCCCAGATAAGGATTCAAGCGGACTTTGTTGTCATTCGGCCAACGCTACCCGCAATCTGCCACAGCCAAGGTGTCGATCGAGATATAGAAAGCACAACGTGTTTTCGGTTCAACGACCACACGACAAGGTCTAATGGTCAGAGCAGATGCTACACGACCACAAACGCAGCAAGGACTACATTTGCTTCATCAACCGTTAGGAGACGTAGGGGCTGTTGGCGGCGCTAGCTACAAGGAGTACAAGCTCACTGTGATGGTCGCTGCGCTCATACACCTGAGCTCTGCACTGCAAGTGGCTGTCACCGAACATTGGTTGTGTTATATGCAGATTTTTCTTCCGTTGCGATGCACGGGTTTATTTGCTAGTAATAATAAAGCACGAAGTGTTTCTCCCGGTCCAACACTTTTTAGACCGTTTTGTCCTCCGATAAAATCACGTATTACCCGTACCCAAACACTTTTTTAGACCGTTTTGCCCTCCGACAAAACCACGTATTACCCGGCATCCCAGCTAAGTCGAAAAAAAATCGTCTGATACGTCGTGGTAGTCGTCCCCGATCCCGCCATCGATCCCGCACCCAGAAAAAAATATGTACGAACGGCCCGCGTACATGCCTAGCACTGGCCGAGTCCAAACCCTATACTTGCTTGTTGTAGATCGTGGAGGCGCTCCTCGATCCATTCAATCTGCTGCAATTCTCACCCCCGGGTTCATGTACAGGCTAAAAAATCATCATGTTTTGGTGTCACACCGTCACTAATCAATCTCTCCAATCATCTGTCTGAACAGACGTGAGAGAAGATCGTTGTGGAGAAGACAGGTCTGATTAACAAGAGTTGCTTGCTGGGCAGTGTAAATGCAAGAGGTAGCAATGACGTGCACAAACTAGGTACCTATATCTACGAAACTATAGCTCGATGCCCATGCCTATGTTATTGGTTGTGGACACTGTCAGATTCTAACATGGCCAGTAAGTTTTGTGCTTCTAACTCTCCGTTCTTTTAAATACCGTTAGTTATTTTTAGACACTAGTCATTGTGTTAAAATTCAGTTATATTTTCTAAATCAAAGGTGGGAGTTAAACATAATTCAGACAAACTTTGATCATGAATTTGTTTATCTTTTCACCATGTTTTTTATTCCATGGCAATGTAAGGTGATGGAGGCGTATATATAAAAAATTTAGAGACTTCGGTGGTGCGGTGGCTCGGCCTAGAATGGGGGAAACGAGAGGGACGAGGCGCGGCGGCGAGTCTGGCGACGCGCGTGGCCCTCCCCATGAAGGGGAGCCATGAGGGGCCGGCTTGGCGCGGAGACTGGCGGCGGGCGCGGCTCAGAGCTCTGCAGGGTGGATCTTCGGGCGAAGATGAGAGGGAGGGTCAGGTCGCGGCGAAGGGGTTGATCCGGGCGGCGGCTCAGAGAAGGCGAGCGGAGGGCGCAGCGGGTCGATGATGGGGTAGCAGGCGAGGGGAGGGCGCAGCGGGTCGGGATGGGGTGTGGGGGTTCTCGCGGGGAGAGATATTCTTTTCAACCTTCTCACGGACGGTCTTGAATGTGAAGTTTGGAGTTTCGGATCTTGAATGCATTTTAGATATGAAAAGCACGTCAAAAATTCTGTTTCTCATTCTTGGATAAAATTGATGGAGCGAATAGCTTCTTCAAGTCAATCGATCTGGAAACAACGGGATGGTGCCAGTCAAAACCGGCACCGACACGTAATTCACAAGAAGATGAAAGGAAAGCACGCCAAAAAAAAAGAAAAGGAGGTTTAGAGAAAGGATTTATTCTCCTTACGAATTGGAACAACCAATTGATCGAAAAGCGGATGTCATCGAGCAAGTTAAAAATCTTTCTATGGTATAATGTGCATTGATTTAAAATAACTACAATAAAGACTACTTCCCGATTCATATTACTTGTCATTGAAATAGATGTATCTAGAACTAAAACATGTCTAGATACATCCATTTTAGTGACAAATAATATGGATCGGAGGGAGTAACTTCTTTCGCCGCAACGCGCGGGCATTTTGCTAGTAATAATAAAGGAAAAAGTGTTTCTTCTAGTCCAACATTTTTCTATATAAGTTTGCCCTTTCACCAAACACTCAATAATCCATTGTGCCACCGGTAAATAAAAATAATGTTTTGAAAAGAAAAAACAACGACGCTCGATGGAAAATTGATGCGTGCAGCCAACGGACTATCTGGCTAGCCAAGCACTATATCTACAAATAGGGGGCGCGAATTTCGGTGTCGCTCGGAGCTTGGAGGGTGTTCCGACGCGGACACGGGACAGACAAAACGCTTTGGTGAAAATTGGATGTGCTGCCGGTCGGACATCTAGCTCAAGGACCAAGCGACGGGATGGAGCATGTGGAAGCACGAGCTAGAAGAGGGATCGGACGATGGCTGGTGGTGCTGTGCCGGAGTTGGAGACGGGAATACGTCTTCAGAGGCGTCATGGTAGATTCGGTGGCGTTGTCGACCGGCCGATGACCAGGGATAGAAGCATGGCGGGTGGGCGTTAGCTGTGGCTAACACAGGAGCGCATGGAGGCGGCGCTTGAGAGCGGCCGGTTATGGAGGTTGAGTAGAGGGGCGTAAACACGGCGGAAAGAGGCGTGTTGAATGGTCGTGAACGACAGCAAGCAAGGCACGCACGCATCTAGCATTCTAGCAAAGCTATAATGTAGGCATGCAGCTTGATGGATGGCATGCTGTGCGTGGGCTAGCTTGCTGAAGGGAGGAAAGCGTTTATTTTTCTGGTGTGGTTAGCTCGGCACATTGGTGGGGTTACATCCGTCCAGGATGGTGCACCAAGGGTTGACTCGCGGCTCGGTGCTCGCGGGGCGATGATCTATTTTGTTTGAGAAATAGTTTCATACTGTAGTCGTTACCATGTCCGAGTTGAAGACATCGGTCGGCGTGGACGAAAGAAGGTGTCGAAGATTATGATCAATCTAAAAATAAAAACACTTCAATCCAGACCAATTTTCCCCCTAACTTCACATTGCTACTAAAACATCTCATTGTAAACATCACTATCCATTCAATAGAGCATGTGTATATTTGAGCAATCACGGAGTTTAGAAAAGCCAATACACCAAATTACATTTTTAGTAGTAACATTTCGTTATGTAGCAAAGCATAAGAAATATGCTATAGTAGACTAAATAAAATTACGGGAAATCTACTTAACGACCGTTCTGAGATATTTCAAACCTGGCGGATCACACATGTAATACGCTATCACACGCATGGCACTACACAACAAAACGAATCAAAGCCGGCTAAGAAAAAAATCGAAAGTTAAAAATGTTTTATAGATCAAACCATTTGTCCGATTTAGAATCTGTTTTCACCATTGGACTAGTCGCGACGAGATTATCAAAACTAGATCGCATGTTGATATGTTTCGATGAAAACAATTTCGGACCAAAAAGTTATCCACCCCTAACGCATGAGTTATCTATATTATATTATATAATTTATCCACCATATAACATGTGTGTTATCTATAATATAAACGGGATTAGCTGAGCCGTTCTCGTATTTCTCTTGTGGATAACTTTTGTATTTTTTTGCCTCATAAAACATCGTTTGCCCCATGTATTTTATTTTACTTAAATAAATATGAGCTACGAGCTAGTTTAATTAGGATGTGATAGTCTTGTTGTTAGGGTACTAGTGATGAAGCCTTGGTACCCTAACCATTAGTGGAAACGAGGCCTTTTGTTGATCCTGGAAAAGGGCTTTAACACCTGTTCTTCTACGAACCGGTGTTAAAGGGGGGAGCGTACCAGCGTGGCCCGTGCGGCAAAAAGGAGCCCCCCTTTAACACCGGTTCGTGGCACGAACCGGTGTTAAAGGACCCTGCACCAGTGGCCACAAGAGTTTCTTTAACACCGGTTCGTGGCTTGAACCGGTGTTAAAGGGGGCTATATAAGGCACCGCAGCCCACACCCCACTCTTCCATTTTTCACTATCTCATTTTGGAGCCTAGCAAGAGGGTGTGAAGTGTGCTAGTTTGTGTTTTTTTCATATGCACAAGAGGTGTTCGGTGAAATGCCCGAGAGCTCAAAATAAGTTTTCTCGTTGCTCTTTCCTTCTCGGTCGAGGTCGGCAGCTATCCTTTCATGTGTCATTGATGTACTATCACTAGTGGAAAAAGGGCCATCCGTTCGCGACCCCTCAGAGCATTAGTCCCGGTTGCGCCACCAAGCGGGACTAATGCTGGCACACGTCCCGGTTCGAGCGGGCACAGGGCCAGGGGGCATGCATCCTGGTTGGTAAGAGGGAATACGTCCCGGTTGGAGCCACCAACCGGGACTAAAGGTTTGGCCACAGCCACGTGGCGTGGCACGCACCTTTAGTCCCGGTTGCTGGCTCCAACTGGGACGTATTCTCCCGCCCTCTATAAATGCAACGCCCCAGCCCCCTCTGCCTCCACTCTGTTTTTTTGAATGGTGGAAGGTGTGAGGGGTGTGCTAGTTTTTTCTCTTGTATGCATGCATTGAAGGTGATTGATGAAATGTTTGAGTGAATAATCCCGTTGAATTTCTCATAGAACAAAAATATAGAAGGTGTCTGAGACGCACTTGAGCTTTCTCCTCTTTATTTCCCTCGATCGAGGTTAGCAATCTTATCTTTTCTAGGTCATTGATATAATTCATGTGTCGATGTGAATTGGTTATTTCACTATTTATGATGTCCTGTTTTTTGATAAACTTACTTATATGATGCAGATGAACGGTCGGGAATGGATGTACGGTGACGGTAGCGTGGCGGGTATATGAAAGGCGTGGATAAATTTATCGATGTGGCTACGGCAAACAAAGAGAATGGATTTATACGTTGTCCATGTGTTCAATGTCGGAACAAAAAGGAGTACTCTTCCTCGAAAATCATTCGCGGCCACCTGATTATGAAAGGTTTCATGCCCAACTATAATTGCTGGACCAAGCACGGGGAAAGAGGGGTTATGATGGAAGATGGTGAAGAAGAAGATGATGATAACAACTATCATTATATGTTTCCTGAATACGGTGATAGTGCAATGGAAGACAATGGAGAGGAAAGAGGTGAAGAACGGGCATCGGATGAGCCGGCTGATGAACTTGGTAGGATCATTTCTGATGCAAAGCGAGACTATGAAACAGAAAATGAGAAGTTGAAGTTAGAGGGCATGTTAGAAGATCACAAGAAATGTTGTACCCAAATTGTGAAGATGGCAGCACAAAGCTCGGTACCACACTGGAATTGTTGCGATGGAAGGCATAGTGTGGTCTAACTGACTCCTTATTTGAAAAGATGCTGAAAATAATGAAGCCGAAGTTTCCAAAACATAACGAACTTCCCGAGAGTACCTACGAAGCAAAGAATACTCTCTGTCCTCTGGGATTAGATGTGCAAAAGATACATGCATGAATTAATGACTGCATCCTCTACCACGGTAAGGAGTATGAGAATTTAGATAAATGCCCGGTATGCAATGCGTTGCGGTATAATATCAGACGAGATGACCCTGGTGATGTTGAGGGAGAGCCCCTCCGGAAGAGGGTTCCTGCTAAGGTTATGTGGTATGCTCCTATAATACCAAGGTTGAAACGCATGTTTAGAAACAAAGAGCATGCCAGGTTGTTGCGATGGCACAAAGAAGACCGTAAGAAAGACGGGAAGTTGAGACACCCTGCTGATGGGTCACAGTGGAGAAAAATCGAGAGAGACTTCCCAGACTTTGCAGGTGATGCAAGGAACTTATGGTTTGGTCTAAGTACGGATAGCATGAATCCTTTTGGGGAGCAGCTGGATCCACGACACCTGGCCCGTGACTCTATGTATCTACAACCTGCCTCCTTGGTTGTGCATGAAGCGTAAGTTCATTATGATGCCAGTGCTCATCCAAGGCCCGAAGCAACCGGGCAACGATATTGATGTGTACCTTAGGCCATTAGTTGAAGAACTCTTACAGTTGTGGGGCAAACCAGGTGTACGTGCGTGGGATGAGAACAAACAGGAGCCATTTGATCTACGAGGGTTGTTATTCGTAACCATCAATGATTGGCCTGCTCTTAGTAACCTTTCAGGATAGACAAACAAGGAATATAAGGCATGCACCCACTGTTTAGATAAGACCGAAGTTACATATTTGCATAAATGCAAGAAGGTTGTGTACCTGGCGAATCGACGATTTCTTCCGACCAATCATCCCGTAAGAAAGAAAGGCAAGCATTTCAAAGGTGAGGCAGATCACCGGAAGAAGCCTAAACTCCCTGCTGGTGATGATGTATTTGGTATGGTCAAGGACATAGAAGTAATCTTTGGAAAGGGTCCCGGCGGTCAATCAGTTCCGAACGACGTCGCTACAGGACACGCACCCATGTGGAAGAAGAAATCTATATTTTGGAAGCTGCCATATTGGAAAGTCCTGCGTGTCCGCTCTTCAATGGACGTGATGCACGTGACGAAGAATCTCTGCGTGAACCTGCTAGGATTCCTAGGCGTGTATGCGAAGACAAAAGATACACCTGAAGCACGGGAGGACCAACAAATTATGAAAGACCCAAAGAACATGCATACACATAACAAGACGGATAAAGGGCGTCACTTAAGTCGTGCCAGCTATGCTCTTACCAAAGCAGAGAAGGAAATATTTTTTGAAGTCCTTTACAGTATCAAGGTGCCGTCGGGCTTCTCATCTAATATAAAGGGGATAATAAATATGGCAGAGAAAAAGTTCCAAAACTTGAAGTCTCATGACTGTCACGTGATTATGACGCAGTTGCTTCCGATTGCATTGAGGGGGCTTCTACCGGAAAATGTTCGAGTACCCATTGTGAAGCTGTGTGCATTCCTCAATGCAATATCTCAGAAGGTAATCAATCCAGATATTCTGCCAAGGTTACATAAGGATGTGGTACAATGTCTTGTTAGTTTTGAATTGGTGTTCCCACCATCCTTCTTCAATATTATGACGCATCTCCTGGTTCATCTAGTGGAAGAGATTGCCATTCTTGGTCCGGTATTTCTGCACAATATGTTCCCCTTTGAGAGGTTCATGGGAGTCTTAAAGAAATATGTTCATAACCATGCTAGACCAGAAGGAAGCATCTCCAAGGGATATGGAACAGAGGAGGTCATTGAGTTTTGTGTTGACTTTATTCCTGATCTTAAGCCGATTGGTGTTTCTGACTCGCGGCATGAGGGAAGACTAAGTGGAAAAGGCACGCTGGGAAAGAAAGCAATGATATGTAGGGACGAGGATTCTTTCACTAAAGCACACTACATAGTTCTACATAATTCCACCTTGGAAGCTCCGTATATCGAGGAACACAAGAATATTGTACGCTCCAAAAACCCGGGGAAGCCTGAATCATGGATTACAGATGAACACATGAAGTCTTTCGGTGGTTGGATGCGGACACATCTCTTGAATCACACCACTGTTGGAGATCAGCTATACTTGTTGGCCGCGTCACCATCTTCTACTGTATTGAATTTCCAAGGGTATGAAATAAATGGGAATACATTCGACACGATCGCCCAAGATAAAAAGAGCACCAACCAAAATAGTGGTGTCCGCTTTAATGCAATAGACGAGAATGGACAAAAGGACACATATTATGGTTACATAGAGGAGATATGGGAACTAGACTATGGAGTCTCTTTTAAGGTCCCTGTGTTTCGCTGCAAATGGGTCAACCTGAATGGGGAAGGGGTAAAGATAGACCAGTTGTACGGAATGACAACAGTGGATCTCAACAATCTTGGTTATAGAGATGAACCATTCGTCCTAGCCAATGATGTGTCTCAGGTTTTCTATGTGAAGGACATGTCCTCCGCATCAAAAAAAGAAAAAATATGCAAACGAATACATCATATGATGAGCCAAAGCGTCACATAGTTCTTTCAGGGAAAAGAAACATCGTGGGAATCGAGGACAAGACAGACATGTCAGAAGATTATAATAAGTTTGATGAAATTCTGCCCTTCATAGTGAAAACTGACCCAAGCATTCTGTTAAGTAAAGAAGATGCTCCATGGTTACGTCTGAAGCGATCATAAGGAAGGACATATGCCAAGAAGTTCATGCTCATATTGTGTAACTCTAGTTCATGTCTTTAGCGGTTTATGGCTTGACCGAAGGATATCTTTCGCGGTTTGTGGCCTTTAGTCCCGGTTTTGTAGTCTCAGTTTTTAATATTAATAAATGTCTTAAGTGTTAGTCCCGTTTTGTGGCTGGACCGGGACTATGAAGAAGTTGTCCCGATTCGTACTTACCATTAAGATCTTATCTCCAAACGCGCGCAGTCACATATTAGGGAGTGCCTCTATGACCAGTTTCTTGGAGATCTTTGGAGGACTGGATCGGGGCATCTCCCGAAACTGGTCGAGTGGTGTCCTGCTCTCGAAAACCATCTTGCAGCATGTAACTTCTCTAAGTAGATCAATACGCCTCGGAGCTAACTAATTTCACATATTAGGGAGTGCCTCTATGACCAGTTTTTTGGAGATGCCGGAGGACTGGGCTCCGTCGGCATCTCCCTAAAACTGGCCGCAGTGGTGTCCCTGCTCTCGAAAACCATCTTGCAGCTTGTAACTTCTATAACTAGATCAATACGTCTCGGAGCTAACTGATTTCACATATTAGGGAGTGCCTCTATGACCAGTTTCTCGGAGATGCCGGAGGACTAGGCTCCGTCGGCATCTCATCAAATCCCGCAGTGGTGTCCTCGCTCGAAAACCATCTTGGAGATGTCTCAAACTGGCTGGAGGACTGGACTCGCAAGGATGCCTATTTATAGTACAAGCAGCTCGGCATAGTGTCGACACTTACGAAATAATGTTGACACTCACCCCTATCATTAGTGCTGACTCGTGTTTTGTCCCGGTTGGTGTCTCCAACCGGGACTACAGGTTGATCTTTAGTCCCGGTTGGTGACACCATCCAGGACAAGGTACACGCCGCACGACATAATGTCGACACTCACCCCTATCATTAGTGCTGCCTGGCCCAGCCTGCCGAAATCGTCCATCACGGGTAAAAAGGACAAATGTCTGCCGAATCGGCAGGAAGTGGGTCCGGTTTGTACTACAGGTACATGATCTATCGCCCGTGATTTTTTGAAAAAAATCATTTTTAGACTCGCAATATGTGGTTTCTTCAGAGATCCAATGCAAGTTCTAACGATGCTCGTCCCCTATCTTCATGCACACAGGTTCGACCATAGTTAGAAATTCAGATAATTCAAAACAGGCATAATAAATTCAAAAAAAATCCGAACAATGAAAATCCTTCGCGTGGTGTCATATTATGTTACATAGTTGAAAGGCAAAATACTAGACTTGGTATATTGATCATGTTTCGAAAAAACCTTCACAAAATGACCTATCATGTTCGAGGTTTCATGGTTTTCGGTCCAAATGGCCGATGTTATGTGCTGAATCACGGCATAGTTTGTGATGTTGTGCCCATATTATGCATGTGTGTGGACATTGGTATGGAGAACAATGTTGCAGGAGGAAGTTTTCCTTTTTGTTGCACGGAAAAGCACTTTTCCCTTTTCCGAGCGCAAAAAACGGGTCGTTTTGTGAAGTAACCACCAAAATTCCGTTTCAGAATGCTACCGTCCCATTTTCCTAAAATACTAGACCACCTTACATGGACTATCTCCTAACCGGTACATCTCAAACCTTTTCGTCCATCCCGGGTAAAAAGGACAAATGTCTGCCGAATCGGCAGGAAGTGGGTCCGGTTTGTACTATAGGTACATGATCTATCGCCCGTGATTTTTTGAAAAAATCATTTTTAGACTAGGAATATGTGGTTTCTTTAGAGATCCAATGCAAGTTCTAACGATGCTCGTCCCCTATCTTCATGCACACCAGTTCGACCATAGTTAGAAATTCAGATAATTCAAAACGGGTATAATAAATTCAAAAAAAATCCGAACAATGAAAATCCTTCACGTGGTATCATATTATGTTACATAGTTGAAAGGAAAAATACCAGACTTGGTATATTGATCATGTTTCGAAAAAACCTTCACAAAATGACCTATCATGTTCGAGGTTTCATGGCTTTCGGTCCAAATGACCAATGTTATGTGCTGAATAACGGCATAGTTTGTGATGTTGTGCCCATATTATGCATGTCTGTGGACATTGGTATGGAGAACAATGTTGCAGGAGGAAGTTTTCCTTTTTGTCGCACGGAAAAGCCCTTTTCCATTTTCCGAGCGGAAAAAACGGGTCGTTTTGTGAAGTAACCACCAAAATGCCGTTTCAGAATGCTACCGTCCCATTTTCCTAAAATACTATACCACCTTACATGGACTATCTCCCAACCGGTACATCTCAAACCTTTTCGTCCATCTCGGGTAAAAAGGACAAATGTCTGCCGAATCGGTAGAAAGTGGGTCCGGTTTGTACTACAGGTACATGATCTATCGCCCGTGATTTTTTGAAAAAATCATTTTTAGATTCGCAATATGTGGTTTCTTCAGAGATCCAATGCAAGTTCTAACAATGCTCGTCCCCTATCTTCATGCACACCGGTTCGACCATAGTTAGAAATTCAGATAATTCAAAACGGGCATAATAAATTCAAAAAAATCCGAACAATGAAAATCCTTCGCGTGGTGTCATATTATGTTACATAGTTGCAAGGGAAAATACCAACTTGGTATATTGATCATGTTTCGAAAAAACCTTCACAAAATGACCTATCATGTTCGAGGTTTCATGGCTTTCGGTCCAAATGACCGATGTTATGTGCTGAATCACGGCATAGTTTGTGATGTTGTGCCCATGTTATGTCCAAATGACCTCCTCCGAACTTCAACGAGGTCGGCCGTCGATTGTGGTGGCGCGGCCGGACTCTCCAGAGCGTCATGGCCTACGACACGGCCGCCGACTCTAGACCCCGCCTGCGCTACCCTCAAGTCCAGCCCACTCGTACTCAACCTTCAAGGTTCAACTACGGCGACCCCGACGACGATAGCAACGACGGCAATGAAATCGACGACTACGATGGCGAGTATTACAGTGTGGGAGCATGACTGAATTATTCCAACATTGCAAAACAAGTTCGGCCGATTGTGGCTTAATCTGGCCATGTATCTAAATTTCAGTTCTTCTATGTAACTTTGTGTTAGTTGCGTTATGTACTTTAATTCCAGTTCTATCCTAATCAAATTTTCTTTCCGCCCATTATTAATTATTTATTCAAATACAAACACTTTTTATGTTTGAAGTTTTTCTAAATTCCAAATTGATATTAAAAAAATATAAGTTAAATCATTTTTAATTGTAAATGGTTCATATTTTAAATGGTTACATTAATTATTTTTTAAAACAGAAAATGGTTTTGAATTATTTATTCAAATCCAAACACTTTTTATGTTTAAAGTTTTTCTAAATTCCAAATTAATATTCAAAAAATATAAGTTAATTCATTTTTAATTTTAAATGGTTACATTAATTATTTTTTAAAAATAGAAAATGGTTTTGGATTATTTATTCAAATCCATACACTTTTTATGTTTAAAGTTTTTCTAAATTCTAAATTGATATTAAAAAAATATAAGTTCATTCATTTTTAATTTTAAATGGTTCATATTTTAAATGGTTACATTAATTATTTTTTAAAACAGAAAATGGTTTTGAATTATTTATTCAAATCCAAACACTTTTTATGTTTAAAGTTTTTCTAAATTCCATATTAATATTCAAAAAATATAAGTTAATTCATTTTTAATTTTAAATGGTTACATTAATTATTTTTTAAAAATAGAAAATGGTTTTGGATTATTTATTCAAATCCATACACTTTTTATGTTTAAAGTTTTTCTAAATTCCAAATTGATATTAAAAAAATATAAGTTAATTCATTTTTAATTTTAAATGGTTACATTAATTATTTTTTAAAACAGAAAATGGTTTTGAATTATTTATTCAAATCCAAACACTTTTTATTTTTAAAGTTTTTCTAAATTCCAAATTAATTATCATTTAAAAAACAATATAAATTTAAACCCCAAAATAAAAAATAAGGCGGGAACAGAGAGAAAATACCTGAAAAAATTTGAAAACAGGGGAATATGTCCCGGTTGGAGCCACCAACCGGGACTAAAGACCCCCTGCGCACGCGCCCTTCATCTGCTGAAAATTGGAGTATAGGTCCCGGTTGGTGGCTCCAACCGACGATCTCGTTAGTCCCGGTTGGAGCCACCAACCGGGACGTATACTCCCTCCCCTTTATAACTTATCTTCTTCTCCATCTCACTCTTCTCTGCTTCTCTGTTTCATCGACGACGCCCAGGCTGCCCGCGCCCTTCCCCGACGACCGCGCCGCCCTGCCTCCGCCTCCGGCCGCCACCGCCGCGCGCTCCGGCCGCCACCGCCGCCCGCGTCTCCTTCCCCGACGACCGTGCCGCCCGCGCCCTTCCCCGATGACCGCGCCGCCCGAGCCCTTCCCCCATCGCCGTGCGTCATCGCCTCTAGAAGAGGTACGCCCCTCCCTGCCTCTGTCCTCCCCCTTCCTCTGCTGCTGCTGGCGGCGCTCTGCTAAGTCTGCTGGTGGGCTTGGTGGGCGGCGGCTGCTAGGTCTTCTTGCAGCGGAGCAGGAAAGAGAGGAGATGGGCCTCGGCCCAGGGAAAGCTTTTGCCCCTGTTTGAAAAAAAGGTTGTGCATCATCGCATCTAGGGATGGCACCCGCCGGGTTTGGGGTCGGGTCCGGTCCCTCCATACCCGCCCCATTTAAGTTGTCGGGTTTCATTTCTTGCCATACCCGTGACCCGGCCGGGTTCGGGGCCCCGGTGGGTACCCAACAGGATGGGTTTGGTGAAAATGGACGCGTGCGTGCGTGTCCTGTCTTCAGGACTCCATATTCCAGCGTGTGCATGTGATGTGTGTTGTCTGCGTGCATGGCCCGCGTGGACGTGTGGTTAGTCATATGATTATTAGGGATAGGATTAAGGCTTAGAGCGGGTCTGCGGGTATGGGTTTGCCACCCCCATACCCGCCCCATTAAACTTGGAGGGTCTAACTTTTTACCAAACCCTCCCCATTTAAGGCGGGTATCCATCGGGTTTGTCGGTTTCGGGGCCCCATTGCCATCCCTAATCGCATCCTTATCATCGGACTATCCTCGTTTGCTATAGGAGTATCACATTTACTCAATGATAGATTTATACTTCCTCATGTCGGGTTTGTAAGGCTCGGGAAAAGGGGATGTCGGTGGCCGGTTCCGCAGGACATGGGAGGCGTGCAGGGACGCGTGGGGCGGGTGTATTTTGGCAAGAGAGAGGCAGAAGCTCTGTTTTCTCGGGGAAGGTGAGGAGAGGGGGGAGGAGGCGGCGTCGATGGGAGTTCCCATGTTCGCTCACGCGTGGGCGAGACATGGGCGAAGGGGTCACGCGGTCAAAACCAATGCGAGATATGGTATTTTTTTAGTATCTAGTGTTACCTATCTGCTGGATAGTTTCCCTTTTGTAGCCATATACTCATGTTTAGGGATGTAAATGGCATCCCGTTTAGTGCCACTTATTTGCTGTTAGTTATAGATTTATGATTGTAGAAATTAATCTGGAAGAAAATAAGCCTATGATAAGATTATATGGCGATATGTGGCGCCGTTGGCGCGTCGTTTGACATCCCTACTCATGTTCCCCTCTCATATGCATCCGAGGTTTCTCCGAACTAGGTTTTACACCCCTCGGAACTCCAGAATATTGATTTTAGTTGATTTTAGCTAGAGTTACCTATCTACTACACGGTTTCCTTTTTGTAGCTAGGTTTAGGGTTTCTCTTCATTTTTATTATTGTGTATGTATATATTAGGGTTTCTCTGAATTAGGGTTTATATCTCTCAACACCGTACCTAACTTTCTCCTTTAGCCGCTTTGACTTATTCGTTTTTCCACCTATGCAGAAAATATGGACCCACACGTCAGAGACGAAGAAAAGGAAGAGTTGATCCAAGGTGTGATCCGTGGGGAAGAAAATTTAGACGTATCAACGTTTCTGAACAACTCCGGTGAGGGTGATCCTCTTTTTACCGGAATAGACGACTTGTTTGAGGTTGAAGGTGTTGCCTTCCGCGAGGGAGAAGGCGATGCCTTGTGTAATCGAGAAGACGACCGCTCCGGCAAGGTGCATGTAATATAATCAATTCATTAATATATCATCTGCTATCTATATAGAAATACTAACGACGATCTTTCTTCTTTTATCCCTCCGGATCGAATGAATCTACTGAAAAGAGCAGACGAGGCCCAACCAAAAAGTTGCAAGACCATGAGAGGTTTAGGATCGAAGATGTCGCTGAAGACGGCAAACCGACGGCTCCCGAAGTTGTCGCAACCAAATTTGTGGCACAATGCGGAGTAATCATTAGGGACTTAATCCCGATCACCATTAGAAATTGGAATAGGCCTGCTAATGCGGATGAAGAGGGAACATGTTTATTTGTCCCTAACCACGCCAAAGATTTACTGTGGAAGAGGCTCATGGTTAATTTCAAACTACCGAAGATAGAGCTGGATCCAAATGCGGAGGATCCAGTTGAGGACGCCTTACAACATGGGAGAGCCATGGAGGCTAAGGTCAGGGAGTGGGCTTTGAAGATGGCCCAGTGTTTCACCAACTAGAAGAAAAGATTGCACCTTGACTATGTCGTGAAAAAGAAGACTCCCGATTTCAAGAATATTCAGTTTGAGAAGATAAAACCATTCTGGGCTGAGTTTGTGGAATACAAGAAATCAGAAAAAGCTAAGAAAATGTCTGAAACGAATAAGCTGAATGCTGCTAACAAGAAGTATCACCATACTATGGGGCAAGGTGGCTACAGGGCTGGCATTCCTAAGTGGGAGAAACTTGAGAATGAACTGCGTACTAAAAAGATCACCCCAGAGACAGACGATTGGGTAGAACATGCAAGGAATTGGTTTTACGGGCATGGGGGCACGTTGGACTCGGAAGGGAGGTGTATATATAACATACGACATAAAGAAGACCCCTTGCCAATCGAGAGGATGAGAAAAGCAGTAAAGGCTGTTAAAGATGGGGACTTCATTCCCGATAGAGAGAATGATGAGCTCACACTCGCCCTTGGAAATAAGGAACATGATGGACGAACACGAGGCACAAGAGGCTCCCAACCATGGAGGACTGGGTTTCCCGAAGAGAGGAAGAAATATCCTGATAGAAGCCGTCAGAGGAGAAAGGACAGGGCGGAAGTTGAAGCAGATAGTCAGTAAGAGAGAATGCGTTTAATTGAAGAACGATTAAAGCAACAACAAGATGAAATTAACGCACTTAAAGAGCAAAGTACTACCGGCCCATCTCAGCAGCACACTGCATTCGATGCTACCGGCCTATCGAATAATCGAAAAAGCAGTGTGGCTTCCACCGAGGTCCCGGGTGATGACAATGGCGATGCCGATGGTGCACCGACGATGGCTCCTGTTGGCTACCCAGTGGATGATATCACAGAGATGACACACTGCGAGATACATGTCAAAGTTTTGAACATATCAATGAAGGTGGCGGTCGGCTATGCCTTACCAATTGGACCCACACCAACTTACCACTGTCGTCCGGTTCCAGAGGGCTACGCTGTTGTCGGGGTGGATGAAATCATGCCCACCTTTGAAGTTTTGGATCTTCACTACCACCGCGGTGAAGGGATGTACTGTCTTGGGAGACGCAAAAGCGTCACCATTCTATGGCGAAGGAATGTATCATTCTTGAAATCACATGCCAAGGCCATCTTAGCGCCGCCTCACCGTCTCGCCGGTCGCCGCCGCGGCAGCCGTCTTCGTCGCCTCACCAATCTCCGGCGCAGCCATCGCCGCGGGAGCCATCGCCGGCGCCTCAGGATAAAAAGCGTAAGCGTACCGCTACTGTGCGTCGTGGTAAGCGATCGCCGAAACATAAACAAGAGCCTCTTCCAAAAGTACCAAAGGTTACTCCCAAGAGAGCTTATGACTGTACTAAAGAGGAGACTGCGGCGATCGTTGATGCAGAAACGATAGCGTTTTTCGCTAAGCTGAGGCGGCCGAAAGAGCCAGAGTTCCCCAGCACCAAAGAAGAAAAAGCCAAAGTGTTGAAAATGCTAAAGACTCTTCATCAACCCGAGCCAAAGCTGTCACCAGACTATGAGCGTTCTATTCTCAAGTCACATGCAGCACAAAAAAGCCTCAAGAGCAAGATCTTGATGTAGCGAAATCTGTTGCCCAGCTCGGAGAACAAGCAAAACAGACTTGCGCCCCTCTCAAGGTGATTTCCCAAACCAATGTGGGGTCGAGCAAATATGGGGCCGAAGATCAGTATGATCTAGAGGTAGTTGCACAATACGGAGAAGCTGCGGCTGCTCAAGGTATGAGTATTGCCCAGTACTTATCCCAGTTAGAGTTCTTCCCCGTGAGTGAAGTAGCATACAAATACCAGTACGGCAAACCTCTCGTCAAACCTGAGGAGGTAAATAATCTTCCAACAAAAATGCGAAGATTCCATAACTGGTACATGCATGCCACAAAGGCCGGGGCTAACTGGATAGTGCTGAGGGTTACAAAAAAGCATCATGGGAAAGAAAAGGATGACATGATATCCATTGAATTTGATGAACTATTTCAATTATTCAATCAAGATGCCTTGGACAAATCGATCATCAGTGCCTATTGTCTGTAAGTACTAATTCTGTAATTAATTTAGTCTCCAGCTATCTCACTTTGTTTATTGTATGTATATAATCATACTGTAATATGCAGATTGAAGATTCTCGAATGCAGCAGAGGACAAATCTATGACATTGGCTTCATTGACCCATATTGGGTTCATGAAGCTAATCTCAAAATAAGCCCCCAGGATATGGAGGATAATATAGTACACGCGTTAAGGTTTCAAGAAACCAGACTTTTCCTTACAACTTCGAGTGACTGTTATTGTCTTGTATACACTTTCTATTTTGCTTACTCGATGTTAAGTATATAATTGATTAGTTATGCATTTGCAGCTTCCACTATATTCTGTTAATCATTCAACTTGACAAAAGGAGTGTACTAGTCATGGACTCGAAACATAAACCCCTTGAGACGTGGAAGGACATGCACATGCTTCTCCAGCGGTAATTCTAATCATTACGACACTATATCGGAAACATTCGTGAATTTTATGATATCAAGTAATTAATAACTTCTTTTATTCGTTTTCTTCGCCGGGCAGCGCTTGGAAACGGTTCACCAACAAGGCTAGGGGTGTTTGGAAAGAGGAGCTTACATTTCAACCACTAAATGTAAGCACCACTAGCTATATCCGCGCATCACTTTGATTCTAGTTTTGATACAGTTATTTTCATGCTTGATTATTATTTTGATTGAACTCTGTTCTCGTAAAGTGCCTGACCCAGGGACCAGGTAACAATCTATGTGGATACTATGTTTGCGAGTTCATCCGGCAGACGTGCGATGAGAAGGGCAGAAATTTAGAGCAACTCCATGTACGTAAACAATTTCTATAGTTTTTAATTACAAACAAATTGTGTTTAGTTTCATTCATATAGACTGACTCCTTTTTTAAATCAGATTGAACGTCTACTGGACGGTCTTCTGCCAAAGGATCGCGTACGAGCAATTCAGGAGGAATTGGCGGGATTCTTGGATGTAGAAGTCCTAAACCCAGAAGGGGAATACTATTCGGCTGTGTATAGACAATAGGGATTGTAAAAATAGCAAATTTGAAGGAATTCGCCGGTAGCATCGAATAGCAACTTTTGTATGTAGTGCATGAACTCGATCCGTGTATTGACTGTAATATTGTCATGATGATCTTGTGTAATATAAGGTTCCTTTATTGATAAGTGCAAAACACTAAATAAACAATAAAACAACCTAAATGAATTCTCTGCCGTGGCAAAAAAAGTGGCGAAAATGCTGCCGCGACAACAAAATGTGCCAAAATGAATTCTCTGCCGCGACAGAAGGTTATTAGTCCCGGTTCGTGTTATGAACCGGGACTAATGCTCTGCCGCCCTCGCCCTCTGCCGCTGCCATGTGTGCACCCTTTTGTCCCGGTTGGTGGGGCAACCGGGACTAAAGGTTAGGGCTTTAGTCCTGATTGCCCCGTCCCGGTTGGGAAACCGGGACTAAAGCCCTGTACCAACCGGGACCAATAGCCCCGTTTCCACCAGTGTATATATATAAATGGTCATCTCCCTATTAATTTTTGATATATACTATATATTAATGCAGATGAACCGGCAATGGATGTACGGTGACCGCCGCACTTCCGAGTACATTACGGGCCTCCAAAATTTCATCGTTGTGGCTAATGCAAACCGTGGTCACAATGGTTTTATGTGCTGTCCGTGTGTTCACTGTCAGAACAAGAAAGACTACTCAAATACCAGAACCATCCACGCCCACCTGCTTCGATCCGGTTTCATGCCGAGCTATAATTGTTGGACCAAGCACGGAGAAAAAGGGGTTGTGATGGAAGACAACAAAGAAGAAGAGGATGATGACAACTATCATAATATGTATCCTGAATATGATGATACTGCAACGGGGGTAGATAATGAAGATCAAGAGACAGCAGATGGGCCCGCTGATGACGATCTTGGTCGGGCCATTACTGATGCAAAGGAAGAATGTGAAACTGAAAAGGAGATGGAGAAGCTGGAGCAGATGTTAAAGGATCACAAAACATTGTTGTATCCAACTTGCGAAGATGGCCACAAAAAGCTAGGTACCACACTGGATTTGCTGCAATGGAAGGCAGATAACGGTGTGACTGACAGCGCATTTTCAAAGCTGTTGGTAAAAATGAAGAATATTCTTCCAAGAAATAATGAGTTGCCCGACAGTACATACCAAGCAAAGAAGGTTATACGCCTCTAGGATTAGGCGTCGGAAGATACATGCCTGCATTAATGATTGCATCCTCTACCGCGGTGAAATACGAGAATTTGGATGCATGCCGGTATGCCTTTGCCTTCATGGTATAAGATCATACGAGACGATCCTGGCGATGTTGAGGGCGAGTCCCCTAGGAAGAAGGTTCCTGCCAAGGTTATGTGGTATGCTCCTATAATACCACGGTTAAAACGTCTCTTCAGAAATAAAGAGCATGCCAAGTTGTTGCGATGGCACATGGAAGACCGTAAGAAAGACGCGATGTTGAGACACCCCACTGATGGGTCACAGTGGAGAAAAGTCGAGCGAGAGTACCCAGACTTCGCACGTGATGCAAGGAACTTAAGGTTTGGTCTAAATACAGACGGCATGAATCCTTTTGGTGAGCAGAGCTGCAGTCACAGCACCTGGCATGTGACTCTATGTATCTATAACCTTCCTCCTTGGTTTTGTATGAAGAGGAAGTTCATTATGATGCCAGTGCTCATCCAAGGCCCGAGGCAACTCGGCAACGACATTGATGTGTACCTAAGGCCATTTGTTGAAGAACTTTTACAGCTGTGGGCCAAACTAGGTGTACGTATGTGGGATGAGCACAAAGGGGAGCCATTTGACCTATGAGCATTTCTTTTCGTAACCATCAATGATTGGACTGCTCTTAATAACATTTCAGGGCAGACAAACAAGGGATACAATGCATACACACACTGTTTAGATGAGACTGAAAGTGTATATTTGGATAAATGTAAGAAGGTTGTGTACCTAGGGTATCGCCGATTTTTCCGAACCTGCATCAAGTAAGAAAGAAAGGCAAGCATTTCAAACGTCTGGCAGAACCCCGGAGGAAGCCTGTCCTCCGTACCGGTGAGGAGGTATTTGGTATGGTCAAGGACCTAGAAGTAATCTTTGGAAAAGGTCCTGGCAGTCTATCTGTTCCCAATGACGATGCCGGACACGCTCCCATGTGGAAGAAGCAATCTATATTTTGGGACCTACCCTATTGGAATGTCTTAGAGGTCCGCTTTTCAATCGACGTGATGCACGTGACGAAGAATGTTTGCGTGAACCTGCTAGGCTTCCCAGGAGTGTATGGGAAGACAAAAGATACACCGGAAGCACGGCAGGACCAGCAACGTCTGAAAGACCCTGAAGAGCCTATGCATCCTGAGAACGCGAAGGGTAAACGATGCCACTTAACTCCTGCCAGCTACGCTCTTACCAAAGCAGAGAAGGAAATCTTTTTTGAATGTTTGAGCAGTATCAAGGTCCCGTCTGGCTTCTCGTCGAATATAAAGGGAATAATAAATATGGCAGAGAAAAAATTCCAAAACCTGAAGTCTCATGACTGCCACGTGATTATGACACAATTTCTTCCGATAGCATTGAGGGGGCTTCTACCTGAAAATGTTCGAGTACCCATTGTGAAGCTATGTGCATTCCTCAATGCAATATCTCAGAAGGTAATCGATCCAGAAAGCCTACCAGGGTTATAGACAGATGTGGCCCAATGTCTTGTCAGCTTTGAGTTGGTGTTCCCACCATCCTTCTTCAATATTATGACGCATCTCCTGGTTCACCTAGTAGAAGAGATTGCCATTCTCGGTCCTGTATTTCTACACAATATGTTCCCCTTTGAGAGGTACATGGGATTCTTAAAGAAATATGTTCATAACCATGCTAGGCCAGAAGGAAGCATCTCCAAGGGCTATGTAACAGAGGAGGTCATTGAGTTCTGTGTTGATTTTATTCCCGACCTTAAGGCGATTGGTGTTCCAGAATCACGACATGAGGGGAGACTGCATGGAAAAGGCACCCTAGAATGTAAAGCAATGATATGTAGGGACGGGCATTCTCTCAATCAAGCACACTACACGGTTTTACAAAGATCTATATTGGTTGCCCCGTATATCAATGAACACAAGAATTTAATATGCCTCAAACACCCGGGGCAGTCTGATGAATGGATTATAGGTGAACACATGGCGTGTTTTGGTGGCTGGCTGCAAAGACTTATCACGAATAACACCACTGTTGGGGATCAGCTGTACTTGTTGGCCAGGACACCATCTTCGACTGTATGTACTTTCCAAGGGTACGAGATAAATGGGAATACATTTTACACGATAGGCCAAGATAAAAAGAGCACCAACCAAAATAGTGGTGTCCGCTTCGATGCAGCAGAAGACAATGGGCAAAAGACCACGTATTATGGGCTCATAGAGGAGATATGGGAACTTGACTTTCACCTAATTTTAAGGTCCCCTTGTTTCGATGCAAATGGGTCAAGCTAACAGGAGGAGGGGTTGAGGTAGACAAGAAGTACGGAATGACAACGGTGGATCTCAACAATCTTATGAAGGTAGACAAGAACTTAGACAAACCATTTGTCCTAGCCAATGATGTGGCTCAGGTTTTCTATGTGAAGGACATGTCCTCCAGACCAAAAAAAAGAAAAAATATGCAAACGAATACATCATATGATGAGCCAAAGCGTCACATAGTTCTTTCAGGGAAAAGAAACATCCTGGGAATCGAGGACAAGGCAGACATGTCAGAAGATTATAATAAGTTTGATGAAATTCCGCCCTTCACAGTGAAAACTGACCCAAGCATTCTGTTAAGTAAAGAAGATGCTCCATGGTTACGTCTGAAGCGATCATATGGAAGGACATATGCCAAGAAGTTCATGCTCATATTATGTAACTCTAGTTCATGTCTTTCGCGGTTTGTGGCTTGACCGAAGGATATCTTTCGCGGTTTGTGGATTGATCGGGACTATATATAGGGGGGACCGGTTTTGTAGTCTCAGTTTTTAATATTAATAAAAGTCTTGAGTGTTAGTCTTGTTTTGTGGCTGGACCGGGACTATGAGAAGAAGTTGTCCCGATTCGTACTTTCCATTAAGATCTGATCTCCAAACGCGCGCGGTCACATATTAGGGAGTGCCTCTATGACTAGTTTCTTGGAGATGCCGGAGGACTGGGGTCCGTCGGCATCTCCCTGAAACTGGCCATAGTGGTGTCCCTTCTCTCGAAAACCATCTTGCAGCTTGTAACTTCTCTAACTAGATCAATACACCTAGGAGCTAACTAATTTCACATATTAGGGAGTGCCTCTATGACCAGTTTTTTGGAGATGCCGGAGGACTGGGCTCCGTCGGCATCTCCCTGAAACTGGCCGTAGTGGTGTCCCTGCTCTCGAAAACCATCTTGTAGCTTGTAACTTCTCTAACTAGATCAATACACCTGGGAGCTAACTAATTTCACATATTAGGGAGTGCCTCTATGACCAGTTTCTCGGAGATGCCGGAGGACTGGGATCCGTCGGCATCTCCCTAAAACTGGCCGTAGTGGTGTCCCTGCTCTCAAAACCATCTTGGAGATGCCTCAAACTGGCTGGAGGACTGGACTCACAAGGATGCCTATTTATAGTACAAGCAGCTCGGCATAGTGTCGACACTTACGAAATAATGTCGACACTCACCCCTATTATTAGTGCTGACTCGTGTTTTGTCACGGTTGGTGTCTCCAACCGGGACTAAAGGTTCATCTTTAGTCCTGGTTGGTGACACCATCCGGGACAAGGTACACGCCGCACGACAGAATGTCGACACTCACCCCTATCATTAGTGTTGCCTGGCCAATCATTAGTGTTGCCTGACCCCTACTTGGGAACCTTCTTCGTGGATCAGCGTGAGAGGGCGCTCGCCAGGCACGAGGAGGATGGCCCACCTCCTCCGAACTTCAACGAGGTCGGCCGTCGGCTATGGTGGCGCGGTCGGACTCTCTAGAGCGTCATGGCCTATGATACTGCCGCTGACTCTAACCCCTGTCTGCGCTACCCTCAAGTCCAGCCCACGCGTACTCAGCCTTCAAGGTTCAATTACAGCGACCCTAACGACGACAGCGATGACGGCGGCGGGGAGTACGACGACTACAGTGGCGAGTATTACAGGTGTAGGTAGGAGCATGACTGAATCACTCCAACATTCTGAAACAAGTTCGGCCGATTGTTACCTAATCTGGCCATGTATCTTAATTTTTAGTTATTTTATGTATCTTAATTTTCAGTCGTGCTTTATGTAGCTTACTATTAGTTGCATTCTGTATTTTAATTCCAGTTCTATCTCCTTCACAAAATGACCTATCTCATTCGAGGTTTCTTGGCTTTCGCGTCAAATGACCAATGTTATGGCTAGAATCAAGGCATAGTTTGTGATAATATGGCCATATTGTGCATACATGTGCATCATGGCATGGCAAACAATGTTGCAAGAGGAAGTTTTCCTTTTTATCGCACCAAAAAGGCATTTTCCATTTTCCGAGCATAAGATGCGGCATTTAAATATCCAATCAATTCAAAAATGTTAATACAAAATAAAATATGATTTGCTCTAATAAAATAGGGTTAGATTCCTTTTTAGATGCTTAATATTTCTTATTTTCAAAGTTTTAGGATTTGACAATTTATTTTTGTTTGAATTGAATAATCAAAATTTATATGTAAGTGTTTTAATCATTTTGAAAATTTTCATCTAAAGTAAATATAAAATGTTTTTACATGAATGGATAGATATTATTTTTCTGAAAATTATGATATATTATTCATATTTTTCTGAGTTGAAATGAATAAGATATGAATTTTCTAAATTCATAGCCTATTTTTTGAATTATAAATGCCCCCACCCCTTTAATGCATGAAATAAACGCCCCCCCCTTTAACACCGGTTCCAGCCACGAACCGGTGTTAAAGGGTGGCGGGTGCATGCGTGAAATGAATTCCCCCCTTTAACACCGGTTGCAGCCCCGAACCGGTGTTAAGGGGGGTATTAAATGTGCGCCTTCCCCTTCCTTCTTTCGGCCAGAGCCAGATCAAAAGCCGCGCAGAGAAAAACAGAGAGGGAGATCCGCTGGCGCCGTCCAGCCCTCGCCGTCGCCGCCCTCGCCCTCGTCGTGGCCACCCTCGCCCTCGCCGTGGCCGCCCAGAGTCGACGCAATCAACCGCCCCTTCCCGAGCTCCGGCCGTCGCTGTCGCCTTTGATTCCGGCCGCCATTCGCTTCGCTGACCCCCTCAATCGCCTCCTGGTGAGCAAATGGTGCTCAAGCGTCATCCCTCTCTCCCTCTCTCGCTCTAGTCCGGTTCCCCCATGTCCATCTATGAGCGCCGCCGCCGCCGCTCGCCGGAGTCGCTGTTCTGATGACCTTAAGCCAGCAGCACCGCCAATTTTAGGATCCCCACATCGCGCCCGTTCGAACGAGCTCAGTTCTGCGTGCTGGAGTGGCCTCTGTCATCGCCGGCGACCCCCGCCTGAGGTGGCAGTGACATGGCCAGCAGGGACCGCTTAGGTGGCAGTGACATCGCCCCTGGCCTGATCGACCACAATGGCTAGGACCAGTAGCGGTGTAAATAGGTTAAACCGCCAAGCTGACAACACAGTGATGTAATAATTCAATTTAAATTGATTAAACAATTTCAGAAAATGAATAAAACTTGTAAATTTAATATCTAATGATTTATAAGTGATAAAAATATGTATAATATATCAAAATGTTCAGAAAAATGAGATCTAACTATTTAAGCTATAATCATGCCTTGTTGAATAACTTTCAAGACAAGTTTAATTAGAGAACATCGTAACCCCTCTCATATACATCCGGAGTTTCCCCGAATTAGGGTTTTCAACCCTCGGAACCCCGATTAAGTTGTCGAGCATGCTTTAGGGTTTTCATGTATATATTTTTTGTATGTGTATGTGTATGCTTTAGGTTTTTTTTCGCGAGCATTTCAATAGATGTATTACTGATATTTGTGTGATAATATTATTGTTTTAGAAACTATGGATCCACTCAGTAGAAACCTTGAAGAGGAAGAAATAATGGAGAACATGATCCACGAGGACACCTCACAATATCTGAACTTGGAGGGACATGATGACAGCTCAAGTAGCCATGGAGAAGATGACGACTCCGGTGAACACACTTTAGTGATTGCAAAGTCCGTCGAGGTATATGCATGGATTAAGCCTCTGCTGGCTTGCATCGATTGATTTGTATATATATGTATATGTATTAATTAATGCTTCTTTCTTCTTTTAGCCCTCTGGATCGACCAGCCAGCAACAATCTTCTTCTACGAAAAAGAGCAAGGGAGGCACGAGCCATCGGTTGAAAGATCGTGCAAAGGTCACGATCGAAGCAGTCCGTGTTGATGGCAGGCCGATGGAGCCCAAGAAGGCCGTAGACAAATTTGTACGTCAGGCTGGAGTTCTTGTTAGGGACCAAGTCCCAATCATAATTGAATATTGGAATAAGCCAAAGAAGGGCGACGATACCTTTGCCGATGAAAGATCCAAAGAAACGCTTTGGACTTCACTGTTAGTAAATTTCACTCTACCGCTAGAGGAGGATGAAAATAAACCGGTTATAAAGGAAAAGGTCAAAGAGTGGACTCTAAAGAAGATGGTTGACTCTTTCCGCAACTGGAAGACAAAATTGAACAAATTTGTCAAAGCTCGCGAGACTCCGGATTTCGAAGACACATATTATGCGAAGATAAGACATCACTGGCCCGAATTTGTGGCATATAAGGAAGGTGCTATAGCTAAAAAGATCTCAGAAACCAATATGCTAAATGCCCGGAAGAAGGAATATCACTAGAGGACGGGGTCAGGTGGCTACATATCTCAGAGGCCTAAGTGGGAGGAAGTTGAGAAGGCCCTGTGCGCTAGAGGGATCACACCCCAGACAGATGGGTGGGACCTACGTGCAAAGACTTGGTTCTACGGAATCGGGGGAAGGTTGGACCCAGAAACAGGATTGTGTATCTTCCCAACACTCCTTGCCAAACCCGTCACTGAACTCATCACGACATACGAGGAAACAACCACCATGACCTTCCATCCCGATAGAGAGAATGACCAGCTCACACGCGCCATCGGTAAAAAAGAACACCCTGGACATGGACGAGACACAGGGGGTATGACGTGGAAGGATGGGTTTGCCGAGTGGAGCGACTCTTACAGATGACGCGACAAAAAAGAAAAAGAGCGTACAGAGCGGATGACACAGATAGAACAAGCATTTGTGGCGCTGTAGGAGCAAGTGAATGCACAACAGAGCCATCAAGCTACCGGCCCATCTCAGCGGCACGAAGAACCTGCATTGGAAGCTGCCGACGGCCCAGACTCTGCACGGAAAAGCAGCGTGGCTTCCACGGAGAATGTGTAGCACATGCTTGAAATGGCGGGTCCTCGATACCC
Organism: Avena insularis; assembly: GCA_023614405.1. NCBI lineage: Eukaryota > Viridiplantae > Streptophyta > Magnoliopsida > Poales > Poaceae > Avena > Avena insularis. The sequence continues at coordinate 17,144,653 of CM042691.1, forward strand.
CGTGGATGAGATCACGGAGAGCGAACACGCTGAGCTGCATGTGAGATTAATGGGCTTATCCATTAAGGTGGCTGTCGGCTATGCCTTACCTCCTGTAGCTGGTGGAACTTACCACTGCCGACCAATTCCAGATGGCTATGCTATTGTCGGGGTGGATGAGGTTGTGAAGGAATATGAGGAAGCACAACTTGACCATGCTACAGGTGAAGGGGAAACTCAACTCAAGTTTGCAGTGAAAACAACCATTCTTTGGAAGAAGGAACACATTGTGCTTCCAAATTGGAGGCCACTGGCACCCCTGCCGTCTCCGCAGCGTCAGCAGTCTGAGCCGCTTTAGCCATCTCCTGCGCGGCAGCCATCTCCGGCGCTTCAGCCATCTCCTGCGCGGCAGCCATCTCCAGCGCGCCAGCCATCTCCTGCCCGTCAGCCATCTCCGGCGCTTTAGCCATCTCCTCAGCGTAAGCGGAAGAGCACTGCCACGAAGAGCATCACTAGCACTGCCACAAAGAAATCCGCAGGAAACCGTACGCCAAAGAGTTCAAAAAACTACGTCTCGCAGCCTTCCGCCAAGCCATTGCCGGTTTTACCGTGGAATCGCAGCGACGAGGAGACCAATAGGATCTCGGAATAAGAGGTCAAGAAATTCTTTGCACCTAGACGGGTCGAGCCAAAGGAGAAAATAGATCCGGCGGTGGTGGAGAAGTTTTACAAAAATCTTTTGAAACCTGAAACCCCACTTGTGCCGGACTACGAGCGCCAGATTTTGAAGGGGGATGCAAGGCGCCGTAGGGAGACTGAAAGTAGCAGTCGTGCGGCACCCCAGAAAACAGTTCCCATGCTCGGAGAGCAGGAAAACCAATCATGCGCCCCGCTCCAAGTGTTCGACACACGGGATGCTCCTCCCGTAAATGATTACGAGGCAGAGCTACAAAGAAAGGCCAATGAGAGGGGGATGACTTACATTGCATACTTGAACATCATGGGAGACAACTTTCCCAAATGCGATGCCAACCCCATATAGCCATGGAAGTATGGGAAGAATCTCATCAAGAAAGAGGAGCTCAAGAATCTACCAACAAAGATGCGAAGATTACACAAGTGGTATCTTGATTTCTGCAAGACAAGAAAGGAAGAATTGATCACGGCGCATATAAGAGATGAGATTTTCTTGTGCGGAGACGACGAGATCGACTTCAACATTCAAGACTTGCATTTTCTATTCAATTAGAAGGAACTCGACAAAGCTGCCATCAGCCTTTATTGTGTGTAAGTACTATTTCTGTAATTTCTATCTCATCTCATTCACTTCATTAATTGCATGTATATATATATATGCTCACCATATATGTATATACTATTATGCAGGAAAAAGGTTATGGAATGCATGAAAGGAGGCCCTTTTGACATTGGGTTCGTTGACCCAAATAGAGTTCACGAAGAAGTGGTAAGAACCAAACCGCAAATGAAGATTACTTGCTAAGGTCTTTCTTGAGACAACAAACCAAAAGGGAAATACTATTTCCTTACAACTTCTCGTGAGTAATCGTTACCCTCTCTTGTACACATTCTGTTTGACTTACTCGATGTTAAGTGTAACGATGATGAGTTATGCGTATGTAGGTTCCACTTTATTACGCTAGTCATTCAACCCGACTCAGAAAAGTCCTTGTCATGGACTCACACGAAAAGAAAAAGACCTATGGGCAGACTTTAGAGAGATGCTCCAGAGGTAATTTCAATCATATTATCGCACTAGATCGGGAACTTTCGTGACAACAAGTAATTAATTACTCCTTTATCCATTTTCTTTGCCGGACAGGGTTTGGAAAAGTTTCACAGGCAGGGTCGTGGGTGAATGGTCAGAAGAACTAAAATTTTTAGACCAAAATGTAAGTAATACTAGCTAGCTAGGTCTGCGTATCTCTTTGATTCTGCTTCCAATTCCATTATATCATGCTTTATTGATTATTATTTTGATTGAACTCTCTATTCTCGTAAATTGCGCGCATCAGGGACACGACAATAACTTATGTGGGTACTATGTTTGCGAGTTCATTCAATAACACGATATGCGACGGGCCAAGCCGCACTAGAACAACTTAGAGTAAGTAAACAAAGTACACAACATTATTTTATTACCATCAATTGTGTTGAGTTTTATTCTTATATATATATTGACCCCATTCTTCATATATATATTCAGATCGAACGGATGCAGGACCAACTCCTACCATTTGACCGCATACGAGCCATTCAAGAGGAATTGGCGGGGTTCATACTTGATTAGGTCGTCACGCCTGGCGGAGAACTCTTTAGATATCCACCAAAATAAACGTTGTATATATGCTTGAACGTGTTTGTCTTGTACTTGATGCTTCAACGTTTACGGAGAATACCACACAATGATGATGTTGTGTATAATAATAGTTGCTCAATTATTCATGTACTGCACGCACTACCGATGATGTATGTGTATACCGCTCGATCGATTCCCCCTCCCCCCCCGTCCCACCGCTGGCCGCAGAAATCGCCCAGAATGGGGCAGGCGTAACTCTGCCGGTAGAAAACCTTTAACACCGGTTCGTTATTAACCGAAAGCGGTGTTATGAATCCCCTGCGCCAGCCCCACGTGCACCACCCTTTAACACTGGTTCGTATAAGAACCGGTGTTAAAGGGGGGGGGCTCTAACACCGAACCCTCAACAACGGTTCTACAATCGCTGTTAGAGGGCCCTCCAAACCGGTGTTAGAGGGGGGGTGTGCACTAGTGAACACTCGAGACTTCGTCACCCGTACGCCACAATAGCGGCGATGGACGATGAAGCCGAGGCGCTAGATTAGTAGTTGGTACCTTAGGTGTTAGGATAGCGGGACGGTTTCTAAAACATAGGAGTTCACAATTACATTTTTGCACTCATACAAAAACTTAAACACACAACCCGTTTGTAGGGTGGATAACTTATGTGTTACATGGTGGATAACTTATATAGTACCGCCTGGATAACTTATGTGTTTCGGATGGATAACTTTTGGGTCAAAAAAAAGTTGTCGAAACATATTAAAATGCACTAGTGGATACGAGGCCTTTGGTTGAGGTCGGAAATGGGATTTAACACCGGTTCTTCTACAAACCGGTGTTAAAAGGGGGGCCCGTACCAGCATGGTCCAGAGAGCAAAAAGGAGCACCCCCTTTAACACCGGTTCGAGCCACAAAACGGTATTAAAGGCCCTGCACCAGTGGGCCACGCAGCCCCCCCTTTAACACTAGTTTGTGGCTTGAACCAGTGTTAAAGGGTGCGCCTATATAACAGACCGCAGCCGACACCCCTCTCTCTCATTTTTTTACTCTCTCATTTTGGAGCTTAGCAAGAGGGTGAGACGTGTGCTAGTTTGTGTTTTTTCCTATGCACAAGAGGTGTTCGATGAAATGCCCGAGAGCTCGAATTAAGTTTTCTCGTTGCTCTTTCCTTCTCGGTCGAGGTTGGCAACTTTATCCTTTCATGTGTCATTGATGTACTGTATAAGTGGTCATCTCCCCCATAATTTTTGATATAGTACTATATAATGCAGATGAACCGGCAATGGATGTAAGGTGACCGACGCACTTCCGAGTACATTACGGGCCTCCAAAATTTCATCGTTGTGGCTAATGCAAACCATGGTCACAATGGTTTTATATGTTGTGCGTGTCTTCACTGTCAGAACAAGAAAGACTACTCAAATACCAGAACCATTCACGCCCACCTGCTTCGATCCGGTTTCATGCCTAGCTATAATTGTTGGACCAAGCACGGAGAAAAAGGGGTTGTGATGGAAGACAACAAAGAAGAAGAGGATAATAACAACTATCATAATATGTATCCTGAATACGATGATACTGCAATGGGGTAGATAATGAAGATCAAGAGGCAGCAGATAGGCCCGCTGATGACGATCTTGGTCGGGCCATTACTGATGCAAAGGAAGAATGTGAAACTAAAAAGGAGAAGGAGAAACTGGAGAAGATGTTAAAGGATCACAAAACATTGTTGTACCCAACTTGCGAAGATGGACACAAAAAGCTAGGTACCACACTGGATTTCCTGCAATGGAAGGCAGAGAATGGTGTGATTGACAGCGCATTTTCAAAGTTGTTGGTAAAAATGAAGAATCTGCTTCCAAGAAATAATGAATTGCCCGACAGTACATACCAAGCAAAGAAGGTTGTCTGCCCTCTAGGATTAGACGTGCAGAAGATACATGCCTGCATTAATGACTGCATCCTCTACCGTGGTGAGAAGTACGAGAATTTGGATGCATGCCCGGTATATGCTTGATATGTATAAGATCGGACGAGACGACCCTGGCGATGTTGAGGGCGAGGCCCCTAGGAAGAAGGTTCCTGCCAAGGTTATGCAGTATGCTCCTATAATACCATGGTTAAAATGTCTCTTCAGAAATAAAGAGCATGCCAAGTTGTTGCGATGGCACATGGAATACCGTAAGAAAGGCGCGATGTTGGGACACCCCGCTGATGGGTCACAGTGGAGAAAAGTCGAGTGAGAGTACCCAGACTTCGCACGTGACGCAAGGAACTTAAGGTTTGGTCTAAGTACAGATGGCATGAATCCTTTTGGTGAGCAGAGCTGCAGTCACAACATCTGGCCTGTGAATCTATGTATCTATAACCTTCCTCCTTGGTTGTGTATGAAGAGGAAGTTCATTATGATGACAGTGCTCATCCAAGGCCCGAGGCAACCCGGCAACAACATTGATGTGTACCTAAGGCCATTAGTTGAAGAACTTTTACAGCTGTGGGCCAAACCAGGTGTACGTATGTTGGATGAGCACAAAGGGGAGCCATTTGACCTACGAGCGTTGCTTTTCGTAACCATCAATTATTGGCCTGCTCTTAGTAACATTTCAGGACAGACAAACAAGGGATTCAAAGCATGCACGCACTGTTTAGATGAGACTAAAAGTGTATATTTGGATAAATGTAAGAAGGTTGTGTACCTAGGGTATCATCGATTTCTTCCGAACCTGCATCCCGTAAGAAAGAAAGGCAATCATTTCAAACGTCTCGCAGAACCCCGGAGGAAGCCTGTCCTCCGTACCGGTGAGGAGGTATTTGGAATGGTCAAGGACCTAGAAGTAATCTTTGGAAAAGGTCCTGGCAGTCTATCTGTTCCGAATGACGATGCCGGACACGCGCCGTTTTTCATAAATATCATAAGGTAGGTAGACCCGGTCTTGCGCTCGTCCGGTTAAGTGGCACATTGTGATAAGTGCTCGAACCATTGGCTAATCTCAGTTGTATCGCCTCATAGAAATTAGTTAAGCGAGAAAACAAATGGCTACATAGGAGCTCTATTTTGGGACCTATCCTATTGGCAAGTCCTAGATATCCGCTCTTCAATCGACGTGATGTACGTGATGAATAATGTTTGCATGAACCTGCTAGGCTTCCTAGGAGTGTATGGGAAGACAAAAGATACACCGAAAGCACGGCAGGACCAGCAACGTATGAAAGACCCTGAAGAGCCTATGCATCCTGAGAACGAGAAGGGTAAAGGACGCCACTTAACTCCTGCCAGCTACGCTCTTACCAAAGCAGAGATGGAAATCTGTTTTGAATGCCTGAGCAGTATCAAGGTCCCGTCTGGCTTCTCGTCGAATATAAAGGGAATAATAAATATGGCAGAGAAAAAATTCCAAAACCTGAAGTCTCATGACTGCCACGTGATTATGACGCAATTGCTTCCGATTGCATTGAGGGGGCTTCTACCTGAAAATGTTCGAGTACCCATTGTGAAGCTATGTGCATTCCTCAATGCAATATCTTAGAAGGTAATCGATCTAGAAAGCCTACCAAGGTTACGGACAGATGTGGCCCAATGTCTTGTTAGCTTTGAGTTGGTGTTCCCACCATCCTTCTTCAATATTATGACGCATCTCCTGGTTCACCTAGTTGAAGAGATTGCCATTCTTGGTCCTGTATTTCTACACAATATGTTCCCCTTTGAGAGATATATGGGAGTCTTAAAGAAATATGTTCATAACCGTGCTAGGCCAGAAGGAAGCATCTCCAAGGGCTATGTAACAGAGGAGGTCATTGCGTTCAGTGTTAATTTTATTCCTGACCTTAAGGCGATTGGTGTTCTAGAATCACGACATGAGGGGAGACTGCGTGGAAAAGGCACCCTAGGATGTAAAGCAATGATATATAGGGACGGGCATTCTCTCAATCAAGAACACTACACGGTTTTATAAAGATCTATCTTGGTAACCCCGTATATCAATGAACACAAGAATTGTATACGCCTCAAACACCCGGGACAGTCTTATGAATGGATTATAAGTGAACACATGGCGAGTTTTGGCGGCTGGCTGCAAAGACTTCTCACGAATAACACCACTGTTGGAGATCAGCTGTACTTGTTGGCCAGGACACCATCTTCGACTGTATGTACTTTCCAAGGGTACAAGATAAATGGGAATACATTTTACACGATAGTACAAGATAAAAAGAGCACCAACCAAAACAGTGGTGTCTGCTTCGATGCAGCAGAAGACAATGGGCAAAAGACCACATATTATGGGTTCATAGAGGAGATATGGGAGCTTCACTATGGACCTAATTTTAAGGTCCCCTTGTTTCGGTTCAAATGGGTCAAGCTAACAAGAGGAGGGGTTGAGGTAGACAAGAAATACGAAATGACAACAGTGGATCTCAACAATCTTATGTAGGTAGACAAGAACTTAGACAAACCATTCGTCTTAGCCAATGATGTGGCTCAGGTTTTCTATGTGAAGGACATGTCTACCAAACCGAAAAAAGAAAAAAATAAGCAAACAGATACATCACACGATGAGTCAAAGCGTCACATAGTTCTTTCAGGCAAAAGAAACATCGTGGGAGTGTAGGACAAGACATACATGTCAGATGATTATAATAAGTTTGATGAAATTCCGCCCTTCAGTCTTGTTAAACGGTGCTAATACTCCATGGTTACGGCCGACGCGATCATAAGATTGACTATATGTATTAATTGAGCCTTTTTGGCACACATATGTATCTCAACATGGAAATCAATGTCATATTTCTTCTGTTAACACTATATGTATTAAATGAGACATTTTTCTTCCCGCCATTTCTTCCCGCCATTTTTCTTCCGGCCATTTCTTCCCGCCAGTTCTTCCAGCCATTTCTTCCCGCCAGTTCTTCCCTCCAGTTATCTTCCTGCCATTTCTCACTATATATATGTAGGGTTGGCCTCCATTGTCATTGCACATCTCTAGACTCATATCTGCAACCTCATCACTCTTTCCATTGGCTTCCACCATACCACTAACCCCCAGGGAGGCGGAGGCGCTTTGCTCCTTGAACTACCCCTGCCCTCCGGGCTACTACGTCCCCGTCGGCTGGATGCTGAGCGCCGGAGGCGTGCCGGTTCCTCCTGTCCCTCTAGGTGTGGCGCACCGGATGGCCATCACGAACCACTACTACTTCGAGCTCACGCCAGAGAAGCGGAGGAATCCCAACTGGCATCCCGACTATTTCCCGACTTGGGAAGACTTCTTCGGGGATCGGCGTGAGAGGGCGCTCGCCAGGCACGAGGAGGACTGCCCACCTCCTCCGAACTTCAACGAGGCCGGCCGTCGGCTGTGATGGCGCGTTCGGACTCTCCAGAGCGTCATGGCCTACGACACGGACGCCGACTCTAACCCCCGTCTGCGCTACCCTCCAGTCCATCCCACGCGTACTCATCCTGCAAGGTTCAACTATGGAGACCCCGACGACGACAGCGACAACGGCCGCGGCGAGTACGACGACTACTGTGGCGAGTATTATAGGTGTAGGAAGGAGCATGACTGAATCACTCCAACATTTCAAAACAAGTTCGGCCGATTGTGACTTAATATGGCCATGTATCTTAATTTTCAGTTCTTCTATGTATCTTAATTTTCAGTCGTGCTTTCTTAGTTGCATTATGTACTTTAATTCTAGTTCTATCGTAATAAAATTTTCTTCCCGCCCTTTTCCTTCCAAGCATTCTGCCCTCCCTTTTCCATTTGTTACAAGTTTGAATAGTTAGAATTTTATTTTATTTTTAAAATGTTTTAGGATTAATTATTCAAATGCAAACAATTTTCATGTTGAAAGTTTCGTCAGATTCCAATGTATACAAAAGATGCTAAATTTAAATATCCAAACAATTCAAAAATGTTAATACAAAATAAAATATGATTTTCTCTAATAAAATAGGGTTAGATTCCTTTTCATATGCTTAATATTTCTTAAGTTCAAAGTTTTAGGGTTTGACTATTTTATTTTTGTCTTAATTGAATAATCAAAATTCATATGTAATTGTTTTAATCATTTTGAAAAATTTCATCTACAATAACTATAAAATGTTTTTATATGAATGGATAGATCTTATTTTTCTAAAAATTATGATATATTATTCATATTTTTCTGAGTTGAAATGAAAAAGATATGAATTTTCTAAATTTTACCATGTTTTACGAATTAAAAATGCCCCCTTTAATGTACGAAATAAATGCCCCCCTTTCACACCGGTTCCAACCACGAACCGGTGTTAAAGGGGGGGGGGTGCGCGCGCGAAACAAATCCCCCCCCTTTAACACCGGTTCGTGGCTGGAACCGGTGTTAAAGGGGGGTTATAATGCGCGCACCTCCTCTTCCTCTTCCCCCAGCCAGATCGAGGAGCAGAGGAGCACAAAGAGAGGGGTCGTCGCCGCCGCACCCACCCACGCCGTTGCCGCCGCCTCGTCGTGATCTTCTTCCGCGTCCAAGGAGCAGAGGAGCACAGAGAGAGGGGCATCCGCAATCGACCCCCTAGCACCGCTTCTTCTCCGAGCCCGACGACCACCACCGTCGCCGTCGGGATTAACATATGCATCCAGGATTTCTCTGAATTAGGGTTTGGACCCCTCGGATCTCGTTTAAAATGATCAAGCATGCTTAGGGTTTTAATTTCATTTGTGTATTTATTGGTGTATTTTTGTATGAATAATATGTATATTTGTGTATGAATCCAAGTCCACTTGAATGTTTACTCTCTTACTCTAGATAATATTATTGTTTTAGAAACTATGGATCCACTCAGTAGAAACCTTGAAGATGAAGAAATAATGGAGAACATGATCCACGAGGACACCTCACAATATCTGAACTTGGAGGGACATGATGACAGATCAAGTAGTCATGGAGAAGATGACGACTCCGGTGAACGCACTTTAGTAATTACAGAGTCCGTCGAGGTATATGCATGGATTAAGCCTCTGATGACTTGCATCGATTGATTTGTATATATATGTACATGTGTTAATTAACGCTTCTTTCTTCTTTTAGCCCTCCGGAATGACCAACCAGCAACAATCTTCTTCTACGAAAAAGAGCAAGCGAGGCGCGAGCCATCAGTTGAAAGATTGTGCAAAGCTCACGATCGAAGCAGTCCGTGTTGATGGCAGGCCGATGGAGCCCAAGAAGGCCGCATACAAATTTATACGTTAGGCTGGAGTTCTTGTTAGGGACCAAATCCCAATCATAATTGAATATTGGAATAAGCCAAAGAAGGGCGACGATACCTTTGTCGATGAAAGATCCAAAGAAATGCTTTGGACTTCACTGTTGGTAAATTTCACTCTACCGCCAGAGGAGGATGAAAATAAACCGATTATAAAGGAAAAGGTCAAAGAGTGGACTCTAAAGAAGATGGTTGGCGCTTTCCGCAACTGGAAGACAAAATTGAAAAAAATTGTCAAAGCTCGCGAGACTCCGGATTTCGAAGACGCATATTATGCGAAGATAAGACCTTACTGGCCCGAATTTGTGGCGTACAAGGAAGATGCTATAGCTACAAAGAGGTCAAAAACCAATACGCTAAATGCCCAGAAGAAGGAATATCACCAGAGGACGAGGTCAGGTGGCTACATATCTCAGAGGCCTAAGTGGGAGGAAGTTGAGAAGGCCCTGCGCGCTAGAGGGAAAACACCCTAGACACATGGGTGGGACCTACGTGCAAAGACTTGGTTCTACGGACTCGGGGCAAGGTTGGACCCAGAAACGGGATTGTGTATCTTCCCAACAATTCTTGCCAAACCCGTCACTGAACTCATCATGGCATACGAGGAAACAGCCGCCAGGACCTTCCATCCCGACAGAGAGAATGACCAGCTGACACGCGCCATCGGTAAAAAAGAACACCCTAGACTTGCACGAGGCATAGGGGGTATGACGTGGAAGGATGGGTTTGCCGAGTGGGGTGACTCTTACAGATTGCGCGGAAGAAAAGAAAAAGAGCGTACAGACCAGATGACACATATAGAACCTGCACTTATGGCGCTGCAGGCGCAAGTGAATGAACAAAAGATCTAGCAAGCTACCGTCCCATCTCAGCGGCACGAAGAGCCTGCATTGAAAGATGTCGGCGGCCCAGACTCTGCGCGGAAAAGTAGTGTGGCTTCCACGGAGAACATGCAACCCACGCTTGAAATGGCGGGTCCTCGATACCCCGTGGATGAGATCACGGCGAGCAAACACACTGAGCTGCACGTGAGATTAATGGGCTTATCCATTAAGGTGGCAGTCGGCTATGCCTTACCTCCTGTAGCTGGTGGAACTTACCACTGCCGACCGATTCCAGATGGCTATGCTATTTTCGGGGTGGATGAGGTTGTGAAGGAATATGAGGAAGCACAGCTTGACAATGCTATAGGTGAAGGGGAAACTCAACTCAAATTTGCAGTGAAAACAACCATTCTTTTGAAGAAGGAACACATCATGCTTCCAAATTGGAGGCCACTGGCACCCGCCTTTCTCCGATGTCAGTGAGCCGCCGAAAGTCAGCGCCCTCCAAGTCATCTGAATACTCCACTGTCACCTCCGGCGCTTCGGCCATCTCCTGCGCGGCAGCCATCTCCGACGCTTCAGCCATCTCCTGCGCGTCAGCCATCTTCGGCGCGCCAGCCATCTCCTGCGCGTCAGCCAGCTTCGGCACGCCAGCCATCTCCTGCGCTTCAGCCATCTCCTGTGCGTCAGCATGAGCGGAAGATCACTGCCACGAAGAGCATCACTAGCACTGCCACAAAGAAATCCGCAGGAAACCATATGCCAAAGAGTTCAAGAAACTACATCCCGCATCCTTCAGCCAAGCCATTGCTGGTATTAATGTGGAATCGCAATGACGAGGAGACCAAGAGGATCTCGGAAGAAGAGGTCAAGAAATTCTTTGCACCTAGACGGGCCAAGCCAAAGGAGAAACTAGATCCGGCGGTGGTGGAGAAGTTTTACAATAATATTTTGAAACCTAAAACCCCACTTGTGCCGGACTAGGAGTGCTATATTATGAAGGGGGTGCAAGGCGGAGGGAGTCAGAAAGTATCAATCGTGCGGCACCCCATAAAATAGTTCCCATGCTCGGAGAGCAGGAAAACCAATCGTGCACCCCGCTCCAAGTGTTCGACACATGGATAGCTCCTCCTGTAAATGATTACGAAGCAGAGCTACAAAGAAAGGCCAATGAGATGAGGATGACTTATATTGCATACTTGAACATCATGGCAGACAACTTGCCCAAAGGCGATGCCAACCCCATACAGCCATGGAACTATGGGAAGAATCTCGTCAATAAAGAGGAGCTCAAGAATCTACCGACAAAGATGCGAAGATTGCATAAGTGGTACCTTGATTTCTACAAGACGATAAAGGAAGAATGGATCACTGCGCATATAAGAGATCAGATTTTCTTGTGCGGAGACGACGAGATCAGATTCAACATTCAAGACTTGCATTTTCTATTCAATCAGAAGGAACTCGACAAAGCTGCCATCAGCCTTTATTGTGTGTAAGTACTATTTCTGTAATTTCTATCTCATCTCATTCAATTATTTAATTGCATGTATATATATACTCACCATATATGTATATACTATTATGCAGGAAATGTTGGAGATATGCCCTAGAGGCAATAATAAAAGTGGTTATTATTATATCTTTCTGTTTATGATAAATGTTTACATTCATGCTATAATAGTATTAACCGGAAACACTAATACTTGTGTGATTTGTAAACTAAATTAGAGTCCCTAGTAGAGGCTCTTTATAATACTAGCTTGTTGGTTAATAGATGATCATGGTTTCTCGATCATGAACATTGAGATGCTATTAACAACAAGATCATATCATTAGGAAAATGGTATGATGGAGATACTCCTATAGATAAGCGTAGCATAAAGATCAAGTCATTTCGATAGTTCATTTGCTATAAGCTTTCTGATACATAGTAACCTAATTCCTTCAACCATGAGATCATGCTAATCAACATCACCGAAAGAATGCTTTGATGACATCAAACGCCACACCGTAACTGGGTGGCTATAAAGGTGGCATTGAGTGTTCGAAAAGTATGGGTTGAGGCACATGGATCAAGAGTGGGATTTGTCCATCCATATGACAGATAGATATACTCTAGGCCCTCTCGGTGGAATTTCATCCAATTATCTTGCAAGCATGTGACTGGCTCATAAGGGATCACATATCATGGGAACGAGAAAAGAGTACTTATCGGTAACGAGGTTGAACTAGGTATGCAGAGATACCGACGATCAAAACCTCGGATAAGTAAACTATCGTGAGACAAAGGGAAATTGGTATCGTATGTAAGTGGTTCATTCGATCGCAAAGTAATCGTAGAAATATGTGGGAGCCATATGAATTTCCAGATTCCTCTATTGGTTATTGATTGGATAAGTGTCTCGGTCATATCCGCATAATTCACGAACCGTAGGGAGACACACTTAAGGATTCGATGTTGTTTAGTGGATATAGAAAGTTAGTAGGGATACCGAATGTTGTTTGGAGTCTCGGATGGGATCCGGGATATCATGAGGAGATCCGGAATGGTCCAGAGAATAAGATTCATATAAGGAAAGTCCGATTCTGGAGTTCGGGAAAGATTCCGATGTTTTCATCGAAGAAGTTCTAGAAGGTTCTAGAAGGTTCACCAATCCGTAAGGAGAATGGTCCATGAATGTGTCATGGGTAAGTGGAATGATTGGATCATATCCTAGGTCACTTGGTGTGGGCATTTGCAAGAGAGAATTAAAGCTCTAAATTGAAAGTCAAACCGGAAGTTTGAAAAGTCAAACTGGAACAATGGTTTCCTAGTAGGAGAAGAAACAAGTCCTTCTCTCAATCCAACTTGGGTTTGGGTTTGGATTCAAACCCTCCCCTCCCAAGGTTGCCCCTCCCCCCTCTCATAAATAGAGGGGGAGGGCTGCCCTAACACCACAAGCCCTAGCCCCTCTCTACCCGCGCCGCTGTGAACCGCCGCCTAGCCGCCGTCGCCGCCCCGTCGCCACCGCCCTAGCCACCGCCGACACCTCCTCCTCCTCTCGGTCTTCTAAACCCTAGATCACCGGGAAACCCTAAATCCACCATAACTGTCACCGGCTTAGGTGAAGCCCTGCAGGATCTTCCCTCTACTTCCAACACCACGCTGTCGTGCTGTCGGAATCACAAGGGAAGAACTACAACCTCCGCTGCCTGCTGGAACAAGGGAGAGGAAGGTCTTCATCGAAAATTTAACGTGTGATGATCATGGAAGCGCTTTAACGCAGCGTCGGTAGGATCGTCTACGCGAACTTGAGATCGTCAAGTGTACGACTACATCACCCACGAGAATCTGCTCTTGTTAACCACTTTGGAATCTTCGAGGGCGAGTGCTTCTATCAACTCGTTGCTACAATCTAGTAGATAGATCTTGGCTTGTTTGTGTGCATGCGGTAGAATTTTTTTTGTTTTCCATGCTACGAACCCCTATAGTGGTATCAGAGCCGTGTCTATATGTAGATCTGTTGCATGGGTAGAACACAATGGTCATTATGGGCGGTGGTGCTTTTATTATCAATTTATTTTTGTGTACTTTGCATCTTGTGGTATGATGGGATGAAGAGGCCCGGGCTAACCTTACATGACATCGTTCATGAGACTTGCTCCACGCTTAACATGCAACTTGTATTGCATAAGTGGCTTTGCGGGTGTTTGTCTCTCCCATCATAGCATAGATTCAATTTACAACAGACACTTGATAGTTCAAACATCAACATTGTGGTTCTTGTTCCTAAGTTAGAACGACACTTCTTTAAAGCCCCAAGCCACATAAAATATGCAAAGAAAATTAGAGGCATCTAACTTTGTTTTGCAGGGGTGTGCTGTGATGTGATATGGCCATGATTGTGATTATATATGATGTATGCAATGTTCCTTATTGTATGTTGGCAACCGGCAGGAGCCATATAGTTGTCTTTTAAATTCCGTTAAGACCTGCGTGTCTACTCAAAGTAGTTGCAATAGTTGATGCTAGTGGACGACAACCATGAAGCGGCGCCATTGACCTTGACGCCACACTGGTGATGATGGAGATCATGTTCGTGCTTGAAGATGGAGATCGGAAGCACAAGAAGAAAGGCCATATCATATCACATATTATGAATTGCATGTGATGTTAATCCCTTTATGCATCTTGTATTGCTTAGTTAACAAAGGTAGCATTATAAGATGATCCCTCAAGCACACAATTTCAAGTTTTAAAGTGTTCATCCTTAGTAAGCACCATTGTTAAAGCTCGTTGTTTCGAAGCACCACGTGATGATCAGGTGTATTAGATTCTGCGAGTGTATACAACGTGAGCAAGCCAAATTTGCTCATGCGGAAGCTAAGGTTTGATCTTGACGAGACTAGAATGTACATACATGGTCTCGGAACACGGATCACCGAAAGGTAAAGCATGAGTCATATAGTAGATATGATGAACATGTTGATTGTTCGCCATTAAAGATACATCAACTCTTGTGATGATCGGTTTTGATGTGGTGGATTTGGTTCGTGTGATCACTAAAACAATGTGAGGGATATTGTTTTGAGTGGGAGTTCACCTAGATTAATTTAACTATTAATTAGAACTCAATTTGTCATAAACTTAGTCTAGACTATTGCAAATATGTTGTAGATCAATGGCGGCTCCTACCATCAATTTTAATGCATTCCTAGAGAAAGAAAAGTTGAAAAACAATGGAAGAAACTTTGCGGATTGGTTCCGCAATTTGAGGATTGTCCTCAATGCTGGTAATTTGACCTATGTGCTGGATGCACCGCTGGGTAACCCGCCTGCAGCTGATGCTACCGATGAGGTAAAGAATGTTTTCCTCGCTCGGAAGAATCAGTACTCCATAGTTCAGTGTGCTATCTTGTATGGTTTGGAATCGGAGCTTCAGAAAAGGTTTGAGAACCATGACCCACATGATATTGTCCGTGAACTCAAAATGATAGTTGAGGCTCACGCGGCAGTTGAGAGTTATGAAGCTTCTGAAAAGTTCTTTAACTGCAAGATGGAAGAGGGCAGCTCCGTCAGTGAGCACGTGCTTAAGATGTCTGGGCACGCAAGCAGGCTTCAAAGCTTAGGTAGAGTGATTCCAAATGCTTTGGGGATTCACCGTGTCCTCCAATCACTACCACCGAGTTACAAGAACTTTGTGATGAACTACAGTATGCAAAACATGGACAAGTCGTTACCCGAACTCTTCTCCATGTTAAAGTCTGCAGAAGTGGAGATCAAGAAAGAGCACCAAGTTTTTTTGGTCAATAAGACCACCAAATTCAAGAACCAAGGCAAGTCTAAGAAAAAGGGAAACTTCAAGAAGGGCGGTAAGAAAGTTACCGCGTTGGCGAAGAAGACCAAGGCTGGGCCTAAGCCTGATACTGAGTGCTTTTACTGCAAGGGAGAGGGTCACTAGAAGCAGAATTGCCCTAAGTACTTGGCGGATTTGAAGAACGGCAACATCAAGAAGAAAGGTATATCTGATATACATGTTATTGATGTGTATCTCACTAGTACTCATAGTAGTGCCTGGGTATTTGATACTGGTTCGGTTGCTCATATTTGTAACTCGAAACATGTGCTGCAGAATAAACGGAAACTAGCGAAGAACAAGGTGACGATGCGTGTTGGAAATGGATCAAAGATTGATGTGATCGCGGTCGGCACGCTACCTCTTCATCTACCATCGGGATTAGTTTTATACTTAAATAATTGTGATTTGGTGCCTGCATTGAGCATGAACATTATATCGGGATCATGTTTATTGCGAGACGGTTACTTGTTTAAGTCCGAGAATAATGGTTGTTCGATTTATATGAGTAATATGTTTTATGCACATGCACCTTTGATAGATGGTCTATTCTTATTGAATCTCGATTGTAGTAATACACACATTAATAACATTGAAGCTAAACATTTGAAATTGAGTGACAACTCGACCTATATGTGGCACTGTCGTCTTGGTCATATTGGAGTGAAGCGTTCCAAGAAACTCCATTCTGATGGACTTCTTGAATCACTTGATTTCGAATCACTTGAAAGATGCGAAGCATGTCTGATGGGTAAAATGACTAAGACTCCATTTTCTGGTATGATGGAGCGAGCTACGGACTTATTGGAAATCATACATACCGATGTGTGTGGTCCAATGAGTGTAGCATCACACGGTGGTTATTACTATGTTCTTACCTTCACAGATGACTTGAGTAGATATGGGTATATCTATTTCATGAAACATAAGTCCCAAACTTTCGAGAAGTTTAAGAAATTTCAAAGTGAGGTAGAGAATCAACGTAACAAGAAGATTAAATTTCTACGATCTGATCATGGAGGGGAATATCTAAGTTACGAGTTTGGCGAGCATTTGAGGAAATGCGGAATACTTTCACAATTGACACCGCCGGGAACACCACAACGTAACGGTGTGTCCGAACGTCGTAATCGAACTCTCTTAGATATGGTTCGTTCTATGATGTCACTTACAGATTTACCGCTATCATTTTGGGGTTATGCATTATAAACAACCGCATTCACTTTAAATAGGGCACCATATAAATCCGTTGAAACGACACTGTATGAATTATAGTTTGGGAAGAAACCTAAATTGTCGTTCCTTAAAGTTTGGGGTTGCGAAGCTTATGTAAAGAAGTTACAACCCGACAAGCTTGAATCCAAAGCGGAAAAATGCGTCTTCATAGGGTACCCAAAGGAAACTATTGGGTATACATTCTATCATAGATCCTAGGGCAAAATCTTCGTTGCCAAGATTGGATCCTTTCTAGAGAAGGAGTTTCTCTCGAAAGAAGTGACTGGAAGGAAAGTATAACTCGACGAGGTTGTTGAACCTTCTCTTGAACTTGCGATTAGCGCAGCACCGGAAGTAGTTCCTGTGGCGCCTACACCAATAAGAGAGGAAGCTAATGATGTTGATCATGAAACTTCGGTTGAAGTTAATACAGAACCTTGTAGGTCAACGAGAACTCGTACCACTCCTGATTGGTATGATCCCGTTATGAGTGTCATGTTGGTGGACAACAACGATGACCCTACGACATATGAGGAAGCGATGATGAGCCCAGATTCCAATAAATGGCAAGAAGCCATGAAATCGGAGATTGGATCCATGTACGAAAACCAAGTATCGACTTTGGTGGACTTACCGGATGGTCGGAAGGCTGTCGAGAACAAATGGATTTTCAAGAATAAAACAGATGATGATGGTAATGTTACTGTATATAAAGCTCGACTTGTCGCAAAAGGGTTTCGACAAATTCAAGGAGTTGACTACGATGAGACTTTCTCACCAGTAGCGAAGCTAAACTCTGTTAGGATTATGTTAGCAATCGCTGCATATTATGATTATGAGATATGGCAGATGGATGTCAAAACGGCGTTCCTCAATGGAGACATTGATGAAGAGTTGTATATGGTACAACCCAAAGGTTTTGTCGATCCTAAAGATGCTAACAAGGTATGCAAACTTCAATGGTCCATTTATGAATTGAAGCAAGCATCCCAGAGTTGGAATCAACATTTTGATAAGGTGATCAAAAGCTTTGGTTTTATACAAACTTATGGAGAAGCTTGTATTTACAAGAAAGTGAGTGGGAGCTCTGTAGCATTCTTAATACTATATGTATATGACATATTGTTGATTGGGAATGATGTAGACCTTCTTAATAGTGTCAAGGATTATTTGAATAATAGTTTTTCAATGAAAGATCTTGGCGAAGCAGCTTACATATTAGGCATAAATATTTATATAGATAGATCGAGACGCCTAATATCATCGTTACAGAGTACATATTTGGACAAAGTTCTAAAGAGGTTTGGAATGGAAGATAGCAAGAAAGGGTTCTTGCCCATGTTGCCCAATACGACCTTGAGTAAAACTCAAAGTCCTGCAACGGCAGAAGAGAGAGAAAGGATGAGTAAGACTCCCTATGCCTCAGCCATAGGATCTCTTATGTATGACATGCTATGTACTAGACCCGACATTGCATATGCTGTTAGTTTGACTAGCAGATATCAAAGTGATCCAGGAGTGGATCATTGGACAGCGGTCAAAAACATCCTTAAGTACTTGAGAATAACTAAGGATATGGTTCTTTCTTATGGAGGTGATGAACAGCTCGTTGTTAATGGTTACACCGATGCTAGTTGGAACACCGATCCAGATGATTCTAAATCTCAATCTAGATACATATTTACTTTGAATTGTGCAGCAGTTAGCTGGAGGGGTGCAAAGCAAAGTGTTGTGGCGAGACCTTCAACTGAATCGGAATACATAGCTGCTTCGGAGGCTTCACAAGAGGTGATATGGATGAAGGAGTTCATTACAGATCTCGGTTTGGTTCCAAGTGCGCTGGACCCAATGTCTATCTGTTGTGATAACATGGGCGCCATAGCCAATACGCAAGAACCAAGGTCACACAAGAAGCTGAAGCATATCAAGCTATGTTTTCACGCTATTCGAGAGCATGTCCAAGATGGTGACATAAAGATTTGCAAAGTACACACAGATCTGAATGTGGTGGATCCGTTGACTAAACCTCTCCCGAGGGAAAAACATGAGCAGCACCAAACCGCCATGGGTGTTCGGTATATTACCATGTAGTCTAGATTAGTTGACTCTAGTGCAAGTGCGAGACTGTTGGAGGTATGCCCTAGAGGCAATAATAAAAGTGGTTATTATTATATCTTTGTGTTTATGATAAATGTTTACAATCATGCTATAATAGTATTAACCGGAAACATTAATACTTGTGTGATTTGTAAACTAAATTAGAGTCCCTAGTAAAGCCTCTTTATAATACTAGCTTGTTGGTTAATAGATGATCGTGGTTTCTTGATCATGAACATTGAGATGTTATTAACAACAAGATCATATCATTAGGAGAATGGTATGATGGACATACTCCTATAGATAAGCGTGGCATAAATATCAAGTCATTTCAATAGTTCGTTTGCTATAAGCTTTCTGATACATAGTAACCTAATTCCTTCGACCATGAGATCATGCTAATCACCATCACCGAAAGAATTCTTTGATGACATCAAACACCACACTGTATGTCACATCCCACATTTTAGATTTGGTTCTGCATATCATTCATAGCATTGCATCATGTTCTTCCATGCAAAACCATCGTTTGAAATGATTCGGTGAAACGCTATTTCCAAAGCCCTATTTTATTTTACTAAAATGCTCCTGCGGGAGGGTTTACTAAGACTAGTGATTTCCACCCTTGTAGCCTAGTGGTTTCACTCACCACTTGACCCTAGATTGATCCCCGGGTTTTTAGAAAAATTTAGAAACAAGAATCGCCCAATTCGGAGTTCGTATGAAGAAGTTACGGAGGTTTTACTAAATTGGAAAAAAGGGAAAAAGAAAAGATCAAAAAAAAATCAGCGCGCCACAGGCCTTGGCAGCGCCGCCCAGCTAGCATCCAGCTCACAGCGCCCAAGACGCTTCTACAGCGCCACCGCGTCAGGCCACCGATAGGTGGGCCCCACCTGTCGGCGCCGACTTCGCCGTCGCCGCCGTGTCCGCCTCCAACCGCCGCCCGAATCCGCCTCCAACTCCTCCCGCGCGGGCCCCCTCCTCTTAACCACCCCGCGCACGCCTCCCCTGGTACTCCCGACCCCGCCGCCACGCCGCATCCCGCGAGCCGCGCCGCCACCTCGCCGACATCGCCGCCGCCGCGCCAGGTAACCGCCGCCGCCGCCTTCCCTCTCCGCGCCGCCGCGCCGCCCAGTGAGAGCGCCACCCCGCGACCTCCGCCGCCTCGCACGCGACCTCGCCGCCTAACCCGCCGCCTCCTCCTCCCTGCAGGCCGCCGCCGGCGACCCGCCCCGAGCCGTCGCCGCCCCGTCCGAGGCCGACGCCGCCTCCACCGCCCGCAGGCCGCCGCCGCTGCCCGCGCCGACGCGACCCCGCACCGACGCGACCCCGCCGCCGACCGCCGCCGCCGCCAGAGGACCTCGCCGCCGCCGCTGGTGAGCGCCACCTCGCCTCCTTCTTCCCTCTGCCGCACGATCTGCGACCAACGGCCCAGATCGGCCGTTGACCGGTCAGCCCCAGGCGCTGACTGGTCAACCACACAGAGCAGCCACGCGGGCCAGTCAACAGCCAGGGTTGACTAGGTAATTTCCTAATTGATTTAATTGGCAGATTTTCGTAGAAACTTGTAAATTGCGTAGAAATTAATCCGCTGGTCCAAAAATTGCAAATAAAATATGTGTAGATTCAGTAAGTCGTGTAGAATCTTGCTGTACCATTGTTTCACATTTTGCAGCAAGATTTTCACCAGATTAATTAAAAGAGTTAACGGCCTTTTTTTGGAGTATTTAATTCGTAGAAAAAGATCTGTAACTCCAAAAATTGCATATAATATGTCCCTGGATTCAGCAGAACAAGGGGAATCTCAAAGTGAATTAAAAGGATAGGCTTACAGTAAAAAATTCTGCAGAAACTATCTAGTGGATTTCTGTAGTGTTTTAATTACTCGAGGGGTTTTATAATTCCTTTTTGAGTAATTCCAGTTGGTACTGTTCCTAAATAGCAATACCTATACATTAGATTTTTCCCAAGATTTTACAAACATTATACTATCGGTAGTGAATTATTTGGATTCTAGCTCTAGTTTGAGCATTATATTTTCCATAATAGTTTTGCTTGCGTTAAAACTATTTTTCATGCATGCAATCAGTAGCTTTATTGAATAGGATTATGTGGTGCAGCTGTAGCACCAATTCACTTGCCTTGCATACATTCATGCACCATCTTTGTTGCATATGCTTGTGGACTGTTTGTTTATGATTGCAATTGTATCGGGTAGATTGTGACGAGTGCAACGCTTGCTCGTGTGTGGATTGTTCTTCCGACCACTACAACCAAGGCAAGTAGATGCTACTTTGTTCATGATATTGTCCTACTATTTTCAATGCATTGTCGTGTATTTTGTAGATGCATGTGTAGGATGATACTATCGCTATGCTATGTCATGTTATGTGGTAGGGCTTTCCTTGTAGTTGAACCACCGTTGGTAGATGTGCTTAGCCATGCTATGATGAACGAGGGCTGGGTTACATCACTGAAAGTTGTTTCTAAATGTGTTGGTTTACGAAAACTAAAACAACTTAATCAATAAATCTCCTGGGTGTGATGGGATTGATAAATTTTGGTGGTATCATTGCGGAAAGGCACCCAGGTATCGAGAGAAAATGATTGGCTTCTTTATTTTGTAGCTTACGTGTACAACCATGTGCCAATAATGAAATGGGCGGTTGGTTGGACTTAGTAGGTTGTGGTAACTCGAACCCGCATATCCAGAGATGTAGAATTTTGGTAGGTTGGACCGGTGCGCGTCGGGATTGGGAAGCTACTTCCCGAACAGTCTCTTCTTGGACTTCTCCCTATCATCACCCAAAATGAGAGTGATGTTACGAGCTGGGCTGGCCAAGTCACATGGGTAAAGTGTACTAACCCCTGCAGGGTGTGTAATCTAAACGATTAGCCGTGTCCCCGGTTATGGACAACTGAGTTGCTTGATATTGATTCCATGACATGTTTCTCGCTCATTCCAATTTCATAATTGTTTTAATGTTGTTGGGTTAACTTAATTGGGATCTTTTCAAAGAAAATCAAAAACTGTTTATGAAAGTAGGACAAAGGTATTTGCAAATGCAAGCCAGACACAACTCCAATTGACAAATATGCATGTAGACGTTAGCACTACTGTCTCCTTTACTAGCTCTACTTGCCATACATTCCATGTATTGACCCTTCGGGGCTGCTACGTTTCATGTTGCAGGAGATTCCGATTCTGAGTAATCGATATAGGCCACGGTACTCCACTCGGCACTTGTTCACTTGTGGGCAATTTGAAGAATGGAGGATTTGCTTTATTTATGTTGCTACCTGAATAATTTGAGCTAGCCTTGAGCTAAGCTTTTATTGTAATAATGGTACTCTGGATCTTCGTTATTTATGATACACGGATATTTTTCTATGTTATTCATCTCATTCTATTGTGGGCCAATGAACCGATCCAGGGATTGGCATGTCACATAGAAGCCACGGTCTTTTCAGAACCGCGGTGTTACAAGATGGTATCAGAGCCCGTGTGTCGACTGTAGGATCGTGACCTAGAATTGGATTAGGAAGCCATAGATTTATTAAAGCCTATATTAACTTTGTCTTTCACCTTATGCCTTTCACTCTCATAAATTCTTACCATATGCTATTCTCACACTTTCCTCTTTTAATTGATAGATGGGAGAAGTCAGGACTGAGTATGCAACCATGGAGTCACCAAGGCCCTTTGCAAGACAGTTAGCACAGCTCTCGCAGTCATTGGGATTGCCACTGCCCATGTTCAAGGTAAGAAGGCTGTACACCTATGGATATGGTGAGGATGCATGGGAGATCACTACCTTCATATTCAGGGATGCCGCCTTACCAAACCCTGTGCATTTGATCTACACCAAGACATACTGCAACTGGGGACTTGGAATCAACTTGGCCATACATGAAGCCCTGTCTCGCCAGTGCCATCAAGTCCGACACCTACTGCCAGCAGACTCACCCTACCGTGACTATGGGAGGCGTGATGAAGATGGGCACATTGTGGTTACCCCGGGCGACAGGAACAACATGCCGCCCCGCCGGAGGCACATAGAGGACATGGAAAGGGAGAATGGAGCTCTAGCTGAGAAAGTGATGATGATAAAGGAGATTGCAGATTTTGCTAGCAATGGTATGGTGGTCCAAGGACAGGAGATTGACACCTTGCATGAAGCTGTGGGAGTTATGGAGAATGCCCTGATAGCCAGAGATGCAACCATAGCTCACCTCCATGGTACTGTGCAGGAGAACACCCAGAACATACAACAGCTGCAAGGGACCATCCAGGAAAGGGATCAAACTATTGAAGCTATGGCAGCACAGATTGCCGCTCTCCAAGCACAGCTGAATCCACCCTTTGATGATGACAATGGAGATGGTGGCAACAATGATGAGGATGATGATAGTGGGAACGATGATGATGATGAGGACGAGGATGATGATGATGGAGACGATGATGGTGGAGGAGATGAAGCTGTTGCGGTTGCAGCAGAGAGTGAAGAAGAAGAGGAGGATCCGGAAGAGGTGGAGTTTGAGATCTCAAGTGATGACTCAGGAGAGGTGTACACTCCGCCGCCATGGTTGAACCGTGGACCGAAGCGTCAACGCATGAGTGCAAGGACCTACCGCAACCTCTTCAAGAAGTAGATAGAAGTCCACCAGCTAGTCCTCGTTAGGTAAAATCGTTAGGATTAGTCTCGATCGATGTGAAACTTAGTTGCTGTTAGTTTAAGTGTGATTAGTTGCTTATTTGTGTACTCCAATATCCCAGGAATTATTTGTGCGAATTTTATGAAAGAGTTATGGCAATTTTGGTTAATATCTGTGTTATTTTCGCTGCAGTTTTCTGCTGATACAGTAGTACTGTACGATTTTTCCTATTTTTCTGGTATCTGTGAAAAATCTGAAAAAAATAGGGCTGGTGAGAAACTCTTTGTACTGTATGTGCACAAATCATCATAATTTTCTGACGAGCCTAAGTCAGGTGGAAAATTTCGTGAACGCTGCTGGACTGTTCTGACAGATTGTTGTTTTTGTTGCTTAGTTGATCAACTGTTTAGTTAACCATTGTCAACTCTTGTAAAACTTTCAGTAGGTATATACTGCTAGGATAACCCCTCGGATGTTGCTGGATCACTTGTTTGTTGATGTGTTGCTTGCTTGTGATTGTCTGCTATTGTTTGTTGTTGTTTGATCATATGCATGGGTAGAATCCTATTATCGTAGTTGATTCTTTCTAAGCTTACCTGTGCTGAACCTCAGATGCCTCCCCGCCGTCAACCCACTGAGTTGGAGCAGCTCATGGCAGCTCAGGCACAGCTGACCCAAGTTATGACTCAGTTCATGGAAGCTCAGAACAACAACAATGGAAACAACCAGCCTCAGGGAGATGCTCTCACCAGATTTCTGAGGCTAAGGCCAGCTAAGTTCTCTACTGCAACGGAGCCAATGGTTGCTCTCGACTGGTTGCGTTCAGTCAACAAGGATCTGGTAACTGTTGGATGCACTAATGCTGAGAAGGTGAGGTTTGCCGCTCACCTACTGGAGGGACCAGGCGCTTCTTGGTGGGACACTTTTCAGATCACCCACCCGCTGGACTGTGACTTGGGCAATGTTTGAGGAAGGTTTCAGGACCAACCACGTGTCCTCAGGAGTTCTGAGCCTGAAGAGGAAGGAGTTCCGCAACTTGCGCCAAACCAACCGCACCGTGGCTGAGTACATTGAGGAGTTCAACAACCTGTCCCATTATGCACCTGAGGATGTTGAAACTGATGCAAAAAGGAGAGATTGGATGGCCTCGGTGATGAGCTTTCGCAGCACTCTTGGTGGTTTATTGCCCCACTTTCCAGGAGCTTATGGACAAGTCTAGGATCTTGGAAGGGAAGCACAAGCAGGTGGAAAGCCGCAAGAGAAAGAGTAACAATCACCACTCTGGTTCACATCACAAGTCTCGCACTTCATATGATGGATACTCCAAGCATGGAGGGAGTGACCATGGGAGCCATGACCGCCACCACCATGGAGGCGATGGGCATCGTCATGACAACCACAAGAGCAGCCACCACAGCCACAAGGGAGGACACTCTCACCACTCTGGAGGACACGGTGGACATGACCGCAACCGTGATCGCAGCTTTGTGAAGAAGGATCTGAGTGTGGTGACATGCTTCAAGTGTGGACAGAAGGGACATTATGCCGACAACTGCCCGGAGAGGAAGGGACTGAAGCCAACCAACAACCAGAAGGCCACAGTGAACCACATGAATGTGGAGGAGATCCCAGATGAGCCTTACCTTGTGATTGGTAAGTTTCCAATCAACACTCACCCTGCACTTATACTTTTCGATACTGGTGTATCGCATTCATTCATATTAAGGGCATTTGTGGATAAGTATAAGCTACCTACTGAGTGTATGAAAGGGTCTATTAGAGTGAGTTCACCTGGAGGAGATATGATAGCTAGCGTGGGATGCCGCAACTTAACTGTGAGGATTGGGACACACAACTTCATTGCACATCTGGTAGTGTTGGAATCGCAAGGGTTAGATGTTATTCTGGGTATGGATTGGATGTCTATGCATGGGGGACACATAGGTTGTGCACAGCGAGCTGTTTCACTCAAAACCCCGGATGGTAAGAGAATTAGGTTCAAGTCGGCAGTGCGACCGGGAAGGTGTAAGCTAAATTCTCTTAAGGGGGTTAGCATGGATACTGTGCCTGTGATTAGGGATTACCCCGACGTGTTTCCGGAAGAGCTGCCAGGAATGCCACCTGACAGGGAAGTGGAGTTTCTCATCGACCTGATGCCGGGAACAGGACCTATAGCAAAGAGACCTTATAAGATGGATGTGGATGAGCTGAAGGAATTGAAGAAGCAGCTGAAAGAGCAGTTGGACAAGGGGTTCATTCAGCCTAGTTCGTCGTCATGGGGTGCACCTGTTCTGTTTGTGGAGAAGAAAGACATCAGCAAGAGATTAGTGGTGGACTATCGCTCGCTGAATGAGGTAACCATTAAAAACAAATACCCCCTGCCGAACATAAATGATTTGTTTGATCAACTGGAAGGAGCAAAGGTGTTTAGCAAGATTGATCTGCGATCGGGTTACTTCCAACTGAAGATCCGGGAGGAGGACATACCAAAAACCGCCTTCACCACTAGGTATGGTTTATATGAGTATACAGTTATGTCTTTTGGACTAACGAATGCCCCGGCATACTTCATGACCATGATGAACAAGGTATTTATGGAGTACTTGGACAAGTTCGTGGTGGTGTTTATTGATGACATACTGATATATTCCAAGGATGATGCTAAGCATGAGAAACATCTGCGACTGATTATGGAGAAGCTGAGGGAACACAAGTTGTATGCCAAATTCAGCAAGTGTGAATTCTGGCTTAACACTGTTGGATTTCTTGGACACGTGGTGTCAGGAGAAGGGGTCGCTGCTGATCCAAGCAAAGTGACTGCAGTAACTGAGTGGGAAGCGCCCAAGAATGCAGGAGAGATACGAAGCTTTTTGGGACTTGCTGGATATTACAGGAGGTTCATTGAAAACTTCTCCAAGATTGCTAAGCCGATGACTGAACTTCTGAAGAAGGAGAGAAAGTTGAATGGACGGATGTGTGTGAAGCTAGCTTTCAGGAACTGAAGCGTCGACTAGTGACCGCACCTGTTCTGTGTTTACCAGACCTTCAGAAGGATTTCCAAGTGTATTGTGATGCTTCTCGACAGAGACTTGGGAGTGTGCTGATGCAAGATGGGAGAGTAGTGTCATATGCCTCGCGGCAAATCAAGCACCATGAGCGGAATTACCCCACACATGACTTGGAGTTAGCGTCAGTGGTTCATGCGCTCAAGGTATGGAGGCACTACTTAATGGGAAAACACTGTGATGTATACACCGACCACAAGAGCCTGAAGTACATATTCACGCAGAAGGAACTGAACATGAGGAAAATGAGATGGTTGGAGCTTATCAAGGACTATGATATGAATCTGCAATACCACCCAGGAAAGGCCAATGTAGTAGCAGATGCTCTGAGCCGGAAGGTTTACGCCAATGGACTGACAATTGGGGAATTGCCTGAGGATTTGTGCAAACAGTTCAAGGACCTTAGACTGGAGGTAGTATCGGAAGGATACTTGGCAGCAGGAAGTCCAACCAATGCTACAGGACAGAATCAGGAAGGCTCAAGTGGGAGACAAAGAGATAGATGAAGTAAAGGAAAAGATGAAGGAGGGTCGAGCAAGGGAATTCCGCGAGGATGAGCAAGGAACCCTGTGGTATGGAGATCGTTTGTGCGTCCCCAACGATCTAGAGATAAGGAAGTTGATTCTGCAGGAAGCTCATGACTCGCCGTATTCCATACATCCGGGCAATACGAAGATGTATATGGACCTAAAGGACAGATTCTGGTGGAACAACATGAAGGGAGACATCACGGAGCATATTGCCCTATGTGATGTATGTAGCCGAGTGAAGGCAGAACACCAGAAGCCAGCAGGACTGCTACAGCCATTGCCCGTGCCGGATTGGAAGTGGGATAGAGTGGGAATGGATTTTATCACAGGATTGCCCAGGACCAGGTCAGGATATGACTCCATTTGGGTAGTGGTCGACCATTTGACTAAGGTAGCCCACTTTATACCGGTGAAGACGACCTATACGAGTGCAAAGTTGGCCAAGATTTACATGGACAGGATTGTGTGCCTACATGGAGTTCCCAAGAGTATCGTATCTGATAGAGGCACCCAATTTACCTCACATTTCTGGCGCCAGCTGCACGAGTCGCTTGGTACTAGATTGGAGTTTAGCACAGCGTTTCACCCACAGACTGATGGACAGACCGAGAGGGTGAATCAGATCTTGGAGGACATGCTGAGAACTTGCGCTTTGGCTCATGGTTCTAGTTGGGATGAGAATTTTTCGTATGCTGAGTTTTCCTACAACAACAGCTATCAAACCAGCATCAAGACGTCACCGTTTGATGTACTGTATGGGAAACGGTGCCGGACTCCATTGCTATGGGATGGAGTAGGAGAACGTCAGTTGTTTGGACCTGATTTGATCAAGGACGCTGAGGAGAAGGTCACCTTGATTAGGGACAGGCTAAAGGTAGCACAATCAAGGCAGAAGAGCTACACCGATGCCAAGCATAAGGAAGTGGTGTGTGAGATAGGTGATAGAGCATACCTCAGAGTGTCGCCACTTCATGGAATCAAGAGATTTGGTATTAAGGGTAAGCTGGCACCTCGGTTTATGGGACCATATCGGGTCTTAGCACGCAAAGGAGAAGTTGCTTATCAGTTGGAGTTGCCAGAGGCTCTGTCCGCTATTCATAATGTGTTCCACGTATCCCAATTGAAGAAGTGCCATCCGGAGATGATGGATACACCATTGAGAGACACTGTGCCACTAGAGGAGGTTCAACTTGAGAATGACTTGACCTATGAGGAGAAGCCGGTCAAGATTCTGGAGACAGCGGAGAGGATTAGCCGTACCAAGACGATCAGGTTTTGCAAGGTGCAGTGGAGCCACCACACCGAAGAGGAAGCCACTTGGGAGCGTGAGGATGACATCCGAGAGGACTACCCACACCTATTTGCTAGCCGCGCCGAATCTCGGGGATGAGATTCATCTTAAGGGGGTTAGTCTTGTCACATCCCAAATTTTAGATTTGGTTCTGCATATCATTCATAGCATTGCATCATGTTCTTCCATGCAAAACCATCCATTGAAATGATTCGGTGAAACGCTATTTCCAAAGCCCTATTTTATTTTACTAAAATGCTCCTACGGGAGGGTTTACTAAGACTAGTGATTTCCACCCTTGTAGCCTAGTGGTTTCACTCACCACTTGACCCTAGATTGATCCCCGGGTTTTTAGAAAAATTTAGAAACAAGAATCGCCCAATTCAGAGTTCGTATGAAGAAGTTACGGAGGTTTTACTAAATTGGAAAAAAGGGGAAAAAAAGATAAAAAAAATCAGCGCCCGCCATTGGTCAGCACCGACCCACTAGCATCCAGCCCATGCTCACATCTTCAGCCCGCCAGCGTCAGGCCATCGATAGGTGGGCCCCACCTATCGGCGCCGACTTCGCCGTTGCCGCCGTGTCCGCCTCCAACCGCCGCCCGAATCCGCCTCCAACTCTGCTGGGCCACTCCTCTTAACCACCCCAAGACGCCTCCCATTCTCGACCCCGCCGCCACGCCGCATCCCGTGAGCCGCGCCGCCACCTCGCCGCCGCCAGATTGGTAACCGCCGCCGCGCTTTCCTCTCACCGCCACGCCAAGGAGAGCGCCACCCGCAACCTCCCGCCAGACGCGACTCGCCCTAACCCGCCTCCTTCCTCAGAGCGCGCCGGCGCGCCCGCCGCCGCCCCGTCCGAGGCCGACGCCGCCTCCACCGCCCGCAGGCCGACGCCGCCGCCTGCGCCCGACGCTCCCTCTCTCAGACCGACGACCTCAAGACCGACGCGACCCCGGGCTGGCCGCCACGAGGACTCGCCGCCATTGGTGAGCGCCACCTCGCCTCCTTGCTCCTCTCACGACGATCTGCTAACGGCCCAGATCGTTGCTGACTGTCAGCCCCAGGCGCTGACTGGTCAACCGCACAGTCAGCGCCCAGTCAGCTGCCACGCGGGCCAGTCAACAGCCAGGGTTGACTGGGTAATTTCCTAATTGATTTAATTGGCAGATTTTCGTAGAAACTTGTAAATTGCATAGAAATTAATCCGCTGGGCCAAAAAATGCAAATAAAATATGTGTAGATTCAGTAAGTCGTGTAGAATCTTGCTGTACCATTGTTTCACACTTTTGTAGCAAGATTTTGACCAGATTAATTAAAAGAGTTAATGGCCTTTTTTGGAGTATTTAATTCGTAGAAAAAGATCTGTAACTCCGAAAATTGCATATAATATGTCCCTGGATTAAGTAGAACAAGGGGAATCTCAAAGTGAATTAAAAGGATAGGCTTACGGTAAAAACTTCTGCAGAAACTATCTAGTGGCTTTCTGTAGTGTTTTAATTACTCGGGGGGTTTTATAATTCCTTTTTGAGTAATTCCAGTTGGTACTGTTCCTAAATAGCAATTCATATACAGTAGATTTTTCCCAAGATTTTACAAACAGTATACTATCGGTAGTGAATTATTTGGGTTCTAGCTCTAGTTTGAGCATTATATTTTGCATAATAGTTTTCCTTGCGCTAAAACTATTTTCCATGCATGCAATCAGTAGCTTTATTGAATAGGATTATGTGGTGCAGCTGTAGCACCAATTCACTTGCCTTGCATACATTCATGCACCATCTTTGTTGCATATGCTTGTGGACTGTTTGTTTATGATTGCAATTGTATCGTGTAGATTGTGACGAGTGCAACGCTTGCTCGTGTGTGGATTGTTCTTCCGACCGCTATAACCAAGGCAAGTAGATGCTACTTTGTTCATGATATTGTCCTACTATTTTTAATGCATTGTCGTGTATTTTGTAGATGCGTGTGTAGGATGATACTATCGCTATGCTATGTCCTATTATGTGGTAGGGCTTTCCTTGTAGATGAACCACCGTTAGTAGATGTGCTTATCCATGCTATGATGAATGAGGGCTGGGTTACATCACCGAAAGTTGTTTCTAAATGTGTTGGTTTATGAAAACTAAAACAACTTAATCAATAAATCTCCTGGGTGTGATGGGATTGATAAATTTTGGTGGTATCATTGCGGAAAGGCACCCAGGTATCGAGAGAAAATGATTGGCTTCTTTATTTTGTAGCTTACGTGTACAACCATGTGCCAATAATGAAATGGGCGGTTGGTTGGACTAAGTAGGTTGTGGTAACTCGAACCCGCATATCCAGAGATGTAGAATTTTGGTAGGTTGGACCGGTGCGCGTCGGGATTGGGGAGCTACTTCCCGAACAGGGTCTTCTTGGACTTCTCCCTATCATCACCCAAAATGAGTGTGATGGTACGAGCTGGGCTAGACAAGTCACATGGGTAAAGTGTACTAACCCCTGCAGGGTGTGTAATCTAAACGATTAGCCGTGTCCCCGGTTATGGACAACTGAGTTGCTTGATATTGATTCCATGACATGTTTCTCGCTCATTCCAATTTCATAATTGTTTTAATGTTGTTGGGTTAACTTAATTGGGATCTTTTCAAAGAAAATCAAAAACTGTTTATGAAAGTAGGACAAAGGTATTTGCAAATGCAAGCCAGACACAACTCCAATTGCCAAATATGCATGTAGACGTTAGCACTACTGTCTCCTTTACTAGCTCTACTTGCCATACATTCCATGTATTGACCCTTCGGGGCTGCTACGTTTCATGTTGCAGGATATTCCGATTCTGAGTAATCGATATAGGTCACGGTACTCCACTCGGCACTTGTTCACTTGTGGGCAATTTGAAGAATGGAGGATTTGCTTTATTTATGTTGCTACCTGAATAATTTGAGCTAGCCTTGAGCTAAGCTTTTATTGTAATAATGGTACTCTGGATCTTCGTTATTTGTGATACACGGATATTTTGCTATGTTATTCATCTCATTCTATTGTGGGCCAATGAACCGATCCAGGGATTGGCATGTCACATAGAAGCCACGGTCTTTTCAGAACCGCGGTGTTACACTGTAACTGGGTGGCTATAAAGGTGGCATTGAGTGTTCGGAAAGTATGGGTTGAGGCACATGGATCAAGAGTGGGATTTGTCCATCCATATGATGTATAGATATACTCTGGGCCCTCTCAGTGGAATGTCATCCAATTAGCTTGCAAGCATGTGACTGGCTCACAAGAGATCACATATCACGGGAACGAGAAAAGAATACTTATCGGTAACGAGGTTGAACTAGGTATGCAGAGATACCGACGATCAAAACCTCGGATAAGTAAACTATCGTGAGACAAAGGGAAATTGGTATCATATGTAAGTGGTTCATTCGATCACAAAGTAATCGTAGAAATATGTGGGAGCCATATGAATTTCCAGATTCCTCTATTGGTTATTGATCGGAGAAGTGTCTCGTTCATGTCCGCATAATTCACGAACCATAGGGAGACACACTTAAGGATTCGATGTTGTTAGTAGATATGAAATGTTATTAGGGATACAGAATGTTGTTCGGAGTCTCGAATGGGATCCGGGATATCATGAGGAGATCCGGAATGGTCCGGAGAATAAGATTCATATAAGGAAAGTGCGATTCCGGAGTTCGGGAAAGATTCTGATGTTTTCATCGGAGAGGTTCTAGAAGGTTCTAGAAGGTTCACCGATCCGGAAGGAGAATGGTCCATGAATGTGTCATGGGTAAGTGGAATGATTGGATCATATCCTAGGTCACTTGGTGTGGGCATTTGCAAGAGAGAATTAAAGCTCTAAATTGAAAGTCAAACAGGAAGTTTGAAAAGTCAAACTGGAACAATGGTTTCCTAGTGGGAGAAGAAACAAGTCCTTCTCTCAATCCGACTTGGGTTTGGGTTTGGATTCAAACCCTCCCCTCCCAAGGCTGCCCCCCCTCTCATAAATAGAGGGGGAGGGTTGCCCTAACACCACAAGCCCTAGCCCCTCTCTACCTGCACCGCCGTCGCCGCCGCCTAGCCGCCGCCACTCACCGCCGCCGCCACCGACACCTCCTCGTCCTCCCGGTCTTCTAAACCCTAGATCACCGGGAAACCCTAAATCCACCATAACTCGCATCGGCTTAGGCGAAGCCCTGCGGGATCTTCCCTCTACTTCCGACACCACGTCGTCGTGCTGTCGGAATCACGAGGGGAGAACTACAACCTCTGCTGCCTGCTGGAACAAGGGAGAGGAAGGTCTTCATCAAGTATCGAACGCAGGATCTGATCAAGGAGCCGAACGCAGCGTCGAAAGGATCTTCTACGCGATCTTGAGATCGGCAAGTGTACGACTACATCACCCACGGGAATCTGCTCTCGTTAACCGCTTTGGAATCTTTGAGGGTGAGTGCTTCTATCAACTCGTTGCTACAATCTAGTAGATAGATCTTGGCTTGTTTGTGTGCATGCGGTAGAAATTTTTTGTTTTCCATGCTACGAACCCCTACAGGAAAAAGGTTATGGAATGCATGAAAGGAGGTCCTTTTGACATTGGGCTCGTTGACCCAAATAGAGTTCATGAACAAGTGGTAAAACTCAAACCCGAGCAAACAGAAGATTTCTTGCTAACGTCTTTACTGAGACAACAAACCAAAAGGGAAATACTATTACCTTACAACTTCTCGTGAGTGTTACCCTCTCTTGTACACATTCTGTTTCGGCTTACTCGATGTTAAGTGTAACTGATGATTAGTCATGCGTGCGTAGGTTCCACTTTATTCTGCTAGTCATTCAAGTTGACTCAGGAAAAGTCCTTGTCGTGGACTCGTTATGAAAAGACCAAGAGCTATGGGCAGACTTTAAGAAGATGCTCCAGAGGTAATTTCAATCATATTATCGTACTAGATTGGCAACTTCCTGACAACAAGTAATTAATTACTCCTTTATCCATTTTCTTTGCCGGACAGGGTTTGGAAAAGGTTCACGGAAAGGGTCGTGGGTGAATGGTCAGAAGAACTAAAATTTGTAGACCAAAATGTAAGTAATACTAGCCAGCTAGGTCTGCGTATCTCTTTGATTCTGCTTCCAATTCCATTATATCATGCTTTATTGATTATTATTTTGATTGAACTCTCTATTCTCGTAAAGTGCGCGCATCAGGGACCCGGCAATAACTTATGTGGATACTATGTTTGCGAGTTCATTCGCAACACGATATGTGCGACGGGCCAAGCCGCACTAGAACAACTTAGAGTAAGTAAACAAAGTACACAATATTATTATATTACCATTAGTTGTGTTGAGTTTTATTCTTATATATATATTGACCCTATTCTTCATATATATTTAGATCGAACGAATGCGGGACCAACTCCTACCATTTGACCGCATACGAGCCATTCAAGAGGAATTGGCGGGGTTCATACTTGATGAGGTCGTCACGCCTGATGGAGAACTCTTTAGATATCCACCAAAATGAACGTGTACGGAGATGTTATATTGTATATATGCTTGAACGTGTTTGTCTTGTACTTGATGCTTCAACGTGTACGGAGAATACCACAATGACGATGTTTGTGTATAATAATAGTTGCTTAATTATTCATGTACTCGTATGTACCGATGATGTATGTGTATACCTCTCTCGATCGATTCCCCCTCCCCCCTCCCCGTCCCCGCCGCAGCAGAGACTTATGTCGTTTTCCTGCCGCGGCAGAGAACCTTTAACGCCGGTTCGTGTTACGAACCGGTGTTAAAGGGGGGGCTTAGCGTTGCGGCAGCCCCACGTGCGCCTACGAACCGCTGTTAAAAGGGGGGCTCTAACACCGAACCCCTAACAGCGGTTCTAGAACCGTTATTAGAGGCCTCTACGAATCAGTGTTAGAGGCCTACCTATGCACTAGTGATGGGATCTACTTTTGAAGATATCGTCACAACTAGTCCAATGATAAAAAAGGTTCATAAATCCGATAAACGTTTAGACCTACAAACCATTTTGAATTTTCAGATTTCGTATTTAATCCGATTACATCGTCTATTTTGTCTTTTATATTTAGCACTAAATTTACTTTCTATTTTTGGCCATCACACATGGACGAGGTAGGGCTTGCATGCACCTAGTAAAGTGTCCGCCAGGCATGCATGCGCCTGGTGAAGTGTCCGCTAAGATTTGTAATCCAAAAACCGGTCTAAACGAGCACAATCTTAAATTATAGTAAAATTAAGTATATGAGTGTATATAAAGATATTTTTCTTCCAGTGTAAAACACTTTTATATATAAGTATATATAGTACCTAGTTAAGCCGACTCAAACACAAACTCTTGGTACATCACGGGACGGTCCCACGGCGACACGGCATGCATGTGCCGGACAAATGCTAACCAACGTGACCAAATTAGACCTGGAAACTCCATTTAGTTGACGTGCACGTATGCACTTCGCGCACATGCATGTACACAACAAACATGACATGCACATCTATCAGACCAAACCTGCTAATCAATCTGACCAAATTATGCCTCATTTACAAATTCAACTGGACTGGTTCACGTCTATCTTCACGCCATTCCATCTTTTCTTCGTGCACTATGTTCCCCCTTGGTGATACATATCACTCAAACAAGATATGCTTCAGCTGCAATGGATCTCACACAAACCACGACGCGGACACAAGATGACACCATGTCAAGTCGCATACAATCGGGTATAGCATCAGCTTAGCTTGACTCTATCAGACACAACCTCACACATATCAACACCTGGACCACAACAACTCAAATCTAAAGGCAACACAACTTGTTGTATACTTCAGCTTCACTCTTTGGTTTAGGAACCTGCCATAACTCCTTGTACTCTCCGTGGTGGTGGGCAACTAAACACCATGCTGATCGGATATGCTAGATCGTAAGATGGAACAGTTTTGTTCATTTTCTCCCGAAGAAAAACTACTTGACATGATACTGAGCGCTTAGTATCTTGGCGACAACACTCGTCTTTACCTTGACACGTCGTCTAAAAAACTATACTATTTTTCTGGTAGTGCTAACAGATAGTGTGTGAAGTCGTCTGTCCGACGGATCTCTTAAGATGATCATATCGTTTTTCGTATTTGTTGGTGTAGTTTGAGGCCAGTATCTTCAGATATACGGTTGCCATCTTCAGCAATGTCTGCACCTCTGATGCGCTGTTCCTTTGGGGTCTTAGAACTATGACTTTCTGTTATTCTACTATAACGTACAATCTCTAATTTCTCAAGTTTTGCCCTGCTCAAGTGAGTGGGGAGCGAGAATGGCGGTGCGTATTCGGCTCGTGGTAGTGTTAGTATTCGTCAATAGGTTGTGCATTTACCAATTTGTATTTTTTATGATTTTTTGGCCTTTTTATACTGTTGTTGATGCTTATTGATAGATTCTTTGAATTTCGCAAAACAAAAGATTAATACAAGGATGATCAATAATGTTTTCTTATTTTTTTAAGGAATTCAACGATCTACTGTACTCATTGAATTGGAACAATGGTAGCTTTATTACATCTTCTTCCTATCTTAATTCATTTACTGGTCATTTGAGCATCCACGTACACATCGTGGCAGTGCATTCTTCATGCTCCGGGCATATGCCTCCAGCCTATTCAATCCTTCTTTGGGAGAAGCTGCTTCACCCAACTGTCTCACTATTGCACTGCCAATGATCACACCATCAGCTCCCCACTGTGCAATCTGTCCATGTCATTTAATTGACGAAGTAAATTACAACCACGAGCCTTGCATGTCACTCCTCATTAAGAAGCGTTTTTTAAATCGTGAGACCATTTTTTACCTGTTTTGCGTGCTCAGGTTTCGATATGCCAAAGCCAACGGCAATAGGTTTGCTAGTAACCTGCAAAACAAAATCATATGTTCAATGACTGGATTTTTTTGAAACATCATTCCATGAGACCTTCAACACAAGAACCTCCATTTGTAATACAAAAGAATTTTTGCAGTTATATTTTTTTCAATTGTTTTAAATTATCTACCTTTTTAACCTCTTGAATGAGAGATTGCACCTGCGGGTTCACATTTTCGCGGGGACCTGTAACTCCATTGACACTCACCTGCATATAAATTTGATTAACATTGGTTGATCTGGTTCATGAGCTATCCGTGCCATACCTGGCCCCTAGGAGCAATTTTCATAACAAAAATGGTAGATCATGTAAAAATTGTATATTCGACTAAATCTTGTCCAACAATAAATCATCTTTATCATATTAATCTTCTAATGATTTATCAATCGTGGAATTGATGTCAGGGGTTTCACTCGATGAACTAATTTTCAAAAGAAGAAATGACTGGTTTACATTAATGTTACACACGTTCAATTTAGCCTATCCAAGATGTTAAACAAGTATAAACATCATCTCGATAACATGTATCTAATGATTTTCAAATATATGGCCTCAACTTAAGAATTTTTTTAGATCGGTCACTACTGATTAAGTTAGAAAATGGATCTCATCTTGCTTGCTGGGAGAGAGGAAGCTCCTGGACCTCAGCCATACCTCCAAGTTGTTGATCAGAATTGGATGTGCCGGGTTGGTTGCCCAAAGATCCACGGCGTCCTTAATTTCCAAGTTTCAACAAGGGGGCTGGGCTGCTCGCTGTGCCAAAGATAAAGGAAAACAAATACTGAACCAGCGACACTTCTGGTTTACTTATTTTGTTAGGTCTCGACTTCTCCGTGCCGATCCCGAAGTTTAGAATAAAAGGGGGTTTGAGGGTGTCTTCAAGAGGGGTATTTTGATTCAGCTCCTGCTGAAAATCCAGGGGCAGGGCACATGCTAATTGCTAAATTGGAATATAATGCACATGGATTGCATGTGAGAGATCCTACCAGGTAAACAAAACCTTGTGAAGCTTTGGTGACTTCCTTCATTCTTTCTTCTGGCATGGCTGGTGTCGTAAGAAGAACCTGAATACAACAACCTCTTATGTGAGATAGAGTTTTCGTACTTAATAAGCTATATATAGTCTGGAAGAATTTGAAACAAGTCGCTAGCTTGCTGTAGTGAGAAGGCTACCAGCTCGAGGTTGTGTTTCTTGGCATCACTCATGAATGCATCCGCGGCAATATAAGGGAGATCCGGCACGATAAGACCTGGGAGATGGAGACAATTAACTAGAGAAGCTGGACCAGCAGCTGCATTCCAAATTGTGAATCTTGAATAATCATCCAAGTGAAGAGGGAGGGAGAGGTTACCGACCGTGTACCCCGGCTTGTTCGACTTTGGCCAACCCTCCTGGGCATAGTGTTAACGGCCTGTAGTAGGAGAAGAGCACCACCGGGCAGGACAGCTCTGGCAGCACCTCCTTGAGCATCGCCAGCACGCCATCCATCGTGGTCCCGCCCGCCAGTGCCCTCGCGCTCGATGCCTGGATTGTCGTACCGTCGACGTAGGGGTCGGAGCAGGGGACGCCGAGCTCGATCACATCAGCACCGCAGGATTCCAGGACGCGCAGCGCCTCCGCCGTCGTGGCTAGGTCAGGATCACCGGCGGTGATAAACGGGATGAACGCTTTCTGCATGCTCACGGGGTCAGAGAGTGTTGACATACCTACACGTATGCCTAACTTACAAGATATACTACAAGTCATACTACAACGTACCCATCACTGACCCACGCACAATTATACTACAACGTACCTCTCCTTTGGCCATGAGCTTCGCCAAGGTGTCCGACACGGACCGGCTCCTCCTCATAACTGCTGGCATGGCGAGCCGCGGGGCAGTCGTCGGAGCAATGGCAAACACCGGCCGGTCCGGCCTAATTGTAGCAATACCATTCCTCCGCCTCGGTGTCATGACCACTGCTGCCGGCGACTGGACTAAATTGAAAGACCACCGGAAGCAAGACGCATTGAGCGCCCAAGCCATGTCTGCCTATTAGGCTAGGCCGGGCTTTGTTGTTGGATCAAGTGTGTTTGAGTGGCGTCTCCCCGCGTTTATGGGACTAATAAAGGACCCAGGTATGTTATTGGCTAGTACTCCCTCTGTTCACATGCAGTTTGCGGTTCTATGCAACACACAGATACCATGAAGGGCCACCGGCGAGCTAGATTAGAGAGAAGTTGGACAAATTTGACCCCGGTGCAGTCCCACATCCATCCTCCTTTGCAATTGATTGCATGGCCAGCTGCTAGCCACTCTTTCTGCTTTTCCCTAGCAGAAGGGGAGGGAGGCGTGGGATTTGAGGAGACTTTTAAACGCATCGGAAGACCAATGTGAGGGCATAATAGGGAATCAACTATAGAACACAATGTAATGAGAAAATTTTGGAAAAGCTAGGTCTATGCATGAACGGAGGGAGTACTGATAACTTATCTCTACCTACTGCTAAAAGGATCAAGGTTTCTCTCTTTGTCCGTCAAACCTTAGCTTAGGCTTTGTCTGTCAGGTATCCGATGGCAATGGATGCAAGCAAGAGAGCGGTCCAATAACTAGAAACTGATGGGATGGTCGTGGGTGTAAGGTTTATTTTATAATTTTCAGTCCAAATTTTGAGACCAAATTTTGAGACTAAAAGGATCAAGGTTTTACACTTTGTCCGTCAAACCTTATAGCAAACTCTAACCGATCTCCTTTTGGCCTTTAAAGGACTTGTTTTCAGCCGCTAACGGCTAGGGACGCACCAACCCGATCCCCAAGCACATGCAATTTTGGGAAGGGATACATGCTAACTTCCATCGAAGAACTAGTCTAGGTCCTCTATCTTTATCATCGGTGGTGCATCGGTGGAGCTTCATAGTAAGATGCCATAATAGTGACGACTATTATCATGTCAAAAATAATCCATAGATGGTGGACAATCCAACTCTGATGATTCTAGTGATGAGCTAGAACCGAACTCAGATGGTTCTAGTGATGAGGTAGGAGAAAATTCCGTAGACGGTAGAAAAACCCAATTTGTCGGGTTTATGATGGTTGTAATAATTTGTATGACTTATATGCATTACAAATCTACTTATGCTATATTTTGTCATGTATTCATGTGGTTAAATTAGTAAATTTGATCAAAATTAACTTTTAGTCCTCTAAGTTATTAGCGATCGGTTCTGGCACACAAAATTTAGAGGCTAAATATAGGAAGTTAAGGTATAGGGAGTTTTTTCTCCTCTATTTTTTGGGATTCGATTAGGGTCTTATCTTAGGCTTTGTATGTCAGGTATCCGATGTTATAAATTGGCCCGATCTGCGACGTTGTCCGCCCTGTACTTTCCGGCGGGTTGACGAAGTACTTCTAGCTAGCTTGCATGCACGTTTTCCGATTCGATTAGGGTCGACAGTCGCAACACGATTAGCTTGGCTCGAGTCAGTCCGACGAGACGCACAGAACTAACACACACTTACAAGCTAACCTAGCAAGCAACACCTTGATCTATTCTAGCTAGCTTGCATACAGGTTATACGATGCAACACAGGAAAAACAAAGACGATTTGCCGGTACATATCGCACCTCATAACTTTTCTTCTCTCTATTTCTGTCTCTCTCGGTTTCTACAAGCCAGGTTACGCGTTTATATACAGGCTAGCACTAAACAACCGACTCGGTTAACTAAACCTGCTGGCCTATTCAGACAAGGAAACACAAGTGCACGCGACACCATTTCGGAGCCGGGTCGTGCTTAGATTTCTAACAATCACCCCCTAAGCACGATATGCGCTTCATTTACACCTGGATCCCAAATGCGCCAGCTGCTCCTCGCGGGCGTCATCCACGACATTGCTTTCGCCGCTCCAGGCATCCTCTTAGACATTGCTTTCGTCGTCTCTTGTGGCACCCATGTCGTCGTCTTTGCTCTTGTCGGCTTCTCCATGGCTTCACGCCGGCAGTCCTTTTTGTCCGCGCCCTTTTTCATGTCTTCACGCTGACTGTCCTTTTTATCCGCGTCTTGAGATATTATACTTGGTTCAATGAAGTACTTTCTCATCGATGCCTCGCATATTTGATCTACTGCTTGTCGGTGTTCTTGGATGCAATAGAACAAATATGTAGGAGGTAGCTCAAACTAGTTTTCTTCTAGCTTCTCTATACCACGGGAAAAGCATCTTGATGGATCTGCACCCCCTATTATTGGGCCTCCTCCATCTATCTGGCCACCAGTCCACACTCTTGGACCATCGCCTTCTGTCCTTGCTGGCCTGTTTGTCGGGCTCGCTTCAGCTTCCCCTCCTCTTATAATTGCTGGGCAAACAAGTGCAGGTATCGCTGCGCATGCATCTACGCACCCTTCCATTTCCGTATCTTCTGGCCATGGACTAGCCTTTTCTTCAAACTCTTTGTCTTCTAGGAGAATCCCTAGTACTTCTGGCCTGGTGTCCACGCTTGGAGCTCCCCCTAGGCCTTCAACATCTTCTGGGCCCGAACTTGCTGACAAGGATAAGCTTGGTTGATCCATATTTTCTTCATACTCAAGATCCCACGTGACGTGAAAAGTTGGATATCCCGGTTCGTTGGAGCCCCAATTCCATGATTTTTCTTCCTCAAAGACTACGTCGCCCTTGACAACCACCTTATTGGTATAAGGATTGCACAGACGATATGCCTTTGAACTTTCATAGCCCGTCATGATCATTGGAGTCCTCTGATCCACCAATTTACTCTTATGTCGGACTCCATCTTGACATGCGCCACGCACCCAAAAGTGCGAAGATGATCAACCGAGGGTTTCCATCCGTACCATGCTTCATACGACGTTATACTAACTCCACTATCAGTAGATTCCATGTTCAGCAAATACACAGTCGTATTGACTGCCTCACCCCCAGAATTTTCCTGGCAAGCCTTTACTCTTCATCATGCTCTGTGCCATGGTCAACACAGTTTGATGCAGCTCACCCCCTGAGCAATGTGTAGGGCTCTTATCTTTGCATCCACCTTGAACTCTTCGGCTTCCTTGATCTTCTCGAATGCTTGTTGAGCTTGATCTTTACTTTTCAGCAACACAATCCATATGTATTTACTATGATCATCCACCACAAGCATGAAGAACTTATTGCCGGACGGAGTTGCGGGTGAGATTCCAACGCATAGATCGCCATGAACAAGTTCTGAGGTTTTACTTGCCTCAAACGTGGCTTCACATGAGAACGGGGCACTCCGTTCCTCGTGATGCACACACGGTAGATCGTGATCCACTTGCGCCACAATCTCCGTAGCCGCTGATGGAGGATCCTCCTCATCCTTCAACTTAGTTACTTCGAGCATCAGCATCATCGGTCCATCATCTCCTTCCTGGGCGATGAGAGCCCTTTCCTTTTCCTTTGGTAGGTTCCGGCAATCAGCTTTGAAGTGACCGAGCTCGCCGCAGTTATGGCACCTTACTTTCTTTATGTCAAACTTCCTCCGCGGCGGGGCGTCATCTTTGTCCTCCTGCCCTGCGATGTACTTTTTCACTGGGAGTTGCTTCTCCTTGCCGCTCGTGGAGCCTTCTTGCTTATCTTTTGAAAGAGTTATCCACTGCTGCTTTGTGAGCATCAGGTGCTCAACCTGTTCTGGATCACTGAAGCTGATCCGGATTCTCTCATCGTGTGCCTTGAATCTTCCGACGAGATCCTCAATCGTCAATGTATTCAGGTCGAGACATTGTTCGATCGATGTAACGATCTGCATGTAGCGCGCCGGCGCCGCACGCAGGAACCTTCTGACGTTCTTGATCTCATCCAATTTCTCGCCATATCCCCTGATTGCGTTGACAAGGGTAACGAAACGGGCGGCAAACTGATCAACCGTCTCGCTCTCCTCCATCTTCAGATCTTCATAGCTTTTTGCCAAAGTTTGAAGATGCGCTTCCTTCACGCGGGCATCACCTTGGTGCAAGATCTTGATCGTC
The DNA here is from genome assembly GCA_023614405.1 of Avena insularis. NCBI lineage: Eukaryota > Viridiplantae > Streptophyta > Magnoliopsida > Poales > Poaceae > Avena > Avena insularis. The sequence goes on from CM042691.1 coordinate 17,187,107, forward strand.
TCCCATGCATCCTTCGCCAATTTCATTCCGACGAGGTGCTGCATCACGTCCTTCGACATGACGGAATAGAGCGCTGTTAACGCTTGGCGATCCTTCTGGTACTTCGCGCCTCCCTTGACGTACTCGTCACCTCCTAGATCGACGGCCTCCCAAACCTCCTGAGCATCCATGGCCACCTCCATGTTGAGAGCCCATAGCCCGTAGTCCTTGCGATCGAGACGCGGATACAAAGCCGCCCCCACCGTCTTCGTCACAGGTGCCGATGCCGAGCTCTCGCCAAACTTCACCATCGCCATGACCTCCTACTACTTTTAGCAGATCACGAACGACGAGCTTGGCTCTGATACCAATTGTTAGAAAATTGGCCCGATCTGCGACGCTGTCCGCCATGTACTTTCCGACAGGTTGACGAAGTACTTCTCGTCGACAGTCGCAATACGATAATCTTGGCTCGAGTCAGTCCGACGAGACGCGCAGAACTAACACACACGTACAAGCTAACCTAGCAAGCAAGCAGCTTGATCGATTCTAGCTAGCTTGCATGCAGGTTATATACGATGCAACACAGGAAAAACAAAGACGGTTTGACAGAGGTGCGTATCGTGCCTCATAACTTTTCTTCTCTTTATTTCTTCAGTCTCTCTCGGTTTCTACAAGCCAGGTTACATGTTTATATATAGTCCAGCACTAAACAATCGATTCGGTTAACTGAACCTATTCCTATACGTGTACATATACAGCTAGCCTATTCAGACAAGGAAACATAAGTACACGCGACGCCGTTCCAAAGCCGGGTCGTGCTTAGATTTCTAACATCCGATGGCAATTGATGCAAGCAAGATAGCGGTCCAACTGAAAACTGATGGAATGGTCGCGGGTGTAAAGTTTATTTTATAATTTCAGTTCAAATTTCGAGACCAAACTCTGAATTAGTCCCATGCCACTCGGATATATTATTCTCTGTCATGTGGGTCCTCTGGTCCACCTTGTTCCTCGCCGCGGCCATCTTGGACCAGTCGCCTCGATGCGCGCCATCACCATTGATCGAGAGGGCGTGAAACTTGCCCAGCTTGAGAATAATCACCTTCCCAGAGTGGTGACAAAGGAAAGATTTTCTTGATAAAGACACAATCTTTTCAAGCTGTAGAGTCATCAGGTAGATCGTCGCATTTTATCAGCCCTTGCAGAGCAGCTTCATGACCTTTATGCAGTAAAGACCGCTGAAGGATTGCTGATGGAGCAACATGTGGAGTAGTAAATGTAAGTTCACATGTTCTGTATGGTTACTCATCCAAGAAACTTCTAATTTGTATCCACCACATAGTCTTGCAAATATTTTTTGGAACATGCTACGTTGTATAGATCACAAGTTTAGAATTCTTATCAACATGGAGTGCTTTCCATTATATGATCATTATGGCTTTATAAAAATGATATGTTTTTTAATGGTAAATTATCCATGTCATCTACCGATGTGCTCATATGATCTTTCTGCGGTCTTCTCTACGAACGTGTGGATAATCGCAAATTATCTACGGATGTGTCTACATGGTTCGAGAATACTGCGAGGGGTAGTTTTATCCCATATGGATGACAACGTGATCTATGGACTGAGACTCCAGCAACATAGACGTGGGGGATAAGTTTCATGTTTCATGTGTTTCGCCTATGTAGACATTTTTGTTAGATTTTTTGGGATGTGTGTGTTGGGCCATGGCTCTCTACATGGAGGTGTGTTGGCAGCCCAACATCAGCCCGTGAAAGTTCAACATGTTTCAAACGTTGATCGATGTTCTTATCCAACGGCTGAGGTACTTCTTGGAAGAGGAGTAGAAAAGAAAACCCGAGCCACACTTGGTGGCTGTGTGTCTCAATCAGATAGTGAGGTGAGCAAGAGAGATGGTGAGAGAACACACAAGAACACCACAACCTAGTGAGAAGAGAGGAAGAAGAAGGAGAGATGATTTCTGTCCAGATTTCTTGTTCCTTGCTTTGAGTACTTCGATCTGGTTAGCTGATTTGATATTTGGGTCAGTGTAGCTTCAGATTTGGAAGCGGTTTAGTTAGTTCGGACTGCTGCAGTTTCAGCACAGATAAGTTTTGGTAGATGAATAGTTTGGACAGGCAAACAGTGCCCGATTGGCCTGGAATTTGGCATGTATGTTGGATATTCGTATGTCAGCTTGTTTACCAAGTTTAGTGATGATTTGATCTGCGGTTTAAGAGCAGTTTGTTGATTACCGAAGATGATAGAAATTAAGATACTCTTCTTTGTTGTAATCTTTCACTCAAGTGGTTGTTGTTATTGTTGCCGGTTGGCAACACGCTGAGTGTGTTCTATATCTCTAGATGTTCTAGAGAAGGCTCTCTATCCAGGTTGCTCATAGTGAAGCTCGCGTGGACCAGCTGGTCCGCACCTGTGATTTTTTTCCTTCTTACCATGAGAACGTTTTTCCACGTAAATCCTTGTGTCACATGTGCATGTGCTTATTGTTTTATTTCCACTGCATATATTTCGATTGAAACTATCCTCGGGATTCACCACAAGCAGTGGGGGTTGTGCTTCTTCCCCCAACAAAGTGGTATCAGAGCTGAGGTTCAGTTTGTAGCTAGTTACAAAGCAAAGTTTGTTTTGGGCTGAGTGCATTTGCTTTTGGTGAAGAATGGAAGTGATACCAACAAAACGATTTCTTTGAATGGTACAAATTATCAAGCATGGAAGATCAAGATGAAGTAGTTGTTATATGTGAAGGATTACTAGAAGTCGGTGTTCTCAGCTGAGATGCCCAATGATATGCAAGAAGTTCATTGGGAGATACTTCATCTCCAAGCTTGTGGGTTCATCCGACAATGGGTGTAATGTTTTGAACCATATCATTGATGAGTCACATGCACATACCTTATGGCAGAAATTGGAGGAGTTGTATACCCGCAAAGAAGGTACTAACAAGATGTTCTTGATCAAGAAATTTATGCATTTGAGGTACAAGGAGGGAACTCCAATTGCAGATCATGTGAATGAATTTCAGGGTATTATAAATCATCTAACTTCAATGGGAATCACATTTGAAGATGAAGTGAGAGCCTTGCTGCTACTTGGATCATTACCGGACACTTGGGAGACCTTTAAGGTCACCGTGTGCAATTCAGCACCTAATGGAGTAGTCACTTGGAACCTTCAAATGGTTCCAAATGAAATGTCAGTGACCGAGTCATGGGGGAGAAGTAAGAGCAATGGTACGAGTAAGGGAGGTGAAAGAATTAGAAGAAAATCAAGAGGCAAAGACAAGTATGCTGGTATTATATGCCATCACTGCCATGAGAAGGGCCACATCAAGTGGCATTGTGAACAATGGAAGAAAGACAAAAATAAAAATAAGAAAGTTCAGAAACAAACCGACAGTGATAGTGATAGTGATGGAGGCCATATTACTATGGTTGAGGAGATCATGTTTCTCATGCATGAAGAACATGATGGCAGAAGTGTTTCCACCATTGAGGAAATGATCACTGTAGTTTCTGATGATACCATCAACCTTGAAGATGGTGATGAGATGACTTGGATTCCGGAAAGTGGTGCTACCATACATGCTACATCTCGTCGAGAGCTCTTCACCAACTACACAGCAGGTGATTTTGGTGTTGTGAAGATGGGAAATAATGATAGAGCAAAAATCATTGGAAGAGGAGATGTGCACTTGGAGATTGAAAATGGTATGGCACTAGTCCTCAAGTCGGTGAGGCATTTTGAGGACCTTCGGCTCAACATTATCTCGGTTGGATTGCTTGATGGAGATGGGTACTTGAGAAGACTTGGAAATGCACAGTACAAGCTCACCATGAAGGAAATATGCCCTTGAGGCAATCATAGAGATGATTATATTTCATATGTATCCATGAGTTATTGTAATGTTCCTTGAATATCCATATCAGGCAACTTGTATTGATTGACAATTATGTGAATTGTTTGTGAAACTCTTTACTTGTATGGTTATTTAATAGGTGTCCCTAGTCGGAGTTCATGTGAGGACACACGTGAATAATAGACTAGCACATCGATTGATTGATGACTATGTTTCGCAAGTCATAGACATGGAGATGTCAAACCAATGATGTGGACACATGTTATGAACATGGGGTTGGACTGACCCAACTTGAGACTTGCAGCTCTCTCTACACATTGTGTACGTTTTTGACCTGAGACCTAAGATTGTCGCATGTACTTGAGATGTGGATCGACCTACTTTGGGGCTATCAACCACTACTCCGTAACTGGGTAGTCATAAAGGTAGTTTTCAGGTTTGTCCTGAAGCATGCTGCAAGGCATGGTCAATCAAGATGGAATTTGCCCCTCTCTACTTGAGAGAGATATCTCTGGGCCCCTCGAGTGATCGGATCCAGAAATGCATGGCCGTGCTACATAAGGTTAAAAGTTAACCTAGTAAAGGGATTCCGAATCACAGTATCGAGAAAGGGAGGTCATCTTGGAGCTAGACCAAATATCGTGAGGCAAAGGGAAAGACATGTACTAAACCTTGTGATGGTTCGTCCGATATGATCTTTGTATGCGTTTAGGAGTTGGCACGTCTTGCTAGAGGCCGCTACCAACTATTGACAGAATAAGTGTATTCGTGTCATGTCTACACGTATATGAACCTATATGGTCACACACTTAAGGGGCTGGAAGCCTAATAAGAATTGGATCCGAATTAGACCAGGCTTAGGCTATTAATGGGATGCTAATGTAGAATCCCACTAGGGATGCCTATATAAGAGAGGGTCGGGCGAGCTGACCAGGGTTAGACCATTCCACCCAGCTACCACACATCATGCCTGTGTAGCACGCGCGGACCAAGCAGTCCGGCGTCTGACGCTTCCACCCCGCATGTGTGGATACCTCAGAGGTGATGCATATGTAGCACTTGGACAAGCTACGCAAGGGGATCTACTCGTGGGACGAGGACAAGGAGGATACATGGAACGTCTGCACTGCCTCGACGCGCTTCTTCAAGTTCCGCAACTGCGCGTCTAGTGGTAATCCCGTTATCTATGACAACAATAATCCTGGTTTACGCGGTAGAAAATTTTGATTTGCGCTAGTGTAGCCTACCCGTATCCCTTCACACCAAAGGGAACCTGGTTGTTGTAAAAGGTAACATGGTTTTAGTTTGTATCATGTTCATGCTAAGCTTTCTGTTGCTTGTGTCAATGCATTACAGAAAGAGGATGCTTGTGCTTTATGGCATAAGAGACTTGGGCACATGAGTGAGAAGGGGATGATAGTGCTAGTGAAGAAAAATCTGTTGAAAGGTGCGAAAGGTGTTCACATCAAGAAATGTTCAGATTGTCTAGCGGGGAAGAAGCACCGAGTTATGTTCAGGAGTCAACCTCCTCACAAGAAGCCCGAGGTGCTAGACTTGATACATTCCGATGTTTGCAAAATGTCGGTGAGGTCTATGGGTGGAGCAAAGTACTTTGTCACATTTATTGATGACTTTTCAAGGAAGGTTTGGGTCTACGTTTGGAAGAACAAACATCAAGTACTAAGTGTATTCAAGCAATTCCACGTCTCAGTTGAGAGAGAAACTGAGAAGAAGATCAAGTGCATTTGCACTGATAATGGGGGAGAGTACATTGGCCAATTTGATGCCTATTGCAAGGAGTAGGGAATTAGGCACCAATTACTCCTCTAAAGGCACCACGGCTGAATGGTCTTGCTGAGAGGATGAATAGGAAAATTGTTGGAAGAGTTAGATACTTGCTATTGAGTGCAAAGCTGCCTAAAAATTATTGGGGTTAGGCTTTGTCGACTGCAGTTTATCTTATTAATATTTCACCAAGTTATCCATTGAAGGAAGATGTTCCAAACATGGTCTTCTATGACAAGGACGTCTCGTATGAGCACCTGAAGGTTTTGGGTGCAAGGCCTTTGTTCATATCCCTCAAGATGAAAGTTCAAATCTTGATTTGAAGACACGACATCGTATATTTCTTGGCTATAGAGGTGATCAATTCGGCTATAAGTTGTATGATCCAATAGCAAGAAAGGTTGTGAGAAGCCAAGATGTTGTGTTTGTTGAAGACCAAACAATTGAGGATATTCTGAAGACAAAGGTGCAGGTTCCAGAGCAAGTTCCGGTACATATTTCTTCTCGAAATCAGCAGCAAGACAGATCTGATTCTAACCCATTTCCTGCTGATTTGGCTCAACAAGAGGCTAAAGATAATGATGCAGAATATGTACAAGATGATGCACATAGGGGTAGAGGTGAGGATGCTCCCTAGAAGCAAGAGTATGATGTTGAAGAAGATGATCATGATAGTCCACCAGCTGCTCCACTCAGATGGTCCAGCAGAGGCTGTGTTCCTTCCACTAGGTATGAATCGGACCAATATGTGGTGTTATTTTCTAATGGTTATGAACCCGAGTGCTTTCAAGAGGCAATGAAATATGGTAACAAGAAGGAGTGGAATAAGGCTATGCAAGAAGAGATGGATTCCTTGCATAAGAATCATACTTATGAGTTGGTGAAGTTTCCCAAGGGCAAGAAAGTTCTAAAGAACAAGTGGGTCTATAGAATCAAGCAAGAAGAGCACACGTCACATCCAAGGTATAAGGCCAGGCTAGTTGTAAAAGGATTCAGCTAGAGAAAAGGTATTAACTTTGATGAAATATTTTCTCTAGTGGTGAAGATGACATCAATTCGAATGATCCTTGGCATGGCAGCATGTCTCAACTTGGAGGTTTAGCAAATGGATGTGAAGACAGCTTTCCTTCATGGAGAGTTGGAGGAAGAAATGTACATGGTGCAACTTGAGGTGTTTCTTGTTAAAGGAAAACAAGATTATGTGTGCAAATTTAGGAAAAGTCTCTATGGCCTGAAACAAGCACCGAGACAATGGTATATGAAGTTTGAATTTGTCATGGGGGAGCAAGGCAACAAAAGGCGTAGCTCAGACAATTGTGTATTTATTCAGAGGTTCTCAGATGATGATTTTATCATGTTGTTGCTGTATGTTGATGATATCTTGATTGTTGGAAAGAATGTCTCTAGGATTGCTAGGATAAAGAAAGAGTTGAGCAAAAAATTTGCCATAAAAATATTTGGGTCTAGCAAAGTGTATTCTCGGTATGAGAATTGAGAGAGACGGAAAATCCAACAAGTTGTACTTGTCTCAAGAGACATATATTGAGGAGGTACTTCGCAAGTTTAAGATGGACAAGGCAAGGGAAGTGAGTTGTCCACTCACAGCTCATTTCAAGTTGAGTAAAAACAAATTTCCCTCCACTAAAGATGGAAAAGGAAATGAAAAAAATATGTTATGCTTCAGCTGTTGGGAGTTTGATGTATGTTATGGTGTGCACACGGTCTGACATTGCTCAAGCGGTTAGTACTGTGAGAAGATTCATGTCCAATCCAGGAAGACCACATTGGGAAGCCGTGAAGTGGATTCTCAGGTATCTCCGAGGCAGGACTAATATGAAGCTTTGCTTTGGTGGTAGTGAGCCCAAGCTGATTGCATATTCAGATTTAGACTTGGCTGGAGATGTTGATGGAAGGAAGTCTACTTCAGGTTATTTGATTACCCATTTAGGGGGAGTAGTGGAATGTCAAAGCAGGTTGCAAAAGTGTGTGGCACGGAACACAATTGGGGTTGAGTTCATCACAGTAACTGAGGCGAGCAAGGAGCTATTGTGGCTGAAACAATTGGCTTGTGAGCTTGGTTTTGAAAGAGACAAGTATGTGTTGTTTTGTGATAACCAAAGTGCCATTCACCTAAGTAAGAATGCAAGTTTTCATTCGAGGTCGAAGCATATTGATGTTCGCTATTATTGGATTCGAGATGTGCTGAATTCCAAGCAAACACAAATTGATAAGGTACACACAGATGACAATAGGGCTGATATGTTAACCAAGGTGGTGACAAGAGGAAAACTCGAGGTATGCCGTCAGATCGCCGGCATGACTTCTGGTTGGCAGTGATACCCTCCATGATGTCGGGAGGGGAGTTTCTTGGTTCATGTCCCTCCACATGGTGGTGTGTTGGCAGCCCAACATCAGCACGTTTCAACCGTTGATCGACGTTCGTATCCAACGGTTGAGGTGCTCCTTGGGAGAGGATTAGAAAATAAAAACCTAGCCACCCTTGGTGGCTGTGTGTCTCAATCAGAGAGTGAGCTGAGCAAGCGAGCGGGTGAGAGAACACCACAACTTTGTGAGAAGAGAGTAAGAAGAAGGAGAGGTGATTTTTGTCTAGATTTCTAAGATCTGACTGGTCTGCCTTTAAGCTGGTGTTTGGAGGCTCAAACTTGCTTGGCTTAGCTCCAAACTTGGTGAGATTGTTACTTTCTTTGAGTACTTCGATCTGGTTAGCTGATTTGAGATTTGGGTCAGTGTATCTTTGGATTTGGAAGCGATTTAGTCAGTTTAGACTGCTGCAGTTTCAGCACAGGGCAGTTTTGGTAGACGAATAGTTTGGACAGGCAAACGGTGTCCGATTGGCCTGAAATTTGGCATGTATGTTGGGTACTCAGATTTCAGCTTGTCTACCAAGTTCGGTGCTGATTGTATCTGCGGTTTAAGAGCAGTTTGCTGATTACCGAAGGGGACGAAATCTAAGATACTCTACTTTGCTATAATCTTTCTCTCAAGTTGTTGTTGTTGTTGTTGTTGTTGTTGTTGTTGTTGTTGCTGTTGCTGTTGCTGTTGCTGTTGTTGTTGCTGTTGCTATTGATGTTGCTGCTGTCCTGTTGCTGTTGTTGTTGTTGTTGGCAACGTGCTGAGTGTGTTTTATATCTCTATATGTTTTAGAGAAGACTCTGTACCCAGATTGCTCATAGTGAAGCTCGCGTGGACCGGATGGTCTGCATCCGTGGTTTTTTTTCCTTCTCACCTTAAGGAGGTTTTTGCACGTAAATCCTTGTGTCACCTATGCACGTGCTCATTTTTTTATTTCCGCTGCATATCTATTGATTGAAACTATCCTCGGGGTTCACCGCAAGCAACAGGAGTTGTGCTTCTTTCCCCAACAATCATCTTATTTGTGTAGAGTCCGGGCGGGAATACTTACCGATTATATCATCGCAATGCTATATTTGAGTAATAAAGTGTTACTTATAAAAAAGTGGATAAATCAAGTCATGAGGTCTTCATACCTCACCAAAAACATATGTAGTTGGCCATGAAAGGTTTCAACTACGAAGCATGGAAAATCGGGTGTGTCTGTGCAGATTCAGGTCATTTTAGATGATGTGCTATACCTCCTGATCTCTACCTCCACAATAGAAAATGAAATAAAAAAATTATTTGACAACTTGGGGCAGGGGGGGGGGGGGGGGGGGGGGTCCAGGAGGTTGAATGTTGAGCATATGGACGGAGGCTAAGAAAATAATGTCCAGGCCCAAATAATGCAAAGGCATACATTTTGGGGCACATACGGTTATTATGTTCTTTTAAATCATTAAATTCCCCATACAGAATTACAAATATAGTTGGGTGAATAAGCGTCCATAGAGGTTGTACTGAGACTTGGATACATGTGTGGCAGCGTACGATTACATGCAAGCCTCAGTCAGATAAAATTCGCACCACAGATCATTGTCGGAGGCAATTTCTCCCTTATCCTGTATAAAGATATGAAATTGTCGACAGATAAGTTGCTTACCATGAGATTAATTAAGATAAATAGAAATGATTCAATATCTTGAAGCTGGCTACTGGTTGTGTTCCTTAAGATGAATGGTACAGTAAAAGATACCACCTCCGTTTCATAATGTAGAATGTTTTGGTAAACATATTGGTATTTGCCCACGATGAATCACTTCAAACTAGACGAACAAGCATGCTTGAAAAATCTAATTGCCAAGCGCATGTATCATGCCTCATTTTTTAATTTTCCTTTTAATATCCCACGTAGCCTGCACCTACTAGGACTCGCTCACCACTCACGCATGGTATGTGTTAAATTATATTTACTTGCATATCAAGTTAGGGTTTAGGCCGGTGCGCTGCACCTCCTCTCCTCCTCTCCTATATAAACCATTGTATTCTCTCATTGTACAATTATCAATTATTATTATTATCACAAATTTACATGGACTTTTGGACTAGCCACACTTTTGGTCTAGATGGCTAGTGCATCAATTCAATATGGTATCAGAGCCAAGAGGTCTCAAGTTCAAGACCCTGCTCACGCAGTTTAAAAAAAAGATTCTGCGGCCTGCACCGAACCCACGCTAAGGACTAAAATAGCCTAGACGTGAGGGGGAGTGTTAAGAATACAATACACGCCTAGCTCTTTCCATCAGTTCGGATTTTTGGTCTAGATGGCTAGTGCATCAATTCGATAATTTACAGTATGCAAGTCAATCACTATGGAAAATAACTAATTGGCTTGACCATGGAGACTGTATCAAGATTAACGCTACCAAAACTGAATTAATTTGCGAAAACGTATGCATTATATTATGGAGCAGATTTAGTACTCTTTGGAGAGAAATAAAATGAGACGCCTTACCAATTTGGTCACGGAATCAAGAAGACCGTCGAAACTGCTGGTGCTAGAGCTGAGCTCGCTCAGCAGCCTTGGAATGCTTGGCTCTTGGTCTGTGGGAGTATCTCATGAGAATAGGACATCGGTCCTTGTCTGTGCAACAATTGACAAGAAACTCTAGTGCCAAAACAGTTGACGTGCCATCGTCAACAACACAATGGATATGAAATAGAGTGGCGGCTAACGAGGAGCTTTGCATGCACACAGTGGCGAACCCAGGATTCAGCTATGACCAGGGCTAAACCATATTGCTAAAAATCCTGATGAAATATAACTGTAGCGGCCTTCCCAACCAGAGAATTAGCTACCAAAATTTGGTCCATGGTTACTTATGTAAAAACGATTGAAGTAGCACTGTCTTTATAGTAATCCTAAATTCCATCCAATTACATACCTTTTGAACCATTTCTCCGAAATCTTAAATTATGGTGGGCAGTTAGTTTCGTAGGAAATTTATGACCAACTAGTTAGTCCCTTCTATAAGTGTCTATTATTTACATCTAGCTCCTCAATTGATACGAGTCGAGAGAATTGGTATTTTATGAAGATGAAAGAGAAGTAATCACCGATCTTGATGAAAAATTTAACTGCGTTTCCTTCATGTTCCACATCTATAGAATCAGATTGACTAAAATCAGTCAATCGCTAATTGGCTCATACCTGATTTCAAAAATTGAGAAAATTATAACAAAATAAAATGATTAGAAATATTACCGGTAAACTGGAAACAAAGCGGGACAAGATACCGGCAAACTGGACGTGACGGCCGATCGGAAACCAAATAGTCACTCCCGGACGTCCGGTGCAAACAAGCGTGATGTGCACTAATCCATCGGGCCATGGAAATAAAATTTTAGCCCTGGTCGTTCGGGCATTGCTACAGCGGCTAAGCATTTGGGGACTAGAATTTCCGATAAATTTCTAGGTAGATTACCTGTCTTGTAAGGGCCATGACCCGGGCTATAGCCCCGGCAGTCCGGGGAGCAGGTCCGCCCCTGCATGCACAACACAATGCATGCTGTGTGATATCACCATCTAATGGCATAGATGCTAGCAGTGAAGAAGAAGAAATAGTTCTCACCCTCATAGTGGCAGTGGCGCAGGAGGGTCTCGAGCACCTTGAGGCACACCCGGTCGTCATCAATGGCAAGCACCCGCATGCCAGCGGGGAACTGGTTCCTCGTCGTCGTCGCCATGACCTCTGTCGTCGCCCGGAGAGTCGAACAGAGGGGATGAGTATTTGGTGGAATGGAGGAGGTAGGAGGAATGGGGAGGGTGGCTGGGGAAGAGATGGATGGAGAGGAGGAGAAAGAGAGAGATGGGTGAAAAGATGGGGTGTGGTGCACGAGATGGACTCTGCTGATATATAACACGAGATGAGCTGTTAATGACCTGTGTTGGTCCGTACACGTACGCATATGCTTTAGCCGACCAGCAAGGATTCAGTCACGGAACCAAGCTTTATAGTGTCAGTCTTACAAGCAGTAGAAAGACCTAAATGGCAATAGAGCACATGGAGAACTACTCGTCGACACGACTCCAACATTATGGAGGGAATAAAGATGGATTGTACCGTGGATACATTACTTCAAAGAAGATGCCTTGGATCGTTCAGGACAAAGACACGACTCGTGCATGCTGTGATACACACATTATTGTCGCATGTGGGATCCATGTACCCAAGGACCCATCAATTTCCAGGATGCTTTCTACTCCCTTCTTTTCTTGTTTCTGCCTTTTTCAGAAACGTATGTATCTAGACGTTTTTGATGTGTAAGTTTAGTGGATGAATCTATACACTAAAAAACTATTATACATACATGTGTTCCGATAAATATTTTATATTGTAAAGTGGTTGGAGTATAAAGGAGCTCTGTTGTCAAAAAATGCTAGAGTTATGGAAATTTTGCTACGGGAAAGTTATACGGTATGGGGTGGAGCAACACGGCCTAAATATATTTCGTCCCATGATTCTAGGACCCGAAAACCATCCATAATCCTCACGTCTGCCCGTAACTCAAATCCCATAAAAACCAACCAGTAAATTTAGCATTGTTACTCTGTTGCAGCGAGACAAAGGTCGCATATCAAGTCAGGAGAGACAGCCTAGTTAGGCTAGGGCACCCACGACCATGTCATGGAGTTGCACAACTACATCGACTTCTATGCACTGCATCAAGCCGGACAACATCGACCCGAATATCTATATCAAGCCGTACGACTACGCCAGGATACAAGCCAAGATCTTCGTCGAGCACATCCATGGAGAAGCGACATCGACATCATCCACACGCTAGGCCGGTGTGAAACTACTACGCCGACTTCTCCAACATCAAGGCTTTGACATCATCGCCGCCAGAAGGGACGCCTTCGAGCGACGATCATCGCCGACACGCCTACTCCATCATCGTCGACACATCATCTCCAAGGTCTACATCTACTTGGTCTTCATCAACATCTTCATCGACACATCGCCGCCGCCGCCGCTATACCCGTCCACATGATGGACATATAACTACGACGCCCTCTGACAGTACAACTGCAAGGCACGACGACGGCATCGCCGCGTCCACGACCCTGACGACTGCATCAACAAATCGGCATCACAATTGTGACGCCCCTATGACCGCACATACGGTTCTGGCAAAACCGTGTGTGCTTGGTGGCTTCCTCCAGTCCTGGCAAAACTGGTGGTCTCACCTATGACCGCGTCCGCGAGACGCCCCGACGGTATCTTTACAAGGTGTAAAACGTCCATAACTACAGCTTCATTAATAACAACAAAAACCGCGCAATTTTTCTGCGCCTCCGGCAATGGCGGCCACACAACATATGACGACTACGACATCTACCACATCCACCTTGACCATGCTACATCACGATCGGCTACCTCGACATCGACATCAAGAACAACGTCTACAGCAACTGAAGAACTCTAGTCAACAGCGTTCGCGTCATCACTTGCATCCACGTCACCCCCACTGTGACTGCGGGAGGGAAGAGAGGCACTAGAAGGGGACGCAGTCACCACTCCTAGGTGCCAGCCATGATCATGTCCACGCAGGTGATGATGACAAGGAGGAGAAGACGACGAAAGCGCAAGACTTCAAATTCAGTCATAAGCGTTCGCTTTAATCCTTCTTCAACTGGGGGATGTTAGGATACGATACAAAACTAGAGATAGAGTAGGACTTTAGAGATCATCTTGTATTTCAAGTCATAGACTTCTTGTCCTACAAATTTATACGTGTGTATATATTCCCTATATGAGAGTAAAATCAATACACCAAAATATTAGGGATTTAATATTTTCACTAAAGTTGCTTGTGATGTGAAGACGGGCAATCAACCGGACCACCACTTGTCATTACATTAACAGAAACCATTTCCTACCGAACGTATGCAAGCTACAGGAGCTAGCACACCCACTGATGGCCTGATATGCATGCATGCTACGTACATTTGCATTGATATATGGTCGATCTTGTCGGCATCGATCGTCCTCTGATTCTAAGAGTCTTAGACGGTCATGCATGCTGGCTTCTACCGACAGACAGCTATAGACAACGCGTATCCCAACTTTTAAAAAGTTTATTACGATTATGTACCTAGTTTATCTAGAAATTAGTGCAATGCCACTATAAATCGTGGTCAATTGGAGTGCCTGCACTCAATACTGTTTCGTTACGTCCATGACCTTCAACAGATGTAGAGCTGGCTGCCGATATGTTGGGCTTACTTGCTTTTGGTTACTAGTTTTCTTACATATAGGACCTTTATTTAGCCCCGTCAGAAGCAATAAAAAGAAATAGATATGTTGTCTTTGGACATATGCGAACCAGCACACAACCCACAAGCAAAGTCGATTTTTTTTCTAACATGCAGGGGCCATCACTTAGTCCCATAAGTAAAGAAGAATAATGATCAAGAAAGTAGGAAAACCCTTATAGCAGTCATACAACCCAAGGCCTCGCGAGCCCTACCACTGGTAGGAAAACCCTTATAGCAGTCATTTCACTAGTGACGTTTAAAATATAATACGCGTCACCACCTGAAGACGAAATAATGGTGGCTTTCATAAATTACGGAATGCTACGAGTGTATGATATTAGTGACGTCTTGTTATACTCAGGCACCATCATTGACGGGGTCCCACAAACGAAGCCAGGACAAACCTATTGATGGCGTTGTTAACAAGCGAACGCCATGACTATGCTCCGTACTGGTGGCGTTTAACATGAATTGAACTCCACGGCTAATAAGCATTCCACAGCCTTTTATAACGCCTCGCCCTTTCGATCGGATCGATCCCTACCTCACACTCTATCCCGCTGTCTCTCTCAACCCCGCCGCCGCACGCATCGAACGCCTCCGTCCGTCCGTTCTCGAGACGCTGGTCGCCGCACCTCTCACCTCCTCTCCGAGCCACTGGCTGCCACATTGACCGCGGCCATCCCCGACCGTTGCTGCCACCGCCCCGTCCGTTCTTGAGCCGCCGGTCGCCGCACCTCTCACCTCCTCTCCAAGATCCTAGTTCCCGCAAACACCGCGGCCCCTGGCGGTCAACACTGCCCCGTCCACGCCGGTCGCCGCACCTCTTCTCCTCTCCGAGTCGCTGCCGCCACGACCACCATCGCCATCCCCGTCCGTCCCCGAGCCGCTCGCCGTAGCTTCCCGTCCACGAACTTGCGGTGAGCCACCAGCCATGCCTTCGATCCCCTTTTTTATGCATTTTAGAAAAATTGTAGATGCATATGTTTGTTAGATATTGATCTTAGAAATTCTAGAGATAAGTATGTTAGAAATTCTAGAAATTATTTTGGCTCGCTTACTTCGTTCCTGAAATAATTGTACATGATAATTGGAGATGATTTAGTTTAGATAATTGTAGTAATTTAGTGCAAATATGATTTAGTGCATCCTAATTGGCTCACTCACTCCGTCACTGTGTCTAATGCAAATATGAGGTCTTACTTTTAGGTTGATTTTGGTTTTGTACTTTCATATGGCCCATGATTACAATGTGAGGATTCAATGTCGAGGGCTTTGTGAGTGAGTCTTGTAATATGCACAAATAAATAATTTCTGCATCCTACTTGGCTCACTCACTCTCTCTCTTTAATTATTTTGCGTCTAATGCAAATATGAGGCCCTACTTTTAGGTTGATCTTGGTTTTGTACTTTCATATAGCCGATGATTACAATGTGAGAATGCAATGTCGGGGACAGTGTGAGTGAGCCTTGTGATATGCACAAATAAACAATGTGTGCATCCTACTTAGCTCACTTACGTTGTCTCTGTAATTATTTCGCGTCTAATACAAATACGAGGCCCTACTTTTAGGTTGATTTTGGTTATGTAGTTTCATATTGCCGATGATTACAATATGATGATGCAATGTCAGGGGAGGTGTGAGTAAGCCTTGTGATATACACAAATAAATAATTTGTTCATCCTACTTGAATAACTGACGCCATCTCTGTAATTATTTTGCATCTAATACAAATATGAGACCCTACTTTTAGGTTGATTTTGGTTTTGTACTTTCATATAGCCGATGATTACAATGTGAGGATGCAATTTCGGGGGCGGTGTGAGTGAGCCTTGTGATATGCACAAATAAATAATTTGTGCATCCTGTTTGGCTTACTTATGTTGTCCCTATAATTATTTTGCGTCTAATAAAAATATGAGGCCCTATTTTTAGGTTGATTTTGGTTTTTTACTTTCATATGACCGATGATTACAATGTGAGAATGTAATGTCGGGTGTTACGTCATTGAGATTTGTCGTTAATTTTCTTAGGATTATTTAGTTCAGGGATTATTTGTTGGCATCAATTTGAAGCAACCGCACACTTATGAATTTGTTATTTTGATCAAATGTCTACTTTAGGATGCCCATCCCGCATCCTCGTCATTGACTTGGCGGCAATGACGAAGGACTGGGCTCCGCCAGGCATATGCGATACCGGGCTCCGCCGGGCTGGCACTGGGAGGTGCTAACTTCTGGGAAGCGTAGCTTGGCGAGGAATCCCAGTCTCGTTGTCGACCCGAAGCTTTTTTGGTGGCGCTTGATGTCTACACACTTCTATTCTTGTAGACAGTTGTTGGGCCTCCAAGTGCAGAGGTTTGTAGAACAGCAGCAAGTTTCCCTTAAGTAAATCATCCAAGGTTTATTGAACTCAGGGAGGAAGTGGTCAAAGGTATTCCCTCTCAAGCAACCCTGCAATCAAAATACAAGAAGTCTCTTGTGTCCACAACACACCCAATATACTTGTTAGGTGTATAGGTGCACTAGTTCGGCGAAGAGATAGTGAAATACAAGAGGTAACGGTGCCAGAAAATAGCTTCTGACTTGTTGACGTGGGGGAACGTGTGTGAGTGCAAACTAAAATGAAGATGGAAACAAGCAAACATGCAACAGATCTATATGCAAATGGTGTTTCAATGTTTAGAAACAAGGCCTAGGGATCATACTTTCACTAGTGAACACTCTCTCATATAAATATCCTCTCTTCATGATACTACTCTTAACTACTCTCCGGTTGGATACTCTAATCCATGGTAGGGCTATAACAACACACCTCAAAGTCCGCCTTTCCCAATCTAGATAACCCCACACTGTCACCTTGAGCGCTAGACGGTTCCAACAAACACCACAATTTTATAGAGACAACCAACTCAAAATATACTCATGATAAATATATATGTAACCTAGATTAAGTGCCTCACACGGCGCGCACGCTGTCACTGTGACACACGTGGGGAAAAGCATAGATCTATTAAAGCACAATGAGTATTTATGTAACCTCTAGCCTAAGTGCCACCATGGTATGCACGCTGTCACTTACACACACGTGGGGAGAGCTAGAGATCTATTGAAGCACTTGAGTAACAAGGTAGTTCTACTTGATTACAAAGATCATGACCACAACATGATCATGCATAGAGAGAGATGAACACATGGCTACAGGTAGAGCCCTTAGCCTCGAGGAAGAACTACTCTCTCCTCATCATGAGAATCAGCAACGGTGATGGAGATAATGGTGAAGATCGATGGAGATGGCTCTCTATCCCGACAGGGTGCCAGAACAGAGACTTTCTGTCTCCCGAATCTCCCCTTCGGTGGCGGCGGCGCTACGGAGGTTTTCGTGGATTTCTTCTGGACGATTTAGGGTTTTATACCTGGGGGCTTCTTATAGGCACAGGAGGCAAGGTCGGTGGAGGTCCAGGGGGGCCACACCCCCTGTGGGCGCCACTAGGGCTGGTCCGCGCCTAGGGGGTGCGGCCACCCTGGTGTCCTCCTCCAACTCTGCTTCGTGGTTCTGTGTTGCTCCGGGAAAATAATGACTTTGTCTTTCGTCTCGTCCAATTCTGAGAATATTGATTTTCTGCCTTTCTGGAACCAAAAATAGAAGAAAACAAGCAACTGGCACTATGGCATCTTGTAAATAGGTTAGTTCCAGAAAGTGTATAAAAATACCTCAAAGTGTAGACAAAACTTAAGACAAATGATATCAAACAAGCATGGAGCATAAAAAATTATAGATATATTTCCGACGTATCAGTGCTCGTCGGGTCCAGTATCAGTGTAGAGGGAGCTGGACCCCGAGGAGGTGGTACAGAATTGTGTCAGGGAGGAGGACGAGCACGTCCGTCACTATATAGTTGCGTTAGACATCAGGTTCTCCAATAACTAGAAGTTTCTTCAGGTATCTCACCGAGCTATGCTCATGTGATGGTTCCTTCTCATTGAGTGTTCACCGCCCGTGGCTCAAGACCAGGGAGTCGACGTTCAGTTTGATTGAGCGAGATGTATTAGTTATATTGAACCTCTTGGGATGTGTTGAACCGCTTGTGATTTTTTTTAACCACTTGTTATGTGATAGTGTATTTCCTGGTGTTATATTGCACCATTTCTATGAATATGTTTTGTTGTGCTGTCAATATAAAATTGGATGCACCAGATTTTTTTTAATTTTCGAAAACTCACTTGTGACACTCAAATTAACACGAGTGCCACTATTAGGATATGTAATGGTGGCGCTTAGATTAAACGCCACTACTGGGTACACTATTGGTGGTGTTTATTGTTGATGCCACCACTAACTTCTACCAGTGGTGTGAGATTAGTGGCGTGCATGTTCCACTCCACGAACCTCCCTTTCTGAATGCCGCCACTAATCCTTTTCCTACTAGTGCACACGGTCTATGTGGGCTTGTCGAATGGCTACATAGCCATTGTCGGTCTTGTTCTGCTGATCTCGATACCATGATATGATTAACTGTACCCACTCAGCAACACATGTCTATTTGTCCATGATAATTAGGTCCATGAAAAAAGAAACAAGTTTGAGCTCAATTTAGAGCGAATGTGAAAAGAAAATGGATGGGACTATAGGACATGCAGGACGAAGCACATAGCCACTTTAACAACGGTGAAAGTATGCTCGAGAAAGTTTATCCCCGGCAGCACTTTTTGTGCCGAGCGGGTACACAATCATGCCAACAACCTTCTGATGATCTCGGAACCACGGTATGATTGACCATACTCACTCGAAAGCACACTTCTATTGATACATGAATATTAGAACCATGGAAATAAAGCACTTCGAGCCTAGTTTTTACCCAATGTGAGTAATGCATGTTAGGTGTTTGATAACAAACTTTGGGAATTAATCAAACATATCTTAAATTTCTAGATTTATTAAAAAATTACATATACAAATACAACGACTAGATCACAATATGCATGGTCTCTGATGCTTATGTTGTCCATCTTCAGAATCTAACCCAAACAATTTATATACTTCGCACGCCTCTCTATTACTCGCTGATGGTCCATGTCTGTGTCCTCTAGCCACGCATGGTGGACTACTGAGGTTGTCGGAGACAAGCACAATGACCCGATGCTTCAAGGCGATCGACTATCCAGGTAAGTCACATGCGATGTTGAGATTGTACATCATTGGGATGGTGCCCATGTCCTCAAGGCAGGCCTTCACCTGGAAGATCTGGCTCTCTAGGGTAGCACCTCCCCACCAAAGATGCGAATGATCTGGTAGAGTGCCTCCGTCCTCATAGCTTTTCGAGGAAGGCCTTCAAATCATAGCTTGCATAGTCTTAGGTTAATTTCGTCCATGGTGGCGGACTAGAGATTATGGATGCATATGTGAAAATATGGGAGCCAATGGCAAGCATCGTTCGAATTCGAAAGAATTAGGTATTAAAAGAGAAGCATGTGGCCGATGGCAAACGGATTGGCTAGTTATTTGCAGTGAGGAAGAGCTGGATTTACAGGGGATCACTAAGGACTATGAGGTGAGTTAGGTGACAATATCCATTATTTTATAAGTGCGTTAGTGGCGAATAGGATTAGCGATTGATGGCTGTGAAAATAGTCATCTTTATCCGCGTTTAAATATTATTTTAGGTCAAGAAATTGACCAAATAACTCTCTAGCCTTACTACTAATGACTAATTATTGCAAATATGTGTAAATCCTTATATTAATTTGTTATGTGTAGGAAATCACACTTTTATGCCAAAATTAGGAGCAATTAATGAAGAATATGTCATAGCCAACGCAACCAAGCCAACCAGGGGCGAAAAGGTGTTTCCAGGAGCCGTAACGAGCATCATCATGGGCAAGGCCCGCCCATACCACCTGCTAGAGCCTTCCTTAGGTCAAACAGAACTACTTATATGAAGGCGGCGAGATCATTCAAGGAGAGACACACCCTATAGCCACCACAAAACACATTTGCCATTCAGATCTCATCCATCTTCCACTGAAGGAGATCCACACCACTATAGTTCATCACCACCATCTCCTACCTCCTTCATAGCCTTAGTTGTCATCTCGTAATAGAGATCTCCTTGTGAATTTGCGACCAGTGTAAGAATATTTGGTTTCAATCTAAGTATTTCAATAATGATTTATATTCTTGATCTTATTATTATGAGTGAGTAGTGCTCATGGGGTGCGAATTGGGATGAAACCTTGCAGAGTTTATGTCCATCTAATTACATGGGAATATTGTGTAGTGATTGAATAGTGTTATCTTGTATCTTTGACTCTACCTTGATCCCAGGACTTGTAGGTACCCCAAGACCCCGCGGATTGATCACGGTGTACGGTGAGATGAGTGGAGTACGGTACCCAGTGACATGAACGAGAAGTACTGTATTCGCTTAGTGATATACTTGGGATCAATAGCAACATCACTAATATTAAGGCTTTTGTCTGTTTTACTTAATAATCGTTGTAGCCCATGGTTTTGTGGTATAATGATTGGACCAAGAGACTATTGTAGATGTTCCTCAATTCCATTTTCCAAGTGATTCCCAAGGTTTGATAATCCTAGATCTATTTTAGGGTAAAATCTACTATACTGTATCCGTATTCCAAATTGAAGGTATCAAGTAATGAAAATTTAATTTCCCTAAATCACAAGTTCAAACTTGCTGCATCTAAGGTTAGTACGTAGGCATTTTATGCGAAGGGACCAAGTTCATCGATATTTGATTCTAAGGGACAAAGTAAAGGTGTGTATTATTATAATGATACCAAGTTCAGTCGTGTTCGACTATTAGCTTCAGACAGACCTAGAATAAAAAAGAGTTTGCAGTTATCTGATGAAAATAAAATAGATGTTTTTATTATGTGCCGAAGTTTAAAATCAAGATAAACGACTAATCAATACTAGTTCTAACTGATAGTACATTAACTACACACTGCTGGTGATATGGCACCTCGTTGCTCCTACTCTAGCACTAACGGCGACCCCCCTCCCCCCATCGGCATATATTCCTCTAGCAGCACCGTCATATCCGCCATAGGCAGCTCTAGCATGATTTATTGGATGAATCTGGCACCATTGTGGAACTAGTCCAAGTAGTTGGTGTTCATGTTGGGGCGGGTGAACACCACCATCTCGCAACCTTAGTGATAGGCGCGATCATAGAGAAGAGTGGTGTCCTTCGGGTTGACTAAGCAAACCGTCAGTGTCAAATATGAGTTATGCTCATGGTCGTACATGTGGCGCTTGTGACAGCGGCATAGCCCATGTCAAGGAAGGCACATGTCACTACAAGGAATGTGTTATTCTATGACCTTTTCATAGTGACCATGGACAAAATCGTCATAGAATTATGACGATTTCGCACTAGATGGTCAAAAGCCGTTCAGAAGGTTCAAAATCTTACAAAATTATGACGATTTTGATCAGGATCGTCATAGTTTCATTAGCTCAAATCATCATAACCTAACCAATATAGCCTATGATGTTATTTGAACCTCACTACGATGATTTAAAATTGTCACGAGCTCCAAATTAAGATAAGTTAAAATTGGTAGTCGGCCACGTCAGCATTTGCGCCTATGTGTCGTGTCTATGTGTCAGTTTTTTACTATGTGTAATATCCGTGTATTAATATCTATTTATCTATGTGTGACTACGTGTCATATCCGTGTGTTAATATTTGCTTACATGACGCTCCTTAAATCTGCTTACATGACACTGCTTACCCACGTTGTTTAATAGGCAGAAGTTATGTGCAAAAAAGAGGACATGCGAGGATTTGAACCATACCACTATACCAACCAACCTTACTTGTCATAATACTACAACGACCCTTTATATCTATTCAATTGTTGTGTTTGGGCTGATTTCTCTGTCGCGATGGGCTTCGGTGGGAAGGGAGTTCCCTGTGATGGGCCTCTTTGAGGGAGTGGGTCGCGATGGCCCTCAGTGGGAAGCGCCGGATTCAGGCCCGACAAGCTCGTCTTGTTCGTTTTTTATTTTCTTAATTCTTTTGTAACTTTTTCATAATAAGTCCAAAATAATTGTTTTTTGTTTCTAAATTTTTATAAAATTCAATAGAACACCTTAGGGTATTAATTAGAAATACTTTGATTACTTAAAAATAGTGGATTTACTAATTCCACGTTAGTCCATAGTAGGGACAATATCATAATTCAAAATATGAGTTCGGAACTCGGGAGTGACTATTTTCGTCTAGGGGTTGACTCTTACTAAAATATTTTGGTGAATCTCTAAAAAAACATCATATTGTGAGCTTAAAAATGATTTTAA
The DNA here is from genome assembly GCA_023614405.1 of Avena insularis. Taxonomy (NCBI): domain Eukaryota; kingdom Viridiplantae; phylum Streptophyta; class Magnoliopsida; order Poales; family Poaceae; genus Avena; species Avena insularis. The sequence goes on from CM042691.1 coordinate 17,209,762, forward strand.
AAAAAATCATGAGCATTAGATCATGTATCTGTAGTTCAAACCGGACCCACTTCCTACCGGTTCGGCGGGAATTTGTCTTTTTCGCCAGGGGTGGAAGAAAAGGTTTGAGATGCCCTAATTGGGACATTGTCCATGTAATATGGTCTAATATTTTTGAAAAATGTGGTGGTAGCATTGTGAATGAGCATTTTGGTGGTTGCTTCATAAAAAACCCGTTTTTTACGCTCGGAAAATGGAAAATAGATTTTTTGTGCGACGAAATAGAAAAATTCCTCATGCAACATTGTTTGCCATCCCATGATGCCCATGCGTGCACAATACGGGCACATTATCACAAACTATGTCATGATTCTGGCCATAACATTGGTCATTTAATCCAAAAGCCATCAAATCTCGAACATGATAGGTCATTTTGTGAAGGTTTTTTTGAGACATGCTCGATTTACCAAGTTTGGTATCTTTCCTTACAACTATGTCACATAACATGATGCCACACGAAGGATTTACATCGTTCAGACCGTTTTTGAATTTTTTATGCCAATTTCAAACTATGGTCAAAATGGCGGGAGTGAAGGTTCTTAGCTAGGGGCTGGGACTTGCAAAACTTTTGGTGGATCTCTGAAGAAACATCATATTATGAGTCTAAAAATGATTTTAAAAAAATCATGAGCATTATATCATGTACCTATAGTTCAAACCGGACCCACTTTCTACCGGTTCAGCGGGAACTTGTCTTTTTCGCCATGGATGGAAGAAAAGGTTTGAGATGCCCTAATTGGGACATTGTCCATGTAATATGGTCTAGTATTTTTTGAAAAATGTGGTGGTAGCATTGTGAATGAGCATTTTGGTGGTTGCTTCACAAAAAACCCGTTTTTTGCGCTCGGAAAATGGAAAATGGATTTTTCGTGTGACGAAATAGAAAACTTCCTCCTGCAACATTGTTCGCCATCCCATGATGCACATGAGTACACAATACGGGCACATTATCAAAAACTATGTCCCGATTCTAGCCATAACATTGGTCATTTGACCCGAAAGCCATGAAATCTCGAACATGATAGGTCATTTTGTGAAGGTTTTTTGAGACATGCTCGATTTACCAAGTTTGGTATTTTTCCTTACAATTATGTCACATAACATGACGTCACGCGAAGGATTTACATCGTTCGGACCGTTTTTGAAATTTCTATGCCAGTTTCAAACTATGGTCAAAACGGCGGGAGTGAAGGTTCTTAGCTAGGGGCTGGGACTTGCAAAACTTTCGGTGGATCTCTGAAGAAACATCATATTATGAGTCTAAAATTGATTTTTAAAAAAAAACCATGAGCATTAGATCATGTACCTATAGTTCAAACCGGACCCACTTCCTATCGGTTCAGCGGGAATTTATCTTTTTCGCCAGGGGTGGAAGAAAAGGTTTGAGATGCCCTAATTGGGACATTGTCCATGTAATATGGTCTAGTATTTTTTAAAAATGTGGTGGTAGCATTGTGAATGAGAATTTTGGTGGTTGCTTCACAAAAAAACCCGTTTTTGCGCTCAGAAAATGGAAAATGGATTTTTCGTGCGACGAAATAGAAAACTTCCTCCTGAAACATTGTTCTCCATCCCGATACACATGCGTGCACAATACGGACACATTATCACAAACTATGCTCTTATTCTAGCCATAACATTGGTCATTTGACCCGAAAGCCATGAAACCTCGAACATGATAAGTCATTTTGTGAAGGTTTTTTTGAGACATGATCGATTTACCAAGTTTGGTATTTTTCCTTGCAACTATGTCACATAAAATGACGCCATGAGAAGGATTTACATTGATTGGACCATTTTTGAATTTTTTATGCCAGTTTCAAATGATGGTCAAAACGGCGGGAGTGAAGGTTCTTAGATAGGGGCTGAGACTTGCAAAACTTTCGGTGGATCTCTAAAGAAACATCATATTATGAGTCTAAAAATGATTTATTAAAAAAATCATGAGCATTAGATCATGTACCTGTAGTTCAAACTGGACCCACTTCCTACCGGTTCGGCGGGAATTTGTCTTTTTCGCCAGGGGTGGAAGAAAAGGTTTGAGATGCCCTAATTGGGACATTGTGCATGTAATATGGTCTAGTATTTTTGAAAAATGTGGTGATAACATTATGAATGAGAATTTTGGTGGTTGCTTCACAAAAAACCCGTTTTTTGCGCCCGGAAAAATGGAAAATGGTTTTTCTATGCGACGAAATAGAAAACTTTCTCGTGCAACATTATTCACCATCCCATGATGCACATGCATGCACAATATAAACAAACTATACCACGAATCTTGCGATGACATTGGTTCGTTTGGCCTCAAATCCTTAAAATCCATGGACACTCTTGTCCAACCAATCAGAATTGAAGAAGGGGCTATCCGCGGATCACCTTGCCGAAGTCAATCCCAGTCATAGACAACATCTCGATCCAACGCTCCCTAACTCACCCCTCAGGCTCTCACCCACCAAAAAATTGGTGCTGGGCGCGTTTCCAATTTGGCGCCGAAGGTTCCAATTTTGGGCCAGAGACCCAAAATCACCTAGGTTAGGCCGCGTACCTCAAATCCATACCCCCACCCAATTCACCCTCCCTTTTCTCCACTCATCCACCCGTGCGCGCCGCCTCTGCCCCATACGACCCATCGCCACATCGCCGGCCACCCCACCCCTCAGGCTCTCACCCTTCCCCAGCGCCACATCGCCGGCCACCCCACACCTCTGGCGCCCCTCCTCCCATATGAACCACCTCCGCCCCTCACCCTCGACCCCCATCTCCCCTCACGGGATTTCTAAAGCGCTCTATACCATCCAGATCGAGGTGGATCTTAGCCACCGCCCCCGTTCGATCTCCTCCTTCCCGGGCGCCACCTAGCCGGCCACCCTAGATGACTGGCAGCGTGATGCGACCCATGTGTCACCTCGGAGAGGAGGGAACGGCAACAGCGGTTGCTGGTTTTTTGGCATGTGTTATCAAGATCTGGAACCAATGCGCCAAAAGTAGTTCTCCATGGTAAGCGCCCCTGTTGCCTTCTCTACTCTGTTTCTCGTGTCAGTCGTTGGGAAGGATTCGTGCCTCGTTCTAATTTGGATTTGGTTTGTGGACGGCATGCTTCGGAGAGCATTCAGGAGCTCTGCACACCACCACAATTCGCACACGCCAAGACCGACCCCAACGGCCTATGCCACCTCCACTGCTGCATCACCTCGTGTGCGACAACACCAGATCCACCAGCTGCCCCTCTTCATCATGATCTCTATGGTGCAGGTAAGTCGCCGGCTCCACCTTTCTTTTCGACTCTCTCCAGCATAGCTACATGGATGGTTTGGTGCTGGAAAATATAATAGATCTGGGAGAATCATGTCTTCATGTCAATAGGGGAGTTAGTGCAATTGTTGATTCATCACTTTAGAAGTTGCTGCTGTACTGACTCTTGCTGCGTTATGATCATGTGGTAGTACCAAATAGTTGATCTGTTTAAGTCATGCAGAGCTCCAATACACAACATTATGTATATCTTTCATTATTAGGTCATGAACATACGACACTACAGGCTATAACAAACAAGATATTACAAACAAGTGATGCTTAGGAATGAATGCAGAATTTGCATTAGCAGTAAAATGGAAGTCATTGATGCATGATCTTTTTATTATTGTTGAAGGAACCATAGCTGAAAATGGATCACAACTGCAGTAAATAGAAACTGACATTGCCTGTGAGATCATAGATGTACTAGGTTATGTTTACTTGTAACTAAAACATACATCTACTTGCATTGATATATTGTTGCTTCATTTACTTTAATTTTACATATTTGATTGACAAGGCACTTGACTTGAGATGGTGTAGGAACCTATCTGATTGACAAAGTAGAATATGCTTTGGTTTACTTAATTCATGATCCCTGTCCCATGGATGTACTATTTTTTGTTTACTTGTAACTAAAACTTTTCGGTGTGCTATTCTTTTATGTTGACTATAGGAATGAGGAGAAACAAATAATTACAAACTTGTTTGATAGAAGAATTAAAACGTATTATAACTTGTGGCGGGTGCTCTCCTACGAGGTACCTACTGCTCTCACTCTGACTCAGTGGTACGTATGTTGGATGTCAATTCCAACTCATGACTGGTTGGTTGATTTTGGTCAGGTGTGGGACAAGTGCCTAACAGAGGCCGACATGAAGTTCCTTGAGACGACAGATTAGAGCTGACATGAAGGCCTACCATGCCCACCTAAATGAATACCACTCAGTGTATGTCAGTCAAAGTGCATATCATCCATTTACCTCCATCTTCTCATATTGCAGTTTTTCTCTACTAACACCCAACTGTGCAGCATCAGCGAGACCTTGACCAAGTGGAAGGACAGATGGTTGACTTGTCACAATCTAGAAAGTTGGTTCAGGTTACTAAATTCTCACTCCACTCAGATTTATATTTCTGTTTCTACATCATTAGCTCATATAACTTGCCACTCCTGGTTCAAACATACACACCGAATGTCCTGGTGATACTTGCTACTAATTGTTCAACTCCTTGTCGGCTCCTATAAAAGGAAAACTCAACTATTTTGGATTGATCATACGTCAGATCTGCTTTTTCGACTGCATTCCTTTGCATAACATAACCAATTAGCTTTCAATCGTCTATCATTTTCTGTTTCTAATGCTCTATCAAGCTTTACTTGTCTTGTTCACCAATAGTTTATCAGTAATATTCAGATCATTTTTGCATGGTTGCGCGTCTTGGCTGGGGCGATTTGTGCATGTAGATTCTTGTTCATGCGGGAACAAGCAAAAGCTTAATGTAAAACCATCTCCTGGTAGTATTGTCTCGAGACCCTTATGTGATGATAATATGGAACAATAATATGATGGTCTAGCTAACATGATGCACCCTGTGTAGTTTGGTTCTCTAGCTAATATGATGCTGCTGCCTTCTTCTCCCATGCACCCTATACAGTTTGGTCATATCTGATGCAGTACTAGTTTGTGTGCTATCTGGTACTTGTATTATCCAAGTCGTGCATTTGACGAACTACATGTGTATATTTGAGTGCGAGGAACAATTAGTTTGTGATCTTCTAGTCCTATGGTACTGTAATTTGTTGATTTAGAGTTTGGTTCTTGTAAATCTGTTCTTTATTGTGTTTCTAGTTTTCTATGTTATTGTTAGAAGATATGCTTAATTCTGACTCGATGACTATCATTTTCTCTCTTATACAGGAGTTTAAGGCTGAAGTTGGGAGAAAGGAAGATTTTATTACATACTCAGCAAACTGTAGAGTAGACAATCCTGTTTTTTAGCTAGTTATTATACATGAGCTTGGATGGTCTAAACTATGAATGATTGTAACATACTGCATTGCCCCAACTGTTTTACATTCTAGGTTATGTAATATGGCTTGATTGAAATATTTATTATAATTTTTGATGTCATTTGTGAAAATTTATTTGATTTGGAATTTATTTGATTTGGGTTCTTGACTGCTCGGTCATAAGAAATAATCTGAAAGATATTTTGGCTCATAGGAAATGACTCAAATAATGTTTGGGCTATAAAATGGCCGTGGCCAAAACAATATTAGAATCCAACAGTGAACAATTCAAAAAAATACAGAATAAACTCATTGTAGAAAATGCCATAGCCTAGAAATAAAAAAGCCCATATGATGGGCTCGATCCATGTAGCTAAACGGAATTGATCGGAATTTTTTTTCTGAATTATTGGACTCGGCCCACAAATGACTGAACTGGACTGGGCTGAATTCACAATACGACGATTTCATTTCGTCACAATTTTTCCACGTAGGATTGGCCACGTAGGATCCGAGCTGGCCTGGCTAGATGGCCCGTGACGATATTGGATCGTCATAGACGTTATGACGATCCAATATCGTCATACACGGTTACGACGATTTTACCAAAAACGTCGTTATAGTTCATTTGCGACGCCCAGCTTTTGACGACCTCAAAATCGTCATAGAATCGTCATAAATGGACTATTATGACGATTATGTGACGAAAATAGAGGGTCATATATAGCCAGATTCCTTGTATTGTGTCAGCTGCCACCGGCTCGTCGTCGGGCTAAAAGGCCCAAATATGCAGGCATTGTCATCGCTGACGTTGAATGGCTGGATCTCCACTGTGGTGTGAGAGAGCTGGAAGGTGGCCATGGATGCACTATGTAGGATGAAGACCTTCCTTTTGTCAATGAATAGGGTGATTGGAGATTGTAAGATGATCTAAGATGGTGGGGAAGGGGAGAAGTTGAATAGGTGTGAGGCAAGGAACCGCAATAATCTTCTTACACATACTCCCTCTGTCCTGAAATACCCTGCATTCTGGGTTTAGTTAAGGTCAAACTTTATAAAGTTTGACCAAACATATTGAAAATTTATGTACACATATAATACAACATAAGTATCATTAGAATCGTTATAAGATATATTTTCATAATATATACATTCGGTGCTATAGATGTTTATAGTTTTTTCTATATATTCTACCAAAATTTATACAGTTTGACTTTGACTAAACCCAGAATGCAGGGTATTTCAGGACAGAGGGAGTAAGAATAAATTATGAGAAGGGATAGCCTCGAGCCATGGCAACTAGTGTTGCTTACTGAATATGTCGGCGACAGGAAAAGTTCGGGAAATCAGTTGCCGAGTTCGATTGGGAATCAGTTGCCGATATTAAAATTCAGTCGGCATATAGTGTTTCGGCTGGTAAGCCCATGTTCTTTTTATTGAAGAAACCTACCGTGGCCCTTCAGCTGGCACTGCAGGACCGCGACAACTTCAGGGACTATGTTGGGGGGATGAACCCCAATAGGGTCAAGATAAGGTATACAATGATATCTATGATATTGACCAGAACAAGGTTGACAGACATAGGGTGATCTACATAGGTCGACACACCTAGGCCGACATTATACGAGATATGTCGGCAAAACTAAGTTATCTCGTTTACAAAGGGAAGGTCAAGGCGAGTTATATCGGCTGGCACCAAGGAACCGACATAGTGGGTCGGTATATGGCCAACGGTCATATGCAGGCCTCGAAGTCAATGGAATAGTCCCATCGCAACAATCACGGAGCAGATCATCATCATCATCATCTAGAAAGCATGCCCATAAAGTGTACAAAGAGTAGCCTCATCGTACCCTACGACTGGGCATACCTATACGTGACAACAGTGGCTAGGCATAGCCACAACGGCAAAGTACCGTGAGGTGTTGTCGCATCGAGCACAATCAGGGAGGAACTAGGCGACAAGACAGAGCTCCTGGCGGGCCCAAGCAAAGACTTTGGCACCGTAAAAGAGGGTTGACCGTTGCCACCTGTGCCGTAACTTGTAAAATGGGCACCCCTTTATAAGGTGACTGACGAGGTTCGACTCGTCAATGCCCATTGTTATGGACTTGGGTTTTGGAGAAGGAGATGACATTGGATACCGCGGAACGACTAACAAACAAGAACCATGGGGTCACGAGGTTTACCCAGGTTCAGGACCCTAGAGGGAAAACCCTACTCCTGCTTGTCTGCTCTTTGATAGCGATGCCAAAAGTTACAGGGTCGCGCAGATTAGATCTGGCGAGTTATGTGCTAGGTTATGAGGTGAGGTCCTCCTCGCCATGTCCTCCTAGCCTTTATATGGGGAGGCCAGGTCTCGGGGTAGGTCGAGTCGGTTACAGATTAGGGTTTTACCCTTTGAATTTCTATCTAAAGTTGGCCGTGTTCTCCAAGGAGTCGCGTCCTTCATGGGCCTAGGTCACCCGAATCCTTCCTGGGCTTCGTCATCGGGAGTGGATAATTGCTACCCATACACCCGTAGGACATACCATCGTCACCCGAATCCTTCCTGGGCTTCTGCGAGGCCGGACTGGGTAGGCCAAATTTACGCACCCGTAGGACATACCCATGTCAGTGCCCCAGGTCCTCTAGGGCAAAGGTTGATCCATTTGTTACTCATTCTCTCCCTCTTACACTTAGAGAGGCATCGACAGAGGAGAGCGCATAGAGCTTCTTCCTTCTGTCGCCATACAGCTCAAGAAGCATAATTGTAGCTACCCATACATCTCGAGATATAGAGACGAGCAGGAGTAGGGGTTTTACCTCAACACAAGGGCTCTGAACCTGGATAGATCGGTGTGTAATGTGTGTGGTTCTTACTGCATCTTTCCTCCCCGGATCCTTCGGTGTCCATCAGCCCATAACTTAAGTCTACCCATGACATCTGCGTTGACACCACCACAAAAAATACTATCATATGCCTTGATACTAATGTGTATAGTGTATGATTTGACTATGACTGGCCTAGTTTCCAAAGCAACCTGGTTATTACCAGGTCAACGATCGATGGTAGCTCCTCGTTGAAACCTCTAGATCGACACACAATGTATATTAGTATTTTTCTTTTAAAAAAGAAGGCAAACTCTTGTTGCAAGCAAGTACTAAAAGTCTACTAGTCAAAGCTAGTGTGTCAGAGGGCATCTTCACCGAAACTATCCAAACCGTCCGAGTGTGTCTGAAGAGATCCGCGCGGACGGGCGAGACGTGTGCGGCGCCCCAGCGACGCGACCCATCCGGATTATCTGTGACCTAAATATAATGTATGGATGGGTCTGTCGGGACAGACGCGGACATAGGCGGGTCCAGATACAGACGCACATGGCCTTCTTCTCTTGGGCTGGCCTATCTGTTTTTCTTTGTTTGGGTCGCGCTGCTGTGCGCGATTGACCAGACAGACCAGACCACGACCCTAAATCGTCTATGGTCCGACACAAAGGGACAGAATCGAACCGTTTAAGTCATCCATTTGCGTACTTCCGGTGGAATGCCCTGACGGCGTACCACGTGCATGTCATTGCACTGCATGCGTAGAGTGCTTCCTGGTACCGGCGACACGGTAGCTGTTGTGATGAAAAATGATTTCACAGCGTGACAACCGGTACCACCGGCGATGGTAGCTGTTGCGATGATGATGGCGCATTATTGGCTAGCCTCCTGAGCAGCTTGATAACGTCCACCATGTCGTGGAGGTAGTACTTGGTGGGGTGATTTCTCTGGAGAAAGGATATTGGTCTAGAGATGGTGGATATGACGTTCTTCTTTGACTCGGTCGATGGGGACGACGGATCTTGGTCCAAGACAACACGGGGATGTCCCCGGTTGACATGCTACAGTGATATGTGATTGAGGCCCCCCTACAGATCAAATTGTATTTCTCCATCTCTTACAGTTTCATCTGCAAAGTTTTTAGGGTAATCATTTTATCTTGATTTGTCTTTTAGTATCCACGTGTGTTGCCTCTCGTAACTTGATTTTCAACTAATGAAATATGTGGCTGCTCCCAAAAAAAACACTAAAACGCCTTTCATTTCATGTGTGGAACCATTCCATTGCATTCCACATCATGATCTCAACCGAACACACCCTAAACAAAACATGTCGGGTACTAGATTTTGATCCTGCAAGTTGTGATGATAATCTTAACTTTTGTGCAACAAGTGGATAATTCAAATGAAAATCTATCTCGTTCCGCTTGATATTGGCGAGAGAAAGGTGAGCAAATGGCGAAACGCATGGGCAAATATATCTAAGCACGGCCGAAAGAATAATTAATTTACTCATCTGATTTCACATCATTTAGATCCTGAAAATGCTGCAGCCTAATAAAAATTGAAGTCCTAAACCACACGATCGAACTGAATTATTTATTTTTCCGGGTACTGGCGACACGGTAGCTGTTGCGATGAAAAATGATTTCACAGCGTGACAACTACCGGTACCACCGGCGATGGTAGATGTTGCGATGATGATGGCGCATTATTGGCTAGCCTCTTGAGCAGCTTGATAACGTCCACCGTGTCGTGGAGGTAGTATTTGGCCATGCTCGGCTTCATACCAACCGTGCAGGCAAACACCTCGCTGGTGGCTGGGAGCTTCACGCCGCTGCTCCTCGGGCAAACAATGCTCTCGAACATGTCCTCGTCGGACCGGTCGTCTCCGATGCAGAGCACGAAATCGGGCGGCTTCTCGCTGCGTACCATGGATGATAGGAGGCTCTCCACAGCCATGCCTTTGCTGATGCCCTGCACGAGCGAGATATTTGTTGCTTGCATCATGTCAACTTGCATTGGTGGTTCTTAACTAGCTTGTTGATCAACATGTTCTTGATTGTACAAGTATACAACAAATCTATAACTGCAGGCTAGGAACAAGAAATGTATGCGCATAAGTACCTGAGGTTTAACTTCCACGATGTGCTGGCCCCTCTTCACAACAACCAGCTCGTTCGCAAGCACGGTTTCAAGATGATCAAGCAGTGCTTTTGCCTGGCATGAACCAATTTCTGGATCCGCCTCTTGGTAATGCCAAACTAGCGCGCTTTCCTTGTACTCTATAGATGACCCATCCGTCCTCTCCATGTAAAGTTTCATCACATGTTCAGCGCTCTGCTTCCAGTCGAAATCTCCTGCCACCACGCGGGTCTTCCACGGAGACTCCCTGCTCGACCTGCAGCTACCACCAGAGTTTATGGACAATAAGAACTCAAATCTGTGCCGGTAAGGAATTGAATCTGGATGACTGGTTTGTACATTAAACACAACTAAAAGGTATATTTCTATCGAAAATGGAAGGAACATAGAACTAACTAAAATTTAGCATGACAAGAATAACTAGTGTCACTATGCTACCAAAGTCTCAATCACATCATGTGTTAAAACAATGTAGGACCGGGACAGGCCAGTAGGTTGCTCGATCATTTAGTTTTTCCATTGTTTTACGTGTAAAATAAGCGAAAATTAGTGGAATTTATGGCTGCACTTATGCCAACAGCTAATGGCAATTAATCTTTCCGATGAACAAGATGTATTTTTTTTGGAAACTCACATCTAGGCGGGACTTCTCGGCGAAGTCCATGTGTGGAGACGTCATGAATGGTTTCTAGGTTCCTTCATAAATACTTATGGAAGTTAAAAGTCCTATAAAGATTAAAGTTTTTATATGTTACTTCAACATATAGGTTTTATTTACAAAGGATAACCTATTTAAAAGAAATTGACATGGATGTAAGATATGCTTCTTTTGAGATTTAGATGAAACAACTAAGCATTTATTTCATAAATGTCATTTTGCTAGTATTGTTTGTCATATTGTGTATATGGCTTACAATATACCTCCACCTACAAGTATAAGAATATTTTTGGAAATTGATTGAATCTGATTGAGAAGAATAATAAGGCTAGAATATGTGTTGTTTGCCTTATGTTGGTTTATATGGAGATGTAGAAACAACAATGTTTTTAACAATGCCGAGTCTTCTAATTGTTTGCAGGTTGTTCGGACAACTTATTTCCATTGGACACATCTATGGTCGTTCCTGCTCCCATAGGGACCAATGAGAACTTATGGTTATTGGATGCAAGCGGACTCCTGATGACCGCACATGATATCTACTCTCAGGAAGGTTGGCGGCACAATAGTATATTATAGGATGGATAGATGTGCTATGCTTATTCTATTTCTCTAGCTTATTCATGTTCTATTTGTGTGGCACGTGATTTTGTAATGAACCGAATTCATGTTCATTGGGTAATATTTTCACATTTACAAGAAACTAACATAATTTAGCACGCTCCGGCGTCGTAGTAGAAAAAGTACCTAAGGCACACTCGTCCCAGGATTTTAGCACCTCACCAAGGAGGTGGAGAAGAGAGGAGGGAGGTGGCGGCGGCGCGGCTAGTGCGCGCGGCGGCGGCTAGGGTTTCGGAGTGGCGAAGGTGTAGCAGCTTGGGGAGGCTAAGGCCACAACTCGAGTGCCTTTTGGGTTCCCCTTGGTGCCCTTTTCTGGGTGGCAAGGCCCGTTGGTTCGTTCTGGACCCATCCCTAAAGTTTGGATGAGTCCGGTAGGTGTAGATCAATCCAAACCTAGTCAATAACACTTTCCTTTTACGGCAATATGATTGCACCTATCATGGAACCTTCCGGGTAATACAATTGATGGAGATGCCGGGTAATACTCCATTTAGAAAAAAAAAAGTTATGGGTAAACGATACTTGTCGTAATAAAGCATCCATTTCCAAAAAAAAATAGAAAAAAGTGCAATATATATGCAAGTATTTATGGACATCGTACCGTAAATATTTTGCAAAAACAGCGACTAGTGCCCCTGCTCCTGTATTTATGGGTATCCGTTGCATATATACCGATGAATAGTTCTACCTCTGCCCGTGTATCCATGCAACACACAACGACTAGTGCTCCTGCTCGAACACCTACAGTGCAACTAGCATGCCAGTGGTACCAGCGATCCAGTAGGCATAGCTTATGCGTACAAATAAACTTAAAAGTGACAAGGACATTATTTGGAAAAAATCAATATAATTTTGATTATTCTTAACAAACACTAGTACAAGTATGATTTAGGTTCATGATCCATACCAATCACTTTTCATCATTGAAACAGTAAGGCTCCTAAGTTGGTTGTTGAAGCAACATGAATATATGTTTACTACTAGAGCCTAATTTTAGAGGTATGCCCTAGCTTAGTACACATCTTGAAATGTTATCTTAATGTGATGGTTGTAAAATCATTTCTTAGTATGTACACATATTTTGTAAGATTTGACCCAAATCTAAATTAAGCATATATTGTTAACAAAACTCCAATAATGCAAAGCCCAACAATCTAGTAGTAGTACTACGTAGATAGATCTTTAACGAGAAAAGTAGTAGTGTGTAGAGAGATGTGACCTAGTGAAGTAACCATGCTCCGCAGCAATCCCCAGCTTCTGACATGGTGCAAACCACTTGCTCAATTCATCCTTCCCCCTGCCACTCACAATGAAAACCCTGTTTCTGGGATCTTCACACAGACGATTCAAGACAGAAATGACCTGAATGCTGGGTGCCTTTTCCTCAAGTGAGCTGCTCTGTGGCATCACGGTTCCGTCATAGTCGAGGAGAATTAGCCGATTCTCGGTCTTGGTGAAGGAAGGCAGGATGTGGTCGAGAGAGAGCCGACAGAAATCTGGGCTAAGTGCAAGCACCTTGAAGCTCATCTCAAACCCAATCCCCCAAGGTCGCCACGAGAAATGATCCTTGCAAGCACGCTGCAGGTCGTTGTCGAAGGACTTGGCCCAGTAAGCCACATCATGGGTACTGACATACTTGTAGTGCTTCTCGTGTAGCAGCCTCTGCTCCACCTCAGACATCGTCAGTGCCCCTTTCATGGCCTCCCCAACAGACTGCACACACCATGGATTGACACGGATCGCACCACTGAGCGACGGGGAGCACCCAACGAACTCCGACAGCACGATGGCGCTTGTAGGAGGATCGAGGGCGGTGCTCTCCTGCCGGCACACGGTGTAGATGTAGGGTATCCTGTTGAAGCCGTCCCGGACGGCGCTCACCACGCAGCACTCGGCGGCCGCGTAGTACGCCGCCTTCTCATGCACCGACAACGGGCGGGTGATCAGTACGATTGGGGTGTACCCAGGCGGCCTGCCGAACTGCTCATTCACCCGGGCGCTGATTGCTCCGGCCTCTTCCTCCGCCGCCTCGATGTCGCGCCCCTCGCTGCGCGCTGGGTTGACGATCTGCACCAGCACGGCGCGGCCACGGAGCTCGGGATATTTCAGCAGCAGCTGCTCCATCCCGAGGAACTTGAGCCCGATTCCTTTGAAGAGGCCGGCGTCATCTACGCCCACCATCAGCCGCCGCCCCTTGTACGCCTCGGCCACCTGGCGTACTACCTGGTCCGTCTCCGGCGCCGACACCACCGACCTCAGCTGCGCCACGTCGATCCCGACGGGCAGTATCTTGACCCTTACGGTCCGGCCGTAGTACTCGATGACCATGCACCCGCCCTTGGACTGGTGTTCCAGGCCCAGCAGCAGCGAGCACGCGTCCATGAAGTGGCGCGCGTAGTGGAAGGTGTGGAAGCCGACAAGGTCGGCGTTGAGGAGGGCCCGGAGGAGGTCCTCCCGGACGGGGATGGTGCGGAAGATCTCCAGGGATGGGAACGGCGAGTGGAGGAAGAAGCCGACCTTGGCGCGCGGGACGCGCCTGCGGAGCAAGCTGAGGAGGGCCAGAAGGTGGTAGTCCTGGATCCACACCAAGTCCTCCTCCGGGTTCAGCACCTCGCTAAGGCGCTCGAGGAACTTCATGTTGGCGGAGAGGAATGAGCTGTAGAGCGCGTGGTTGAAGAGAACGCCGCCGAGCGTCGAGGTCGTAAGCGGGAGCAGGTAGTGGAGGAGTGGCCACATGTAGTGCTTGCAGAAGTCGTGGTAGAACGTGCGGTGGAGCTCGGCGGGGAGGAACACGGGCAGGCAGCAAAAGTTGGCCAGCAGGTAGCCGGCGAGCTCCTCGGAGGCGGCCTCGGTGGCCGGCGGTGGCAGCGTACCGACATGGAGCACGGGGGCCGAGACCGGCAGGCCCGAGCGGAGCTGGTGAGAGACGCTGTCCGCGTCGACGGTGAAGGAAAACCCGAACGGGGAGGACGCGTCCGGGGATGCGCGGAGCGGGAGGTGGTGGGAAACGATCACGCGCCGCGGCAAGCAACACGAGGGCTGCAGGGAGGCCGGCAAGGAGTCCGACGCGTTCACCATGACGCCCGGCGGCAGCTCTCCGGCGAGGTCGAACAGGTTAGTACAAGAGAGCGACGGCATCACCGACCACACAGCTAGGGCAGTATCTCTTTCTCTCTCTCTCCTATCTGTGCGTGTTAAGAGGAGAGATGAGGTCGGTGTTGAATAGTCCGAGTACCATTATATAGCTATTCCCTTTGTCACGTAATATGTTGGTGCATAGTTTTGCGTGTAAGTTAAATATTGCAAAGTTTGATTAAGAATATAAAAATAATATGAATATTAGCTGATACGAAATGCATATAATATAAAAATATACTTTAAGCCAATTCTAATAATATTAATTTGGCATTGGATGTTGAAAATATAAGCAAATTTCTATAATATTTAATCCGAAATAAGTAATAATAAATCATGACTATAAGTGCTGGAATTAATCTAATCATGTATACTAGCAGAATAGACGAATAGATCATATTCAACCAGAATAAACAGATCACATCTATTCCAAGAGCTAGTACAAGAAACTGCAACAGAAACTGAACTAGATAGGAACAGATTACGTACGGTGCTGGAGGAGGAATCGGGTTCGCGTTCATATTGGGGTTGGGGTTCGCGTTGACACCAGTGTCGTCAGCCATGACGTCGATGTAGAGGCTGCTGATGTCCGGGAAGAAGTCCTCGTCGGGGAAGGAGTGGTCGGTCGATGTGATGCCATCAGTAGTCGCGCAGACGCGCTCCCCAAAAACTTGATCGCCCCTCACCCGTATAGGTTCACGAGAGGTGGTGGTTCCGGAGGCCTACTGTCCCGTCGTCCGGTGCACGCCGGAAGAGGGGATGGAGAAGGTGTAGCGGCGGCGCAAGGTTCTGGAGGCAGAGAGATGTGTATTGCTCGTATTAGGGTTTTCGCCTAAGGCCGTTTATATATAGCGTCGGTCGGGTAAGACGTGGGGCGCAGCCCACGTCCGAGTAGTAACAACCCACGTTTCCGGAAAGACCGGAAACGGCTGACAGAAAAATAACTCGCACAATAATTTTCCCGAGCAGAAAAAGATAAGATCGGCACCGAGGCACAATTTCAAACCCGCTGCACGCACGCTGCTGCGTCGTGATTGAGGCGGGTGGCGGAGGAGGAGGAGCGCGCGTGTATGCCACTCCTCTTCACTCTCTTTAGGAGGTAGTGAAACACTCCACTATATATATTGGTCCAACTCCCTCTAAACTAGCAAGGTGGGACGAAACTTTGGTCCCACCCCTTGCTAGGCATGAATGGGCCATGAGAATTTCAGAATTTGTATTAGGCTATGGGCCAAGGCCCACACCCAAATTCCAACAACCCCCCACAAATTCTTATAGGCACATATCATCATATCAATCAGTTCCAGATCATTGTTTATATATCCGTGCGAGGTGGAGACTGTTAAGTTGAACTTCCACTTAGAACTTCATGCTACATTAGATTGCAACTTGAATAGTGGACTATGCCTTGAGCTACAAGTTTGGTGCGCACTAGTTTCACACAAGGTCTAGACCGATACAGGACTGCCGCGAAGCTTCCCCGCGGTTTGGAGCTTATGCGTCATACTCCATGGCCTTTCATGAGTTTATTAGAGAGCACCCAACTCCCACGGACTGCGACGTTTGACAGTCAGACTCATATAGGTGTGTTCTTCAAAGGATGTTCTGCAGGACAACATCTTTGCTTTAAACAAGCCACTCAGAACACATTAATGTAAATACCAACCTGCCATGCAGAATAGGAGAGTATTGCATCTATACGGAGTGGTAGTATGTTGTAAGGATACTCTCCTCCCAGTTGACCAACAGCTTGTGTCCCAACTCTACTTCACGGGATCTCTGATCACATAGAGCGAGTTACCACTGTGAGCAACTCAAAAAGTGGGTCTCAAACCCATCTCCCTCGATGCATTATCTATCACATTACGTGATAGACCCTTTGTGAAGGGATCTGCTAGAGTTTTAGATGTTTGGATATAGTCCAATGCAATAACTCTGAAGTTTCTCATTTTCCTGACAGATTTCAATCTCCTCTTCACATGTCTTGATAACTTCATATTGTCCTTAGAACTATTTATTTTGATGATCATAGTTTGATTATCACAGTTCATAAGGATTGCGGGTATTGGTTTCTCAACGACATGTAAGTTCATGAAGAGTTCACAAAGCCACTCTGCTTCAACAGTGGCTGTGTCTAATGCTGTGAGTTCTGCTTCCATAGTTGACCTCGTTAAGATGGTCTGCTTGCAAGACTTCCAAGAAACAGCGCCACCACCAAGTGTAAACACATAACCACTCGTGGCCTTAGTCTCATCAGCATCAGAAATCCAGTTTGAGTCACTATACCCTTCAAGTACCCTTGGATACCCGGAGTAGTGAATCCCATAGCTCGAAGTGCCTTTCAAATAACGCAAAACCCTTTCAAGGGCCTGCCAATGAACATCTCCAGGATTTGAGACAAATCGACTTAACTTGCTTACAGCAAAGGATATGTCAGGCCTCGTAGAGCTGGCTAAATACATAAGCGAGCCAATAATCTGAGAATATCTTAGCTGATCTTTAGCATCCTTAGGATCTCCCTGATTCTTTCGAACCAACACGCTAGGATCATATGGTGTAGGAGAGGATCTACATTCGCTATACCCAAAACGACTCAAGATCTTTTCCACATAGTGAGACTGAAGCAGTGTTATCCCACCATCATCATCTTTCAGCAGCTTGATGTTCAATATCACATCAGCCACTCCTAGATCTTTCATCTCAAAACAACGAGATAGAAAGTCTTTGACCTCATTGATAACATTAAGATTGGTCCCAAATATCAGTATATCATCAAAATATAGACATAAGATGACTCCCTCGCCCCCACCATGGCGATAGTACACACACTTGTCAGCTTCGTTTACAATAAAGCCTTCATCAGTTAAAGTCCTTTCAAACTTCTCATGCCACTGCTTAGGTGCTTGCTTAAGACCATCTGAGAGACTTGAACTTGCACACCTTGCCTTGTTGACCATCTATCACGAATCCATCCGGCTGATCCATATAAATTTCCTCATCTAACTCTCCATTTAGGAAAGTCGTCTTAACGTCCATTTGATGAACGAGAAGACCATGCGAGGCAGCCAAGGATAGCAGTACTCGAATGGTTGTCAATCTAGCCACAGGTGAATAAGTATCAAAGAAGTCTTCGCCTTCTTTCTGGGTATAACCCTTGGCAACAAGGCGTGCCTTATACTTCTCAATAGTACCATCAGGTCTAAGCTTTTTCTTAAAAACCCACTTACATCCTACAGGTTTGCACCCATAAGGACGATCAGTAATTTCCCAAGTTCCGTTTGCTATGATGGAATCCATCTCACTGTGAACGGCTTCTTTCCAGTAGTCAGCATCTTGAGATGCATAAGCTTATGAAATAGAAGTTGGAGTATCATCCACGAGGTATACAATGAAATCATCACCAAAGGACTTCACAGTCCTTTGTCTCTTACTTCTGGTAGGAGCTTCACTATTATCCTCCACAGGATTATCAGGGTGTTCTATCGAAATGGTGGGTTTAGGAATTGTAATTAATTCTTGACTAGATAAACTAGGCATCTCCTGATTTGATGAACTAGACAAATCTTTCATGGGAAAGATGTCTTTAAAGAAAGTCGCATCATTCGACTCCATGATTGTACCAACATGCATGTCAGATACCTGAGATTTCACTATCAAAAAATCTATAGCCAATGCTATGAAATGCATATCCCAGAAAAACACAATCCACGGTTTTTGGTCCAAGCTTGTGCTTCTTGGGTATCGGCACATTCACTTTCGCCAAACAACCCCAAGTTCGTAAGTAGGAGAGTTTCAGCCTTTTCCTTTCCCATTCCTCAAATGGAGTAATGGTTTTGTTCTTTTTGGGAACACGGTTTAGGACATGACATGCAGTCTTTATTGCCTCCCCCCACCATTCCTTGGATAGACCCGATGTATCTAACATGGCGTTAACCAAATCAGTTACAGTACGGTTCTTTCTTTCGGCCACCCCATTTGACTGAGGTGAGTATGGAGGCGTCCTCTCATGGATAATACCATGCTCCGCACAAAAAGAATCAAATTCGTTGCAAAAATACTCTCCACCACGATCAGACCGAAGTCGCTTAATCTTTCGATCAAGTTGGTTTTGTGATTCAGCTTTATAGATTTTGAAGTGATTAAAAGCTTCATCTTTAGATTTCAAAAGATACACATAACAGTATCGAGTGGAATCATCAATTAAAGTCATGAAGTATCGCTTTCCACCTTTTGTCAACTCACCATTCATCTCACAAAGATCTGAATGTATTAGTTCCAGTGGTGCCAAATCTCGTACCTAGGCAGTCTTGTGAGACTTGCAAGGTTGCTTAGCTTGCACACACACTTGACACTTGGAACTTTTGACAGTAGTAAATTTCAGAATTAAATTCAAATCAGCAAGCCGCGTCATGCACCCAAAATTAATATGACAAAGTCGTGAATGCCAAATATTGGATTCACTATCATTGCAAACATGATTAATAACTTGAGTACATAAGTCTGACAAAGATAAGCGGAACAAGCCTCCGCACTCATAACCCTTTCCAACAAATTGTCCACACTTAGAAGTTACAACTTCATTGGACTCAAAGACTAACTTAAAACCATCTCGACACAGAAGAGATCCGCTGACGAGATTCTTATTGATTGAGGGAACATGCTGCACATTCTTCAGCTGTACGATCTTCCCCGAAGTAAACTTCAGATCCACCGTACAAACACCTTGAACAGAAGCACGTGAGCCGTTTCCCATCAGCATGGAACCAGCCCGTTCGACCTGATAAGAAGAGAACATGGAAATATCAGCACATACATGTATATTTGCACCAGTGTCTATCCACCAATCAGGTGAATTACAAACTGAAAGAACTGTGGGAAATATACCGTACCCAGCATCCTTCATCTCAATATCACCAAGAACAACATTAGCGGACTTGCCACTATTTTCATGTGGACGCTTGTCAAAGCGATTGGGGCAGCTAGGAGCCCAATGATTAGGATCACCACAGACATGGCAGGATCCTTTCTTCTTATACTCAGTCTTCTTCTTGAAGTTGGTAATCTGTGCGGCCTTGTTTTTGCCATCAAACTTTTCTTTGCCATCAGACCTGTTCTTATTCTTGAACTTGTGGGACTGGAAGTTGTTTTTCTGCACTACGTGTGCGCTAGAACTTCCATCAAAGCCTCGAGGACCTGTATCTTTTGCTCTCGCCTTTTCTTCAACATGAAGAGATTCGATGAGATCCGAAACAGAAAACTCCTGTCTCTTATGTTTCAGAGAGGTAGCAAAGTTCCTCCAAGAAGGAGGAAGCTTGGCAATAATGCCTCCGGCCACGAACTTGTCCGGTAAGTTACACTTGAACTGCTCGAGTTCTTTGGCAAGGGACTGTATTTCATAAGCCTGATCCACGATGGGACGGTCATCAGTCATCTTGTAGTCATAGAATTTCTCCATGATATACAGTTCAGTGCTAGCATCCGAAACACCAAACTTGGCGTCCAGTGCATCCCACACATCCTTGCCATTATCAAATGACATATAGGTGTCAACAATGTTGTCACCAAGAATATTGAACAAAGCCCCCATAAACATGGTGTCGACTTTCTGAAATGCTTCCTCCTGAACAGGAGAAAGCTCTCCCTCAAGTTTGCCAAGAGTGGCGCTATAGCAGCCTAGGTTTTTCAACCATAGAACTGCTCTCGTGCGCCATCTCTTATAATTGACACCGTCAAAAGGAGGCGGCCTTGTAGCCGCGGCTAAACCAGTTGAATTCAGTTGCCTATAGTCAGGTTTTTGGATTGTTGAAAATATAAGCAAATTACCATAATATTTAATCCGAAATAAGTAATAATAAATCATGACTATAAGTGCTGGAGTTAATCTAATCATGCATACTAGCAGAATAGACGAACATATCATATTCAACCAGAATAAGCAGATCACATCTATTCCAAGAGGTAGTACAAGAAACTGCAACAGAAACTGAATTAGATAGGAACATATTACGTACGGTGCTGGAGGAGGAATCGGGTTCGCGTTCAGATTGGGGTTGAGGTTCGCGTTGACACCAGTGTCGTCATCCATGGCGTCGATGTAGAGGCTGCTGATGTCCGGGAAGAAGTCCTCGTCGGGGAAGGAGTGGTCGGTCGACTTGATGCCATCAGTAGTCGCGCAAACGCGCTCCCCAAAAACCTGATCGCTCCTCACCCGTACAGGTTCACGAGAGGCGGTGATTCCGGAGGCCTACTGTCCCGTCGTCCGGTGCACACCGGAAGAGGGGATGGAGAAGGTGTAGCGGCGGCGCAAGATTCTGGAGACAGAGAGATGTGTATTGCTCGTATTAGGGTTTTCACCTAAGGCCGTTTATATATAGCGCCGGCCGGGTAAGACGTGGGGCGTAGCCCACGTCCGAGTAGTAACAGCCCACGTTTCCGGAAAGACCGGAAACGGCTGACAGAAAAATAACTCGCACAGTAATTTTCCCGAGCATCAAAAAGATAAGATCGGCACCGAGGCACAATTCCGTAAACCGCGGCGCGCGCGCGTCGTGATGAGGCGGGCGTCGGAGGAGGAGCGCGCGTGTATGCTACTCCTCTTCACTCTCTTTAGAAGGTAGTGAAACACTCCACTATATATATTAGTCCAACTCCCTCTAAACTAGTAAAGTAGGACTAAACTTTGGTCCCACCCCTTGCTAGGCATGAATGGGCCATGAGAATTTCAGAATTTGTTTTAGGCTATGGGCCAAGGCCCACACCCAAATTCCAACATTGGATAGGTACGGTTTATATTTGTATCAAGATACTTGGTCAAACATTGTAAAGTTTGACTTTGATAAAACCTTATAGATATGCAACATTAATTTGGACGGAGGGAGTATTTTTCAATTACTAGCATATCGTATTTTTGCGTATGGGAGAATACATTATGCAGAAAAATGTACGAAGGCACCACAAATATTTTGCTAAAGTAAGCATCACCTTTGCAGGTAGCCTTTTTATATAGTATTCTATACTGTTGTCAGATGATTATTTCTCCATTCCGAAATCACCAAATTGGTGACCATAAGTGTGGTTTGTACTAAATGATTCATATTGCAATCTAGCTGTCGGCACGGTGCCCCCGGTTATGTCTTGAACGCGTGGGCTGGCTTACCTTTTAGGATGACGGTAGACTGGCATGTGGTTCAGCCTCCCGGGTATGGCCAGGAGCTGGTCTAGGCCTACTAAGTGAGCGACCGCACCAAAGGTAAGACGAGTGTATATACACTTCATTTGATATGTAGGAAGAAGGACAGGAAGAGCGTGGAGACGTACAAAATCTACATGTACAAGAAACCCACCTTGAGTGTGTTTCTAAGTTGCGCCGAGTCCCACGGGAAGGGTTCCGGGGAGAATGAAGGCAATGCCACCATGGCGTGAGGTGTCTCACATGCGTAGGCCTTGGGGCCTTGCGGTGACCCAGTACTCAACTGCATGTTATAATGTACAAGTCGTTGATATAATGTTCACGGAAATCCTTACCCTTAAGTATTACATCATTTATAGTAGTACAATAGAAACATTTTGGGTCCAACACTTGTTTTTTCATACCAATAGCAAAAAGTGTACAAAGGTTTCGAGATCCTCCTCGGTCCAATGAGAATGCAATGTGCGATGAATATTTAATTGCAACTAGAATTCTTCCTAATAAATGGTAATACTAAGATGAAAACCATTGGAGCTGGCAACTTATTAAAGAAGTTATACTATTGCTATCTCAACTATTTTTGTGTGCTTTAGTGGAACATATATTTACATTTTTTATTTCTGCTCTATCTATCCGCTGTCTTCTAATATTTCAGATACCCTATTGTGTGTTTATTTGCCAGTGCTGGTCTTCTGTCCGTTGATAACCTACGCAAGGGTTTTAAGATACATAGATTGATTATGAGTGTACCTAACAAGTTCTATGGTGTGTTTTGATGCTCTAGCTACAGTCTTAGATCAATGATGCAAGACTTGTGCAGGTTTTAGAAAATTGTTTTTAGAAAAGGTAAGTTTTAGATTTTAAGTCTATCAGTCTTCACGGGTTGTTTAAACTTCATGTAGTTCCTTTCCACGCGGTGATTGTATTTTTTTCCTAGGATAGGGAGTAACATGTCACTTTCCTACACTCTCTAGAGGGGTTCACTAGTTTTCCCACAAACGTTCTTGGCCTTAATACTATCTTATATAATTCCTTAGGTATGAGTGTACCGCTCGTCGTATGGCATGTCACTCGAGTAAAGTGCCATGAGACTGAATCTTGAGGGGTCAAAGCTTCTGCATACATACAAGTCAAAACATTATGCTTCTTTATAGGTCCAACACAATTGAATCAATAGAAAATTTAAAACAAACAAGTCCAGCTATGATTTTATTACTATATGTTTCTCCGCCATCAAGAAGCCCCGGTATTGAACATCATAATAATCATCGAGTAGCCACACAATCCTACATATATATATTCCAAACATTAAGACATATGTGAGTGGTTCTTCCTATGTGGCAACTATTTCAATTTACAATCATGTGCAAATATGTGGTCATATTTTTCAAGAAAATATGTGAGCATATTATTCATACATTTATACAAAACCATATGAAACTGTGATATACAATGCAAATCAACAACACACTTGCATTCTCCAATGAATAAAACTCCTAATAAGTCACCAAAAACATGCACAAATCGGCCAAAATATGTATCTATCGACACCTAGGGTTCCAAGCAAATAAGGTTAAAATGTGGAAGATTTATCGGATGAAGAAAAAAGAGGATCGTAGGAGAATACCTTGAGAGGGAGATTGGGGACCAAATCCACGGATAAATCCTTCAGATCTGATGATTTTTGGGAGGAGATTTGAGAGTGAGGGGAAGAGGAACTGGGGGCGCCTTCCCTCTATTCTTCCTTGCGCCCGTGAGAGACAGACTAGGTCGGGCTAGGGAGGCAGACCACGCATGGTTGGCTAAGTCCCAAAGAGTAACGCCTAAGAGCAAAGCGTTACACTTAGGAGCTTAGCGCCTGGGACTTAGGTGCTACACGGCCTCAGGTGGGACCCGGCCTAGCCACACAACCGCCACGCTGGAAGAGGTGTAGCGTCTAGCTGTCGGGCGCTACCCAAAAGGATTAGTCCGTTTGAAATTTTTTCGACGAGAGTTCATTTTGTGAATATTTTAACTTGTGTTATTTTTGTCCAAATCCCCCTAGCCCCGTGGATTGGACAGTATGACGTTGCTGGCCTCTTTGGATCCGTCTTGTCTCATATGCACGTCACAACCTGGACCAATCGACGGACAGCACATGGTAATGGAATCGTTCACAGCACCCGCGCTATAAACGACAATGGCAGGCTGGATTTGTTGCCCTCGCTAGCTTAAGTATATAGGTTGGAGCACCCCCACGTTTTCCACCATGCATGTGCACCCTGTGCTGTGCCGCTTCAATCCTACCTGCTGCGGCTACATCTAATTCTGGTACTCAACTCCTGTAGCGACACGTGATTCTAATATGGTACGAATCTACTCCTAGTGAAAGCTAACATTTAATTCTCAACCTCCACGGTTTGTTCTCTGACTATATTTAATTCTCAGCCTACACCTGTTTAAACCATTACCTAATTAACGAAAGAGACAAAGCTTTGCCTTTGCGAGGCTATTCTGGGAGACACACTGTTAAGTATGTTCCATGACAGCCTGCGAGCTTCCATTTTGGAAAAGCTTCTTAAAATTAATGAGATTGGCCAAAACTTTTGTCTCTATTTTGAAGATAAACTATCGTGCCTTCTCCCCTGTGCAGTCCAATTAACCACACATGTACATAGTATGTACGCCTAGTGCTATGCGATAGCCTTTTCAAATTTCTCAACCACAAAGGACAATGCAGTTGTTGCATCCAATGAATGGAGGAGATAGGCACTTAGTAGGTTATCCCGTGCATAATGTACCATGGTCTGCCTTAACTTATCACTCCATGTACTCCTCTCCCTTCCACAATGAATAGTATCACTGCTAGGAAAAGGTCTACCGCCAGCGGAGCAGATTCGCCTACTGCTGCGCGTGCCGGTGATGATCACCCCGGAGGTATGGGAATAGCGCCGGTGCGTGGACGACGCGGCGGGGTAAGTCGAAGTAGCGCCGGCGCGCTGCCCCAACGCTCCGGGTATATATTTTAGCATTTTAAAAACATGGCACGCCTATGCCCTTCCTATGTATATTACAAACTAGTGCGATATTCTCAGGAATACTATAACGAAACATTCTCATCGGACTAGATAGTTAACTAGATAGATAGTTCATATATTACATAACTAGATAGATAGTTTTTGCGATAAAACAAAAACTCTTCATAAGACGAGTTCGGTGTCGTGTCTGACATTGGATCCGACGAGAACATGTCCAACCAACGGGGGTCGTTGTCGTTAATGGTGCTCGGCCTGGGGAACTACGCTTTGATGAAGGCCCACTTTGCCGCCTTTTCCGCCCTCCGTTGTGTGTGGTCCTCCTTCTTCGCGGCCCGCCTCGCCACCTTCTGCGGCCTCTTGTTGCGGTAGTGCTCGTTCTCGGCAGCGACATCCTCGGGGAAGGTGGACGCCCGTACGCGCGTTGCACGCTCATCCCGCTTGATGATGCACAAACGATGCTCCGTCTCGTGGCGGCAGCGCTGCTCGTCCCGCGTGACGATGTACGGTGGCAGTGCGAGATCCTCAGCATGTGGGCATGTCTACACATCGTCGAAATTCATCGACGAGTGCGGGCGCCCGAGCCGCCACGCCACAACATCGTATGCGCGCGCGGCCTCGTGTGCGGTCCCATAGGTGCAGAGGCGGATGCAGTCATCCCCGGTACAGATCTCTATGTTGAACGTGCCGTTGTGGCACGCACGGACGTTGTGGTACCATGAGCTAGACCCGTGACTAGGCATGGCGACCACTACCTCCTGGCCACCTCCACTTCTCCATCCTGCAAACATAATGCGCACACTTAGTGCGAGCAAACATAATAGTGAAATACAAAAGGAAATGCCACACACATATTTATCTCACAAGCAAGGTGAAAAGAAAAACTTTTTCCTTTGTTGTTTACAATTGTAAAAAAGGCCATATACATATTTTGTGCACAACCTGTTTGTCTATCTTATAGAACTAGTCTATCAAACAATGCACATATTATTATCGAACAATGCACACCTATCAGACACCTATCACACCAATCTATAGAATCTGAACTAAGTAAATGACACTATGGCGCACCGAGGCGGTGGAGGCGCTTGGCTCTGCGAGGTGGCGAAAGGCCGGAGCGGCAGAGATCGCTATGGGGGAGGCAGTTTGTGAACACCTGGATTTTTAATCCCATATACCTGTTATGCCATACATCGCAATCCTAGGATTACCATTTTTGCGAGACATAAAAGATTGGATATCACAGTACATCATCCATTACAAACCATACATAAGGTCTTACACAAATAAAGGATCACATGATCCAGTCTTAATACAAATCAGGCAGCGGAATAACGTAATAATAATGATAGCGTAGGCGAGGCTCCATCTTCATGGTCACAGGCAATGCGACGATGGGAGATGATCCTAGTTGTCGTAACCTTCCTTCTGTCTATCCTCCTGGTACTCCTCTTCATAGTTTGGCCACGGGAATAGCCAGGGACAAAGCCATGAATACTCTTTAAGTACTCGCAAACTACTACTAACAAGTGAAGTGGTTTTGAGTAGGATATACAAAGCTCTAGGGTTGTTTTGCAAAAAGCGAGATTTATCTCTACTGAATTCAGAAGCAAATAAAGCTAGTTGAAAGTTTTATAACACCTAAGTGGGAACTTGAATTTCAAATCACAACCCTATTCTGGTCAGGTCAAAGTCATGAATCATTTCATAAGTCATTTTGAAAACATCTGACGACGGAACAGTATGACCACTCCAACTGTCCATAACCGCGAACACGGCTATTCGAATAGTTTGACACTCTGCAGAGGTGGTACACTTTCACCACAACATTCGATACATCCGTCAGGAACAATCCTTAATTTACCATACTCAGTATGCGGATAATCAATCCTAACCTTTCCATTACACGCCCTAGTATAGGCACCACTCCTGTGAGTTTGGCCTCCCAACCATGACCAACTGTCATCTTGGAAACTGCACAGGTGGACAATCTTCACAAGGTTGCCTCAGCTCAAGCCTTGGCCGCAAGGGAACCCATACTAAGGTATATAAATTTTCAGTCAAGCCCTACCCAAATTTCGGGTATTGTGGTTGTACGGTAAAATTGGAATGGTATCGCATCCAGACAACCATTAGTTTTATAAAGGGCTAAGGCTCATGCCTTAACATTTTCATCATCAAAATCATCTGGTGTTCAAGAACACATGTAAAAACATTTTAGTAGGTCATTCTAAGGTTTTCATAACCATTTTCAGAAAGTATTCCCATCTCAAGTGATCAAGTTTTATGCTTAGCACTAGCATCTACAAGTGGGGGTAAACACTAATGAGGGGTGGTAACAAGTGTAGCTCATCTAAGCTCAATCTCATGCTTTAGGATGACATCAAGATTATCTAACTTAGGTCAAGTTTTATGCTCTTTATGCTACCTTTAAACAATCTCTCTAAACTCTACAAATCACTAAGTAAACTCTTAAAGAAAGATTTGATAAAGAAATAAAATACTAAGCTTGCAAGTAAAACTAGGATTTGGTATCATCAAGGGGTATAATCACATATGATTAAAGCATCTAGTGTGCATAGTTGTCATGCAAGTGTTAACTTGCAAAGTTAATAGCTTGCCTTGTGCAGAGCAGTGGTTGAAGTTCTCCTCAGCTTCTTCCTCGTACTATCCTCCTTTCTCCTCGTATCCTTGGTCGGTACTAGTGTCTATAGATAAATACATGGTATACAATCACCAAACAATACTTATGATGTGGCTTACAGCCACTTTTGTGGCCCGATCTTCATAGATTCGAGGGGATTTGGGGGAGGAGAGCGAAGAACAAGATGAACACGAGAGGGAAATCGAAGATACAAATGCACACCACACCCAAATAGGTTTGCTCTCGTTGGCCCGAACCACCAACCCAATAGAATCACAAAGGGAGAGACCAAAGGTAGAATACCTTGCGAGAGATGGGCAAGCTCTTGATAGAATTACACGTAGGGAGAGAGTAGCAACCAAGTAGAATCCCAAAGGGGAGAGACCTAGCACTACTAGAATCCATACATGGCAGATATCAAGAACTAGAAGAGCGCCTTGACGACTTCAATTAAGAAGGCCTTGATACAACTCATAGATAATCTAATGAGAGGGGGTTCCCATCCAGGGTTTGGCCTAAGCCATGAGTCTCAACTCATCATCTATTCCATCCTAGGGTTTACATATGGGGGTGGGGGCATATATATAGGCCAGCCATGCACTAGGGGTAAAACAGGCATAAACAGGAAGTTCTGGGCGTTACATGGTCCAGGCCCAACCTAAGGAGCGCAGGCCCGATACACTCGGTCTGGAGACTCCGGTGTAGAGGTCCGGAGACTCCGGTATAGACCGGAGACTCCGGTCAATCTCTGGTGTCGTCTCCGGAGGGGCATACTGACTGTCCCTGGCGCTGGTTCTGGGGTCGGTCCAGAGATGGACCGGAGACTCTGGTGTGGTAGACCGGAGACTCCGGTCTGGCTCCAGCATCTTCTTGCGTCTCCTCTTCCAGGCCTCATGCTTGGGGGTCTTGGCTCCTGGTTCATCCTTGTCGCATCCGCTGGGCATCACGGTCACGGACCTAGTCATACAATTGATAGTTGGCTCAAGTAGGATCGCATTCAAGTAATGACCCAGGGAAGGCAAAAGATGGAAGGAGTGCACCTTGATTGGGATGTTTGGCATATCATGATGGTGACCAATGGTGAACGCCATGTGTTGGGCGGCTCATCTCCCCCCTCTTGAAAAAGAGTCGACCTCGACGATACTCCATCATCATCTTGTAAGGAAGGAGGTGTGCCCGTTATGTCTTGATCGATGCTCTCTAGAGCTCGTTTTGTCAACTCGTGCTCAATCGAGGTTGACATTGGAGTATGGGTACCTACACACACCATAGATAAACGGAAGAGCGTGTGTGTGTGTGATAGATAAACACATCATCCATCATGATGCGTATTCTCTTGTGCACATCACCATTAGCATGAAACAATATGTCATATAAGGCATGGTGATTATGCAAGCAAAAGGTGGACATATGCTTATCATGGCATGTATCAAAATCTTCAAAGGTTGAGAAAGCTATGGGGGCGATCTCAATATGAACCATATGAGAATTATTGCAATCAACAATGGAAGACAATGAAAAACATGAATGATCAAGCATTTCCAAAGTATGAGTATGGTTGCCTACAAACATAGGGAAAGAGCAATTGTTCATCAAGTTTGTCGCAACAATTGTGGGATAAAAGAAAGATTTGTATCATGGCACATCTATGGCAATATCATCGCACTCAAATAATTCCACATGATCAACATTATGCAAAGGCAAAGCATCACATGGGAATAAGAATGAAGCATATGAAATGTCACAAGTAGAGTCCATAACATGCATATCCTCACAATTCATCATGTCCACTAGTGGGATCATGGCATCAACAACACCCGTATCCTTACCTTGGTTGTACCTCTCATTTGAAGTGGATGTTGTGATAGGGGTGGACTCCATGTGGACAACTTCTTCATCATATATGGGGATGGCATCATCTTCATCCACCATGTACATCTTCTCGATAGGGGGGACCATCATCTCCAATCTTGGCGTCTCTTGCTCCAAGGTACCTAACTCATCATGAGAAAACACACTAGAGGTAGAGGGTAAGTTGTTAGAAATTGGGATGGCCTCACTTGCCCTATCAACTACCACTCTCAACTCACTCGGTGTATCACTCATGTCCTCAAAGTGGAAGCACACAATCTCACATATGGTGGAGTCACTCGTCTCACTTTTGCTCTCACTCAAGTGGGCTAAGTGGCTCTCAAACTCACATGGGAATGGTACCACATCATCACTAAAGCATATGGGAATAGGCTCGGTTTCGTCAATTCCATGCGCCACGTTTGGTGAAGGGAAAATCCCATGCTCACCATCCTCCACCTCGCAACCCTTGTCCAAGGTTTGGCACCATGTCTTGAAAGCGTCAACTTCATGAGAGGACATCTTGATTGGTTCATCCAACTTCACGAAGTAGAGAGCCATAGCGTCCTTCTCATTTGTTGACGATCTTATAGCTTGTGTAGGGGGCTTCCTTGAAGAAGGTTTGTCGTGGAAGTTCTTGGATTTGGAAGCTTCATGGCGAGAGTGACGGCTTGTTTGCTTGTTTGCCTTCTTTGTTCGTGAGGTAGCGCCAACGTCATATGAGGTCTTCTCTCTTGAGGGTCTTGGAACTTGTGTAGTAATCGTCCTCAGAGGAGAAGAGGTGTCGTAGATGTTCTTGTAGTTGGGCACCTCAAGTCGAACTTGTTTTGTCGATGTAGCTTGGTGGCACGAACGGTATCTTTCTTTCTTGTTCTCGTGGCGGAGAGGACTTGTACGCCGTCTTGAGCTTGTAGCGCATATTGCATGGATGCTCTTGATCTCTTGTTGTTGGTGACGCACTTGTCTTGGCTCATGTGTATTCGTACTTGTTGAGTTGTCGCGCCTTCTTGAACTTGATGGGTACCTTGATGGACAACCATCATGGTAGGTAGTTCCTTTTGAAGGATGCGACTTGAAGAGCTTGTCCTTGTTGGCCTCTTGGAGATGTGCCTTCGCTTGCATGGCATGGAAGTTCTCGGTCTCCATGTGGTGGACGGAGTCATTGTATCTCAAGAGGGAGTTGCCATCATAGTCGATGAAGTGTTCGATGTCCTCCATGCTTGAGAAGTCGAAGTCCTCGTGGTGCTCCATGTGCTCCATGCTTGGGGAGTCGTCGTTGGTGTAGTACTCGAAGTCCTCCAAGCATGCGGAGCCAATGTCGGTGTAGTGCTCAATCATGTCACCGATTCTTGTGGAGTCGTCGTTGCCGTGGCTCATCATGGATTCATCTTCATCGGTTCCGGAGTCCCTATACACGTTTCTCACAAGACCAAGTGTGATATAGTGGAAGTTGGATTCAAGGATGCTACGCCTTGTCTCACCTTGTAGATGGTATTGGATCAATGGTATGGACCAAGAGCAAACCAAATACAAAGGATAAGTGGCATTGTATCAAGGAACACAAGAAACACCAAACGCACACGACTTATGAGGAGCTTAGGTATGGAATGTGGCAAGCAAATTGGAACAACCGGAAACCAAGATTTGTAAAGGCAAGTAAAGAACCACGGTGGTCACAAAGCAAACAAGTTGATCCACAAGATAGAAATTAAGATCAAGGAAACACACACAGTGGGATAAATGGGACTTGTGCGACGGAAAAAGCGAGCTAAGAACCAAATGAAGGCCTAGCGAAGACTATAAGCTCATGTCGCACATGTACAAGGAGAGACGCTAGTTCGATTGCACAAAAATTGGACGGCTACAAGATTTGCACAATAAGTACCACCTACAAGTTTGTCATCGAGCTTGCACTTTCTATTCTATATGGCACATGTATCTTTTTTTTGTATTTTTTATTTTTCTCAATTTTTATTTTATTTTTTTTCACTTGCTTTTCCTTGTGCCAAAAACTATACAAGATAACTATATGAGAGAGCGCTCACAAATTTTGATCGTAATTATACAAGGTATAAAATGTGCAAATCCCAAGCAATAAAAGGAGGAACGAGTCTCAAAACCGTGTTGCAGTTTTTCTGTCTACAGAGGGGGCGGAGACTCCGGTCTAGAGGTCCGGAGACTCCGGTCTGGAGCTCAAAAAGTCCGGAAACTACGGTCTAGGCCGGAGATTCCGGTCCGGGAGATTCCAGGACGTCCAGAACACGAACGGGACGCGTTTTGGGCGGAAAAACTCGAACCAAAACCTCATATTGATGGGGAAATCAAGGAATTGGGCTAAGGAAACGCAAAGGAAGGTAGATCAACGAGTATAGCTGCGGATCTATGGATCAAAACCTTCCAAAACGCTCTCGAAATCTAGATCGATCCAAATCACGAATATGGCTATTTTTGGTGGAAATTTTCGAATTTAGGCAAGAAAAAAAAATTGGTGGCTATAAACTCAACACAAACTCGAATCCATGGCAACTAAAGGCTCTTGATACCATATGATGTGGCTTACAACCACTTTTGTGGCCCGATCTTCATAGATTCGAGGGGATTTGGGGGAGGAGAGCAAAGAACACGATGAACACGAGAGGGAAATCGAAGATACAAACGTACACCACACCCAAATCGGTTTGCTCTCGTTGGCCCGAACCACCAACCCAATAGATTCACAAAGGGAGAGACCAAAGGTAGAATCCCTTGCGAGAGATTGGCAAGCTCTTGATAGAATCACACATAGGGAGAGAGTAGCAACCAAGTAGAATCCCAAAGGGGAGAGACCTAGCACTACTAGAATCCATACATGGGAGAGATCAAGAACTAGAAGAGCGCCTTAACGACTTCAATTAAGAAGGCCTTGATACAACTCATAGATAATCTAATGAGAGGGGGTTCCCATCCAGGGTTTGGCCTAAGACATGAGTCTCAACTCATCATCTATTCCATCCTAGGGTTTACATATGGGGGTGGGGCATATATTTAGGCCAGCCATGCACTAGGGGTAAAACAGGCATAAA
The DNA here is from genome assembly GCA_023614405.1 of Avena insularis. NCBI lineage: Eukaryota > Viridiplantae > Streptophyta > Magnoliopsida > Poales > Poaceae > Avena > Avena insularis. Next base: position 17,242,235 of record CM042691.1, read on the forward strand.
CAGGAAGTTCTGGGCGTTACATGGGCCAGGCCCAACCTAAGGCGCGCAGGCCCGATACACTTGGTCCAGAGACTCCGGTGTAGAGGTCCGGAGACTCTGGTATAGATCGGAGACTCCGGTCAATCTCCGGTGTCGTCTCCGGAGGGGCATACTAACTGTCCATGGCGCTGGTTCTGGGGTTGGTCCGAAGATGGACCGGAGACTCTGGTGTGGTAGACCGGAGACTCCGGCGTGATGGGCGGAGACTCCGGTCTGGCTCCAGCATCTTCTTGCGTATCCTCTTCCAGGCCTCATGCTTGGGGGTCTTGGCTCCTAGTTCATCCTTGTTGCATCCGCTTGGCATCACGGTCATGGACCTAGTCATACAATTGATAGTTGGCTCAAGTAGGATCCCATTCAAGTAATGACCAAGGGAAGGCAAAAGATGGAAGGAGTTCACCTTGATTGGGATGTTTGGCATATCATGATGGTGACCAATGGTGAACGCCATGTGTTGGGCGGCATCAACTTAACTATTTTTATTTATCACACCAAGGTTTTCACTAGATTATCTAGTACCATCACAAACATTAAAATCATCAAAGCATTTGTCTTATTTATTTTATTTTAGGAAAAGTAATTTCTACTCATTGAAAAACTACTTAATATTTAATATTCTGCAACTAAAACATGGTATCATTTTGACACCTGTCATCACCATATATTTCAGTACATGGGAATGTGATTTAAAGTGGTGTCACAATTTAATAAGGTTTAACCTTTTTATTTTAATTAAATAAAGTCATTAGAATGGCCTATGAGGCATTCTTTTATTACTTGACCATTATTTTTGCAAGTAAACCTATATATTTTTATATATTCAAAAAGGTCTTGTTAAATGTGATTTTTTAGAGTTGGAATCAACTCAAAAACTTTTGTGGTTGAATTTTAAAAAATGTTTGAATGCAGAAAAACTTCTGCCTTGTTATTTTTACTATAGGTGATCTACAAATCCAATTGGTTTGAATCCAACGGGCTTGGATTAAGAATTCCATTACCTTTCTAAAAAATTTGGTTTCATGCAATTTGGTATAGTGAATTGAGATGGGTTGATTTTTGAATCTGGGTACAGAACTGAGTTTGAACTAAATTGGAAAATGCAAATTCAAACTAACCGGGTTTCGCGGGATGCTAATTGGCCTGGCCCACGGTGCACAGCGCACGCGCCGGTGGGTTTAAGTGAATGACCCTACTAGTCAGCGAGACAGGGGGTGCGAAGAGGTATGCGGTGATCTAGACCGTGCAATCTAAGTCTAGTCGAACGGCTGTGGTTCATCGTCCACATCGGGAAACGCTGGCGAGATAGAACCCTAGCGCGGCCAGTGGGGATCTAAGGGGTCTCATCAGGGCTTAGGGTAGGGTCAGCGATGGGGGCGAACAACAAAGTCGACGACGGTGATCCTCCTGGTACTGGCAGCTCCTCCTGGGGCGGCTCCAATCAACGGCTCCTTTCTTCCTCTTCCACGGCAGACTCCGGCCAAATTCTGGCGATGTGCTGCTCGCCTTGCTCCGAGAGTGAGGTGGGGTGCTTCTGAGAGAGAGGGGAGTGAGATGGTGTGAAGAAATCGAGCGGGGGTGGCCTCTATTTATAGTGCAACGAGGGGACCGAATGGTGCGGGTGGAGCTCGTCGTGGTCGTCGGCACAACGAGCTACTGGCATGGGCTAAGGTAGGGGACGGTGCTATGTTCCTTGGCGAAGCTCAATGGCATGGCTACGCGGAGTGGGGAGGTGCGAAACGGTCGGAACGTCGCGGCGCTCTGGGCGGGTCCGACGGGAAAATTCATGGCACACGGGCGCTCCTAGTCGCGCGACGATGAACGGGCGTGTCTGGGGTGTTCCTAGGGTGGTGTCGATCTTGCTTGCACGCGGCGAGGGTAGTGCGCAATCTATGGGTGTGTGTCGTGGTTGACGCTCTGGCGCGCTCTCGGCATGCTTGCAGAGAGGCTAGGCATGCTCGGGCTGTGTGGTCTAGGGGCTAGCTGTGCTCTAGGCTTGGACAGGGGGTGGCGGTGGCCGGTGGAGTGCCTGCTAGACAAGGTTGGCGAGTCTATAGTAGCTTCTAGCTTGCTGTCGACTGAGGGGTGGCAAGGTGAGCTCGGCATGGTCACCATTGATGTCTATGGCAAGCTCACAGTGGTGCCAAAGCTTGTTAAATGGGCTAGATGATCTACTAATAGCTTGCTGTGAACCAGAGAGGGAACAAGTTAGGCCAAAATCACTGCTCCTAATAGTGTTTGATGTTTGTTGGTTTGGTGTTTGCAAGGTGTTTGATGAAATGGTCGAAAGAGATTCAAATTTTAATTTTTTATTCAAACTTGGTGGGTGTGTTAGTTACATACTAGGGAGTCTGGTTAGTTGCATTGGTCAAGGTGCACTGGTTTGGTTGGGTTTTGAAAATGGGTGATCTTCATGTCATTTGAATCAAGTTGCCAACAATTTCTGCAAGATTGAAAGGTGGGCTTTGATTCACTTTTACTCGGTCTAGCAAGGGGTGAAAATAAATGGAAATGTTTCTATTTGAAATCTTGGACTAGAAACACTCAAAGTGGCCTAGTGAGCAAGATTGGCAAAAATGACCATTTACCTTATTTAGTTTGTTTTTGATTTTCTAATGATTTATTTCTGCTTGGAAATGTTTTAGATGATGTCGTTTTCATCTTTAAACCATTCCTTGCTATTTAGATCAATCACACAAGTACATTCAGGCATTTGTACAATCATCACATACACACATGCATTCATATTGATTTTAATTAATAAAACTTTTTGTTAACCCTAATTTTGGTGGTTGGAATTTGCTAATCATTGTTCTACATTTTTGGGATGTTACAAACCTTCCCTCCTTAAACAAAATCTCGTCCCGAAATTTGAGAAATAAGAAAAAGAAAACTAGGATTTAAAGAGATCAGGAAACTCCGTCTTGATGTGATCTTCTCGCTCCTAGGTAGCTTCTTCTTCAGTGTGGTTACTCCACTGAATCTTGAGAAACTTGATGCTTCGGGTCCTGGTGGTTCTGAAATCTTCCTCCAAAATACGGACGGGTACTTCGGGATACGTCAGGTCATCGTTGATCTCTATGGTGCGGTGATCAATGTTCTTGAAAACTTCAGTCTTCTCCGGGACTTCAAGGCATTTTCGAAGTAACGATATATGGAACACATTATGCACTGCTGACATCTCCTCTGGCAGTTCCGATTCATACGATACTTCTCCTTGATGATTCAGAATCTTGAATGGCCCGATATATCTGGGGGCTAACTTTCCTTTGAGCTGGAAACATTGCATTCCCTTCAAAGGCGACACTTTGAGATACACAAAATCTCCGATATTGAAAGCAAGGTATCGACGTCTCTTGTCGGCATAACTCTTCTGTCTTGACTGGGCGGTCTTGAGGTGCTCACGAATCTTGTGAACTTTCTCTTCTCCTTCTCATAGGATGTCGGGTCCAAAAATCTGACTCTCTCCTACTTCCGACCAATTCAAAGGGGTGCGACACTTTCTTCCATACATAAATTCAAATGGGGCCATTTCCAAACTAGCTTGATAACTATTGTTGAAAGAAAATTCTGCGAATGGCAGACAGTCTTCCCATTTAGATCCATACTATAGCACACATGCTCTCAACTTATCTTCGAGTATTTGATTTACTCACTCCGTTTGTCCATCGGTCTGAGGGTGATAGGCTGTGCTGAAATCTAGTCTGGTTCCTAGTCCTTCTTGGACTTTCTTCCAAAATCTCGAGGTAAACTGAGTTCCTCGATCCGACACAATGTTCTTGGGGACTCCATGCAAACTGACGATTCTAGCGATGTACAACTCCGCTAGCTTCGAACTCTGGTAGGTGGTCTTGACTAGTAAGAAATGGGCGACTTTGGAAAATCTGTCAACTATGACCCAAATAGAGTCATCCCCCTACTAGAAGTAGGCAATCCGGTGATAAAGTCCATTCCAACAAAATACCATTTCCATTCTGGAATCTGTAATGGTTGCAACAGTCCTGCGGGTCTTTGATGTCCTGCCTTGACTCTCTGACAGATATCACACTTGGCGATGTAGCTTCCGATTTATCTCTTCATTCCTCCGGCGTGGATAGAATAAAGAGTATCATGGGCCTCCTTCAAAATAGTTTTCCCTCAACTCTGAATCTGCTAGTACACAGAGACGTCCTTTGTACCACAGAACTCCTTCTTCATCCTCGGTGAATCCAGGTACTTTGCGTGTACCAATATGACGTTTGATTCCGTCGATACTAGCATTTCCTTTCTACGCCTCCTTGATCTGACTGATCAAAGTGGGTTGACGTTCTATGCTAGCCAAAAATCGTTCACTTACTAATTCCATTCTGAAATCTTCCATCACCTTGTGCATGCTTGGTTTCTCCTTCAGAATCATGGAGTTCAAGCGGCACGGCAATCTGCTACCACATTGGCTTTACCGGGGTGATAGTGAATTCCCAGATCATAGTCCTTGATTAGCTCTATCCATCTTCTCTGCCTCATATTCAGCTCCTTCCGAGTGAATATATATTTCAGGCTCTTGTGATCCGAATAAATCTCACAATGGTTTCCCATCAGGTAATGCCTCCATGTCTTCAGGGCTAGAACTACGGCTTCTAGTTCAAGGTCATGAGTAGGATAATTCTGTTCATGTTGCTTCAGTTGTCGGGATAGATAAGATATAACTTTGCTTTCTTGCATTAACACACATCCGAGACCGATCTTCGATGCGTCACAATACACATCAAAACGCTTCATGATATTCGGCATGATCAAGATTGGGGCTGAAATCAATCTCCCCTCGAGTTCTTGAAAACTCTCTTCACATTTGTCCGTCCATTCGAACTTCTTATCCTTCTTCAACAATTGGGTCATGGGACTTGCGGTGCTCGAGAATCCTTCTACGAACTTGTGGTAGTATCCCGCTAATCCGAGAAATGCGTGAACTTGGGTTTGAGTGATTGGGGCTTGCCAATCCTCCACATCTTTCACCTTTGCAGGGTCTACAGCAATTCCTCCAGCTGATACGATATGTCCGAGGAATCCGACCTCCTGTAACCAGAATCCACATTTGCTAAACTTGGCATACAACCGATGCTCCCTAAGATTTCCAAAGATGGTACTCAGGTGTAGCTCATGTTCTTCTTCTGATTTGGAATAGATCAGAATGTCATCAATGAAAACAATGACAGACTTATCCTGGAAGTCCATAAAAATCTTATTCATGAGTTTCATGAAATAAGAGGGGGCATTGGTTAATCCAAAAGACATGACAATATACTCATACAGTCCATATCTAGTGGTAAAGGCAGTCTTTGGAATATCCTCTACGCGAATCTTGAGTTGATGATAACTAGTCAGCTGGTCAAACATGTCTTCTATCTTTGGCAGTGGGTATTTGTTTTTGATGGTTACATCATTCAGCTTCTGATAATATGTACACAAACGGTTACCTCCATATTTCTTATCCACAAATAAAACATGTGATCTCCATGGTGACGCACTTGGTTGGATTAATCCTATTTCCAGCATAGCATCCAATTGCTTTTTCAGTTCCACTAATTTATACGGGTTCATACTATATGGTCTCTGAGCTATGGGTCCGGTTCTAGGGATTAGTTCAATGATAAACTTGATATCCCGATCTGGGGGCATACCGGGCAAAACATCTGGAAATACATCGGGGTATTCATAGACTATTCTGACTTGATCAATGGTGGGTTGGGCTATACTCTTGTTGCATTTGAATTGACGGGGCAAGGTTTCAGATACATGCTCTACTGATATTCCAGCTGTACTCGTCATGGCTATGGCTTTCTTGGTACATTCGATTAATCCTTTATGTTAACCTTTAGTTTCAAGTACTATTAGATTAGCATAAAAATATATGCCATGGATTCGGATAGGTACGGCCTTGCAAATTTGTCTAGCTTTGGTGGTTGAACCAGGTATTTGAACTATCATAACATGCTTCAATTTGGTGGGTTGAATCTTACTAGTGCATGCAAATTCTTCGGTAACAAACGAGTGCGATGCTCCAGAATCAAACAACACTCTTGCAAGTACTGAGTTAATAGAAAACATACACAGCATGACATCTGGCACTTCTTGGGCTTCTTCAGCATGCATGAGAAATAGACGACCGTTGCAGTTGAGCGAGATCCCTGGGGCAAACCTTCTTCCAGGATAAACACGACGCTGCTGCTGAGCTAGGGCATTTGCATTGGGGGCTACGGAAATTTTCTTTGGGCACTCATTGGAATAGTGACCTTTGGTTCCACATTCATAACAAGTCACCTGAGACTTGTCCTTTGCTGCAATAGGCACAACATTGCTTCTAGTCCTTGGGGCAGTGTTGGTGTTGGCGGCGACATTGTTTTTGTTGAACATAGGCGGTGCATGGTTGAAATTGCTGGGGTTGCCAGGGTTGTTGTGATTTCCTCCTGGCCTTGGGTTTCCACGGTTGGGATAGGACGGACGGTTCATCGTGGGTCTATTGGTTCTTGGGGAAAATCCTGGAGACGGGTTGGGGCGATACTTTGGTGTATGGTAGGTTCCTGGTTGATGCATCATGTGACTCTTGCGGTTCTCATTAGCTTGGTTGATCTTGCCTTCCATCTGAATGGCAGAGTCCACTAAATCTTCAATATCAGCAAATGGGATATTGACCAACACTGTGTGCATCTCATCATGCATACCATTCAGGAATCACTCATTCTTCTTGGCTTCAGTGTCTATCTCATCCGGTGCATACCTACACTAGAGGAAAAAGGGCTATCCGTTCGCGACCCCTCGGAGCATTAGTCCCGGTTGCGCCACCAACCGGGACTAATGCTGGCACGTCTCGTTGGAGCGGCACGGGCCGAGGCATGCGTCCCGGTTGGTAGGGGCATCGTTCAGTTGAGCCACCAACCGGGACTAAAGGTTTGGCCACACCACGTGGCGTGTACGCACCTTTAGTCCCGGTTGCTGGCTCCAACCGACTAAAGACCCCCGCCCTCTATAAATGCATGACCCCCCTCTGCCTCCACTCTGTTTTTTGAATGGTGGAAGGTGTGAGGGGTGTGCTAGTTTTTCTCATGCATTGAAGGTGTTTGTTGAAATGTTTGAGTGAATAATCCTTGAATTTCTCATAGAACAAAAATATAGAAGGTGTCCAGACGCACTTGAGCTTTCTCCTCTTTATTTCCCTCGATCGAGGTTAGCAATCTTATCTTTTCTAGGTCATTGATATAATTCATGTGTCGGTGTGAATTGGTTATTTCACTATTTATGATGTCCTGTTTTTTGATAAACTTACTTATATGATGCGATGAACGGTCGGAATGGATGTACGGTGACCGGCGGGTAGCCGGGTATATCAAAGGCGTGGATAAATTTATCGATGTGGCTACGGCAAACAAAGAGAATGGATTTATACGTTGTCCATGCGTTCAATGTCGGAACAACAAGGAGTACTCTTCCTCGAAAATCATTCATGCCACCTGATTATGAAAGGTTTCATGCCCAACTATAATTGCTAGACCAAGCACGGGAAAGAGGGGTTATGATGGAAGATGGTGAAGAAGAAGATGATGATAACAACTATCATCATATGTTTCCTGAATCTGATGATCTTGCAATGGAAGACAATGGAGAGGAAAGAGGTGAAGAACGGGCATCGATGAGCCGGTGATGAACTTGGTAGGGTCATTTCGATGCAAAGCGAGGCGTGAAACAGAAAATGAGAAGTTGAAGTTAGAGGGCATGTTAGAAGATCACAAGAAATTGTTGTACCCAAATTGTGAAGATGGCAGCACAATGCTCGGTACCACCGGAATTGTTGCGATGGAAGGCGAGTGTGGTCTAACCGACTCCTCATTTGAAAAGATGCTGAAAATAATGAAGCCAAGTTTCCAAAACATAACGAACTTCCGAGAGTACCTACGAAGCAAAGAAGACTCTGTCCTCTGGGATTAGATGTGCAAAAGATACATGCATGCATTAATGATCGCATCCTCTACATGTAAGGAGTATGAGAATTTAGATAAATGCCGGTATGCAGCGTTGCGGTATAAGATCGACGAGATGACCCTGGTGATGTTGAGGAGAGCCCCTCCGAAGAGGGTTCTGCTAAGGTTATGTGGTATGCTCCTATAATACCAAGGTTGAAACGCATGTTCAGAAACAAAGAGCATGCCAGGTTGTTGCGATGGCACAAAGAAGACCGTAAGAAAGGCGGGAAGTTGAGACACCTGGCGATGGGTCACAGTGGAGAAAAATTGAGAGAGACTTCCCAGACTTTGCAGGTGACGCAAGGAACTTATGGTTTGGTCTAAGTACGGATGGCATGAATCCTTTTGGGGAGAAGAGCTGCAGTCACAGCACCTGGCCCGTGACTCTATGTATCTACAACCTGCCTCCTTGGTTGTGCATGAAGCGTAAGTTCATTATGATGCCAGTGCTCATCCAAGGCCCGAAGCAACCGGGCAACGACATTGATGTGTACCTTAGGCCATTAGTTGAAGAACTCTTACAGTTGTGGGGCAAACCAGGTGTGTCGTGGGATGAGAACAAACAGGAGCCATTTAATCTACGAGGGTTGTTATTCGTAACCATCAATGATTGGCCTGCTCTTAGTAACCTTTCAGGACAGACAAACAAGGGATATAAGGCATGCACCCACTGTTTAGATAAGACCGAAGGTACATATTTGCATAAATGCAAGAAGGTTGTGTACCTGGCTAATCGACGATTTCTTCCGACCAATCATCCCGTAAGAAAGAAAGGCAAGCATTTCAAAGGTGAGGCGGATCATCGGAAGAAGCCTGAACTCCCTGCTGGTGATGATGTATTTGGTATGGTCAAGGACATAGAAGTAATCTTTGGAAAGGGTCCCGGCGGTCAATCATTTCCGAACGACGTCGCTACAGGACACGCACCCATGTGGAAGAAGAAATCTTTATTTTGGGAGCTGCCATATTGGAAAGTCCTGCGTGTCCACTCTTCAATCAACGTGATGCACGTGACGAAGAATCTCTGCGTGAACCTGCTAGGATTCCTAGGCGTGTATGGGAAGACAAAAGATACACCTGAAGCACGGGAGGACCAACAAATTATGAAAGACCCAAAGAACATGCATACAGATAACAAGACGGATAAAGGGCATCACTTAAGTCGTGCCAGCTATGCTCTTACCAAAGCAGAGAAGGAAATCTTTTTTGAAGTCCTTTACAGTATCAAGGTGCCGTCGGGCTTCTCATCTAATATAAAGGGGATAATAAATATGGCAGAGAAAAAGTTCCAAAACCTGAAGTCTCATGACATCACACGTGATTATGACGTGATTGCTTCCGATTGCATTGAGGGGGATTCTACCGGAAAATGTTCGAGTACCCATTGTGAAGCTGTGTGCATTCCTCAATGCAATATCTCAGAAGGTAATCAATCCAGATATTATGCCAAGGTTACAGAAGGATGTGGTACAATGTCTTGTTAGTTTTGAATTGGTGTTCCCACCATCCTTCTTCAATATTATGACGCATCTCCTGGTTCATCTAGTGGAAGAGATTGCCATTCTCGGTCCAGTATTTCTGCATAATATGTTCCCCTTTGAGAGGTTCATGGGAGTCTTAAAGAAATATGTTCATAACCATGCTAGACCAGAAGGAAGCATCTCCAAGGGATATGGAACAGAGGAGGTCATTGAGTTTTGTGTTGACTTTATTCCTGACCTTAAGCCGATTGGTGTTTCTGACTCGCGGCATGAGGGAAGACTAAGTGGAAAAAGGCTGGGAAAGAAAGCAATGATATGTAGGGACGGGGATTCTTTCACTAAAGCACACTACATAGTTCTACATAATTCCACCTTGGCAGCTCCGTATATCGAGGAACACAAGAATATTGTACGCTCCAAAAACCCGGGGAAGCCTGAATCATGGATTACAGATGAACACATGAAGTCTTTCGGTGGTTGGATGCAGACACATCTATACTTGTTGGCCGCGTCACCATCTTCTACTGTATTGAATTTCCAAGGGTACGAAATAAATGGGAATACATTCTACACGATCGCCCAAGATAAAAAGAGCACCAACCAAAATAGTGGTGTCCGCTTTGATGCAATAGACGAGAATGGACAAAAGGACACATATTATGGTTACATAGAGGAGATATGGGAACTAGGCTATGGAGTCTCTTTTAAGGTCCCTTTGTTTCGCTGCAAATGGGTCAACCTGAATGGGGAAGGGGTAAAGATAGACCAGTTGTACGGAATGACAATAGTGGATCTCAACAATCTTGGTTATAGAGATGAACCATTCGTCCTAGCCAATGATGTGTCTCAGGTTTTCTATGTGAAGGACATGTCCTCCGCATCAAAAAAAAAAAAATATGCAAACAAATACATCATATGATGAGCCAAAGCGTCACATAGTTCCTTCAGGAAAAGAAACATCGTGGGAATCGAGGACAAGATGACATGTCAAGATTATAATAAGTTTGATGAAATTCCGCCCTTCATGGTGAAAACGACCCAAGCATTCCGTTAAGTAAAGAAGATGCTCCATGGTTACGTCTGAAGCGGTCATAAGGAATGACATATGCCAAGAAGTTCATGCTCATATTATGTAACTCTAGTTCATGTCTTTCGCGGTTTGTGGCTTGACCGAAGGATATCTTTCGCGGTTTGTGTCTTTAGTCCCGGTTTTGTAGTCTCAGTTTTTAATATTAATTTCACATATTAGGGAGTGCCTCTATGACCAGTTTTCGGAGATGCCGGAGGACTGGGCTCCGTCGGCATCTCCCTAAAACTGGCCGCAGTGGTGTCCCTGCTCTCGAAAACCATCTTGCAGCTTGTAACTTCACTAACTAGATCAATACGCCTCGGAGCTAACTAATTTCACATATTAGGGAGTGCCTCTATGACCAGTTTCTCGGAGATGCCGGAGGACTGGGCTCCGTCGGCATCTCCCTGAAACTGGCCGCAGTGGTGTCCCTGCTCTCGAAAACCATCTTGCAGCTTGTAACTTCACTAACTAGATCAATACGCCTCGGAGCTAACTAATTTCACATATTAGGGAGTGCCTCTATGACCAGTTTCTCGGAGATGCCGGAGGACTGGGCTCCGTCGCATCTCCTCGAACTGCCGCAGCATGGTGTCCCTGCTCTCGAAAACCATCTTGGAGATGCCTCAAACTGGCTGGAGGACTGGACTCACAAGGATGCATATTTATAGTACAAGCAGCTCGGCATAATGTCGACACTCACAACATAATGTCGACACTCACCCCTATTATTAGTGCTGACTCATCTTTAGTCCCGGTTGGTGTCTCCAACCGGGACTAAAGGTTCATCTTTAGTCCCGGTTGGTGACACCATCCGGGACAAGGTACAAGCCGCACGACATAATGTCGACACTCACCCCTATTATTAGTGTTGCCTGGCCCACTCTGCCGCAATCCCTTCAGTCGCGGTTGGTTTCTCCAACCGGGACTAAATATGAACCCTCTCTTTATATAGGCATTTCCCTCTATTTATTAGGTAACACTCAAGACATTTAATAATATTAAAAACCGGGACAAACCGGGACAAACCGGGACTAGCTAACACTCAGGACTAAAGCCGCCCCCTTTAGTCATAATCATGCCTAGTCCTATAGTACGCAGCTTCAGGGTCTTCATCGTCGTCGTCATCATCATCGTCACCTGCCACTCCGGGGATCCTCAGCCCATCCATGGCATATACCAGGGGCCATTCCAGCCTCGGATTCACGGCGGGTGGGAGAGGGGTCTCCTGGAAGACGATGCCGCTACCGCCGGGACAGTGTGGGGCCTGTGGCGGGTGGACTCGTGGGCACCGTAGGCGAGGATGGTCTCCCCCGGCGATGTAGCGCATCACTCTGATGATAGTACGGTTCGCCCAGCATGACGTGCGGCTTCGTTGTGGTTCACCGGTGGCGGGCCATCACCCTCGTACCTGGCGAGCTCCCTTTCCCGCCTATTAGCGAAGAAGGCATTCCAGGTGTCGTAGTTGTCGGGATCCCACTGGGGATCCATCCGCTGCTCCGGCGTGAGCTCGTGGTAGAAGTGGTTTGTGATGGCCGCCTGGCGTGCGGAACCTTGAGGGACAGGAGGAGAACCCTCCGGCCAAGATTCAGCATCCGGCCGGCGGCCGGTGCAGCCGGACAAGGTAGTTGGGCGCCTGGCGCCTCGGTCTCCTCGAGGGTCGAATGGCCCAATAGGCGTTGTCCATTGTTCTAAGAGGAAGGTGTGGATGTGGATAGCCATGACACGATCACCCTAAATATAGAGGAAAGGCGGGAAAACTTGGCGTGAAGCTTTGGGAAATGGCGGAAATATCTTTAGTCGGTTAGTGACTACATCCGGGACTAAAAGCTCTAGTAGAAAGGAAAGGCGGAAAACTTGGCGGGAAGAGGTGGGAAATGGCGGAAAATATTTTTAGTCCCGGTTTGTGACTACATCCGGGACTAAAAGCTCTAGTAGAAAGGAAAGGGCGGGAAAACTTGGCAGGAAGAGGTGGGAAATGGCGGAAAATATTTTTAGTCCCGGTTTGTGACTACATCCGGGACTAAATGTCTGCCGAACAATGAAAATCCTTCGCGTGGTAGTCCATAGTTAGAAATTCAGATAATTCAAAACGGGCATAATAAGTTCAAAAAAATCCGAACAATGAAAATCCTTCGCGTGGTGTCATATTTTGTTTCATAGTTGAAAGGAAAAATACCAGACTTGGTATATTGATCATGTTTCGAAAAAACCTTCACAAAATGACCTATCATGTTCGAGGTTTCATGGCTTTCGGTCCAAATGACCGATGTTATGTGCTGAATCACGGCATAGTTTGTGATGTTGTGCCCATATTATGCATGTGTGTGGACATTGGTATGGAGAACAATGTTGCAGGAGGAAGTTTTCCTTTTTGTCGCACGGAAAAGCCCTTTTCCATTTTCCGAGCGCAAAAAACGGGTCGTTTTGTGAAGTAACCACCAAAATGCCGTTTCAGAATGCTACCGTCCCATTTTCCTAAAATACTATACCACCTTACATGGACTATCTCCCAACCGGTACATCTCAAACCTTTTCGTCCATACATGGTAAAAAGGACAAATGTCTGCCGAATCGGTAGGAAGTGGGTCCGGTTTATACTACAGGTACATGATCTATCGCCCGTGATTTTTTGAAAAAATCATTTTTAGACTCGCAATATGTGGTTTCTTCAGAGATCCAATGCAAGTTCTAACGATGCTCGTCCGCTATCTTCATGCACACCGGTTCGACCATAGTTAGAAATTCAGATAATTCAAAACGGGCATAATAAATTCAAAAAAAATCCGAACAATGAAAATCCTTCGCGTGGTGTCATATTTTGTTACATAGTTGAAAGGAAAAATACCACACTTGGTATATTGATCATGTTTCGAAAAAACCTTCACAAAATGACCTATCATGTTCGAGGTTTCATGGCTTTCGGTCCAAATGACCGATGTTATGTGCTGAATCACGGCATAGTTTGTGATGTTGTGCCCATATTATGCATGTGTGTGGACATTGGTATGGAGAAAAATGTTGCAGGAGGAAGTTTTCCTTTTTGTCGCACAGAAAAGCCCTTTTCCATTTTCTGAGCGCAAAAAACGGGTCGTTTTGTGAAGTAACCACCAAAATGCCGTTTCAGAATGCTACCGTCCCATATTCCTAAAATACTATACCACCTTACATGGACTATCTCCCAACCGGTAGATCTCAAACCTTTTCGTCCATACATGGTAAAAAGGTCAAATGTCTGCCGAATCGGTAGGAAGTGGGTCCGGTTTGTACTACAGGTACATGATCTATCGCCCGTGATTTTTTGAAAAAATCATTTTTAGACTCGCAATATGTGGTTTCTTCAGAGATCCAATGCAAGTTCTAACGATGCTCGTCCGCTATCTTCATGCACACCGGTTCGACCATAGTTAGAAATTCAGATAATTCAAAACGGGCATAATAAATTCAAAAAAAATCCGAACAATGAAAATCCTTCGCGTGGTGTCATATTTTGTTACATAGTTGAAAGGAAAAATACCACACTTGGTATATTGATCATGTTTCGAAAAAACCTTCACAAAATGACCTATCATGTTCGAGGTTTCATGGCTTTCGGTCCAAATGACCGATGTTATGTGCTGAATCACGGCATAGTTTGTGATGTTGTGCCCATATTATGCATGTGTGTGGACATTGGTATGGAGAACAATGTTGCAGGAGGAAGTTTTCCTTTTTGTCGCACAGAAAAGCCCTTTTCCATTTTCTGAGCGCAAAAAACGGGTCGTTTTGTGAAGTAACCACCAAAATGCCGTTTCAGAATGCTACCGTCCCATTTTCCTAAAATACTAGACCACATTACATGGACTATCTCTCAACCGGTACATCTCAAACCTTTTCGTCCATCCCGGGTAAAAAGGACAAATGTCTGCCGAATCGGTAGGAAGTGGGTCCGGTTTGTACTACAGGTACATGATCTATCGCCCGTGATTTTTTGAAAAAATCATTTTTAGACTCACAATATGTGGTTTCTTCAGAGATCCAATGTAAGTTCTAACGATGCTCGTCCCCTATCTTCATGCACACCGGTTCGACCATAGTTAGAAATTCAGATAATTCAAAACGGGCATAATAAATTCAAAAAAACCGAACAATGAAAACCCTTCGCGTGGTGTCATATTTTGTTACATAGTTGAAAGGAAAAATACCAGACTTGGTATATTGATCATGTTTCGAAAAAACCTTCACAAAATGACCTATCATGTTCGAGGTTTCATGGCTTTCGGTCCAAATGACCGATGTTATGTGCTGAATCACGACATAGTTTGTGATGTTGTGCCCATATTATGCATGTGTGTGGACATTGGTATGGAGAACAATATTGCAGGAGGAAGTTTTCCTTTTTGTCGCACGGAAAAGCCCTTTTCCATTTTCTCCGAAAGCAAAAACGGGTCGTTTTGTGAAGTAACCACCAAAATGCCGTTTCAGAATGCTACCGTCCCATTTTCCTAAAATACTAGACCACCTTACATGGACTATCTCCCAACCGGTACATCTCAAACCTTTTCGTCCATCCCGGGTAAAAAGGACAAATGTCTGCCGAATCGGTAGGAAGTGGGTCCGGTTTGTACTATAGGTACATGATCTATCGCCTGATTTTTGAAAAATCATTTTAGACTCGCAATATGTGGTTTCTTCAGAGATCCAATGCAAGTTCTAACGATGCTCGTCCCCTATTATTATGCATGTGTGTGGACGCGCCATATTATGCATGTGTGTGGACGCGCCATTTTTCATCTTTAGTCCCGGTTGGTGACACCATCCGGGACAAGGTACACTCTACACGACATAATGTCGACACGTCATTTTCCCGCCATTTTTCCCGCCATTTTTTTCCCGATTCTTCACTATATATATATGTAGGGTTGGCCATTGTCACCGCACATCTCTAGACTCATATATGCAACCTCATCACTCTTTCCCATGGCTTCCACCGTAGCACTAACTCCTGGGAGGCGGAGGCGCTTGCGCCGAACTACCCTGCCCTTGCCATACCGTGTCCCCGTCGGCTGGATGTTTGGCCGAGGCGTGCAGTTCCTCCTGTCCCTCTAGGTGTGGCGCGTCGGATGGCCATCACGAACCACTACTACTTCGAGCTCACTCTAGAGCAGCGGAGGAATCCCAGATGGCATCCCGACTATTTCCCAACTTGGGAAGCCTTCTTCGTGGATCGGCGTGACAGGCCGCCAGCACGAGGAGGGCCCACCTCTCTGAACTTCAAGGAGACCGGCCGGCCGTGGTGGCGCGACGGACTCTCCAGGCGCCATGGCCTACGACACGGCCGACTCTAGCCCGCTGCGCTACCCTCAAGTCCAGCCCACTGTGACTCAACCTTCAAGGTTCAACTACTGGCGACCCGACGATGATAGCGACGACGGCAAAGCACAGTACGACTACATTGGCGTAGTATTACAGGTGTAGTGTGAGCATGACTGAATTATTCCAACATTGCAAAACAAGTTCGGCCGATTGTGGCTTAATCTGGCCATGTATCTTAATTTTAAGTTCTTCTATGTAACTTTGTGTTAGTTGTGTTATGTACTTTAATTCCAGTTCTATCCTAATAAAATTTTATTTCCGCCCATTATTTTTCGTCCTCTTTTTTCCGCCCATTAAAAACAGAAAATGGTTTTGAATTACTTATAAGTTAATTCATTTTTAATTGTAAATGGTTCATATTTTAAACGGTTACATTAATTATTTTTTAAAAATAGAAAATGGTTTTGAATTATTTATTCAAATCCAAACACTTTTTATGTTTAAAGTTTTTCTAAATTCCAAATTAATATTTAAAAAATATAAGTTAATTCATTTTTAATTTTAAATGGTTACATTAATTATTTTTTAAAAATAGAAAATGGTTTTGGATTATTTATTCAAATCCATACACTTTTTATGTTTAAAGTTTTTCTAAATTCCAAATTAATATTTAAAAAATATAAGTTAATTCATTTTTAATTTCAAATGGTTACATTAATTATTTTTTAAAAATAGAAAATGGTTTTGGATTATTTATTCAAATCCATACACTTTTTATGTTTAAAGTTTTTCTAAATTCCAAATTAATATTTAAAAAATATAAGTTATTTCATTATTAATTTTAAATGGTTACATTAATTATTTTTAAAAATAGAAATTGGTTTTGGATTATTTATTCAAATCCATACACTTTTATGTTTAAAGTTTTTCTAAATTCCAAATTAATATTTAAAAAATATAAGTTATTTCATTATTAATTTTAAATGGTTCATAGTTTAAATGGTTACATTAATTATTTTTCAAAACAGAAAATGGTTTCGAATTAGTTATTCAAATTCAAACACTTTTTATGTTTAAAGTTTTTCTAAATTCCAAAGTAATTATCATTTAAAAACATTACAAATTTAAACCCCAAAATAAAAATAAAGGCGAACAGAGAAAATAACTGAAAAATTTGAAAGCAGGGAATACGTCGGTTGGAGCCACCAAGGGACTAAAGAGCCTACTGCCGCTTCTTCAACTGAAAATTGGACTATACGTCCCGGTTGGTGGCTCAACCGCGATAGACACTTTTAGTCCTTAGAGCCACCAAGGACGTATACCTTCCCTTCCTTTATATAACTTCTCTTCTTCTCTGCTTCTCTTCTCTGCTTCTCATCGACGACGCCGCCAGGCTGCCCGCGCCTCCGCCTCCGCCTCCGTCGTCGTCAACGCCTCCGCCTCCGGCCGCCACCGCTAGCGTCTCCTTCCCCGACGACCGCCGCCCGCGTCTCTTCCCGCCGCATCGCCGCCGCGTCTCTTCCTCAAGCCTGACGCGCCGCCGCACCCTTCCCCCACCGCTGGCGTCAGTGCAGCGCCTCCTCCTCTGTCCTCGCCCTCCCTCTGCTTCTGCTGGTGGGGCGGCTTCGATCGGGTGGTGCCACGGTCGCTTGCGTTCTCCACCGCCACGTCCTCCTTGTCCACGGCCACGGCGGCCGCGTCCTCCTTGACAGCGGTGGCGAGGTGGCTCCGGGCCCCACCTCTGTTTCCCCTTGACAGCGGCGGCGAGGTGGCTCCGTTTCCTCCACCGCCGCGTCCTCCTTGAGTGGCTGCTGAGGTGGCTCCGGCCCCACCTGTCAGCCACTATGGCTAGTTGTTACTATGGTGCAAAAGGTTTAAACATTTGATTTAATAATTTCAAAATTTGAATAAAACTTGTAAATTCAATAACTTTTAATCTGTAATACAGAAAAATACAAATAATATACCAAAATGTTCAGAAAAATGAGAACTATCTATCTATGCTATAATCATGCATTGTTAAACAACTTAAATGACAAGTTTAATTAGAACACCCTAGTAACCCTAACAGGTGATTCCGGAGTTCCTTGAGTTAGGGTTTGCGCCCCTCGGAACCCCGATTAACTTGTCGAGCATGCTTTAGGGTTACATTCCAATGCACACTAACTTGTCGTATCATCATCATTGCTTGAGCATTGCATCGATGCCATGTGTTGATTGTTTACCTTTCTTTCCGGTGATTTGGTTCTTCTCGGTAGAATACGATATCGAGATCGAGATCGAAGACCGAGATCAAGACCATATATAGATCGAAGACCTTTTGTAGCCTTATACTCATGTTCCCCTCTCATAGCCTTAGGGTTTAGGGTTTCTCTTCATTTTTATTATTGTGTATGTATATATTAGGGTTTCACCTTCGATCCGGAAAATATTCGTTAGCCGCTTTGAATTATTCGTAACTTTCTCCTTTAGCCGCTTTGACTTATTCGTTTTTCCACCTATGCAGAAAATATGGACCCACACGTCAGAGACGAAGAAAAGGAAGAGTTGATCCAAGGTGTGATCCGTGGGGAAGATAATTTAGATGTATCAACGTTCTTGAACAACTCCGGTGAGGGTGATCCTCTTTTTACCGGAATAGACAACTTGTTTGAGGTTGAAGGTGTTGCCTTCCGCGAGGGAGAAGGCGATGCCTTGTGTAATCGAGAAGACGACCGCTCCGACGAGGTGCATGTAATATAAATCAATTCATTAATTAATCATCTGCTATCTATATAGAAATAGTAACGACGATCTTTCTTCTTTTAGCCCTCCGGATCGAAGGAATCTACTGAAAAGAGCAGACGAGGCCCAACCAACGAGCTGAAGACGGCAAACCGACAGCTCCCGAAGTTGTCGCAACCAAATTTGTGGCACAATGCGGAGTAATCGTTAGGGACTTAATCCCGATCACCATTAGAAATTGGAATAGGCCTGCTAATGCGGATGAAGAGGGAACATGTTTATTTGTCCCTAACCACGCCAAAGATTTACTGTGGAAGAGGCTCATGGTTAATTTCAAACTACCGAAGATAGAGCTGGATCCAAATGCGGAGGATCCAGTTGAGGACGCCTTACAACATGGGAGAGCCATGGAGGCTAAGGTCAGGGAGTGGGCTTTGAAGAAGATGGCCCAGTGTTTCACCAACTGGAAGAAAAGATTACACCTTGACTATGTCGTGAAAAATAAGACTCCCGATTTCAAGAATATTCAGTTTGAGAAGATAAAACCATTCTGGGCTGAGTTTGTGGAATACAAGAAATCAGAAAAGGCTAAGAAAATGACTGAAACGAATAAGCTGAATGCTGCTAACAAGAAGTATCACCATACTATGGGGCAAGGTGGCTACAGGGTTGGCATTCCTAAGTGGGAGAAACTGGAGCAGGAACTGCGTGATAAAAAGATCACCCCAGAGACAGACGATTGGGTAGAACGTGCAAGGAATTGGTTTTACGGGCATGAGGGCACGTTGGAATCGGAAGGGAGGTGTATATATAACATACGACATAAATAAGAGCCCTTGCCAATCCAGAGGATCAGAAAAGCAGTAAAGGCTGTTAAAGATGGGGACTTCATTCCCGATAGAGAGAATGATGAGCTCACACTCGCCCTTGGAAATAAGGAACATGATGGACGAACACGAGGCACAAGAGGCTCCCAACCATGGAGGACTGGGTTTCCCGAAGAGAGCAAGAAATATCCTGATAGAAGCCGTCAGAGGAGAAAGGACATGGCGACAGTTGAAGCAGATAGTCAGAAAGAGCGAATGCGTTTAATTGAAGAACGATTAAAGCAACAACAAGATGAAATTAACGCACTTAAAGAGCAAAGAACTACCGGCCCATCTCAGCAGCACACTGCATTCGATGCTACCGGCCTATCGAATAATCGAAAAAGCAGTGTGGCTTCCACCGAGGTCCCGGGTGATGACAATGGCGATGACGATGATGCACCGACGATGGCTCCTGTTGGCTACCCAGTGGATGATATCACAGAGATGACACACTGCGAGCTACATGTCAAAGTTGTGAACATATCAATGAAGGTGGCGGTCGGCTATGCCTTACCAATTGGACCCACACCAACTTACCACTGTCGTCCGGTTCCAGAGGGCTACGTTGTTGTCGGCGTGGATGAAATCATGCCCACCTTTGAGGTTTTGGATCTTCACTACCCTGCTGGTGCTGGGTGACACAAAAAACGTCACCATTCTATGGCCGAAGGAATGTATCGTGCTTCGAAATCACACGCCAAGGCCATCTTCGCCGCCGCCTCACCCGTCTCCAGCGAGGTCGTCGCGCCATGCGGCGTCTTCGTCGCCTCACCCGCTCACGCCTCACCAATCTCCGGTGCAGCCATCGCGGCGCCAGATAAAAAGCGTAAAGCGTCTCGCCATCTTGGCGTCGTGCGATCGCGAAACGTAAACAAGAGCCTCTTCCAAAAGTACCAAAGGTTCCTCCCAAGAGAGCTTATGACTATCAAGAGGAGATCGGCGATCGTTGATGCGGAAACGACAGTGTTTTTCGCTAAGCTGAGGCGGCCGAAAGAGCCAGAGTTCCCCAGCACCAAAGAAGAAAAAGCAAAAGTGTTTAAAATGCTAAAGAATCTTCATCAACCCGAGCCAAAGCTGTCATCAGACTATGACCGTTCTATTCTCAAGTCACATGCGGCACAAAAAGCCTCAAGAGCAAAGATCGATGCAAGCGGGAAATCTGTTGCCCAGCTCGGAGAACAAGCAAAACAGACTTGCGCCCCTCTCAAGGTGATTTCTCAAACCAATGTGGGGTCGAGCAAATATGGGGCCGAAGAGCAGTATGATCCAGAGGTAGTTGCACAATACGGAGAAGCTGCCGCTGCTCAAGGTATGAGTATTGCCCAGTACTTATCCCAGTTAGAGTTCTTTCCCGTGAGTGAAGTAGCATACAAATACCAGTACGGCAAACCTCTCGTCAAACCTGAGGAGGTAAACAATCTTTCAACAAAAATGCGAAGATTGCATAACTGGTACATGCATGCCACGTCCGCCGGGCCTAACTGGATAGTGCTGAGGGTTACAAAAAAGCATCATGGGAAAGAAAGGGATGACATGATATCCATTGAATTTGATGAACTATTTCAATTATTCAATCAAGACGCCTTGGACAAATCGATCATCAGTGCCTATTGTCTGTAAGTACTAATTCTGTAATTAATTTAGTCTCCAGCTATATTATTTTGTTTATTGCATGTATATAATCATACTGTAATAGGCAGAATGAAGATTCTCGAATGCAGCAGAGGACAAATCTATGACATGCGTGAATTTTATGATATCAAGTACTTAATAACTTATTTTAGTCGTTTTCTTCGCCGGGCAGCGCTTGGAAAAGGTTCACCAAAAAGGCTAGGGGTGTTTGGAAAGAGGAGCTTACATTTGAAGCACTAGATGTAAGCACCACTAGCTATATCAAGCATCTCTTTGATTCTAGTTTTGATACAGTTATTATCATGCTTGATTATTATTTTGATTGAACTCTGTTCTCGTAAAGTGCCTGACGCAGGGACCAGGTAACAATCTCTGTGGATACTATGTTTGTGAGTTCATCCGGCAGACGTGCGATGAGAAGGGCCGAAATTTAGAGCAACTCCACGTACGTAAACAATTTCTATAGTTTTTAATTTCAAACAAATTGTGTTTAGTTTCATTCATATAGGCTGACTCCTTTTTTAAATCAGATCGAACGTCTACGGGACGGTTTTCTGCCAACGGATCGCGTACGAGCAATTCAGGAGGAATTGGCGGGATTTTTGGATGCAGAAGTCCTAGACCCGAAAGGGGAATACTATTCTGCTGTGTATAGACAATAGGGATTGTAAAAATAGCAACTTTGAAGGAATTGGCTGGTAGCATCGAATAGCAACTTTTGTATGTAGTGCATGAACTCGATCCGTGTATTGAATGTAATATTGTCATGATGATCTTGTGTAATATAAGGTTCCTTCGTTGATAAGTGCAAAACACTAAATAAACAATAAAACAACCTAAATGAATTCTCTGCTGCGGCACAAAAAGTGGCGAAAATGCTGCCGCGGCAACAAAATGTGCCAAAATGAATTCTACGCCGCGAAGAAATGGGCCAAATCTACGCGGCAGAAGATAGTCGGTTCGTATTAACCGACTAATGCTCCACCTCGCTCGATGTCACGTGCCCCCATTTGTCCCGGTTGGTGGGGCAACCGGGACTAAAGGTTAGAGCTTTAGTCCCGATTGCCCCGTCCCGGTTGGGCAACCGGGACTAATGCTCCTTAACAACCGGGACCAATGGGGCGTTTTCTACCAGTGCTAGCCAATGATAAAAATTTGTCACGGTACTCAACTACTGTCATCCTTCCCTGCTTCAGTTCCCTGAATTCATCTCTCATCCTCTTGATCAAACCCGGTGGCACATGGTTTCTGCTGAACTTGACTTTGAACTCTCCCCAAGTCATTATTTGACCTCCTGTCATGGCACGAACAATGTTCCACCATGCTCGTGCGCATCTCCGGCCAGATAGTGGGTGGCGAACAGGACTTTCTCGTTAGATTCCACTCCTGCAACTTCTAGGTTGTTCTCCATGGTTTGCAGCCAATCATCTACATCTAGGGGCTCTTCAAACTTAGTGAAAATGGGTGGCTTGGTGTTCTGGAAATTCTTGAGGTTGGATCCATGGTTGTCCTAATTTCCATGGCCTTGATTGTTGTTGGACATCTGAGCTATCTATTGAAGGGTGGCTAAGTTGGCTTGACGTTCGGCTCTTTCGGCAGCATCGGGTCTGGGGATGAATTGCTTCCTCCGCGAGGCATCTGAAGATTGAGATAGATCATGAGAAAAGAGGGAAATTTCTAAGTTTCAGGGTTTTGTGTTTGAAAAGTTTTCAAAGTTTAACTCAGATTTTTCTAGAAAATTGCTTTTCATTCATTCATAGCACACAATACAAACACACACAACATCAAAGGAAAACAGATGGTTTTAAGAACCATTTTATGAAACTACGATACAGTGGAACCGAATACAACTCACTAACGCTAGTGCTCAAGTGCTACTACTCCTTGGAATCGGTGTCCTCATCATCATCAATGAAGGCGAAGTCATCCTCATTAGTGAAGAAGTCCATGGCCTGATCCTCTAGAAAGTCATCATCGTCACTGAGATAGGAGTAGGGTTCTCCACGAAGGTCTTTCCCTGCATTCTCCCTCTCCTCCCACTGCATGTCTCTCTCGTGGATGGTATCATCCAAATCCGTGATCCGGTGACGAAGATGGGCAACGATGCGCTCCTTCTTATCGAGCTGACGGCGACGAGACTGACGATCCTTCACTAGCATGGCAATGGGCTGATCCTTCTTGGCGGTGATGGAGTACTTATGGTTGGTGTATGAGCAGGCATTGTCTAACTCCTTATGACGGTCATACATCATGAAGCTGAGGTTGTCTAATTGACTCTTCAGCTCGTGGTGATATGGGGCCTCCAGTGGTTGTCCCATAACATCATGCCTTGGATAGAACTCGAAGAGGGTACCCTTGATCTGATTGATACTCGACCCACACAGATGGGCAAGAGCTTCCTGCATTGCCCTGGAAAGTCCATCGAGCCAGTTGTTCTCTCTCAAGGTGAACTGCATTCCCTCTGAGGTGGGGGCTTCAATATTTCCTCGGAGACTTGCAACAACCAGCCATTGCAACTCCTCTCCTTCCTAATCATTGGGCGGAGATCCCAAGAACTCGGAGTGCGGACGCTCCAGCATCTCCGACAGCTGGTCCAAGTCATGCTTAAAGATGAGGTCTCCTCCATTCCCCAACTGATAAAACTTGTTGTACTTCACGTCCATATATAAGAATATAGGATGAGAAAGTTAGTAGAGTGATCAATTGAGTCAAATTTTAGGTAAGTTTTGCAAGAACTTTTGAGAAACATGACTTTTCATGAAAGAACCCAAGTGATAAGAATGAGAATAGGTTTTCATAAATACTCATTTCCTTGGTTTTGAGACTAAGTTTTTGATTCAAACGTCCATTATAAACTAGGGTCTCCTATGGTCAATATGGCTTTGATACCAACGTGTCAACACCCGGATTTTTAATCCCAGATGCCTGTTATGCCATACATCGCAATCCCAGGATTACCATTTTTGCGAGACATAATAGATTGGATATCACAATACATCATCCATTACAAACCATACATAAGGTCTTACACAAATAAAGGATCACATGATCCAGTCTTAATACAAATCAGGCAGCGGAATAACGTAATAATAACGATAGCGTAGGCGAGGATCCATCTTCATGATCACAGACAATGCTGACGACGGGAGATGATCCTAGTTGTCATAACCTTCCTGCTGTCCGTCCTCCTGATACTCCTCTTCATAGTCTGGCCACAGGAATAGCCAGGGACAAAGCCATGAGTACTCTTTAATTACTCGCAAACTACTACTAACAAGTGAAGTAGTTTTGAGTAGGATATACTAAGCTCTAGGGTTGTTTTGCAAAAAGCCAGATTTATCTCTACTGAATTTAGAAGCAAAGAAAGCTTGTTGAAAGTTTTATAACACCTAAGTGGGAACTTGAATTTCATATCACAACCCTGTTGTGGTCAGGTCAAAGTCATGAATCATTTCATAAGTCATTTTGAAAACATCCGATGACGGAACAGTATGGCCACTCCAACTGTCCATAACCGCGGACGCGGATATTCGACTAGTTTGACACTCTGGAGAGGTGGTACACTTTCACCACAACATTCGATACATCCGTCGGGAACAATCCTGTATTCACCATACTCAGTATGCAGATAATCAATCCTAACCTTTCAATTACACGCCCTAGTATAGGCACGTCTCCTGTGAGTTTGGCCTCCCAACCATGACCAACTTTCATCTTGGGAACTGCACAGCTGGACAATCTTCACAAGGTAGCCTCAACTCAAGCCTTGGCCGCAAGGGAACCCATACTAAGGTATATAAATTTCCAGTCAAGCCCTAACCAAATTTCGGGTATTGTGGTTGTACGGTGAATTTGGAATGGTATCGCATCCAGACAACCATCAGTTTTATAAAGGGCTAAGGCTCATGCCTTAACATTTTCATCATCAAAATCATTTGGTGTTCAAGAACACATGTAAAAACATTTCAATAGAATGACTCGTCATTCTAAGGTTTTCATAACCATTTTCACAAAGTATTTCCATCTCAAGTGATCAAGTTTTATGCTTAGCACTAGCATCTACAAGTGGGGGTAAACACTAATGAGGGGTGGTAACAAGTGTAGCTCATCTAAGCTCAATATCATGCCTCAGGATGACATCAAGATTATCTAACTTAGGTCAAGTTTTATGCTCTTTATGCTACCTTTAAACAATCTCTCTAAACTCTACAAATCACTAAGTAAACTCTAAAATAAAGCTTTGATAAAGAAATAAAATACTAAGCTTGCAAGTAAAACTAGGATTTGGTATCGTCAAGGGGTATAATCACATATGCTTAAGGCATCTAGTTTGCATAGTTGTCATACAAGGGTTAACTTGCAAAGTTAATAGCTTGCCTTGTGCATAGCAGTGGTTGAAGTTCTCCTCGGATTCTTCCTCGTAGTATCCTCCTTCCTCCTCGTATCCTTGGTCGGTACTAGCGTCTATAGATAAATACGAGGTATACAATCACCAAACAATACTTAACTATTTTTATTTATCACACCAAGGTTTTCACTAGATGATCTAGTATCATCACAAACATTACAATCATCAAAGCATTTGTATTATTTATTTTATTTTTGGAGAAGTAATTTCTACTCATTGAAAAACTACTTAAGATTTAATATTCTCCATCTAAAACATGGGATCATATTGACACATGTCATCACCCAATATTTCAGTACATGGAATGTGATTTAAAGTGGTGTCACAATTTAATAAGGTTTAACCTTTTTATTTTAATTAAATAAAGTGATTAGAATGGCCTATGAGGCAGTCTTTTATTACTTGACCATTATTTCTGCAAGTAAACCTATATATTTTTATATATTTTGTTAAATGTGATTTTTAAGAGTTGGAATCAACTCAAAAGCTTTCATGTTTGAATTTTGAAAAATGTTTGAATGCAGAAGAGCTTCTGCCTTGTTATTTTTACTATAGGTGATCTACAAATCCAATTGGTTTGAATCCAACGGGCTTGGATTAAGAATTCTAGTACCTTTCTAACAAAATTGGTCTCATGCAATTTTGTATAGTGAATCGAGCTGGGATGATTTTTGAATATGGGTACAGAACTGAGTTTGAACTAAATTGGAAAATGCAAATTCAAACTAACTGGGTTGCGCGGGATGCTAACTGGACCGGCCCAGGGTGCACATATTAGGATACCTAAGCAGGGTAATGAACTAAAGAAGAGACCCCAGATTGAGGAGTTTGTAATAAGGATATATTCTGAAGGGACCAAAGTAAAAAAGAACTTTGGAGTATTGGAGACACCAAGTTAAAGATTGTTGAGTATGATGAGGATTCAAGGAAAATATTTGGATATGGGATATTACAATTGTTCCCATTTAAGATTACCATGGAGTTGATAAATGACATGAGAGTAGACGAACTTCGAGGATGAAGTTTATTTTAAGGGGGAGAGTCTGTAATATCCCAGGATTAACACCTAGAATTAGAAAGGACACATGTGTGTGCATTGCATTCATGCATAAGAAAATCTGGGGAATTTTCGCGCAAAATAAAAAGGGCTACAGAGTAAGTGAGGTCTCTCTTGTTCTGAGGGAAATGTTACTGCAAGTGCTATGGATTCCGACATGACTTTTGTTGAGTCCTTTACTTATAAGGGAAAGAATTTCAATTTGAATAACCAAATGATATATATAGATAGAACTAAGAAAATGAAAATGAATATTAAGTAATCCCTAATTGAATGCTATTTCAAATAAAGAATTGAATTAATATTCATAAATAAGATCTAGATAATTATGTACAAGATTCAATAATGAAGAAACATTTACTTTCTTATCATATAAATAATATTACAGTGTTTACATTAAGAAGGAACTTACAGAAATAGTTAAATAAAAGAATAGGAAAATACAAAGAAAGGTACTCTTATTTACACCCTTTAGAATAAAAATGGAAATTATAAATAAGTAACAAGTCTTGTAAAAGAAAAATTGAAATTTGCAAAAACAGATTTACTTTATTACAACATTTATAAAGGAAATAGAAAAGAATAACTTTATACAAATATTATAATTTTTTTACAAATGTTTAAATGAAAGAGAAAGATTACAACAACAAGTAAAAGAAAAATTAGAACTAAAAATCTAGCTAGATCTCTTGATCCTCTAATCTTCTTTTCTCCAATCCTTCCTATTTTGATTCCTGCACAATAATACAAAAAGAAAACAATGAAAATACAAGACAGAGAGGTGGTTAGTGTATTGGATTACTCTTAGAAGGGCATACAATTGATATGCCAGGTTCATCATCGAGTTAAAAAGAAAAAGCAATGCTTAGTATCTGTTCTTAGTCAAAGAAATTAGCCTCAAAACTATGCATCATTGGCCTGGGGAAAGTTTCACCAGTTCAGTACAGAGTTAGCCAAGCTAGGATAATGCCATCACCCATCGTAACCAATCCACAACACCAAGAATCTATGTATGGAAACTTGCACCCAATGGGCCTAGTTGCAGCAGCTTACACACCACATGCAGTTGATGTGTTGTCAACACCTCAGGGAGAGCACCAACTATAGAAAAGGAAGAAGCCAACCGTAGTAGCAAAGCTAGCTACTCCATTTCCACCACACTTAGCCAAGAACACCGCCCAAGCACCTCACCAGTTTCATCACATCCACATCCTCACTTTAGAACACCATCATAGTTCATCTAGCTCATCCCAGTTTATGACAAACTATTTCCATCACCACAACCATACAAACTAGCCAGGACATCCCACCAACAGCTGTCCAGCAGCTATATACAAAATCTATCCATAAAGAATAGCTAGCACCATCATTAGAGGAAGAATAGAGGAAGGTGAGGAGCTGGTCAACAAGAAGGTTAAGGTGAGGAAAGGATTCCCAGAGGCTTATCAGCAGTAGATCATCAAGACAATGACAAGTAGGAAATTAAGAGTCCAAAAGCACCAACTTAGAAGAACAAGCTTCAGGAAGCTCAAGGTAGGAAAAATAAGAGCCTTGGAGGATATGGTGCATAGCATATCTGTTCTTATCTGTTTTAGATAAAAGGGCAAGTAGAGGTGGTAATAAAGTATAGAAAATAGAGGATTTCTCTCAGTCCTGCATAGAGGTGCTATGCAGAATCATCATCAAGAAATGAAAACCATAGCACAATGTCTGTCCTTATCCAGGGCTGTGCCTCAGCCTTTGCATCATTGGCAAAGCTTAGATACAAGTATAATAGTTGATCTTGTCAAGGTCATCCAATAAAATTAATCCAACACACAAGAAATTGCATAAGCAAGCACAATCATCCAGAACCATTAAATATTTACAATCAAAGGCATATCCTTGCTATTGAAGAGATCTCATATCTTCAGATGATCAAATATCATCTAGAACACCAAACCATCTACTTAGAAATAAATTACCATCCTACACATATGTAATTTTCTAAATAACAAGTCTATATCAGGAATTCTATTTCTAATCACCAGAAACTTAGAGGAACCTGTCCTAAAATAAATATAGCTAGCCAACATAGGTATAATCACTCTACAATATAAATACCAAGATAAAATACTTTGTTATCATCCAAGAGTGTAAAGAGATGAATTGGAAATTACATTTATATGTTTTAACATGTTAAATAGAAATCAGGGAACACCTGCAAATGATATAAACCTCTACTATAAATAAAAAGAGTGTATTTTCTATATGAATTGCAACAAATCACCTACACATTCGATTAGATACACCCTAGGAATGAAACACTTAGCTAGCTAACATTAGAGCTTGATCTACTCCTTATAAGCCCTAAGAATAGTGAGATATGTAATATGATAAGTATAAAAAAAATGAGTACTAAAGGTTAAAGCAAAACCATGTAGCTCCAGTGAGTTAAGTTAGAGCATAGATTGAGCTCCAACTTTGAAACAAGGGGAGCCCATTTGTATTAAGTCAACATCAAGAACACTAGTATTTGATTATATAAGAGCCTATAAAACAGCTAAGAAGCTAGTGGAAGATAGACAAGCATTTCCATAGCATTTAATTGGTTGGATATCATGGGGTCACAAAGCATATGCGTAACTATAGGACAAAAAGTAAAGAAGAATAAAATCCAATACACATAGCAATGTAAGGAGTAAAAAAATGATCATGTTACTAAAAGAAAGTACTACATACCCAAGGTATATTCCTCTATATCTATTAGAACATAGAGTCCTAAATAGATTAGAAACAAACTGTAGATGATGGTTTACAAGTAATTAACTAATTCTATCAAGCTAGCAACACCTGAACCTTTAGCACAATCAAAAACCCCACAAAAGAACATGATGGCTCATTGTCCAGGCCATCGATCATCACAACCTAGACAGTACTAACAAAACATCACTTTGTCTTAGTACTGGATAATCACTATCATAAACCTATGACAAGTTGCAACCATCTAACACACCTAACTCAATTAGAAGATCATTAGCAGTACACATAGTAACAGATTCTCACCACAAACCACTTCTAGAATTGCTAGACCTATATCTATACCAATACTAGTAGTATTGTATCTTAGTTCAGTCATGTGCCTTAGAACAAAGGCAACATATTTTAACAACCAATTAATCTTGTAGCTACTGATAACATAATCCTCACTACATCACTTATATCATCCATCAATGAACACATGACTGAAAATAAATAAGAGGGAGAAAAGAGATAACTCATAGTCGTGGTTAGGGCCGTGAAGAAAGCCATCGAGCTTGATGCAGTAGGGGCCAGCCGCAGTCTACTACCTCACCAAGGTGAGGGAGACCACGGCCAGCCATGGCAGGAGCAGCAGAGGGTGCAGATGTGCAGAGGCAGCGCCAGTAGTCGGGCCTAATGGGCTAGGGTTTGATGAGTAGGCGAGCATGAGAGGCAGTACCGTGTGGGGGCGATGTGGGGATGGTGAGAAGAACCCGGGCAAGGCCTCGCCGGTGTGCGGTCGTACTGAGGAGCCGGAGTTGTCTAAGAAGATCCCGGAGAAGCTAGGGTTTCTCCCAGGGAAAGATCGCACGGGTACCAGGCACCACAGCAGAGGGAAATCAAAGGAGGAGATAGAGGCCTAGCGGCGCTGGGAGGTGCCGGTGATGGCCGGTGAGGCAGGCGGCAGCGGTGGCGGCATCGCAAGCATCCTGGAGGGGAGTCCTTCACTTCCTTTCTCTTTACTTTGTTTTTAGTTTGCTTTGTTTCTTTGGTTTGGTTTTGTTTGCCTCTTTTCAAAAAACCCGAAAAAATTAGTCTAGTTTGGTTTGCTTTCTTTATTCAAAAATACAAAAAAATTAGTTCCTACTCTAGTTGCCACCATGTCTGGTTTTGGACCAATCTTTATTCCACATATGGTAGAAATCTCCACTTTTAAGTAAAAAAGTGAAGAAAGTTTTAAGGAGGCTTGGTCTAGAATCTCTGCTTTCCAAAGGGAAACTGAGCCTGAGGTGAGCCTCAGCCTGGTTATTGATAGTTTCTACCGCGGTATTGCTCTTCGTTATAGATATGCTTTGGATGCTGTGGCTGAGAAATATTTTTTGCTTTGTACTGAGGATGAAGCTTTTGATGCAATAAGGAAATTAATAATGATCTATGGTACACCTGGCAAGTCTGATTCCTATTTCACAAATATTTTTGCTAGGTTGAACACCCTTGAGACTAGTATTGCTGCTATGAATAGTTTCTATAACACGCTTAGGGCATACCATGATTATGTTCCTATAAATTCTGAGCCTTCAAAGTGGTTTCCCACAATCAAAGTCTCTATAAATACTACACTTTTTGATGCTCGCTGTGATATCATGTCTGAATTTTGTCTCATGCCTAAAGATATTTTTGATTCCTTGAGCCTTTGGGGCTTATTGAAGGAGGAGTGGAAATCTCTCTTACCAGCAATGCCACTATACTTCCCATTGGAATAGCTGAAGGTGTGTTTACAAAAATCTTAGGGAAAATGATGTCTACTGATTATCTTGTTATTGAATGTGTAGGCAAAGGACAGATCACACTTGGAAGATCTCTACTGAAACACCTTGGGGAAGTAATAGATGTGGTAAAAGGCATCATGCACTTTGCTCCCCCGGTAAGCAATCATATATTCCCTAAGGAGAAAAATTAAGGTAAGAAAAGAAGGAACAAGAGGGGCAATTCTTCATTTGAAAATACTTGATTCTTCTTGCTTCTTGTGCCTAACTTAAAGGCGTTAAAGAAAAGTACTTGTTGGGAGATAACCCAAGAGTTTCCTTGAGTCTTGGAAGTTATTACTTCAGTAATGACCTCTCCTTATCCTTTTTGTTTGCTTCTTGTGCCAAGAATGACCTCTAATGAGAGGGAAGTAATATTTGGGGAGTTGTTGTCCCGAAACAGATTTATGTCCTTGTTGGGGAGGTGACCCCGGATAGGGTCAAGACATGGGAAGAAAAAAGGAGTCTCCCTTGTCATATGCAGAGTTACTGTTTATATCGGCCGAGATAAGCACATCCATGACACCTACGGAAGGAGCAATACCTTATCTGGCCGACATACGAGTTAAGTCGGCCGAGTAAGTCTGAATAACTTGAATGCAGGTGAAGGCCGAGCCGAGTTATGCGAGACAAGGCCGAATAGCATGAAGCTTGCAGGAGAAGAAGGTGCCTATAGTCAAACCCAAGTCACGGGCTAGGAAGAATCTGAACAGAGCCAAGCACAAAGGACAAGGAGCAGAGCAGCAGAAGGGCAGAAGGAGGACACGGAGGTGACAGTCATGGAGCCCGAGGCGCGCAGGTGGGGTTCTCTGGAACATTGTCGTCGTTAGAAGGGGGACACAGAAAGGAGGTCGCCGAGTTACCATATTGGGACAAGCATATTCCTCGAATATGCTTGCCACGTCATCCCTAGAGGAACCAAGGCAGCCCTTTATAAGGGGAGACGCGGGATCCTGAGGGGGGATCGATTCATTCTATGCCGGAAGGCTCGTATAGTAGCTCTTTTCTTCCTGCAAACAGCTCAAGGAGCACTTGTAGTCCTAGAGAAGAGAAATAAAGATCTGCATGTTAGCCATTTGAGTGTAGAAATAACTACATCTTCCCTCCCCGGATCCCTCTAGCATCCATTGGCCCCATACTTTAGCCTACCCATGGCATCTGCCGTGCCACCACCACGACAGTTGGCGCCCACCGTGGGGCCAGCAGCGGTGCTAGCTGGAGTCAAGATCCGGACGGGAAACTTCATCCAAACCGGCGAGCGCATTGTCTCTGGCTTAGTCCAGAGATTTGGTCTTTGTGACTATGTCAGCGATAACGCAGACAGCTTCAGGAGGAGAGCTCCTCTGCGCAACAGCGTCTTCATCAACTTGGGCACGCACCAGATCTACGTCGGCGTCGACACCTCCTGCGTTTATCCTCACCGAGTTATTGATGCAGGAGAGCCTCCCCTCAGCGTCGCAAACGGTCCGCATGGAGCACGCCCTGTTGGCAGCGTCGAGGTGATGGTCGCAGCCGGGGCACAGACGGCAGCAGTAGGCGCCGGATCAAGCAAGGAACCGGCAGCAGGAGGGCAGGTGACCACGAAGCAAGCAGCTGCACAGCCCGCCGAGGTAGGTCCGTCAGCAGCCAGATCAGCCGAGGTGCAGGAGACAACCCCAAAGGCAACAAGGGTAAGATGGCCACCTCTAGAAAGACCAGAGAATATTCTCCAGGAAACTATAGATAATCTAAGCACACCTGTGGCGCCGATACTTGATCCGGCTAATGCTCAGGAAGAGTTGGAAGAGACTAGGCAGAAAGTACTGGTAGAGGCAAAAAAGGTGTCGGCTCTGCGGGAATCCTTGAACAGGACCCTGCGAGAGTATGCAAAGGCAAATAAACTAGATGTTGCCCCTGATTGGGTAGAGGAATTAAGGTTGAGAGGAAAGAACCTCATGAATTATATCAACAAAGAGCATGAGACTCGAAAGGCAGATTCAGTTGATCTAGGCTTGCCAAGGTATAGCACCCCGGCAAAGAACCTAAGGGCGGCAAATGCCGCAGCATTGGAATTGGAAGGATTGACCGGCGAAGCCCGGCAGAAACAGCAAGAAAGAGTGAATGATCTGGTACGCATTGCGAACCAGCAGAATGAAGAAATGCTTAGCGCAGGCCCGGCAAGACCGGGAGCCTCGCGTATGGTTCATTCGGCTGGAGCAGCGCCCGCACTATCAGTGGCAGCAGCATCCTCACTCGGAAACAACGCGCGAAAAGATAGAGCAAAGAACCGGAAAAGAAATAAGCAAATTGTTCTGTATGATCCAGCAGTAGCCGGAAAGGTCAATGAGAACAGAGGCAATGGAAGCCGAGGTAACGGAAGGCAACGGAAGCCAAGTTAATGGAGACCTCGGAAGAGTGAATCATGAGAACAATAGCTCAGCGGAAGGAAAGAGGGACCCACCGCCTGATCCTCAGCTGAGGTATGAACCTCGGCAAGAGCGAGAAGTGAGACCAACTCACCATAATCA
Source organism: Avena insularis (assembly GCA_023614405.1). Lineage (NCBI taxonomy): Eukaryota > Viridiplantae > Streptophyta > Magnoliopsida > Poales > Poaceae > Avena > Avena insularis. Next base: position 17,275,833 of record CM042691.1, read on the forward strand.
GGAAAACGAGAGGTACAATTATGGTTACTCAGATATGGAGTATCCAGGGCATGGTGGAAATAACCATTATGGAATGCAAGAGAGAATCATATACAGAAACTTGCCATCAAATGATGCAAGATTAAAACTGGACAGGTTGTACCGGTCCGAGTTGTTAGAGGAGCAGGGTCCGCCTGGTCCGGCATGTTTCGGACCTCGGATCATGGGCGAGCCACCAGTACCGAACTTTCAGCTGGCAAGGGGCACGAAAACATACAATGGGAGCACCAAACCACAGGATTGGTTGATTGACTATGCCATTGCAGTAAAAATAGCTAGCGAAAACTTGCGATGGGCGGTAAGATATGTCCCGCAAATGCTGGAAGGACCAGCCAGGTTATGGCTGAACAATCTGCTAGCGGGGAGTATCAACTGTTGGCTAGATTTTGAAGAGATGTTTTTCAGCAACTTCACCAGTGCTTACAAAAGACCAAACAGGCCACAACAGCTTGCTATGTGCAAGCAGAGGCCGAATGAGACAGATAGAGAATTCTTGACTCGGTGGTGTAACCTTAGGAACTCATGTGAGGGAGTTATAGAATCTCAAGCGATAGCTTGGTTTGCTCAAGGATGCCGATACGCCAGTGTATTGTGGCAGAGACTGCAAAGATATATGCCGACCACTTTGGCAGAAACCATCAGGATAGCGGATTCGTATGCATTGGGCGATCCGACACAACCAGAACTAATGTCGGCAGAGCATCGGGAGCATCAAGATCAATATGCAAGAGATGCAGCCAGATCATCGAGGCGCAACGAGTTCAGAGGTAGAAGAAGAGAGGAAAGACCAGATAACAGATATGCCTCCAATCACGTGGCAGCAGTAGTGCAAGATCAGCCGAGTCACGGAAACAGTCAGCGGCAGAAAAATGGTCCTCAGCAATGGACACCAAGGAATGAAGGGAAGAGACAGTGGACACCAGAACAGAAGAAGCAGTGGCAGGAAAGGCCGAAGTACACGTTTGAATCCATGTTGGATCAACCGTGTAAGTTTCACACTCCAAACCCGTCCAGGACGGCTAATCATACAACTTGGCAATGCGCCTGGATGAAAAATGCAATGGGGAACCCGGCGGGCGTGCAAGCGTCTTCTCATCAAGCGCATCGGCAACGCACAAGAAGCGCTTGATTAATGTTACCCCCTCCTCCTCCTAGGTATGATAACTCGGACCGGAGGGATGCAGTGCATCAAGTAATAAATCAAGGTCAGGATGGAAGGAAAAACCCCGGAAATAATGGACGTAATGATTACAGGGAGCATCATCAATCATATTGCGTGTTCACAACAGAACAGCAAGACACGCAAAGTGTACAGCACCGACATATTGAAGTGAATGCATTTATGCCGGCGGTACCAAGATATGTACCTTGGTTAGATCAAGAAATAACTTGGAGCATAAAGGATCACCCGAAAATAATGCCGAATCCAGGGTCGTACGCACTCGTACTAGTTCTGACTTTTGTCGGTCCCAACATTTATGTGAAATTTTCAAAAGTACTTATTGACAATGGGAGCAGTATCAATATCATGTACAAAGATACGATGCATAAACTCGGAATAGCGCAGAATATGCTGCAATCCACAAGAACCACATTCCGTGGAATAGTGCCGGGACTTTCGTGCGAACCCATTGGGAAGGTCCGAGGAGATGTATTATTCGGCACAAGGGAGAATTGCAGAGCGGAAAATTTGGAGTTTGAAGTAGTGGACCTAGATAGTTGCTATCATGCCTTACTCGGACCACAAATGAAGTTACCTGAAAATGAAGTTACCCAGATGAAGTTACCCACAAATGCCACATTACTTACCTGAAAATGAAGTTACCCAGACCACAAGCGGTGATAACAGTCGCAGGAGATTACAGGAAGTCGATGGAATGTGCTTTGGCCGGATCAAACCTGGCTGAGTCATTGGTGATTGCAAGAGAAAAAAGAAGGATTCAGGAGGTGGCGGCTCTTGCTCAGTCGGCACAGCTGAATATGTCGGCATTAGCCAACCCACATGGAAGTGTTTCTTTCCAGCCGACTAAAGAGACAAAAAAAGGTCCAGATAGATGAGCAGTTCCCAGAGTGCACCATCACGATTGGTGCCGGCCTAGATGCCAAATAGGAAGGCGAGCTCACCAACTTCCTCCGTGAGAATCGGGATATCTTTGCATGGTCAACTCAAGACCTGCAGGTGTGCCAAAGGAGTTGGCTGAGCACTCTTTGCATGTAAGGCCAGGAGCAAGGCCGGTGAAGCAACCTCTCTGCCGCTTCGCCGAAGACAGGAGAAAAATAATAGGGGATGAGATAGCTCGACTCCTTGCGGCCGGGTTCATCATGGAGGTGCTTCACCCGGATTGGCTATCAAATCCGGTGTTAGTAGAAAAGAAAAAGGATGACCCAAATTTAGCCGTCGTATGGCGAATGTGTATTGATTACACAAACCTAAACAAGGCCTTCCCCAAAGAACCTTTTCCTTTACCTAGGATAGACCAAGTCATTGACTCGACCGCTGGTTGTGAGTTGTTGTAATTTATAGACGCGTATTCTGGTTTCCACAAGATACCGTTAAATCCGGCCGATCAAATAAAGACTGCGTTTATTACCCCGTACGGGGCTTATTGCTATCGCACCATGCCATTCGGCCTGCGTAATGCAGAAGCAACTTGCGGAAGCCCCCTTGCGGAGTGCATCGGCTATGTTGGGTTGAGAAGAACTAGCCGGCCCATTCTGAGATGCTGAAGGTTTGGTGACAACAACCTTCTTAGCCTTATAAGAGGTGTCGGTAGGGGCAGCAACCTCGGCACTAAGAGTGGCATCCTTGGAGGCAGGAGGAATTATGGTTTCCAAGGGGGCCGAGATAGTGGCATCCTTGGCTGGAGTTGGAGTTGAAGCTGGAATTGTGGGGTCAAAGGAATTTCGGGGGAAACTTCGGTGGTCATAACAGGGGCGACGGGTTCAATAGGATGATCTGCTGGCAGAGTTATGTCGGCATCAGCAATGGAAGCTGTGGGTACATCTCGCCGAGGCGATGTCTGAGTCGGCACAGGAGGAGAGTCAACGCGAGAGGGACTAGGAACCCGAGTATCTTTAAGGGGCGAAGGAGAAGGCAGCCGAGTTGTATGACTCGTCATACTCGGACCGCTTGGCTTGGCAGAGAGAGGAGCGCTGCAAAAGCACAAAAAGTCAAATCAAAAGACAGAAAGAGAGAAGCAAGAAATACAGATGAAAATGAACTCACCCAGTAACTCCGGGCATGGTTTTATGCTTCGGAAGGTGCTGGGCTGATTTCTTTGTTTGCTTCTTGGGAGCAGCTTCGGAGGGACCTGCCAAAGCAGTGCGCTTCCTCGAGGTAGCAGGAGCTTGAGAGGCGAGAGGCTCGGCGTCGTGCACCTGACCGGCCTGATTAGCTGGGAAAGTAGAAGCCGGAAATGCATAAGAGATAGGCATCGCGGCCACTACCTCAAGAATTTGTACGTCGTCCGAGTCACCTTCCTCCCCGTGGGCCGAGGTCTTTCCACGGGCGCGAGCCAGAGCGACATACGACTTAGGAACAAACTCCTTCATGCACAGTTGTGTTATTCTTGGAGCGTCTTAGTTTTCGTTTGCTTTGCTTAGTTTGTTTAGTTTTCTAAATTAGTTTGGACCCCCGTTCTCGCTGTGTTGTTTTGCAAATAAGTTTGCTTGGTGTTTGGAAAGGAGTAGTAAGTTCTTTCTTGAAGTGCAAGAGGAGCTTGCATTGACTGTGACTTAGACTTCAGCATGACATGCTAGGTGTTGTTTTAGTATTATGCTTAGTGATTATTGCTGTAGCATGTCTTGTTCCAAACAATTGGGATTTCTTAGTGTGCCTTGAAGAAATTATGCGTTGTTTTAGCATGCAAAAGCATAGTATTGTGGTATTCTCCTTTGATGTTTTTGTTGGGTTGACTTGGCACATGCCCACACCATGTTATGACTATGAAAAGTCACCATTAGCCTCTATGATCATTTAGTTCTTGACTTTTACTAGAACTCTTTTCTTTGATTGGTATGCTTTGTTTCATTGCATGATTATGTCCATTATTGCTCTCTTAGTTGGTTCCTCCCAGTCTTTTGCTAGCCTCCACTTGCATGATTATGGCCATTATTGTCTTGAGTTTGTGTTGTGTAGGTATCTGTGTTGCTTGCAACACTTGTGTGACGTTTCCTTCCTCCTACTGGTTTGATAACCACGGTTTCTTACTGAGGGAAAACTTGGTGCTGTGCTACTTCACACCTTGCTCTTGGGGTTCCCAACGAAATGCTCCTACATCAACTCAGCGCAGCCAATAGGCGTGTACTGCCAACGCACGCGGCAGGGGCGGATGTTGACGAGAAGGGTCGCCGTGGCGAGGGAATCCGGCCAAAGCCATGGGGGCATGTAAGCATGGAACAAAAGGGTGCGCACGCAGTCTATGAGAGTACGAAGGATGCGTTCAGCACGACCGTTTTGTTGTAAAGTGTAAGGACACGTGAGATGAAAGATGGAGCCATGGGAGGCGAGAAGTGTGCGAATGGTGATGTTGTCGAACTCTTTGTCGTTATCAGTTTCCAAGGCGTGGATGGGGCGGCCGAATTAGGTGGAGACGTATGCGAAAAAGGCGGTGAGAGTGGCAGGGACGTCGGATTTACGGCGTAGGGGAAAAGTCCAGACAAAATGCGAGTAATCGTTCAAGATCACAAGATAATAGGTATAAACAGAATTACTCGGAACCGGCAAGGTACAAATATCACTATGAATAAGTTCAAAGGGAAAAGAAGCAACTGTGGAGGAAGAATTAAACGGAAGATGAACATGTTTGCCTAGACGACATGCTTCACAAGAATGAGCATCCATTTTATTACAAGTAAAATCAAATCCTTGTAGTATTTGATGAAGAGCGGTGGACCTAGGATGCCCGAGGCGGGTGTACCATAGGTCGACACCGGCGGAGAGGGCGAGTGGGCTGCTCGCGGTGGTGGAGGACGACCAAACAGGGTACAACTCGTCGGGGTTGTCACTACGGAGGAGAAGCATACGACTACGACCATCCTTAACAGAAAAACTAGAAGCGTCAAAGTCCACAGTCACAGAGTTATCACGAGCAAGAGAATGAACGGAAACAAGGTTTTGGATTAAATGAGGAGAAACAATGACATTATTGAGAGAAAGAGAGGTGGAGGTGGAGGAAAAAGAGGCAGAGCCAGTGTGAGTGCTATGAAGAGCATGACTGTTGCCGACGATTATGCAGGAGGAAGTGGAGGCAGGAGTAGAATTAGAGAAATTACCGGGGTGAGCGGCCATGTGCGCGGAGGCGCCGGTGTCCATGAACCAATCGCCGCAACCACCATACGTGCCCGCCGTGGGGGCGGTCTATAGAGCGGTCAGCATGGCGGGGTCCCACTGGGCCATGCTCGGGGGCGCGACATAGTAGGCGGGAGGAGCCGGGGCGCAGCATAGCCGGTCGCGACGGCGGGCTGGGGCGCCGCAAAGAGGGCCTGGTGCAAGGCCAGATGCGGCCCCATGGTGCCCGGGTATGGGCGCGCGACACGGGAATGGTGTAGGCGTGGATGACCCCGGTCCAGGGGTTATGGCCGGCAATCCATGGAGGCGTGGGGGGAGATCTTCTGCTGTGGACGGGGCTAGGGGGCGGTGGCGGTGTCACCGGCGTTACCACCACAACTGCCACCATCGTTGCGACGACGACGACGGCGCCCTCCGTTGCCACCACCATTGCCACTGCCGTTGGCAGTAGGTAGGGCATAAGTGGCGGGGGTGATAAGAAGCCTGGAGGCGGGCCCGGGGCACGAGGTGCAGGGGACGAGGCGCGAGTTGCAGGGGCAGGGCCGCCCCGGGAGAAGCCGGCGACAAAGGCGGTATGGGCCGCCCGAGCCCGGAGGTGCTTGATCCGGCGCTCCTCGAGACGGAGATACCCACGTCCTGCTCGAAAGTCCGCGTGGTGAGGAGCGTGAGGTTGGAGGCAGCGTTACTAAGATCCTCGCTGAGGCCGGCCGACAACATGGAGAGCATGATCTTGTCATCGATCGGGAACTCCAAGTCGCGAAGCTCATCGGAGAGGCTCTTGAGACGGAGGTAGTAGTCGTCGAGGGAGAGGTCGTTTTTGTGGGTGTCGAAGAACTCCTATTTGAGGAACGTGACGTGCTGGATCTTGTTGTTGGTGAAGAGGCCGGTGATCTTGGTACAGACGGTGTGCGTGGAGTCGCCGTCGCGGACGACGGTGTGGAAGATATCGTTGGAGACGGTCTGGAAAACCAGCGGATGATGGTCGCGTCGATGGCCAACTAATCGGGGTCATGCGGCATGGTGAGGAGGTCAATGGTGCCGTCGACATGATCAAGGAGATCATATTCACGAAAGAGAAGGCCGTAGTACGTCTTCCATGGGAAGAAATTGGCAGCGGTGTTAGAGAGCTTCACCGGCACGCGCTCGAGGATGGGGACGTCGCAGATGATAGTGACGGAGGGGCCGGCAAAGGGGTTGCTGCTCCCAAAGACGGATGAGTTGAAGGGGTTCTCGGAGGAGGGGGAGTTGAAATCGGCCATGGCGGAGGGAGGTGTAGGGAGGAAGCGGTGGAGTTGGGGAAGGAGGGCCGGCGACGCCTTCGAGGAGAGGGAGGTGGCGGCTGGGGTTTGGACGGATGACGCCGGCACCGCCCAGGGAGAGGAGGGGCAGCGGCTAGGGTAGGGAGATCGTAGTTAGGCTGATACCATGTGGAAAGGTATGGGAGAACGCATGGCACCAATAGGGCCGGCAGCTCATATATATATTGACAATGTTACAGGTACAACCCTAGAAATACACGGGGACCTATAACTAATACAACACATATCTCAACAAGAACCTCCAGAATTAGTGCCAATTTGAATCTCAACCTCTTCTTGCTAAAAGGTTTAGTCGTCAATAAACACATCACCACCATCCACTTCATCTCTTCCTCAGCAAGTCGATCTCGCATTTTTCCATGAAGACACCATAAAAATCCCCTCCTTTCAGATTAAGACTCTTCAATAACTCCTACATAGTCTGCTCGGATCCCTTATGGTCTTCCATGCCACTCGCCTCGCCTTTCTCTCTAGTAGCCGCCACCAGTGATCTGATCCAAAACTGTATGCACATGAGAACTTCCAAGGCCGGGAAGTCAAGCTTGTCACTGGTGGAAATGAGGCCTTTAGATGAGGTCGAAATTGGGCTTTAACATCGGTTCTCCTATGAACCGGTGTTAAAGGGGGTGCCCGTACCAGCGTGGCCCATGCAGCAAAAAGGCACACCCCCTTTAACACCGGTTCGTGGCTCGAACCGGTGTTAAAGGCCCTGCACCAGCGGCCCATGCAGCACCCCCCCACCCCTTTAACACCAGTTCGTGGCTTGAACCGGTGTTAAAGGGGGTGCGCCTAAATAAAACACTGCAGCACCCCCCCCCCTCTCTAATTTTTTCACTCTCTCATTTTGGAGCTTAGCAAAGAGGGTGAGAGGTGTGCTAGTTTGTGTTTTCTTCCTATGCACAAGAGGTGTTCGGTGAAATGCCCGAGAGCTCGAATTAAGTTTTATCATTTCTATTTCCTTCTCGGTCGAGGTCAGCAACTTTATCCTTTCATGTGTCATTGATGTACTGTAAAAGTGGTCATCTCCCTATTAATTCTATGATGTACTGTAATGATATTTGATATACGTAATTAATTATATAATGCAGATGAACCGACAATAGATGTACGGTGACCGACGCACTTCCGAGTACATTACGGGCCTCCAAAATTTTATCGTTGTGTCTAAGGCAACCCGTGGTCACAATGGTTTTATGTGTTGTCCATGTGTTGACTGTCAGAACAAGAGAGACTACTCAAATACCAAAACCATTCACGCCCACCTGATTCGGTCCGGTTTCATGCCCAGCTATTATTGTTGGACCAAGCACGGAGAAAGAAGGGTTATGATGGAAGACAACAAAGAAGAAGAGGATGATGACAACTGTCAGAATATGTATCTTGAATATGATGATACTGCAACGGGGGTAGATGAAGATCAAGAGGCAGCAGATGGGCCTACTAATGACGATCTTGGTCGGGCCATTACTGATGCAAAGGAAGAATGTGAAACTGAAAAGGAGAAGGAGAAGCTGGAGCAGATGTTAAAGGATCACAAAACATTGTTGTACCCAAATTGCGAAGATGGCCACAAAAAGCTAGTTACCACACTGGATTTGCTGCAATGGAAGGCAGAGAACGGTCTGACTGATAGCGCATTTTCAAAGTTGTTGGTAAAAATGAAGAATCTGCTTCCAAGAAATAATGAATTTCCCGACAGTACATACCAAGCAAAGAAGGTTGCCTTCCCTCTAGGATTAGACGTGCAGAAGATACTTGCCTGCATCCTCTACCGCGTGAGAAGTACGAGAATTTGGATGCCCCTAAGATAGTTGCTCGGTATGCATTGCACTGTGGTATAAGATCAGACGAGACGACCCTGGCTATGTTGAGGACGAGGCCCCTAGGAAGAAGGTTCCTGCCAAGGTTATGTGGTATGATCCTATAATACCATGGTTAAAACGTCTCTTCAGAAACAAAGAGCATGCCAAGTTGTTGCGATGGCACATGGAAGACCGTAAGAAAGACGTGATGTTGAGACACCCCGCTGATTGGTCACAGTGGAGAAAAGTCGAGCGAGAGTACCCGGACTTCGCACGTGACGCAAGGAACTTAAGTTTGGTCTAAGTATAGATGGCATGAATCCTTTTGGGGAGCAGAGCTGCAGTCACAACACCTGGCCTATGACTCTATGTATCTATAAACTTCCTCCTTGGTTGTGCATGAAGTAGAAGTTCATTATGATGCCAGTGCTCATCCAAGGCCCGAGGCAACCCGACAACGACATTGATGTATACCTAAGGCCATTAGTTGAAGAACTTTTATAGCTGTGGGACAAACCAGGTGTACATATGTGGGATGAGCACAAAGGGGAGCCATTTGACCTACGAGCGTTGCTTTTTGTAAAACCATCAATGATTGGACTGCTCTTGGTAACATTTCAGGGTAGACAAACAAGGGATTCAAAGCATGCATGCACTGTTTAGATGAGAGTGAAAGTGTATATTTGGATAAATGTAAGAAGGTTGTGTACCTAGGGCATCGTCGATTTCTTCCGAACAGGCATGCCGTAATAAAAAAGGCAAGCATTTAAAACGTCTGGAAGAACCCCAGAGAAAGCCTGTCCTCCGTACTGGTGAGGAGGTATTTGGTATGGTCAAGGACCTAGAAGTAATATTTGGAAAAGGTCCTGGTAGTCAATCTGTTCCGAATGACGTTATCGGACACGCGCCCATGTGGAAGAAGCAATCTATATTCTGGGACCTACCCTATTGGAAAGTCCTAGAGGTCCGCTCTTCAATCGACATGATGCACGTGACGAAGAATCTTTGCGTGAACCTGCTAGGCTTACTGGGAGTGTATGTGGAAGAATCTTTGCGTGAATCTTTGCGTGAACATATGAAAGAACCTGAAAAGCCTATGCATCCTGAGAACAAGAAGGGTAAAGGATGACACTTAACTCTTGCCAGCTATGCTTTTAGTAGAGCAGAGAAGGAAATCTTTTTTGAATGCCTGAGCAGTATCAAGGTCCCGTCTGGCTTCTCGTCGAATATAAAGGGAATAATAAATATGGCAGAGAAAAAATTCCAAAACCGGAAGTCTCATGACTGCCACGTGATTATGGCGCAATTGCTTCCGATTACATTGAGGGGCCTTCTACCTGAAATGTTCAAGTACCCATTGTGAAGCTTTATGCATTCCTCAATGCAATATCTCAGAAGGTAATCGATCTAGAAAGCCTACCAGGGTTACAGACATATGTGGCCCAATGTCTTGTCAGCTTCGATTTGGTGTTCCCACCATCCTTCTTAAATATTATGACGCATCTCCTGGTTCACCTAGTAGAAGAGATTGGCATTCTCGGTCCTGTATTTCTACATAATATGTTCCCCTTTGAGAGGTACATGGGAGTCTTAAAGAAATATGTTCATAACCATGCTAGGCCAGAAGGAAGCATCTCCAAGGGCTATGTAACAGAGGAGGTCATTGAGTTCTGTGTTGACTTTATTCCTGACCTTAAGGCGATTGGTGTTCCAGAATCATGACATGAGGGGAGACTGCGTGGAAAAGGCACCCTAGGATGTAAATCAATGATATCTAGGGATGGGCATTCTCTCAATCAAGCACACCACACGGTTTTACAGAGATCTATCTTGGTTGCCCTGTATATCAATGAACACAAGAATTTTATACGCCTCAAACACCCGCGGCAGTCTGATGAATGGATTAGAAGTGAACACATGGCGAGTTTTGGTGGCTGGCTGCAAAGATATCTCATGAATAACACCACTGTTGGAGATCAGCTGTACTTGTTGGCCAGGACACCATCTTCGACTATATGTACTTTCCAAGGGTACGAGATAAATGGGAATACATTTTACACGATAGGCCAAGATAAAAAGAGCACCAACCAAAACAGTGGTGTCCGCTTCGATGCAGCAGAAGACAATGGACAAAAGACCATATATTATGGGTTCATATAGGAGATGTGGGAACTTGACTACGGACAAAATTTTAAGGTCCCCTTGTTTCGGTGCAAATGGGTCCAGCTAACAGGAGGAGGGGTCGAGGTAGACTAGAAGTACGGAATGACAATAGTGGATCTCAACAATCTTAGGTACTGAGACGAACCATTCATTTTAGCCAATGATGTGTCTCAGGTTTTCTATGTGAAGGACATGTCTACCAAACCAAAAAAAATAAAAAAAATAAGCAAACAGATACATCACACGATGAGCCAAAGCGTCACATAGTTCTTTCAGGAAAAAGAAACATCGTGGGAGTGGAGGATAAGACAGACATGTCAGAAGATTATAATAACTTTGATGAAATTCCGCCTTCAAAGTGAAGACTGGCCCATCCATCATGTTAAACGGTGCTGATACTCCATGGTTACGGCCGACGCGATCATAAGATTGACTATATGTATTAAATGATCCATTTTTTTGGCACACATATGTATCTCAACATGGAAATCAATGTCATATTTCTTCCGTTAACACTATATGTATTAAATGAGCCATTTTTCTTCCCTCTATTTCTTCCCGCCATTTTTCTTCCCGCCATTTCTTCTGGCTAGTTCTTCCCGCCATTTCTCACTATATATAAGTAGGATTGGCCTCCATTGTCATTGCACATCTCTAGACTCATATCTACAACCTCATCCCTCTTTCCCATGGCTTCCATCGTACCACTAACCCCCGGGGAGGCGGAGGCGCTTTGTGCCTAGAATTACCCCGCCTGTCAGACTCTTGCATCCCGTCTCATCGGATGCCGAGCGAGGCGTGCAGTTCCTCCTGTCCCTCTAGGTGTGGCGCGCCGGATGGACATCATGAACCACTACTACTTCGAGCTCACGCCGGAGTAGCGGAGGAATTCCAACTGGCATCCCCACTATTTCCCGACTTGGGAAGCCTTCTTCGGGGATCGGCGTGAGAGGGCGCTCGCTAGGCATGAGGAGGACGGTCCACCTCCTCCGAACTTCAACGAGGACGGCCGTCGGCTGTGGTGGCGCGGCCAGACTGTCCAGAGCTTCATGCCCTATGACACGGCCGCCGATTCTAACCCCCGCATGAGCTACCCTCAAGTCCAGCCCACGTGTACTCAACCTTCAAGGTTCAACTACGAAAACCCCGACGACGACAGCGACGACGTCCGCGGCGAGTATGAAGACTAAAGTGGCGAGTATTACAGGTGTAGGCAGGAGCATGACTGAATCACTCCAACATTCCAAAACAAGTTCGGCCGATTGTGACTTAATCTGGCCATGTATCTTAATTTTCAGTTATTCTATGTATCTTAATTTTCAGTCGTGCTTTATCTAACTTACTGTTAGTTCGTTATGTACTTTAATTCTAGTTCTATCGTAATAAAATTTTCTTCCCGCCGATTATTTCCTACCCTTTTCTTCCCGCCCTTTTCCTCCCACGCATTTTGCCTGCCCTTTCCCATTTGTTACTAGTTTGAATAGTTAGAATTTTATTTTTCAAAACCAAAAAATATTTTAGGATTAATTATTCAAATGCAAACACTCTTCATGTTGAAAGTTTTGTCAGATTCCAAAGTATACAAAAGATGCTAAATTTAAATATCCAAACAATTCAAAAATGTTAATAGAAAATAAAATATGATTTGCTCTAATTATTTTTCATTTTCTAAAAATATTTTTAGATTCCTTTTCAGATGCTTAATATTTCTTCAGTTCAAAAAGTTTTAGGGTTTGACTATTTTATTTTTGTCTTAATTGAATAATCAAAATTCATATGTAAGTGTTTTAATCATTTCGAAAAATTTCATCTACGGTAACTATAAAATGTTTTTATATAAATGGATAGATCTTATTTTTATGAAAATTATGTTATATTATTCATATTTTTCTAAGTTGAAATGAAAAATATATGAATTTTCTAAATTATATCCGATTTTTGGGAATTAAAAATTCCCCTCCCTTTAATGTACGAGATAAATGCCCCCCTTTAACACCAGTTTTAGCCACGAAACGGTGTTAAAGGGGGGTGGGTGCGCGCGAAACGAATTCCCCACCCCTCCCCTTTAACACCGGTTCGTGGCTGGACCGGCCCTTTAACACCGGTCCAGCCACGAACTGGTGTTAAAGGGGGGTTATAAAGCGCGCGCCTTCCTATTCCTCTTCCCCCCATCCAGATCGATCGAGTAGAGGAAGCAGAGGAGCGCGCGCAGAGGAAGAACGTCGGCAGGCTGCTCGCGCAGTCACCGTCAACGCCCGTCCACTCACCGTCGTCGCCGTGCCGTCCGCCGCTATCGCTGTCGCGCCCGTCCACGCCGGCCCGTCCACTCGCGGGAGCCGTCATCGCTGCACCTTTCCACGCCCGTCGCCGCGCCCGTCCACGTACGCTCGCAGCCGATTGAGTTTGTCGGCGGTGAGCTATATATCCATGCATATATATTGTTGTATATTTTTTATGTGTATATTGGATTTATTAGGATATTGTTTACGTGTACATTGTTTATGTGTATGTATATTGTTTATGTGTATATTGTTTATTTGTGTGTATATGTTGTATATTGGATTTATTTGTATATGTGTATATATATTGTATGTATATGTTTTATGTGTATATTGGATATATATTGTTGTATGAATATATGCATATTTGATTCAATATATGCATATTTGATTGAATATATTGTTGTATGAATATATGTATATATATTGTTGTATGAATATCCGTCCGCCACCGACGACCACCGCTGAGCCTACACCCGCGTCGAGGGTGAGTCGCCCATTTTAGTTAGCCCACGTCGTGCTGGTTCGAACGCACACCCCCACGCATCCCCACTCTCGCCCTAGCGCCGCCAGCTGCCGCCCTAGCACACATCCCATTGTCAATAGCATTATAACCATGCATTGTTAATCAACTTTCATGACAAGTTAATTAGAAGAACTAAATGTACCCTCTCATATGAATCCGGGGTTTCTCCGAATTAGGGTTTGGAATGACCAAGCATGTATTAGGGTTACATTTCAATGCTTTGACCCTGTCATATCATCATCCTTGTTTGATCATTTCAATAGATGTATTACTGATATTTGTGTGATAATATTATTGTTTTAGAAACTATGGATCCACACAGTAGAAACCGTGAAGAGGAAGAAATAATGGAGAACATGATCCACGAGGACACCTCACAATATCTGAACTTGGAGGGACATGCTGAAAACTCAAGTAGTCATGGAGAAGATGACGACTCCGATGAACGCACTTTAGTGATTACAAAGTCCGTCGAGGTATATGCATGGATTAAGTCTCTGCTGACTTGCACCGATTGATTTGTATATATGTACATGTATTAATTAACGTGTCAACACCCGGATTTTTAATCCCAGATGCTTGTTATGCCATACATAGCAATCCTAGGATTACCATTTTTGCGAGACATAATAGAATTGGATACCACAGTACATCATCCATTACAAACCATACATAAGGTCTTACACAAATAAGGATCTCATGATCCAGTTCTTAATACAACTCAAGCAGCGGAAATACGTAATAATAAAGGTAGCGTAGGTGAAGCTCCATCTTCGGGGTCACAGGCAATGCTGACGATGGGAGATGATCCTAGTTGTCGTAACCTTCCTGGGGTCCATCATCCTGGTACTCCTCTTCATAGTCTAGCCACGGGAATAGCCAGGGACAAATCAATGAGTACTCTTTAAGTACTCGCAAACTAATACTAACAAGTTAAAGGGGTTTTTTAGTAGGACACTAAGCTCTAGGGTTGTTTTTCAAAAAGCCAGATTTACCTCTACTAAATTCAGAAGAAAGAAAAGATAGTTGAAATCTTATAACTCCTAAGTGGGAACTTGCATTTCATATCACAACTCTGTTGTGGTCAAGTCAAATTCTCCAGTCATTTCACAAGTCACTTTGAAAACATCTGACGGGGAACAAGATGGCCACTAATGTCCATAATCATGGATGCGGCTATTCGAATAGTTTGACACTCTGCAGAGATTGTACACTTTCACCACAACATTCGATACATCTGTCAGGAACAAATCCTGAATTCACCATACTCAGTATGCGGATAATCAATCCTAACCTTTCAATTACACTCCCTAGTATAAGCACCTCTCTTGTGAGTTTGGCCTCCCAACCATGACCAACTGTCATCTTGGGTACTGCACAGGTGGACAATCTTCACAAGGTAGCCTCAGCTCAGACCTTGGCCGTGAGGGAACCAATACTAAGGTATATAAGTTTCCATTCAAGCCCTACCCAATTTTCGGGTATTGTGGTTGTACGGTAAAATTGGAATGGTATCGCATCCAGACAACCATCAGTTTTATAAAGGGCTAAGGCTCATGCCTCAACATTTTCATCACCAAAATCATCTGGTGTTCGGAAACACATGTCAAAACATCTCAGTAGAATGATTCATCATTCTAGAATGATTCATCATTCTAAGGTTTTCATAACCATTTTCCACCAAATATTACCATCTATAGTTGATCAAGTTTTATGCTTAGCACTAGCATCTACAAGTGGGGGTGAGTACTAATGAGGGGTGGTAAACAAGTAGAGTTTTAACTAAGTTCAATCTCATGCCTTAGGATGACATCAAGATTATCTAGCTTAGGCAAAATTTAATGCTCTTTATGCAACCTTCAATTATCTTCCTAGAATCTACAAGTCACTTAAATAAACTCTAAGGAATAACTCTAATAAAGAAATAAAGTAGAAAGCTTGCAAGTAAAACTAGGATTGGGTATCAAGTGGGTATGATCTCATATGCTTAAGGCATATGGTTGGCATGTTAACAAGCAAGTATTAGTTTTCATAATTATCATTATAAGCTTGCTAAGTTAATAGCTTGCAAGTATTGGCTTGCCTTGTGTAGGGAAGTGGTTGAAGTTCTCCTCGGCTTCTTCTTCGTAGTATCCTCCTTCCTCCTTGTATCCTTGGTCGGTACTAGCGTCTATAAATAAATACGAGGTACACAATCACCAAACAATACTTAACTACTTTCAATCATCACACAAAAGGGTTCTATAGATGATCTAGCATCATCACTAACATTACAAGATTAAAGCATTTGTCTTATTGATTTTATTTTTAGAAAAGTAATTTCTACTTATTGAAAAACTACTTAAGATTTAATATTCTCCAAACCAAACATGGGATCATGTTGACACATGTCATCACCACATATTTTAGTCCATGGGAATGTGATATGAAGTGGTGTCACAATTTAATAAGGTTTTACCCTTTTATTTTAAATAAATAAAGTGACTAGAAATGCCTATGTGGCATTCTTTTGTTACTTGAACATTATTTCTGTAAGTAAACCCAAATGTTTTTATGTATTCTGAAAGGTATGATAAAATGTGATTTTTGAGAGTTGGAATCAACTCAAAAGCTATTATGGTTTAAATTTGAAAAATGTTTGAATGCAGAAAAGATTATGCCTTGTTATTTTTACCAAGGTTGATCTACAGATCCAAATGATTTGAATCCAACGGGCTTGGATTAAGAATTTCAGTACCTTTCTAACAAAATTGGTCTCATGCAATTTGGTTCACTGAATCGAGCTGGGTTGATTTTTGAAACTAGGTACAGAACTAAGTTTGAATGAAATTAGAAAAAGCTAAATTCAAACGAGTAGGCTGCGCGGAAAGGGTTAATGGGCCGTCCCAGTGTCACTCCGCGGCGTGGGGCGCAACTGACAGGGGGTGTCTATTGGTTAGTGACTCTTTAAACGCGAAGCGGTACTGGGCGATGTGGTGCGTTGGATTAGAATGAAGATCGGCGACTGAGTGTCGTCGTCGACGATGAACATGTCACCGATGAGCTCGAACCCTAGCGGCTCAGTGGGGGTCGTGGGAGGCTCACCGGGGCTTAGGCGAAGGTCGGCGATGCGGGCGAACGACGAAGTCGACGACGGCTGGTCGAGCGTGGCCCACAGGGCGCGCTCTCGGCATGGTTGCAGAGAAGGTTGGCATGGCCTGGGCATGTGGTCCAATGGCTAGCATTGCTCGCGGCTGGGACAGGGAATGGCGGTGGGGTGCTAGCTTGCTCCCAGACAAGGTTGGCGAGGCTAGTGTTGCTTGTAGCTTGTTGTCGACTATGGGGTGGCAATGGTGCTCTCGGCCTGCTCACCATTGATGACAATGGCCAGCTTACAGTGGTGCTAGTGATTAGCTAAGGTTGTTAGATGATCTACTAAGTCTAGTGGTGTCTAGAGAGGGAACAAGTTAGGCCCAAAACACTGCTCAACATAGTGTTTTGATTTTGTTTGATTTGCATCTGCAACCTGTTTGATGAAATGGCCGCATGAACTCAAGTTTTGAATTTTGAAAATATTTTTGGTGGGTGTGCTAGGCATGTGCTGGTAAGTCTGTGGATTCTTGGGTTTTGAAAATTGAGCTTGTTTGAGTGGTTTTTGAAAAAGTGGGATCTTCCCATATGAAATAGATTCAATTTTAAACTGTCATTTAAACTATGCATTCAAATGTTTTTGGATGATCACAAAGTGGCCCTTGGTACTTTTTTATGAGTACTATCAAGGGGTGCAAAGATCCAAACATGTTTCTGTTAAGTTCTGAAAGTTAGGGATAGCCAAAGTAGGCATGGGAGTTAAATTGGCCAAAGTGACCATTCACTTAATTTGTTTGTTTGGATTTGTTTGTCTTTGGGAAAGTGTGGGGATTGTTTAGATGAGGTTTATTTCACCTAAGAATCATTTTACAAGCAAATAAACACACAACCAAGGCAATTCAAAAGAATCCAAATTATAATG
Organism: Avena insularis; assembly: GCA_023614405.1. Taxonomy (NCBI): domain Eukaryota; kingdom Viridiplantae; phylum Streptophyta; class Magnoliopsida; order Poales; family Poaceae; genus Avena; species Avena insularis. Next base: position 17,293,242 of record CM042691.1, read on the forward strand.
CATACACATATGCATGCTTTCATATTTTTAATTGGAAAATTTTTTGTTAACCCTAATTTTGATGATTAGAGTTTGATGATCCAAGTTTAGTATTTTTGGGATGTTACAAACCTTACCCCCTTAAACAAAATCTCGTCCCGAGATTTGAAAAAGGACGAAAAAGATTACCTAGGATTTGAAAAGATCCGGAAACTCCGTCCTGATGTGATCTTCGCGATCCTAGGTAGCTTCCTATTCTGTGTGGTTGCTCCACTGAATCTTGAGAAACTTGATGCTCCGGGTTCTGGTAGTTCTGAAAGCTTCTTCCAAAATACGGATGGGTACTTCGGGATAGGTCAAATCATCATTGATTTCTATGGTCTGGTGATCAATATTCTTGAAAACTTCAGTCTTCTCCGGAACTTTGAGGCACTTGCAAAGTAATAAGATACGGAACACATTGTGCGCGGCTGACATCTCTTCGGGTAGTTCCAATTGATACGACACTTCTCCTTGACGGTTCAGAATCTTGAAGGGTCCGATATATCTGGGGGCTAACTTTCCTTTCAGTTGGAAACGCTGAATTCCTTTCAGTGGCGACACTTTCAGATACACGAAATCTCCTATGTTGAAGGCGAGGTCTCGACGTCTCTTGTCGGCGTAACTCTTCTGCCTTGACTTGGCTATCTTGAGGTGCTCACGAATCTTGTGAACCTTCTCTTCTGCTTCTCGTAGGATGTTGGGTCCAAAAATCTGACTCTCTCCTACTTCCGACCAGTTCAAAGGGGTGCGACACTTCCTTCCATACATGAATTCAAATGGGGCCATTTGCAAACTATCTTGATAACTGTTGTTGTATGAAAATTCTGCAAAAGGCAGACAGTCTTCCCACTTAGATCCATATTTTAACACACATGCTCTCATCATGTCTTCGAGTATTTAATTTACTCGCTCCGTTTGTCCATCGGTCTGAGGGTGATAAGCTGTGCTGAAATCTAGGTGGGTTCCTAAACCTTCTTGGACTTTCTTCCAGAATCTCGAGGTAAACTGAGTTCCTCGATCCGATACGATGTTCTTGCGGACTCCATGCAAACTGACGATTCTAGCGATGTATAACTCTGCTAGCTTCAAACTCTGATATGTGGTCTTGACGGGTAAGAAATGGGCGACTTTCGACAACATGTCCACTGTGACCCAGATAGAGTCATTTCCCCTACTAGAAGTAGGCAATCCGGTGATAAAGTCCATTCCAACGGAATCCCATTTCCATTCCGGAATCTGCAATGGTTGCAACAATCCAGTGGGTCTTTGATGTCCTGCCTTGACTCGCTGACATATATCACACTTGGCGATATAGCTTCCGATTTCTCTCTTCATCTTATGCCACCAAAATTGCTCCTTCCAATCTTGATACATCTTTGTTCCTCCGGGGTGGATAGAATAAAGAGTATCATGAGCTTCCTTTAGAATAACTTATTTCAACTCAGAATCTGCTGGTACACAAAGCGTCCTTTGTACCACAGAACTCCTTCTTCGTCTTCCGTGAATCCGGGTACTTTGCCTGTACCGATACGATGCTTGATTCCATCGATACTAGCATTTCCTTTCTGCGCCTCTTTGATCTGGCTGATCAAAGTGGGTTGAAGTTCTATGCTAGCCAAAAATCCTTCACTTACTAATTCCATTCGAAAATCTTACATCTCTTAGTGCAAGCTCGGTTGCTCCTTCAAAATCATGGAGTTCAAGCAGTACAACAATCTGCTAAGGGCATCTGCTACCACGTTGGCTTTACCGGGGTGATAGTGAATATCTAGGTCATAATCCTTGATTAGCTCAATCCATCTTCTCTGTCTCATATTCAGCTCCTTCTGAGTGAATATATACTTCAGGATCTTGTGATATGAATAAATCTCACAACGGTTTCCCATCAGGTAATGCCTCCATGTCTTTAGGGCTAGAACTACGGCTGCGAGTTCGAGGTCATGGGTTGGGTAATTTTGCTCATATTGTTTCAGTTGTCGAGATAGATAAGATATAACTTTGCCTTCTTGCATTAGCACACATCCGAGACCGATCTTGGATGCGTCACAATACATGTCAAAGAGCTTTGTGATATCTGGCATGATTAAGATGGGGGCTGAAATCAATCTCCTCTTAAGTTCTTGAAAACTCGCTTCACATTTGTCCGTCCATTCAAACTTCTTGTCTTTCTTCAGCAATTGGGTCATGGGTCTGGCGATACTCGATAATTCTTCTACGAACTTGCGGTAGTATCCCGCCAATCCGAGAAATGCACGAACTTGGGTTTGAGTGGTTGGGGCTTGCCAATCTTCTACATCTTCCACTTTTGCAGGGTCAACGGCAATTCCTCCGGCTGATACAATGTGGCCGAGGAATCCTACCTCCTGTAACCAGAATTCACATTTGCTAAACTTGGCATACAACTGATGCTCTCTAAGGGTTCCAAGAATGGTCCTTAGGTGTAGCTCATGTTCTTCTTCTGATTTGGAATAAATCAGAATGTCGTCGATGAAAACAACGACAAATTTATCCAGAAAGTCCATCAAAATCTTATTCATGAGATTCATGAAATAAGCGGGGACATTGGTTAATCCAAAAGACATGATAGTATACTTGTATAATCCATATCTGGTGGTAAAGGCAGTCTTGGGAATATCCTCTGCGCGAATCTTGAGTTGATGATAGCCAGTTCTAAGATCAATCTTAGAAAACACTTTGGCACCGGTCAACTGATCAAACAAATCTTCTATCTTGGGCAATGGGTACTTGTTCTTGATGGTGACATCATTCAACTTCCGATAATCCGTACACAAACGGTTACCTCCATCCTTCTTGTCCATGAACAAGACAGGTGATCTCTATGGTGATGCACTTGGTTGAATCAATCCAATTTTCATCATGGCATCCAGTTGCTTCTTCAGTTCTTCTAGTTCAGATGGGTTCATACTATAGGGTCTCTGAGCTATGGGTCCGGTTCCGGGGATTAGTTCAATGATAAACTCGATATCCCGATATGGGGGCATACCAGGAAAAACATCTGGAAATACATCGGGGTATTCATAGACTATCCGGACTTGGTCAATGGTAGGTTGGGCTATACTCTTGTTGCATTTGAATTGACGTGGTAAGGTTTCAGATATATGCTCGACTGATATTCCGGCTCTACTGGTCATGGTTATGGCTTTCTTGGCACAGTAAATCAATCCTTTTTGTTTGGACATCCAATCCATTCCTAGTACTACTTCCACACCTTTAGTTCCGAGTACTATCAGATTAGCATAAAAATCTATGCCATGGATTCGGATGGGGACAGCTTTGCAAATTTTCCTAGCTTTGGTGGTGGAACCGGGGATTTGAACAATCATAACATGCTTCAGTTTGGTTGGTTGAATCTTACTAGTGCATGCAAATTCTTCGGTGACAAATGAGTGCGATGCACCAGAATCAAACAACACTCTAGCAAGTACTGAATTAACAGAAAACATACCCAGCACGACGTCTGGCGCTTCCTGGGCTTCTTCAGCATGCATGAGAAAAAGACGGCTGTTGCGATTGAGCGAGTTCCCTGGGGCAAACCTTCTTCCTGGCTGAACACGGCGCTGCTGCTGAGCTGGGGTATTTGCATTGGGGGCTGCGGCATTCTTCTTGGGGCACTCATTGGAGTAGTGACCCTTATTTCCACAGTCATAACAAGTCACTTGCGACTTGTCCTTTGCTGCAACAGGCACAACATTGCTTCCAGTCCTCGGGGCAGTGTTGGTGTTGGCGGTAGCATTGTTGTTGTTGAACTTGGGTGGTGCACGGTTGAAATTGTTAGAGTTGCCGAGGTTGTTGTGATTTCCTCCGGGCCTCGGGTTTCCACGGTTTGGATAGGTAGGAAGGGTTCATCGGCGGTCTATTGGTTCTCGAGGAAAATCCTGGAGATGGGTTAAGGCGATACTTTGGGGTCTGATGGGTTCCTGGCTGATGCATCATGCGACGCTTGCGGTTCTCATTGGCTTGGTTGATCTTTCCTTCCATCTGGATTGCAGAGTCGACAAGGGCTTCAATATCAGCAAAGGGGATGACTAACACAGTCTGCATCTCATCGTGCAGACCATTCAGGAATATCTCTTTCTTCTTGGCTTCAGTGTCGATCTCATCCGGGGCATACCTAGCTAATGACAAAAATTTGTCATGGTATTCCACTACGGTCATCCTTCCTTGCTTCAGTTCTCTGAACTCATCTCTCATTCTCTTGATCAAACCCGGTGGCACATGGGTTCTACTGAACTTGACCTTGAATTCCTCCCAGGTCATCATCTGTCCTCCGGTCATTGCACGAACACTGTTCCACCATGCTCTGGCATCTCCGGCTAGATAGTGGGTGGCAAACAGAACTTTCTCGTTAGCTTCCACTCTGGCAACTTCCAGGTTGTTCTCCATGGTTTGCAGCCAATCATCTGCATCTAGGGGCTCTTTCGACTTAGTGAAAATAGGTGGGTTGGTATTCTGGACATTCTTGAGCTTAGATCCATGGTTGTCCTGATTTCCTTGGCCTTGATTGTTGTGGGCTAGCTGAGCTATCTGCTGAAGGGTGGCTAGGTTGGCTTGACGTTCGGCTCTTTCAGCTTCGCGGTCAGAAACCAATATTTGCAGGATCTGCAACATCGGGTCCGGGGATGAACCACTTCCTCCGTGTGGCATCTGAAGATTGAGATAGATCATGAGAAAAGAGGGAAATTTCTAAGGTTCCAGGACTTTGAAAAGTTTTTAAAGTTTGACTCAGATTTTTCTAGCAACTTGCTTTTCATTCATTCATTCATTCATTCATTCATTCATTCATTCATTCATTCATAGCACACGATACAAACACACACCACAACAAAGGTAAACAGATGGTTTTAAGAACCATTCTGGAAACTACGATACAGTGGGACCGAATACAACTCACTACGCTAGTGCTCAAGTGCTACTACTCCTCGGAGTCGGTGTAGTCTTCATCCTCATCGTCATCGATGAAAGCGAAATCGTCCTCATCGGTGAAGAAGTCCATGGCCTGATCCTCCAGAAAATCATCATCATCGCTGAGATAGGAGTAGGGGTCTCCACGAAGATCTTCTCCGGCATTCTCCCTTTCCTCCAACTACATGTCTCTCTCGTGGATGGTCTCCTCCAAATCCGAGATGCGGTGGCGAAGACGGGCAATGATGTGCTCCTTCTTGTCGAGCTGACGGCGGCGAGACTTGCGATCCTTTGCTAGCATGGCGATGGTCTGATCCTTCGTCTTGATGATGGCGGACTTGTGGTTGGAGTAGTCACGGCAATTGTCCAATTCATGCTGGCGATTGTACATCATGAAGCTAAGGTGGTCCAACTGAGTCTTCAGCTCTGGGTGGTATGGGGCTTCTAGTGGTTGTCCATTAGCATCACGCCTTGGACAAAACTCAAAGAGGGTTCCCTTGATCTGGTTGATACTCTGCCCACACAGACGGGCAAGAGCTTCCTGCATGGCCCTGACAAGTCCATCGAGCCAGTTGTTCTCTCTTAAGGTGAACTGAATTCCCTCAGCAGTGGGAGGTTCAATCTTTCCTCGGAGACTTGCAACAATTAGCCACTGCAGATCTTCTCCTCCTTGATCATTGAGCTGAGCTCCGAAGAACTCAGGGTGCGGACGCTCCAGAACTTCCAAAAGCTGGTCCAAATCCCTCTCAAAGATAAGGTCTCCTCCATTCCCCAACTGATAAAACTTGCTGTACTTCACATCCAGCTATTAAAAATATAGGATGAGTAAGTTAGTAGAGTGATCAAGTGTGTCAAATTTATGTATTTTGCAAGAGTTTTTGAGGAACATGAATTTTCATGAAAGAATCAAGGTGATAAGAATGGGAATAAGTTTTTGTAAATATTTGATTCCTTTGGTTTTGAAACTAAGTTTTTGATTCAAACGTCCAGTCTAACTAGGGTCTCCTATGGTCAGGATGGGTCTGATACCAACTTGTCAACACCCGGATTTTTAATCCCAGATGTCTGTTATGCCATACATCACAATCCCAGGATTAGCATTTTTGCGGGACATAACAGAATTGGATACCACAGTACATCATCCATTACAAACCATACATAAGGTCTTACACAAATAATGATCTCATGATCCAGTTCTTAATACAACTCAAGCAGCGGAAATACGTAATAATAACGGTAGCGTAGGATAAGCTCCATCTTCGGGGTCACAGGCAATGCTGACGATGGGATATGATCCTAGTTCTCGTAACCTTCCTGGGGTCCATCATCCTGGTACTCCTCTTCATAGTCTGGCCACGGGAATAGCCAGGGACAAATCCATGAGTACTCTTTAAGTACTCGCAAACTAATACTAACAAGTTAAAGGGGTTTTTGTAGTAGGACACTAAGCTCTAGGGTTGTTTTGCAAAAATCCAGATTTACCTCTACTAAATTCAGAAGCAAGAAAAGATAGTTGAAATTTTATAACACCTAAGTGGGAACTTGCATTTCATATCACAACTCTGTTGTGGTCAAGTCAAATTCTCCATTCATTTCACAAGGCACTTTGAAAACATCTGACGGAGAAACAGTATGGCCACTCCAACTGTCCATAACCACGGACACGGCTATTCGAATAGTTTGACACTCTGCAGAGATTGTACACTTTCACCACAACATTCGATACATCTGTTAGGAACAAATCCTAAATTCACCATACTCAGTATGCGGATAATCAATCCTAACCTTTCAATTACACGCCCTAGTATAAGCACCTCTCTTGTGAGTTTGGCCTCCCAACCATGACCAACTATCATCTTGGGTACTGCACAGGTGGACAATCTTCACAAGGGAGCCTCATCTCAGACCTTGGCCATGAGGGAACCAATACTAAGGTATATAAGTTTCCAGTCAAGCCCTACCCAATTTTCGGGTATTGTGGTTGTACGGTAAAATTGGAATGGTATCGCATCCAGATAACCATCAGTTTTATAAAGGGCTAAGGCTCATGCCTCAACATTTTCATCACCAAAATCATCTGGTGTTCGGAAACACATGTCAAAACATCTCAGTAGAATGACTCATCTTTCTAAGGTTTTCATAACCATTTTCCACCAAATATTCCCATCTATAGTTGATCAAGTTTTATGCTTAGCACTAGCATCTACAAGTGGGGGTGAGTACTAATGAGGGGTGGTAAACAAGTGGAGTTTTAACTAAGTTCAATCTCATGCCTTAGGATGACATCAAGATTATCTAGCTTAGGCAAAATTTAATGCTCTTTATGCAACCTTCAATTATCTTCCTAGAATCTACAAGTCACTTAAATAAACTCTAAGGAATAGCTTTGATAAAGAAATAAAGTAAAAATCTTGCAAGTAAAACTAGGATTGGGTATCAAGTGGATATGATCACATATGCTTAAGGCATATGGTTGGCATGGTAACAAGCAAGTATTAGCTTGCATAAGTATCAGTATAAGCTTGCTAAGTTAATAGCTTGCAAGTATTGGCTTGCCTTGTGCAGGGCAGTGGTTGAAGTTCTCCTCGGCTTCTTCTTCGTAGTATCCTCCTTCCTCCTCGTATCCTTGGTCGGTACTAGCGTCTATAAATAAATACGAGGTACACAATCACCAAACAATACTTAACTACTTTCAATCATCACACAAAAGGGTTCTATAGATGATCTAGCATCATCACTAACATTACAAGATTAAAGCATTTGTCTTATTAATTTTATTTTTAGAAAAGTAATTTCTACTCATTGAAAAACTACTTAAGATTTAATATTCTCCAAACCAAACATGGGATCATGTTGACACATGTCATCACCACATATTTCAGTCCATGGGAATGTGATTTGAAGTGGTGTCACAATTTAATAAGGTTTAATCCTTTTATTTTAAATAAATAAAGTGACTAGAAATTCCTATGTGGCATTCTTTTGTTACTTGAACATTATTTCTGTAAGTAAATCCAAATATTTTTATGTATTCTGAAAGGTATGATCAAATGTGATTTTTGAGAGTTGGAAGAAACTCAAAAGCTATTATGATTTAAATTTGAAAAATGTTTGAATGCAGAAAAGCTTCTACCTTGTTATTTTTACCAAGGTTGATCTACAGATCCAAATGATTTGAATCCAACGGGCTTGGATTAAGCATTTCAGTACCTTTCTAACAAAATTGGTTTCATGCAATTTGGTTCACTGAATCGAGATGGGTTGATTTTTGAAACTAGGTACAGAACTGAGTTTGAATGAAATTAGAAAAAGCTAAATTCAAACGAGTGGGCTACGCGGGAAGGGTTAATGGGCCGGCCCAGTGTCACTCCACGGCGCGGGGTGCAACTGACAGGGGGTGTCTACTGGTCAGTGACTCTTTAAATGCGAAGCGGTACGGGACGATGTGGTGCGTTGGATTAGAATGAAGATCGACGGCTGAGGGTCGTCATCGACGATGAACATGTCACCGGCGAGCTCGAACCCTAGAGGCTAAGTGGGGTCGTGGGAGGCTCACCGGGGCTCAGGGAAGGTCGGCGCTGCGGGCGAACGACAAAGTCGACGACAGCGATTCTCCTAGCACCGGAAGCTTCTCCTGGGGTGGCTCCAATCGATGGCTTCCTTCTTCTCCAGCAGCGGCGGGCTCCGATGAAATTCCGGTGACGCACTGCTCGCCTTGCTCCGAGAATGAGGTGGGGTGGTTCTGGGTGAGAGGGGAGTAGAATGGCTTGAAGAATTCGAGCAGGGGATGCCTCTATTTATAGTGGCGAGAGGGGACTGACGGGCGTGGGCTGAGCTCGTCATGGTCGACGGCACAGAGGGCTATCGGGGTGGGCGACAGGAGGGGCGGTGTTGTGCTCCCTGGCGAAGCTCATCGGCGTGGTGGAGAGGCGTGGGGCGGTGTTGATTGGTCGGAACGCTGCGGTGCTCTGCGCTGGTCCAGCAGAAGTTTTGTGGCGCACAGCGCGCATGGTCCGCGCGGCGGCGAACGAGCGTGTCTGCAGGGTTGCTGGGATGGTGGTGATCACGCGTGCACGCGGCGAGGGTGGCGCGCGGTCTGTGGGTGCTGGTCGAGCGTGGCGCATAGGGCGCGCTCTCGGCATGGTTGCAGAGAAGGTTGTCATGGCCTGGGTGTGTGGTCCAGTGGCTAGCATTGCTCGCGGCTGGGACAGGGAGTGGCAGTGGGGTGCTAGCTTTCTCCCAGACAAGGTTGGCGAGGCTAGTGTTGCTCGTAGCTTGCTGTCGACTATGGGGTGGCAATGGTGCTCTCGGCCTGCTCACCATTGATGACAATGGCCAGCTTACAATGGTGCTAGTGATTATCTAAGGTTGTTAGATGATCTACTAAGGATAGTGGTGTCCAGAGAGGGAACAAGTTAGGCCCAAAACACTGCTCAACATAGTGTTTTGATTTTGTTTGATTTGCATCTGCAACATGTTTGATGAAATGGCCGCATGAACTCAAGTTTTGAATTTTGGAAATATTTTTGGTGGGTGTGCTAGGCATGTACTGGTGAGTCTGTGGATGCTTGGGTTTTGAAAATTGAGCTTGTTTGAGTGGTTTTTGAAAAAGTGGGATCTTCCCATATGAAATAGATTCAATTTTAAACTGTCATTTAAACTATGCATTCAAATGTTTTTGGATGATCACAAAGTGGGCCTTGGTACTTTGTTATGAGTACTATCAAGGGGTGCAAAGATCCAAACATGTTTCTGTTAAGTTATGAAAGTTAGAGATCCAAACATGGGAGTTAAATTGGCCAAAGTGACCATTCACTTAATTTGTTTGTTTTGATTTGTTTGTCTTTGGGAAAAGTGTGGGGATTGTTTAGATGAGTTTTATTTCACCTAAGAATCATTTTACAAGCAAAGAAACACACAACCAAGGTAATTCAAAAGAATCCAAATTATAATGCATACACATATGCATGCTTTCATATTTTTAATTGGAAAAGTTTTTGTTAACCCTAATTTTGATGATTAGAGTTTGATCATCCAAGTTTAGTATTTTTGGGATGTTACATAACGCTTCTTTCTTCTTTTAGCCCTCCGGATCTACCAGCCAGCAACAATCTTCTTCTACGAAAAAGAGCAAGCGAGGTGCGAGCCATCAGTTGAAAGATCATGCAAAGTTCACAATCGAAGCAGTCTGTGTTGGTGGCACACCGATGGAGCCCAAGAAGGCCACAGACAAATTTATACGGCAGGCTGGAGTTCTTGTTAGGGACCAAATCCCAATCACAATTGAATATTGGAATAAGCCAAAGAAGGGCGATGGTACCTTTGTCGATGAAAGATCCAAAGAAACGCTTTGGACTTCGTTGTTGTTAAATTTCAACCTACTACCAGAGGAGATGAAAATAAACCGGTTATAAAGGAAAAGCTCAAAGAGTGGACTCTAAAGAAGATGGTTGAAGCTTTCCGCAACTGGAAGACAAAATTGAACAAATTTGTCAAAGCTGGGGAGACTCCACATTTCAAAGATGCATATTATGCGAAGATAAGACCTCACTGGCCCGATTTTTTGACGTAGAAGGAAGGTGCTATAGCTACAAAGAGGTCAGAAACCAATACGCTAAATGCCCAGAAGAAGGAATATCACCAGAGGACGGGGTCAGGTGGCTACATATCTCAGAGGCCTTAGTGGGAGGAAGCTGAGAAGGTCCTGCTCGATAGAGCGATCACACCCCAGATAGAGGGGTGGGAGCTATGTGCAAAGACTTGGTTCTACGGAATCGGGGCAAAGTTGGACCTAGAAACAGGATTGTGTATCTTCCCAAAAATTCTTGCCAAACCCATCAATGAACTCATCACGACATTCGAGGAAATAGCCGCCAGGACCTTCCATCCCGATAGAGAGACTGACCAGCTTACATGCGCCATCGGTAAAAAAGAACACCCTGGACTAGCACGAGGCACATGGGGTATCACGTGGAAGGATGGGTTTGCCGCGTGGTGCGAATCTTATAGATGGCACGGCAGAAAAGAAAAAAAGAGCGTACAAACCGGATGACACAGATAGAACATGCACTTAGGGAGCTGCAGGCGCAAGTGAACGCACAAAATATCCAGCAAGCTACCGGCCCATCTCAGTGGCACGAAGATCCTGCATTGGAAGCTTCCGACGGCCCATACTCTGCAAGAAAAAAGCAGCGTGGCTTCCACAGAGAACGTGCAACCCATGCTTGAAATGGCGGGTCCTCGATACCCCATGGATGAGATCACGGAGAGCGAACACGCTGAGCTACATGTGATATTAATGGGCTTATCCATTAAGGTGGTGGTCGGCTATGCCTTACCTCCTTTACCTGGTGGAACTTACCACTCCCGACAGATTCCAGATGGCTATGCTATTGTCGGGGTGGATGAGGTTGTGAAGGAATATGAGGAAGCACAGCTGGACCATGCTACAGGTGAAGGGGAAACTCAACTGAAATTTGCAGTGAAAACAACCATTCTCTGGAAGAAGAATGTAACATCCCAAAAATCATTATTTGTAAAAAGTTTGCATCGTTAATGCATTCATAGCATTGGCCTTTTTAAACAAAATATCAAATAAGTAAAACCATATCATGCCTATTATTTTATGAAAATAAGGCAATGGTCTTATTTTTATTTTCATTTTCAAAGTATGAGAATGTTTTGGATGGATTAGTAATGTTCTAAAATGGAGGAAAAGCTTGCACAAAAATTTCAAAAACAAAATTCAAAACAAAACCATTCATATGCCTAATATATGTGTATATCAATAAAGGCAATGGTTTATTTTATTTTTCAAAGTGTCAAAGTGAATTTGACCATACAGCAAGGTTTTATACTTAATTAAGTGCAAAGTTTTCACTGCAAAAATCCAAAAGTATTTGGAATTCAAACTCTTTTGAATTTGATTTGAATTGCTTTCATGAAAATCGAATTAGAAAAATAAAAGGAGAAAAGAATAGGAAAAGGGCCGGCGCCACTCTTCGAGCCCAACAGCAGATGCAGCCCGCGAAGCCCACCCGGCCACCTTCCCCTCCACTATCCCTCTCATGCACACAAACCTGCCCACAGACACTAACGTGCGGGCCCCGCAGCCATGTCATCATCTTCCCCAATGAACGCCGCAGCGACACCGTCGCCGCCCGTTTCTGGCCGAGTGATTCGCGAATCCATTCGCGATTAATCCCGCAGTAATTTTGCGCCCAGACCCCTCTACTTAACCCCCTCCCCACTCCGCTCTTTTCCCCTCACTCGCCACCCTCTGAGCGCTGCTAGGCTATCCACATTCGAGCTCGCGCCGCTGCTGTCCCGAACCACTCCGGCGAAGGATCACGGTAAACCCTAGCCCCCTTTTCCTCTCTGGTTGCTGCACGTCTGCTCGCCATGACCATGCGCGTCTAACGCCACCTCTGGCTCGTCTTACCGTGCCTTGTAGCATCGACAACAACCACTCCCGAGCGAGCTCGACGCCGATGCCAACTCCGACGAGGAATCAACGTCGTGCTCGTGCGCCCCCGCCCCGTCCACGAACACGTCGAGCATCACCGCGTCTCTGCGATCTCAGTAAGCACACACACTCTCTCCCGTTCCCTCTCGCCTCGCCGGAACCTCGCCGTCTGACGCGCAGCCGCTGCGGTGGCCATTTGCGCCGCTCGCGTGTGGTCATAGAAACGAGATCCGCTGGATCTAGATCCAGCGGTCACGATTAGAACAACTAGCGAAGGGGTACACGAGGATATGAACCGTAGATCTTAGATCTAGCGGTGTAGATTAGATTAGATGCGAAGGGGTAAGAATCGATCTGGTGCTTTGGATCTGATTAGATCCAACGGCGTGGAAGCGCGATCCACCCCGAAGCGGTACTGTCCAATCAAGAGCCGCCGCATGGCTTGTTTTTCGATTTAAAAACCAGATTTGGTTTAAAACATGTAAAATTCATAACTTTATTAATGTTTATCCAAAATATGCAAATAATATATAAATGGATTCACAAAAATAGATCCTACAATTCTATGGTTTTAGTTTTGTACTTTGATTCTGTAAAAACGGAATTTTATGCAGAGACATTTGTAGGCTTATTTTGAGTATATAAATTATTTAGAAAATGTTTATAAAGCCAAATTAAGTTTATTTAGTCTATAAATTTTTAGTTTAGTGTTTAGTACTGTTTACTTGTCTTGTTTAGTTTAGGAAAAATCATCACATGGCATTTGCATGCATCCATATATTTTTGCTTGATTATTTGGAATGTAAATTTGGTGCTATCATTTTATGTGTAGATTTTGGTGTTAGTGGTGATTGTGATTGTGAGGATTGTTGATACTCCCCAAAATACCAAGGCAAGTGGTTCTTCATATATTTGTCCCATTATTTTGACTATGCACTAGAGATATTTTGTATAGGGCTTGCATGAATTTTTTGCTAAGTATCTATATGCTATGCTATGGGAAATCCTAGTAGGTGTAGTCTTGGTAGAATTTTTAAGATACTTGTTATACTATCATGTTTAGCCTAGCTAGTAGCAAACAGTGGTGGATTATATACATGCTATGGAAATTTTGTTAAGTCTTTGACTTATGTTTTTTGCCTAATAAAACAACTAAGTGAATGAATCACCTGGGTGGAATGGTATGTTTGGGTTATGTTGATTGGTTACACAAGGCCCATATCTATGGTCTACCTTGCGTATCACACTTGTTTAAAGCCACCCAGGAACAAAGGGATTTGAGATACTTAGTTTTTATAAGCTTCTAGTGCAACCACATGGCATATGGGCTCCGCATTGATCATATAGGTTGCAATAACTTAGCTAGATGGACAGATTGTGGTAGGGTGATACGTTGGAGCGCGTCCATTTGGTCTAAGGGAAGGCTTCTGAAAGATTTCGTCTTGATACATGTGGAGTCTTGTGGGGAAAGTGCACCGCCTCTCGAGAAGGAAAAATCTAAGTACTTAGCCGTGTCCCTCTCAGCGGAAAATTTGAGCATCAAGACATTGAAGCTATCAAGGATCTCCTCATCCCAATTTCTAAGTTAAAACTTGTGGTTGAACAAGGGTAAAGGTTCACCGATGTCTATTGGTGGTTCCTTGGGAGTTTTTGTCAAACAAAAACTTAGTTTTTTTTAACTTATAGGCAAAACCTATTTTGAGCAAAGCAAGCCTAAGCTACACATAGCCAAATTCATATACAAGCTAGAAACTATTATTCTACTAAGGTATCACTTGCCAATACTATTCCAATGTATTGACCCATTGTGGCTGTAACTTGTGATGTTGCAGGTTACTCTGATGAGGATTAGGGTTATGAGTCTACACTCAACATGTTTTCCTGTGGCACATGAAGATGAAGACTTTACTTTATTTTCTTAAGTTGAACTCTTGTACTAGCCTATGGCTATGGAGTTGTAAAAGACTATGTTATCTCTGGAATAACGATGTAATAAAGACCTTTGTATCTATGTACTTCATCTTAAACTGTGGATGCTAGATTTTGATCCAGAGACTAGCATTGCAATCAGAGGGACCTTTACCTTTACAAAGGTGGGGTCTTACAGATGGTATCAGAGCACTGTGTTTCCTTCTTGGATTATGACCCTAGGTTGTATTAGACTAAGAAACCACTAAGGAAAATTTCAACACTTTATGAAATTACACACTTGTCTTTCTCTTCTAGTAAACTTTTCTAATCTTCTTTCTCATCTCTATTTGTAGATGAACTCCATCAACGAAGCCGTCAGGAAGGGACCACTCATGACCATGACTTTGGAGTGTGAGGCGGAGTTTCCCAAAGCACTCAAGAACCTTATGGTCACCATGGGGATACATGGTGCAGCTGTGTACAAGGGATTCCCTATGATGGATGGAGGAGAATAGTATTGGTGGGTGCAACTTCACTTGTACAAAAACAAGGAAGACAACCACAAAGAGTCGGGATTCTGCATGGTTACCAACTCTGAAATTCACACAACATTCTTTGACTCTGCAAGAAATGTAGCTTGGATTGCCATCAAGGAGCTTGGTGATAGGCTCAAGTGTAGAATGCTCAACACTCAAAATGATCTTAGAGAAGAAAAGAAGCAAATCCAAGACATAGAGGCTGCCAACCAACGTTTAAGAGCAAACATCATAGACTAAGCATTAGAATCTTGTGAACAAGATTGAAAGATTTCCTCTAGGGATTCCCTGATAGCTATTTTGACAAGTGAGTGAGAATTGTAACGTACTCTGTTAGTTGGACCACCACAGTTGTCGTTTTAATCGCAAAAATTTGTCTA
The DNA here is from genome assembly GCA_023614405.1 of Avena insularis. Classification (NCBI taxonomy): domain Eukaryota; kingdom Viridiplantae; phylum Streptophyta; class Magnoliopsida; order Poales; family Poaceae; genus Avena; species Avena insularis. The sequence goes on from CM042691.1 coordinate 17,308,478, forward strand.
AGTTTTGTTGAACCTTGGTGTTTGTATTGGATTTCTGTATGCCATGACTTGTATGTTTTATTGTTGATATTGTGCTTGTGTTTTTATTGTCTTGTGATTTTCCCTACTTGTATTGATTCTAACCTTTCTCTATCTTATACAATAGATGCCTAAGATTGTTATCAGCACTGCCGAGGAGTTCAAGGGAACTCATTTCGATTATCGTCTCGTGGAGCTCACTAGTGTGCTCAACCTTCCACTTCCTAGTATCACGACACTCCAGCTCACCAAGTTTGAGAGGGAGGACCTTTGGGGCTTCAGAGTCACATAGCCGGGATGCCAGATAGAGCCACCCACGGAGGACATCACCTTCAAGCTGATGCATGATGACAAGGAGAAGGGCTTAGTTGTAGTCATGCAAGAGTTACTTGGACGCCTGGTTGGGAGGTACTCCACCGAGCTTAGAGGCCTCTACTTTCACCCGTTCGGGATACGTGACGAGCACGGTGAGGCAGTAGAGTACGATGATGCTACTAGAGAGACGATTTAGCCAGTTCGTCTATACCTTTAGGACCTAGATGGACTTATTAGACACCTCGACACAGAGAGGACCAATGTCATGCTTAGCAATGACGAGCTCCAGGTTTAGTTGAGGGAGAAGGACAAGCTCTTCGTGGAGCAAGACGAGATCGTCAAAGAGATGGAGGCCAGATTTGAGAGCCAGGACAAGAAGTTCAAGAGTCAGGAGAAAAGAGTCCAAGACAGGAACAAGAAGATCAGGGAGATGAAGGCTGAGTTAGAGGCCAAGGACTTCAAGCTCGAGACCCAGCATGGAGTGATTGAGAGGCTTCGCTCATAGAAGAGAGCCCTCAGGGCAAAGATCGAGACATTGACCACTAGTGTAGAGGAGTACAAGGCCACCATGGAGAGTGCAGGTCTTGCCCTTGTTGACGTGGAGGTCGACATGGAGGAGTAGTGTAGACTACTCGACTATCTTTTATCTATCATACTTTGGTTATTGAGTCGCAATGACCATCCAACATGTGGATGGCTTGCTATGGTCTGTTTACCTTTCCAAAAACTTGTTGTTTACTTTGTTGAAACGCTATGTTGTTTATGAGCTTGGTTGTGATGATTCTTACTATGTGATGTATTGTGCATGTTAAGCATCTATGGGTATCTCATTTCTTATCATTATTGAAACCACATATTCCTCCCCGTCATGCCAACCAACCCAAACAACAACAATAACGTCACTCCCGAGATGCAGCAGTTGATGACAGCTCAAGCTCAACTGATGCAAATGATGACACAATTCATGCAAAATCAAAATCAGAACAACAATAACAACAACAACAACAACAACAACAACAACAACAACAACAACAACAACAACAACAACAACAACAACAACAACAACAACAACAACAACAACAACAACAACAACAACAACAACAACAACAATCAGAACAATCCTCCAGCATTTGACATGCTCACCAGATTTCTGAGACTGAGGCCTGCAAAGTTCTTGGGAACGACTGATCCAATGGTATCCAATGACTGGTTACGTTCAGTGAAAGAGGACTTAGTCACTGTCGGCTGCACCGACAAGGAAAAGTCAGGTTCTTGCAAGACATCTCTTTCGAAGGACCAATGAAAACTGGTGGGACAACTTTCAGATCACCACTCCCCTTGCGGATGTGACGGGATATTTTTGTGGATGGATTCCGTACAGCTCAGATCTCATCCGGAGTGATGAACTTGAAGAAAGAGGAGTTCCAAAACCTGAAACAGCATCACCGTAGTGTGGCTGAGTACATTGAGGAGTTCAACAATCTGGCGTGCTATGCACTAGATGAAGTTGATATTGATGCTAAGAGGAAGGAGAGATTCCTCGAATGACTTAATGATGAGTTGAACCTGCAGCTGTCTGTTGCCTATGTCCCAACCTATCAATCACTTTGTGACAAGGCTACCATCTTGGAAAACAAGATGAAACAGGTTGAGGGCAGGAAGAGGAAGCATAGCTTTGATAAGCACAACTCGGGATCGTCTCACAAGCATTCCCATCATGATGATAGTGGAAGTTCTAGATTCCACAAACATGGGAAGTACAACAACTACCATAACCACAACCGTCATCATGACAATAAGCATCATCGAAGTCATGATGATGACAAGTATAAGAACCACAAGAGTGGACACAAGATCCACCACAGTGGAAGTGGAAATGGGAGTAAGCCTGTAAAGAAAGATCTAAGTCAGGTTGAATGTTTCAAGTGTAAGAAGATGGGGCACTATGCAAATGAGTGCCTAGAAAAGAAAGTTGAAGGTGCCAACAAGCCCAACCCTTTCCAGAAGGGACAAGTGAACCACATCAGTGTGGAAGATATTTATGAGGAGTCTGATGTTGTGGCTGGTAAGTTCAAGCTCAATTATTTTCTAGCACTCGTTCTTTTTTATACTGGCGCATCGCATTCGTTCATATCAAGAGCATTTGTTGATAAAAATGGATTTTGAACTAAAAATATTGGGTGTCCTATAAAAGTAAGCTCTCCTGGTGGAGAGATGATAGTGAGCCTTGGATGTCATGGTCTAGTGATAGAATTTGGGAAGTATAAGTTTCCAGATAGTTTGATAATCCTAGATTCCCAAGGATTGGATATAATTTTGGTAATGGATTGGATGACTAAGTATGAAGGAGTACTAGATTGTGCCAATCGTACTATTACACTCACAACCCCGGATAAGAAACGGATCTGATTCAAGTCTAATTTTGAATCTAAAGGAAGTGACCTAAGTTCTCTTAAGGGGGTTAGCATATATAGTGTGCTAATTGTGAGAGAGTATTCGGATGTGTTTCCGAAGGAATTGCCTGGAATGCCACCAGATAGAGATGTTGAGTTCCTGATTGACTTACTGCCAGGATCAGGACCAATAGCAAAAAGACCCTATAAGATGTCCGTTGATGAGTTGAAGGAACTCAAGAAACAAATTGGAGAACAGTTGCCGAAAGGATTTATTCAACCAAGTTCTTCGTCTTGGGGTGCACCAGTTTTGTTTGTTGAAAAGAAAGATAGAATTCAGAGGTTACGCATAGATTACCCTTCACTCAATGAGGTAACTATTAAGAACAAGTATCCCTTGCCTAGAATCAATGATCTGTTTGATCAGCTAGAAGGAGCCCGAGTGTTCTCAAAGATTGATCTCCAGTTAGGCTACTTTCAGCTAAAGATCAGGGAACAAGACATACCTAAGACTGCTTTCACCACTAGGTATGGTTTGTATGAGTACACCGTGATGCCAATTGGTTTGACAAATGCACCATCCTACTTCATGAATATGATGAACAAAGTGTTCATGGAATTTATTGACAAGTTTGTTGTCGTATTCATCGACAACATTTTTATCTACTCCAAGAGAAAAGAAGAGCATGAAGAGCATTTGCGTTTGATACTTGATAAGCTTAGGGAGCACAAGTTGTATGCCAAGTTCAGTAAGTGTGAATTCTGGCTGAATGAAGTCGGATTTCTCGGACATATTGTGTCGGGAGATGTTGTAGCTGTTGGTCCCGCAAAAGTGTCAGTTGTAACTGAGTGGGAATCTCCTAAGTCAGTGAAAGAAGTACGTAGTTTCCTCGGCTTGGCAGGATACTATATAAGATTCATTGAGAATTTCTCAAAGGTAGCTAAGCCAATGACGGAATTACTTAAGGAAGACAAGAAATTTGATTGGACTGAAGGATGTGAATGTAGTTTCCAAGAATTTAAGAAGAGACTAGTGACGGCACCAGTCTTATGCCTGCCAGATTTGGAGAAGGATTTCCAAGTCTAATGTGATGCATCTCACCAAGGACTAGGTGCAGTTTTGATGCAAGAAGGTAAAGTTGTAGCTTATGCCTCGAGACAACTCAAAACTCATGATGTGAATTATCCTACTCATGACTTAGAGTTAGCCTCTATTGTCCATGCACTCAAAACATGGAGACATTATATTTTGGGAAAACAATGTGAAGTGTTCACAGATCACAAAAGTTTGAAGTATATCTTCACTCAGAAAGAAATCAACATGAGACAAAGAAGATGGCTAGAAGTCATCAAGGACTATAACTTAAGATTGCAATACCACCCCGGTAAAGCAAATGTTGTAGCGGATGCTTTAAGCCGTAAAGTTTATGTGAATGGCCTCACTAAGGGAGAATTGCCAGATGATCTATGTACCCAATTCAAAGATCTTAGATTGGAGATAGTGCCTGAGGGACATCTCATGTCATTGGATGTTCAACCCACCTTGTTGGAAAAAATCAGGGAAGCCCAAAAGTTGGACAAAGAATTGGAAGAGATTAAAGGAAAAATTAGCAAAGGTAAAGCTAAAGGATTCCATGAAGACGAATAGGGTACTTTATGGTATGGAAAACGTATCTGCATTCCGCAAGATCCGGAGCTTCGGAAACTTATTTTACAAGAAGCACACAACTCACCATATTCCATTCATCTGGGTAACACCAAAATGTACATGGATGTGACGGAAAGATTTTGGTGGAATAATCTCAAGAAGTACATCGCAAAACATATTGCTTTGTGTTATGTGTGTAGTAGAGTGAAAGCGGAACATCAGAAACCAGCAGGATTGTTACAACCACTACCTATCCCTGATTGGAAGTGGGACAAGATGGGCATGGATTTCATCACCGGACTGCCAAGGACTAGATCAGGATATGATTCTATTTGGGTCGTAGTAGATCGCCTAACTAAAGTGGCTCATTTCATACTCGTGAAGACAACCTGTACATGTTTAGGATCGTGTGTCTACATGGAGTACCCAAGAGTATTGTGTCTGATAGAGAACTCAATTCACTTTGCATTTTTGGCGACAATTGCATGAGTCATTGGGAAAAAAATTAGAGTTCAGCACTGCTTTTCATCCTCAAACTGATGGACAGACTGAAAGGACCAACCAGATTCTAGAGGACATGTTGAGGGCATGTGCCCTAGATTATGGTGCTAGTTGGGATGAAAGTCTACCTTATGCAGAATTCTCTTACAATAACAGGTATCAAGCCAGTATTGAGATAGCACCGTTTGAATTTCTCTATGGGAGGAAGTGTACTACACCATTGCTATGGAGTGGTGTTGGAGAAAGAAGTCTGTTTGGGCCAGAGTTAATCAAAGAGGCTGAAGAGAAAGTAAAATTGGTAAAGGACAGATTGAATATAGCATAGTCCCGATAGAAGAGCTACGCAGGCCCAAAGCGTAGAGAAGTCACCTATGAGGTAGGTGATAGAGCCTATCTTAGAGTATCACCCCTTCCCTGTGTGAAGAGATTTGGAATCAAAGGAAAATTGGCTCCAAGATATATTGGACCATTCAAGGTCTAAAGTCGCAAAGGAGAAGTGGCTTATGAGATTGAATTGCCTGAATCACTGTCTGCTATTCACAATGTGTTTCACGTAAGTCAGTTGAAGAAATGTCATCCAGAGATGGAGGAAATTTCTTTGAGGGATACTATACCTTTGGAATAGGTTCAGTTGGAGAGTGATCTCGCTTATGAAAATAAACCTATCAAGATTCCTGAGACGGCAAAAAGACTCACTCGTACAAAGACTATAAAGTTTTGAAAGGTTCATTGGAATCATCATTCCGAAGAGGAAGCAACTTGGGAAAGAGAAGATGACCTTCGGAAAGATCACCCTCACCTATTTGCTAGCCAATACGAATCTCGAGGGAGATATTCATATTAAGGGGATTAGATTTGTAACATCCCAAAAATCATGATTTGTTAAAAGTTTGCATATCATTCATGCATTCATAGCATTGGTCTTTCCAAACAAAATATCAAATAAGTAAAACCATATTATGCCTATTATTTCATGCAAATAAGGCAATGGTCTTATTTTTATTTTCATTTTCAAAGTATGAGAATGTTTTGGATGGATTAGTAATGTTTTAAAATGGAGACAAAGCTTGCACAAAAATTTTCAAAAACAAAATTTCAAAACAAAACCATTCATATGCCTAATATATGTGTATATCAATAAAGGCAATGGTTTATTTTATTTTTCAAAGTGTCAAAGTGAATTTGACCATACAACAAGGTTTTATACTCAATTAAGTGCAAAGGTTTCACTGCAAAGATCCAAAACTATTTGGCATTCAAACTCTTTTGAATTTTATTTGAATTGCTTTCCTGAAAATCGAATTAGAAAAAGAAAAGGAGAAAAGAATAGGAAAAGGGCCGGCACCACTCTTCCATCCCAACAGCAGATGCAGCCCGCGAAGCCCAGCCTGCCACCTTCCCCTCCCCTCTCTCTCATGCGCGCAAACCTGCCCATAGACACTGACGCGCGGGCCCTGCAGCCATGTCATCATCTTCCCCAATCAACGCCGCATGGCTGCCTCGCTGCGGTTTCAACCAGTGATTGATTGAATCAATTCGCGATTAATACTGTAGTAATTCCGCGCCCAGACCCCTCTACTTAAGTCCCTCCCCACTCCGCTCGTTTCCCCTCACTCGCCACCCTCTGAGCGCCGCTAGGCTGTCCACATTCGAGCTCGCGCCGCCGCTGTCCTGAACCACTCCGGCGAAGGATCATGGTAAACCCTAGCCTCCTTTTTCTCTCTAGTTGATGCACGTGTGCTCGCCATGACCATGCGCATCTAACGCCACCTCTGTCTCGTCTTAGCGTGCCTTGTAGTGTCAACAACAACCACTCCCAAGCGAGCCCGATGCCGACGCCAACTCCGACAAGGAATCAATGTCATGCCCGTGCGCCCCCACCCCGTCCACGAACACGTCGAGCATCACCGTGTCTCTACGATCTCAGTAAGAACCCACACTCTCTCCCGTACCCTATAGCCTCGCCGGAACCTCACCGTCCGACGCGCAGCCACCGCTGTGGCCATTTGCACCGCCCGCGTAAGGTCAGAGCAACGAGATCTGCTGGATCTAGATCCAGCAGTCGCGATAAGAACAACTAGTGAAGGGGTACGCGAGGATATGAACTATAGATCTTAGATCTGGCGGTGTAGATTACATTAGATGCCAAGGGGTAAGAATCGATCTGGTGCATTGGATCTGATTAGATCCAACGGCGTGGAAGCGCGATCCACCCCGAAGCGGTACTGTCCAATTAGGAGCCCCCGCATGGCTTGTTTTTTGATATAAAAACCAGATTTGGTTTCAAACTTGTAAAATTCATAACATAATTTCTGTTTATCCAAAAAATGCAAATAATATATCAATGGATTCAAAAAAATAAATCCTACAATTCTATGGGCTTAGTTTTGTACTTTGATTCTGTAAAAACGGAATTTTATGCAGATACATTTGTAGGCTTATTTTGAGTATATAAATTATTTAGAAAATGTTTATAAAGCCAAATTAAGTTTATTTAGTACATAAATGTTTAGTTTAGTGTTTAGTACTGTTTACTTGTCTTGTTTAGTTTAGGAAAAATCATCACATGGCATTTGCATGCATCCATATATTTTTGCTTGATTATTTGGAGTTTAAATTTGGTGCTATCATTTTATGTGTAGATTTTCGTGCTAGTGGTGATTGTGATTGTGAGGATTGTTGCTATTCCCCCAACTACCAAGGCAAGTGATTCTTCATGTATTTGTACCATTATTTTGACTATGCACTAGAGATATTTTGTATAGGGCTTGCATGAAATATTTTCTAAGTATCTATATGCTATGCTATGGGAAATCCTAGTAGGTGTAGTCTTGGTAGAATTTTTAAGATACTTGTTATACTATCATGCTTAGCCTAGCTAGTAGCAAACAGTGGTGGATTATATACATCCTATGGAAATTTTGTTAAGTCTGTGACTTATGGTTTTGCCTAATAAAACAACTAAGTGAATACCTGGGTGGAATGGTATGTTTGGGTTATGTTGAGTGGTTACACAAGGCCCATATCTATGGTCTGCCTTGTGTATCACACTTGTGGAAAGCCACCCAGGAACAAATGGATTTGAGATACTTAGTGTTTAGAAGCTTCTAGTGCAACCACATGGCATATGGGCTCTGCCTTGATCATATAGGTTGCAATAACTTAGCCAGATGGACAGATGGTGGTAGGGTGATAGGTTGGAGCGCGTCCATTTGGTCTAAGGTAAGGCTTATGAAAGATCTCGTCTTGATGCATGTCGAGTCTTGTGGGGAAAGTGCACCACCTCTCGAGAAGGAAAAATCTAAGTACTTAGCCGTGTCCCCGGCAACGGACAATTTGAGCATCAAGACATTGAAGCTATCAAGGATATCCTCATCCCAATTTCTAAGTTAAAACTTGTGGTTGAACAAGGGTAAAGGTTCACCAATGTCTATTGGTGGTTTCTTGGGAGTTTTTGTCAAACAAAACCTTAGTGTTTTTCAACTGATAGGCAAAACCTATTTTGAGCAAAGCAAGCCTAAGCTACACTTAGCCAAATTCATATACAAGCTAGAAACTATTATTCTACTAAGGTATCACTTGCCAATACTATTCCAATGTATTGACCCAGTGTGGCTGAACTTGTGATGTTGCAGGTTACTCTAATGAGGATTAGGGTTATGAGTCTACACTCAACATGTTTTGCCTGTGGCACATGAAGATGAAGACTTTACTTTATTTTGTTATGTTGAACTCTTGCACTAGCCTATGGCTATGGAGTTGTAAAAGACTATGTTATATCTCGAATGACGATGTAATAAAGACCTTTGTATCTGTGTACTTCATATTAAACTATGGATGCTAGCTTTTGATCCAGGGACTAGCATTGCAATCACAGGGACCTTTACCTTTACAAAGGTGGGGTCTTACAAAGGAACACATCGTGCTTCCAAATTGGAGGCCACTTGCTCCCCCGTCCTCTCCGCAGCGTCAGCAATCTGAGCCGCCTTAGCCATCTCTGGGTCATCAGAATACTCCCATGCCGTCTCCGCTGCGTCAGCCATCTCCTGCGCTTCAGCCATCTCCTGCGCGTCAGCCATCTCCGGCGCGTTAGCCATCTCCTACGCGTCAGCTTAAGTGGAAGAGCACTGCCACGAAGAGCACTAGTACTACTACCACGAAGAAATATGCAGGAAACCATACGCCGAAGAGTTCAAGAAACTATGTCCCACAGCCTTCCGCCAAGCCATTGCCGGTATTACCATGGAATCGCAGCGACGAGGAGATCAAGAGGATCTCATAAGAAGAGGTTAAGAAATTCTTTGCACCTAAACGGGCAGAGCCAAAGGAGAAACTAGATCCCTCGGTGGTGGAGAAGTTTTACAATAATTTTTTGAAACCTGAACCCCCACTTGTGCCGGACTACGAGCGCCTGATTATAAAGGGGGATGCAAGGCGAAGGGAGTCTGAAAGTAGTATTCTTGAACCCCGGAAAACAGTTCCCCATCTTGGAGAGCAGGAAAACCAATTGAGCGCCCCGCTCCAAGTGTTCGATACACGGATAGCTCCTCCTGTAAATTATTACGAGCAAGAGCTACAAAGAAAGGCCAATGAGATGGGGATGACTTACATTGCATACTTGAACATCATGGGAGACCAGTTGCCCAAAGGCGATGTCAACCCCATACAGCCATGGAAATACGAAAAGAATCTCGTCAAGAAAGAGGAGCTCAAGAATCTACCAACAAAGATGCGAAGATTGCATAAGTGGTACCTTAATTTCTATAAAACGAGAAAGAAAGAATGGATCACAGCGCATATAAGAGATCAGATTTTCTTGTGCGGAGACGACGAGATCACCTTCAACATTCAAGACTTGCATTTTTTATTCAATCAGAAGGAACTCGACAAAGCTGCCATCATCCTTTATTGTGTGCAAGTACTATTTCTATAATTTCTATCTCATCTCATTCAATTCATTAATTGCATATATATATATGTATATATGTATTATGCAGAAAAAAGGTTATGGAATGCATGAAAGGATGCCCTTTTGACATTGGGTTCGTTGACCCAAATAGAGTTCATGAACAAGTGGTAAAACACAAACCCGGACAAACAGAAGATTTCTTGCTAAGGTCTTTACTGAGACAACAAACCAAAAGGGAAATACTATTGCCTTAAAACATCTCGTGAGTGTTACCCTCTCTTGTACACATTCTGTTTCGGCTTACTCGATGTTAAGTGTAACTGATGATGAGTTACGCGTGCGCAGGTTCCACTTTATTCTGCTAGTCATTCAAGTTGACGCAGGAAAAGTCCTTGTCACGAACTCGGCATGAAAATACCAAGAGCTATGGGAAGACTTTAAAGAGATGCTCCATAGGTAATTTCAATCATATTATCGCACTAGATCGGCAACTTTCGTGACCACAAGTAATTAATTACTCCTTTATCCATTTTCTTTGCCGGACAGGGTTTGGAAAAGGTTCACGGGCAGGGCCGTGGGTGAATGGTCTGAAGAACTAAAATTTGTAGATCAAAATGTAAGTAATACTAGCCAGCTAGGTCTGCATATCTCTTTGATTCTGCTTTCAATTCCGTTATATCATGCTTTATTGATTATTATTTTGATTAAACTCTCTATTCTCGTAAAGTGCGCGTAGCAGGAAGCCGACAATAACTTATGTGGATACTACATTTGCGAGTTCATTCGCAACACGATATGTGCGACGGGCCAAGCCGCACTAGAACAACTTAGAGTACGTAAACGAAGTACACAACATTATTTTATTACCATCAGTTGTGTGGAGTTTCATTTTTATATATATTTACCCCCATTATTTATATATATTTAGATCGAACGGATGCGGGGCAACCTCCTACCATTTGACCGTACGAGCCATTGAAGAGGAATTGGCGGGGTTCATACTTGATGAGGTCGTCACGCCTGGCAGAGAACTCTTTAGATATCCAAAATGAACGTGTACGGAGATGTTATATTGTATATATGTTTGAATGTGTTTGTCTTGTAATTGATGCTTGAACGTGTACGGAGAATACCACAATGACGATGTTTATGTATAATAATAGTTGTTTAATTATTCATGTACGTATGTACTGAAGATGTATGTATATACCTCTCCCGATTGATCCCCCCTCCCCCGTCCTCGCTGCCGCAGAAATCCGCCCAAAAGCAGGCGGCGGCGTAATCTCGCCAGCGCAGATTTAGGCCATTTTCTGCGTGACAAGAACCTTTAACACCGGTTTGTGTTACGAACCGATGTTAAAGGGGGATGGCCTACGCTCTGCGGGAGCCCCCCACGTGCGCCACCCTTTAACGGCGGTTCGTATAAGAACCGGTGTTAAAGAGGAGCCCCTAACACCGAACCCTCAACAGTGGTTCTATAACCGCTATTAGAGGCTGGTTCGAACCGGTGTTAGAGGCCACCGTGTGCACTAGTGTGTCAACCCCTTTGTTAGCCTGAGCATCTCGCTCACATAGAATAGAAGGAACGATCAGGTGGTGGGCAAGATGATCACCTACAGTGAGATAGCTCATCACTGGAGATGTAAAGAAACCGTAGCCACGAGACTAGGTAACTACAGCTAGCTTAGTGAGTGGGACCCCAGAGAGAAGAGACAGGAGTATAAGAGCATGAGGGTAGGACGATAGTGGGATGGGGCTTTAGTTAAAAATTAACCTCCCCATTCCTACGAGTGTGCATCTCACGGTAGAAGAGGGAGTGGCCTGTGGTAACCCGATTAATTCACTTTTAGTTTACCTGAAGGAATTTCCACCGGGCCAACCCATTCGACCACTTGCGGTCGAATCAGTCCGCCTGGATAAAACACCTTCCGATGGGCTGATCCATTTGATCACTTATCCTTTTTTCGGGCCGGACATACCTATTTCTCGATCAAATTTGGTATTTTGTTGGATTGAGACTGATAGGTATAGTTCTCTGCTCTATTCTTCTTTGTTTGGCCTTCACATGAGTTGGCCCATCTGGCACCCACCCACGCCTTTTATGGGTATCCACCACTAGAGATACCCTCCTGGCCCAAACTGATTGAACCGGTTTTCTATCCGTGTGTAGACCTATTCGACCATAAAAGGAACATATTTGAATGATATATTTCACGGTTTTGCACCCGTCCAGGGCGGGTTATTTATTTTGGATCTTGATGGCGAGTCGGTTTATAACATAAATGATAAAAGGTTGAAACCAAATGATCTTACTATGACTTACTTTTGGCATTGTCGGCTTGGTCATATAAGTTGGAAACGCATGAAGAAGCTCCATGATGATGGACTCCTACTTCATTCGACATGGAGTCGTTCGAGTTATGCAAATCTTGCCTACTTAGGAAAATGAACAAGACACCTTTTGCAAAGAGTTGCGAAAGGGCGTCCAACCTGTTGGGACTATTACATAGTGATGTATGTGGACCAATGAGCACGACAGCCAGGGGTAGTTATGAGTACTTCATTACCTTCACTAATAATTTGAATCGGTATGGATATATCTACTTGATGAAACATACGTCGGAAGCCTTTGAAAAGTTTAAAGAATTCTAGAATCAAGTATAGAATCAACTCGGAAAGAAAATGAAGTTTCTTAGGTCAGACCGAGGAGGAGATTACATGAGCCATGAGTTCGATGACCATCTAAAAAGTTGCGGAATAGTTCCTCAACTTACTCTGTCACGAATGCCATAGAGGAACGGTGTGCCAGAAAGGCGAAATAGGACCTTGTTGGACATGGTACGTGTTGGAGATGTGCCCAAGAGGCAATAATAAAGTGGTTATTATTAAACATGTAAAAAATTTACGTCCCATGCTATAATTGTATTAACCGGAAACATTAATACTTGTGTGATTTGTAAAGATGTAAGAGTCCCTACTAAAGCCTCTTGTTAAACTAGCTTGGTTATTAATAGATGATCATGGTTTCCTGATCATGAACATTGGATGTTATTAATAACAAGGTATCATTAGAAGAATGATGTGATGGACATACTCCTATAGTTAAGCATAGCATATGATCGAGTCATTCAAATAGTTCACTTGCTATAGCTTTCAAATACATAGTAACCTAAACCCTTCGACCATGAGATAATATTAATCACCATCACCGGATGGATGCTTTGATGACATCAAACACCACTTCAAAACTGGGTGGTTATAAAGGTGGCATTGAGTATTCTGAAAGTATGTGTTGAGGCACATGGATTGAGTGTGGGATTTGTCCATCCATATGACTGATAGATATACTCTGGGCCCTCTCGGTGAAATTTCATCCAATTCGCTTGCAAGCATGTGACTGGCTCACAAAGTACTGTTGGAGATATGCCCTAGAGGCAATAATAAAAGTAGTTATTATTATATCTTTGTGTTTATGATAAATGTTTACATTCATGCTATAATTGTATTAACCGGAAACATTAATACTTATGTGATTTGTAAACTTATTAGAGTCCCTAGTAGAGCCTCTTTATAATACTAGCTTGTTGGTTGATAGATGATCATGGAGATCATATCATTAGGAGAATGGTGTGATGGACATACTCCTATAGATAAGCGTAGCATAAAGATCAAGTCATTTCAATAGTTTGTTTGCTATAAGCTTTCAGATACATAGTAACCTAATTCCTTCGACCATGAGATCATGCTATCACCATCACCAGATGGATGCTTTAATGACATCAAACACCACTTCGTAACTAGGTGGTTATAAAGGTGGCATTTAGTGTTTGGAAAGTATGTGTTCAGGAACATGGATCAAGAGTGGGATTTGTCCATCCATATGACGGATAGATATACTAGGCCCTCTCAGTGGAATGTCATCCAATTAGCTTGCAAGCATGTGACTGTCTCACAAGGGATCACATATCACAGGAACGAGTAAAGAGTACTTATCGGTAACGAGGTTGAACTAGGTATATAGAGATACCGACGATCAATCCTCGGATAAGTAAAATATTGAGAGACAAAGGAACATTGGTATCGTATGTAAATGGTTCATTCGATCGCAAAGTAATCGTAGAAATATGTGGGAGCCATATGAATTTCCAGATTCCTCTATTGGTTATTGATCAGAGAAGAGTCTCGGTCATGTCTACATAATTCATGAACCATAGAGAGACACAGTTAAGGATTCGACATTGTCTAGTAGATATGGAATGTGAGTAAGAAGACCAAATGTTGGTCAGAGTATCGGATGGGATCCGGGATATCACGAGGAGATCCGGAATGGTCCGGAGAATAACATTCATATAAGGGAAGTCCAATTCTGGAGTTCGGGAATGATTCCTATGTTTTCACCGGAATGATCTAGAAGGGTCTAGAAGGTTCACCGAACCAGAAGGGGAAGGGTACCTGTATGTGTCATACCAAAGTGGAATGGTTGCATCATGTCCTAGGTCACTTGGCTGGTCAATGGGAAGAGGGAAATCAAACTCTAGTTTGAAAGTCAAACACCAATTTGAAAAAAGTCAAATCCCAACATGGTTGCCTAGTGGAGGGAGGGAAGGAATCCCATCTAGGGATGGATTCCTCCCTCCCCTTGCCGCCGGCCTAGATGAGGAGTTGGGGGAGGACTCCCCTCCCCCCAAACATCCTCTCCCTATCATAAATAGAGGGGAGGGGGCGCCCCTTGCCCCTGCACCTTGAAACCCTAGATTGGCCGCAACCCTCTAAACGCTGCCACCAATTTAGAGCCCTATAAAGTAGCTGCCGCCAAGCCCTCTACTAGCCGCCGGCCACCACCTCTAAACCTCGGCCCTCTAAACCCTAGATCGCCGAGACCGTCTTCTACTCCACCATACCCGCTCCGGCTTAGGCGATGCCCTGTGGGATTTCCCCTCTACTTCCACCACCACATCGTCGTGCTGCTGGAATCGCGAGGAGATATATACAACCTCCACTACCTACTGGAACAAGGGAGAGGAAGGTCTTCATCGAGTACCGTAGTGTGACCGACTACGAGAGCACTGCCGGAATGCAGCGCCGGAAGGATCGTCTTCGCGATCTTGAGATCAGCAAGTGAATGGCTACATCAACCACGATAATTCGATCTCGTTAACCGCTTTGGATCTTCGAGGGTTAGTACTCTATCAACTCGTTTAGTATATTAGAGCTTGGCTTGTGTGTGTTCGTCTGATTGAATTTTTTTGTTTTCCAAGCTACGAATTCCTATAGTGGTATCAAAGCCTTGAATATGCGTAGATCTGTTGCACGAGTAGAACACAATGGTTATTATGGGCATTGATGCTTTTGTTGTCGATTGCTTTTTGTGTACTTTGCATCTTGCGGGATGTTGGGATGAAGTGGCATGGGCTAACCTTACATGACATCATTCATGAGACTTGATCCACACTCAACATGCAACTTGTATTGCATAAGTGGCTTTTGCGGGTGTCTGCCTCTCCCAACATAGTGAAGCTTCAATTTACAATAGGCACTTGAAAATACTTGTATCAACATTGTGGTTCATGTTCGTAAGTTAGAACGGTTCTTATGCAAAAGCCCCATCCACGTAAAACATGCAAAGAAAGATTAGAGTCATCTAACTTGTTTTTGCAGGGCTTGTGTTGTGATGTGATATGGCCATGATTGTGATTATATATGATGTATGCAATGATCCTTATTGTAAGTTGGCAACCGGCAGGAGCCTTATGGTTATCTTTTAATTTCATTAAGACCTACGTTTCAATTATTCAAAGTAGTTATAATAGTTGATGCTGGTGGACGACAACCATGGAGCGGTGCCATTGACCTTGACGCCACGCCGGTGATGATGGAGATCATGTTCGTGCTTGGAGATGGAGACCGGAGGCACAAGAATAAAGGCCATATCATATCACATATTATTAATTGCATGTGATGTTAATCCTTTTTATGCATATTGTATTGCTTAGATCATTATGGTAGCATTATAAGATGATCCCTCTCACAAAATATCACGTAATAAAGTGTTCGTCCTTAGTAGGCATGCACCATTGCTAAGACTTGTCGTTTCGAAGCATCACGTGATGATTGGGTGTGATAGATTCTACGTGTGCATACAACGGATGCAAGCCAGATTTGCACATGTGAATACTAAGATTAACCTTGACGAGCCTAGCATGTACATACATGGTCTCGGAACACGGAATACCAAAAGGTAAAGCATGAGTTAGATGATATGATGAACATGTTGATTGTTCGCCTTTGAAACTACATCATCTCTCATGATGATCGTACTTGGTGTAGTGGATTTGGTTCGTCTGATCACTAAAATAATGTGAGGGATATTGTTTTGAGTGGGAGTTCAACAGTAATATGATTAAAAGCTAAACACTATTTATCATAAATCAAATCAAAGTGAAATTGCATAGTTGTTGTAGTCATTGACATCCGTTCACCACATTATGCTTACTTTTAATTGAGATAGTAGAACTATAGAATTCTGGATATTTACTTTACGAACTGGTATCATATTGTTTTGAGTGTCAATCTAAAGTTTAAAAGTCCTATTTCAAACTTTTAGCAAACTCCGTTTACTCCATGCAGTTTAATAATTAGTATTAACTCAAGAGTAATAATTCCAGTGTTAGTATCTAGAGTATCATGTTTGTCTCCATGATTATTGATATTCAAAAGATTGTTTTAATATCAAGGTTATCTAGCAGCTGAAAGAATTGTTTCGGAAACCATCATGTGTGGAAGATATTGCGATATCTAAATCAATTTTTTGGTTGCAACATGATAGAGTATAATATGGTAAAATTTATGTTCTCATATTCGACAAGAATTTGCAAAAGGTTGGAGACGCTGGTCGTCCTAATCCTTCAAAAGGTTTTGGAGAGCAATGTTATATTCGCAATTCACCGTTATAAGCTAAAGTAGCTTGATCATGAAAATTGTCATGATAAGGATGAATATAAGATGTAGGTAAAATGTTTACTACACTAAAAGATTACTAAAGAATGGAATACAAAAGAATGTCAAACATTTGATGATGGTGATCTACTTCAAAGTGCAAGTACAAAGATAATAGTATTTGACTATACACACGTTGGACAATGTGTCATGTGTATGGCACCACTATTGATGTTGATATATTCTTTTGAAAGGAAAAGGAAATGCTGAAAGAGAAATCTATGAAATATTTGGCACTAAAGAAAAGACCAGAATTGATCATCTTAGGTATACAGATGATATACATGTTATGGTTGTATTCTTTGCTTGTTAAACAATGTGGTTCTTAAGTATTGGATACCAAATTTGTTGGTATGAAAATTCATACAAAAACAACACAATTCATGAATTGCAATGGCCTAAGTAACTAGCAAGAGAATAGGTGATGATGTTCATCGAAAACAAACAAAGTGTTGTTGTGTTGAGTGTTAACATCAAAGCCTGCCTTCAAGATTTGTTTCAATAATTGTTATTTCGATCAGCTATTATGAGAACAAAAGGGTTATTCAAATAATTTCGTATTCCTTAATAGATGGATGATATACAAGTCTAATTGGAGAAATCACATTCATAAAATTAATGATAAAAATGTCGAAAGACAATTGATTGAAAGATCACACTGGTGGAAAGAGGGCCTACAGTCCCGGGCCGCAACTGGCTTTAGTCCCGGTTTTGGGCCCAGGACTGCAAAAAGGGACTAGAGGCCCCCCCTCTAGTCCCGACTCGCTACGGCCCACGACTGATAACAGCCACATGGTTGTTTCAGCGCCGCGGGGGGCAGAAATCCTCTAGTCCCGGGCCGTAACATCACCCGGGACTAAAAGGTTTCCTGCCGCGACAGAGAATTGTGTGTTTCTCTGCCGCGGCAGAGATTATGTATTTTTTTTGCCATTTCGTTCCTTTTTCGTTTTGTGTTTCACTATAATTCTAACATATATTTCAGTATACATATTATACGCTACTACATACACACTACACGTCGATGCATTTATATAATTAATCGATCCCTTGCAAGCATACATATAATCAATCATATCAAAAGGAAGAAATGTTTTGAAATTACATGGTCATTGATGAATATATATATCATATCAGCTACATGAAGATGACTAAGGCAAATCGAGTTCCACGTCATCCGCATAATGCTCTCCATGTACATCAAGGACTTCCTTCATCAAAAATCATGCCAGCTCCTCTTGAATTGCTCTTATGCGCTGGTCTGGCTCTAGTTTCTCCCGCAAATCATAAATATAATGTGAGTCAACTTTCCGCTCACTGGTCAACTCGCGGATGTACTCGCAGACGTACTATCCACATAAATGAGTCCCCGGTGGCTTCTGCAAACTCTTCACCATTTTATAAGTTAACTCCTCTTTGAATGGACATGGTATTTTCTGTCTGAACTGTGTCCAACACCTGCGGATATCAGGAAATGAATGAAAGAGGACGATATAATGCGATAATGATTGAAATTACTTATGGAGCATTGCTTTCATGTCGCTCCACTGCTCTTGGACCCAACTTAATGAGTCGTGGACTTCAACTAGGGAGTTGTCAACTTGAATGTTTAGCAAGATCCAGTGGAATCTGTGGACGTTTACATAAGCATACATGCATAGCTCATCCAGTAAGCAAAAATAAAATGTGTACAAGATATAAACACTCACTTGAAGTTGTAAGGAAATAGTATTTCCTTAAAAAAATTATTCTCGGTTATGAACCTGCACAGGTCTTCCTCCACGTCCTTGGGGTGATTCTTTAACGTATATTCATTAACGATATATGGGTCAATGAACCCAACGTTGTATCTTCTAGCTCTTTTGCATTCAAGCATCTTCATTCTGCAGAATATAATATAATCATACAAAAGGATATATAGTTAGGATAATATATTAAATGCAATGAACGAGCTGAGCTACAAACTTAATTATAGAAATAAATCACTTATAGACAGTAGCAACCAATGATAGATTTGTCGAGGCCGCGCTGGTTGTATAACTGAAACAGTTCGGTCATTTGAACCTGTATCGAGTATGGTTTAAAGTGATGCTCCTTTCTAACGTCCACCGGAAACCAATCTTTTTGATGCGTTTTTTCTGCTTGCGACATGTACCATTTGTGCAGATTTTGCATATCTGTGAATAGACGAGCGAGCTCCTTATTACTGACTAGAGGCTCCCCTTGGACATACTGCCGTACTATCTGACCCACCGGCGTATCTTCATAGCCTAAATATTGACCAAGAGACATATTTGCTTCGGTAGAAAGTTCTTTGGCCTGCGATACAGTGATTCCCATAAGTGCAGCATTATTACGGGCTCTGGGTCCATTATTTGCATGTCCATATCTATTTCAGCTCTAAAGGCCTTGTCGAGGTCTGAAATGACTTTGAGCGGGGCGACCGATTGATTCTTCTATGCTCCGAGCTGGGCAACTTGCTTCTCGCTTTTTGCACTTATGATTTTTTTCTTATGTGCTTGCTTAATAATCTCCCGGTCATAGTCTGATTCCAGATTCATCGATATCTGGGATGGTTTCTCAAGAAAGGACTTAGCCCACTTTTTGGTTTTTTCATTATATACCGGCTTTGGCTCAGGCTTTTTGGGTGCAAAATGCGCCTTAACTTGGGCAGCCACATCCTAGTTAGTTTCCTCATCGGTCTTGTCATAAGGTCTCTTTGGAAGAGACAGCGGGATGTCGACTATCTTCGCCGTTTGACCTTTCTTCGATGTGGGGCGCGGGGGACCGTCGAACTTCCGTTTCTTCGATGAGGTAGTAGTATTGCACGGAGGCGGCGGCGGAGATCGAGTATTGCGCGGAGGCGGAGATTGAGTTGATGTACTCCTACTGCGGTGATCGTCAGCGGGGCGGGGTGGACTTGGATGTTGGCGATAATCGGGTTGGGGTGGACTTGGAGGTTGACGATATTCGATGTAGGGTGGACTTGGATTCCTCGGAGTAGGTGGCCTTGACGCCGAGCCTGGAAACTTGATGTACTTCTTATTCCATAGAATGATGTTGCGCTTGACATCTCCTAGTTTCGTAAGGCCTTCAGGTGTAGCGATTTCAATCTCTAGGTCCGCAAAATCCTCCACTATGTCATCCACCGTGACACGAGCATAGCCTGGTGGAATCGGAACTGAATGGTGGAGTGCTCCAGGTAGACAAGGTAAAGCAGTGCCGATCGCCACCTTGAAGGACAGGTTGTTCATTGGCTGATGTAGCTCACATTGTGCCATCTCTCTGACATCATCCACGAGGTAGTGAGGAGCCGGTGCATCATCCAGCAGTGCTTGATCATCAGCCCGGACCTCCGTGGAAGCCACGCTGCTTCTCCGCTGGCTAAGATCCAATGGAGGATCATCAGACCGCGGGTGAGTTGACGACTGTGGCCTTTGGCTAATTTCATGCATGAGGTTCTTCAGATCAGCTAGGTCCTGCTCTACCCTGGAGATCCGGTCTGCCTCCCGGTCCTTCTTTCTCTGACGGCTTCTATAACTGGCATCATACTGAGGAAACCCTTTCTTCCACGAGACACCAGCGCCTTTGCCTCGTGTTCGTCCTCCCTTTTCAGGATTCCCTAGGGCGTGTGTCAGCTTATCGTCCTCTCTCTCTGGATGGAACAATCCCAATTAAGCATCGTTCATTGCTTGAATAAGGTCTTGGGAGGGTTTTAGAATTTTATCATGAAATAATGTCTTCCTGCCATCCATCTGCACTGTGAGTGACGCCTCTAGCCCTCATGAAATAATGTCTTCCCTATTTGTGGGTCCAACGACCCCCCATGCCTGTACCATCAGTGCTTTGACCTCTCGGGCCATCCATCTGTACCAGGAGTGATGCCTCTAGTCATCATGTTCCGCTCCATAGTTTCCCACTTAGGGACGACACTCTTGTAGCCACCTGTCCCCATTTTATGATGGTATTTCTTGTTGGCAGCATTTAACGCGTTCTTTGCCGACTTTGCCTTTGCTTTATCAGATAGCTTGTACTTTACAAAATCGGGCCACTGTTCTCTCAACTTCTCGTTTACTCCTTTGAAGTCTGGAGTTTTCTTTTTCGTGACATATTTCGCGTATAAACTTTTCTTGTGGTTCCGGTACAGTTCAGCCATCTTGCTCAGAGCCCACTCCTTCACTTTCTCTCTATTTTCAAGCCCACCCAGCCTTGGGGTAATACCATCTACCTCAAATTCTTCATACTCTGGAGGTAGTATGAAATGCGCTATGAGCTTCTGCCAAAGGTCATCTTTGGCATCATCGGTGACATAGCTAGATTCTTCACCGGATTTCTTTGACCGATTCCATTCTTGGATGGTGATCGGCAGGTTGTCCCTAACAAGCACCCCGCATTGATTTATAAACATCCTCCGGTGCTTCTCTGGAGCAATATGTTCACCATCATCATCTATTTCTTCGATGGTGAACCTCTGATTACCATCCAACTTTTTGTTCGGCCCTCGTTTTGTTTGAGCTGTCGATTGCTTCGATCCGGTGGGCTAAAATAAGAAGAGATAGTGATTAATATATATAGATCAGTTAATGAATAGTGGTAACACGAGACTTTATATATATATATGTACCTCGCCGGATCCTGTCGAGGGGCCATCATTATTGTTGTTATTTGTTTGCCCTTCGTCCATCTAGTCTTCCCCTTGGTACATTAGGTTTTCCTCTAGTCCATCACCGGATGGATTCAGATATGAGGATGTCTCTTCCTCGAGCAAAATATCTTTGCAGGTAATAATATTAAGAGGAATTTCACCTATTATCATGCCCTGAAGAAAACCTTCACCGATGCGACCAGGATCTTCGGATGGATCCATGACTTAATTATCTATAACAAAAAGAGACTTAAACAGGTTAGAAAAAAATAATCCTAATAACTAAAACAATATAATCCTAATTATAATAATCCTAATATTATTTGTGCTAAAACAATAATCATAATAACTAAAACAAAAAAAATAACCCTAATAAAACAATATAATCCTAATAAATAAAACAAAAAATAACTAAAACAATAATCCTAATCCTAATTCTAATATTTTAATTAAAACAATAATCCTAATACTAAAACAAAAAACCATAATATAAAAAAACTATAGAAAAAACTGTAACAAAAAACCCTAATAAACCTAATTATAATAATCCTAATACTAATCCTAATAACTAAAACAATAACTAATCCTAAAAACTATAGAAAAACTATAACAAGAAACTATAAAAAGTACTAACATTTCCTAATAATATAAATACTAAGAATAACATTTATACAAAACCTAAATATTACTACTAATAATAATAATAAATATTACTACAAAACCTAAATATACTACTAATTAATACTAGACTAATTATACAAAAACCTAAATATATAATTAATACTAGACTATATAAATAAATAACCACCTCTGAGGTGGGCGTATAGGAACAACAATGTGATGCAGCGGCAATGACAGCTTGGGCTGGCATTGCAAGACCTGTGCCATGAGACACTTGACGGAGGGCGGGGACACGGCAAGGCGGCGCGGAGGCTTGGCGATGTGGCGTGCGGTGGCTCTGTGGTATGGAGGGGCGGCCGGAGACGAGGGTGGCGGCGCGGGAATCGGCCGGCGGGCAGCACCTCCCCTGTTCTCTGCGTCGATGGCGCCTTCTCGTCTTCGTCTTCGTCATCAAATCTTGCTAAGTGCTGACTGGGCGCGCCAGGGGCGAGCGCGTGGTATATAAAGGGTCACCCCTTTAGTCCCGGGCTAAGCCACGGGACGGGACTAAAGAGTCTTTAGTCCCGGGCCATCCGGGCCGTGGCTTAACCCGCGACTAAAGACCCCCCCTTTATTCGCGGGTTAAGCCTTGCCGGGACTAAAGGTTTTTCGCCGCTTCAAGGCAGGCACCCTTTAGTCCCAGGTCCAGCCACGACCCACGACTAATTGTTTTTTTGTAAATTTTCTTTTTTAATTCAAATCAAATATAAAACTTTGGAAAATCATCTTTTATTGTAATAATCCAAATAAAACAAATAATATGTTTATTATTATCAGAAAAATATAAAGAATCTTTATATAATATCCATTTATCTGTTTGCATCATTTATAAATTATTTCATTTGTAAAATTTCTTTTTTAATTCAAATCAAATATAAAACTTTGGATGTGGCCCCTGTTTAGTGTGTAAGTTGACCGGGCGGTGCTGCAAGCTGGAGCAGATGCTCTTCAACAGAATGCGTTGGCTGATGCGGAGGCTATGGATGTGGCCCCTGTTCCTTTCCTGGGACTGCCTGCAATTCCTGGAGATCGTGGTCATGAAGCTCCGGAACTGGAAAGGGGGAGGGAGAAAAGAAGGAAAACTGGAAGATAAAAAGGGACTGGCTACATGAAGATGGTGTTGGCTTTTAGTTCTTTAGTTCCTTGGTGTTGTTTTGATCTGGACCGTTTCCCACTAGCCTGAGGGCGGTGTTCTTGCGTCTCCAGCCTCCTTCTTGATTTCTGTCTAGTTTGTTTAGTGTGTAAGTTGAACTCTTGCTTTCTCGTTTTGACCCCCTAGGTGGGTCAGTACTATGCCGTTATGTGTGGTTGTTGTTCCGTTTTCTGATGATAATGGAACCCGATCCCTCTTCCTGGGGGATTGTATGGAAAAATAATAATAAAACTTTGGAAAATCATATCCTTAATTGTAATAATTCAAATAAAACAAATAATATGTCTATTATTATCAGAACAATATAAAGAATTTTAATATAATATCCATTTATCTATTTGCATTATTTATAAATTATTTCATTTGTAAATTTTCTTTTTTTAGTTCAAATCAAATATAAAACTTTGGAAAATCATATCTTTTATTGTAATAATACAAATAAAACAAATAATATGTCTATTATTATCAGAAAAATATAAAGAATCTCAATATAATATCCATTTATCTATTTGCATCATTTATAAATTATTTCATTTGTAAATTTCTTTTTTTAATTCAAATCAAATATAAAACTTTGGAAAATCATATCTTTATTGTAAAAATCCAAATAAAACAAATAATATGTCTATTATTATCAGAAAAATATAAACAATCTTAATATAATATCCATTTATCTGTTTGCATCATTTCTAAATTATTTCATTTGTAAATTTCTTTTTTTAATTCAAATCAAATATAAAACTTTGGAAAATCATATCTTTTATTGTAAAAATCTAAATAAAACAAATAATATGTCTATTATTATCAGAAAAATATAAAGAATCTTAATATAATATCCATTTAACTGTTTGCATCATTTATAAATTATTTCATTTGTAAATATCTTTTTTTAATTCAAATCAAATATAAAACTTTGGAAAATCATATCTTTTATTGTAAAATCCTAAATAAAACAAATAATATGTCTATTATTATCAGAAAAATATAAAGAATCTTAATATAATATCCATTTAGTCTTGGTTGTAGTCACAAACCGAGACTAAAGATATTTCCCGCCATTTCCCACCGCTTCCCGCCAAGTTTTCCCGCCCTTTCCTTTCTACGATCGAGAGCTTTTAGTCCCGGATGTACTCACTAACCGGGACTAAAGATATTTCCCACCATTTCCCAAAGCTTCACGCCAAGTTTTCCATCCCTTTCCCTCTATATCTAGGGCGATCACGCCATGGCTATCCACACATCCACACCTTCCTCTCTTAGAACAATGGACAACGCCTACTAGGCCATTCTGACCCTCGAGGAGACCGAGGCCAGGCGCCCAACTACCCTTGTCCGCTGCTACCGCCGCCGTCGTTGGATGTCGAGCCGAGGGGTTCCTGTCCCTCCTGTCCCTCAAGGTTCCGCACGCCAGGTGGCCATCACAAACCACATATACCACTAGCTCACGCCGGAGCAGCGAATGGATCCCTAGTGGGATCCCGACAACTACGACACCTGGAATGCCTTCTTCGCTAATAGGCGGGAAAGGGAGCTCGCTAGGTACGAGGGTGATGGCCCGCCCCCGGTGAACCACAATGAAGCCGGTCGTCGTCTGTGGTGGGCGAACCGTACTATCATCAGAGTGATGCGCTACATCGCCGGGGGATACCATCCTCGCCTGCGGTGCCCACGAGTCCACCCGCCCCAGAGCCACAAAAAGGCCCCACACCGGCCCAATGGTAGCGACATCGTCTTCCAGGAGACCCCTCCCCCTCCCGCCGTGAATCCGAGGTTGGAATGGCCCCTGGTATATGTCATGGCTGGGCTGAGGATCCCCGGAGTGGCAGGTGACGATGACGATGCTGATGACGAAGAAGACCCTGAAGCTGTGTACTATAGGACTAGGCATGATTATGACTAAAGGGGCGGCTTTAGTCCTGAGTGTTAGCTAGTCCTGGTTTGTCCCGGTTTTTAATATTAATAAATGTCTTGAGTGTTACCTAAATATGAAGATGTTGTATTTAGAGGAAAAGGCCTATAAATAGAGCAGGCTGGATCGAGCAGCCTATAAATAGAGGGAAATGCCTATAAAGAGAGGGTTCATCTTTAGTCCCGGTTGGAGAAACCAACCGCGACTGAAGGGATTGCGGCAGACTAGGCCAGGCAACACTAATAATAGGGGTGAGTGTCGACATTATGTCGTGCGGCTTGTACCTTGTCCCGGATGGTGGCACCAACCAGGACTAAAGATGAACCTTTAGTCCCGGTTGGAGACACCAACCGGGACAAAACATGAGTCAGCACTTATAATAGGGGTGAGTGTCGACATTATGCCGAGGTGCTTGTATTATAAATAGGCATCCTTGTGAGTCCAGTCCTCTAGCCAGTTTGAGGCATCTCCAAGATGGTTTTCGAGAGCAGGGACACCACTACGGCCAGTTTCAGGGAGATGCCGCCGGAGCCCAGTCCTCCGGCATCTCCAAGAAACTGGTCATAGAGGCACTCCCTAATATGTGAAATTAGTTAGCTCCCAGGCGTATTGATCTAGTTAGAGAAGTTACAAGCTGCAAGATGGTTTTCGAGAGCAGGGACACCACTATGGCTGGGGAGATGTCGCGGGCCCAGTCCTCGGCATCTCCAAGAAACTGGTCATAGAGGCACTCTAATATGTGAAATTAGTTAGCTCCAGCGTATTGATCTAGTTAGAGAAGTTACAAGCTGCAAGATGGTTTTGAGAGGGGACACCCACGGCCAGTTCTGGGAGAGGAGATCTTCGGAGCCTAGTCCTTCGACATCTCCAAGAAACTGGTCATAGAGCACTCCCTAATATGTGACCTCACGCGTTTGGAGATTAGATCTTAATGGTAAGTATGAATCGGGACTAAAATCCCTCCTTTAGTCCCAGTCCAGCCACAAAACGGGACTAACACACTCAAGATTGTTTGCAGACAACACTATAAAAATGGACACATGGAGCATCTTCACTCATAAAATGTTACAATTATTACATATCATTTCTTCACGTGTGTTCCTTTCTGATCCCATCGTATCCATGGAGCATCTTCATTCATTAACATGATGCTTGGGTCATCCTTCACCGCGAAGGGCGGAATTTCATAAAACTTATCAGAATCTTCTGACATGTCTGTCTTGTCTCCACTCGCACGATGTTTCTTTTTCCTGAAAGAACTATGTGGCGCTTTGGCTCATCGTCTGATGTATTCTTTTTCTTATTTTTTTCTTTTTCTAGGTTTGGTAGACATGTCCTTCACATAGAAAACCTGAGCCACATCATTGGCTAGGACGAATGGTTCGTCTAAGTACCCAAGATTGTTGAGATCCAACGATGTCATTCCGTATTTCTTGTCTACCTCAAACCCTCCTCCTGTCAGCTTGACCCATTTGCACCGAAACAAGGGGACCTTAAAAGTAGGTCCATAGTCAAGTTCCCATATCTCCTCTATGTAACCATAATATGTGGTCTTTGACCCATTGTTGTCTGTTGCATCAAAGAGGACACCACTGTTTTGGTTGGTGCTCTTTTTATATTGGGCTATCGTGTAAAATGTATACCCATTTATCTCGTACCCTTGTAAAGTCGATATAGTCGAAGATGGTGACCTAGACAACAAGTATAGATGATCTCCAAGAGTGTTGTTTTTGATGAGATGTTGCAACCAACCGCCGAAACTCTTCATGTGTTCATCTCTAATCCAAGAGTCATGCTTTCCAGGGTTGTTGGAGCGTAAGATTTTCTTGTGTTCCTCGATATATGGGGCTGCCAAGATAGAATTCTGTAGAACGGTGTAATGTTCTTTGGTGTAAGAATGTTCGTCCCTACATATTATTGATTTCCTTCCTAGAGTACCCTTTCCACTCAGTCTTCCCTCATACCGCGATTGAGGAAGACCAATCGGCCTAAGCTCAGGAACAAAGTCAACACAAAATTCAATGACCTCCTCTGTTCCATAGCCCTTGGAGATGCTTCCTTCTGGCCTAGCACGGTTACGAACATATTTCTTTAAGATTCCCATGAACCTCTCAAAGGGAAACATATTGTGTAGAAATACAGGACCGAGAATGGAAATCTCTTCGACTAGGTGAACCAGCAGGTGCGTCATAATATTGAAGAAGGATGGTGGGAACACCAACTCAAAACTGACAATACATTGGACCACATCATTCTATAACCATGGTAGATCTTCAGGATTGATTATCTTCTGATAGATTGCATTGAGAAATGCACATAGCTTCACAATGGGTACTCTAACATTATCTGGTAGAAGCCCCCTCAATGCAATCGGAAGCATTTGCGTCATAATCATGTGGCAGTCATGAGACTTTAGGTTTTGGAACTTTTTTCTGCCATATTTATTATTCCCTTTATATTCGACGAGAAGCCAGACGGGACCTTAATACTGCTTAGGCATTCAAAAAATATTTCCTTCTCTTGTTTGGTAAGAGCATAGCTGGCATGACCTTGAAACCATTCTGGATGCAGGCCATCTGGGTCTTTCATACGTTGATGGTCCTTTCGTGCTTCCGGTGTATCTTTTGTCTTCCCATACACGCCCAAGAATCCTAGCATGTTCACGCAAAGATTCTTCGTCACATACATCACATAGATTGCAGAGCGGACCTCTAAGAATTTCCAATATGGTAGCTCCCAAAATATAGATTTCTTCTTCCACATGGGTGCGTGTCCTTCAGCGTCCTTCGGAACAGATTTTCCTCCAGGACCCTTTCCAAAGGTTACCATTTGATCCAAATCTTTAACCATATCAAATATATCAGCACCAGTACGCTGGTCTGTTTTGATATGATCTTGTTATTAATAACATCCAATGTCCATGATCAAGAAACTATGATCATCTATTAATCAACAAAATAGTTTAACAAGAGGATTACTAGGGACTTCTTTTATGTTCACAAAACACACAAGTATTAATGTTTCTGGTTAATACAATTATAGCATGGGATGTAAAAATTTATCATAAACACAAAGATATAATAATAACCATTTTATTATTTCCTCTTGGCATATCTCCAACACATGCCGCCCCGGCCTCCTCCTGTGGACTGGACGCACGACAA
Organism: Avena insularis; assembly: GCA_023614405.1. Lineage (NCBI taxonomy): Eukaryota > Viridiplantae > Streptophyta > Magnoliopsida > Poales > Poaceae > Avena > Avena insularis. The sequence continues at coordinate 17,336,786 of CM042691.1, forward strand.
CCTCTGGAGTGCGTTGTGCACAACCTGCTCGGTCGTTTGCCTGACCGATTGTGCAGCGCAGTTATTACTGTGTGTGGCAAAGTTTATCCGAGAGAGCAAAACACCACTGCCCGCCTTGTGTCCATCAACGAGAATAGAGGGATGCTTGGCGACATCAACTACATGCATTGGTATTAGAAGACCTTTCTTTTGGTTGGCAAGGGAAGTTCAAAGGGCATGCGGGGGGGTGCACTGTCATACTAGAGGATGTTGCATCACAGGATCTCTGGATTTGACACTCCTTTTTTGGCATGGCTGGATCAAGCAATGACATCAATGTGATGCAATGGTCTCTGGTGTTTGCTATGCTGGTAGAAGGCAATTCCCCACAGGTTTCCTATGAGATCAATGGCTATCTAGCTAACAGTATCTATCCCTCCCGGGCCACCTTTGTGAAGAAAATCTGTAACCTGGAGATGAGAAATGCAAGAGGTTTGCAAAGGAGAAAGAGGCCACTATAAAGTATGTAGAGCGATCATTTGGTGTTCTTTACTCAAGGTGGGCTATTGTTCGATACCTACTAGAACCTGGAGCACGTAGAGGATGTGGGATGTGATGACTACTTGTGTAATCATGCACAATATGATTGTCGAGTACGAGCGTGATGATAGCATCTTGGACCAAGGCTAGGATTTTCAAGGTCAGTTGGTTGAGCTAGAGCCAGGTCTAGCATCTTGGGAAGATTTTTAAGGCTGGGATGACAACATTTTGAATGACGTTTGGTTATTTTTATCGATCATGTGAGTGTGAACTATTCATATGTAAGCACTATTTTAATTTGATTACCTAATATAGTTTATTTTGTTATCAAAATATACATTTATCTATACACTTCTGCAAAAAGATGAAAATTCTGGCAAACCCACACACATGGGTCGTGCCGCTAGACCGGTTGGCCAGACAAACCAGACCACGATGCAAAAGTAACCGTAGTCTGATCCAAACTGACAAAAACCGTATCCGTTTGACAAAAACCCTCCACTGTCGATACCCAAACGAATGACCCAAATGATCCGTTTTAGTTCGTTTGGGTCGAGCCACCGACGCTTTTGGTTCATGGTTCGGCCTGTCTGGCCAGCCACGCACAGCAAAGCGACCCAAACGGACCAAAACGAACAGGCTAGCCCAAGAGAATAAGGCCCATTGTGGACTACATTTGGGACAGTCTGTGTGCACGTCTGTCCGAACAGACCCATCCATGCATCAGATTTGGGTCACGAATGGGTCAGTCCGGCCTAACTTAGTCCAGAAGGATCGTGTCGCTAAGACGCCGCGCACATCCCGCGCGTCCGCGCGAACTGATTAGGACACGCTCAGACCGTTTGGATAGACCAGGTAGAGATGCCCTTAGGCAATCTGCACCAGGCCGACCCATCCCGTCAGAGCGTGTCCGAACTTGTCCGCACAGACGCGCGGGGCGTGCGCGATGCCCCAGCGGGCCGACCCATCCAGAAAAACGCGCCCAACTCTACCCATCCGTGCATCTAATCTGGCCAAAGGTTGCATCGGCCCTAACGCACACGGACTCGTCCACTGGCCCACCCGTCAACCACCGCTTACCGGCGGCATTGATTCAAACGCGGTCAGCAGCACCGATTTAGACGCAACCGCGACACCGATTCAGAGGCACTGCATGGAAGGCTGACCGGCGGCATCCTGCGCCATCAATGGCAAAGAGACGGTGCGCTGACCCACTGGGCGCCGCCTGCATTCCGTGTCATTGATAGCGAAGGAGCGGGAAGCTGCGTGTGTTCACTGGCGGTTGGGATATTTAATCCTGCGTCGTTGGTGCCGCCCTCCTTACCTCTCACCATCGCAAACCCTAGCCAACCCCACCAACGATGAATACACCATCCTGAATGAAGAAGAGGAGGGGTAAGAATGACCACGAGGCATCTGGCTCTAGCAACCAGCGCTCCCGGCTACCAGACTTCTTCCGCGACACATCCCTGCCGCCTCCGCCATGGCCAAAGGATTTCCGGGGCAGCCTCGTGGAGGTTCACCCGCCACCGCGGGAGGGAGAGCATCGTGATTGGCAGTACTTCCGCATCGCGGAGTGCAAGCACCGCTGGAGGGAGGGTCGGGGCATCGGGCACAACGACGTGTCACTGCCTGATACGTCGGAAACGTATCTATAATTTTTGATGTTCCATGCTTGTTTAGTATCTACTTTTCTTTTCTTTGTCCATACTTTTAGGTGCTTTTTACATGTTTTCTGGTACTAACATATTAACAAGTTGCCACAGTGCCAGTTACCTGTTTTCTGCTATTTTTGGTTCCAGAAAAGCTAGTAAGGAAATATTCACGGAATTGGACGGGACAAAAGCCAAAGTCAATATTTCATCGAGGAGAACACGGAGTCTAGAGGAGAGACGGAGGGGCGCCACAGGGTGGCCACACCCCCTAGGCGTGGCCTAGGGTGGGCCCACGCCTGGGTAGGGTGTGTGCCCCCTGGCCGCCTCCCAGCCTCGCCTCTTCGCCAATAAGAAGCCCTCGATGCCAAAACCCTAAGTACCCGATCAATATTCCATGAAACCGTTTATAGCCATCGCCACCATCGTCCCTAGATCAGGGGGTCTAAAGCTCTTCCTGGCACCCTGCCGGAGGGGAGATCATCCCGGAGGCCTTCTTCTTCACCATGCCAGCCTCCGATATGAAGTGTGAGTAGTTCCACCTTGGACTATGGGTCCATGTAGTAGTAGCTAGATGGTTGTATCTCCTCCTTGTGCTTTCATGTCTAGATCTTGTGAGCTCCGTTCATGATCAAGATCTCATCTATTTGTAATCATGCATGTTGTGTTTGCGGGGGATCCGATGGATATTTAGATTACTATGTCAAATTGATTAATGGTTTTGTCTTTATGATTCTATCATGTCTGTGTTGTTTGTGATATTGCATGCTCTCCGTTGTTAGTATCTATCTTGGTAGAGTAGTTGCTAGTGACTCCAAGAGGGGGTATTTATGCTCGATAGTGGGTTCATGCCTCTATTTATCAAGGAATGTGACAGAAATCTCTTCGGCTGTAGATGTGTTGTTTCCACTAGGGATAAAACAACGGTCTCTTGTTCCTGGAACAAGTGGATTGTTTACCTTACACACTTTGCTTAAAGCAGTTGTCTGTTGCTTGCAACTTAATACTGGAGGAGATTCAGATGATAACCTGAAGGTGGACTTCTAGTCATAGATGCAGTTAGATGGCGGTCTATGTATATTGTTGTATTGCCCAATCGAATCTCATAGGATATTTTTGTCTACTATTGCATTGTTATGCCTTGCTCAGTCCTGTCAATTGCACTGCTGTCATTTGTTTACCCAACATGCCATGTTTGTTTATCTAAGGAGAGCACCTCTAGTGAACTATGGACCCTGGTCCAATCTTTACCATTGATACATCCTCCATTGTTACTGTTTACTTGCTACAAACCATCATCACCTTCCACACCATACAGTTAATCCTTTGTTACAGCAACCGGTGAGATTGACAACCTCACTGTTCGTTGGGGCAAAGTCTTGAGTTTATGTTGTGCAGGTTTCCACGTTGCTTGCAACACCTTTGAGACGTTTCCTTCCTCCTACTGGTTCGATAACCTCGGTTTCTTACTGAGGGAAGACTTGCTGCTATGTTGCATCACACCTTGCTCTTGGGGTTTCCCGACGAAGCGCTTCCAGGCGCCATCAACAAGTTTTCTGTCTCATTGCGGGGGAGGCTAAGGACTTGTTCACAAGGGGAGTCCTCCTCAACCTTTCTCTTTACTTTGTTTTTAGTTTGCTTAGTATCTTTTGCTTGGTTTTGTTTGCCTCTTTTTATCAAAAAATCAAAAAAAATTGGTTTAGTTTGGTTTGCTTTCTCTTATCAAAAACTAAAAAAATATAGTTCCTGCTCTAGCTGCTGCTGCTGTTTTTGGCTTGCTCCACTTTTGCCAAAATGAACTCTGCTGAGAACACCAAGTTGTGTGACTTCACTAGCACAAACAACAATGATTTCCTTAGAACTCCTATTGCTCCACCTGCTCCTGATGATACATTTTATGAAATTAAGCTTGCTTTGTTGAATCTTGTGATGAGAGAGCAATTTTCTGGTGCTAGTTCCGATGATGCTGCTGCCCATCTCAATAGCTTTGTTGAACTTTTGTGAGATGAAAAAGTATAAGGGTGTAGATAGAGATATTATAAAGCTCAAGCTGTTTCCTTTCTCTTTGAGAGGAAAATCTAAAGAATGGTTGCTATCCTTGCCTAGAAATAGTATTGATACTTGGATTAAATGCAAGGATGCTTTTGTTGGAAAGTACTACCCTCCTGCTAAGATTATATCTATGAGAAGTGATATTGTGAAATTTAAACAACTTGATAATGAATATGTTTCTCAATCTTGGGAAAGAATGAAATCTCTGGTTAAGAATTGTCCCACTCATGGACTCATTGCTTGGATGATTATCCAGACTTTTTATGCAGGTTTAAACTTCTCTTCAAGAAACCTATTGGATTCAGCTGCTGGAGGAACCTTTATGGGCATCACTTTGGGTGCTACAACAAAACTCCTTGATAATATGATGGTCAACTACTCTGAATGGCACACTGAAAGAGCTCCACATGGTAAGAAGGTAAATTCTGTTGAAGAAACCTCCTCTTTGAGTGATAAGATTGATGTTATTATGGCTATGCTTGTTAATGGGAAAGCTCCTTTAGATCCAAATAATGTTCCCTTAGCCTCTTTGGTTGCTCAAGAAGAGCAAGTTAATGTGAACTTCATTAGAAACAACAATTTCAACAACAATGCCTATAGGAACAATTTTGGTGGTAACAAAAATTATAGGCCTTATCCTCCTAATAATGGCAATTCCTATGGAAACTCCTACAACAATGCTAGAAGTGCCCCCTCTGAACTTGAAGTCATGCTCAAAGACTTTATTAGTAAACAAACCATTTTCAACAAGACTATATAGGAAAAGCTTTTAAATGTGGAGAAAAATATTTCCTCTTTGTCTGAAGCACAGTCCTCCTTGATTAATAAAATGGCTTATAAACCTAAAACCACGAAAAGTACCTTTGTTGCTACTCATGCCACACAAGTTACTATTGATGAAAATGTTAGACTGTTAGCACAACTTCATGCTAAGTGGGAAAGGGAAGCTGCAATTGATAGAAACAATAGTGTGTGCACCATCACCACTAAACCGCGAGAAGTCCCTATTCCTCCTACTATGCCTAAGTCGAATGAGTCTACTACTAGTGATGCAAAGTTTGATTTTGATATAGATGGTTGCAATATTTCTGAAGTGATTATGTTCCTGCAAAAACTTGCTAGAAGTCCTGATTCTAGTGATATGCATGTTGCTTTCACCAAACACATTACAGATGCTCTTGTTAAGATTAAGGAAGAGAAGTTAAAACACAAAAATTCTATTCCTAGGAAAATAGAAGATAGTTGTCAACCCATTATTAATATGCAAGTGAATGACTTTGATCTCAAAGCTTCATGTGATCTTGGTTCTAGTGTCTCTATTATGCCTAGGAAGATTTATGAAATGCTTGATTTTACACCTTTCGAAGATTGTTATTTGGATGTCCCACTTGATCATAATGCTAAGAAGAAACTCATGGGGAATATTAATGATGTTCTCATCATGATTAACAATGCTTATGTCCCTGTTGATTTCTATGTTTTGGATGTTGAATACAATGCTTCTTGTCCTATTACTTTGAGAAGACTTTTTCTTAGAAATGTTGGTGCCATCATTGATATGAAAGAAGGCACCATTAAATATCAATTTCCATTCAAGAAAGGTATTAAACACTTCCCTATGAGGAGAGAGAATTTGCTTTTTGCTCCTCCTTTGAAAGCAAGGTTTGATGTTAATGCTTCTTCATTTGAAAATACTTGATTTTTGAAGGAGTTGCTACAGTAACTTTGTGTTTTTAGTGAAAAGTTTTTCTGTTCTAAAGCTAAACCCAAGGGTCTATTATCTTTTGAATACAATAATGTTGCTAATGAATATTGTGTGAAGTTTTGTATGAAGGAAAATTTTCAGGTGTAGAGAGAGAATGATGTAATGAGATGAGGAATGGACTAAAGCTCAAGCTTGGGGATGCCACCCGGTGTCATCCCAAGAAATATCCAAGAGGTACAAGTGTCAAAGCTTGGGGATGCCTTCATCAATAAAAAGCTCAGGTCTTTCTAGACACTTCGTTTTTATTGTTTCATGCACTGTTGTGTTGTTCTTGGAGCGTCTTAGTATTCATTTGCTTTGCTTAGTTGTTTGGTTTGCTTAAAAAAGTAGTTTGGACCCCCGTTCTCGCTGGGTTGTTTCAAATAAGTTGATTGGTGTTGGAAAGGAGTAGAAAGTACTTGCTTGAAAGTGCAAGAGGGGCTTGCATTGACTGTGACTTAGACTTTAGCATGTCATGCTAGGTGTTGTTTTGACCTTATGCTTAGTGATTATTTCTGTAGCTTGTCTTGTTCCAAACAATTTGGATTGCTTAGTGTGCCTTGAAAGAATCATGCGTTGTTTTAGCATGCAAAAGCATAGTATTGCGGTATTCTCCTTTGATGCTTTGTTTGGGTTGACTTGGCACATGCTCACACCATGTTATGACTATGAACAAGTCACCATAGCCTCTATGATCATTTAGTCCTTGACTTGTAGTACCACTCTATGCTTTGATTAGTAATGTTTTGTCGCTCTGCATGATTATGGCCATTATTGCTCTCTTAGTTGGTTGCTCCCAGTATTTTGCTAGCCTCCACTTGTATGAGTAAGATCTACTCATGCTTCCAACTCCCAAGAAACCAAGTTATTCCAAAGTGTCCACTATAAACTCCTATGCATGGTGTGTTACACCATTCCAAGTATATTCTTGTTTTCAGCTATCTTCCAATTAAAAAGTATTTTGTTATGTGAAAACTTAGTGATTAAAGCACTCATGAACTTGATGGCACACTTTATATTCCTTGCCCCTAATAAACTTGAACCATTGTGTCATCTAAGTTGTATATGCTTGCACTTATACGTTGGAATTAGCAGAACCATGATGTCATGGGTAACGTTTTCAACATTGCACTTGTACTTTGTACACAATTGATATCATGCTCTTTTGTCTATGGATGTTGGCGGGTGTGAAATAAAGAGGGAGCTTGTAAGTCCATGGAGTTATGTATTTTTTGTTAGAGAAACGCCTGGGCCACTAGCCTAAGCCATTCCTAATCATGGTGGAAACTTGCAGCATCACCATAATGAGCAATCTGTGAAGCATCCTCAATAAAAAGCTATGCAAATAGTAAATAAAAAGATCACTGAGATGCTCATTGTCTGCTTGCCTTGTCATTTTGGTTACGGGATAGCTCATGTACCATGTTCAAGGGGTACCCGTTCGTGGTTCTCTATGATACACATGTACTTACTATGACAAGAACTTACAGGTGACCAAAGTTGAGTAGCATGAGGTGCGGCCCTCGTATTCAAGGGACATGAGATTGCCAACTTATACTTTGTCAAGCATATACTCCATAGTTTGTTCACTTTAACCTTAATCACTTCAAGATGCTTATGATAGGGGGCAATGAGGGCTGAAAGCTAACAAGTACCATAATTTTTGGAAGCTATTTTTGAAACTTGAAATCCCTGCTTCCCTTTATGAAGGGTCTTTCTTCCACTATTATATTGAGTCTCCACCTTCTACCTTCAGGCACGAGTTAAGAGAACATAGTTGCCATTCTTACTTCTATGTGCAGTGTCCCAAAACTTATTGATTGACGCATATTGTTGATATTGCTTGTTCTTGTGCTATTTGTATCTAGTCACTCTTATGAACTTTGAAGGTGTCCTATGCATCTATTTGCTACTCTATGAGGGACAAGCTGAATGCCACTATGCCATGTTTTCTTTATGTGAAACAAATAAACGTTTTTCAATGCATGTTATTCATGATCTTTGTTTGTAGCCTTTCATGTTGCCTGCATAGTTACTTTGTCTTATTGTTAGAAATCCATCTTTCATGCACATGTTTAGAGTTCTTTGATCCCATTCAATGCTTGCAAATGGTTTGATCTTGGTTTTGATGGTGCATGTCACCTCAAAAAAATTTCTTTTATCACTTACCTACTCGAGGGCGAGCATGAGTTAAGCTTGGGGATGCTTGATACATTGGAAACGTATCTATAATTTTTGATGTTCCATGCTTGTTTAGTATCTACTTTGCTTTGGTTTGTCCACACTTTGAGGTGTTTTTATATGTTTTCTGGTACTAACCTATTAACAAGTTGCCACAGTGCCAGTTGCCTGTTTCTGCTGTTTTTGGTTCCAGAAAAGCTAGTAGGGAAATATTATCGGAATTGGACGGGAAAAATCCAAAGTCAATATTTCATCGAGGAGAACACGGAGTCCAGAGGAGAGACGAAGGGGCGCCACAGGGTGGCCACACCCCCCTCCCAGGCACGACCTAGGGTGGGCCCGCGCCTAGGTAGGGTGTGGGCCCCCTGGCCGCCTCCTAGCCTCCCAGCCTCGCCTCTTCGCCTATAAGAAGCCCCCGATGCCGAAACCCTAAGTACTCGATCAATATTCAACAAAACCGTCTATAGCTACCGCCACCGTCGTCCCCAGATCGGGGGGATCTGAAGCTCTTCCCGGCACCCTACCGGAGGGGAGATCATCCCAGAGGCCTTCTTCTTCACCATGTCAGCCTCCGGTATGAAGTGTGAGTAGTTCCACCTTGGACTATGGGTCCATGTAGTAGCTAGATGGTTGTATCTCCTCCTTGTGCTTTCATGTCTAGATCTTGTGAGCTCTGTTCATGATCAAGATCTCATCTATTTGTAATAATACATGTTGTGTTTGCGAGGATCCTATGGATATTGAGATTACTACGTCAGATTGATTAATGGTTTTGTCTTATTGATTCTGTCATGTCTGTGTTGTTTGTGATCTTGCATGCTCTCTGTTGTTAGTAGCTATCTTGGCCAAGTAGTTGCTAGTGACTCCAATAGGGGGTATTTATGCTCGATAGTGGTTCATGCCTCTATTTATCAAGGGAAGTGACAGAAATCTCTTCGGTTGTAGATGTGCTGTTGCCACTAGGGAGAAAACAACGATCTCTTGTTCATGGAACAAGTGGATTGTTTATCTTACACACTTTGTTTAAAGCAGTTATCTGTTGCTTGCAACTTAATACTGGAGGGGGTTGGGATGATAACCTGAAGGTGGACTTCTAGTCATAGATGCAGTTGGATGACGGTCTATGTATATTGTTGTATTTCCCAATCGAATCTCATAGGATAGTTTTGTCTAGTATTGCATTGTTATGCCTTGCTCAGTCCTGTCAATTGCCTTGCTGTAATTTGTTACCCAGCATGCCATGTTTGTTTATCTAAGGAGAACACCTCGAGTGAACTATGGACCCCGGTCCAATCTTTACCATTGATACATCCTCCATCATATCGCATACTTGCTGCAAACCATCATCACCTTCCACACCATACGCTTAATCCTTTGTTCTGACAACGGTGAGATTGACAACCTCACTGTTCGTTGGGGCAAAGTCTTGAGTTTGTGTTGTGCAGGTTTCCACGTTGCTTGCAACACCTTTGAGACATTTCCTTCCTCCTACTGGTTCGATAACCTTGGTTTCTTACTGAGGAAAGACTTGCTGTTGTGCTTCATCACACCTTGCTCTTGGGGTTTCCCGACGAAGCGCTTCCAGGCGCCAGCACTCCCCATCGGCTAGCACCTCAACCAGGACCGTGTCCCGGTGCCTCCCGTGCCCAAGGCGGGGAAAGGGCTGGAAGAGGAGATCCGCAGCCGGATCAGGAGCTTCCCGCCGCCCCAACGGTGGGAGGCTGGCTACCAATCCGAGGCGTACATGAAACAGTTCCTCGAGTGGGAGCACAAGGTACGGCATGCCACCACCATCCGCCGTGACCTGATGCCGGGGGAGGTCTACCCCGTCCCCAACATCAATTCAGACGATGAGGGCACCGTCAACCACTCCGACGCCGAGCTCGACAGCGAGGATGGAAATGACGAGGAGGACGACGATGACATCGTCGTCAAGCAGGAGGCGGTGGATGACGTTGCCGCGAACCTGCCACCGAAGTAACCCGAGGTGCTGGCGTGGGGATACAACGAGGACGCCTTCACCGAGCAAGCCATCGCGGCCAGCGCGTGGGAGGAGGAAGTCCAGTGGGTCGGCTTTGAGGAAGCCGTCTAGCTCACCGGCATGGTGGCGCGGGCGAACGCCCAGCTGCCTCCAACGCCGCCGCTGCCGGGATGGGCGCCTCCGATCACGCCGGAGGTGGGGATGGAGCTAGCGCACCTCCAGCACGGTTGGGCGCCATGGTCTAGGCAGGTGATCAATCCACCTGCGCATGCGCCAGCTCCGGCCCTGCCGCCGTCCAACCTCTGGACGCCGCTGGAGTATATCGACCTCGACCCGTAGACGGACGAGGTGGCGCCGGCGCACGGAGATCGGTAGCTAGGACTAGTAGTTTAAATTTTGTTTTTATATTTTGAATGTAAATTAAGTACGAATTTTGCCAATTTTTGCCACAAACTATTTGTGTTCGGATTTGAAAAAAAAGAATGTCGCGCGCTGGTCGGACAAATGGATCTCGCCGCTAGACGGCCGGACAGCTGGACCCCTTCTAACCCAGATATAAATGGACCGACCGAATGGATCGGCGCGGTGAAGATGCGCTTAGTTCGTGGCACGACCCAACGCGAGGATTGTATGAGTGCAGAGCTTGCCGGGTGTTGATCCCAAGGACGACGACAAATGCATGGTGCAAAAACGACGAGAACAACTTACTCGATGCCCTCTATGCCCTAGCGGAGAGAAGGCACGGGAGTAGTACCATGCATGCTGGTAGGATGGGGCGCACCGTGCATGCATGTGCCCCTGCTACTGCCCGCGGTCGTATTTAACTCCTCTAGCTAGCAGCAGCGCGTACGATCAGAATTTGCTCCCAAATAGCAAAACGACAGCGAGAGATTAGACCAGATGCGGCAATTAATGGATCTAGCTAGCAGTAGCCACTTTCTTATCTATATAGTCCTTAAAATATATCTAGATGATTATTTTTAGTATATAGGTTCACTCGTGCTACTAAAAATATTCTAAATAATTTCTTTTACCAAACTAAAACATTTAATATTTAAAACGAAGAAAGAATAATCTAAATATATTTTTTAGAGCATCTTCACTCGGCTATTCAGGACGCCGATCCAAATGTTGAAAATAGGTTTGAACGCCGAAAATCGGCCCAGTCGCGTACCAGAAACCTGTTTTCGTCCGGATTTCATACCCAGGCAGTACTATCCAAGTTACTCCCACTATAACTAGCCTTATAAATTATCAGCACTCGAACGGGTGGCACGGCTGGGATGATCTGTTGGAACGCGCCGGGGTTTAGTCCCACCTTGCTAGTTGAAGGAGGCCGACACCAGCTTATATAGCCGGGCAAACCTCTTCCTTCAGTCGCGGCTTTTGGGCTGAGAGAGGCCTTGGGCCTCCAAATACACTGGTTGAGCGTGGGCTGGCCTTTCGGTCGCTAACATCTGGTATCAGAGCCAGCGTGCGCACTGCTATTAGGTGTGTGGCGATCTGCATCGCTCCTGTTTAGGAGAATGGGATGTCAGCACTCAACGGGTGGCACGGCTGGGGATGATCTGTTAGAACGCGCCGGGGTTTAGTCCCATCTTGCTAGTTGAAGGAGGCCGACACCAGCTTATATAGGTAGGCAAACCTCTTCCTTCAGTCGCGGTTTTTGGGCTGAGAGAGGCCTTAGGCCTCCAAATACACTGGTTGAGCGTGGGCTGGCCTTTCGGTCGCTAACATAAATCTATGCGTAAAGCGTACGGCGTACGGCCGCCGTGTAGTAATACTGTCTATCTGGACAAAATGTGTTGGCTAGATGCCCTCAGATAGATCCATGCCCACATAGCCTTGGGTCGCGTGGGTTGGACAGCGAGACCAGCAGGAAGCAATGAGTATCCCACCACAGTTGCCGTCAGCGGGGAGGAGGACGACTCCATGCCAAGCAATGGTACAATGGTGGGCTCATGCCACCATAAATTGAGTTGAGATTTTTGATATATATGTCGAATATATATGCATACGAGTTATGCAACGGTTGAACTTGTGATTAGTGGAGGGTTACCTGACCTAACGTAAAGAGACAACAAGAGTACTTCCTCCGTCACGGTTTGGAGGGCGTCTTATAAAAGTCATATGTTTTTAAAACTTCTTTCCTCCTAGACGTGTTAGACTTAATTATAGAATTAATGTCCTAATTGTTTCCCACTTCCTACTCCATGCAGTCAAGGAATTAATTTTTGCATGCAACTCCACCAATGCATGCGTCTAAACTCCACGATTTCATTAAGTAATTACGTTTAATATGACGCCAAAAAATTTTGAACGCATATTTTTGACACAAATCTGACTCCAATCAGCACTCACCTACGTTTCAACATCTCTCTAAAACGCCCTCCAGATTAGAATAGATGCAAACTAGGTTCAAGAAAATTAATGTTGAGTTTCTGGGGACGGTCCACGGCCTGTCGAAGGCGTGATGTACCCATGTTGTAGATATGATATCTCTCTCTATATATATAGAACCGTATATTCTTTTTATGTATATTCTTTTTATGTCAACCTCTATTTTTAGAATCGTATATTATTTTTATGTCATATAAATTTTGTCTTACTTCGTAAGTCGAGAAGAATCTATACCTCTATACCTAATAATAAAGGACGAAGTGTTTCTTCCGGTCCAACAATTTTTTAGACGAATTTGCCCTCACACAATTGGCCTGACCGCCACCACCGGTAATGAATATGGGCCGACTCGATACAATCGCATACAATCGCAGTGCCGGGCTGCTGGCCTTTGGCCGTGAGCATGTGCTCCGTGGCCGCCTGGAAACCAGTGACCATATTTGGGCCAAGATGCCCAGATTTTTATATGCCGATAACAGAGACGAATTGGATATTTTGTACTATACTAAATAGTACCACCTTGATTTTTTACAAAGAATTCCACCAATTTATATACACATGTAAATCGACATGTATCAGTCGCCTCATAAATCAACTAGCACTAGCACCGTGATTTGAGATCTAATGAAGAATGGGAAGAGATGGCAGAGCAGCAGACTCTAGAGACTTGGGGACGCGCAAGGCGAGGGAGGTGGTCGAGGCCGACAGGCGGGCGGCGGAGCGTCTCACTTGAGCGCGGGCTGACAGCGCGCAGAGGCCGGCGGATGCTGGTGCAAGAGCTTGAGGGAGGCGAGGAGGGCTGGAGGAGAGGGGCGCCTCTGCGGCGGCGAGGAGGCCAGGCGATGCTTAGCCTGCGTTCTAGCGGCAACTGGCAGCGGGGACGGGGAAGGAGACGAAGGCGGCCGCTGTGAGCGCGAGAGAGGAGTGACCGATGCGGGAGGTGTGGGGGCCTAGGGGAGAGTGGCGCCGGCAGGGACGGAGAAGGATGGCAAAACGGGTCGACGAGTGGAACAGAGTGGAATAGATCAAGGAGCCAAAGGGGACAGAACGTAGCGTGGCCGGCATGGCATTCTCATTCATGCGCAAGGTGTCCTGCGCTTGGCTCGAGCTGCACGGCATGGAAGGAATCGATTGATTCTTCGCTCCTAAGCAATTTCACATCCCTTTGGCACACGACGGAACCTTATCTCTTTGATAGCCTTTTATTTTAAATTTTCCTATTTATTTTGTCCACGTTTAAGCTCTTGATGTTTTCTGTTAAGCCCCCAGTGTTATTTTAGTATTTATAGTAAATCACTAAGAGTATTTAGATTGAAACGACAGTCACCGAACCTTACATTTAGATTCGTCTAAGCTGATATTTGAACAAATTTTATCATGGTTTTATAGTAATGCAGGACTAACTTTTTTAGTAGTGAAATTATTTATAGCCACGTGCAAGATAGAGTGAGACGACAAGGGTGTTTATGTTGGAAATTTAGTAACTCCATGAAGGTTTCGGTAAGACGGGTGGAAATATTGACGAAATGAAACTCCTTATCTATATTTGTTTCTCCCTATCTATATTTGTTTCATACTACGTCTTGAGCCAACATTGGTCTAGCTAGGCTTGTTCACATGGCTCCATTTGCCCTCTTTTTAAGTCCAAAGAATTTTTGTTTCTGTTTTGATTTTCAGAAATATGAGAGTGGAAAAGAGGGAGGTCCGGAAAAAACAAAGTAGAATTTTCCGATGCAACGCACGGACACATTTGCTAGTAATATAAAACACAAAGTGTTTTTTCCGGACCAACACTTTTTTAGACTAATTTGTCCTTTAATAGACACCAAATTATCCAACATACCACCGGTAAGTTAAATAGTGATTCGTTTTTTCTAGAGAAGTGCGTGTGCTGGAGACCGAGCTCCATATATTCCCGTCGACCTGCAACTGGGGCCGCTGTGATCAGGACGTGCCGTTGTAGACTCGTCCAGTTAAACTCCGTTACACATACGATTGATTAGCAAATCAAAGAGCCCACACGGCCACATGACCCAATAGTGCCAGCATCAAGTATATTTATGCAACGAGCTGTGGTGGTATTCAAGAGAAGGCTCCGTGTCTTGCTCAGCTCTGATCCCATGGGCTGGGCCGAGGCACATGTGAGTATAGGCCCTGGGGTGTCGACCATAAATGTTGTACTGTGTAATTAAACTATACCTTTTACAGTCCACGATTTTAGTTCCACACTGCTACGTTACAACCATCCCACCTTTTTATATACGATTGTTTGTGCAAAATATCAGCAAGGAATCAGCAAGCAATAATAAAACGTGATTGATTGTAGGCTAATTAAATGGGATCCGTCGTGTAATTGACAATATGATTGTCTAATTAAACGGGAAGAATTTGTGGGCTAATTGAATATTTGATTGAAGATATGGTTGGCTTCCTATAGAGTCCGTCATGACTCAATGGCAGCTAAAGCTAGCTCACGGTTTAGTCTCACCTTGCCTTCTTAGCCTGAGTCCAACCAGTTTATATCCCATTATAATTTTCCGTGTTGTTCTTCTTGTGCGGGTCATTTCTCCTCCGTTTGCGCGCTTCTCACGGACGCTGACCATGGCGTTGTTTTCTTTTTCTGAACAGGCTGACCATGGCGTTGTTGGAGGTTCATATCGGCACAACAAGATCTGGCGGCCCTTGCCGTTCCAATGTGTCACCGGAGAAGAAGGAATATTTTCTTTCTTTACCATGAGAGACCATGGCGTGTTAGAGCTTTGGACCAAGCAAGGACAGGATGATGGTGGGTCTGCTGTTTGGGGGCGGGGTAGTGGGGGGTGGGTGGGTGGGGAGCTGAAATTAAACTTGGTTTCCTCGTGTTTAGTCTCATCCTGCTGCATTATAAGGATCACACCAGTTTATATTACAATAATCGCTCCGACTGTTATCAGCAAGACTAAAAGAAAAAAATCAAACAAAGCAACTAAGCGGAGAGCGATTGTGGGCTAATTTAAAGAAAGCTATGGGATTCCTAATTGAACGAGACTAACCGTGAAGGACTGTGTGGGCTGATAATAAACTAAATACATGAACTAATTAAATATGACGATGCCAGCCGGCAGTGGCGCGCACTTCGCGAGGAGAGATGAAAGGGAGGCATGCTAAAAAGGAGAAAAAAGGATTTGGAGAAAAATATATTCTACTTATAAATTGGAACAATCAATTAATCAAGGAGTGGATGTCACTCGGCAAGTTAACTATGCCACTTGATTTTAAAAAAAACTCACCACCACCACAACAAAAACTAACTTCTTCCGCTGCAACGCGCGGGCATTTTGCTAGTATAAGAAAATTTAGAAATGATATTTTTTTTTTGCCTACATGTCATATAAAAATATGATGTAAAATACGTATTTTTTGGTGTTTTTTACACTATTATAGAGAGTAGAGAGCCAACTTGAAGAGATTGGAAAGGTCGAAACGGCACAGCAACGTTTAGCAACTTATGTCAGCTGGTCGTTGCGTACAGCTCACCGCGCACCCTTGTCTTTATTTTGAGCCTGGCCGATCTAGCGGGTGGGTTTTCTTCTCTTTTTCTTGTTTAGTTTTCTTTCTAGTTGGTTTTTCTCTTTTCGTTTTTCTTTTCTTTACTTTTCTATTTCTTTGTTCTCTCATATATCAAGTTCCTTCAAACTTTTGAGACCACCAATTGACCAAGGGATGGTGCCTGTGAACTTGCATCCGGGGAGTTGAAGAACTTTTAGCAGCTTCAGGTTACCAATCTAGATTCAAGAAATATTTTCAAATTTAAATTTATTCAGAAATAAAATATTCATATATTTGAAAATTGTTTAGAATAAAAAACTTCTCAATCCAAAAATATTCAAATTTGCAAAACTTCTTGAATTCAATAAGTATTTTATTCTGAAGGTATTATAATATTTTAATATTGAAAAGGAAAAAAAGAAATAGAAAAAATCGACAGAAGAAAAGGACAATAAAAAAGGAAAAAAAATCACACTAAGCCAGTCCAACACACCCCGCCTCAGGGTGTGCAGCGGCTGGTACTTACCTACCAGGTTGGCATACAGGACAACCCGGTCTCTTGAATCTGATGGATTTCATAGTCTCGCCGGAAGGCCTACATAGGAGGCGGTCCATGTAGTCCTGATGGGCAATGGGCTGAATGTGCACGTACGGCCAGGTCGAACGGGTTGCTTGCAACAAGGAGCTACGGACGGGGGCTTCTATTTTCCGCCTGACGCGGATGCTATGCTTGCTCCGCATGCGGCTTCCTCTTAGTGGGCCGCCGCAAACCATCCCAAACTAACAAGTGAACTGCATTTAGTTTTTTCTTGTTTGAACAGTTTTTAAGTTTAAATGGTTTTCAAGTTTGAACAGTTTTCACGGATGTTTAAAATATTCTAATTCTAAAACTATGCAAATTCAAAAATTGTTCATATCTAAAATGTGTTCAAATTCAAAAACCGTTCAAATTTAAAAACTGTTAGAATTCGAAAAGTGTTCAAATTCAAAAAATCGTTCATATTTTAAAAATGTTCCGAAGAAATAGAAAAACAAAAAGGAAAAGAAAAGAAAAGGAAAAGAAAAGAAAAGGAACCAGGAAAAAAGAAGCACAAAAAAAGAAACAGGAAAAGATTAGAAGGTTAAGTGGGCCAGCCCAACGTGCCCGCCTGCGTGAGCGAGCCCCTATAAACTCGCGCACTGGTCGATAAATAGCATTCGCCATTACGGACCGTGATTGCAAGGTGACTCAATACCCGGAGTGGACTGCCCAAGCACAGATGGATCAAGAGTTCAGGCCACTTCTTGGGGGCCTCCACGCTAACCCTTCTATTGTATTTTAGACCTAGCCGTTTTTTTAGCTCAAAAGAATCACGGTGGCGTCGGATTGTGCTTCAGTTGTGAATGATTTGGGTAGGCAATCCTACATGAAATAAAGGCAGCTGCTAATCTCCTTTTGGACGCAACATCAGAATAGAGCTTCGAATTCTGAAGCTCATAGATTGACACATTCATCTGTTTCTATTGGTATGGAATGTTAGGTTTGACTCCTCCAGCCCCCGATGATCTCTGTATTCCAAACTTTGTTTTAATTCAATAATGTGTTATGATTTTCCTCAGGAAGAAAAAAAGGTATACCAGATTTAAGAAAATTGCAGAAAACCACCATAATTGGTGTTAGGGCTTCAAAAAGGCACCACTATTTCTTTTTGAAAAAACCACCACTCGTCCCTCTAATTAGAAACACCGTTAAACTATCTAAATCATCCGATCAGTGCTATCTCCAACAACTAGAGGGACGGCTGGTGGCTTTTTGAAAAAAATTGAATTGGTAGCTTTTTGTAGCTCTAGTCACCATTGTGGTGGTTTTCTGCAATTTTCTCACCAAATTTGGATAGCTTCAACTTATACGGGTCCTAACCTTCTTTTGTGCATCCATGGCACTCCATTTATAATGGCAAAGGGTCACCCATAGGAAAACTAATGTGTGGCCTCCTGCTCGTGAAAACATCCAGCTGGGCATCGTCTTCTCAGCGTCTGGAGCTGGAGCCTGCTTGGATGACATGTCGCCGCATCCCATCGCTTGGATATTGCCGCGTCCATGGTGATGGCGTTGGCCCCAGTGATGGGACGTGACACTAAATGCAGGATGGGCCGACTCCATGTAGACTAAGCCAATTGATGTAGTGGGCCGATTTATGACAAAATTTTAAGAAGAGAGTGAGATATAAGGATGAGCCATGGCCCAGTATGACCTTCACCGCGTGCCGCCCTCGCCTCCACTACGAAATTTCAGATATGACGTCGTCTTCCCGAGGCCTTCCACATGCGTCATGGATGAGGCTCCAGGTCGCGTGCTCGATCCAGGCCCAAGGTCCTCTCGTGTACAAGCTACAATGAAACGTGTAGCTTCTCGAACTTGTCGTTCATGATGGACATTGCCTTGATGGTGATGTTGTTGTTGGTCGCATGTTGGATTGTCTTTGTGAGGCCAATCACATGCACAGATCTGAGAGGCGTTGTATCCATCTTCCTTCGATCCTGAGAAAGAGAGGTCGAGGCCCACACTTAGCTGGATTCGTGGTACCACTGTATTGGAATTTTGTGAGGTTTAGGCTGCTATTTCATTAGATAAATTTTGAAATTCTCTTTGATACATTTGTGCATGACATCATAAAGTTGTGCTAGTGGTGCTAAAGTTTAGTCCTACATTACTAATGGAAGGAGAGTTGGACCACCTTATATAGTAGAATGTTGCACGACTCACTAAGGTGTGAGAAGGAGAGAAGCCCTTGCATCCTTCGAAGCCGGCACTGAGCAGTTGGATGTGGAACCGGTATAGGACCGTGTTGGTATATCGGACGTCCCACTCTCCGGATACTTGCTGCACCACCAGATCCGAATCCCCGAAGCAGAGGATACGGCAAATGCCGATATCTTTTGCGAGCCGGAGCCCGTGCGAGTGCTTCGTACTCGGCGATGTTGTTTGAGGCGGTGAAGTGGATCTTGAACACGTATTCCAGCCGGTCTCCCTTTGGCGAGGTGAGCACGATGCCAGCTCCCAAGCCCCGCGCGCATCTTTGAGCCATCGAAGTGCAGCTTCCAGTAGTCTGAGTCTGCACCGGTGGCGTCTTGGTTCTCTACCCGATCGTGAAGAAATCCGCTTCGCACCGAGACTTGATGGTGATCCTTGGCTCGTACCGGATGTCGTGGGCGGCTAGCTCAATGCCCCATTTGGCCACCCGGCCCGTGGCATCCTTGTTGCTGAAAATCTCTCCCAATGGCGCGGTGGATACCACCGTGAGCGGATGCTCCTGAAAGTAGTGCTTGAGCTTCTTGCATGCTAAGTAGACGTCGTATCACATCTTCTGGTAGTGGGGATAGTTCTGCTTGGAGAGGGAGAGCACCTCACAGAGGTAGTAGACGGGTCGCTGTACCGGCTGAGCCTTGCCTTCCTCGTGGCGCTCCACCAACAGGATGACGCCGACGACCCGGTTGGTGGAGGCTATATAGAGCAACATCGGCTCCTTTTCAGCCGGCGTGGACAGCACCGGTGCTGTGGATAGCATGCGCTTGAGGTCGTAGAACTCGGCATCCTCCTGCGCGGTCCAGGTGAACTTTTCCGTCTTCTTTATCAGCTCGTACAGTGGAAGTGTTTTCTCCCCATGCCAGCTGACGAACCGGCTGAGGGAGGCCAGGCATCCGGTGAACTTCTGGACGCCGAGCAGGCTCTTAGGCGGCTGCATCCTCTCGATGGCCACGATCTTCTCCGGATTGGCCTCGATCCCTCGGTGTGACACGAGAAACCGAGGAGCTATCCGGCTGGCATGCCGAAGATGCACTTCTCCAGGTTCAGCTTCATCTGGTACCGGCGAAGGTTTGCGAACGTCTCGCCTAGATCTTTGAGCAGGGTCTGCTTCTCCTTCATCTTGATGATGACATCGTCCACGTAGGCGTGCATGTTCCGGCCGATCTGCGAGTGCAAGCACTTCTGCATGCAGCGCTGGTAGGTAGCACCTGCATTCTTTAGGCCGAATGGCATGGTTACATAGCAGTAAGCCCCATAAGGGGTGATGAACGATGTTTTCAACTGATCAGCTGGATTCAAATGGATCTGGTTATAACCAGAATAATTTTTCAAGGAAGGAGAGCAAATCACTGTCGGCCGTAGAGTCAATGACTTGATCAATATGGGGCAAAGAGAAAGGGTCTTTTGGGCATGCCTTTTTTAGGCTGGTGTAGTCGATACACATGCGCCAAGTCTTGTTCTTCTTCAACACCAGGACTGGGTTGGCCAGCCAGTCCGGGTGATACACCTCCACGATGAAGCCGGCTGCGAGTAGCCGGGCGATGTCGTCGCCAATGACCTTCCTCTTATCCTCCGCTAAGCGACGGAGTGGCTGCTTGACCGGTGATGTCTACGCACTTCTATTCTTGTAGACAGTTGTTGGGCCTCCAAGTGCAGAGGTTTGTAGAACAACAACAAGTTTCCCTTAAGTGGATTACCCAAGGTTTATCGAACTCAGGAAGGAAGTGGTCAAAGGTATCCCTTTCAAGCAAACCTACAATCAAGATACAAGAAGTCTCTTGTATCCCCAACACACCCAGTATAATTGTCAGATGTATAGGTGTACTAGTTTGGCAAATAGATAGTAAAATACAAATTGTATGGATCACTATAAGTGGTAACGGTGCCAGAAAAGAGCTTCTGACTTGTTGTTGACGTGGGATAGACTAAAGGCAAACTGAAATAAAGATGGAAGCAAGCAAACATGCAACATATCTAGATGCAAACGGTGTTTCAATGTTTAGAAACAAGGCCTAGGGATGATACTTTCACTAGTGAACACTCTCATATAAATATATTCTCTTCATGATACTACCCTGAACTACTCTCCGGTTGGATACTCTAATCCATGGTAGGGCTATAACAGCACTCCTCAAAGTCCGTCTTCACCATCTAGATAACCCCACACTATCACCTTGAGTGCTAGATGTTTCCAACAAACACCACAATTTCATAAAGACATCCAACTCCAAATATACTCATGATAAGTATTTATGAACTCTAGCCTAAGTGCCACCACGGCGTGCAAGTTGTCACTTTCACACACGTAGGGAGAGCAGAGATCTATTGAAGCACTTGAGTAGTAGGATAGATCTACTTGATTACAAAGCTCATGACCATAATATGATCACGCATAGAGAGAGAGATGAACACATAGCTAGCGGTAGAGCCCTTAGCCTCGAGAAATAACTACTCCCTACTCATCATGGGAATCAGCAATGGCAATGGATATCGATGGAGATGGCTCCGGGGGCACTTCCCCGTCCCGGCAGGGTGCCGGAGCAGAGACTTTCTATCCCCCGAATCTCCCCTTTGGTGGCGGTGGCGCTGTGTAGGTTTTCGTGGATTTCTGCCAGATGATTTAGGGTTTTTAGGTCAGATGATTCTTATAGGAGAAGGAGGCAATGTCGGTGGAGGGCCAGGGGGCCCACACCCCTTGTGGGCGCCACCAGGGTTGTCCCACGCCCACCTAGGGGTGTGGCCACCCTGGTGTCCTCCTCCATCTCTGCTTCGTCGTTCCGTGTCGTGCCGGGTAAAGTAATGACTTTGGCTTTTGTCATGTCCAATTCCGAGAATATTGATTTTATGCCTTTTCTGGAACCAAAAACAGAAGAAAACAGGCAACTGGCATTGTGGCATCTTATTAATAGGTTAGTCTATAAAAATATATAAAAACACCTAAAAGTGTAGACAAAGCAAAGCAAAGTAGATACTAAATGAGCATGTAACATCAAAAATTATAGATATGTTTTCAACGTATCAACCGGCTTGGCATCCGGCCACACATGAAGTGAGTGCTCGGCGAACTCCCTCGGCACACCCGACATGTCCTTGGGGGACCATGCGAAGATGTCCCGATTCTCACCGAGGAAGTCGACGAGCGCGCTTTCCTATTTTCTCTCCAAGCCGGCACCAATGGTGATGCACTTGGAGGGGCCAGCTGGGTCGAGCGGGATCTGCGTTGTCTCCTTGGACGGCTAGAACACCATGTACCCAGCCGGCTTCTGTCCCGCCGGCACCTCTTGTTGCAGCATTGCAAAATTGCGCATCATCTCACGCTTCTCTTTGGCGATGAGCAGGGACTTGGCTATCTTAGCACCCTCCATCACACATGCCATGGACCGCCTGTAGCATCCGGACATGGTGATCAGGCCATTCGGCCTCGATAACTTCATTTTGAGGTATGCGTAGTGGGTGACCGCCATGAACTTTCCGAGGGCAGGGCGCCCAAGAAGAGCATGGTAGGTGCTGGCTAGATCCACCACCTCGAACTAGATCGGCTCACGCTGGAAGTTCGCCTCCAAATCAAATATGACATCCAGTCGGATTTTGCCCAACAGGACACACAGGGGTCCAGGAACAACGCCATGGAACACGGTGCTCGAGGGCTGCAGGTCGTGTTTCGGGATGCCCAGCTTCTCCATGGAGGAACGGTAGAGCAGGTTGAGGCCACTTCCACCGTCCACCAGCACGTGCGAGAAGCGTCGGGTGCGCTCGTTGGAGATGAGGAGATGTTCTAGCACCATCGCATAGCCCCCAGGATGCGGGAGCAGATCCGGATGGTCTTCCTGGCTCCAAGTGATGGGGGTCTCAGACCAGTTCAGGTACTAGGGCACCGGACGAATGACATCATTCACCTCCGCCACGTGCTGCTTCCGGCTACGACTATCAGTCGGCTTGGCCTTAAAAATGTGGTAGTTCTCGTGCTGCTGTGGGTAGGACCCGTTGTTGTTGTTGCTGTTTCCGTCTGCCCTAGCCGGTGGTGTGGGTCCGCCAGTAGGGGGTAGGGGGCAGGCCAGCCTGCTCCTTGATCTGCCGGGTCCAGCTGCACTGCCGAGTGGTGTGCGTAGCCGGCTTGAAGGAGCCGATGTGGTACCATCACGGCCCGTCAAACATCTGCTGGAAAGTGAAGGTATTCTTCTGCCTCTTGTCATTTCCAGCCGGTGCACCTTGCACCACATTGACCTGCCTCTAGTGATATCGAGGGCTTTGCTGCTCAACCAGACGCTTACCCTCGTAGCGGTTGTCACTGCCGGGCCGCCTGGACGATCCGGCGTCTCCGCCTTGTTCGCCTTGCTATTCCCGAGACGGCCACCCTTCCGTGTTCACCCGGAGAGGTTTCTTCATTGCCGCGTTCGCGGTGGCGTACTGGTCGGCGACGGTCATTAGCTCCACCATGGTCTTGGGATCGTCGCACAGCTGCCGGTGGCGTAGCATCGTGCCCTCTCGACACCCTTCGATGAAGAAACCGATTGCTTGGTTCTCTACCACCCATTCGCAGGAGTTGCAAAGATCGGTCCAGCGGGCGAGGTACTCGCGATCCGACTCGCGGTCTACTTGGACGCACATTGAGAGATCACGAGGTCTACCCGGACGCTTGTAGGTGCCGTTGAAGTTCCGGATGAAGACCTTCTCGAAGTCGGGCCAAGCGTTGATGCTGTTGGGCCACTAGTGGAAACGAGGTCTTTTGTTGATCCCGAAAAAGGGCTTTAACACCGGTTCTTCTACGAACCGGTGTTAAAGGGGGGTCCGTACCAGCATGGCCCCTGCGGCAAAAAAGGAGCCCCCCCTTTAACACCGGTTCATGCCACGAACCGGTGTTAAAGGACCTACCAACAACGATGGCCCCCCCTTAACACCGGTTCGTGGCATGAACCGGTGTTAAAGGGGGGGCTATATAAGACACCACCCCAGCCCACACACACCCCACTCTTCCATTCTTTCACATTTTGGAGCCTAGCAAGAGGGTGTGAAGAGTGCTATTTTTTTTCATATGCACAAGAGGTGTTCGGTGAAATGCCCTAGAGCTTAAAAAAAGTTTTCTTGTTGCTCTTTCCGTCTCGGTCGAGGTCGGCAACTATCCTTTCATGTGTCATTGATGTACTATATATATAAATGGTCATCTCCCTATTATTTTTTGATATATACTACATATTAATGCAGATGAACCGACAATGGATGTATGGTGACCGCCGCACTTCTGAGTACATTACGGGCCTCCAAAATTTCATCGTTGTGGCTAATGCAAACCGTGGTCACAATGGTTTTATGTGTTGTCCGTGTGTTCACTGTCAGAACAAGAAAGACTACTGAAATACCAGAACCATTCACGCCCACCTGCTTCGATCCGGTTTCATGCCCAGCTATAATTGTTGGACCAAGCACGGAGAAAAAGGGGTTGTGATGGAAGACAACGAAGAAGAAGAGGATGATGACAACTATCATAATATGTATCCTGAATATGATGATAATGCAACGGGGGTAGATAATGAAGATCAAGAGGGAGCAAATGGGCCCGCTGATGATGATCTTGGTTGGGCCATTACTGATGCAAAGGAAGAATGTGAAACTGAAAAGGAGAAGGAGAAGCTGGAGCAGATGTTAAAGGATCACAAAACATTGTTGTATCCAACTTGCGAAGATGGCCACAAAAAGCTAGGTGCCAAACTGGATTTGCTGCAATGGAAGGCAGAGAATGGTGTGACTGACAGCGTATTTTCAAAGTTGTTGGTAAAAATGAAGAATCTTCTTCCAAGAAATAATGAGTTGCCCGACAGTACATACCAAGCAAAGAAGGTTGTCTTCCCTCTAGGATTAGACGTGCAGAAGATACATGCCTGCATTAATGACTGCATCCTCTACCGCGGTGAGAAGTACGAGAATTTGGATGCATGCTCGGTATGCACTGCACTGCGGTATAAGATCAGACGAGACGATCCTAGCGATGTTGAGGGCGAGGCCCCTGGGAAGAAGGTTCCCGCCAAGGTTATGTGGTATGCTCCTATAATACCACGGTTAAAACGTCTCTTCAGAAATAAAGAGCATGCCAAGTTGTTGTGATGGCACATGGAAGACCGTAAGAAAGACGCGATGTTGAGACACCCCGCTGATGGGTCACAGTGGAGAAAAGTCGAGCGAGAGTACCCGGACTTTGCACGTGACACAAGGAACTTAAGGTTTGGTCTAAGTACAAACGGCATGAATCCTTTTGGTGAGCAGAGCTGCAGTCACAGCACCTGGCATGTGACCCTATGTATCTATAACCTTCCTCCTTGGTTGTGTATGAAGAGGAAGTTCATTATGATGCCAGTGCTCATCCAAGGCCTGAGGCAACCCGGCAACGACATTGATGTGTACCTAAGGCCATTAGTTGAAGAACTTTTACAGCTGTGGGCCAAACCAGGTGTACGTATGTGGGATGAGCACAAAGGGGAGCCATTTGACCTACGAGCATTGCTTTTCGTAACCATCAATGATTGGCCTGCTCTTAGTAACATTTCAGGGCAGACAAACAAGGGATACAATGCATGCACACAGTGTTTAGATGATACTGAAAGTGTACATTTGGATAAATGTAAGAAGGTTGTGTACCTAGGGTATCGCCAATTTCTTCGAACACGCATCCAAAGAAGAAAGAAAGGCAAGCATTTCAAGCGTCTGGCGAGAACCGGAGGAAGCCTGTCCTCCGTCCGGTGAGGAGGTATTTGGTATGGTCAAGGACCTAGAAGTAATCTTTGGAAAAGGTCTGGCAGTCTATCATTCCGAATGACGATGCGGACACGCGCCCATGTGGAAGAAGCAATCTATATTTTGGGACCTACCCTATTGGAAAGTCTTAGAGGTCCTCTTCAATCGGCGTGATGCGTGACGAAGAATGTTTGCGTGAACCTACTAGGCTTTCTAGGAGTGTATGGGAAGACAAAGATACACGGAAGCACGGCAGAAGCAGCGTCTGAAAGCCTGAAGAGCCTATGCATCCACGAGCGAGAAGGGTAAACGATGCCACTTAACTCCTGCCACTACGCTCTTACCAAAGCGAGAGAAGGAAATATTTTTGAATGTCCGAAAGCGATATCAAGGTCCGTCGGCTTCTCGTCAATAATATAAAGGGAATAATAAATATGGCGAGAAAAATTCCAAAACCTGAAGTCTCATAGCGCCACGTGATTATGACACAATTGCTTCCGATTGCATTGAGGGGCTTCTACGAAAATGTTCGAGTACCCATTGTGAAGCTATGTGCATTCCTCAATGCAATATATCGAAGGTAATCGATCTAGAAAGCCTACGGGGTTACAAGGATGTGGCCCAATGTCTTGTCGACTTTGAGTTGGTGTTCCCACCATCCTTCTTCAATATTATGACGCATCTCTGGTTCACCTAGTAGAAGAGATTGCCATTCTCGGTCTGTATTTCTACACAATATGTTCCCCTTTGAGAGGTACATGGGAGTCTTAAAGAAATATGTTCATAACCGTGCTAGGCGAAGGAAGCATCTCCAAGGGCTATGTAAAGAGGAGGTCATTGAGTTCGTGTTGATTTTATTCGACCTTAAGGCGATTGGTGTTCCGAATCACGACATGAGGGAGCGCATGGAAAAGGCACCCTAGGATGTAAAGCAATGATATGTAGGGACGGGCATTCTCTCAATCAAGCACACTACGGTTTTACAAAGATCTATCTTGGTTGCCCGTATATCAATGAACACAAGAATTTAATCGCCTCAAACACAAGGGGCAATCGATGAATGGATTATAAATGAACACATGGCGAGTTTTGGCGGCTGGCTGCAAAGACTTCTCACGAATAACACCACTGTTGGGGATCAGCTGGACTTGTTGGCCAGGACACCATCTTCGACTGTATGTACTTTCCAAGGGTACGAGATAAATGGGAATACATTTTACACGATAGGCCAAGATAAAAAGAGCACCAACCAAAACAGTGGTGTCCACTTGATGCAGAGAAGACAATGGGCAAAAGACCACGTATTATGGGTTCATAGAGGAGATATGGGAACTTGACTATGGACCTAATTTTAAGGTCCCCTTGTTTCGATGCAAATGGGTCAAGCTAACGGGAGGAGGGGTTGAGGTAGACAAAATGCGGAATGACAACGGTGGATCTCAACAATCTTATGAAGGTAGACAAGAACTTAGGCGAACCATTCGTCCTAGCCAATGATGTGGCTCAGGTTTTCTATGTGAAGGACATGTCCTCCGGACCAAAAAAAAAGAAAAATATGCAAACGAATACATCATATGATGAGCCAAAGCGTCACATAGTTCTTTTCAGGGAAAAGAAACATCGTGGGAATCGAGGACAAGGCAGACATGTCAAGATTATAATAAGTTTGATGAAATTCCGCCCTTCACAAAGGAAAACTGACCCAAGCATTCCGTTAAGTAAAGAAGATGCTCCATGGTTACATCTGAAGCGATCATAAGGAAGGAAATATGCCAAGAAGTTCATGCTCATATTATGTAACTCTAGTTCATGTTTTTAATATTAATACATGTCTTGAGTGTTAGTCATGTTTTGTGGATGGACGGGACTATGAGAAGAAGTTGTCCCGATTCGTACTTACCATTAAGATCTGATCTCCAAACGCTGGTCACATATTAGGAGTGCCTCTATGACCAGTTTCTTGGAGATGGGAGGACTAGGCTCGTCGGCATCTCCACAAATGGCCGTAGTGGTGTCCTGCTCTCAAAACCATCTTGCAGCTTTGTAACTTCTCTAACTAGATCAATACACCGGGAGCTAACTAATTTCACATATTAGGAGTGCCTCTATGACCAGATTTCTCGGAGATGCGGAGGCTGGGCTCGTCGGCATCTCCCAAACTGGCCCGTAGTGGTGTCCCTGCTCTCGAAAAGGAGGTAAGGCATAGCCTCAACCCGGGCTGGAGGATCGGACTCACAAGGATGCCTATTTATAGTACAAGCGTCTCGACATAGTGTAAACACTTACGAAATAATGTCGACACTCACCCCTATTATTAGTGTCGATTCGTGTTTTGTCGGTTGGTGTCTCCAACGGGACTAAATTCATCTTTAGTCGGTTGGTGACTCAACCGGACTAAGTTCATCTTTAGTCGGTTGGTGACACCATCCGGGACAAGGTACACGCCGCACGACATAATGTCGACACTCACCCCTATTATTAGTGCTGACTCGTGTTTTGTCCCGGTTGGTGTCTCCAACCGGGACTAAAGGTTAATCTTTAGTCCCGGTTGGTGTCTCCAACCGGGACGACAGGTTCATCCCGCCATTTTCCGCCATTTTCTTCCATGATTCTTCTTCCGCCATTTTCTTCCCGCCAGTTCTTCCCTCCAGTTTTTCCCGCTAGTTCACTATATATATATGTAGGGTTGGCCTCCATTGTCATTGCACATCTCTAGACTCATATCTGCAACCTCATCACTCTTTCCCATGGCTTCCACCGTAGCACTAACCCCCAGGGAGGCGGGCGCTGCGCCTCGAACTACCCCCCGCCATGCTCTTGTGTCCCCGTCGGCTGGATGCTGAGCGTCGGAGGCATGCGGGTTCCTCCTGTACCTCTAGGTGTGGCGCGCCGGATGGCCATCACGAACCACTACTACTTCGAGCTCACGCCGGAGCAGCGGAGGAATCCCAGATGACATCCCGACTATTTCCCTACTTGGGAAGCCTTCTTCGTGGATCGGCGTGAGAGGCGCCGCCAGCACGAGGAGGGCGCCCACCTCCTCCTAACTTCAACGAGGCGGCCGTCGGCTATGGTGGCGGATCGGACTCTCCAGGCGTCATGGCCTATAACACCGCCGACTCTAACCCCGTCTGCGCTACCCTCAAGTCCAGCCACGCGCTACCCTCAAGTCCAGCCCGCGTACTCTCGGAGGTTCAATTCTGGCGACCCGGCATTTGACGGCGATGACGGCGACAGTACGACGACTGATGGCGAGTATTACAGGTGTAGGCAGGAGCATGACTGAATCACTCCAACATTCCGAAACAAGTTCGGCCGATTGTTACTTAATCTGGCCATGTATCTTAATTTTCAGTTCTTTTATGTATCTTAATTTTCAGTTCCAGTTCGGCTTTATGTAACTTACTATTAGTTGCATTCTCATTCGAGGTTGACAATATGCTATTTTATCAAAAAAACAATGCAAGTTGAGCGAGGCTTGGCCCCGAGCTAAGAATCATCATGCCCGTTGTCCGACAAAGTTTGTCGATAGTTTAAAACGGGGATAAAAAATAAAAAAAGATCGAAACTGTGCGAAACCTTCGCGTGGTGTTATATTATGTGACATAGTTAGAAGGAAAAATCTCAAACTTGGTATATTGATTATGTCTCAAAAAAACCTTCAGAAAATGACCTATCTCGTTTGAGGTTTCTTGGCTATCGGGTCAAATGACCAATGTAATGGCTAGAATCAAGGAATAGTTTGTGATAATATGGCCATATTGTACATACATGTGCATCATGGCATGGCAAACAATGTTGCAAGAGGAAGTTTTCCTTTTTATCGCACCAAAAAGGCATTTTCCATTTTCCGAGCATAAAAAACGGACGGTTTTGTGAAGCAACCACCAAATGGATAATTCAAAAAACCACCAACACATTTTACAAAAATACTAGACCACCTTATATGCACAATGTACCAACAGGGGGATCTGAAACCTTTCCGTCCACCTCTGGTGAAAAAGACAAATTCCTACCGAATCGGCAGGAAGTGGGTCAGATATAAACTACAGGTACATGATACGATGCTCATGATTTTTTACAAAAATCATTTTTAGGTTCACAATATGCTATTTTATCAAAAAAATAATGCAAGTTGAGCGAGGCTTGGTGAGATTCAAGTGTATACAAAAGATGTGACATTTAAATATCCAATCAATTCAAAAATGTTAATACAAAAGATGCGGCATTAAAATATGATTTGATCTAATAAAATAGGGTTAGATTTATTTTTAGATGCTTAATATTTCTTATGTTCAAAGTTTTAGGATTTAACAAATTATTTTTGTTTGAATTGAGTAATCAAAATTTATATGTAAGTGTTTTATTTATTTTGAAAATTTTCATGTAAAGTAAATATAAAATGATTTACATGAATGGATAGATATTATTTTTCTGAAAATTATTATATATTATTCATATTTTTCTGAGTTGAAATGAAAAAGATATGAATTTTCTAAATTCATATCATATTTTTTGAATTAAAAATGCCCCTTTAATGCATGAAATAAATGGCCCCCCCTTTAACACCGGTTCCAAACACGAACCGGTGTTGAAGAGAAGCGATTATTCTTCGTTTGTAGCACCCCCTTTAACACGGTTCTGGCTGGAACCGGTGTTAAAGAAATAATCATCTTGTGTGAAGCGGAATCCCTTTAACACGGTTCGGCCGAAACCGATGTTAAAGGGGTGTCATCGCCTTCCTTGCTTTCTTCCCCGAGCGGATCGAACCGCCACCGCCACCGTACCGCTACCTTGGCCAGAAGCGAGAGAGAAGCGCCGCCACCGCCACCATCGGAGAGAGAGCCACGCCGCGCCACCGCCCTCAGAGTGAGGGAGGAATCGTCCGTCGGCCCTATCACCCACCTCTCTCGCCGCCACGAATCTCACCGCCGCCGCCTCCATTGTCGAGCTTCGGAGCTCGAGGTCCTCGACGAGGCAGTCGCCCCCGACCCTCTCTTTTCCATATGACCTCTCCCTCTCACTTGACCGCATCGCTCGACCACCTCTTCCCGTGCAGAGCAGCCGATCGCCCAATTCCTCGCCGAGCACCGCGCCGCCGTCTCCGCCTCTGTCGCCCGAGGAAGCAATCCACCGCGCCGAGGCCACCAACCTTCTCGCCATAGTACCCGCCTCGAGGCCACCTCGACATCACCGAGACCGCCCAGGCCATCACTAGCACCGCAGGCCGCCGCCGCCCACGTCACCCCACCGGCGAGTCTCGGCTCGGACGCCCTGCACCGTCCGATCAATCTAAGATCCGACGGCCACCATCTGTCCCCAGGTCGAAGAAAGGGTACCAGCAAACCAGAATGCGCCTTGCTCCGCGTCACAAATGACACTGGCCCGATCAAACGCTGACTCTCTGAAAAATAGAAGAAAAGATAAAAATTGCAGAAAATTGTATAATCTTGCAAAAATCATATAAAAAGATTCGTAGATCCAAAAATAGCAAATTATATATCAATGAATTCAGAAAATTGAGTAGATTATTAATATCAAGTTGGATTTAACTTTTACATTACGTGTTTACTGTAATAATTTAATTAGTTTTAATGGTCTTTTAGGTTAATAAATTCATAGTAAAATATCTACTGGTCCAAAAATCACAAATAATACCTATGGATTCACAATTGTGTGTAGATCATCAATATGCAAATGGTTAAGCCAAATAATATAAGGTTTTCAGCAATTAAATAAATGGTATAATGGCTTATTTAGAGTAATAAATTCATAAGAAAATAAATAATGTTCAGAAAATTACAAATAATATGTCCCTGGAATCACAACCCCGTGGGGATTATTTATCTGATTTTAGTTTGATTTTTAGACAACAGAAACTATTTAAATAATTTAAAACCCATTAAACACTATTTAAATCATAAGAAAAGATTTGTAACTCTGATTAGGGTGAATCCAACGCCTACTGGTTCGTATTAATGTCCTCTATCCAGTAAACCCAAGAAACAAATTTAATTCGACAGCTAGAACAGGCGTTACAACAGAACTATTAAAAACCCTATATTGGCAAGTAATTATTAATAACAAATACTCCATTGCATTAATTGGCCTCTTGCATGCATCATATACTTCAATATTGTTTAGAGAACTAAAGTAACAACCATTGTGACTTATTAAATTGCCATGCATGCATTTGTTGCATTTTTTTGATCTCTATGTGCTATTGTTTATGTTGTATGAAATTGTTTGCTCGATAGATTGCGAGGAGTGCAACGTGTGTGATTGCTACGAGTGCTTGAACGATTCCAACAACTATAAAGCCAAGTAGATGCTACCTTGTTCATGATGTTATCCTACTATGTGTGATGTATAAAAGATGTAGTCATGTATTCATATTTGAGTAAAGTTTCTGATGTTGTAACATCGATAATATTGTTTACTTAGTGTTGGAGGGAAACTCGAAACTAAGATGGCATGTAATTATGGAGGGAGTAGTAGTATAGATAGGGTGTCAAGCGGGGCGGGTTCGCGGGCAACATAGTTTCACCGGCTAATATAAATTGTACTACATGCATAGATTAAAACTTGTATACAAATTGGACCTCTGACTCATCCTGATTAGGGTTTCGACCTCTCGGAACTCGTTTAAAATGATCAAGCATCCTTAGGGTTTTAATTTCATTTGTGTATTTATTTGTGTATTTTTGTATGAATAATATGTATATTTGTGTATGAATCCAAGTCCACTTGAATGTTTACACTCTTACTCTAGATAATATTATTGTTTTAGAAACTATGGATCCACTTAGTAGAAACCTTGAAGAAGAAGAAATAATGGAGAACATTATTGATGAGGACACCTCACAATATCTGAACTTGGAGGGACATGATGACGATAGCTCAAGTACTAGTCATGGAGAAGATGAAGACTCCGGTGAACGCAATTTAGTGGTTACAAAGTCTAGCGAGGTATATGCATTGATTAAGCCTCTGCTGACTTCCACCAACAATCTTCTTCTACATGTATTAATTAACGCTTCTTTCTTCTTTTAGCCCTCTGGATCGACCAGCCAGCAACCATCTTCTTCTACGAAAAAGAGCAACAGCGGTTGAAAGATCGTGCAAAGTTCACGATCGAAGCAGTCCGTGTTGATGGCAGGCCGATGGAGCCCAAGAAGGCCGCAGACAAATTTGTACGTCAGGCTGGAGTTCTTGTTAGGGACCAAATCCCAATCATAATTGAAAATTGGAATAAGACAAAGAAGGGCAACGGTACCTTTGTCGATGACAGATCCAAAGAAACGCTTTGGAATTTGTTGTTGGTAAATTTCACCCTTCCGCCAGAGGAGGATGAAAACAACCCGGTTGTAAAGGAAAAGGTCAAAGAGTGGACTCTAAAGAAGATGGCTGACGCTTTCCGCAACTGGAAGACAAAATTGAGCAAATTTGTCAAAGCTCGCGAGACTCTAAATTTCGAAGACGCATATTATGCGAAGATAAGATCTCACTTGCCCGAATTTGAGACATATAAAAAAGTGCTATAGCTAAAAAGAGGTCAGAAACCAATACGCTTAATGCCCTGAAGAAGGAATATCACCAGAGAGGTCGGTGGCTACATATCTCGAGGCCTAAGTGGGAGGAAGCTGAGAAGGCCCTCAAGGCTAGAGGATCACACCCAGACAGATGGGTGGGACCTACGTGCAAAGACTTGGTTCTACGGAATCGGGGCAAGGTTGGACCCAGAAATAGGATTGTGTATCTTCCCAACCCTCCTTGCCAAACCCGTCACTGAACTCATCACGGCATACGAGGAAACATCCGCCAGGACCTTCCATCCCGACAGAGAGAATGACCAGCTCACATGCGCCATCGGTAAAAAAGAACACCCTGGACATGCACGAGGCACAGGGGGTATGACGTGGAAGGATGGGTTTGCCGACTGGAGCGACTCTTACAGATGGCGGCGAAGAAAAGAAAAAAGCGTCAGAGCGGATGACACAGATAGAACATGCACTTGCGGCGCTGCAGCGCAAGTGAATGCACAACAAACCATCAAGCTACCGGCCCATCTCAGCGGCACGAAGAGCACGCATTGGAAAGCTGCCGCCGTGGCTTCCAGAAGCTCACGCTTGAAAAGCAGCAATGGCGGGTCCTCGATACCCGTGGATGAGATCACGGAGAGCGAACACGCTGAGCTGCATGTGAGATTAATGGGATTATCCATTAAGGTGGGTCGGCTATGCCTTACCTCCCGTAGCTGGTGGAACTTACCACCGCCGACCGATTCGATGGCTATGCTATTGTCGGGTGGATGAGGTTGTGAAGGAATATGAGGAAGCACAGCTTGACCATGATATGTGAAGGGTAAACTCAACTCAAATTTGCAGTGAAAACAACCATTCTTTGGAAGAAGGAACACATCGTGCTTCCAAATTGGAGGTCACTGACACCCCCGCCGTCTCCGCAGCGTCAGCAGTCTGAGCCGCTTCAGCTATCTCCTGCGCGGCAGCCATCTCCGGCGCTTCAGCCATCTCCGGTGCTTCAGTCATCTCCTCAGCGTAAGCGGAAGAGCACTGCCACGAAGAGCATCAGTAGCACTGCCACAAAGAAATCCGCAGGAAACCATACGCCAAAGAGTTCAAAAAATTACGTCCCGCAGCCTTCCGCCAAGCCATTGCCGGTTTTACCGTGGAATCGCAGCGACGAGGAGACCAATAGGATCTCGGAAGAATAGGTCAAGAAATTCTTTGCACCTAGACGGGCCGAGCCAAAGGAGAAAATAGATCCGGCGGTGGTGGAGAAGTTTTACAAAAATCTTTTGAAACCTGAAACCCCACTTGTGCCGGACTACGAGCGCCAGATTTTGAAGGCGGATGCAAGGCGCCGTAGGGAGACTGAAAGTAGCAGTCGTGAGGCACCCCAGAAAACAGTTCCCATGCTCGGAGAGCAGGAAAACCAATCATGCGCCCCCGCTCCAAATGTTGGACACACGGGACGCTCCTCCCATAAATGATTACGAGGCAGAGCTACAAAGAAAGTCCAATGAGATGGGGATGACTTACATTGCATACTTGAACGTCATGGGAGACAACTTGCCCAAATGCGATGCCAACCCCATACAGCCATGGAAGTATGGGAAGAATCTCGTCAAGAAAGAGGAGCTCAAGAATCTACCAACAAAGATGCGAAAATTGCACAAGTGGTACCTTGATTTCTGCAAGACGAGAAAATAAGAATGGATCACGGCGCATATAAGAGATGAGATTTTCTTCTGCGGAGACGACGGGATCGACTTCAACATTCAAGACTTGCATTTTCTATTCAATCAGAAGGAACTCGACAAAGCTGCCATCAGCCTTTATTGTGTGTAAGTACTATTTCTGTAATTTATATCTCATCTCATTCACTTCATTAATTGCATGTATATATATATGCTCACCATATATGTATATACTATTATGCAGGAAAAAGGTTATGGAATGCAGGAAAGGAGGCCCTTTTGACATTGGGTTCGTTGACCCAAATAGAGTTCATGAAGAAATGGTAAGAACCAAACCCGGGCAAACAGAAGATTACTTGCTAAGGTCTTTACTGAGACAACAAACCAAAAGGGAAATACTATTGCCTTACAACTTCTCGTGAGTACTGTTATCCTCTCTCTTGTACACATTCTATTTCGGCTTACTTGATGTTAAGTGTAACTGATGATGAGTTATGCGTGCGTAGGTTCCACTTTATTCTGCTAGTCATTCAACCCGACTCAGGAAAAGTCCTTGTCATGGACTCGTTACGAAAAGAAAAAGAGATATGGGCAGACTTTAGAGAGATGCTCCAGAGGTAATTTCAATCATATTATCGCACTAGATCGGCAACTTTCGTGACAACAAGTAATTAATTACTCCTTTATCCATTTTCTTTGTCGGACAGGGTTTGGAAAAGGTTCACGGGCAGGGCCGTGGGTGAATGGTCAGAAGAACTAAAATTTGTATACCAAAATGTAAGTAATACTAGCTAGCTAGGTCTGCGTATCTCTTTGATTCTGCTTCCAATTCCATTATATCATGCTTTATTGATTATTATTTTGATTGAACTCTCTATTCTCGTAAAGTGCGCACATCAGGGACACGGCAATAACTTATGTGGGTACTATGTTTGCGAGTTTATTCGCAACACGATATATGCGACGGGCCAAGCCGCACTAGAACAACTTAGAGTAAGTAAACAAAGTCCACAACATTATTTTATTACCATCAATTGTGTTGAGTTTTATTCTTATATATATTTACGGCCCATTCTTCATATATATTCAGATCGAACGGATGAGGGACCAACTCCTACCATTTGAACGCATACGAGCCATTCAAGAGGAATTGGCGGGGTTCATACTTGATGAGGTCGTCACGCCTGGCGGAGAACTCTTTAGATATCCACCAAAATGAACGATGACGATGTATGTGCCGATGACGATGTATGTGCCGATGAGGATGTATGTGCTGATGACGATGTTTGTGTATAATAATAGTTGCTTAATGATTTATGTACTCGTATGTACCGATGACGATTTATGTGTATACCGCTCCCGATCGATTCCCCCTCCCCCCCTCCCGTAGAAATACGCCCAGAACGGGGCAGAGGCAGAAGTCTACCGTGGCAGAGATTTAGGCCGTTTTCTTGCCGCGGCAGAAGAACCTTTAACACCGGTTCCAGCCCCGAACCGGTGTTAAAGGGGGGGAGGGCTGAGGCCTGCGGCAGCCCCACGTGCGCCACCCTTTAACACCGGTTCGTATAAGAACCGGTGTTAAAGGGGTCCCCCTCTAACACCGAACCCTCAACAGCGGTTGAGGAACCGCTGTTAGAGGGCCCTCCCAACCGGAGTTAAAGGGAGGGCTCTGCACTAGTGGGCGCAAGGCTGTCGAGCCAGGTTCTCGCCGAACCGGTCAACATGAGAGGCACATAGCGTACCGTCACGCGCTTGTTGCCATGGGCGATTCTGACTGCCGTGGCGTAGTCGGTCAGCTAGTCTTCTGGCTTCATGTTGTTGTCGTACTTGGGGGTGTCCCGTGGCAGGGAGAAATTTTTGGAGAACAATTCCTTCCGGATACGCGGCCCAATGTAGACCGGTCCGATTGCGTCTTCCTCCTCCGTGATGCGGGCCTGCGTCAGGAGGTCGATTCTGTTGCGCGCGTCCGGCTCAACTGGATTGAGCGCTCCCACCCGGCCAGTAAGGCGGGACGGTGGAGGGGGTGTAGGGTGGCGAAGTCAGCAGAAAGGGCCAGCCGCGAAGATCGAGGCCCCAATTAACATCAAGGGTTTGTGTTTAGTGGCGAAGTCAGCAGAAAGAACACGTGGGGTCAACCTTCTTGTGACTCGTTACTAAGTATATAAATTCCTTGGGTTTTACTGAAAAGTTGGGAGTCAGTTGACCCCCAAATTACATGCAGCTCCTGTTTGTGTATTTTTACAATCAATATGATGATATATTTATATTAGTGGATAGTACAGGGTACCAATATGTCTTGAGCAATTAAGAAATAAAATCTAAAAGAAAGAAGCAAGTATTCCAGATTTTTAAATTCATTATTTCCCATGATACAAGTTTGCACTTTTTTGAATGCAAACTAAGAAAAAATATGTAGAAAACAAACCATAGACATTTAAATACCAATGACAGTTCTTCCATAATTTCAATTTGACCCCGCAATATCAAAGCTACATGAACACGTGTAATCATTGAGTAATAATCAACTATAATCAACTAACATGAGCAACCAACACCAGTGGCGGAGCTTCAGCCTGACGTGCCCGGGCTCTCTCTGAAAACTTTTGCTAAAGTGATAGCTGCTAATAAAAGATTAATCAACTTTTTCTTGGGAAAAATGCCCGTCGGCCAGGAGCCTTCGTACTTTGGCCAGGCTATGTCTCTCGGCTGGCTCCTACACTGCCAACACCAATATTTCATGAAAAAAGTATGATAAACGTTATATTTTACGTAGTTTGTTTACGTATCCAAGTTATACTTTTATACCAGATGTACCTCTGTAAACTCCCCATATATAATACCAGGTCGACCCTAGTCGGCACAAGCTTTTTATCCTACCATACACGTTTCATAACATGTTATCAAAGCAAACCTAATTTTCGTTTCCGCCTACCCTACTGCCATCGCCGTTCTACATCCACCGCAGCCTAGATTGCCGGACGCCGCTCGCCGATCTTGCCATGACTACCTCTAGCCTCTCCTCCAACCTATCCAGCCCATCCACCGCCTCGTCCGTAAGGATGGTCCTCTCCAACGTCTCGATGAGCTCCGGGAACGCCGCTCGGGCGGTGATGACGTCGCGGATCCCCGACGCACCCATTGACCCGACGACCAAGTTCACCATCCGCATTATGGCGGACAACTATCTCTACTGGCGCACTCAAGTTGATCCAATCTTGAGGAGCAACCTGCATGCTCTTCGGGTTCATCGACGGATCCCTACCTTGTCCCGGCGAACAACTCCAGGTCCCGGCGTCTGATGGAAAACCCGCCTCCACCATGCCCAACCCCAAGTACTCGGCATGGCACCAGCAGGAACAGTCCATCCTATCTGCCATCGTCTCCTCTCTCAGCGAGGGGGTCCTCGGCATGGTCATGATGACCCCGACATCGCTGGAGGCGTGGGAGACTCTGGAGGCCAGCTTTGCCTCGCAATCGACGGACCGGGTCATGGCAATCCGTACCCAGCCGTCAAGGTCAAGAAACACGACTAACCCAACGCCGCCGCCTTCTTCAACAAGGTCAAGTCCTTGGCTGATGTGCTCTCGTTTATCGGACAACCGCTCCATCCCGAGGAGTTCAATTCCTTCCTTTTCGTCGGCCTCGACATTGACTATGATCCCCTCGCTGATCGTGTCTCTGCTCGGTCGGTGTTCGACCCTATGACTATAAGAGACGTCTAATCGCAGCTCCTCAATACCAAGAAGTGTGTCGAAGCATGTCGCACTGAGCTCTGCGCTGACATCCACTCCGCCAACTACACGTCTCGCCAAGGCGGGGGACGAGCGCCTACATACCAGCCACAACCACCGATGCCGCCTACATAGTGGACCGGCCAGGACGCCCCTGCCCCTGGTGGTCGCCCTCAGGGACCTGCCATGCATCCTCCTCCCGCGCGCCAGCAGGGCCAGGGCGATGGTCACAATGGGAGTGGACAGGGCGATGGTGGTGGAGTTCGCCCGATATGCCAAATTTTCTCCAAGGTCGGCCATGTTGCATCCTGGTGTTTCAAGCGCGGTTCCAGAAAATTTTTCTGGGGACCTGGTCGTAACATGGACCGTCAGCTCGCTGCTCTCAATGATGGTGTCGCTGCATACCACGCCGGGCCTCTACTCCCTCATATCCAGTTGATCCATACTGGTATGCGAACACTGCAGCAACAACAGAACACTTCTCCAACGACCTCAACAAGATGAACATCAAGGTGTAGGGGTTCGTAGCATGGAAAACAAAAAATTTCTACCGCATGCACACAAACAAGCCAAGATCTATCTACTAGATTGTAGCAACAAGTAGATAGAGGAACTCACCCTCGAAGATTCCAAAGCGGTTAACGAGAGCAGATTCTCGTGGGTGATATAGTCGTACACTTGCCGATCTCAAGATCGCGTAAACGATCCTTCCAGCGTTCATGCTCGATGAAGACCTTCCTCTCCTTGTTCCAGCAGGCATGGAGGTTGTAGCACTCTCCTCGCGATTCCGGCCTGACGACGGCAGTACCGGAAGTAGAGGGAGATCTCGCAGCCGCCTTAAGCCGGGCAGTATGGTGGACTATGAGAGAGCTCCTCAGCGATCTAGGGTTTAGACTCACCAAGGAGGAGGTGCTAGGGCCGGCGGCTAGGGCTTGGGGTTGCCCAAATCGGCGGCTAGGGGAGAAACCCTAGGCGGCGGCTATGGTGGGCGGCGGCGGCTAGTTTAGGGTTTAGAGGGGCAACTTGTGTGTTAGGAGGGGCAGCCCTGCCCCTCCCTTTATAGGTGGGAGGCGCCGGCCAAGGGGAGGGGAGTCCCTCCCCAACTCGGATCCCAAGTGGGCCGGCGGTGGAGGGGAGGAACTCCTCCCCAACTCGGTTTCCCACTTTCCTACCACTTCACAAAATAGCCGTTTGACTTTTCAAATTGGCGTTTGACTTTTCAAACTAGGAATTTATTAAACCCTTTATTTTGTTCAGCGATGACACCTAGTACATGATGCAATTATTCCAACTTGATATGACACATTCATGCACCCTTCCCTCCGGAGTGCCGGACATTCCGGAACCTTCTAGAACATTCCCGATGAAAACACCGGAACCATTCTCCAACCCCAAAAGAGGACTTTCCTTATATGAATCTTATTCTCCGGACCATTCCGGATCTCCTCGTGATATCCCGGATCCTATCCGAGATTCCGAACAAAATTCGGTCTCTTACTCATCATTCCATAACTACTCAAACAACATCGAATCCTTAAGTGTGTCTCCCTACGGTTCGTGAATTATGCGGACATGATCGAGACACTTCTCCGAACAATAACCAATAGAGGAATCTAGAAATTCATATGGCTCCCACATATTTCTACGATTACGTTGCGATCGAATGAACCACTTACATACGATACCAATTTCCCTTTGTCTCACGATAGTTTACTTATCCGAGGTTTTGATCGTCGGTATCTCTGCATACCTAGTTCAACCTCGTTACCGATAAGTACTCTTTTCTCGTTCCCGTGATATGTGATCCCTTGTGAGCCAGTCGCATGCTTGCAAGCTAATTGGATGACATTCCACCGAGAGGGCCCAGAGTATATCTATCCGTCATATGGATGGACAAATCCCACTCTTGATCCATGTGCCTCAACCCATACTTTCCGAACACTCAATGCCACCTTTATAGCCACCCAGTTACGGTGTGGTGTTTGATGTCATCAAAGCATCCTTCCGGTGATGATGATTAACATGATGTCATGGTCGAAGGAATTAGGTTACTATGTATCAGAAAGCTTATAGCAAATGAACTATATTAAATGACTTGATCTTTATGCTACGCTTAACTATAGGAGTATGTCCATCACATCATTCTCCTAATGATATGACCCTGTTGTTAATAACATCTCTATGTTCATGATCAGGAAACCATGATCATATATTAACCAAAAAGCTAGTTTAACAAGAGGCTTTACTAGGGACTCTTTTATGTTTACAAATCACACAAGTATTAATGTTTCCGGTTAATATAATTATAGCATGGTATGTAAACATTTATCATAAGTATGAAGATATGATAATAACCACTTTATTATTGCCTCTTGGGCATATCTCCAACAGTCTCCCACTTGCACTAGAGTCAATAATCTAGTTTCAAACCTTTGTGTATTCAACACCTATGGCTTTCTGGTGTCGTATGTACATGATTGCTAGTGGTCAACTGATCTCCGGATCTGACACTTATAGGTCCGTGTGTAATTGCATGTCTTTGCGTCTCTACGCATCACTCATTTTCTAATGAGATGGCTTTGTACAAATTTGGTCCTTTGGTGTGACCTTTAGTTCTTTGGGGTTAAAACATGTTGATAATATTGTCGTACAATATATCTTCATAGCATTATCCCTGCTGTGAACTACACCTAGTTTGATAACAAACTACTTGACACAAATGCCCTCTTTTGCTGCTATAATAGCAGTTATATACTTAGCCCTTTTGTTGTAGTATCTGTCACAATTTCTTAACTTTGGAACTCATCCAAATCCATCATGGAACTTACTTTCCATCACATTGTGCCACCCTTAGTTTAGATTGAGATAAACTTAATTTGTACTTCATGACAAAACTAGTATCAATGTAATACTTTTACAATGAACTAATCATCTATTTGTCACTTCTACAAAATAATATATTCTTAGTTTTTTTAAAATATCATAAGAATATCTTTACTATCATCCAATAATCATCTTATGAATTATTCTGGTATGTGCTCATAACATTTAGAGCATAGGACATTTCTGGATTTGTACACATCACAGCATGACTGATATAACACTCTTTGTGATTGTATCTATCAAGTATCAAAAATACTTAAATCTTTATCCAATCCTTCCTATGCAACAAGAACCTTTCTTGTAGTTTATATGTTGAACTCATTTAATATCTTGTCTATGTACTTCTGGCACAACCATATTGGTGTCACAATTTATCCATATAGACATTGATACCAAATATTCGGGTTCTGCCTGTGTTAATAAAAAGATACATCACTTCCAATCAACAATATGTTTCCCACATAAAGTATTAGAAATATGTCTTAGCGCTCCCACTTAATTTCTTGCAAGTGCAAGCATCTTCATCGTCTCCGATGAAATTAAACTATTTTAACAGTTTCATCACAGTGAAGATTCCAACTCCGTAATGCTTACTTCAACCATTGAAGTTCGCATATGCTTTTAGCATCCTTTGAATTAACAAAACCCTTTGGACCGTGTTATGCATGCGTCTTAGGTAACCATTCTATTAGAAGAACTTGTTTTGTTTATTCAACTATCACATAACAAAATTATATGTAGTGGTTGCTAC
Source organism: Avena insularis (assembly GCA_023614405.1). Taxonomy (NCBI): domain Eukaryota; kingdom Viridiplantae; phylum Streptophyta; class Magnoliopsida; order Poales; family Poaceae; genus Avena; species Avena insularis. The sequence goes on from CM042691.1 coordinate 17,378,942, forward strand.
ATTAATCCGTCTAGACTAAATATCGCTATGAAAGATCAAATCTTGTCATAGTCAACCTTTGAACATTCTTGTGAACTCTTTCCCAACATGTCGACTATTTCATAGATGTGAAACATCCATGTCTATTTCTTTATAGATCCAAATACGACTGTAAGGTCTCGTACCTTTCCAGAGGGTCTTTCAAGTTCAAAGCTTGATCTCTCGTATATGGAACTATCACGGATTTTATAGCTTCAAGCCATTTGATGGAGTCAGGGCCCATCATCGCTTCTTTGCGTGTAGTCGGATCATTATTGTCAAATAATGATTTAACTCTCAAATCTTGGTATTTGATTGTTTACCCGACCTACTTGTTTTAATAGGAACTTAGATCTCCGTAACCACAACCTTTGAGGCACATGAGCCATGAGCATTGTTGCTGCCTCCGGAACACTTTTCGGCGCTACGCAACTCTGCACATATAGCTAAGGTTATTTTAACCTTATCAAAGTTCTATTGTCCTCCCACTTAACTTTTCACGAAAAAATCCTTCTTAAAGAAACTTGACGTTCTAAGCGACAAACATTTTTGTCTCCGTGTTATGGAGGAACAGTTATTCAAAATAACATACAAAGATAGGTTCATTCGACTTTGGTTGCAAACATCTTTCTTATGCATAGCATACCAATGTTTAAGAAAGGACAACTTGGGTTTTATCCCAAACCATAACTTTATATGGTGTCAATTCAACGGATTATGATGGAGCTATTTTCAGTGGAAAAACGGTAGTCTCTAAGGCTTTTAATCTTTAAAATATAATGACAGTATTATGAATTACACCTTTGATCTTACCATGTCAAACAAGGTTTAATTACATATCTCGAACGCTCCATACTCTTATGGTGTTTCGGGAAATGCAAATCCATGGAACGATTCCTTAAATCTTAGGTATTATGCTAAACTCGTAACTCAAATATCTTCCTTTATGATCTTATCATAAAATATTTATATTCTTGTTACAATGATTTTGCACTTCATCTTGAAAATCTTTGAACTTTTCAATTGTTTCATACTTCATCCTTATTAAGTAAATATTCATATATTCACTCAAATTTTTAGAGGAAGCATATGAAGTTGAAATCCATCGCTCTTGACTCCACACAATGGACTTCATACAACAATATGTACAAGTTCCAATAAGCTAGTCATTCGTTCCCTTTTGGCCTATGAACAAAGTTTTAATTATCTCTAGGAAAGTTTTACAAGCGTCATTTGATCAAAATCAAAAGACTCCAAAATTCCATCCACATGGAGTTTCTTCATGTTTTCTTTCCAATATAATTTAAACGGTGATGTCACTTCCTAAATGATCTTTCAATCAATTTGTCTTTCGACATTTTTAGCACTATTTTTATGGATGTGATTTCTCCAACAAGATTTGTGAATCATCCATCTTTTATGGATTATGGCAATTAATTGAACAACCCTTTTGTTCTCATAATGCCTGATAAAACAAATCTTGAAGGCAAGCTTTGATATTTAACGATCAGCACAATAACCCTTTATTTGTTCTCGATGAACATCATCACATATTCTTTTGCTAGTTACTTAGGCCATTGTGGTTCATGAATTCTGTTGTTTCGTATGACGATCCATACCAACAAATTCAGTATCAAATACTTAAGAACCACATTGTTTAACAAGCAAAGAATATAGACATAACACGTATATCCTTTATATACCTAAACTGAACAATTCTAGTATTTTCTTTTCTGCCATATATTTATGAGATTCTCTTTTAGTATTTCTTTTTTGTTTGAAAGAATCTATCAACATCAATAGTGGAGCCATACACATGACACATAGTCCAAAGCCTGTATAGTTAAATACCAATGTCTTTGGACTTGCACTTTGAAGTAGATTACCATCATCAAATGTTTGGTGTTCTTTCAAATTCCATTCTTTAGTAATCTCTTGGTGCAGTAAATATTTTACCTACATCAAATATTCACCCTTATCATGGAATTATTCATGATCAAGCTACTTTAGCTTATTGCGGTGAATCGCGAGTATAATGTTGCTCTCCAAAACCTTTTGGAGGATTAGGACAACTAGTGTCTCCAACCTTTTGCAAATTCTCATCAAATATGAGAACATGACTTTTGCCATGTTATACTCTATCATGTTGCAACCAAAACTTCGTTTCAGATATCACAATATCTTCCACACATCATGGTTTCTGAAACAACTCTTTCAGATCCTAGATAACCTTGCTATTAAGACAATACTTTGAATATCAAGAATCAAGGAGACAAACATGATACACATACACTAACTCTTGGAATTGTCACTCTTGATTTTAATACCAATTATTAAAGTTCATGGAGTAACCGGAACTTACTGAAAGTTTGCAATAGGACTTTTAAACTTTAGATTAACACTTCAAAACAATACGATACCAGTTCATAAAGTAACTAACCAGAATTCTATAGTTCTATCATCTCAATTATAACTAAGCGCAAGGTGGTAAACGGATGCCAATGACTACAACAACTATGCAAATTCACTTTGATTCAATTTATGATAAATAGTGTTCAACTTTTAATCATACTGCCGTTGAACTCCCACTCAAAACAATATCCCTCACATTGTTTTAGTGACCACACGAACCAAATCCACCACATCAAAACCGATCATCACGAGAGTTGATGTAGCTTCAATGGCAAACAATCAACATGTTCATCATATCTACTATATGACTCATGATTTACCTTTCGGTGATCCGTGTTCCGAGACCATGTCTGTACATGCTAGGCTCGTCAAGATCAAACCTTAGCTTCCGCATGAGCAAATCTGGCTTGCTCACGTTGTATACACTCGCAGAATCTAACACACCCGATCATCACGTGATGCTTGGAAACAACGAGCTTTAGCAACGGTGCTTACTAAGGATGAACACTTTAAAACTTGAAATTGTGTGCTTGAGGGATCATCTTATAATGCTACCATCGTGAACTAAGCAATACAATATGCATAAAAAGATTAACATCACATGCAATTCATAATATGTGATATGATATGGCCTTTTTGCTTTGTGCTTCCGATCTCCATCTTCAAGCACGAACATGATCTCCATCATTACCGGCATTGCATCAAGGTCAATGACACTGCTCCATGGTTGTCGTCCACCAGCTTCAACTATTACAACTACTTTGAATAGACACGCGGGTCTTAACAGAATTTAAAGACAACCATATGGCTTCTGCCGGTTGCCAACTTACAATAAGGAACATTGCATACATCAAATATAATCACAATCATGGCCATATCACATCACAGCACACCCCTGCAAAACAAAGTTAGACGCCTCTAATTTTCTTTGCATGTTTTACGTGGTTTGGGGCTTTCAATAAGTGTCGTTCTAACTTACGAACAAGAACCACAACATTGATACTAGTATTGTCAATCACCCGTTGTAAATCGAATCTTAACTATGTTGGGAGAAACAGGCACCCGCAAAGCCACTTATGCAATACAAGTTGCATGTCAAGCGTGGAGCAAGTCTCATGAACGATGTCATGTAAGGTTAGCCCGGGCCGCTTCATCCCACCATCCCGCAAGATGCAAAGTACACAAGAAGCAATCGACAACAAAAGCATCAACGCCTACAATGACCATTGTGTTCTACTCGTGCAACAGATCTACATATAGACATGGCTCTGATACCACTGTAGGGGTTCGTAACATGGAAAACAAAAAATTTCTACCGCATGCACGCAAACAAGCCAAGATCTATCTACTAGATTGTAGCAAAGAGTCGATAGAGGAACTCACCCTCGAAGATTCCAAAGCGGTTAACAAGAGCAGATTCTCGTGGGTGATGTAGTCGTACACTTGCCGATCTCAAGATCGCGTGAGCGATCCTTCCCGGCTGCGTTGGCAGCGCTCCTTGATCGGTCACGTTTGGTACTCGATGAAGACCTTCCTCTCCCTTGTTCCAGCAGGCGGAGGTTGTAGCACTCTCCTCGCGATTCCGGACCTGACGACGTGGTACCGGAAGTAGAGGGGAGATCTCGCAGGGCTTCGCCTTAAGCCGGAGCGAGTATGGTGGACTATGAGAGAGCTCCTCGGCGATCTAGGGTTTAGACTCACCAAGGAGGAGGTACTAGGGCCGTCGGCTAGGGCTTGGGCTTGCCCAAATCGGCGGCTAGGGGAGAAACCCTAGGCGGCGGCTATGGTGGGCGGCGGCTAGGTTAGGGTTTAGAGGGGCAACTTGTGTGTTAGGAGGGGAAGCCCTGCCCCTCCCTTTATAGGTGGAGGCGCCCCAAGGGAGGAGTCCTCCCAACTCAGATCCCAAGTGGGCGGTGGAGGAACTCCTCCCCAACTCGGTTTCCCACTTTCCCACCACTTCACAAAATAGCCGTTTGACTTTTCAAATTGGCGTTTGACTTTTCAAACTAGGATTTGATTAAACCCTTTATTTTGTTCAGCGATGACACCTAGTACATGATGCAATCATTCCAACTTGATATGACACATTCATGCACCCTTCCCCTCCGAAGTGTCGGACATTCCGGAACCTTCTAGAACATTCCCGATGAAAACACCGGAACCATTCTCCAACCCCGAAACAGGACTTTCCTTATATGAATCTTATTCTCCGGACCATTCCGGATCTCCTCGTGATATCCCGGATCCTATCCGAGACTCCGAACAACATTCGGTCTCTTACTCATCATTCCATAACTACTCAAACAACATCGAATCCTTAAGTGTGTCTCCCTACGGTTCGTGAATTATGCGGACATGATCGAGACACTTCTCCGAACAATAACCAATAGAGGAATCTGGAAATTCATATGGCTCCCACATATTTCTACGATTACTTTGCGATCGAATGAACCACTTACATACGATACCAATTTCCCTTTGTCTCACGATAGTTTACTTATCCGAGGTTTTGATCGTCGGTATCTTTGCATACCTAGTTCAACCTCGTTACCGATAAGTACTCTTTTCTTGTTCCCGTGATATGTGATCCCTTGTGAGCCAGTCACATGCTTGCAAGCTAATTGGATGACATTCCATCGAGAGGGCCCAGAGTATATCTATCCGTCATATGGATGGACAAATCCCACTCTTGATCCATGTGCCTCAATCCATACTTTCAGAACACTCAATGCCACCTTTATAGCCACCCAGTTACGGTGTGGTGTTTGATGTCATCAAAGCATCCTTCCGGTGATGGTGATTAACATGATCTCATGGTCGAAGGAATTAGGTTACTATGTATCAGAAAGCTTATAGCAAATGAACTATATTAAATGACTTGATCTTTATGCTACGCTTAACTATAGGAGTATGTCCATCACATCATTCTCCTAATGATATGACCCTGTTGTTAATAACATCTCTATGTTCATGATCAGGAAACCATGATCATATATTAACCAACAAGCTAGTTTAACAAGAGGCTTTACTAGGGACTCTTTTATGTTTACAAATCACACAAGTATTAATGTTTCCGTTTAATACAAGTATAGCATGGTATGTAAACATTTATCATAAGTATGAAGATATGATAATAACCACTTTATTATTGCCTCTTGGGCATATCCCCAACACAAGGAGCAATACCAGGGCAAGGACATTGTCCAAACTGCTAATGGTATAGGCGAAATACCAGTTTTATGTGAGCTTTGTCGATGAATACAGTCGTTTTACATGGCTTTTATCTTTTGAAACATAAATCTGATGTCTTTGCTATTTTTCTTCAGTTTCAGCAACATGTTGAATGTTTACTTAATAAGAAAATTATCCATGTAAGTGACTGGGGTGGGGAGTATCTAAAGTTAAATAAATTCTTTGCTGATATTGGTATGTCACATCGCGTCTCATGCCCACATACACATCAAAAAAGGGTACAGCTGAACGCAAACACCATCATATTGTCGAGACCGTTCTTACTGTCCTAGCTCATTTGAGTGTCCCTTTTCGGTTTTGGAGTGATGCTTTCTCCACCGCTTGCTTCCTCATCAATAGATTACCTAGTCGCATTATAGACATGCAAACACCCCTCGAGTATCTCCTAGGTGAAACACCTGATTACTCCTTCAAAATTTTCGGTTGTGTGTGTTGTCCACATCTTCGCCCATACAATAACCATAAGCTTTAGTTTTGCTCCAAACAGTATGTTTTTCTTGAATATAGTTCTCTTCATAAAGTCTAAACCCTAAACCCTAAACCTTAAACCCTATACGAGACGGTGTTCGACCCTATGCCTATACGAGATGTCTACGTGCAGCTCCTCAATACGAAGCAGTGTGTCGAAGCATGTCGCACTAAGCTCTGCGTTGACATCCACTCCGCCAACTACACGTCTCACCAAGGCGGGGGACGAGCGCGTACGTACCAGCCACAACCACCGATGCCGCCTACATAGTGGACCGGCCAGGGCGCCCCTGCCCCTGGTGGTCGCCCTCAGGGACCTGCCATGCAGCCTCATCCCGCGCGCCAGCAGGGCCAGGGCGGTGGTCACAATGGGAGTGGACAGGGCGACGGTGGTGGAGCTCACCCGATATGCCAAATTTGCTCCAAGGTCGGCCATGTTGCATCCTGGTGCTTCAAGCGTGGTTCTAGAAAAAAAATTGGGGACCTGGTCGTAACATGGACCGTCAGCTCGCTGCTCTCAATGATGGTGCCGCTGCATACCACGTCCGGCCTCTACTCCCTCATATCCAGTTGATCCATACTGGTATGCGAACACTGCAGCAACAACAGAACACTTCTCCAACAACCTCAACAAGATGAACATCAAGGAGCAATACCAGGGCAAGGACATTGTCCAAACTGCTAATGGTCCAGGCGAAATACCAGTTTTATGTGAGCTTTGTCAATGAATACAGTCGTTTTACATGGCTTTATCTTCTGAAACATAAATCTAATGTCTTTGCTATTTTTCTTCAGTTTCAGCAACATGTTGAATGTTTACTTAATAAGAAAATTATCCATGTAAGTGACTGGGGTGGGGAGTATCTAAAGTTAAATAAATTCTTTGCTGATATTGGTATGTCACATCGCGTCTCATGCCCACATACACATCAAAAAAGGGTACAGCTGAACGCAAACACCATCATCTTGTCGAGACCGGTCTTACTCTCCTTGCTCATTTGAGTGTCCCCTTTCGGTTTTGGAGTGATGCTTTCTCCACCACTTGCTTCCTCATCAATAGATTACCTAGTCGCGTTATAGACATGCAAACACCCCTCGAGCATCTCCTAGGTGAAACACCTGATTACTCCTTCAAATTTTTTGGTTGTGCATGTTGTCCACATCTTCGCCCATATAATAACCGTAAGCTTTAGTTTCGCTCTAAACAATATGTTTTCTTGAATATAGTTCTCTTCATAAAGTCTATAAGTGTTTGCATGTTCCTACTGTTGGAGATATGCCCAAGAGGCAATAATAAATTGGTTATTATCATATCTTCATACTTATGATAAATGTTTACATACCATGCTATAATTGTATTAACCGGAAAATTAATACTTGTGTGATTTGTAAACATAAAAGAGTCCCTAGTAAAGCCTCTTGTTAAACTAGCTTGTTGGTTAATATATGATCACGGTTTCCTGATCATGAACGTAGAGATGTTATTAACAACAGGGTCATATCATTAGGAGAATGATGTGATGGACATACTCCTATAGTTAAGCATAGCATAAAGATCAAGTCATTTAATATAGTTCATTTGCTATAAGCTTTCTGATACATAGTAACCTAATTCCTTCGACCATGAGATCATGCTTATCACCATCACCGGAAGGATGCTTTCATGACATCAAACACCACACCGTAACTGGGTGGCTATAAAGATGGCATTGAGTGTTCGGAAAAGTATGGGTTGAAACACATGGATCAAGAGTGGGATTTGTCCATCCATATGACGGATAGATATACTCTGGGCCCTCTCGGTGGAATGTCATCCAATTAGCTTGCAAGCATGTTACTGGCTCACAAGGGATCACATATCACGGGAACGAGAAAAGTGTACTTATCGATAACAAGGTTGAACTAGGTATGCAGAGATACCGACGGTTAAAACCTCGGATAAGTCAACTATCGTGAGACAAAGGGAAATTGGTATCGTATGTAAGTGGTTCATTCGATCGCAAAGTAATCGTAGAAATATGTAGGAACCATATGAATTTCCAGATTCCTCTATTGGTTATTGATCGGAGAAGTGTCTCGATCATGTCCGCATAATTCACGAACCGTAGGGAGACACACTTAAGGATTCAATGTTGTTGAGTAGTTATGGAATGATGAGTAAGAGACCGAATGTTGTTCGGAGTCTCAGATGAGATCCGGGATATCACGAGGAGATCCGGAATGGTCAGGAGAATAAGATTCATATAAGGAAAGTCCTGTTTCAGGGTTGGAGAATGGTTCCGGTGTTTTCATCGGGAATGTTCTAGAAGGTTCCGGAATGTCCGGCACTCCTGAGGGGAAGGGTACATGAATGTGTCATAAACAAGTTGCAATGATTGCATCATGTACTAGGTGTCATCGCTGAACAAAATAAAGGGTTTAATCAAATCCTAGTTTGAAAAGTCAAACGCCAATTTGAAAAGTCAAACGGCTATTTTGTGAAGTGGAGGGAGAGAAGGAAACCTGGGAAGAGAAGGTTTCCCTTCTCTCCTCCAAACCGCCGGCCAGCAAGGGAGTTGGGGGAGGACTCGGCTATCCCTAGCCGCCCATCCCACCTATAAAAGAAAGGGAGGGGCGCCCCCTCTCCCTACACCTTGTCCCTTAGCCGGCGCCCCTCTAAACCCTAGGCCAGCCGCCACCCCCCTCTAGATGCGGCTGCCCTAGAGCTCCTCTAAACCGCCATCTAGCTAATCCCTAGCTGCTGGTTGCTCTAAACCCCTTGGTGCCTCTAAACCCTATACCACCAAGGCCTCTCTCATAGTCCACCATACTCGCTCCGGCTTAAGGCGAAGCCCTGCGAGATCTCCCCTCTACTTCCGGTACCACGCCGTCATCTTGGGAATCACGAGGAGTGCTACAACCTCCGCTGCTGGAACAAGGAGAGGAAGGTCTTCATCGAGTACGAACGTGTGACCTCTGCAGGCGCTGCGGAGCCTTGGCCGGAAGGATCGTCTACGCGATCTTGAGATCGACAAGTGTACGTCTACATCACCCACGAGAATCTGCTCTCGTTAACCGCTTTGGAATCTTCGAGGGTGAGTTCCTCTATCGACTCGTTGCTACAATCTAGTAGATAGATCTTGGCTTGTTTGTGTGCATGCGGTAGAAAAAATTTGTTTTCCATGCTACGAACCCCTACAGTGGTATCAGAGCCGTGTCTATATGTAGATCTGTTGCACGAGTAGAACACAATGATCATTGTGGGCGTTGATGCTTTTGTTGTCGATTGCTTCTTGTGTACTTTGCATCTTGCGGGATGGTGGGATGAAGCGGCCCGGGCTAACCTTACATGACATCGTTCATGAGACTTGCTCCACGCTTGACATGCAACTTGTATTGCATAAGTGGCTTTGCGGGTGCCTGTTTCTCCCAACATAGTTAAGATTTAATTTACAACGGGTGATTGACAATACTAGTATCAATGTTGTGGTTCTTGTTCGTAAGTTAGAGTGACACTTATTGAAAGCCCCAAACCACGTAAAATATGCAAAGAAAATTAGAGGCGTCTAACTTTGTTTTGCAGGGGTGTGCTGTGATGTGATATGGCCATGATTGTGATTGTATTTGATGTATGCAATGTTCCTTACTGTAAGTTGGCAACCGGCAGGAGCCATATGGTTGTCTTTAAATTCTGTTAAGACCCGCGTGTCTATTCAAAGTAGTTGTAATAGTTGAAGCTGGTGGACGACAACCATGCAGCGGCGTCATTGACCTTTATGCAATACCGGTGATGATGGAGATCATGTTCGTGCTTGAAGATGGAGATCGGAAGCACAAGAAGAAAGGCCATATCATATCACATATTATGAATTGCATGTGATGTTAATCCTTTTATGCATCTTGTATTGCTTAGTTCACGATGGTAGCATTATAAGATGATCCCTCAAGAACACAATTTCTAGTTTTAAAGTGTTCATCCTTAGTAAGCACCGTTGCTAAAGCTCGTTGTTTCGAAGCACCACGTGATGATCGGGTGTGTTAGATTCTGTGAGTGTATACAACGTGAGCAAGCCAGATTTGCTCATGCGGAAGCTAAGGTTTGATCTTGACGAGCCTAGCATGTAAAGACATGGTCTCGGAACACGGATCACCGAAAGGTAAAGCATGAGTCATATAGTAGATATGATGAACATGTTGATTGTTCGCCATTGAAGCTACATCAACTCTCGTGATGATCGGTTTTGATGTGGTGGATTTGGTTCGTGTGATCACTAAAACAATGTGAGGGATATTGTTTTGAGTGGGAGTTCAACGAAAATATGATTAAAAGTTGAACACTATTTATCATAAATTAAATCAAAGTGAATTTGCATAGTTGTTGTAGTCATTGGCATCCGTTTACCACCTTGCACTTAGTTTTAATTGAGATGATAGAACTATAGAATTCTGGTTAGTTACTTTACGAACTGGCATCGTATTGTTTTGAAGTGTTAATCTAAAGTTTAAAAGTCCTACTGCTAACTTTCAGTTCGTTATGGTTACTCCATGAAGTTTAATAATTGGTATTAACACAAGAGTGACAAATTCCAATGTTAGTGTATAAGTATCATGTTTGTCTCCATGATTCTTGATATTCGAAATATAGTTTCAATATCAAGGTAATCTAGGAGTTGAAAGAGTTGTTTCAGAAACCATGATGTGTGGAAGATATTGTGATATCTGAAACGAAGTTTTGGTTGTAACATGATAGAGTTTAATATGGCAAAAGTCATGTTCTCATATTTGATGAGAATTTGTAAAAGGTTGGAGACGCTGGTCGTCTTAATCCTCCAAAAGGTTTTGGAGAGAAACATTATACTCGTGATTCACCGTTATAAGCTAAAGGTAGCTTGATCATGGATGATTCTATGATAAGGGTGAATATTTGATGTAGGTAAAATGTTTACTACACCAAGAGATCACTAAAGAAAGGAATTTGAAAGAACACCAAACATTTGATGATGGTAATCTACTTCAAAGTGCAAGTCCAAAGACATTGGTATTTAACTATACACGCTTTGGACTATGTGTCATGTGTATGGCTCCACTATTGATGTTGATAGATTCTTTCAAACAGAAAAGGAAATACTAAAAGAGAATCTCATAAATATATGGCAGAAAAGAAAAGACTAGAATTGTTCAGTTTAAGTATATATATGATATACATGTTATGGCTATATTCTTTGCTTATTAAACAATGTGGTTCTTAAGTATTTGATACTGAATTTGTTGGTGTGAATCGTCATATGAAACAACACAATTCATGAACTACAATGGCCTAAGTAACTAGCAAAAGAATATGTGTTGATGTTCATCGAGAACAAATAAAGGGTTATTGTGCTGCTTGTTAAACATCAAAGCTTGCCTTCAAGATTTGTTTTATCAGGTATTATGAGAACAAAAGGGTTGTTCAAATAATTACCGTAATCCATAAAAGATGGATGATTCACAAATCTCGTTGGAGAAATCACATCCATAAAACTAGTGCTAAAAATGTCGAAAGACAAATTGACTGAAAGATCACTTAGGAAGTGACATCGCTGTTTAAATTATATTGGAAAGAAAACATGAAGAAACTCCATGTGGATGGAATTTTGGAGTCTTTTGATTTTTGATCAAATGACGCTTGTGAAACTTTCCTAGAGATAATTAAAACTTCGTTCATAGGCCAAAAGAGAATGAATGACTAGCTTATTGGAACTTGTACATATTGTTGTACGAAGTCCATTATGTGTAGTCAAGAGCGATGGATTTCAACATCATATGCTTTCTCCGAAAATTTGAGTGAATATATGAATATTTACTTAATAAGGATAAATTATGAAACATTTGAAAAGTTCAAAGACTTTCAAGATGAAGTGCAAGATCATTGTAACAAGAATATAAATAGTTTATGATAAGATCATAAAGGAAGATATTTGAGTTACAAGTTTAGCATAATACCTAAGATTTAAGGAATCGTTCCGTGGATTTGCATGTCCCGAAACACCATAAGAGTATGCAGCGTTCGAGATATGTAATTAAACCTTGTTTGACATGGTAAGATCGAAGGTGTAATTCATAAAACTGCCATTATATTTTAAAGATTAAAAGCTTTAGAGACTACCGTTTTTCCACTGAAAAGAGCTCCATCATAATCCGTTGAAATGACACCATATAAAGTTATGGTTTCGGATAAAACCCAAGTTGTCCTTTCTTAAAACATTGGTATGCTATGCATAAGAAAGATGTTTGCAACCAAAGTCGGATGAACCTGTCTTTGTATGTTATTTCGAATAACTGTTAAGTAATCCTCCATAACATCGGAGACAAAAGTGTTTGTCACTTAGAACGTCAAGTTTCTTTGAGAAGGAATTTTTCGTGAAAAGATAAGTGGGAGGACAATAGAACTTTGATCAGGTTAAAAGAACCTTAGCTATATGTGCAAAGTTGCACACCGCCGAAAAGTGTTCCGGAGGCAGCAACAATGCTCATGGCTCACGTGCCTCAAAGGTTGTGGTTATGAAGGTCAAAGTTTCTATTGAACCAAGTAGGTCGAGTAAGCAATCAAATACCATGATTTGAGGGTTGAATCATTATTTGAGAATAATGAACGTACTACATGCAAAGAAGCAATGATGGGACCTGACTCCGTAAAATGGCTTGAAGCCATAAAATCCATGATAGTTCCATACACGAGAAATCATGTTTTGAATTTGAAGGACCCTGGAGAAAGGTGTAAGACCTTACAGTTGTGTTTGGATCTATAAAGAAATAGACATGGATATTTCACATCTATGAAATAGTCGACATGTTGGGAAAGAGTTCACAACAATGTTCAAAGGTTGACTATGACAAGATTTGATCTTTCATAGCGATATTTAGTCTAGACGGATTAATGTAGCAATCACTACATATAATTTTGTTATGTGGTAATTGAATAAACAAAACAAGTTCTTCTAATAGAATTGTTACCTAGGACATGTGCATAACATGGTCCATAGGGTTTTGTTAATTCAAAGGATGCTAAAAGCATATGCAAACTTCAATGGTTGAAGTGAGCATCGCAGAGTTGGAATCTTCACTATGATGAAACTGTTAAAAGAGTTTAATTTCAGCAGAGATGATGAAGATGCTTGCATTTGCAAGAAATTAAGTGGGAGCGCTAAGACATGTTTCTAATACATTATGTGGAAGACATATTGTTGATTGGAAATGATGTATCTTTTATTAACACATATTAAAAATTTCATCCCGATGAAAGACTTAGGCAAAACGCAAATATTTGGTATCAATAGACGCTAATATGGTTGTGCCGAAAGTACATAGATGATGTATTGAATGAGTTCAATATAAAAACTACAAGAAAGGTTCTTGTCACACAAAAAGGATTGAATGAGTTCAATATTGATGATATATTCAAGTGTATTAACACTTGGTAAGTGAAACAAAGATTCAAGTATAGATTGATACTTGATGTATGAAATCACAAAGAGTATTTATATCAATCATACTGTGATATGTACAAATCCAGATATGTCCTATGCTCTAAATGTTATGAGCATATATCAGAATGATTCATAAGATAATCATTGGACGATAGTAAAAATATTCTTATGATCTTGTAAAAGAACTAAGAATATATTATTTTGTAGAAATGACAAATAGATGGTTAGTTCATTGTAAGTGAATTACATTGATACTAGTTTTGTCACAAAGTACAAATTAAGTTTATCTCAATCTAAACTAAGGGTGGCACAATGTGATGGAAAGTAAGTTCCATGATGGATTTGGATGAGTTCCAAAGTTAAGACATTGTGACAGATACTACAACAAAAGGGCTAAGTATATAACTGCTATTATAGCAGCAAAAGAGGGCATTTGTGTCAAGTAGTTTGTTATAAAACTAGGTGTAGTTCACAGCAGGGATAATGCTATGAAGATATATTGTACGACAATATTATCAACATGTTTTAACCCCAAAGAACTAAAGGTCACACCAAAAGACCAAATTTGTACAAAGCCATCTCATTAGAAAATGAGTGATGCGTAGAGACGCAAAGACATGCAATTACACACGGACCTGGAAGTGTCAGATCCGGAGATCAGTTGACCACTAGCAATCGTGTACATACGGCACCAGAAAGCCATAGGTGTTGAATACACAAAGGTTTGAAACTAGATTATTGACTCTAGTGCAAGTGGGAGACTGTTGGAGATATGCCCAAGAGGCAATAATAAAGTGGTTATTATCATATCTTCATACTTATGATAAATGTTTACATACCATGCTATAATTGTATTAACCGGAAACATTAATACTTGTGTGATTTGTAAACATAAAAGAGTCCCTAGTAAAGCCTCTTGTTAAAATAGCTTGTTGGTTAATATATGATCATGGTTTCCTGATCATGAACATAGAGATGTTATTAACAACAGGGTCATATCATTAGGAGAATGATGTGATGGACATACTCCTATAGTTAAGCGTAGCATAAAGATCAAGTCATTTAATATAGTTCATTTGCTATAAGCTTTCTGATACATAGTAACCTAATTCCTTCGACCATGATATCATGCTTATCACCATCACCGAAAAGATGCTTTGATGACATCAAACACCACACCGTAACTGGGTGGCTATAAAGATGGCATTGAGTGTTCGGAAAAGTATGGGTTGAAACACATGGATCAAGAGTGGGATTTGTCCATCCATATGACAGACAGATATACTCTGGGCCCTCTCGGTGGAATGTCATCCAATTAGCTTGCAAGCATGTGACTGGCTCACAAGGGATCACATATCACGGGAACGAGAAAAGAGTACTTATCGATAACAAGGTTGAACTAGGTATGCAGAGATACCAACGATCAAAACCTCGGATAAGTCAACTATCATGAGACAAAGGGAAATTGGTATCGTATGTAAGTGGTTCATTCGATCACAAATTAATTGTACAAATATGTGGGAACCATATGAATTTCCAGATTCCTCTATTGGTTATTGATTGGAGAAGTGTCTCGATCATGTCCGCATAATTCACGAACCGTAGGGAGACACACTTAAGGATTCGATGTTGTTGAGTAGTTATGGAATGATGAGTAAGAGACCGAATGTTGTTCAGAGTCTCGGATGGAATCTGGGATATCACGAGGAGATCCGGACTGGTCCGGAGAATAAGATTCATATAAGGAAAGTCCTGTTTCGGGGGTGGAGAATGGTTCCGGTGTTTTCATCGGGAATGTTCTAGAAGGTTTCGGAATGTCCGGCACTCCGGAGGGGAAGGGTACATGAATGTGTCATAAACAAGTTGGAATGATTGCATCATGTACTAGGTGTCATTGCTGAACAAAATAAAGGGTTTAATCAAATCCTAGTTTGAAAAGTCAAACGCCAATTTGAAAAGTCAAACGACTATTTTGTGAAGTGGAGGGAGAGAAAGAAACCTGGGAAGAGAAGGTTTCCCTTCTCTCCTCCAAACCGCCGGCCAGCAAGGGAGTTGGGGGATGAATCGGCTATCCCTATCCGCCCCTCCCACCTATAAAAGAAAGGGAGGGGGCGCCCCCTCTCCCTACACCTTGTCCCTTAGCCGGCGCCCCTCTAAACCCTAGGCCAGCCGCCGCCCCCCCTCTAGATGCGGCTGCCCTAGAGCTCCTCTAAACCGCCGTCTAGCTAATCCTTAGCTGCTGGTTGCTCTAAACCCCTTGGTGCCTCTAAACCCTAGACCACCAAGGCCTCTCTCATAGTCCACCATACTCGCTCCGGCTTAAGGCGAAGCCCTGCGAGATCTCCCCTCTACTTCCGGTACCACGCCGTCGTCTTGGGAATCACGAGAGAGTGCTACAACCTCTGCACTGCTAGAACAAGGAGAGGAAGGTCTTCATCAGTACGAGCGATGTGACCGAAGGCTGGGAAGCTTAGCCGGAAGGATCGTCTACGCGATCTTGAGATCGGCAAGTGTACGACTACATCACCCACGAGAATCTGCTCTCGTTAACCGCTTTGGAATCTTCGAGGGTGAGTTATTCCATCGAATCGTTGCTACAATCTACTAGATAGATCTTGGCTTGTTTGTGTGCATGCGATAGAAATTTTTTGTTTTCCATGCTACGAACCCCTAGGGGTTCGTAGCATGGAAAACAAAATTCTATCGCATGCACACAAACAAGCCAAGATCTATCTAGTAGATTGTAGCAACTCGATGGAATATAAGATTAAATAGCATGGAAAACAAAAAATTTCTATCGCATGCACACAAACAAGCCAAGATCTATCTAGTAGATTGTAGCAACGAGTCGATGGAATATAGGGATTCGTAGCATGGAAAACAAAAAATTCTACCGCATGCACACAAACAAGCCAAGATCTATCTAGTAGATTGTAGCAACGAGTCGATGGAATAACTCACCCTCGAAGATTCCAAAGTGTTTAACGAGAGCGGATTCTCGTGGGTGATGTAGTCGTACTCTTCCCGATGTCAAGATCGCGTAGACGATCCTTCCGGCGCTGCGTTCTGGCAGCGCTTCCGCAGTCAGTCACACGTTCGGTACTCGACAAAGACCTTCCTCTCCCTTGTTCCAGCAGGCAGCAGAGGTTGTAGCACTCTCCTCGCGATTCCGGCAGCTAGCAGTGGTCTAAGTAGAGGGAGATCTCAGAGGCTTCGCCTTAAGCCGGAGGGAGTATGGTGGACTATGAGAGAGCTCCTTGGCGATCTAGGTTTTAGACACACCAAGGAGGAGGTGCTAGGGCGTCTGGGGCAGGATTGCCCAAGTCGGGCTAGGGGAGCCTAGGCGGCAACAGGAGGTGGCGGCGCCGGGCTGTTTTGGGGTGGAGAACTTGTGTGCTAGGAGGGCAGCCATGCCTCCCTTTATAGGTGGGCGCCCGGCCAAGGAGGAGTCCTCCCCAACTCGGATCCCTAGTGGGCCGGCGGTGGAGGAGGAACTCCTCCCCAACTCGGTTTCCCACTTCCCTCCACTTCCCAAAATAGCCGTTTGACTTTTCAAATTGGCGTTTGACTTTTCAAACTAGGATTTGATTAAACCCTTTATTTAGTTCAGCGATGACACTTAGTACATGATGCAATCATTCCAACTTGGTATGACACATTCATGTACCCTTCCCCTCCGGAGTGCCGGACATTCCGGAACCTCCTCGTGATATCCCGGATCCCATCCGAGGCTCCGAACAACATTCGGTCTCTTACTCATCATTCCATAACTACTCAAACAACGTCGAATCCTTAAGTGTGTCTCCCTACGGTTCGTGAATTATGCGGACATGATTGAGACACTTCTCCGATCAATAACCAATAGCGGAATCTGGAAATTCATATGGCTCCCACATATTTCTACGATTACTTTGCGATCGAATGAACCACTTACATACGATACCAATTTCCCTTTGTCTCACAATAGTTTACTTATCCGAGGTTATGATCGTCGGTATCTCTGCATACCTAGTTCAACCTCGTTACTGATAAGTACTCTTTTCGTTCCGTGATATGTGATCCCTTGTGAGCGGTCACATGCTTGCAAGCTAATTGGATGACATTTCACCGAGAGGGCCAGTATATCTATCCGTCATATGGATGGACAAATCCCACTCTTGATCCATGTGTCTCAACCAATACTTTCCGGACACTCAATGCCACCTTTATAGCCACCCAGTTACGGTGTGGTGTTTGATGTCATCAAAGCATCCTTCCGGTGAAGGTGATATGCATGATCTCATGGTCGAAGGAATTAGGTTACTATGTATCAGAAAGCATATATCAATTGAACTATTAAAATGACTTGATCTTTATGCTACGCTTATCTATAGGAGTATGTCCACCATATCATTCTCCTAACGATATGATCTTGTTGTTAACAACATCTCAATGTTCATGATAGGGAAACCACAATCATTTATTAACCAACACGCTAGTATTATAAAGAGGCTTTACTAGGGACTCTATTTTAGTTTACAAATCACACAAGTATTAATGTTTCCTTGTTAATACTATTATAGCATGAATGTAAACATTTACCATAAACACAAAGATATAATAATAACTACATTTATTATTGCCTCTAGGGCATATCTCCAACAGTCTCCCACTTGCACTAGAGTCATCTAATCTAGATTACATGGTAATATACCGAACACCCATGGCACTTTGGTGTTGGTCATGTTTTGCCCTCGGGAGAGGTTTAGTCAACGGATCCGCGTGTACTTTGCAAATCTTTATGTCCCCATCTTGGACATGTTCTCGAATAGCGTGAAAACGCAGCTTGATGTGCTTCGGCTTCTTGTGTGACCTTGGTTCTTGTGCATTGGCTATGGCGCCCATGTTATCACAGTAGATAGACATTGGGTCCAGCGCACTAGGAACCACACCCAGCTCTGTAATGAGCTCTTTCATCCATATCGCTTCTTGTGAAGCCTCTGAAGCAGCCATGTATTCCGACTCAGTTGAAGATCTCACCACAACGCTTTGCTTTGCACTCCTCCAGCTAACTGTTGCACCATTCAAAATAAATACGTATCCATATTGTGATTTAGAATCATCCGGATCAGTGTTCCAACTAGCATCGGTGTAACCATTAACAACGAGCTGTTCATCACCTCCATAAGAAAGAACCATATACTTAGTTCTTCTCAAGTACTTAAGGATGTTTTTGACTGCTGTCCAATGATCCACTCCTAGATCACTTTGATATCTGCTAGTTAAACTAACAGCATATGCAATGTCGGGTCTAGTACATAGCATGGCATACATTAGAGATCCTATGGCTGAGGCATAGGGAGTCTTACTCATCCTTTCTCTATCTCCTGCCGTTGTCGGACTTTGAGTTTTACTCAAGGTCGTATTGGGCAACATGGGCAAGAACCCTTTCTTGCTATCTTCCATTCCAAACCTCTTTAGAACTTTGTCCAAATATGTACTTTGTGACAATGATATTAGGCGTCTCGATCAATCTCTATAAATCTTTATGCCTAATATGTAAGCTGCTTCGCCAAGATCCTTCATTGAAACACTATTATTCAAATATTCCTTGACACTATTAAGAAGGTCTACATCATTCCCAATCAACAATATGTCATCTACATATAGTATTAAGAATGCTACAGAGCTCCCACTCACTTTCTTGTAAATACAAGCTTCTCCATAAGTTTGTACAAAACCAAAACTTTTGATTACCTTATCAAAACGTTGATTCCAACTTCGGGATGCTTGCTTCAATCCATAAATGGACCTTTGAAGTTTGCATACCTTGTTAGCATCTTTAGAATCGACAAAACCTTTGGGTTGCATCATATACAACTCTTCATCAATGTCTCCATTGAGGAACGCTGTTTTGACATCCATCTGCCATATCTCATAATCATAATATGCAGCGATTGCTAACATAATCCTCACAGACTTTAGCTTCGCTACAGGTGACAAAGTCTCATCGTAGTCAACTCCTTGAATTTGTCGAAACCCTTTTGCAACAAGTCGAGCTTTATAGACAGTAACATTACCATCAACATCTTTTTTCTTCTTGAAAATCCATTTGTTCTCGACAGCCTTCCGGCCATCCGGTAAGTCCACCAAAGTCCATACTTCGTTTTTGTACATGGATCCAATCTCGGATTTCATGGCTTCTTGCCATTTATTGGAATCTGGGCTCATCATCGCTTCCTCATATGTCGCAAGGTCATCGGTGTTGTCCACCAACATGACACTCATAACGGGATCATACCAATCAGGAGTGGTACGAGTTCTCGTTGACCTGCGAGGCTCAGAGTAACTACAGAAGTTTCATGATCATCATCATTAGCTTCCTCTCTTATTGGTGCAGGCACCACAGAACTTCTTCCGGTGCTGCGCTACTCGCAGTTCGATAGAAGTTTCGAAAACCTCGTCGAGTTCTACTTTACTTCCAGTCACTTCTTTCGAGAGAAATTCCTTCTCTAGAAAGGATCCATTCTTGGCAACGAAGATTTTGCCTTCGGATCTATGATACAAGGTATACCCAATAGTTTCCTTTGGGTATCCTATGAAGACGCATTTTTCCGCTTTGGGTTCAAGCTTGTCCGGCTGTAACTTCTTTACATAGGAAACCGCAACCCCAAACTTTAAAGCGACAATTTAGGTTTCTTCCCAAACCATAATTCATACGGTGTCGTTTCAACGGATTTAGATGGTGCCCTATTTAAAGTGAATGCGGCTGTTTCTAATGCATAACCCCAAAATGATAGCGGTAAATCTGTAAGTGACATCATAGAACGAACCATATCTAAGAGAGTTCTATTACGACGTTCGGACACACCATTACGCTGTGGTGTTCCCGGCGGTGTCAATTGTGAAAGTATTCCGCATTTCTTCAAATGCTCGCCAAACTCGTAACTTAGATATTCACCTCCACGATCAGAACGTAGAAATTTAATCTTCTTGTTACGTTGATTCTCTACCTCACTTTGAAATTCCTTAAACTTCTCGAAAGTTTCGGACTTATGTTTCATGAAATAGATATACCCATATCTACTCAAGTCATCCGTGAAGGTAAGAACATAACGATAACCATCGCATGATGCTACACTCATTGGACCACATACATTGGTATGTATTATTTCCAATAAGTCCGTAGCTCGCTCCATCATACCAGAAAATGGAGTCTTAGTCATTTTAGCCATCAGACATGCTTCGCATCTTTCAAGTGATTCAAAATCAAGTGATTCAAGAAGTCCATCGGAATGGAGTTTCTTCATACGCTTCACTCCAATGTGACCAAGGCAGCGATTGCCACATATAGGTCGAGTTATCGCTCGATTTCAAACGTTTAGCCTCAATGTTATTAATATGTGTATTTCCACTATCGAGATTCAATAAGAATAGACCATCTATCAAAGGTGCATGTGCATAAAACATATTACTCATATAAATCGAACAACCATTATTCTCGGACTTAAACAAGTAACCGTCTCGCAATAAACAAGATCCCAATATAATGTTCATGCTTAACACATGCACCAAATAACAATTATTTAAGTATAAAACTAATCCCGATGGTAGATGAAGGGGTAGCGTGCCGACCGCGATCACATCAACCTTTGATCCGTTTCCCACGCGCATCGTCACCTTGTTCTTCGCTAGCTTCCGTTTATTCGCAAAGACCTGTTTGAGTTACAAATATGAGCAACCGAACCAGTATCAAATACCCAGGCACTACTACGAGTACTAGTGAGATACACATCAATAACATGTATATCGGATATACCTTTCTTCTTGATGTTGCCGTTCTTCAAATCCGCCAAGTACTTTGGGCAATTCCGCTTCCAGTGACCTTCTCCCTTGCAGTAAAAGCACTCAATATCAGGCTTGGGTCCAGCCATGGTATTCTTCGTCGGCGTGGTAACTTTATTACCACCCTTCTTGAAGTGTCCCTTTTGCTTAGACTTGTCTTTCTTGAATTTGGTGGTCTTATTGACCATCAACACTTGGTGCTCTTTCTTGATCTCCACTTCTGCAAATTTCAACATGGCAAAGAGTTCTGGCAACTGCTTGTTCATGTTTTGCATATTGTAGTTCATCACAAAGTTCTTGTAACTTGGTGGTAGTGATTGGAGGACACGGTAAATCCCCAAAGCATTAGGAATCACTATACCCAAGCTTTGAAGTTTGTTTATGCCTGGACATCTTAAGCACATGCTCACTGACGGAGCTGCCTTCTTCCATCTTGTAGTTAAAGAACTTTTCAGAAGCCTCATAGCTCTCAATCGCCGCGTGAGTCTCAAAGATCAATTTGAGATCACGGAAAATATCATGTGGGTCTGAATTCTCAAACCTTTTCTGAAGCTCCGATTCTAAACCATACAAGATAGCACACTGAACTGTGGAGTACTGAGTCTTCCGAGCGAGGTAAACATTCATTACTTCATCGGTAGCAGTAGCTGCAGGTGGGTCACCTAGCGGTGCATCCAGCACATAGGTCAAATTACCAACTGTGAGGATAATCCTCAAATTGCGGAACCAATCCGCGAAGTTGCTTCCATTGTTTTTCAACTTTTCTTTCTCTAGGAACGCATTAAAATTGATGGTAGGGGCCGCCATTGATCTACAACATATTTGCAATAGTTTAGACTAAGTTTATGACAAATTGAGTTCTAATTAATAGTTAAATTAATCTAGGTGAACTCCCACTCAAAACAATATCCCTCACATTGTTTTAGTGATCACACGAACCAAATCCACTACATCAACACCGATCATCACGAGAGTTGATATAGTTTCAATGGCGAACAATCGACATGTTCATCATATCTACTATATGATTCATGCTTTACCTTTCGGTGATCCGTGTTCTGAGACCATGTCTGTACATGCTAGGCTCGTCAAGATCAAACCTTAGTTTCCGCATGAGCAAATCTTCTTGCTCAGGTTGTATACACTTGCAGAATCTAACACACCCGATCATCACGTGGTGCTTCGAAACAACAAGCTTTAGCAACGGTGCTAACTAAGGATGAACACTTTATGACTTGAAAATCATGTGCATGAGGGATCATCTTATAATGCTATCGTTGTTAACTAAGCAATACAAGATGCATAAAGGATTAACATCACATGCAATTCATAATATGTGATATGATATGGCCTTTCTTCTTTGTGCTTCCGATCTCCATCTTCAAGCACGAACATGATCTCCATCATCACCGGCATTGCATCAAGTTCAATGACGCTTCTCCATGGTTGTCGTCCACCGGCTTCAACTATTACAACTACTTTGAATAGACACGCGGGTCTTAACAAAATTAAAGACAACCATATGGCTCCTGCCGGTTGCCAACTTACAATAAGGAACATTGCATACATCAAATATAATCACAATCATGGCCATATCACATCACAACACACCCCTGCAAAACAAAGTTAGACGCCTCTACTTTCTTTGCATGTTTTACGTGGTTTGGGGCTTCCAATAAGTGTCGTTCTAACTTACGAACAAGAACCACAACATTGATACTAGTATTGTCAATCACCCATTGTAAATTGAATCTTAACTATGCTGGGAGAAACAGGCACCCGCAAAGCCACTTATGCAATACAAGTTGCATGTCAAGCGTGGAGCAAGTCTCATGAACGATGTCATGTAAGGTTAGCCCGGGCCGCTTCATCCCAACATCCCGCAAGATGCAAAGTACACAAGAAGCAATCGACAATAAAAGCATCAACGCCCACAATGACCATTGTGTTCTACTCGTGCAACAGATCTACATATAGACACGGCTCTGATACCACTGTAGGGTTTCGTAGCATGGAAAACAAAAATTTTCTATCGCATACAAACAAACAAGCCAAGATCTATCTACTAGATTGTAGCAACGAGTCGATGGAATAACTCACCCTCGAAGATTCCAAAGTGTTTAACGAGAGCGGATTCTCGTGGGTGATGTAGTCGTACTCTTCCCGATCTCAAGATCGCGTAGACGATCCTTCCGGCGCTGCGTTCTGGCAGCGCTTCCACAGTCGCTCACACGTTCGGTACTCGACTAAGACCTTCCTCACCCTTGTTCCAGCAGGCAACGGAGGTTGTAGCACTCTCCTCGCGATTCCGGCAGCACAACGGTGTGGTACCGAAAGTAGAGGGGAGATCTCGCAGGGCTTCGCCTTAAGCAGGAGCGAGTATGGTGGACTATGAGAGAGCTCCTCGGCGATCTAGGGTTTAGACACACCAAGGAGGACGTGCTGGGGCCGGCGGCTAGGGCTTGGGGCTTGCCCAAGTCGGAGGCTAGGGGAGCCTTAGGCGGCGGCAACAGGAGGTGGCGGCGCCGGGCTAGGGTTTTGGGGTGGAGAACTTGTGTGCTAGGAGGGGCAGCCCTGCCCCTCCCTTTATAGGTGGGAGGCGCCGGCCAAGGGGAGGGAGTCCCTCCCCAACTCGGATCCCTAGTGGGCCGGCGGTGGAGGAGGAACTCCTCCCCAACTCGGTTTCCCACTTCCCTCCACTTCCCAAAATAGCCGTTTGACTTTTCAAATTGGCGTTTGACTTTTCAAACTAGGTTTTGATTAAACCCTTTATTTTCTTCAGCGATGACACTTAGTACATGATGCAATCATTCCAACTTGGTATGACACATTCATGTACCCTTCCCCTCCGGAGTGCCGGATATTCCGGAACCTCCTCGTGATATCCCGGATCCCATCCGAGGCTCCGAACAACATTCGGTCTCTTACTCATCATTCCATAACTACTCAAACAACGTAGAATCCTTAAGTGTGTCTCCCTACGGTTCGTGAATTATGCGGACATGATCGATACACTTCTCCGATCAATAACCAATAGCGGAATCTGGAAATTCATATGGCTCCCACATATTTCTACGATTACTTTGCGATCGAATGAACCACTTACATACGATACCAATTTCCCTTTGTCTCACAATAGTTTACTTATCCGAGGTTATGATCGTCGGTATCTCTGCATACCTTGTTCAACCTCACATCGATAAGTACTCTTTTCTCGTTCCCGTGATATGTGATCCCTTGTGAGCCAGTCACATGCTTGCAAGCTAATTGGATGACATTTCACCGAGAGGGCCCAGAGTATATCTATCCGTCATATGGATGGACAAATCCCACTCTTGATCCATGTGTCTCAACCAATACTTTCCGGACACTCAATGCCACCTTTATAGCCACCCAGTTACGGTGTGGTGTTTGATGTCATCAAAGCATCCTTCCGGTGAAGGTGATATGCATGATCTCATGGTCGAAGGAATTAGGTTACTATGTATCAGAAAGCATATATCAATTGAACTATTAAAATGACTTGATCTTTATGCTACGCTTATCTATAGGAGTATGTCCACCATATCATTCTCCTAACGATATGATCTTGTTGTTAACAACATCTCAATGTTCATGATAGGGAAACCACAATCATTTATTAACCAACACACTAGTATTATAAAGAGGCTTTGCTAGGGACTCTATTTTAGTTTACAAATCACACAAGTATTAATGTTTCCTTGTTAATACTATTATAGCATGAATGTAAACATTTATCATAAACACAAAGATATAATAATAACTACATTTATTATTGCCTCTAGGGCATATCTCCAACAGTCTCCCACTTGCACTAGATTCATCTAATCTAGATTACATGGTAATATACCGAACACCCATGGCAGTTTGGTGTTGGTCATGTTTTGCCCTCGGGAGAGGTTTAGTCAACGGATCCGCCACATTTAGATCTGTGTGTACTTTGCAAATCTTTATGTCCCCATCTTGGACATGTTCTCGAATAGCGTGAAAACGCAGCTTGATGTGCTTCAGCTTCTTGTGTGACCTTGGTTCTTGTGCATTGGCTATGGCGCCCATGTTATCACAGTAGATAGACATTGGGTCCAGCGCACTAGGAACCACACCCAGCTCTGTAATGAACTCTTTCATCCATATCGCTTCTTGTGAAGCCTCTGAAGCAGCCATGTATTCCGACTCAGTTGAAGATCTCGCCACAACGCTTTGCTTTGCACTCCTCCAGCTAACTGTTGCACCATTCAAAATAAATACGTATCCATATTGTGATTTAGAATCATCCGGATCAGTGTTCCAACTAGCATCGGTGTAACCATTAACAACGAGCTGTTCATCACCTTCATAAGAAAGAACCATATCCTTAGTTCTTCTCAAGTACTTAAGGATGTTTTTGACTGCTGTCCAATGATCCACTCCTAGATCACTTTGATATCTGCTAGTTAAACTAAAAGCATATGCAATGTCGGGTCTAGTACATAGCATGGCATACATTAGAGATCCT
Source organism: Avena insularis (assembly GCA_023614405.1). Classification (NCBI taxonomy): domain Eukaryota; kingdom Viridiplantae; phylum Streptophyta; class Magnoliopsida; order Poales; family Poaceae; genus Avena; species Avena insularis. Next base: position 17,404,877 of record CM042691.1, read on the forward strand.
ATGGCTGAGGCATAGGGAGTCTTACTCATCCTTTCTCTATCTCCTGCCGTTGTCGGACTTTGAGTTTTACTCAAGGTCGTATTGGGCAACATGGGCAAGAACCCTTTCTTGCTATCTTCCATTCCAAACCTCTTTAGAACTTTGTCCAAATATGTACTTTGTGACAATGATATTAGGCGTCTCGATCAATCTCTATAAATCTTTATGCCTAATATGTAAGCTGCTTCGCCAAGATCCTTCATTGAAAAACTATTATTCAAATATTCCTTGACACTATTAAGAAGGTCTACATCATTCCCAATCAACAATATGTCATCTACATATAGTATTAAGAATGCTACAGAGCTCCCACTCACTTTCTTGTAAATACAAGCTTCTCCATAAGTTTGTACAAAACCAAAACTTTTGATTACCTTATCAAAACATTGATTCCAACTTCGGGATGCTTGCTTCAATCCATAAATGGACCTTTGAAGTTTGCATACCTTGTTAGCATCTTTAGAATCGACAAAACCTTTGGGTTGCATCATATACAACTCTTCATCAATGTCTCCATTGAGGAACGCTGTTTTGACATCCATCTGCCATATCTCATAATCATAATATGCAGCGATTGCTAACATAATCCTCAGACTTTAGCTTATTCACGGTGACAAAGTCTCATCGTAGTCAACTCCTTGAATTTGTCGAAACCCTTTTGCAACAAGTCGAGCTTTATAGACAGTAACATTACCATCAACATCTGTTTTCTTCTTGAAAATCCATTTGTTCTCGACAGCCTTCCGGCCATCCGGTAAGTCCACCAAAGTCCATACTTCGTTTTTGTACATGGATCCAATCTCGGATTTCATGGCTTCTTGCCATTTATTGGAATCTGGGCTCATCATCGCTTCCTCATATGTCGCAAGGTCATCGGTGTTGTCCACCAACATGACACTCATAACGGGATCATACCAATCAGGAGTGGTACGAGTTCTCGTTGACCTGCGAGGCTCTGTAGCAACTACAACCGAAGTTTCATGATCATCATCATTAGCTTCCTCTCTTATTGGTGCAGGCACCACAGGAACTTCTTCTGGTGCTGCGCTACTCCCAAGTTCGAGAGAAGGTTCGACAACCTCGTCGAGTTCTACTTTCCTTCCAGTCACTTCTTTCGAGAGAAATTCCTTCTCTAGAAAGGATCCATTCTTGGCAACGAAGATTTTGCCTTCGGATCTATGATAGAAGGTATACCAAATAGTTTCCTTTGGGTATCCTATGAAGACGCATTTTTCCGCTTTGGATTCAAGCTTGTCCGGCTGTAACTTCTTTACATAGGCTTCGCAACCCCAAACTTTGAGAAACGACAATTTAGGTTTCTTCCCAAACCATAATTCATACGGTGTCGTTTCAACGGATTTAGATGGTGCCCTATTTAAAGTGAATGCGGCTGTTTCTAATGCATAACCCCAAAATGATAGCGGTAAATCTGTAAGTGACATCATAGAACGAACCATATCTAAGAGAGTTCTATTACGACGTTCGGACACACCATTACGCTGTGGTGTTCCCGGCGGTGTCAATTGTGAAAGTATTCCGCATTTCTTCAAATGCTCGCCAAACTCGTAACTTAGATATTCACCTCCACGATCAGAACGTAGAAATTTAATCTTCTTGTTACGTTGATTCTCTACCTCACTTTGAAATTCCTTAAACTTCTCGAAAGTTTCGGACTTATGTTTCATGAAATAGATATACCCATATCTACTCAAGTCATCCGTGAAGGTAAGAACATAACGATAACCATCGCGTGATGCTACACTCATTGGACCACATACATCGGTATGTATGATTTCCAATAAGTCCGTAGCTCGCTCCATCATACCAGAAAATGGAGTCTTAGTCATTTTAGCCATCAGACATGCTTCGCATATTTCAAGTGATTCAAGAAGTCCATCGGAATGGAGTTTCTTCATACGCTTCACTCCAATGTGACCAAGATGACAGTGCCACATATAGGTCGAGTTACATCTCGATTTCAAACGTTTAGCCTCAATGTTATTAATATGTGTATTTCCACTATCGAGATTCAATAAGAATAGACCATCTATCAAAGGTGCATGTGCATAAAACATATTACTCATATAAATCGAACAACCATTATTCTCGGACTTAAACAAGTAACCGTCTCGCAATAAACAAGATCCCAATATAATGTTCATGCTTAACGCATGCACCAAATAACAATTATTTAAGTATAAAACTAATCCCGATGGTAGATGAAGGGGTAGCGTGCCGACTGCGATCACATCAACCTTTGATCCGTTTCCCACGCGCATCGTCACCTTGTTCTTCGCTAGCTTCCGTTTATTCTGCAAAGACTGCTTTGAGTTACATATATGAGCAACCAAACCAGTATCAAATACCCAGGCACTACTACGAGTACTAGTGAGATACACATCAATAACATGTATATCGGATATACCTTTCTTCTTGATGTTGCCGTTCTTCAAATCCGCCAAGTACTTTGGGCAATTCCGCTTCCAGTGACCTTCTCCCTTGCAGTAAAAGCACTCAATATCAGGCTTGGGTCCAGCCATGGTATTCTTCGTTGGCGTGGTAACTTTATTACCACCCTTCTTGAAGTGTCCCTTTTGCTTAGACTTGTCTTTCTTGAATTTGGTGGTCTTATTGACCATCAACACTTGGTGCTCTTTCTTGATCTCCACTTCTGCAGATTTCAACATGGCAAAGAGTTCTGGCAACTGCTTGTTCATGTTTTGCATATTGTAGTTCATCACAAAGTTCTTGTAACTTGGTGGTAGTGATTGGAGGACACGGTAAATCCCCAAAGCATTAGGAATCACTATACCCAAGCTTTGAAGTTTGTTTGCGTGCCCAGACATCTTAAGCACATGCTCACTGACGGAGCTGCCTTCTTCCATCTTGTAGTTAAAGAACTTTTCAGAAGCCTCATAGCTCTCAATCGCCGCGTGAGTCTCAAAGATCAATTTGAGATCACGGAAAATATCATGTGGGTCTGAATTCTCAAACCTTTTCAAGCTCGATTCTAAACCATACAAGATAGCACCTTTGAACTGTGGAGTCTTCGAGTCTTCCGAGCGAGGTAAACATTCTTTACTTCATCGGTAGCGATGGCTGGTGGGTCACCTAGCGGTGCATCCAGCACATAGGTCAAATTACCAACTGTGAGGACAATCCTCAAATTGCGGAACCAATCCGCGAAGTTGCTTCCATTGTTTTTCAACTTTTCTTTCTCTAGGAACGCATTAAAATTGATGGTAGGGGCCGCCATTGATCTACAACATATTTGCAATAGTTTAGACTAAGTTTATGACAAATTGAGTTCTAATTAATAGTTAAATTAATCTAGGTGAACTCCCACTCAAAACAATATCCCTCACATTGTTTTAGTGATCACACGAACCAAATCCACTACATCAACACCGATCATCACGAGATTTGATATAGTTTCAATGGCGAACAATCGACATGTTCATCATATCTACTATATGATTCATGCTTTACCTTTCGGTGATCCGTGTTCTGAGACCATGTCTGTACATGCTAGGCTCGTCAAGATCAAACCTTAGTTTCCGCATGAGCAAATCTTCTTGCTCACGTTGTATACACTTGCAGAATCTAACACTCCCGATCATCACGTGGTGCTTCGAAACAACAAGCTTTAGCAACGGTGCTAACTAAGGATGAACACTTTATGACTTGAAAATCATGTGCATGAGGGATCATCTTATAATGCTATCGTTGTTAACTAAGCAATACAAGATGCATAAAGGATTAACATCACATGCAATTCATAATATGTGATATGATATGGCCTTTCTTCTTTGTGCTTCTGATCTCCATCTTCAAGCACGAACATGATCTCCATCATCACCGGCATTGCATCAAGTTCAATGACGCTTCTCCATGGTTGTCGTCCACCGGCTTCAACTATTACAACTACTTTGAATAGAGACGCGGGTCTTAACAAAATTAAAGACAACCATATGGCTCCTGCCGGTTGCCAACTTACAATAAGGAACATTGCATACATCAAATATAATCACAATCATGGCCATATCACATCACAGCACACCCCTGCAAAACAAAGTTAGACGCCTCTACTTTCTTTGCATGTTTTACGTGGTTTGGGGCTTTCAATAAGTGTCGTTCTAACTTACGAACAAGAACCACAACATTGATACTAGTATTGTCAATCACCCATTGTAAATTGAATCTTAACTATGCTGGGAGAAACAGGCACCCGCAAAGCCACTTATGCAATACAAGTTGCATGTCAAGCGTGGAGCAAGTCTCATGAACGATGTCATGTAAGGTTAGCCCGGGCCGCTTCATCCCAACATCCCGCAAGATGCAAAGTACACAAGAAGCAATCGACAATAAAAGCATCAACGCCCACAATGACCATTGTGTTCTACTCGTGCAATAGATCTACATATAGACACGGCTCTGATACCACTGTAGGGTTTCGTAGCATGGAAAACAAAAAATTTCTATCGCATACAAACAAACAAGCCAAGATCTATCTACTAGATTGTAGCAACGAGTCGATGGAATAACTCACCCTCGAAGATTCCAAAGTGTTTAACGAGAGCGGATTCTCGTGGGTGATGTAGTTCGTACTCTTCCCGATCTCAAGATCGCGATTAGCGATCCTTCCTCAAGGCCATGCTCGGCGCTTTCACATCGCTCAGATTTCGACTAAGACCTTCCTCTCCTTGTTCCAGCAAAATGGAGGTTGTAGCACTCTCCTCGCGATTCCGCAGACAACGGTGTGGTACCGAAGTAGAGGGAGATCTCAGGCTTGAAACCGGAGCGAGTATGGTGGACTTTGAGAGAGCTCCTGCGATCTAGGGTTTAGACACACCAAGGAGGACGTCTTGGGGGGCTGGGCTAGGGCAGGGGCTTGCCCAAGTCGGGCGGCTAGGGAGCCTTAGGCGGCAACAGGAGGTGGCGGCGCCGGGCTAGGGTTTTGGGGTGGAGAACTTGTGTGCTAGGAGGGGCAGCCCTGCCCCTCCCTTTATAGGTGGGAGGCGCCGGCCAAGGGGAGGGAGTCCCTCCCCAACTCGTATCCCTAGTGGGCCGGCGGTGGAGGAGAAACTCCTCTCCAACTCGGTTTCCCACTTACCTCCACTTCCCAAAATAGCTGTTTGACTTTTCAAATTGGCGTTTGACTTTTCAAACTAGGATTTGATTAAACCCTTTATTTTGTTCAGCGATGACACTTAGTACATGATGCAATCATTCCAACTTGGTATGACACATTCATGTACCCTTCCCCTCCGGAGTGCTGGACATTCCGGAACCTCCTCGTGATATCCCGGATCCCATCCGAGGCTCCGAACAACATTTGGTCTCTTACTCATCATTCCATAACTACTCAAACAAAGTTGAATCCTTAAGTGTGTCTAACTACGGTTCGTGAATTATGCGGACATGATCGAGACACTTCTCCGATCAATAACCAATAGAGGAATCTAGAAATTCATATGGCTCCCACATATTTCTACGATTACTTTGCGATCGAATGAACCACTTACATACGATACCAATTTCCCTTTGTCTCACGATAGTTTACTTATCCGAGGTTATGATCGTCGGTATCTCTGCATACCTAGTTCAACCTCTATCGATAAGTACTCTTTTCTCCGTTCGTGATATGTGATCCCTTGTGAGCCAGTCACATGCTTGCAAGCTAATTGGATGACATTTCACCGAGAGGGCCCAGAGTATATCTATCCGTCATATGGATGGACAAATCCCACTCTTGATCCATGTGTCTCAACCAATACTTTCCAGACACTCAATGCCACCTTTATAGCCACCCAGTTACGTGTGGTGTTTGATGTCATCAAAGCATCCTTCCGGTGAAGGTGATATGCATGATCTCATGGTCGAAGGAATTAGGTTACTATGTATCAGAAAGCATATAGCAATTGAACTATTAAAATGACTTGATCTTTATGCTACGCTTATCTATAGGAGTATGTCCACCATATCATTCTCCTAACGATATGAGCTTGTTGTTAACAACATCTCAATGTGTCTATATTTCCCGGGATGTTGTGTTTAATGAGATGGTATTTCCCTTTTCTCACACCGTTGTACGTTCCACCACACCATCCCCTCATGATATACCTCTACACCCGACCAATTTGTTGATGCTGCATATACTCCCTTCCTTTTGGCTAATCATGGTGCAGGTTCAGGACGTGGAGCACATCTTGAATTACTTGACGAGGAGACGCAAACTACTCCACACATTGCTCACAACGCTCACCTTGGCGCCGACATCAATCTGCATGGGTATGCAGGTTCTGGCGGGACGGGCGTCTCCCGTGATGTCACGAGCTCGCTTGGGGTGGCCTCACCTCCATCGCCTGGCTCCACGGCCCGCTTGTCGGCCTCGTCGTCTGCCGAGGCGGCCCACTCGCACGGCTCCGCCTCATCGACCAGCGCATCGGATATTTCTCCATCACCGTCTATGTCAACCCCTATCGATGGGAGACCTTCGCCAATGCCTCCTCGTATGACCACGCGTCTCCAGCGTGGCATTCGCTAGGCGAAAGTTCGGACTGATGGTACTATTGCTTGGAATACCACCAAGTCGTCTGATCCTACCCTGCTGACTACCGAGCCGCACGACTTTCGTGTCTCTCTCTCGTCTCCTCACTGGCACAATGCTATGGAGTTCGAGTACTCCGCTCTTTAGCAAAATCAGACATTGCGCCTAGTTCCACCGCAATTAGGAGTGAAATCATTGATTCAAAATGGGTGTTGAAAATCAAGAGGCAGGCTGACGGGTCCATTGACAGATACGAGGCTCATCTCGTTGCAAAGGGATTCAGGCAGCGCTATGGCCTTGACTATGAGGACATATTCAGTCCTATGGTGAAGCCTATTACCATTCGTCTCCTACTATCGATGGATCTTTCTCATGGATGGCACCTTTGTCAGCTTGATATTCAGAATGCGTTCTTACATGGGGTTCTCGAGGAGGAGGTCTTTATGCGACAACCACCTATTTTTGAGGATCCTAGCTACCCTAGCCATTTGTGTCAGCTTGACAAGGCTCTCTACAGTCTCAAATAGGCTCCTAGCGCATGATATGCCAGACTCATTTCTATACTTTCTGTTCTTGGTTTCACACCCTCTACAGCTGATACATCCGTGTTTATTCTGCGACGACCGGAAGTCACCCTCTACCTCTTGGTTTATGTTGATGACATTATTATGGTGAGCTCGTCGTCTGCAACTACCGATCATCTTATTCAACAACTTGGCTCTTCGTTTGCACTCAAGGATCTTGGTCCACTCCATTATTTCCTTGGCATTGAGGTACATACTCCCTGTTGTGGTGGCCTGTAACTACCTCGGTGAATTACGCTCCTAGTTACAAGCCTGGATGAGCGGGAATGGTTAAAATAGTACGGTGGGGCCCAAATGCCACTCACAGGTAGACCTTTCGGCCGTCCTAACCATTTCCAAACATCGGGACAAGAACGGGCGGCGTAATCGGCAGGCGAAGGGATCAACTACATACACAAATGAGTATGTATGCAAGCCACCATACAATGGTTCTCAGAGTCATTCCATCTAAAAAGAAAGGAAATATTGCAACGCCATACGGCAAGATCCAAAATACCCTAGATAGATATAATAGTTTAGGATATCTCCTCATACATCAAACATCAGAGTATCAGGCGGAAGCGGAAGACAAAATCCGAGTACGGATAAGAAGCAAATCGGCATAAGATGCCCATAAATAAACACATCCCGCCCACAGATCTCACGGATCCCCGTTCCCGGAATCTCTACACCGAATGATCGTTTCCAACATCGTCCGTCTCCTCCACCCAGTATCCATCTTGAGAGTTTACCTGTTCATCTGAACCAAACAATTTATCGTGTGAGACCCTAGGGGTACTCAGCAAGTCTTTATGCCTCTAAAGGGGACACAACCTGGGGGTGATACAATTGCAGCAAAAGATAAACCCTAGCAATTCTATAGATACTCGCTAACCATCCGTCTAACCAGAGATAGACGAATGTCCGTGAATTAATACCAGCAGTTATAACAATAATATTAACAGATCCATCCTCCTCCTCGCTTACTGACGAGGAAGCAGATGAACAACCCCCCCATCCGTTGGCAGTTTTATTATCCATTCCATGAGTGTTGCTCTATTTACTAGTCAGGTACTTAGTCAAATTAAAAGCGGTACTTTAGTTATACTTGTCTATGATCGAGAAACTGTGCTCCAAGTCGTCCATAACCGCGGACACGGCTTTCAAAAAGTTTTACCCTGCAGGGGTGCGCAAATAGCAACACACACTCGATCAACCTCGGAAAAACCAAATCAAAACCCAACGAGGCAGTCACGACAAAGCGATCACAGGATTCAGAAATATTTCAGGGGGCCACCCCATTAAGCTACCATAGCGAAGTTGGCGGCGAGATGGACTCAAGGTTTGCGTCAATGGTCAGAAACGATCGGGAACCGAAAATGTGACTGGGCTTGTCGATACCGCGAAAACACTCCGCTTACCTAAACAGTACAGGTGCATTCCTCGCACAATTTTAAATTAAGCAGTAAAGCATGGCATAAGTACAGAATAGTAATAAAGCCCCAAACTACTTTGTGGCCCCAAGAAATAAGAATGAATCAAGCTCTGGCTCAGGGGGGTTCATAAGCCTCCCGGATGTGGATAGCGCGAATATTCAAGGAACAGGAATCAAGTACTCGGGGTCCTACGGGACACAAGTGAGCAGGAAAAACCAAATAGCAGATATTGCTCACCGATGCCACTTTCATTAGTTATCCCATTACTACTCAGGTTAAGTTGTTTAGGTACCTCGTTATCCCTCAGACACTCACATACCCTACACGTGCTGTTCTACGACTCGCATGGCTCAAACAACTCCTGTAGTAATGGCTCATGGGATGGAGGAACAAGCTTCGGTGGGGTTTAAAAGTAAAGGCTATGCAATACTTGGGATTCAGATTAATGCAATCGCGACTCAATGATGCAAGAATAAGATAGAGGCAATAGTTACTATATGTATGCAAGCATGTGGTAGTGCTTGCCTGGCAGCTCAGTTGAAGCGAGAGAAGGATCTGGGTAGTGCTCCTGGTTCTCTTGATATATCCCCTGCTCAGCGTCTATTCGAAGAAGAACCAAACAAACAAGGGCCAACATAAATAAAGTGCACAAGCATATGAATAAAATGCGACAAGCAAACAATCATGCGATGATGAATGATGCACAATTTGCATGGCAATTAAGTAGCATGGCATGGGTGAGGTGTGGAATACAAAAATAAAGCCTTTTATTGAGTTTTAATCACATTTTAACCTCATATTAGTTGCTGTATACTTTATATTTTTATGATGCAAGCTGCAAAACAGATGATGGAATACATAAACAGAAAGGTCTTGTCGAGCTAATCATTTTAGACATATTATTTGTTAAATTTGGAGTTATAAATCAAAAGTTATTAATTAATTAAGGCAAAAGGGCATTTTCTTGTAATTTTAATCAACTTGGAAATTAAAGTGTTCTAAATATATTTTGAAGGCCATATTTGAATTCCTCACATTTTTCTGATTTCAAAACATATATTATTTGTATTATTTGGGTTTGTAAATTAAAAGTTATTTGAAAACAGATTTAAAATTTGAATTTAAATTAATTTGAAAAAGTTTGAATTAAACAGAGAAACAGAAAGTCTTTTGGTACCCAGCCCAGTTCTAGCCACAGTCAGTGACAAGTGGGCCATCTGCTGACTGGACGCCTCAGCGCGCAGAAAAGTTTCTGAAAGCACGCCTGCACCTGAGAGGATGACAGGTGGGTCAGGCGGCGCGACCACGTGTCGTGACAACAGTGAGGCTGCCAGGCGGGACCGAGCTGGAGCGCGGGTTATGGCCAGAGAAACAGGGGGGCTTTTCTGCAAAACTACACCGAGACAGACAGGTGGGACCAGGCTGGACCGCTGGTTCGCGAAAAACAATGAGGGGGTATCGCAAAGGGCACCTCGCACCGTTGTTCTTCTATGCGTAATCGACGATGATCGATGTCGATCAAGGCGAGCGCTGGGAGTTCGACCGCGTGACCTGCGGGGTGCGCGATGAGGCTGGAACCAGCGCGGTGGGTGAGGGGGTGTTGATAGAAGGAGGCCGGGCGGCTAGATAGGGCTGACGTGACGCCGCGGCGAGGAAACGCTCATGCACGCCGGCGCACAGAGCGTGCTCGGCACAACGACCGGTGTGTCCAGGAAACGACGGTGGTCGTGAGGATGTCTAGGAGGAAGGTTGGCTCACCGCGAGGTGGTCGGCGGTGTTGGATCGGGTCGGCGAGCAGCGGATCGTCGGCGAAGCAGAGGCCAGCGGAGCTAGGGTTTGGCGTCGGAGCGGCGTCGGCCTGGTGGCTCTGGTCCTCCTCCTCCTCGCTGGCGGCTACTGGACGATGCAGGGGAACCTCCTCGGTCTTCTCGATCTCCTCCACGACGTGTCCACCGGCTGGAGCGACGGGGCGACGTGGTGCTGGCGGTGGCCGGCGAGAAAGGTTGGGCGTCTGTGGAGAGGGAGGGGAGGAGCCAGCGCCTGGGTGGATCTGGGGAGGCAAAGTAGCGAGAGGGAGTAGATAGGGACGGAAGAGGAGAGGGGGTGCCGTGGGGAGGGGGCAGAGAAAGGTGGCTTGCCACTTTTCCCTCCTCCTCCTTCACGTGAGGGAGGGGGGCGGCGGCAGGCTGGGCGGTGGGGTGCGAGCGGCGGGCCGAGGCGGGGAGGCTCGGGCTGGTGGGGCATGCAAGGCAGAGAGAGAACTAGAGAGAGAGAGGGAGAGGGGTGGCATGGAGCTCGGGTGGGAGCTAGGCTCGGTTAGGGTTAGTACTAGGGGAGGGTAGGGTAGCTCGGGTTGGACCAGGGTGACCAGATGGGGCTAGCTAGGCAGAGAGAGGAGAGAGGCCGAGAGAGAGGCCATGTGGTTAGGGTTTAGGAGAGAGGGGGGTATGGTGATGGTGGGGTAGGTGATTAGGAGGATCTAGGATAGAGGATTAGAGAGAGGGGGGTATGGCTTAGGGTTTTAGACATGATCCACATGACCATGCAAAGAAGGAGGTGAAAAGGAGAGGAAGGTGAGGAATAGAGAGAGATGAGGTAGGGTGGTGGATTTTGGCAAGACCAATCTAGATCAAGCCAAAAGAGAGGGAGAGAGAAAGGTGGAAGATGAGCCACTCAAAAAGATCAAATAAAAACAAAGGAGGCAAAAAAAATATAGAGATGGTTGCATGGCCCATGCATAATATTAATGCTAGGTTTCATCTTGTGAAAACAAAATAATATCCATAGCATTTATACATATGCATTCCCAAAATATGGAATGAGCCAAACTAGAAGAAGTGAAAGGATGCCCCATGTGGAGTAGTTGGAGATGACCATATCTGAATAAAAATGGGACATGCTAGTGTGTATGTGCCACTAGATGCTCAATAGTCCCAAAAATATCCCAACATGAGCATAATTCCATCATAATCCATATGGAAGCTAGGAGAAAGGGTCCCACTCACAAGGCATGCAAAGGTGGCCATGTGGCTCTCCTAAACCAATAATGTGAAAACAATATGGTGCATATATGAGAGCATGTGGAGATAGAATGGATCCACACCAACACATATGAGCTAGAGGTAAAACCAAATAAGTTGCAATGCTCATATATGGTGGGATGGTGGAATGATGGGTGATGACAAGAAAGGTGGTGGAGTTAACAAAAGATATGCCCCCAACTCAACTTGGGCATTTAAACAATATATCAAGAACCAAATACAATATCAAGAGGCAAATACAATTAATGATGCATATGAGAGAAGATCCAAAACAAAAAGGGTTTTATATGATGCTCAAATGCAAGGTGGCATGATGACATGAGCATGATATAAATATGATGCAACAATTATATATATGAAGTAGCCATTATATTACTAGACCAAGTAGCATTACAATTGTTAGACAAATGGGATGCTACAACTCTCCCCCACTAAACAGGAATCTCGCCCCGAGATTCTAGGAAGAAGAAGAAGACTCAAAGAGGGTAGGATACTTGGCACGGAGCTCATCTTCACGTTCCCAAGTGGCTTCATCAACGGAATGGTGCGACCATCGCACCTGCGTAACTTGATGGACTTGTTGCAGTCCTTCTTCGCGACTTCAAGGATTTTGTGGGTGTTCTTGATAAGACAGGTCTTCTTGGAGATTGATAAGCTCATGGTCCACGGTCCTGCCGGGATCCTTGAAGCACTTCTTGAGTTGAGAGATGTGGAAAACATCATGGACCTTGAGTTTTTCCGGGAGCTCAAGAGCATAAGCAACTTCTCCTCTTCTTCCACGAATTTTGAATGGACCGATGTATCTAGGAGCCAGCTTTCCTTTGATACCAAAGCGGTGCGTGCCTCTCATGGGAGTGACACGAAGGTAAACGATATCACCAGGGACATACTCCATGTCCGTGTGCTTCCTGTCATAGTTGCTCTTCTGGCGACTTTGAGCAATCTTTACATTTTCAAGAATGATGTGAACCTTCTCCTCCGCTTGAGTTACAATGTCAGGGCCAAACAAAATTCTTTCTCCTGCACCTGACCAACCAATCGGAGTTCTGCATTTGCGACCATAGAGAGCCTCAAATGGTGCCATCTTCAGACTTTTCTGGAAGCTGTTGTTGTAAGAGAACTCAGCATAAGGAAGACATTCTTCCCACTTCATGCCAAACGAGATGACACAAGCACGAAGCATATCCTCCAGAATCTGATTGATCCTTTCAACTTGTCCTTGCGACTGAGGGTGGTAAGCCGTGCTGAAGTTCAACTTTGTTCCCAAAGCATTTTGGAAACTTTCCCAGAACTTGGAAGTGAAGATGCTTCCACGGTCTGAACTAATCTCAAGCGGAACCCCATAAAGAGAGACAATTCTGTTGATATAGAGCTCAGCCAACTGATTTGCAGAAATTGTTTCCTTGACGGGGAAGAAGTGAGACACTTTAGAAAGCCTGTCAATGACAACAAAGATTGCATTGTTGCCCTTCTGCGACCTTGGAAAACCAGTGATGAAGTCCATCCCTACTTTCTCCCATTTCCACTCCGGGGGTTTCAATGGATGTAGAAGACCGGAAGGTTTCTGATGGACAGCTTTCACTCTACGGCAGACATCACACTCCGAGACATACTTGGCACAATATCGGTTCAAACCCGACCACCAATATTGTGTTTTCAAGTCCATGTACATCTTTGTGCTGCCAGGGTGGATAGAAAGAACAGAATTGTGCGCCTCCTTGAGAACTTGCTCTCTCAAACCCGGGTAGTTCGGAACAAACATCCGGTGTTCAAAGAAAAGCGTGCCTTGATCATCGACGTGGAAGGACTCATACTTCGGAAGCTGAAGTTTGGAGATGATCTTTCTGGTGTACGGATCACCAAGCTGAAAGGAGCGAACCTTTTCTTCCAAGAGAGGGGTTGCGAGAAGGTTCAGGAGATACCCTTGTTCCACAATCTCAAGGTTTAGCTGACGGAATTCCTCGCACAAGAGAGGCTGTTGTTCTTCCATCATGAGGTTGTTGACATAAGCTTTGCGGCTGAGAGCATCGGCCATGACATTAGCTTTGCCCGGAGTGTAGTTGATGGTCAAATCAAAATCATTGATTGCTTCAATCCATCTCCTCTGCCGAAGGTTGATATCAGGCTGAGTGAAGATATACTTCAAACTCTTGTGATCAGAAAAGATTTCACAACGGTTGCCAAGCAAGTAGTGCCTCCATACTTTCAAAGCAAAGACAATCATGTAGCTCGAGGTCATGTGTAGGATAGTTGATCTCATGCGTCTTCAACTGGCGAGAGGCATAAGCAACAACTTGTTTTTCTTGCATAAGGACCGTACCCAATCCTTGCAAAGAGGCATCAAGAATATCCGGAAAGGCTTGGATGTATCCGGAGGAACCAAGACTGGTGTGGAAGTGAGCTTCTCTTTGAGTGTCTCAAAGCTTGCTTGACATGCAGGAGTCCAAAGGTATTTCTTGCCTTTCTTGAGGAGATCGGTAAGAGGCTTCGCTATCTTCGAAAAGTTCTGAACGAAGCGACGGCAATAACTAGCCAAACCAAGGAAACTCCGCACTTCTTTGACATTTACCGGAGGAAGCCATTCAACAATTGTCTTTACAGTTTCCGGGTTGACGGTAATGCCCTTGGCAGAGATGACGTGACCAAGATAGGTTACTTGAGGCAGCCAAAACTCACACTTGGAGAACTTTGCATACAGGCGGTTCTCACGAAGCTTGTTTAGGACACACCGAAGGTGTTCTTCATGTTCTTCCTTTGACTTAGAATAGACTAGGATGTCATCCAGATAGACCACAACGAACTTATCAAGATACTCCATGAAAACCGAGTTCATGAGCCTCGAGAAGGTGGCAGGTGCGTTGGTGAGACCGAAAGACATGACTGTGTACTCATACAGGCATTAGCGTGTGGTGAAAGCTGTTTTAGGAACATCTTCCTTGCGAATCTTGATTTGGTGATAAAAACTTCTCAAGTCAAGCTTAGAGAATACCACAGCCCAGCTAGTGATCAAGAGATCATTAATCCGCGGAAGGGATATTTATTCTTGATGGTTTTAGCATTGAGAGCCCGATAGTCAACACAAAGTCTATCGCCTTTGTCTCGCTTCTTCACAAAGATTGTTGGGCTACCCCAAGAAGAAGTACTGTGTTGAATGAAGCCCAACTTCTCTTGTTCATCAAGTTGACGTTTGAGTTCAGCCAACTCAGCAGGACCCATTTTATAAGGCCGCTTGGAGATAGGAGCCGCCCAGTTCAAGCTCCATTACAAACTCAACCTCATGATCCGGAGGCATACAGCAACTCTTCAGGAAAGACATCTGGGAACTCACAGACCACCGGAACACTCTGAATAGCTTCCATAGCATCATCATTCAGAGCTGCCAAAGAGAAAAGCTGGATAGCAGGAGTCTGACTTGGAGAATAGACTATATGGCCTTCGGGAAACTTCAGAGAAACCGAGCGTTCAGCACAATCAATCACAGCTGCATTTGCTGTCAACCAATCCATGCCCAAGATGACATCAATGTCAGAATTGCCCAGAACAATTAAGGAAGCCGAGACCGAAGAGCCACCAATCTCAATTTGATTGCCATGGCTGATTTTAGAAGTCGCCATTGTTGCTGGGAGAAAGGACCATTAACCGCTTAAGGAGAGGATCCATAGCTAACTCATTCTCATTTGCAAACTTGTGAGAAACAAAAGAATGCGATGCACCGTAATCAAACAAAACTCGTGCAGGACTGAGTTAACGGAAAGCATACCCATCACAACCTGTGTGCATGCTCAGCTTGAGCAGCGTTGACACAGATTGGCACGAGCAATAAAGACCCGGCTTGGTGTTGATGTTGAGAGCCCGAGGTGGTGGTGCACGAACCAAAGGAGAGCTTGCAGATCTTGGAGGTGGTGGAGGAAGAGCTTTGTTTTTCATCGACGCCAGATGCCAAAGATGTCTCCACAAGTGTAACAAGCACTGTGGACGAGGAGCAACGAGCTGGGGACTCCGCCAGCGCCTGTGGTAGTGGTGGTTGTAGCCCCTAGGAGCAGCAAAGGAGGAAGTTTGGTGGCCTTGCCGTAGCTTGAAGGTCTTGGTATCCGGGAGCGACGGGTGTTAGGAACCCGCACCACGCTTAGAAGGAGTTGACATAGTGAAGAGCTTGTTGCATCACGGTTGTGTTTCTTTGACTCCTCAAACACTTGCCTACTTGCTTCTTCCCGCAGAGTCAGTATGCTGAAGTTCCGTAAAAGACGCCGCCTTGCATGTGTGATTGCATATTTAATCGATGCATTGAGCCCTTGCCGAACCTCTTTGCTTCTTCTTGTCGCCGAGATCTCATCGCCACCATAACGAGAAAGGTTCATGAAGTTCTGATGTAGGTATTGACATTGTCATTGCCGCTTGAGGTTGAGAAACACTTCCTTCATCCTCTCCATGACAATTTCTCGACAGACATCGCTTTTGAAAGCTCCAGTGAACTGTCCCCAAGTAGGCTGAAAACCGGCAGCTTTGCCTTCGTGTAATTCTCCCACCACGTAGCTGCATCTCCTTCGTAAGGTGAGTAGCACACTTTACCCATTCTTGCTCAGGAACATCAGCAGTCTCCAGTAACCTTGACATCTCACGCAGCCAATCATCAGCATCAAGTGGTTGATCAGAAACATCAAATTGGCGTGGGTTGAACTTCAGAAAGCTTTTGATGTCTCCTCGCTTGGGAGGTGGAGGCAGCGGAGCAAACTCATTCCTCCTGACACTTTCTTCAAAACGCTGCTGGTTCTGTTGCATTGCTGCCAAGGCATTGGCGATGCTTGACAACGCTGCCCAGCTTCAGGTTGTATGTCCTCCTCGTAGCAGGCGTGGTGGAGCCATCCTGTTATTGATATAAAACACAAGTCAGTACTATGATGGAGAATAATAATAATCCAAAATAGTACCAAGATGGAATTAATCAAGATTAAAGGATACAATTTACTAAGATGATATTAAAATATCAACAAAGTTCAAAGCACCTAGAAGATATTAAGCATATCGCACACGACTGAAAAGGAGTGTGGTACACAGATATATCAAAGAAAAAATTTCCGCAAATTTCGGCATTAAAATACCAATAGATGCGCAAATTCACTTAACGAATCAAGATTAGTGACTCTACCAATTCAATATACAAGAGCGAATGATAAGAGTAGTGGTATGGTCGTGACTCCATCCCGCACTCAAATCATTACTCCGCACATGAATAAGTAAAACACATATCCCAACACCTTCTTCTCACGATGAACCTAAAGATTAGTAACTACGGCAACGAGCACCCCAAACAAGATAACGTCGGATAACAAAGAGTAAGACAGATCGCGGCGGTATACAACGAATCAGATAGATCGCGTCGGTTTGCAAAAGCCTGTCGGTATGGAATGTACCAACAGTTGATAACCAAAGGCAGATTGTGATAACAACTTGGATGCAACAGATAGACAAGGAATTACACACACACACACACACAAACACACAACCTATGGTACTACGGAAACCCAGAACACGTGAATCCTAGTTTGAATTTTGAGAAGAGGATTGAAAACGTTACACTTCCTTACCAGAAAAAGGGTGGGTGGGTGGTTAAGAAGAAAAGTGGAAGCAGTCCTACTCTCGCGTTTTGTTTTTCCCTAATATACATAACTACCAAAAATATTTGCTAGACAGACAACGACCATTTGGCTGAGACCCTGAAGGTCGGGATGGCTCTGATACCAATTGTAACTACCTCGGTGAATTACGCTCCTAGTTACAAGCCTGGATGAGCGGAAATGGTTAAAATAGTACGGTGGGGCCCAAATGCCACTCACAGGTAGACCTTTCGGCCGTCCTAACCATTTCCAAACATCGGGACAAGAACGGGCGGCGTAATCGGCAGGCGAAGGGATCAACTACATACACAAATGAGTATGTATGCAAGCCACCATACAATGGTTCTCAGAGTCATTCCATCTAAAAAGAAAGGAAATATTGCAACGCCATACGGCAAGATCCAAAATACCCTAGATAGATATAATAGTTTAGGATATCTCCTCATACATCAAACATCAGAGTATCAGGCGGAAGCGGAAGACAAAATCCGAGTACGGATAAGAAGAAAATCGGCATAAGATGCCCATAAATAAACACATCCCGCCCACAGATCTCACGGATCCCCGTTCCCGGAATCTCTACACCGAATGATCGTTGCCAACATCGTCCGTCTCCTCCACCCAGTATCCATCTTGAGAGTTTACCTGTTCATCTGAACCAAACAATTTATCGTGTGAGACCCTAGGGGTACTCAGCAAATCTTTATGCCTCTAAAGGGGACACAACCTGGGGGTGACGCAATTTCAGCAAAAGATAAACCCTAGCAATTCTATAGATACTCGCTAACCATCCGTCTAACCAGAGATAGACGGATGTCCGTGAATTAATACCAGCAGTTATAACAGTAATATTAACAGATCCATCCTCCTCCTCGCTTACCGACGAGGAAGCGGACGAACAACCCCCCCATCCGTTAGCAGTTTTATTATCCATTCCATGAGTGTTGCTCTATTTACTAGTCAGGTACTTAGTCAAATTAAAAGCGGTACTTTAGTTATACTTGTCTATGATCGAGAAACTGTGCTCCAAGTCGTCCATAACCGCGGACACAGCTTTCATAAAGTTTTACCTCATAGGGTGCACAAATAGCAACACACACTCGATCAACCTCGGAAAAACCAAATCAAAACCCAACGAGGCAGTCACGACAAAGCGATCACAGGATTCAGAAATATTTCAGGGGGCCACCCCATTAAGCTACCCGCAACGAAGTTGGCCGGCTCCGAGACGGACTCAAGGTTTGCGTCAATGGCTGTAAACGACTGGGAACCCGAAAATGTGACTGGGCTTGTCGATACCGTGAAAACACTCCGCTTACCTAAACAGTACAGGTGCATTCCTCGCACAATTTTAAATTAAGCAGTAAAGCATGGCATAAGTACAGAATAGTAATAAAGCCCCAAACTACTTTATGGCCCCAAGAAATAAGAATGAATCAAGCTCTGGCTCAGGGGGGTTCATAAGCCTCCCGGATGTGGATAGCGCGAATATTCAAGGAACAGGAATCAAGTACTCGGGGTCCTACGGGACACAAGTGAGCAGGAAAAACCAAATAGCAGATATTGCTCACCGATGCCACTTTCATTAGTTATCCCATTACTACTCAGGTTAAGTTGTTTAGGTACCTCGTTATCCCTCAGACACTCACATACCCTACACGTGTTGTTCTACGACTCGCATGGCTCAAACAACTCCTGTAGTAATGGCTCATGGGATGGAGGAACAAGCTTCGGTGGGGTTTAAAAGTAAAGGCTATGCAATACTTGGGATTCAGATTAATGCAATCGCGACTCAATGATGCAAGAATAAGATAGAGGCAATAGTTACTATATGTATGCAAGCATGTGGTAGTGCTTGCCTGGCAGCTCAGTTGAAGCGAGAGAAGGATCTGGTAGTGCTCTGGTTCTCTTGATATATCCCCTTTCAAAGGTCTATTCGAAGAAGAACCAAACAAACAAGGGCCAACATAAATAAAGTGCACAAGCATATGAATAAAATGCGACAAGCAAACAATCATGCGATGATGAATGATGCACAATTTGCATGGCAATTAAGTAGCATGGCATGGGTGAGGTGTGGAATACAAAAATAAAGCCTTTTATTGAGTTTTAATCACATTTTAACCTCATATTAGTTGCTGTATACTTTATATTTTTATGATGCAAGCTGCAAAACAGATGATGGAATACATAAACAGAAAGGTCTCGTCGAGCTAATCATTTTAGACATATTATTTGTTAAATTTGGAGTTATAAATCAAAAGTTATTAATTAATTAAGGCAAAAGGGCATTTTCTTGTAATTTTAATCAACTTGGAAATTAAAGTGTTCTAAATATATTTTGAAGGCCATATTTGAATTCCTCACATTTTTCTGATTTCAAAACATATATTATTTGTATTATTTGGGTTTGTAAATTAAAAGTTATTTGAAAACAGATTTAAAATTTGAATTTAAATTAATTTGAAAAAGTTTGAATTAAACAGAGAAACAGAAAGTCTTTTGGTACCCAGCCCAGTTCTAGCCACAGTCAGTGACAAGTGGGCCATCTGCTGACTGGACGCCACAGCGCGCAGAAAAGTTTCTGTCACCGCGAGCACGCCCAGTCACAGAGGATGACAGGTGGGTCCGAGGCGCTGCGGACCCACGTGTCAGCGAACGAGCGCGCGGGGGCTGCCAGGCGGGACCGAGCTGGAGCGCGGGTTACGGCCAGAGAAACAGGGGGGCTTTTCTGCAAAACTACACCGAGACAGACAGGTGGGACCAGGCTGGACCGCGGGTTGCGCGCGCAAAACAGCAGGGGGGTATCAGCAAAAAGGGCACCTCGCACTGTTGTTCTTCTCTGGCGATGTCTCGACAGATCGATGCCGACCGCGTCAGAGCGCGGCGCGGGGTTCGACCGCGCGACCTGCGGGGTGCGCGACGAGGCTGGAACCAGCGCGGTGGGTGAGGGGGTGTTGATAGGAGGAGGCCGGGCGGCTAGATAGGGCTGACGTGACGCCTGGCGAGGAACGCTGCGCACGCCGGCGCCTGCAGAGCGTGTTTCGCACAACGACCGTGCGTCAGAAACGACGGCGGTGGGTGGAGGATGTCTAGGAGGAAGGTTGGCTCACCGCGAGGTGGTCGGCGGTGTTGGATCGGGTCGGCGAGCAGCGGATCGTCGGCGAAGCAGAGGCCGGCGGAGCTAGGGTTTGGCTTCGGAGCGGCGTCGGCCTGGTGGCTCTGGTCCTCCTCCTCCTCGCTGGCGGCTACTGGACGATGCAGGGGAACCTCCTCGGTCTTCTCGATCTCCTCCACGACGTGTCCACCGGCTGGAGCGACGGGGCGACGTGGTGCTGGCGGTGGCCGGCGAGAAAGGTTGGGCGTCTGTGGAGAGGGAGGGGAGGAGCGGCAGGCGCCCTGGGGTGGATCTGGGGGAGGCAGCAGGCGAGCGAGAGGGAGTAGATAGGGACGGAAGAGGAGAGGGGGGTGCCGTGGGGGAGTGGGGCAGAGAAAGGTGGCTTCGGCCACTTTTCCTCCTCCTCCTTCACATGCTCGGGTCAGGCAGGGCGTAGTGCGCAGGTGGGTCGAGGCCAGGCAGTGGGAGGCCTGGGGTGGGGCATGCAAGGCAGAGAGAGAGCTAGAGAGAGAGAGAGAGAGAGAGGGAGAGGGGTGGCATGGAGCTCGGGTGGGAGCTAGGCTCGGTTAGGGTTAGTACTAGGGGAGGGTAGGGTAGCTCGGGTTGGACCAGGGTGACCAGATGGGGCTAGCTAGGCAGAGAGAGGAGAGAGGCCGAGAGAGAGGCCATGTGGTTAGGGTTTAGGAGAGAGGGGGGTATGGTGATGGTGGGGTAGGTGATTAGGGAGGATCTAGGATAGAGGATTAGAGAGAGGGGGGGTATGGCTTAGGGTTTTAGACATGATCCACATGACCATGCAAAGAAGGAGGTGAAAAGGAGAGGAAGGTGAGGAATAGAGAGAGATGAGGTAGGGTGGTGGATTTTGGCAAGACCAATCTAGATCAAGCCAAAAGAGAGGGAGAGAGAAAGGTGGAAGATGAGCCACTCAAAAAGATCAAATAAAAACAAAGGAGGCAAAAAACATATAGAGATGGTTGCATGGCCCATGCATAATATTAATGCTAGGTTTCATCTTGTGAAAACAAAATAATATCCATAGCATTTATACATATGCATTCCCAAAATATGGAATGAGCCAAACTAGAAGAAGTGAAAGGATGCCCCATGTGGAGTAGTTGGAGATGACCATATCTGAATAAAAATGGGACATGCTAGTGTGTATGTGCCACTAGATGCTCAATAGTCCCAAAAATATCCCAACATGAGCATAATTCCATCATAATCCATATGGAAGCTAGGAGAAAGGGTCCCACTCACAAGGCATGCAAAGGTGGCCATGTGGCTCTCCTAAACCAATAATGTGAAAACAATATGGTGCATATATGAGAGCATGTGGAGATAGAATGGATCCACACCAACACATATGAGCTAGAGGTAAAACCAAATAAGTTGCAATGCTCATATATGGTGGGATGGTGGAATGATGGGTGATGACAAGAAAGGTGGTGGAGTTAACAAAAGATATGCCCCCAACTCAACTTGGGCATTTAAACAATATATCAAGAACCAAATACAATATCAAGAGGCAAATACAATTAATGATGCATATGAGAGAAGATCCAAAACAAAAAGGGTTTTATATGATGCTCAAATGCAAGGTGGCATGATGACATGAGCATGATATAAATATGATGCAACAATTATATATATGAAGTAGCCATTATATTACTAGACCAAGTAGCATTACAATTGTTAGACAAATGGGATGCTACATGGCCTTATTTTGAGTCCGCGTAAGTAATGTCTCTGAGTTGTTGACTAAAGATGGACTTCATAAGTGTGCTCCTGTAACTACTCCTATGGTTGCTTCTGAGATACTTCCAGCTAGTGATGGCACTCTCCTTTCGACTGAGGACTCTAATCGCTACTGCAGTATTGTTGGTGGTCTACAGTACCTCATTATGACACACCCAGATTTGTCCTTTGCGGTCAATAAAGTGTGTCAGTTTCTTCATGCTTCTGGGTGTTCTCATTGGCCGGCGGTTAAGCGCATCCTCTGCTATGTGCAGGTTACTCTGACACATGGGATGTTGTTGCGTCCCTTCTCTACTGCATCGCTCATGTTAGCTATCTCTGATGCTGACTGGGCGGGTGATCCTAATGACCTCCGATCAACATGAGGATTTGCTATTTTTATGGAGGAAATCTAGTGTCATGGAGTGCCAGAAAACAGGCTACTTTTTCTCGTTCCAGTATAGAGTCTGAGTACAAGGCACTTGTTAATGCTACTGCTGAGTTAATTTGTGTACAAGCCCTCCTTGGTGAATTTGGAGTGATTCAGAGAAGTCCACCTACTCTATGGTGCGATACTATTGGAGCTACATATATTTCTATCAACCCGATGTTTCATGCTCGAACTAAATATGCCGAGATTGATTTTCACTATGTTCGGGAACGGGTTGCTCAGAAGCTACTGGACATCAGGTTTATATCCTCCAAGGATTAGTTAGCTGATATCTTCACCAACCCGCTACCACTGCCACTGTTTACTACAAGTAGGCGCAATGTCAAACTCTTCGTAGTTAAGATTGAGGGAGGGTGATAAATGTTATATTTGTACATAGTTTGTCATGTACCCATGTTATACTTGTATACCAGTTGTACCCCTGTAAACTCCCCATATATAATGATACCAGGCCGGCCCTAGTCGGCACGAGCCTTTTACCCTACCATATACGTTTCATAACAAAGCACTTGAACAATCTAGTCGACGTCGCTTGAAAAAAAGAGTACAATCACCATTGTCGAGAAAGTATCATCCAAGACATAATTCATTCATCCTTATGTGGCAACCATGAGAAAAAAATCCAGAATCGAACTAGTGAAGCAAGGTCTAAATGCCCACACCTAGAGAATTATACTCTTCCAACACCACCATTGACGTCGAAAAGGAAACCTCATCGTCAAATCGATGACCAAACCTCGTTAATTTTAAATAATGTCATATTCATTTGCGTGGAGGCTAAAAATAAGACTATAGAATTGTATAGAATAATAATCGATAACAATATTGTGGTAATTATAAGAGGTATATATGAGGGTCTAGGTGCACAGGCCTAGCCCTATAACAAACCGACTAGGGCTCTTGAACCTAACAAGAGTTGTATTCTAACATCCCACGCAGTGTCAACGGTAGGATCGACGATGTTGAGACTGAACGAATGTCTTGAAACGGATTAGTCGCCAGGCCTTTAGTAAAGATATCAGCGAACTGAGCTGAAGTAGGCACATGTAGAACATGAACTTGACCGAGAGCCACCTTCTCTCGAACAAAATGAATGTCGATCTCTATATGCTTGGTACGACGGTGTTGAACTGGATGTAAACAACTAAAATATTATCACAGTAAACAATAGTAGATTGCTCAATAGGGCGATGCAGCTCCGACAGCAACTGGTGCAACCAAACCGTATCAGCAACCGCATGAGCCACAATGCGATACTCAGCTTTAGTTGACGAGCATGAAACCATAACCTGCCTTTTTGAAGACCAAGAAACCAAATTGTTACCAAGAAAAAACATAAAATCCGGATGTGGACCGTCGAGTATCGGAGCAACCAGCCCAGTGTGCATCAGAGTAAGCTGTCAACGAGGTGGGAGAGAGGATTTGTTTATATGAAGACCTAAATCTAATGTGCCATTGAGATACCGAAGAATACATTTGACATGGTTGAAGTGAGAAACACGAGGATCATGCATATAAAGGCAAGCTTGTTGGACAGAAAAGAAATTTCAGGATGAGTAAGAGTAAGATATTGGAGGGCGCCGGTAAGAATACGATAAAGAGAAGGATCCGAAAAGATATCACCATCGGCAGAATGTTTTCAACTTGTATTAGCAAGGGTACGAGACGGTTGACAATCAAGCATACCAGCACGAGAAAAAAGATCTAGGGTGTATTGACATTGAGATAATAAAAGACCAGATGAGTCACTGATGACAACAATACCTAAGAAGTGATGAAGAATACCTAGATCGGACATAGAAAATTCTGTGCAAAGAAGAGAGATAATATGATCTCAAAAGTGGTGTGAGGAAGCTGTGAGAATAATATCATCAACATAGAGAAGTAGACAAACGGTGGCGGTATTATGATGAAACGTGAAGAGAGAAGTATTAGAACGAGAAAGAGTAAAGCCAATTGTTTGAGCATAAGTAGAAAAACATTGAAACCAAGCCCGTGGTTCTTGTTTTATACCATAGAGAGATTTTTGAAGAAGACAAACATGATTAGGATAAGAGGAATTTTCGAAGCCAAGAGGTTGTTGAAAATAAACCGTTTCTTGAATAGAGCCATGGAGAAACGCGTTTTTGACATCGATTTGATGGATGGGCCAAGAAGAAGAAACGGAGATGCTAAGAACAGTACAAATAGTGTTGGGTTTGACAACTGGAGAGAAAGTCTTATCATAATAGATACCGTGTTGCTGAGAGTAACCACGACATACCCATCGAGCTTTATATCATGCAAGACTTCCATTAGAATTAAATTTGTGTCGAAAAACCCATTTGACGGACACTATATTAGTGTTTGATGGACAAGGAACTAATTGCCATTTATTATTTTGAATGAGAGCATCATATTCATCTTTCATGGCTGTGGCCCAATTAGGATCTAGGAGAGATGATTTGTAAGATTTGGGAATAGAGGAAGAAGACAGAGATGCATTGAGATTTAGACAATCTTTAGCGGGTAAACGAAGACCGGATTTGCCACGTGTGTGCATGGTATGATCATTAGTGGGAGCTGGGACGATAATAGATTGAGGAGGAGGGACGGATGATGATGTGGAAGACGCGCCTGGTGCAGCGGAAGAAGCGGACGCGGGAGTCAGCGGGGAAGACGGCGACGGCAGGAAGTCTGCCGTGGCAGAGTTTTTGGCGATTTTGGCAGCCGCGACAGAGGTGGCGGCAGGAGAAGGAGTGGCAGGCTTGGCTGCCACGACAGAGAATTTGGGCACTTTTACAGCCGCGGCAGGAGCGACGGTAGGAGGTGGCTGATGAAAGAAGGGAACATTATTTCGACAAGAGGCACTAGTAGATGGTGCGGATGTTTTAGGATCGAGAGATTGACGCTCAGAAAAGGGAAAATATTTTCAGCAAAAGTTACATGACGAGACACATGGACGCGACCACTAACAAGATCTAGACAACGACAGCCTTTGTGTTCATCGGAAAAACCTAGATGGACGCACGGGATATAACGGGGTGAAAGTTTGTTAGGATAAGTAGAGTAGGAGTTAGGAAAACAAAGACAGCCAAAGACACGAACGTCAGAGTAGTTTGGGTGAGAAATAAATAAAGAGAAGTAGGGTGTGGTTTGAGGATTAACTTTAGATGGTCGAATGTTAAGTAGATATGTGGCCATGTGGAGATCTTCAGCCCAGAACTTCGGAGGCATAGAAGATTGAATAAGAAGGGTGCGAGTGATGTCATTAAGAGTGCGAAGAGAACGCTCGGCCTTGCCGTTTTGAGGAGAGGTATAGGGACAGGAAAAACGTAGAAGAATTCCATATTGGAGAAAGAAATTTTGGTTTTTAAAATTGTCAAATTCACGACCATTATCGTATTGAATAAATCTTATAGGAAGGAAAAAATAGACCAAAACATAGCGCTGAAAATTAAGAAAAATATTGTGAATGTCGGATTTGTTGTGTAGGGGAAAGGTTCAAACATAGTGTGTAAAATCATCAAGAATAACATGATAATACTTAAAACCAGAAACACTTTCTATTGGTGACGTCCATAGATCACAATGAAGTAACTCAAAAGGAAAATTACTATAAGATAGAGAGGAGCTAAAGGGGAGACGAACATGTTTGCCTAATTGACATGACTGACAAATAGAAGAATTATGAGAATCTTTATTACAAGGTATTGAAAATTCACTAAGAAGAGTAGATAACACATTATTATTGGGATGTCCAAGACATTGGTGCCACAGATCAACAAAGGCCACCATACACGATGGAGGGGAAGCGGCCGAAATACCATGGAGGGAATACAAATCACCGGAGCATTAAATCGAGCGATCTTGGCCTTGGTCCGATAATCCTTCGCAGACAAACCAAAGGGGTCAATTTTGACAGAAACGTGATTGTCATTGGTGAATTGTCAAACAGAAATTAGATTTTTACTTAGTGCAGGAGCTACAAGAACATCGTGAATAAGCAAAGGTTTGATCGGGGATTGGATTTGGGCTTGACCGGCACAGTAAATAGGAATAGATGATCCGTCACCAAGAATAATAGATGGAAAAGGCGACGGTGTGCAAGAAGAGAGCAAATTACTTGATGCAGACATATGACTAGAAGCACCAGAATCGAAAATCCAATCCGTACCTGAGTTTTCTTGTGCAAAAAAGTTGTTCATGGCTTGTATAAAAGCGGCTTGGTCCCAGCTCGGAGTCGAAGTAGAGGGCGGTGTAGACATGAGAGTTGGCGGGTGTGGCGGCATTGGAAGTAGGGCCAGAATCGGCGTATATATAGAGCCACCATCATTGTACTGCGACATATTATATTGTGGCATGTAGGGTGAGGTTGTAGCGCCATATGAAGCATAAGTAGCAGCGTTGTAGATTGGTGGCGTGTGGGCAGAGGCGGCGTGGTATGCAGCCGTAGGCTATCGCGGTGCGAGGACGAGAGCGCCGATGTTAGGGCGGGCACCGGGCTGCCAGCCACCAGTGTAGGCAGGCGGGGCACCATAGGACGTCGGGGCGGACCAGGGCATAGGTCACGCCTAGACTAGCCAGGTCCACGGATCAGGAGAAGGACGCCAGCTAGAGGGCAGCGGTGATACAGTCGGTGGTGCAGACGGTTGAGTCGGAGCCGAGGGCGGAGGAGGACTAGGCACCGTACGAAACTGCGGCGGTTTAGGTTTTGATCCCTGTAGTTGGGACTTGGACGCCAGCCCGATGGTTGAGAAAGAGCCATTAGAGGAGGTGGCGGTGGCAGCGGTGGTGCAGGCGGTCGAGGAGCAGCAGTGAAGACCTAAGGACGGGCGTCCTTGTTGGTTTGGGCATGATCGGCCCATTGCAGCATCGAGCGAACCTCGGCGAAGGAGGGGCGCGGACGCATCATAGGGATGAAGGATGCATGTTTCTCGAATCGCTCGCTGAGGCCAACAAGGAGGACATTGATGAGCTGCCGATCGTCGATCGAATCACCGAGTTCGCGGAGTTCATCCGTGATCGCCTTAAGGCGTTGGCAGTAGACGCCGACGGGTGCATCACCTTGCACCATGTTCCAAAGCTCGGTGTGGAGATTGTTGGCGCGAGCGTCGACGTTTTCCTGGAAGAGCTGACGAAGGGCTGTCCACGGATCGGCGGCGAAGGTACCATCACGGTTTACGAGATTGAAGACTTATGTAGAGACTCGCATGTAGATCCATTGAATAATGGCAAGATCATCCTTGACACATTGCGGACCGTGAGGTTGAGGGCGAGCGTCATCGACAACGTGAGAGCGAAGGTTGCATTGCCCGAGGTGGACGTCGAAGAGGTGACGCCAATGGTAGTAGTTGTGAGCAGCGAGGTCTAGGGTTACAAGTATGTAGGGGCTAATATCAAATATGGTGTCGGTGAAGGAGACTGAAGGGGCAATTGGCGGAGGTAGAGCTAAAGTAGAGGTAGAGGTGGAGGGGACCGTGGCCACGGTGACCTTGGCGGCGCGCCGCTCGAAGTTGCCGGGCGGCGGGGCAGAAGAGCCATACCCTAGGATCGAAATTCTGATACCATGTAGAATTGTATAGAATAATAATCGATAACAATATTGTGACAATTACAAGAGGTATATACACTACAGGAAAACGATTTTTTACTGGGTATCTAATTACACTCGGCAAAGAGTTCATAGCGTACACCCCGCCGTCAAACTCGACTTTCCCGAGTGTTTAACTCCCGGATACTCGGCAAACTTTTGCCGAGTGTCTACCAGCCGCACACTCGGTAAAATAATGCGTTCACGGCGTGGCAGCTGAAGACAGCGTCAAATGATTGTCGAGTGTTTCCGACAAACACACAGCAAAGATTAACGACAAACACACAACAAAGATTAACGGCTAGGATTTCTCCACATTGCCCCATTCACTAGATGGAGACACGTCGACTTATAATATTTGCCGAGTATTTCTGATGTAATACACGATAAAGATGTAATTTTTGCCGAGTGTCTCTTAGGGTAATACACGGCACATCCGTACTTTTTGCCGAGTGTATTGCCTACCATACACGACAAAGATGTTCTCTTTGCCGAGTGTTTTACCTGGGATACACAACAAAGTCCACGAAAAATTGGCAGGTGCATGCTGTTTTTCATTATACCATGCATTTCAAAATAAATCTGGACATACATAATCATATGTAGGCTCACAACACACATATATCACAGCAAGAACTCACATAATAGGTTCACAAGTGCACTAGTATATCAAACATGCATACAAAGTTCACAAGTTAAACAAACACTTGAATTCAAGTTCACATATCCATCAACACAACCAAGTGGCACACAAGTCCTCTAGCATGTGGTACATAGCTCCATCAACGGCAACCATGTTCCACCACAACATAGGCTTCCTTGATGTAATCCTACAAAGTGCAAAACACACAAGCATGAGTAAAAATGATGCAATCTTAAAAAGTTAAAACTAGGTATATATATAGCTATATGGTAAGATGATTCTAACAAACATATTTATATGATACTAATAAGGTAAATTTAGCACTAGCATAATTGTAATTTATCATCTATGTAGCTATATGGTAAAAATATTACATGATTCTAACAAGGTATAGTTTTGCACAAGCAAATTCAAATTTGTTATCTATGTATCTATGTGGACTTGGTATGTATATGGTAAGATGATTCTTCGAAGAATATTGACATTTGATTCTAACAAGGGTACATTTGGAACAACCATAAAACTTGGTATCTATGTAGCTAAATGTAAGGACTTGGTATAATTTGACACAAGATGTATACAAACAAGAAATTAACAAAGAGTGTGGGAACTCACAAAGTTGCCTCCTAATGTTCGGGTTGTCCAGATTCGGCATGGGCACGCTCGTAGTGGCAGGCGTCACAGGGCTTTCATCCTCCGGAGGGGTTGGTTTGTTGTTGGATCCGGCCGAAAGCATTCCCTACAAAACATGGTAAACGGTTATGAGACGATAAACATGTCACAATAAGATGTAGTATTGAATAGATGCAACACAACTTACGAATTGGAAGTTCATCGAAGGCAAAGGAGGAAGAACAGGAGGAGTTGTGCCATTCGCAGAAGCTAAGAGCTATAAATCCAATTTGAGAAGGTAAGTTTTACATGTTGAATGGAGTTAGCCATCCAGTCTTATGGGAAAGAACTCACATGAAATTGTGCATCATAGGCTGCGAACCTAGCATGCACTGCTCGTTGTTGCTCAACCCACATCTCCTGCATTTAGAGAACCTTTTTCTCAGCCTCCTCGCTTTCGCCGATCCTCCTCTAGTTGAGCCTACAACGTGTTATCACAATTTCATCATCATCGTTACAATGCAAACATATAGTCAATTATTGTATGATCAATGAAGAGGACCATACCTGCATCCTGCTATACATGACCTGTGAAGATTGTGGGCACGTCTCTATACGCGAGCCCTTCCCACTACCGTAGAGTTGCCTCTTAGATGGAATGGAGATCTCAGGGACGCAACCGTCGGCAACATATAATCGACCATTCTTCGTGCCATCTCCTGCTAGCATAGCAACCTCAGGGTCGAAGGGCTCCGTGAGCGGGTTTCAGTTCTCGCCATGCGACTCCTTGTACTTCGTCTCGTATTTTCCAACCCTCAGCTCAGATCCTAGGGTCATCCACTTTGACTTCCCCTCCTCGAGTTTCTTCACCTCCCGGGTAGAAAGCATGAAAGTGAGTGAAGTCCTCGCCTGTGTCAAGTTTCTGCAAGAGAAAGAATTAAGATAAATAAAATAGACAATCACCCATATAGAATAAAGTAGTAGAAATAAATAAATTACGGATTTGCTCACCATTTTTTGTATGACGCCAGTAATGGTGAGGTTACCTTGACGGTGTGTTCCTTCACCCAACATCTCACGCCGACGCATCGCATCCATGTGAGCTTCCACATAGTCCTTGGATACCCACCTGGCAACCATCAACTGAAAGCATTGGCCCTTGGAGACGGCATACTGAGGAGGCACCTACATACACATGATATAAATTAATAGAGGAATGAAAGTAAACTATAGTCATGTGTGAAGTCAAAAGAAGCAAATATGCCTACCTTCATGTATTGCTCACGTGTCAGAAGCCTTTTTCGGGTGCGCTTCTTCGGCATTGCAATCTTCTTCTCGTGCCCATACCAATTGGTCACGCAGTTCACGCGCGCGTCGTAGTGTATCTCGGGGATTAGCCTTGAGGTGGTTCCAAGAACTTGTTGGTCTTTTCCTTCCATTTTGTGGTCATTTTCGCATGACTGAGTCGGCCATTGTACATCCAGCCACGGTGATTCTCCATCCTCTAAGAAGTACCAAAAACAAGCATATAATGCATTTAATTTACAAATTTTTAGTCCATTTAATTCGAGCAAAATCATGTTTTACGGCATGCATCCACCTATATATCTCTCTAATAGGTAAAGGACCTAATCCCACCTGAAGATGTGTAGATTGGATATGTTCTCCATGCTATACCCTGAACCGAGACAGAATTTCGGCAGCACCTCCCCGTTGTTCTCCCGATACACGTTTCAGCAAAAAAACCGAGAGGATGTGTATCCGGAGAACAACGAGGAGGCGCCACCAAAATCCGGTCTCGGAGCAGAGCAAAGCATGGAAAACATACCCAATCTACACATCCTCGGGTTGTCCAAAAATGTGGACAATCCGAAAGTGTTACGGCTATAAATATTGCGTAACCCTTTCGAAAGGGAGACGCCTAGGTAACGTGACTGAATTGGTTATCTAGACCAGAAATAAACCTACTCACATTAATTACAAGAGACGTGAATGAATTTTACCCTTAAAGCGTGATCTAACGTCGAGAAATATCCGAGATGCTCCTTCAAGAAGCCCTGCAACGCCGGTCCTGGTGTCAAACTCGAAGCATTGCCTCGACCAAGGAGAGCTGCGTTTTGAAATCAGAAATTTGAACACCCATGATTTTTTTGTCAAGGTAAATGCAATGCTATTGTACATATGTTAATACAATAGGTACAGCTAGTTCAAGCAAATAAACACATGCACATCTGATGTTTCTTTCAAATAATCAGTACTTAGGGTGTGTTTGGGAGAGCTCCACTCCACTTCACTCCACTTCAACTCTAAACTCCACTCCACCAAAGTGCTCTAGAGCAGCCAAAATAGTGTTTGGCTCATAAAGTAGCTTCAGATTCAGATTAGAGCGTTTGTGTGAAAATGCATGTAGTACCCACTCATTTTCTTTATTCTTTAAAATTTTCCTACTGATCAGGTACGTGATAGAAAATGAAAATATCACATGTGCACATAATATATCTGTACTGGTCTAGTAGTAGCAAAGAAATATTTCAGCTGAATATCCATTATTTTCGCAAATAAATAATCATGTAGTATTCAGACCATCTACCCCAACTAATCTTGCTATCATTTTTGGAGGAATAGCAAGAGAACAGTAGTAGATTTGCTTATGTACTGGTCTAGTAGTAGCAAGATAGACAAATTTTCTTCCTAATGTTAAATACACATTGTCAATAACCTGTGCCCGTCCATGTATAATCTGATGTTTCTAGTTCAAACAAATTTGCATGAATTATTCAATAGACAAAATCTGGAAACTCACCCGAGCGGTGGAGCTCCTGGTTCTCTTCCTGATGGTGGCCCATGGTGGTGTAGCTCCTGGTCCAGTGGGGAGTTGGCGGCACGGGGCAGAGGAGAGGTCGATGCCGGAGCAGGGGCCACGGCCGGCCGGAGTAGAGGCCCGAGCGGGCGTCCCCAGCTGCGGGGCGGTGGGCCGAGCAGGGCGGCGACGGGTGCTTACCCGGGAGCCATTGGCGGCGGCGGTCAAGAGCAGCACGGCCTCGGCGGTCCCGAGCAGCGCAGCGGCGGCAGTCCGGAGTAGGGAGCGGCGGCGGCGCGCAGGGGGAGAGGATGGGCGACAGAGGGAGAGTGCGTGTTGGATTTGGATTTTTTTTACCAGCGTATGC
Source organism: Avena insularis (assembly GCA_023614405.1). Taxonomy (NCBI): domain Eukaryota; kingdom Viridiplantae; phylum Streptophyta; class Magnoliopsida; order Poales; family Poaceae; genus Avena; species Avena insularis. The sequence goes on from CM042691.1 coordinate 17,437,418, forward strand.
TTGCGATTTGGACTTGACCGTGTATTCTCGATCTAGGTCATTTTCTTTTCTTTGCCGTGTATTCATGTCCAAGACACACGGTAAACACATGGTCCGTACCACCAAAACAGCCCGATATAAATACAATTTATTTACTCTCTTCTACCCGTATTAATTGAATTGGATTTGTCAAAATTTGTATGAACCTATATGCTAAATAGTGTCTAGATTCATCCAAATCTAGACAAATTTGAGTCAACTAATATAAGTCAGAGGGAGTATCAAACTGTAAGCATTCTTGTCATCAAAGTTTATGATATTTTTCAAGGGTATATATAGTAATCAATTTTTTTATCAAGGGTACAATATCTAAATACTCATGATTTTTTCATTTTCCATTTTTCATTTTTCCTGCCGAATCGGCATGACGTGGATCCGATTTAAACGACGGGTAGAGCGCATGTATGCGAGGGGGGACACATGCAAGCACCCGGAGACTAGTAGGTTTTGTATGTTTCAACATAGCACCACACTTTTATGCATGTTTTAGGGACACATGTAGGTCCTTGAGGTGTTCCGATGCCCTGGAGTGTGGTTTGCTGCGGAACCCTGATGTGCGGGCCTCGGATCGTCTCCCTTCTAGACATTCTTCTGATGGGGGTAGCCCGGCATAGCTCTATCTTGTTTTGTGTTTGTTTAGGTCATAGGATGACGTAAAACCATGTTGGTTCACAAGGTGGGGCACTATCCTACCCAGTTTCACTGGAACAGGGAGTTTCCCCTTTATACGAGTCTAAAACCTTCGCTTATAGGTTAGACCGCATGCATGCGAGGGGGGACACATGCAAGCACCCGGAGACTAGTAGGTTTTGTATGTTTCAACATAGCACCACACTTTCATGCATGTTTTAGGGCCACATGTAGGTCCTTGAGGTGTTCCGATGCCCCGGAGCGCGGTTTGCTATGGAACCCTAATCTGCGGGCCTCGGATCGTCTACCCCCTAGACATTCTTCTGATGGGGGTAGCCCGGCATAGCTCTCTCTTGTTTTGTGTTTGTTTAGGTCATAGGATGATGTAAAACCATGTTGGTTCACAAGGTGGGGCGGTATCCTACCCGGATTCACTGGAACGGGGAGTTTCCCCTTTATACAAGTCTAGAACCTTCGCTTCTAGGTTAGAGCGCATGCATGCGAGGGGAGACACATGCAAGCACCCGAAGACTAGTAGGTTTTGTACGTTTCAACATAGCACCACACTTTCATGCATGTTCTAGGACCACATGGAGGTCCTTGAGGTATTTCGATGCTCTGGAGCACGGTTTGCTATGGAACCCTGATCTACGGGCCTCGGATCGTCTACCCCCTAGACATTCTTCTGATAGGGGTAGCCCGGCATAGCTCTCTCTTGTTTTGTGTTTGTTTAGGTCATATGATGATGTAAAACCATGTTGGTTCACAAGGTGGGGCAGTATCCTACCCGGTTTCAGCGGAACGGGGAGTTTCCCCTTTATACAAGTCTAGAATCTTCGCTTCTAGGTTAGAGCGCATGCATGCGAGAGGAGACACATGCAAGTACCCGGAGACTAGTAGGTTTTGTACGTTTCAACATAGTACCACACTTTCATGCATGTGCTAGGGCCACATGTAGGTCCTTGAGGTATTCCGATGCTCTGGAGCACAGTTTGCTATGGAACCCTGATCTGCGGACCTCGGATCATCTACCCCCCTAGACATTCTTCTGATGGGATTAGCCCGGCATAGCTATCTCTTTTTTCGGGTTTGTTTAGGTCATAGGATGATGTGAAACCATGTTGGTTCACAAGGTGGGGCAGTATCCTACTCGGTTTCACCGGAACGGGGAGTTTCCCCTTTATACAAGTCCAGAACCTTTGCTTCTAGGTTAGAGCACATGCATGCGAGGGGGGACACATTTAAGCACTAGAAGACTAGTAGGTTTTGTATGTTTCAACATAACACCATACTTTCATGCATGTGCTAGGGACACATGCAGGTCCTTGAGGTATTCCTATGCCCCGGAGGGTGGTTTGCTGCGGAACCCTGATGTGCAGGCCTCAGATCGTCTCCCCCTAGACATTCTTCTGATGGGGGTAGCCCGGCATAGCTCTCTCTTGTTTTGTGTTTGTTTAGGTCATATGATGACGTAAAACCATGTTGGTTCACAAGGTTGGGCACTATCCTACCCGATTTCAACGAAACAGGGAGTTTCCCCTTTATACAAGTCTAGAAACTTCGCTTCTAGGTTATAGCGCATGCATGCGAGGGGAGACACATGGAAGCACCCCGAGACTAGTAGGTTTTGTACGTTTCAACATAGCACCACACTTCCATGCATGTGCTAGGTATTACGATGCTCTGGAGCGCGGTTTGCTATGGAACCCTGATCTGCGGGCCTCAGATCGTCTACCCCCTAGACATTCTTTGATGGGGATAGACCGCCATAGCTCTCTCTTTTTTGTGTGTTTTTTAGGTAATAGGATGATGTGAAACCATGTTTGTTCACAAGGTGGGGCAGTATCCTACCCGGGTTCACCGGAACAGGGAGGTTTCCCTTTATACAAGTCCAGAACCTTCGCTTCTAGGTTAGAGCGCATGCATGTGAGTGGGACACATGCAAGCACCCGAAGACTAGTAAGTTTTGTATGTTTCAACATAACACCATAATTTCATGCATGTGCTAGGGCCACATGCAGGTCCTTGAGGTATTCCTATGCCTCGGAGCGCGGTTTGCTGCGGAACCCTGATGTGCGGGCCTCGGATCGTCTCCCTTCTAGACATTCTTCTGATGGGGGTAGCCCGGCATAGCTCTATCTTGTTTTGTGTTTGTTTAGGTCATAGGATGACGTAAAACCATGTTGGTTCACAAGGTGGGGCACTATCCTACCCAGTTTCACTGGAACGGGGAGTTTCCCCTTTATACGAGTCTAAAACCTTCGCTTACAGGTTAGAGCGCATGCATGCGAGGGGGGATACATGCAAGCACCCGGAGACTAGTAGGTTTTGTATGTTTCAACATACCACCACACTTTCATGCATGTTTTAGGGCCACATGTAGGTCCTTGAGGTGTTCCGATGCCCCGGAGCGCGGTTTGCTATGGAACCCTAATCTGCGGGCCTCGGATCGTCTACCCCCTAGACATTCTTCTGATGGGGGTAACCCGGCATAGCTCTCTCTTGTTTTGTGTTTGTTTAGGTCATAGGATGATGTAAAACCATGTTGGTTCACAAGGTGGGGCGGTATCCTACCCGGATTCAGTGGAACGGGGAGTTTCCCCTTTATACAAGTCTAGAACCTTCGCTTCTAGGTTAGAGCGCATGCATGCGAGGGGAGACACATGCAAGCACCCGAAGACTAGTAGGTTTTGTACGTTTCAACATAGCACCACACTTTCATGCATGTTCTAGGACCACATGGAGGTCCTTGAGGTATTCCGATGCTCTGGAGCACGGTTTGCTATGGAACCCTGATCTACGGGCCTCGGATCGTCTACCCCCCTAGACATTCTTCTGATAGGGGTAGCCCGGCATAGCTCTCTATTGTTTTGTGTTTTTTTAGGTCATATGATGATGTGAAAACATGTTGGTTCACAAGGTGGGGCAGTATCCTACTCTGTTTAACCGGAACGGGGAGTTTCCCCTTTATACAAGTCCAGAACTTTCGCTTCTAGGTCAGAGCACATGCATGCGAGGGGGACACATTTAAGCACCAGAAGACTAGTAGGTTTTGTATGTTTCAACATAACACCATACTTTCATGCATGTGCTAGGGCCACATGCAGGTCCTTGAGGTATTCCGATGCCCCGGTACGCGGTTTGCTGCGGAACCCTGATGTGCGGGCCTCGGATCGTCTCCCCCCTAGACATTCTTCTGATGGAGGTAGCCCGACATAGCTCTCTCTTGATTTGTGTTTGTTTAGGTCATAGGATGACGTAAAACCACGTTGGTTCACAAGGTTGGGAACTATCCTACCCGGTTTCACCGGAACGGGGAGTTTTCCCTTTATACAAGTCTAAAACCTTTGCTTCTAGGTTAGAGTGCATGTATGCGAGGGGGGACACATGCAAGTACCCGGTGACTAGTAGGTTTTATATGTTTCAAAATAGCACCACACTTTCATGCATGTTCTAGGGCCACATATAGGTCCTTGAGGTATTCTGATGCCCTGGAGCGCGGTTTGCTATGGAACCCTGATCTGCGGGCCTCGAATCGCCTACCCCCCTAGAAATTCTTCTGATGGGGGTAGCCCGGCATAGCTCTCTCTTGTTTTGTGTTTGTTTAGGTCATAGGATGAGGTGAAACCATGTTGGTTCACAAGGTAGGGCAGTATCCTACCCGGTTTCACCGGAACGGGGAGTTCCCCTTTATACAAGTCCAGAACCTTTGCTTCTAGGTTAGAGCGCATGCATGCAAGGGGGGACACATGCAAGCACCCGAAGACCAGTAGGTTTTGTATGTTTCAACATAAAACCATACTTTCATGCATGTGCTAGGGCCACATGCACGTCCTTGAGGTGTTCCAATGCCCCGGAGCGCGGTTTGCTGCGGAACCCTGATATGCTGACCTAGTTTGAAACGGGCATAAGAAATTCAAAAACGGCCCGAACAATATGAAAAGTTGTGTGGAGTCATATTATGTGACATAGTTACAAAGGAAAAATATCAAACCATGTGAAACCTTCAAGTTTTGTGGGACTTGAGCCTAGCTAATTTCAACATAGACCCACCTTGGCCCTAATCCTATTTTCCTACAATTTTACCGTGTATCTGATGTAAACACTCGGTAAAAACTAAGACACACAACAAATTACGTGTTTACCGAGTGTTTTAGACTAACACATAACAAAGTTTTAACATACACAGGATAGGGGCGTTTCAAACACTAAGTTTTTTGGGGCGCGCGGGAGAAGAAATTTGGCATGAACTATTAATGTGTGTACTTTTGAGGACACTCGGTAAACCGTAACACCGTAAGCTGTGCCGTCAACCACGGGCGGGTAGGACGCGTGGCAGGACGGTTTGCCGTGTATCCATCTTTTGCCGAGTGTTTTGAAGGTTATTACCATGTATCTGTGTGTTTACCGAGTGTTTTCCTGGTGCATACACGGCAAAGAGGTAACTTTGTTGTGAGTGATCTGTTTGCCGGATGTCATACGTTCGATACACGGCAAAGAGCTGTTTGCCGAGTGTCCGGGATTTAAACACTCGGCAAAGTAAAAAATACCCAACAAAATCTCGATTTCCGGTAGTGATATAAGGGTCTAGATGCACTGGCCTAGCCCTATAACAAACCGACTAAGACTCTTAAACCTAATAAGAGTTGTATTTTAACAAAGACAACTACCAAAGTCCGAACCTAACCAATTTGAAAAACAACTTTTAATAAAAAAAACTCCAGTTATAAATCGGGTTCTCCACCTGTCCGTCGCGGGCGAGGCTGGAGGAGGCGGGAGGTGGAGTGGAGTGGTGGCTAGGTTTTCTCTATCTCTACTATCTAAAAAGAAAATTGGCGTTCCGTTTTCTGCCACTCCGTCGTCCCTTTCGTCCAGCACCCCGTCGCTCAGTCCCGCTCCCGCAAACCGCGCCTTGCCTCGCGAAATAAACGGGTCATCAAATCAATCCCCTTCCACACCCACATTACCGCGGCCGGCCGCCGCCCAACTCCCTTGGGCACACCGCCTGCGGCTCCGTCTAACCATCTCCCTCATCTACCACGCCGCCACCACCATCACTCATCGCGTCGTGTACCGCATCTCGCACCGCCTCCGCCATGGCATCGCGCGGCGGACAACCGGCCAACACCTCCGCGCCATCAAGAGCAATGTCCGCGGCCTCCTTAGCGCAGATGATCAGCTATCACAGACGATGGGTGGCCTCAACCCGCGCCCGATGGCTATTCTCCTCATCGCGTTGCCGGGCCCGCGGACGAGGCAGCCAGACTGCATCGATTTCAGATGGTCCGTGTTAGCACAGCCCCTGCCGTCGAGTACTTTCCGACGACACCGACGAGGAAATTCTGACGAGACGACACGCACGTATTCGATAACTTCCGCCGAGATGCACGTGCTGCTAGCCGATCGATTCTTTTGATCTAACTAGTACACTCACACACGCACACGCAAAACAACTTTAATTGCCAAAGGCTCTTGTCGAGCCTTGCTTTCTTTTGTATTGCTCAACTCACGGTGTTGTCCGGTACAAGATTACAAGGCCAGGTGTGTGCATATATATATGCACTACTAGGACCTAATCAACTAGGAGTCGGTGTACTACTCCCAAAACCTAGTCTAACACATATACGTATACTACCTGGACACTACACCTATTCGGACTGCAATTCCAATACGTGTAGGACACAGTGATTATCTAACAATCACCCCCTAATCACGATGTGCTTCTTTACATCGACCTGGGTCCCAAATGCGCCAGCTGCTTCTCGCAGGCGTCATCCTTGGCATTGCTTTCGCCGCTCCAGGCGTCATCCTCCATGTCACCGACTTTACCTTTGTCGGCTTCTCCATGACTTGACGTCGACCCTTCTTGTTCGCGTCTTCGGTCTTCATCGATTCCTTGATGAACAACGGGTCCTTCTTGTGGTTCATCGTCACCGAATTATTTATCATCCGAAATTCCTTCTTCGGATAGTAGTCCAACACGCGTCTCATGCGTGCTCGCGTCGGTCGTAGTCGTCTCAGCTCTAGTGCAGTCGGAGGCTGTACGACATACTCTTCTACGTCTGACCTTGCCCTTGTCTCTTTATCTTTCCAACTTCCACTCGCCAAACTGCTAGACTTCAATGCAACACACTTGAAGATCATGCATGGATTTGTTGTGTTGAATCTCCAAGCATCTTCTAGACTTCCACGTAGCGGTGTAAGCTGAAATAGGATGCTCCTTTCTTCTGACCTGATTGAACCAACACCGGTGATTCTTTCATCTGACCAATTTGCTTCTTGCCTGTTTTCTAGGCAGGCTAGCCCTGGTCTGATTGGACCTACTTTTCTTGGTCCATCAATTTCTTTTGGCGCTACAGCGCGCACGCTGTTTGGCCTTCTTGTTTTTTCAGATCCAACTTTTGGGATGGATGTCCCTAGACCTCCTGACGGAGCTCCTTGAGGCAGGTATTTTCCTTTTAGCCCGCCTCCTTCTGGCGTTTCTGGGTCGCCAGCCTCTAGACCATCCTCTGGTCTATTTTCTGGGTCTCCGTATGAAGCCCCTATCGGCGGATCACATACTTTTGGACTGCCTCTTTCTGGCGTTTCTGGGCCGCCAGCCCCTGGACCTTCCCTTGGCCCGGGCTCCACACGTGAAGCTCCTCCTCCTGGGATGCCGAGCAAAATACATGCGCCACGTCTGCCTACTGTTGTTGGTGGCCATCCTGCCGTGCCATTGCCTTCATCATGCAACGCCACGTCTTCTCAATCCTGGACATCGTGTCTAGCGACGTCGGTAGTCCGAGTACTCTCCGGTTGCGCTTCCGAGCTTGAGGTGAACTCCTCCTTCTCAGATGTATCCGTGTTCACGCCGAGTTCTTTTGACGCCTTGGTCATCGTACTTGGCGTCGCCACACTTGACGAACCAACCAGGGTCACTTCCGGTTCTACCAATGTCATCTCGTCGTTCAGGACAGTCTCCTGCTGCCCCACGTGAACACTAGTGTCGTCGACACCTGCGCATACTACCTTGATCGCTCCCCACACATCCTTCGCCGATTTCTTTCCGACGAGGTGTTGTAGCATGTCCGTCGGCATAACCGAGTAGAGCGCCATCAATGCTTGGCAACCCTCTCGGTACTTCGCACCTCCCTTGACGTACTCATCGCCGCCGGGATCGATGGCCTCCCAAATCTGCTGACCTTCCATGGCGCACTGCATCACAAACGCCCATAGGCCGTAGTGCTTGCGATCCAAACGCGGATACAACTCCGCACCCACCGTCTCAAATGCTGGTGCCGATGTCGAGCTCTCGCCAAATTTCACCATCGCCATGACCTCCTAGTACTTTCAGCAGATCATGAACGAGGACCTTGGCTCTGATACCAATTGTTAGCACAGCCCCTGCCGTCGAGTACTTTCCGACGACACCGACGAGGAAATTCTGACGAGACGACACGCACGTATCTGATAACTTCCGCCGAGATGCACGTGCTGCTAGCCGATCGATTCTTTTGATCTAACTAGTACACTCACACACGCACACGCAAAACAACTTTAATTGCCAAAGGCTCTTGTCGAGCCTTGCTTTCTTTTGTATTGCTCAACTCACGGTGTTGTCCGGTACAAGATTACAAGGCCAGGTGTGTGCATATATATATGCACTACTAGGACCTAATCAACTAGGAGTCGGTGTACTACTCCCAAAACCTAGTCTAACACATATACGTATACTACCTGGACACTACACCTATTCGGACTGCAATTCCAATACGTGTAGGACACAGTGATTATCTAACAGTCCGCATGCATCACGATCTGCCTCCTGCATCGCCCCTATGCCTATCGACAGCGATGCCTGCACGCCGCCTTGAAACTGTGATGCTACCTCGCTGTCCTAGGCGTGCACGTCCGCCCTTCCGCTCGCTCCCACGCCTCCACGCATGCGACCGGTCGTACTCAGCCCAACCAGAACCAGAGATCCGCTACCCATGACTAGCAGAAAGGATCCAACGACAATGAACTTTACAAGGGGGATTCAGTCCAACTCGCCCCACTATGACCAACGCATAGGATCTGGGACGATTGTGTTGCTCCATCAACCAAGAAGCTCAGGTTATCCGGTTCTCAGGTTTGGTATCCCTTTACCTTAATTTCATGGGTTCCTATTTCGATGAATGCATGGATGCCTACTTGGATAGTTGGTTTGATGTGCTCAGATTGATGCTCTACAATTCCCCGTTATTTATCAGGAAAGCTATTCGCTGATTTCAACCTTCTCTTATCAGGAAACCTATTCTAGAGGTTCAGAGGAATTTATTACAGACACAAGGCAAGATATTTTAGCCGAGGATGTGAGATGTTATTCATGAATGAGTTGCCGGAATGCCATTCCAGGACATGTGCATGAATAAGGTACTATGCTTTCTTGATGTTCAATTGATCGATAGCTGCATAATTGAGTTAGCAGAAAAAATGATAACTTTAAAATATGACCCTGTTGAATATAAATTGAAGTGGCGGAAAATATTTAGATCTTAGAGACGAATGACTTCAATCAGGCAAGAATGGTTTACAGTTTGCCATGGTTTACATGTGGGCATCCACCATAGTGGAGCTCGATTAGGTGTCATAACAGTGCGTCATGGTATAGACATGCCCAACCAACATTGGTCAATTACGCATGTTTTTTAGGTGATTAATCACCTTTGGATGTGTCATTTTGTTCAAACCATGCTACATGCCATTAGATTTCTGCAGTGGATGGAAGCAAGATGTACAGTTCATGTTTGTAAATTCAGTTGGCTGTTTGCCAAAGTTTTATTGTATACGATCTTTACTAGGTTGACTGACTCTATTTTATGGCCAGTACATTGACATTTTTGGTCAATTTCTAATACTTTAAATAATAAATTTAGTCAGAATCTGGTGGTACCGTACCATCGACTGATCGCCTCGAGTCTGACCTTAATTATTTTAAAGGATAAACTAAAGATTTTTTTAAATGTTGTCGGTCTTCCTATGGTTGTAACCTATTTTCACATGCTTCTTTTTGTAGAGTCTAATTATCTATAATGCTGTTGCATTATTTAGATGGTGGGGGGAATCAATCGGGACAGTTAGAAAATTATTTTTTTGTACCAAATCATTGATCGTATATATTTCCCATTTATATAATTGCTGGGATGATCAGTGTCAGGATTGCATGAAAGATGTGAGTGAATTTTCTCACTATGTATTTCATCACTTACTCCCCACTCCAGTCATGTTTACATCAAATAGTTCGTAACTAGACGATAGTGTTGTTATGAAGCGTTTTATTTAGAAAAATCAGAATTAACAGCTCACTTCTTCCGAAACAGTTTCTCCTCCCTTTTGTCCACCTCTTAAAGTTGTACAGTTATTTCTTTTCTTTTCTACCTCTTGCATAATCTTCCTTTGCTGCAAATATTGGCACCGTCCTCCCCATTTTATATGTACAGCTCTAGGCCAATGCTCTAATATTCTATACATGGGAGTGATTTCAAGAATATTAAGATCTTATGCATGGTTGATGGATGGTAGTAGTCCCTTGTTTTTTTATTTAGGCTAAAACTGAGTTAATAGTATTTGGGATCTGATCACCTACGCGGTCGCCAAGGCCTCTGTCTCAGCCCGCGACTGCATTGTCACGCTCCACGTCCAATGGGTTGCGGCGGGACGAAAGGGGCAGATCCGCCGTCAATTTGCTCGCCGCGTTGCCGGGAAGGAACTGCTCTTGAGTTTACCAATGTTTGTGTAATACTTCCCCGTTTATACATATGAGTAATGATCTATAGTGATTTGGGTGGCAAATTGTAACTCACATTTTCTATTTTCAGTTGTAGGCTCTGCCCATCAAGCTAGGTTCTGGAATATGTCCTCTTCTTTCTATAGACCCGTCTGATATTTTGGGTTTTGAATTGAGATTAGATTTATTCGCATCTGGTTGTTATACGCCCCCACGTACTTTTAGGTGAAGAAGAGGAGCGTCCGGCGCAGAGCGTTCTCATTTAGTATTGGGGGTTTCGCCTGTCCTGGGAAATAAGTTGGATAAAAAAATCATTATGGTTATGGTGGCCAAAATCTCAGTCACCGAAGGGATTTTGTATAAAGAATCAGGTTTGATAGTCAATATGATGGAAAGACGACTTGGATGCTTTCTTTAATGTCGTGTCTCATTGGAGGATGGTCTCGTGGGATCTGTTCTGGTTTACTGATGCGTAGTGTGTGGTGCAAGGGCATTTATCTGTCTGTTGGTTCAGTCTTGTACTTCTTCTTGGCCAATATGAATTCGCGCTCTATGAGAGATGGAGGTCTGTATGCGCCGGACTGAGTGCATCCTCCAGCCGTCTGCCACATCTTTCTGTTATTATAAATTTGTTTTTCAGAACACAAACATCGTTGCACATCATTGAATTCTTTTTTGATCCGACATGCATTTCTTACGTGTTGGTCATGGTCTGATGACGAATGACTACTATCCTGCAGTTCAAGCTGTTGCTCTAGGTTTTGGCATTCACTTAAACAAAGATGTACTATTATTTTGTTCTTGGGATATCATTTAATGATCAATAAATTCAGTATATAGATCTCCTATTTTATGTATGTGAATTTCACAAAATAGTACTAGAAAGCACTCTTACATTTGTTCTCTTAATTTTGCATGACATAAAAATCCTGGCTGTTTAGAGTACTTAACTAGCACTGTTACTTGAGTGAAACATATATATTTTCTGAAGTTTTCTTGTATTTTGCCTGGCCTCGGACTTGTTTAGTAGTTCTATCCTGAGCTCTTTTTTAGCAATCTTGCTCAGGTGATTTGATCGGGAAGCTAGACGATTTAACAAAACCGGTTGCTGTTCTTATTTTGTTCCTTCATTCAAGGGAAGTGAGATGTATGCAGATTTTCATACAAGACGGTTGGAAATAGAAGAAATTTAAGGAGATATATCAAGAAATCCATTTGCATTAGTAAGTGATACCATCATGTCGGCTTAATTTTGCATGTTTGTATTCTTACAACTAATAAAATGTATTTATGTTGCACTAACGACCTCTCTGTGAACATTTGTGTGGAGCCGTAGGCTGAGCCAGTCTTTGATTGGAAGGGGCATTGGTCAGTGGAGGAGAGAATGTCGAAGGTAAGCATGTCAATCAAAAGACTGGATTGCAGGTGATATGCGCTTGTGATTGTATTTTTCTTTGAAACTTGGGCTGATCCTATGTAGGTGGATTGCTTGTTGTTGGCAAATGGTCCTCATTCATATGCAACGGTCTAGAGCAATTTTATTACTATTCCCGGCGTGGTCTGACTTATGTTAGCAAAAGGCCCAGCTGCGTGTTTGAAGTCAGCAATTGTGTATTACCTCATGATAAGATATCATTACTGATTTGCCATGTGGTATTTTTTTTTCTTAAATTTCATGCCGTCATGCCCAAATAGGAGAAATTCACACATGTGAGAAAAGGGTTTGTGTCCATGTTTTTTTTCTTTAATTCACTATAGGTCACATTTTAATGCAATATAATGCATTGTTTGTGTGAATGTGGAGAGTACACGTTTCCCCCATTTTATTCGAAACACACATGAATTTCGCAACACCACTGATTGATAGCAAGTCAGAGCCCATTGACATCTGGATGAGAATCTTGCATTGTATAGCTGAAAATGGCTTTCTATGATCATTTAGCTAATTTTTTGTTCATGCTGGTTCAGTTTGGAGCTACAGAAAAATTTGTTCGTTTGAGATGATGAAACATGTTCATGAACTATGCTAGACGATTTACAGATTATTACATGTGCGTATATCTTCTTACCGAGCATGCTTATTAACTTGTTAACTGATGATTCTTTGGTGTCATGTTATCTGATCATAGTTTCTTTCTCTGAAACGGCCAAAAAGATTGCATCTGTAGTTAATTGACGACCGCATGTAAGACTTCAAGAAGCTTCTAATCTTATGCCGTCTCTCATCCATCCGCCAGCTATTATAGTCAAAGAGTTTATTTCAATGGAATTTAATAGGGAAAATTATCATGCTCAATTACAAAGATTTGAAGGAAAGGAAACATGTGAATATACATTATCTGCTTTGTCTCTCGATGCCAGACATGTATCATTACTTCTATTATTTGTTTTGTAAGTCTTAAATATATTTTTAACTATGCCATTGTTCAACAAACTGGTATTTTCAACTGCAACGTTTGGATTTATTTCTTTTTTGTCATGTAAAAATACTGGAGTGAGGAGCATAAAAAATAACAAAATGTGGCTAGGACAATGCGGGAACAAGAAAGATACCGCGGGATGGCAAGGTCATGGGGCTTGCTTAGTTGACCCTCGACTCCGTGGTGTTTGAGTATGGAGGAGGGCGGGGTTGAAGTGGCGGAAAAAACCCATGAGTGATTTTTGTAGTTAGTCCGTAGCAACGCACGGGCACATTTACTAGTCTTAGATAAAGGCGCGGTGGTTTACAAAGATGTGCAGGGTTTGACAGTGGCCCCGCAACTGCTTGTGTTGGTATTAAGGCGGGTCATCGGTTTAAAAGATATTTGTTTTCGATGATTTCAACATAATATACTGCCCGTACGTGTTGAATTTCATGTATGACATCTTGCTTACAGGAACTGTCGCAGATGCTAGAGACCAAATACAGTAAGGCAAGGACAATTTATAACAAACATCTGCACGCCAGGGATACACTACAAGCAAACATATAGATAAGAAAATACGTACACACACGGCCAGGGCCAACTCTATATTTTGCGTGGCCCTAGGGCAAATTTGGTAACATGGGCCCCTAAGAGTAATATATATATCGCTAGGGGCGGAGTTAATAATCTTTAACTCATACTAACTAATATATATATATATATATATTGTAGAAATTTTCCAAAGTAAAAAAAATGATAATTGCCAATTTATCATAATAAATTAAATTCTAATTACAAAAGCGACCCATTACACTCTTAATTTAAATTGAAAATTGAAGTCCTTGTTCTAGGAAGCAAATGATGTAGTTATTCATGAATTCATCACCTATATTATTAGGTAACACCAATTATTAGGTAACATTGTCTTCACTATTTTTATTGCCAAAAAGCACATCTGCACTAGGCAGAGCAGTTTGCCTTAGTATGGCTCGTTCCATGAAACTAGCGGGTGTCGTGGTAATCTCTGAATTCCACAAGCGACCGAGACAGGCGAGGTCTACATCAGGATTAGAATAGTCGCATACGAACGAACAGACCAACTTGATTTCTCAGGTTTTGTAGGCCTAGCGTTTCAACAATATGGTCCATGCTCTCGATTGCTGGTCTTATGCTAGTTTACTTGCATGCTGCTAGTTATTTTTCTAACCCAACAAAAATAAGTGTATAAGAGATGATGCAATCATGGCCCCCAAAGACATGGACCCTAGGGTGCCGTTCATGTTGGCCATGGGTCAGAGCCGGCCCTGCACACGGCATGAAGGCCTGACATTCATTACATAAATATGTATTGAAATATGCATTCATTAATTGCTCGTACTTTTTAGACGATGTTGGATATATATCCACCAATCGTACGATTTATTTCCGTGGATTAAAGCAGGAGAGTAGATTAGACCGTGTATTTGTGTAGAGATACATATAGTATATGTTATTGTAAGCTCCGGACTGATCAGTTGTTTGGTCTAGGCGGTACCGCGTAGCCTCTGGAGCAGCGCGGAATGGATAGCGCTGCCACCTTCGTCGTGCTGCAGTGCGGCGGCTGGCACTTCCACCACCACGTCCTGCACGGTGACGCCCTGCGCACGGCTAACACACGCGTGCTGAACCTGCAGTTCCAGCGAACGGAGGGCGCCCATCAGCCGAGCAGGCGCGTGCAGAGCGCCCCCCGTCGTCGTCACGCGCACGGCCGCCTCATCGCGCCCCACCATCCGCACCTCCACCACTTCGTCGGCTTCGGCCAGGTGGTGGAGGGAGCCGCCTCGAAAGGAAGAAGCTGACGCGGCGGCGGCCGCCTGCCGGCTCTCCTCTTCGAGCTGCGCGATGCGGGAGCGCAGCTCACCGATGTAGTTGGCTGCGTCGGCGAGGAGGGAGGCCTTGTCCATGCGGGACACGGTAGGCACGGCAGCGCGAAGGTCGCAGAAGCGGCGGTTCAGCTTGTCCCGGCGCTGTTGCTCGGCCTCCACGTGGCTCACACTGTGGCCCTCGACCCGTGGCCCTGGCTTCCGCCCACGCCGCTTAGTCGTCGTGGTGGTGGACCGCGGCGTCTCCTGGAGTGTCACCGGCGGCAACCCCCAGATCTTAGAGTCTGGGGAGAGCGACGAGCTGCCCGCAGACCACATGTAATCTCCGTTCTCGCTCTTGGCCGAAACGTCCATTTCACCAAGCAGCCATTGCTCGGGGACCTCGCAGGAGGCGAATTCGAGGACCTGGTCGTGGTACCCGTCCGCGGGGGAGAACTGGGACAGCAGGGATGGCGGGGACGCCGTCAAGAAGGCAGAGCATGGTGAGAGCAGCTCGTCCATGGCCGGCACGCAGTGTACCTCTCCTTCCTCTAGCTGACGAGCTTGAAGTTGCAAATTAGATGAGATGCAGCCAGGTTTTATACTGATAATCCATTTACGTTTTGAGACCTCGCTCAAACGTATCTGTCACGCAAAATCTGTCTTGTCCTTTTCGGCTTGGATGTTTTGAACCAATAGCTAACTACTACTAGCAGTTTTACCCTAAAAAAGGAGTAACTACTAGCAGTTGTAGATATGTATCATCAAATTAAGTGAGAAAGTTGTCACGGGCAGGTCAATAAAATAAGGGTTTTATTAATGTTCATTTGTTTAGAACTCAACTCAGCTCAGCCCTTGGATTTTTAGGTGGAGAGATTCATGCATGTCACTTGCACAATGGTTGAAACTGATTTTTTTTTCAGTTACACCAAAGTTGCATCTTAGACTAGTGCTAGTGGAAGTAACTAAGCAATTAGCATGCAACTACATGCGAGGGCAACTATGCAATTTGATGACACGACATGACATGTCATTAAATAAAAAGAGAAATGGTTGTAATAACTAACTATGTTATCATAACATTAAATTTTCCTAGATACAATGACTCTATAGTCTAATCAATGTATTCAACCAGTAGT
Organism: Avena insularis; assembly: GCA_023614405.1. Classification (NCBI taxonomy): domain Eukaryota; kingdom Viridiplantae; phylum Streptophyta; class Magnoliopsida; order Poales; family Poaceae; genus Avena; species Avena insularis. The sequence goes on from CM042691.1 coordinate 17,453,220, forward strand.
GGAAAAAGGGCATTTAGTCCCAGGCCTAACAGGCTCTAGTCCCAGTTTTGGACCCGGGACTGCCAAATCGGGACTTTAGGCCCCCCTCTCTAGTCACGGCTCGCTACGGCCCGCGACAGAAGACAACCACGTGGCTGTTTCAGCGAGACAGGGGGGGGGGGGCGGAAACCTCTAGTCCCTGGTCGTAACACCACCCGGGACTATAAGGCTTCCTGCCGCGGCAGAGAATTCATGTGTTTCTCTGCCGCGATAGAGATTGTGTGTTTCCTTTTTTTTTTCATTTCGTTCCTTTTTCGTTTTGTGTTTAACTATAATTTCAAACATATATTTCAGTACACTTATTCTACGCTACTTCATACACAGTACATTTTGATGCATCTATATAATTAATATTCGATCCCTTTGCAAGTATATGTATAATCAATCATATCAATAGAAAGAAATGTTTTGAAATTACATGGTCATTGATGATATATATATCATATCAACTACATAGAGATCACTAAGGCATATAGAGTTCCTCGTCATCCGCATAATGTTCTCCATGTACATCAAGGACCTCCTTCATCAGAAATCCCGCCAGCTCCTCTTGAATTGCTCGTATGCGCTGTTATGGCTCTAATTTCTCCTGCAAATCGTAAATATAATGTGAATCAACTTTTCGCTCACTGGTCAACTTGCGGATGTAGTCGCAGACGAAGTATCCACACAAATGAGTTCCCGGTGGCTGTTGTAAACTCTTCACCATTTTATAAGTTAGCTCCTCTTTGAATGAACTTGGTATTTTCTGTCTGAACCATGTCCAACACCTTCTCGGCAAAGAGAATGAACAAAGGAGTTATTAGTTACTTGATATCAGTAAATGAACGAAAGAGGTCAATATAATGCGATAATGATTGAAATTACTTATGGAGCATTTCTTTCATGTCACTCCACTTCTCTTGGTCCCAACTTAATGAGTCGTGGACTTCAACTAGGGACTTGTCAACTTGAATGTCTAGCAAGATCCAGTGGAATCTGTGAATGTTTACATAAGCATACATGCATAGCTCATCAATTACACTTAACATCGAGTAAGAAAAAATAAAATGTGTACAAGATAGAAACACTCACTTGAAGTTGTAAGAAAATAGTATTTTCTTAACAAAATTATTCCCGGTTAAGAACCTGCACAAGTCTTCCTCCACGTCCTTGGGGTGATTATTTAACGTATATTCATTAGCGATATATGGGTCAATGAACCCAACATCATATCTTCTAGCTCTTTTGCATTCAAGCATCTTCATTCTGCAGAATATAATATCATAGAAAAGGATATATAGTCAGGATAATATATTAAATGCAATGAACAAGCTGAGGTACAAACTTAATTATAGAAATAAATCACTTACAGACAGTAGCAACAAATGATATATTTGTCGAGGGTGCGCTGATTGTATAACTGAAACAGTTCGGTCATTTAAACTTGTATCGAGTATGGTTTGAAGTGATTCTCCTTTCTAACATCCACCGCAAACCAATCTTTCTGATGCTTTTTTCTGTTTGCAACAGGTACCATGTGTGCAGATTTCACATATGTGTGGATAGACGCGTGAGCTCTTCATGACTGACTAGAGGCTCCCCTTGGACATACATACATACTATCTAACCCACTGGCGTATCTTTATAGCCTAAATATTGACCAAGAGACATATTTGCTTCGGTAGCAAGTGCTTTGACCTCCGATACAGTGATGCCCATTAGTGCAGCATTAGTACTGGCTCTGGGGTCCATTATTTGCATGTCCATATCCATTTCAGCTCTGAAGGCCTTGTCGAGGTCTGAAATTACTTTCAGTAGGGGGGACCGATTGAATCTTCTGTTGTCCGAGCTGGGCAACTTGGTTCCCGCTTTTTGTACTTGTGTTTTTTTTCTTTGTTGCTTGCTTAATAATCTCCCGGTCATGGTCTGATTCCAGATTCATCGATATCTGGGATGGTTGCTCAAGAAAGGACTTAGCCCAATTTTTGGTTTTTTCATCAAATACCGGCTTTGGCTCAAGCTTTTTGGGTGCAAAATGCGCCTTAACTTGGGCAGCCACATCCACGGCATTTTCCTCATCGGTCTTGTCATAAGGTCTCTTTGGAAGAGCCGACGGGATGTCGACTATCTTCGCCGTTTGACCTTTCTTCGATGTGGAGCGCGGGGGAGCAGCGACCTTCCGTTTCTTTGATGAGGTAGTATTGCACAGAGGCGGATGCGCATATCGAGTTGATGTACTCCTGCTGCGGCGATCGACATCGAGGCATGGTGGACTTGGAGGTTGACGATAATCAGGGGGGGTGGACTTGCAGGTTGACAATAATCGGGGCAAGGTGGACTTGGAGGTTGACAATCATGGGGGCAGGGTGGACTTGGATTCCTCGGAGTCGGTGGCCTTGGCGCCGAGCCTGGAAACTTTGTGTACTTCTACATCCATAGAATGATATTGCGCTTGACATCTCCTACTTTTGTAAGGCCTTCAGGCATAGCGATGTCAACCTCTAGGTCCGCAAAATCCTCCACTATGTCATCCACTATGACATGAGCATAGCCAGGTGGAATCGGAAGTGAATGCTGGAGTGCTCCAGGTAGACAAGGTAAAGCAGTGGCGATCGCCACCTTGAAGGATAAGTTGTTCATTGGATGATGTAGCTCACATTGTGACATCTCTCTGACATCATCCACGGGGTAGGGAGGAGTCGGTGCATCAGCCAGCAGTGCTTGATCATCAGCCCGGACCTCCGTGGAAGCCACGCTGCTTCTCCGCTGGCTAAGATCCAATGCAATCATCAGCCTGTGGGTGAGTTGACAACCTTTGGCTAATTTCTTGAATGAGCTTCTTCAGATAAGATAGGTCCTGCTCTACCTTCAATATCCGGTCTACCTCCCGGTCCTTCTTTCTCTGACGGCTTCTGTAACTGTCATCGTACTGAGGAAACCCTTTCTTCCACGTAACACCAACGCCATTCCTATGCGGGGCTGAGGTTGTTGGCGATCAGCGCCGTCTTGGAGGCGTCCGTCGGGTGGACTTGCACCTTCTTTGTATTGACTGTGGAGTCGAACGACATGTCGGGTGCGTTTTGCCTTGAGACTGGGGGTGCCTCGTTGTCCATCATTTCTCGGAGCCTTGTGAGTTCTGTTGGAGATATGCCCTAGAGGTAATAATAAATGTAGTTATTATTATATATCTTTGTGTTTATGATAAATGTTTACATTCATGCTATAATAGTATTAACAAGGAAACCATTAATACTTGTGTGATTTGTAAACCTAATTTGAAGTCCCTAGTATAGCCTCTATACTTCACTAGCTTGTTGGTTGATTGATGATGTGGTTTCTTTGTCATGAACATTGAGATGTTATCAACAACAAGATCATATCGTTAGGAGAATGATATGGTGGACATACTCCTATAGACAAGCGTAGCATAAAGATCAAGTCATTTCATTAGTTCAATTGCTATATGCTTTCTGATACATAGTAACCTAATTCCTTCGACCATGAGATCATGCATATTGCCTTTACTGGATGGATGCTTTGATGTCATCAAACACCACACCGTAATGTGGTGGCTATAAAGGTGGCATTGAGTGTTAGAAAGTATTGGATGAAACACATGGATCAAGAGTGGGATTTGTCCATCCACATGACGGATAGATATTCTCTGGGCCCTCTCGGTGAAATGTCATCCAATTAGCTTGCAAGCATGTGACTTGGTCACAAGGGATCACATATCACGGAGCGAGAAAAGAGTACTTATCAAGAACGAGGATGAACTAGGTATGCGGAGATACCGCGATCATAACCTCGGATAAGTAACATATCGTGAGACAAAGGGAAATTGGTATCGTATGTAAGTGGTTCATTCGATCGCAAAGTAATCGTAGAAATATGTAGAGCCATATGAATTTCCAGATTCCTCTATTGGTTATTGTTAGGAAGTGTCTCGATCATGTCCGCATAATTCACGAACCGTAGGGAGACACACTTAAGGATTGACGTTGTTTGAGTAGTTATGGTATTATGAGAAAGAGACCGAATGTTGTTGAGTCTCGGATGGGATCCGGATATCACGAGGAGATCCGGAATGGTCCGGAGAATAAGATTCATATAAGGAAAGTCCCATTTGGAGTTGGGGAATGGTTCCGTGTTTTCATGGGAACATTCTAGAAGGTCCCGGAATGTCCGACTCCGGAGGGAAGGGTACATGAGTGTGTCATTACATATTGGAATGATTGCATCATGTACTAAGTATTCTTGCTGTCCCAAATAAAGGATTTATTTAAATCCTAAATTGAAAAGTCAACGGCTAGTTTGAAAGTCAAACGCGCTTTGGGAAGTGGGAAAAGAGGAGGAGAGGTGGAGGCCGAGTTGGAGGAGGGTTCCTCCCTGGCCAGCGCACCTCCTAGGCCGAGTTGGGAGGAACTCCTCCCTTGGCCGCCAGCCCTCCCACCTATATAAGGAGGCAGGCTCCTCCTAGACACACAAGTTTTCCTATCCTCTAAACTAAACCCTAGATCTAGACCCCGGTTTAGAGCTATTTCGGTTTAGAGCCTTCTAATTGGTTTAGAGCCCTCTAATTGGTGTGTCTAATTACTAGACCACTAATAGCCTCTCTCATAAGCTCCACCATACTGCACCGGCTTAAGGCGAAGCCTGGGATCTCCCCTCTACCTCGGTACCAGATTGTCTTGCCAGGAATCGCGAGGAGAGTGCTACAACCTCCGCGCCTTGGAACAAGGGAGAGGAAGGTCTCGTCGAGTACGAACGTGTGACCGATCAAGGGAGCGCTATGGAACGCTGGCGCGGAAGGATCGTCTCTACGATCTTGAGATCGGAAAGAGTACTACATCACCCACGAGAATCTGCTCTCGTTAAACACTTTGGAATCTTCGAGGGTGAGTTATTCCATCGACTCGTTGCTACAATCTAGTAGATAGATCTTGGCTTGTTTGTTTGTATGCGGTAGAAAATTTTTGTTTTCCATGCTACGAACCCCTACAAGTTCCTCCTGCATGCCGAAAGACTAGGAAATTCTGTTAAAGTCCCAATCACAGTGATCCGATCGGGTGAAGCTCCCGTGGACAGTGATGATGCCCCTGGGTCCTGGCATCTTGAGTAGCAGGTAGGCATAATGTGGTACTGCCAGGAATCTTCTGAATGCCACACGTCCGAGGATAGCATGGTATTGTGATGGCCAGTCCACCACTTCGAACTCGAGCCGCTCGCATCGAAAGTGGTTGGGCTGGCCGAAGATGACGTCGAGCCATATATTTCCCAGGGGGAATATGCCCTTCCCTGGGACGATGCCGTGGAACGTTGTGTCTGATTATTCTAGGCTACACAGCGGGATCCTCATTGCTGCTAAGGTGCTGACGAAAATCAGGTTGATGCCGCTGCCGCCGTCCATGAAGACGCGACTCATATCGAATCCTCTGATCTGTGCCTCGAGCACCAGGGCAGCATGACTTGGGCGAGGGATTTAGCAGGGGTGATCCGAACGGCTGAACGTGATGCAGGACTCCGAACCGCTGAGGTACTCAGGGATGGCTGGTGGAGCAGTCACGACCAAGCTGACTTGGCGGGTGATTTTCTTTTGCACCCTGTTTGCTGGGCGCCCCTTTTGGATCATCAGTGATCCCTTCGGCGCGGGGTACCCGTGCCCACCGTTATTCTGCGCGGGTGCGATTGGGTGATTCGAGGGTCCTGCAGGTGGTGGAGGAGCTCCGTGTGTGATCTCTCCTGGTGCGGGTGCGTTCCCGTATCCAGGGTTCGGGGCTTGTTGCCTCATCTGAGACATGCTCTCGCTGAATTTCTGGAACTCACGACAGTCCTTGAGCATGTGGCCTTCCTTCTTTTTACCATCCTTCTTGTCGATGTAGAAGTGGATGGTTCATGGACCCGATAGTTTGTCGTATGTTGAGGGTCCATCATCACGGCCACGACATTTCCATGACTGCGTTGGGCGTCGTTCGTCGCGGAAGTTATTTCCGCGGTATCCGCCGCTGCTGCGGTTGCCGTCGCTGCGGCGGTCGGCGTAGCCGGCCGCGACCATGTCGGGTCGTCACAATCGTCGTAGACGTGCGACCTTCTCTTGCTACGGCGTTCACGTCGACAGCCGTAGTCATCTTCCTCCTCCGAGTGGCTCGGTGGACGGAGTCCTCGCCATCCGCCCACCTATTGGTGATGTTTATGAGGTGGTCGAGTGTCTTGGGCTTGACGCGCCCAAGCTCTTCCTTGAAGTCCTGGCGTTTGATGCCATCCTTGAAGGCGTAGATCGCTGTCTCCTCAGAGATGTGTGCTGCGGAGTTTTTGGTGTTGGACCAGCGTAGTATGTACGAGCGAATGGATTCGCCCGTTTGTTGGGTGCAGGCCTATAGCTCCTCGATCGAGGTTGGCCTTTTGCTGGTGCCCTTGAAGTTTCGGATGAAACTATAAGCCAGTTCCTCCCAGCTTCGGATGGATCCCGAGGATAGGCTGAGCTTGATCGGGTCGCTGCCATTTGCGGTGAAGGCATTGCAGGGTGGTGTTCTAGTTTCCGTCGTGTAGCTTGACGGACGACAGGTGGTCGCTGAGCCACGCCTTGGGGTCCTGTGTACCATCAAACTTCGGAGTGTCGGAAGGAAGCTTGAAGTTTCAGGGCATCCGTGTCCGCCGAACGGATATGCTGAAGCATCGGGCTCCGCAGAGTTCTCCTTCGTCATCGTCCTCCTCGGATTCGGATGAGCAGACGTGCTTGGCGTGCGCTTTGTCGATCTTGCGTTGGGTGAGCTCGCTTCGAGCGTCATAATCACGGCTGCGATGGTGCGAGCTCTTGTTCCTTCGAGGTAGGTCGTGTTCTTCCTCCTCGGATGAAGGCATGGGACTGCGGTTGAACCTGACCACAGCCTTCTTGTTTGGCGCCGCAGGAGCTTCTCCGAGGAGCGCAGCTCCAATGAGTCTGAGTCCGGTAAGTGCGGACTTGTGCATGGACCTTTTTGGGTCCCCCACCAGAGGTGGATGGGACGCGAGGTACGTGGTGGCTGCCATGATCGTAGCTTGCGGTGTCTTCAGGATGACGTTGTTGTCGGCATCCATCTCCATGAAAGACGTGTTGAGGGTCCGAGTCACCTCGCGACGTTCCTTGGGGTCCATGTTCTCCGTGCAAGAACAGTGCTTGTTGCCATGGTTATCGTGCGAGCTGGAGCCGCCCATGGCGGAGAGTGCAGCTCGCCGCGCACTGGACTCCGAGGCCGCTTGCTTGCGCTTGTCAAGCACCTCTTGCATCTTCACCTGCTTCTTGTGCTCTTCGACTAGGAGCAGGTGGTATGCCATCAGTAGGTCTTGTGAGGCACCCACGGGCAGGATCTTGTTGCCCGCCACGGCTTCGTGTGCTTGAGCCCATCCTTCCTCGTTGAGGTGGATGATCTGATTGGGATCGGTGTCCTCCTCGTTAGGCAGGGGGACTGGTTTCTCCTGTTCTCGCCATTCCTACCCTACGGGTTAGGTGGCGGGTGGGGTCCGTGCTGTTCCATGTTGCTCTGGATGACCACGGTGCATTGGTAGCGCTCGTAGATCGGATCGCTGCTGCCACAGCTTTCGGATCCGGAACCGTAAGTCCCTTCCTCCGATGGTGGATCGCACAAATTTGAGTTGCAGCTGCTGCTGTCATAGGACTCATCTGTCGACGGAGATGTGCGTAGCACGGGATGCGGAGCCCATGAAGCGGGCCTAATTGATGGTCGGGGCACCTGCTCCGGGAGACGGAGAGTGCCGGTCTGCCCCACCTGGAAGCAGAAGCACCCGAACAGGATCTCGAGCCCGTCGCCAACGGGCTCGAAGTCCTTCAGAGTGGCTGGCGAGTGGGCGGTGAAGTCGAAAGCGCCGAAGAGGAGATGGCTCTCCGTTTTCGAGGAGTTGTAGATCGCTTTGGTTGGGTCCGTCACGATAGCACAATCAACGCCCCCAGTTCCCATAGACGGCGCCAATTGACGAGGTTTGATCTCGTCAATGCCCATTGTTATGGACTTGGGTTTTGGAGAAGATGGGGATGCTGGAGATCACAGAACGGTTAGCAAACAAGCAACACGGGGACATGAGGTTTACCCAGGTTCAGGCCCCCGGAGGGAAAACCCTACTCCTGCTTGTCTGCTCTTGATTACGGCGAAACCAAGAAGTACAGGGGTGCGCAAATGCAATCTGGCATGGAGGTGTGTATGTAGTGGTATGAAGTGCCCTCCTCGTCGTGCCCTCCTAGCCATTATAGAGATAGGCAGGTCCCGGGCATAGATCGAGTCGGTTATAGGTTTTAGGGTGTGCCCCTTTGAATATTCTATCTATTCTAGTCTTTCTCTCCAAGGATCCGAAGGCGTCATGGGCCCGGGCCACCCGAAAGTCTTCATGGGCTAGCGCATATTCTCGTGGGCTGGACTAGGTATGCTAAGGTCGTGTACCCGTAGGGTATAACCATGTCAACCTCGTGTTCATCCACCCTTTTTAGGATTCCCGAGGGCGCGTGTCAGTTCGTCGTTCTCGCTCTCGGGACAGAACAATCCCAATTGAGCTTCGTTCATTGCTTTAACAGGGTCTTTGGAGGGTTTTAGAATTTTTTCATGAAATAATGTCTTCCCTATTTGTGGGTCCAACGATCCCCCGTGCCCGTACCATCAGTGCTTTGACCTCTCGGGCCATCCATCTGTACCAGGAGTGATGCCTCTAGTCATCATGTTCTGCTCCATAGTTTCCCACTTAGGGACGACACTCTTGTAGCCACCTGTCCCCATTTTATGATGGTATATCTTTTTGGCAGCATTTAACGCATTCTTTGCTGACTTTTCCTTTGCTACAGCAGATTGCTTGTATGTTACAAAATCGGGCCACTGTTCTCTCAACTTATCGTTTGCTCCTAAGAAGTCTGGAGTTTTTTTCGCGACATACTTCGCGTATAAACTTTTCTTGTGGTTTCGGTACAATTCAGCCATCTTGCTCAGAACCCACTCCTTGACTTTCCCTCTTCTTTCAAGCCCACCCGGCCTTGGTGTAATACCATCTGCCTCAAATTCCTCATACTCTGGAGGTAGTATGAAATGCGCTATGAGATTCTGCCAAAGGTCATCTTTGGCATCATCGGTGCCATAACTGTTGGATTCTTCACTTCATTTCTTTAACTTATTCCATTCTTGAATGATGATCAGCAGGTTGTCCCTAAAAATCACCCCGCATTGATTTGTAAACATCCTCCGGTGCTTATCTAGAGCAATCAGTTGTCCATCATCATCTACTTCTTCGATGGTGAACCTCGGATTACCATACAACTTTCTGTTCGGCCCTCGTTTCGTTCGAGCTGTCGATTGCTTCGATCCGGTGGGCTAAAAGAAGAAGAGAGAGAGAGATAGATTAATATATATATTGATATATCCAGATCGATTAATGCATAGAGGTAACACGAGGATTTATATATATACCTCGCCGGATCTTGTCGAGGGGCCATCATTGTTGTTATTTGTTTGCAATTCGACCATCCGGTCTTGCCCCTCTTACATCAGGTCTTCCTCTAGTCCATCACCGGATGGATTTAGATATGAGGAAATCTCTTCCTCGAGATCGATATCTTCACCGGTAGTAATAAGAGGAATTTCACCTCTTATCATGCCCTAAAGAAGCTCTTCACCACTTCGATCATGATCCATGACTTAACTATTATAGAAATAAAGTTAAACAAGTTAGAAAAAATATTATATAAACATTTCCTAATAATATACTAAATAATAATTATAATAATACTAATAATAGCATTTATACAAAACCCTAAATATTACTAAGTATAATAATAATTCATATTATATAAACATTACCTAATAATATAATAATTATAATAATATATATACTAATAATATACTACTAACATTTTCTAATAATATACTAAATAATAATTATGACAATACTAATAATAGCATTTAACCAAACCCTAAATATGACTAATTATAATAATAATGCATATTATATAAACATTTCCTAATAATATAATAACTATAATAATATATACTAATAATATTAATAATATACTACTAACATTTTCTAATAATATACTAAATAATAATTATGATAATACTAATAATAGCATCTAACCAAACCCTAAATAATATCACTAATTATAATAATAATGCATATTATAAAAACATTTCCTAATAATATAATTAAGCAAAATATATAATTATTATATACACTAACTATATATACTAACTACACTATAGTATTTACTAACTATAGTATTCACCGGTAATATATACTACCTACACTAACTATATATACTAATTAACTATACTAACTACACAATATATATACAACAAATTAAGCAAAATAACTACCTACAAATTAAACTTGGTCGATCAAGGCTGCGTGGCAATGAGCACGTGAGGGTCGTGGCGCCTCAGTGAGAAGAATCTTGGTGCGACACGTAGAGAGGAGGCCGCATGGCGAGGCGTGGCCGGCGACGAGGGTGGCGGCGAGAAAATCGGGCACCACCTCCCCGTAAGTTCTTCGAGTGCGCGTGGCTCCTTCGTCTTCTTTGTCTGCGAGTGGGCGTGGTAGGGGCGGGCGACGCGAACTTATATAACCCCCACCCTTTAGTCTCAGGCAGTGCCACGGCCTGGGACTAAAGTCCCCCCTCTAGTACCAGGCGGTGCCATGGCCCGGGACTAGGATTGCGAGCCCACCCCTCTAGTCCTAGGCTGTGCCAAGGCCTGGGACTAATGTGTTTTTTATACATTTTTAATTTTTTAATTCCAATCAAATATAAAACTTTGGAAAATCATATCTAATATTGTAAAAATCCAAATAATATGTCTATTATTATCATAAAAATATAAAGAATCTTAATATAATATCCATACATATGTTTGCATCATTTGTAAATTTTATTTTTTTTAATTCAAACCAAATATAAAACTTTGATAAATCATATATCCTATTGTAATAATCCAAATAAAACAAATAATATGTCTATTATTTTCAGAAAAATATAAAGAATCTTAATATAATATCCACACATCTCTTTGCATCATTTATAAATTGTGTCATTTGTAAATTTTCCTTTTTTAATTCAAATCAAATATAAAACTTTGGAAAATCATATCTCCTATTGTAATAATCCAAATAAAACAAATAATATGTCTATTATTATCAGGAAAATATAAAGATTCTTAATATAATATCCATACATCTGTTTGCATCATTTATAAATTGTGTCATTTGTAAATTTTCTTTTCTTTTAATTCAAATCAAATATAAAACTTTGGAAAATCATATCTCCCATTGTATAAATCCAAATAATACAAATAATATGTCTATTATTATCAGAAAAATAAAGAACCTTAATATAATATCCATACATCTGTTTGCATCATTTAGTCCCAGTTGTAGTCACTAACCGGGACTAAAGATATTTCCCGTCATTTCCCACCGCTTCCCGCCAAGTTTTCCCGCTCTTTCCCTTTTACCAGAGCTTTTAGTTCCGGTTGTAGTCACTAATCGGGACTAAAGATATTTCCTGCCATTTCCCACCGCTTCCCGCCAACTTTTCCCGCCCTTTCCCTCTATATCTAGGCTGACCGCGCCATGGCTATCCACACATCCACACCTTCCTCTCTCACAACAATGGACATCACCTACTGGGCCATTCTGACCCTCGAGGAGACTGAGGCGCTATGCGCCTCCAGCTACCGTTGCTTGCCGGGCTACAGCCGCCCGCCGGCTGGATGCTGAGTGCTGGAGGAGTTCTTGTCCCTCCTGCCCCTCAAGGTTCCGCAAGCCAGGCAGCCATCACGAACCACTTCTACCACGAGCTCATGCCGGAGAACCGGATGGATCCCTAGTGGGACCCCGACAACTATGACACCTGGAATGCCTTCTTTGCTAACCGATAGTAAAAAGAGCTCGCCCGATACGAGGGTGACGGCCCTCCCCCGGTGAACCACAACGAAGCCAGCCGCCGCCTATGGTGGGCGAACCGGACTATCATCAGCGTGATGCGCTACATCGCCGGGGGAGACCATCCTCGCCTGCGGTACCCGCAGCCGCCACAGAGCCATAAGAAGAGTGGTAGTGGTGAAGGCCACGGGTGTAGTGGCATCATCATACAGGATCCCCCTCCCCCACGCGTCGTGAATCCCAGGTTGGAATTGCAGGTGCCCCATAATAAGCCATGGCTGGGCCGAGGATCCAGCCGCGTGCGCCTAGCAACAACGATGATGACGAAGACGAAGACGACCCTAAAGCTGCGTACTATAGGTTTAGATATGAGCATGACTAAAGGGGGGGCCTTTAGTCCCAATTCCGTAGTCTCAGTTTTTTAATATTAATAAATGTATTGAGTGTTAGTCCCGGTTTGTGGCTGGACCGGGACTAAAGGGGGGGCCTTTAGTACAGATTCCGTAGTCTCGGTTTTTTAATATTAATAAATGTATTGAGTGTTAGTCTCGGTTTGTGGCTGGACCGGGACTAAAGGGGGGACTTTAGTCCCGATTCATAGAATGACTTTCTCGAACTATGAAGATGTTGTACCGATTTGTACTTATCATGAAGATCTGATCTCCAAACGCGTGTGCTAACATATTAGGGAGTGCCTCTATGACCAACTTTAGGGACATGCCGGAGGACTGCGCTCCGGCGGCATATCCCTAAAGCTGTCCGTAGTGGTGTCCCTGCTCTTGCACACCATCTTACAGATTGTAACTTCTCTAACTAGATCAATACTTCTGGGAGCTAACTAATTTCACATATTAGGAAGTGCCTCTATGACCAGTTTCTTGGAGATGCCGGAGAACTGGGCTAGGACTAATGGTTCGTCTAAGTACCCAAGATTGTTGAGATCCAATGATGTCATTCTGTAGTTCTTGTCTACCTCAACCTCTCCTCCTGTCAGCTTGACCCATTTGCACCGAAACAAGGGGACCTTAAAAGTAGGTCCATAGTCAAGTTCCCATATCTCCTCTATGTAGTCATAATATGTGGTCTTTGACCCATTGTTGTTTGTTGCATCAAAGCGGACACCACTGTTTTGGTTGGTGCTCTTTATATCTTGGGTGATCGTGTAAAATTTATACCCATTTATCTCGTACCCTTGGAAAGTCGTTATAGTCGAAGATGGTGACCTGGACAACAAGTATAGCTGATCTCCAAGAGTGTTGTTTTTGATGAGATGTTGCAACCAACCGCTGAAACTCTTCATGTGTTCATCTCTAATCCAAGAGTCATGCTTTCCAGGGTTGTTGGAGAGTAAAATTTTCTTGTGTTCCTCGATATACGGGGCTACCAAGATAGAATTCTGTAGAAGTGTGTAATGTGCTTCAGTGTAAGAATGTCCGTCCCTACATATTATTGATTTCCTTCCTAGAGTACCCTTTTCACTCAGTCTCCCCTCATACCGCGATTGAGGAAGACCAATCGTCCTAAGGTCAGGAACGAAGTCAACAAAAAACTCAATGACCTCCTCTGTTCCATAGCCCTTGGAGATGCTTCCTTCTCGCCTAGCACAGTTACAGACATATTTCTTTAAGATTTCCATGAACCTCTCAAAGGGAAACATATTGTGTAGAAATACAGGACCGAGAATAGAAATCTCTTCGACTAGGTGAACCAGTAGGTGCATCATAATATTGAAGAAGGATGGTGGGAACACCAACTCGAATATGACAAGACATTGGACCACATTATTCTGTAACCGTGGTAGATCTTCAGGATTGATTATCTTCTGAGATATTGCATTAAGGAATGCACATAACTTCACAATGGGTACTCGAACATTATCCGGTAGAAGCCCCCTCAATGCAATCGGAAGCAATTATGTCATAATCACGTGGCAGTCATGAGACTTTAGGTTTTCGAACTTTTTTCTGCCATATTTATTATTTCCTTTATATTTGACGAGAAGCCAGACGAAACCTTAATACTGCTCAGGCATTCAACAAATATTTCCTTCTCATGTTTGGCAAGAGCGTAGTTGGCATGACCTTGAAACCATTCTGGATGCAGGCCATCTGGGCCTTTCATAGGTTGATGGTCCTTTCGTGCTTATAGTGTATCTTTTGTCTTCCCATACACGCCCAAGAAGCTTAGCAGGTTCATGCAAAGATTCTTCGTCACATGCATCACATCGATTGCAGAGCGAACCTCTAAGAATTTCCAATATGGTAGCTCCCAAAATATAGATTTCTTCTTCCACATGGGTGCGTGTCCGTCAGCGTCCTTCGGAACATATTTTCCGCCAGAACCCTTTCCAAAGGTTACTATTTGATCCAAATCTTTGACCATATCAAATATATCAGCACCAGTACGCTCCTTAGCTTCGTTTGGTGACATGACTGACCGTTGAAATGCTTGCCTTTCTTTCTTAAGGGATGCTTGGCCAAAAGAAATCGATGATGCCCATTGTACACATTCTTCTTACAATGATCCAAATATATACTTTCAGTCTCATCTAAATAGTGCGTGCATGCATTATATCCCTTGTTTGACTGTCCTAAAAGGTTACTAAGAGCAGGCCAATCATTGATTGTTACGAAAAGCAATGCTCAGAGGTTAAATTCTTCTTGCTTGTGCTCATCCCACACGCGTATGCCGGGTTCGTGCCACAACTGTAAAAGTTCTTCAAATAATGTCCTTCGGTACACATCAACGTCGTTGCCGGGTTGCTTCGGACCTTGGATCAACACTGGCATCATAATGAACTTCCGCTTCATGCACAACCAAGGTGCAAGGTTATAGATGCTGAAAGGATACGGATGTCGCCTAGAGGGGGGGTGAATAGGCGATTAAAACTTTTCCTAGAGTGGCTCAACAAAGGCGGAATAAAACTAGTGTTTACTTTGTAAAGCACAAGCTAGAAACAACTAAGGTTTACCTATGTGCACCAACAACTTATGCTAAGCAATACAAGCAACAAAGTGATAGCAAGATATATATTACTTCAAGCACGAAGGCTATCACAATGTAAAGTGCATAAGTAAAGAGCTCGGGTATAGAGATAATCGAGGCACGCGGGGACACCGATATTTTACCGGGTTCCTCCCAACATGGAGTACGTCTCATTTGGAGAGGGGGTGGTATCAAACCACCAATGCCACAAAAGGCCTTCCTTATTCTCTAGTGAATTTCACCCCAATGGGATCGATCCACGCTTCCACTATCGGTGCACTTGTCGGTGGCAACCGGAACCTCTCACAAGGTTGGGGCACAACTCCACAACTTAATTGGAGTCTCCCAACAAACACCACAAAAGGCCTCAACAAATGCCACCAAGGCTACAATGCCACCAAGGCCACAAAACCGTCTTGGGTTCCAAGAACCCAAGAGGGGACAAACTCCAATGAGCAATTCAAACCAAATCCTCCGAGGAGAACCCAAACCGATGCAACAAATGCAAATGGCAAGAACACCACAAAGATGCTCAAATCCCTCACTCTCAAGTCCCAACAAAGCTACCAAAGCTATTGGGGGAACAAGAGAGGAGAAATCAAAGAGAGACACAAAATCCCCCAAAATATAGATCCCCAAAGATACACTCACAAAGAGATGTTTTGGTTTGGTCAAAATGTAGATCTAGATCTCCTCCAACAACCCCTCAAATATTTGCAAGAATCAATGGAGGGGTGTGTAGAAATCAAGCTTAAAGAGTAGAGCAAATAGGGGCAAAACTTGGGCAAGAAAAGGAGAAATAAGTAACCCTAAATGAAAAAGGGACAAAGCTATTTAAAGGGACGGACTGATTCTGCCCGTTGGGGAAATTTTTCTGGACGGAACGGTAGTACCGGATCGGACCGGTACTACCGGACCGAACAGAACAAATCGGGTCGAGACAGGAAGAAACACAGCAGGGCAGCTGGGTGGGGCCAAGCAGGCGCGCATGCAGCATCGCACGCAGCATGCAGCTGAGCAGCAGCGGCGGGCGGGTCAGCGCGCGCGCGCAACATCGCATGCGGCAGGGCCCGCGCGGGCCAGCAGCAGCGGCGCAGGAAGCAAGCCAGCAGCGCAGCAGCAGGCCCCACGCGCGGCAGGTGCATGCGAGCAACAGCAGGCAGCGCCGCAGCAGTGCGCGCGCGCGCGGTCGCATGCGGCAAAGCAGCGCATGCAGCGGGGCCGGGGCTGGCGCGCGCAGCACCAGCAGCATGCAGCGGGGCCCACGGGCAGCAGCAGCATGCGCAGCAGCGCGCCAGGCGTGACGCGCGCGCGGGTCAGCAGCTCAGGTCAACGCGGCGAAGCAACGGGATCTGGATCTAAAAACAAACGAATCTGGGGAAATAAACGGGCTGGCCGGTACTACCGGTCCACCCGGGCGGTACTACCAGGCCGGTCGGTACTACCGCAAAAAGGTATCTAGCGAGGCAGAAGAAAAACAGGCCGTTTTCAGGCCCGGGCGGTAGTACGTCCCGTCCGGGCGGTACTACCGCTCGGCCCAGAAAACATACCGACAAGTAAATATTCAAACGGCAATAACTTTTGACTGGAAGCTCCGATTGATCCGATTAAAATTGCGTTGGATAGAGGACGACAGGGGATTCCAAATAAAAGGTGGAAATATTGATTATCACCAAGTGAGAAAGTATCAAGTAGAATAATGTGATATACCTCACTTGGTGAGAAACCGAAAAGCCGCATAAATCAAAATCGCAACAAGATACAAATGGGAGATCCGATTTAGATGAACAAGAGCTTGTTATGGAGATTACCACAAGCTCTATATCATCACATGGATAAGACCAAATAACAACCAAATATGATGATGCAAGTATGCAAAGGTTTGAGCTCTCTCCGAACGATGTGACCGAATTACTCATACGAGAGCCCCTCTTGATAGTACGGTTATCTATCCTAAACCCGGTCTCACACACAACGTGAGACTGGCAAAAGGGAAAACCTATCAATATTATACCTTTGCCTTGAGCATTCCACTTGAGCTCGATGTAGACGATCTTGCCCTTCTCAAGATGGAATGCCTTCCTTAATTCCTCATCATCGACCACGTATATTGAGCTTGCCCAACAAATCTTTTTTGCATTTCTTTGACCTTGAAGCCAACACATGCTCCAAGCGATGCCAATGGACAAATCCTACAAGTAACTTAATACACACATTAGTCCATAAAGATTGTCATTAATTACCAAAACCACACATGGGGGCCCAACATGTTCTTTCAGATGCATAGAGTCACAGTCCAGGTGATGTGACTGGAGCTCTGCTCCCCAAAAGCATTCATGTCATTTGTACTTAGACCAAACCTTAAAATTCGTGCGTCATCTGCAAAGTCCGGGAACTTTTTATCGATTTTTCTCCATTACGACCCATCAGCGGGGTGTCTCAACATCCCATCTGACTTACGTTCCTTTTTATGCCATCGCAACAACTTGGTGTTCTGAATAAGCATTTCAACCGTCGTATTATAGGAGCATACCACATCACCTTGGTAGGAACCCTCTTCCGGGGGCTCGCCCTCAACATCACCAGGGTCATCTCGTCTGATCTTATACCGAAGTGCAGTGCATACCGGGCATGCATCCAAATTCTCGTACTCCTCACCGTGGTAGAGGATGCAGTCATTAGGGCATGCATGTATCTTCTGAACCTCTAAACCTAGAGGGTAGACAACCTTCTTTGCTTCGTACGTACTGGCGTGCAATACATTATCTTTTGGAAGCATATTCTTCATCATTTTCAGCAACTTTTCAAATGAGGAGTCATGTATAGCACACTCTTCCTTCCATCGCAGCAATTCCAGTGTGCTGCCCAGCTTGTTTAGACCATTTTTGCAATTTGGGTAAAACAAATTTTTGTGATCCTCCAACATGTGATTGAACTTGTCCCTCTCCTTTTCATTTTCAGTCTCTTCGTGCATCGACAATGGTCTGACCAAGATCATCAGCGGGTTCATCATGTGTCTCTTCTTCAGCCTCACCTTCAGCATCCCCCATGGAAGTATCTCCGTACTCAGGAAAACCATGATAGTTGTCATCATCCTCCTCTTCTTCATTGCCTTCTATTATAACCCCTCTCTCTCCGTGCTTGGTCCAACAATTATAACTAGGCATAAAGACGGACTTCAACAGGTGCCTGTGAAGGATTTTTTAGTCAGAGTAATCCTTCTGATTCCTACATCCACTACATGGACAGAATACAAAACCATTGCGCTTGTTTGCATCAGCAACACGGAAGAATTCATGCATGCCATTAATGAACTCTTGAGGCGTCGGTCACAAGACTGCACATCCATTCCCGGACCATCTGCATTATAGTAAAAGTATATCAAAAACCATTACACAACATGATAAATTTAATACAAGTTATAATGAGAGCTTCTAGAGCATTAATTTTGATTTTTGAAAAATTTACATGCACCAATTTGTGAATTGGAGAAAACAATTAACATGATAAATGTGGAGTTTTTGATTATTGTTCTATCAGTGAAAACCTCATTCCATTCTAAGCTATGAAACTCTAAAATTACACATTTCAATTTTGAGTAACTATGTGCCTAATCAAAAAAATTTACACATTTCAAAATCCTTCTACTTCTAGAGCATGCATGCAAATCCATATCTCTATACTTATAGAGCATTATTGAGCTAAAATAGCAATAAGAGATGAAATAATGAAGTTCTAACCTTTTAAAACTTTGGATTTAGGGGTTGCAAACTAAATCTTGACAAATCTTGAGAAAAAAAAATGGCTTGAACTCGGCTTGCTTCTTTGAGTAAAATGGCGACCATGGCTCAGGCCGTGTGGACACGAAGCTATATTTATATTGAGGGACAACTAGGTCCCGGACCGTGATACGACCCGGGACTAATAGTCCCTGAAAAGAGCAGCTAGCGCGCTCTAGGTTACTAGTCCCGAGCCGTATTACGGACCGGGACTAGAGGTCCAGTCAGGCCCAGGACTAAAGGCTATCATGACTACTAGCCGTCGGAGGCGTTACGGCCCGGACTAGTGATAGCACTAGTCGCGGTTTGTAACAAGTCGGGACTGGTGACATAGTTCAGATCGAACCGAAGGGCTGTTTTCCAATAGTGAACTATGAGATTGCATCGATGTTACGATACATTATGGAGATAGTAATATACACTAGTATCATAGCATGCCACTACTCTATATGTTACACCCCATTATGACTAGTTTAACTTTGTTTTATTCACACTAGGGTTATAACTAATTTATAGTTTAAGTTGCACACTTCTTGTAACTAAACCTTTTTCATTTTGTACTAAAATCTTTCTTGTGCACCCTGATTGCAACCGTATATTTTCTGGTGCACTATTATTGCAACCAAATTCTCCTTTCCAAATATAGCTGAGCTCTAGGCCACAATGCTAGGTCAATACATAAAATGGGGGTATTAGAAAGATAATTCGCAGGTGAGCTTAGATGCAACTGCACCAGGCTAAAAAAAATCTTAGATAAATAAAAGGTCTTGGAAAAAATACACGGGCTTTAGAGCTTGCTGCTGCCATCTTCCGACGACCCATCTTCTAGATAGGGATCAAGCCATTGACACCACCATGGCTCCAGAAAGTGCCATCATCATGTGCGCATCCAACATCATGCGTCCGCCGTCAAGACCCGCCATTATTGACGCGACAGAATACCGCTGCACCTCCTTCCACGTCCATCAAAGCGCCTACTCCAAAACAAAATATCTTCAAGAGGGATAGCGATAATGAAGGTGACGACATCGTCCTCTCTAGAGACCCAAGCCTAGGGTTACCCCTAGAGAATACCCAGCGAGAAGGCTATGGCTCCATAGTGATGCCTTCATAAAGAACAACTCTAATACACGGCCACCTTCCTGCCATGACAGTAGTCGGAACTCCGTTTTCACCGGCTCGATCGCATATATACGAGACTATATGTGGAGCCTAGAGATCCGCCACAACTAGCAACCAACTGGATGACATTGTCCAGCAAATAGGAAGACGCCACTACCATATCTAGGATTGCTACACCGGCACTGGTGGAAAAAGGGGCTCTAGTCCCAGGCCGCAACGGGCTCTAGTCCCGGTTTTGGGCCCGGGACTGCGAAAACGGGACTAGAGGCCCCCCCTCTAGTCCCGGCTCGCAAAGGCCCCCCCTCTAGTTTCAGCGCCGCGGGGGGCGAAACCCTCTAGTCCTGGGCTGTAACACCACCCGGAACTAAAAGGTTTCCTGCCGCGGCAGAGAAACACCACATTTCTCTGCCACGGCAGAGATTGTGTATTTCCTTTTTTTTTGCCATTTTGTTCCTTTTTCGTTTTGTGTTTCACTATAACTTAACAAACATATATTTCAGTAGACATATTATACGCTACTACATACACACTACACGTCGATGCATTTATATAAGATCGATCCCTTGCAAGCATACATATAATCAATCATATCAAAAGGAAGAAATGTTTTGAAAATTACATGGTGATTGATGAATATATATATCATATGAGCTACATGGAGATGACTAAGGCAAATCGAGTTCCACGTCATCCGCATAATGCTCTCCATGTACATCAAGGACTTCCTTCATCATAAATCCTACCAGCTCCTCTTGAATTGCTCTTATGCGCTGGTCTGGCTCTAGTGTCTCCATAAATCATAAATATAATGTGAGTCAACTTTCGCTCCTTTGGTCAACTCACGGATGTACTCGCAGCGTAGTATCCACATAAATGGGTTCCTGGCAGCTGTAAACTCTTCGTCATTTTATAAGTTAGCTCCTCTTTGAATGGACCTGGTATTTTTCGTGCGAACGTGTCCAACACCTGCTCGGCAAAGAAAATGAACAAAGGAGTTATTAGTTAATTGATATCAGGAAATGAATGAAAGAGGACGATATAATGCAATAATGATTGAAATTACTTATGGAGCATTGCTTTCATGTCGCTCCACTTCTCTTGGTCCCAACTTAATGAGTCGTGGACTTTGACTAGGGACTTGTCAACTTGAATGTTTAGCAAGATCCAGTGGAATCTGCGCATATTTACATAAGCATACATGCATAGCTCATCCAGTAAGTAAAAATAAAATGTGTACAAGATATAAACACTCACTTGAAGTTGTAAGGAAATAGTATTTCCTTAACAAAATTATGCTCGGTTAAGAACCTGGACAGGTCTTCCTCCACGTCTTTGGGGTGATTATTTAACATATATTCATTAATGATATATGGGTCAATGAACCCAACGTCGTATCTTCTAGCTCTTTTGCATTCAAGCATCTTCATTCTGCGGAATATAATATCATCATACAAAAGGATATATAGTTAGGATAATATATTAAATGCAATGAACGAGCTAAAGCTACAAACTTAATTATAGAAATAAATAACTTACAGACAGTAGCAACCAATGATAGATTTGTCGAGGGCACGCTGGTTGTATAACTGAAAAAGTTCGGTCATTTGAACTCAGACGAGTATGGTTTGAAGTGATGCTCCTTTCTAACGTCCACCGGAAACCAATCTTTATGATGCTTTTTTTCTACTTGCGACATGTACCATTCATGCAGATTTCACATATGTGTGGATAGATGCGCGAGCTCCTCATTACTGACTAGAGGCTGCCCTTGGACATACTGCCGTACTATCTTCATAGACTAAATATTGACCAAGAGACATATTTGCTTCGTTAGCAAGTGCTTTGGCATGCGATACAGTGATTCCCATAAGTGCAACACTATTACAGGCTCTAGGGTCCATTATTTGCATGTCCATATCCATTTCAGCTCTGAAGGCCTTGTCGAGGTCTGAAATGAGTTTGAGCGGGGCGATCGATTGATTCTTCTGTGCTCCGAGCTGGGCAACTTGCTTCCCGCTTTTTGCACTTGTGATTTTTTCTTCTGTGCTTGCTTAATAATCTCCCGGTCATAGTCTGATTCCAGATTCATCGATATCTAGGATGGTTGCTCAAGAAAGGACTTAGCCCACTTTTTTGTTTTTTCGTTATATACCGGCTTTGGCTCAGGCTTTTTGGGTGCAAAATGCGCCTTAACTTGGGCTGCCACATCTGCGTTAGTTTCCTCGTCGGTTTTGTCATAAGGTCTCTCTGGAAGAGCCGGCGGGATATCGACTATCTTCGGCGTTTGACCTTTCTTCGATGTGGGGCGCGGGGGACCGTCGAACTTCCGTTTCTTTGATGAGGTAGTAGTATTGCACGGAGGCGGAGGCGGAGATCGAGTTGATGTACTCCTGCTGCGGCGATCGTCAGCGGGGCTGGGTGGACTTAGAGGTTGGCGATAATCGGGTTGGGGTGGACTTGGAGGTTGGCGATAATCGGGTTGGGGTGGACTTGGAGGTTGACGATATTCGATGCGGGGTGGATTTGGATTCCTTGGAGTCGGTGGCCTTGGCGCCGAGCCTGGAAACTTGATGTACTTCTTATTCCATAGAATGATGTTGCGCTTGACATCTCCTAGTTTCGTAAGGCCTTCAGGCATAGCGATTTCAATCTCTAGGTCCACAAAATCCTCCACTATGTCATCCACCGTGACACGAGCATAGCCTGGTGGAATCGGAAGTGAATGGTGGAGTGCTCCAGGTAGACAAGGTAAGCGGCCGATCGCCACCTTGAAGGACATGTTGTTCATTGGCTGATGTAGCTCACATTGTGCCATCTCTCTGACATCATCCACGGGGTAGTGAGGAGCCGGTGCATCATCCAGCAGTGCTTGATCATCAGCACGGACCTCCGTGGAAGCCACGCTGCTTCTCCGTTGGCTAAGATCCAATGCAGGATCATCAGACCGTGGGTGAGTTGACGATGGCGGCCTTTGGCTAATTTCATGCATGAGGTTCTTCAGATCATCTAGGTCCTGCTCTACCCTAGAGATCCGGTCTGCCTCCCGGTCCTTCTTTCTCTAACGACTTCTGTAACTGGCATCGTACAGAGGAAACCCTTTCTTCCACGAGACACCGGTGCCTTTGCCTCGTGTTCGTCCTCCCTTTTCAGGATTCCCCAGGGCACGTGTCAGCTCGTCGTTCTCTCTCTCGGGACGGAACAATCCCAATTGAGCATCGTTCATTGCTTGAATAAGGTCTTGGGAGGGTTTTAGAATTTTATCATGAAATAATGTCTTCCCTGTTTCTGGGTCCAAGGATCCCCCATGCCCGTACCACCAGTGCTTTGACCTCTCGGGCCATCCATCTGTACCAGGAGTGACGCCTCTAGCCCTCATTTCCTTCTCCATAGTTTCCCACTTAGGGATGGCACTCTTGTAGCCACCTGTCCCCATTTTATGATGGTATTTCTTGTTGGTAGCATTTAACGCGTTCTTTGCCGACTTTGCTTTTGCTTTATCAGATTGCTTGTACTGTACAAAATCGGGCCACTGTTCTCTCAATTTCTCGTTTACTCCTGTGAAGTCTGGAGTTTTATTTTTCGCGACATATTTCGCGTATAAATTTTTCTTGTGGTTCCGGTACAGTTCAGCCATCTTGCTTAGTGCCCAGTCCTTGACTTTTGCTCTATTTTCAAGCCCACCCGGCCTTGGGGTAATACCATCTACCTCAAATTCCTCATACTCTGGAGGTAGTATGAAATGCGCTATGAGCTTCTGCCAAAGGTCATCTTTGGCATCATCGGTGACATAGCTGTTGGATTCTTCACCGGGTTTCTTTGACTTATTCCATTCTTGGATGGTGATCGGCAGGTTGTCCCTAACAAGCACCCCGCATTGATTTATAAACATCCTCCGGTGCTTCTCTGGAGAAATCGGTTCACCATCATCAGCTATTTCTTCGATGGTGAACCTCTGATTACCATCCAACTTTTTGTTCGGCCCTCGTTTCGTTCGAGATGTCGATTGCTTCGATCCGGTGGGCTAAAAGAAGAAGAGAGAGTGATTAATAGATATCTTGATCAGTTAATGAATAGAGGTAACACGAGACTTTATATATATATATATGTACCTCGCCGGATCCTGTCGAGGGGCCATCATTATTGTTGTTATTTGTTTGCCCTTCGTCCATCTAGTATTCCCCTTGGTACATTAGGTTTTCCTCTAGTCCATCACCGGATGGATTCAGATATGAGGAAATATCTTCCTCGAGCAAAATATCTTCGGCGCCGGTAGTAATGTCTTCACCTCTTATCATGCCCTGAAGAAAACCTTCACCGATGCGACCAAGATATTCGGATGGATCCATGACTTAATTATCTATAACAAAAAGAGAGTTAAACAGGTTAGAAAAACAATAATCCTAATAACTAAAACAATATAATCATAATTATAATAACTTAAATAAAAAAATAACCCTAATCCTAAAGGGCTTCGATCTCGATCTCGATATCGTATTCTACCGAGAAGCACCAAACACCAAAAAAAAATAAAGGGGAAACAATCAACACATGGCATCGATGCAATGCTCAAGCAAGTATGATGATATAACAAGTTGAATTGCATTGAATTGAAACCCTAAAACATGCTCGGCAAATTAATCGGGGTTCCGAGGGGTTAAAACCCTAACTCGGGAAAACTCTGGAACATATGAGAAGGGTGCATTTGTAATTAAAATAAAACAAAAAAATAACCCTAGATAATTATAATTAAAATAACCCTAGCTAATAATATAATCCTAATCCTAGCTAATTATAATTAAAACAATAATTAAAAAAATAACCCTAGCTATTTATAATTAAAAAAATAACCCTAGCTAATTATAATAAAAACAATAATTAAAAAAATAATCCTAGCTAACAATTAAAAAAATATACTACTAATTAAAAAAATATATATACTACACTAAATATAAAAACCTAAATATACTACTAATTAAAAAACCTAAATATACTACAAAAACCTAAATATACTACTAATTAAAAAAATATAATTAATAGTACACTAACTATACTAACTACACTAACTACTAACTAATTAATATAGACTAATAAATAACCACCTCCGGCGATCGAGGTGGGCGGCCGGAGGAACAGCTAGCGGCGGCGTGAAGTGGCCGGCAACGGCCAAGACGGCGTATGGCCATGTATTCGACACGCAAGTGAGCGACACGCACGGGCGGTGAGCGTGAGGTCGGCGGGCGCGATCGCTGCACGGAGACGAGGTCGGCGGCGGCGCGGGAATCGGCCGGCCGACGGGCAGCACCTCCCCTGTCTTCGTCGATCTGTGTGTGCTTCGTCTTTGTCGTCTGTGCTTCGTCGTCGATGAGAAATGCGAAGTGTTGTCGCTGGCGCCAGAATATAAAGGGAAAGAGCTTTAGTCCCGGACTAAGCCACCGCCCGCGACTAAAGGGTTTTTTCGGCCGTTCGTTTTCGCGCGCACACTCACCCTTTAGTCCCGGGTCCAGCCACGACCCGCGACTATTTGTTTTTGTAAATTTTCTTTTTTAATTCAAAACTAATATAAAAACTTTGAAAAATTATATCTTTTATTGTAATAATCCAAATAAAACAAATAATATGTCTATTATTATCAGAAAAATATAAAGAATTTTAATATAATATCCATTTATCTGTTTGCATAATTTATAAATTATTTAATTTGTAAATTTTCTTTTTTTAATTCAAATCAAATATAAAAACTTTGAAAAATCATATCTTTTATTGTAATAATCCAAATAAAACAAATAATATGTCTATTATTATCAGAAAAATATAAAGAATTTTAATATAATATCCATTTATCTGTTTGCATCATTTATAAATTATTTCATTTGTAAATTTTCTTTTTTAATTCAAAACTAATATAAAAAACTTTGGAAAATCATATCTTTTATTGTAATAATCCAAATAAAACAAATAATATGTCTATTATTATCAGAAAAATATAATGAATCTTAATATAATATCCATTTATCTGTTTGCATCATTTAAAAATTATTTCATTTGTAAATTTTCTTTTTTAATTCAAAACTAATATAAAAACTTTGAAAAATCATATATTTTATTGTAATAATCCAAATAAAACAAATAATATGTCTATTATTATCATAAAAATATAATGAATCTTAATATAATATCCATTTAGTCCCGGATGTAGTCACAAACCGGGACTAAAGATATTTTCCGCCATTTCCCACCTCTTCTCGCCAAGTTTTCCCGCCCTTTCCTTTCTACGAGAGCTTTTAGTCCCGGATGTAGTCACTAACCGGGACTAAAGATATTTCCCGCCATTTCCCAAAGCTTCACGCCAAGTTTTCCCGCCCTTTCCCTCTAAATTTAGGGTGATCGTGCCATGGCTATCCACACCTTCCTCTCTTAGAACAATGGATAACGCCTACTGGGCCATTCTGACCCTCGAGGAGACCGAGGCGCTGTGCGCCTCCAACTACCCTTGTCCTCTGGGCTACCGGCCGGCCGCCGGCTGGATGCTGAGTGCTGGAGGGGTTCCTGTCCCTCCTGTCCCTCAAGGTTCCGCACGCCAGACGGCCATCACAAACCACTTCTACCACGAGCTCACGCCGGAGCAGCGGATGGATCCCCAGTGGGATCCCGACAACTACGACACCTGGAATGCCTTCTTCGCTAATAGGCGGGAAAGGAAGCTCGCCAGGTACGAGGGTGATGGCCCGCCACCGGTGAACCACAATGAAGCCGGCCGTCGTCTGTGGTGGACGAACCGTACTATCATCAGAGTGATGCGCTACATCGCCGGGGGAGACCATCCTCGCCTACGGTGCCCACGAGTCCACCCGCCACAGGCCCCACACCGTCCCGTGATGTAGCGCATCGTCTTCCAGAGACCCCTCTCCGCCCGCCGTGAATCCGAGGCTGGAATGGCCTAGTATATGCCATGGATGGGTGAGGATCCCGAGTGGCGGTGGCGATGGCGATGATGATGCGATGACGATGAAGACCACGGCTGCGTCTTATAGGACTAGGCATGATTATGACTAAAGGGCGGCTTTAGTCCCAGTGTTAGCTAGTCCCGGTTTGTTCGGTTTTAATATTAATAAATGTCTTGAGTGTTACCTAATAAATAGAGGAAATGCCTATATAAAGAAAGGGTTCATCTTTAGTCGGTTGGAGAAACCAATCGCGATCAAGGATTATGGCATCGGGCCGTGCAACACTAATATTATGTGTGAGTGTCGACATTATGTCGGCGGTATACCTTGTCCCGGATGGTGTCACCAAGGGACTAAAGATGAACCTTTAGTCCCGGTTGGAGACACCAACCGGGACTAAAGATGAGTCAGCACTAATAATAGGGGTGAGTGTCGACATTATGTCGTGAGTGTCGACATTATGCCGAGCTGCTTGTACTATAAATAGGCATCCTTGTGAGTCCAGTCCTCCAGCCAGTTTGAGGCATCTCCAAGATGGTTTTAGAGAGCAGGGACACCACTACGGCCAATTTCAGGAGATGCCGTGAGCCCGATCCTCCGGCATCTCCAGAAACTGGTCATAGAGGCACTCCCTAATATGTGAAATTAGTTAGCTCCAGCGTATTGATCTAGTTAGAGAAGTTACAAGCTGCAAGATGGTTTTCGAGCAGGGACACCACTACGGCCAGTTTCGGGAGATGTTGACGGAGCCTGTCCTCCGGCATCTCCGAGAAACTGGTCATAGAGGCACTCCCTAATATGTGACATCACGCGTTTGGAGATCAAATCTTAATGGTAAGTATGAATCGGTACTAAAGGCCCTCCTTTAGTCCCGGTCCAGCCACAAAACGGGACTAACACACTCAAGATTGTTTGCAGACAACACTATAAAAATGGACACATGCATGGAACATCTTAACTCATAAAATGTTACAATTATTACATATCATTTCTTCGCTTGTGTTCCTTTCTGATCCCGTCGTATCCATGGAGCATCTTCATTCATTAACATGATGGTTGGGTCATCCTTCACCATGAAGGCGGAATTTCATGGAACTTATCCCAATCTTCGACATGTCATCTTGTCCTCCACTCCCACGATGTTTCTTTTTCCTGAAAGAACTATGTGGCGCTTTGGCTCATCGTCTGATGTATTCTTTTTCTTATTTTTTCGTTTTCTAGGTTTGGTAGACATGTCCTTCACATAGAAAACCTGGGCCACATCATTGGCTAGGACGAATGGTTCGTCTAAGTACCCAAGATTGTTGAGATCCAACGATGTCATTCCGTATTTCTTGTCTACCTCAACCCCTCCTCCCGTCAGCTTGACCCATTTGCACCGAAACAAGGGGACCTTAAAAGTAGGTCCATAGTCAAGTTCCCATATCTCCTCTATGTAACCATAATATGTGGTCTTTGACCCATTGTTGTCGGTTGCATCAAAGCGGACACCACTGTTTTGGTTGGTGCTCTTTTTATCTTGGGCTATCGTGTAAAATGTATACCCATTTATCTCGTACCCTTGGAAAGTCGATATAGTCGAAGATGGTGACCTAGACAACAAGTATAGCTGATCTCCAAGAGTGTTGTTTTTGATGAGATGTTGCAACCAACCGCCGAAACTCTTCATGTGTTCATCTCTAATCCAAGAGTCATGCTTTCCAGGGTTGTTGGAGCGTAAGATTTTCTTGTGTTCCTCGATATATGGGGCTGTCAAGATAGAATTCTGTAGAACGGTGTAATGTGCTTCGGTGTAAGAATGTCCGTCTCTACATATTATTGATTTCCTTCCTAGAGTACCCTTTCCACTCAGTCTCCCCTCATACCGCGATTGAGGAAGACCAATCGGCTTAAGGTCAGGAACAAAGTCAACACAAAATTCAATGACCTCCTCTGTTCCATAGCCCTTGGAGATGCTTCCTTCTGGCCTAGCACGGTTACGAATATATTTCTTTAAGATTCCCATGAACCTCTCAAAGGGAAACATATGGTGTAGAAATACAGGAGCGAGAATGGAAATCTCTTCGACTAGGTGAACCAGTAGGTGCATCATAATATTGAAGAAGGATGGTGGGAACACCAACTCAAAACTGACAAGACATTGGTGTTGGAGATATGCCCTAGAGGTAATAATAAATGTAGTTATTATTATATATCTTTGTGTTTATGATAAATGTTTACATTCATGCTATAATAGTATTAACAAGGAAACCATTAATACTTGTGTGATTTGTAAACCTAATTTGAAGTCCCTAGTATAGCCTCTATACTTCACTAGCTTGTTGGTTGATTGATGATGTGGTTTCTTTGTCATGAACATTGATATGTTATCAACAACAAGATCATATCGTTAGGAGAATGATATGGTGGACATACTCCTATAGACAAGCGTAGCATAAAGATCAAGTCATTTCATTAGTTCAATTGCTATATGCTTTCTGATACATAGTAACCTAATTCCTTCGACCATGAGATCATGCATATTGCCTTTACTGGATGGATGCTTTGATGTCATCAAACACCACACCGTAACAGGGTGGCTATAAAGGTGGCATTGAGTGTTCGGAAAGTATTGGTTGAAACACATGGATCAAGAGTGGGATTTGTCCATCCACATGACGGATAGATATTCTGGGCCCTCTCGGTGAAATGTCATCCAATTAGCTTGCAAGCATGTGACTTGGTCACAAGGGATCACATATCACGGAACGAGAAAGAGTACTTATCAAGAACGAGGATGAACTAGGTATGCGAGATACCGACGATCATAACCTCGGATAAGTAACATATCGTGAGACAAAGGGAAATTGGTATCGTATGTAAGTGGTTCATTCGATCGCAAAGTAATCGAGAAATATGTGGGAGCCATATGAATTTCCAGATTCCTCTATTGGTTATTGTTCGGAGAAGTGTCTCGATCATGTCCGCATAATTCACGAACCGTGAGGAGACACATAAGGATTGACGTTGTTTGAGTAGTTATGGTATTATGAGAAAGAGACCGAATGTTGTTGAGTCTCGGATGGGATCCGGGATATCACGAGGAGATCCGGAATGGTCCGGAGAATAAGATTCATATAAGGAAAGTCCCATTTGAGTTGGGGAATGGTTAGGTGTTTTCATCGGAACATTCTAGAAGGTCCCGGAATGTCCCAAGACTCGGAGGAAGGGTACATGAGTGTGTCATTACATATTGGAATGATTGCATCATGTACTAAGTATTCTTGCTGTCCCAAATAAAGGATTTATTTAAATCCTAAATTGAAAAGTCAAACGGCTAGTTTGAAAGTCAAACGGCAGCTTTTGGGAAGTGGGAAAGAGGAGGAGAGGTGGAGGCCGAGTTGGAGGAGGTTCCTCCTTGGCGGCGCACCTCCTAGGCCGAGTTGGGGAGGAACTCCTCCCTTGGCCGGCCAGCCCTCCACCTATATAAGGAGGGCAGGGCTCCCTCCTAAACACACAAGTTTTCCTATCCTCTAAACTAAACCCTAGATCTAGACCCGGTTTAGAGCTATTTCGGTTTAGAGCCTTCTAATTGGTTTAGAGCCCTAATTGGTGTGTCTAATTACTAGACCACTAATAGCCTCTCTCATAAGCAACACCATACTGCACCGGCTTAAGCGAAGCCTGCGATCTCCCTCTACCTCCGGTACCACGTCGTTGTCACGGAATCGCGAGAGAGTGCTACAACCTCCGCTTTCTTTGGAACAAGGAGAGGAAGGTCTTCGCCAGTACCGAACGTGTGACCGATTGCGGGAGCGCTATGGAACGCGCGCCGGAAGGATCGTCTACGCGATCTTGAGATCGGAAGAGTACGACTACATCACCCGAGAATCTGCTCTCGTTAAACACTTTGTAATTTTCGAGGGTGAGTTATTCCATCGACTCGTTGCTACAATCTAGTAGATAGATCTTGGCTTGTTTGTTTTTATGAGTTAGAAAATTTTTGTTTTCCATGCTACGAACCCATACAGTGGTATCGAGCCGTGTCTATATGTAGATCTGTTGCGCAGTAGAACACAATGGTCATTATGGGCGTTGATGCTTTTATTGTAGATTGCTTTTGTGTACTTTGCATCTTGCGGTATGTTGGGATGAAGCGGCCGGGCTAACCTTACATGACATCGTTCATGAGACTTGCTCCACGCTTGACATGCAACTCGTTTTGCATAAGTGGCTTTATGGTGCCTGTTTCTCCTAGCATAGTAAAGATCCAATTTACAACGGGTAATCAACAATGCTAGTATCAATGTTGTGGTTCTTGTTCGTAGTTAGAACGACACTTATGGAAAGCCCCAAACCACGTAAAATATGCAAAGAAAGTAGAAGCGCCTAACTTTGTTTTGCGAGGGTGTGCGATGATGTGATATGGCCATGATTGTGATTATATTTGATGTATGCAATGTTCCTTATTGTAAGTTGGCAACCGTGAGAGCCATATGGTTGTCTTTAATTTCATTAAGACCTGCGTGTCTATTCAAAATAGTTGTAATAGTTGAAGCTGGTGGACGACAACCATGAAGAAGCGTCATTGACCTTGATGCTATGCGGTGATGATGGAGATCATGTTCGTGCTTGAAGATGGAGATCGGAAGCACAAAGAAGAAAGGCCATATCATATCACATATTATGAATTGCATGTGATGTTAATCCTTTATGCATCTTGTATTGCTTAGTAGACGACGGTAGCATTATAAGATGATCCCTCATACATAAATTTCAAGTTCTAAAGTGTTCACCCTTAGTATGCACCGTTGCCAAAGCTTGCTGTCAAGCACCACGTGATGATCGGGTGTCTTTGATTCCGGTGAATACAACGTAAGCAAGCCAGATTTGCTTATGCGGAAGCTAAGGTTTGATCTTGACGAGCCTAGCATGTATGACATGGCCTCGGGAACACGGATCGCGAAGGTAAAGCATGAATCATATAGTAGATATGATGAACATGATGATTGTTCGCCATTGAAACTATATCAACTCTCGTGATGATCGGTGTTGATGTAGTGGATTTGGTTCGTGTGATCACTAAAACAATGTGAGGATGTTGTTTTGAGTGGGAGTTCACCTAGTTTAATTTCATTAATTAATTTGAACTCAATTTGTCATAAACTTAGTCTAAACTATTGCAAATATGTTGTAGATCAATGGCAGCCCTACCATCAATTTTAATGCGTTCCTAGAGAAAGAAAAGTTGAAAACAATGGAAGCAACTCGCATGGATTGGTTCCAATTTGAGGATTGTCCTCACAGTGGTAATTTGACCTATGTCTGGATGCACCGCTAGGTGACCCACTGCAGCTGATGCTACCGATGAAGTAAAGAATGTTTACCTCGCTGGAAGAATCAAGACTCCATAGTTCAGTGTGCTATCTTGTATGGTTTAGAATCGAGCTTGAGAAAAGGTTTGAAGAGTCGATCCATATGATATTGTCGAGGATCTCAAATTAATCTTTGAGACTCATGCAATTGAAAGTTATGAAGCTTCGAAAAGTTCTTTAACCGCAAGATGGAAGAGGGTAGCTCTCGGTGAGCATGTGCTTAAGATGTGCAGGCACGCAAATAAACTTCAAAGTTTGGGTATAGTGATTCCTAATACTTTGGAGTTTACCGCATCCTCCAATCACTACCACCAAGTTACAAGAACTTTGTGATGAACTACAACATGCAGAACATGAACAAAGAGTTGCCAGAACTATTTGCTATGTTAAAATCTGCAGAAGTGGAGATTAAGAAAGAGCACCAAGTGTTGATGGTCAATAAGACCACCAAATTCAAGAAAGGCAAGTCTAAGCCAAAGGGACACTTCAAGAAGGGTGGTAAGAAAGTTACCATACCGACGAAGAAGACCAAGGCTGGACCTAAGCCTGAAACTGAATGCTTTCTTGCAAGGGAGAAGGTCATCGAAGCGGAATTGCCCAAGGTACTTGGCAGATTTGAAGAACGGCAACATCAAGAAGAAAGGTATATCGATATACATGTTATTGATGTGTATCTCACTAGTATTCGTAGTAGTGCTCGGGTATTTGATACTGGTTGGTTGCTCATATTTGTAACTCAAAGCAGAGCTGCAGAATAAGAAGCTAGCGAAGAACGAGGTGACGATCGCGTAGAAACGGATCAAAGGTTGATGTGATCGCGTCGGCACGCTACCTCTTCATCTACCATCGGGATTAGTTTTATACTTAAATAATTGTTATTTGGTGCCTCGTTAAGCATGAACATTATATCGGGATCTTGTTTATTAAGGCGGTTACTTGTTTAAATCCGAGAATAAATGGTTGTTCGATTTATATGAGTAACATGTTTCATGCACATGCACCTTTGATAGATGGTCTATTCATATTGAATCTCGATAGTAGAAATACACATATTAATAACATTGAAGCTAAACGTTTGAAATCAAGCGATAACTCGACCTATATGTGGCACTGTCGTCTTGGTCACATTGGAGTGAAGCGTATGAAGAAACTCCATTCCGATGGACTTCTTGAATCACTTGATTTTGAATCACTTGAAAGATGAAGCATGTCGATGGGTAAAATGACTAAGACTCCATTTTACGGTATGATGGAGCGAGCTGCACTTATTGGAAATCATACATACCGATGTGTGTGGTCCAATGAGTGTAGTATCATGATGGTTATCGTTATGTTCTTACCTTCACGGATGATTTGAGTAGATATGGGTATATCTATTTCATGAAACATAAGTCCGAAACTTTCGAGAAGTTTAAGGAGTTTCAAAGTGAGGTAGAGAATCAACGTAACAAGAAGATTAAATTTCTACGCTCTGATCGTGGAGGTGAATATCTAAGTTACGAGTTTGGCGAGCATTTGAAGAAATGTGGAATACTTTCGTGATTGACACGCTTGGGAACACCACGTAATAATGGTGTGTCTGAACGTCGTAATCGAACTCTCTTAGATATGGTTCGTTCTATGATGTCTCTTACAGATTTACCAATATCATTTTGGGGTTATGCACTAGAAACATCCGCATTCACTTTAAATAGGGCACCGTCTAAATCCGTTGAAACGACACCGTATGAATTATGGTTTGGGAAGAAACCTAAATTGTCGTTCCTTAAAGTTTGGGGATCTGAAGCCTATGTAAAGAAGTTACAGCCGGACAAGCTTGAACCCAAAGCGGAAAAATGCGTCTTCATAGGATACCCGAAGGAAACTATTGGGTATACCTTCTATCATAGATCCGAAGGCAAAATCTTCGTTGCCAAGAATGGATCCTTTCTAGAGAAGGAATTTCTCTCGAAAGAAGTGACTGGAAGGAAAGTAGAACTCGACGAGGTTGTCGAACCTTCTCTCGAAATTGCGAGTAGCGCAGCACCGGAAGAAGTTCCTGTGGTGCCTGCACCAATAAGAGAGGAAGCTAATGATAGTGATCATGAAACTTTGGTTGAAGTTGCTACAGAGCCTCGGAGGTCAACGAGAAATCGTACCACTCCAGATTGGTATGATTCCGTTATGAATGTCATGTTGGTGGACAACACCGATGACCCCGAGACATATGAGGAAGCGATGATGAGCCCAGATTCCAATAAATGGCAAGAAGCCATGAAATCTGAAATTGGATCCATGTACGAAAACCAAGTATGGACTTTGGTGGACTTACCGGATGGCCGGAAGGCTGTCGAGAACAAATGGATTTTCAAGAAGAAAACAGATGCTGATGGTAATGTTATCGTTTATAAAGCTCGACTTGTCGCAAAGGGTTTCGACAAATTCAAGGAGTTGACTACGATGAGACTTTCTCACCGTAGCGAAGCTAAAGTCCGTGAGGATTATGTTAGCAATCGCTGCATATTATGATTATGAGATATGGCGATGGATGTCAAAAAGCATTCCTCAATGGAGACATTGATGAAGAGTTGTATATGATACAACCCAAAGGTTTTGTCGATCCTAAAGATGCTAACAAGGTATGGAAGCTTCACGGTCCATCTATGGATTGAAGCAAGCATCCGAAGTTGGAATCAACGCTTTGATAAGGTAATCAAAGTTTTGGTTTTATACAAACTTATGGAGAAGCTTGTATTTACAAGAAAGTGAGTGGGAGCTCTGTAGCATTCTTAATACTGTATGTGGATGACATATTGTTGATTGGGAATGATGTAGACCTTCTTAATAGTGTCAAAGAGTATTTGAATAATAGTTTTTCAATGAAGGATCTTGGCGAAGCAGCTTACATATTAGGCATAAAGATTTATAGAGATAGATCGAACGCCAAATATCATTGTCACAAAGTACATATTTGGACAAAGTTCTAAAGAGGTTTGGAATGGAAGATAGCAAGAAAGGGTTCTTGCCCATGTTGCTCAATCGACCTTGAGTAAAACTCAAAGTCCGACATCGGCAGAAGATAGAGAAAAGATGAGTAAGACTCCTATGCCTCAGCCATAGGATCTCTAATGTATGCCATGCTATGTACTAGACCCGACATTGCATATCTTTGTTAGTTTAACTAGCAGATATCAAAGTGATCGAGTGGATCATTGGACGTGATCAAAAACATCCTTAAGTACTTGAGAAGAACTAAGGATATGGTTCTTTCTTATGGAGGTGATGAACAGCTCGTTGTTAATGGTTACACCGATGCTAGTTGGAACACCGATCCGGATGATTCTAAATCACAATCTGGATACGTATTTATTTTGAATGGTGCAGCGATTAGCTGGAGGAGTGCAAAGCAAAGCGTTGTGGCGAGATCTTCAACTGAATCGGAATACATGGCTGCCGGAGGCTTCACAAGAAGCGATATGGATGAAAGAGTTCATTACAGCTGGGTGTGGTTCCAAGTCTGGACCCAATGTCTATCTACTGTGATAACATGGGCGCCATAGCCAATGCGCAAGAACCAAGGTCACACAAGAAGCTGAAGCATATCAAGCTGCGTTTTCACGCTATTCGAGAACATATCCGGGATGGGGATATAAAGATTTGCAAAGTACACACAGATCTGAATGTGGCGGATCCGTTGACTAAACCTCTCCGAGGGCAAAACATGACCAACACCAAACTGCCATGGGTGTTCGGTATATTACCATGTAATCTAGATTGG
This sequence comes from Avena insularis, assembly GCA_023614405.1. NCBI lineage: Eukaryota > Viridiplantae > Streptophyta > Magnoliopsida > Poales > Poaceae > Avena > Avena insularis. The sequence continues at coordinate 17,489,089 of CM042691.1, forward strand.
ATGACTCTAGTGCAAGTGGGAGACTGTTGGAGATATGCCCTAGAGGTAATAATAAATGTAGTTATTATTATATATCTTTGTGTTTATGATAAATGTTTACATTCATGCTATAATAGTATTAACAAGGAAACCATTAATACTTGTGTGATTTGTAAACCTAATTTGAAGTCCCTAGTATAGCCTCTATACTTCACTAGCTTGTTGGTTGATTGATGATGTGGTTTCTTTGTCATGAACATTGAGATGTTATCAACAACAAGATCATATCGTTAGGAGAATGATATGGTGGACATACTCCTATAGACAAGCGTAGCATAAAGATCAAGTCATTTCATTAGTTCAATTGCTATATGCTTTCTGATACATAGTAACCTAATTCCTTCGACCATGAGATCATGCATATTGCCTTTCTTTGGATGGATGCTTTGATGTCATCAAACACCACACCGTAACAGGGTGGCTATAAAGGTGGCATTGAGTGTTCGGAAAGTATTGGTTGAAACACATGGATCAAGAGTGGGATTTGTCCATCCACATGACGGATAGATATTCTGGGCCCTCTCGGTGAAATGTCATCCAATTAGCTTGCAAGCATGTGACTTGGTCACAAGGGATCACATATCACGGGAACGAGAAAAGAGTACTTATCAGTAACGAGGATGAACTAGGTATGCAGAGATACCGACGATCATAACCTCGGATAAGTAACATATCGTGAGACAAAGGGAAATTGGTATCGTATGTAAGTGGTTCATTCGATCGCAAAGTAATCGTAGAAATATGTAGGAGCCATATGAATTTCCGATTCCTCTATTGGTTATTATTGTTAGAAGTGTCTCGATCATGTCCGCATAATTCACGAACAGTAGGGAGACACACTTAATGATTAGACGTTGTTTGAGTAGTTATGGTATTATGAGAAAGAGACCGAATGTTGTTTGGAGTCTCGGATGGGATCCGGGATATCACGAGGAGATCCGGAATGGTCCGGAGAATAAGATTCATATAAGGAAAGTCCCATTTCGAGTTGGGGAATGGTTCCGGTGTTTTCATCGGGAACATTCTAGAAGGTCCTGAATGTCCGGCACTCGGAGGGAAGGGTACATGAGTGTGTCATTACATATTGGAATGATTGCATCATGTACTAAGGATTCTTGCTGTCCCAAATAAAGGATTGATTTAAATCCTAAATTGAAAAGTCAAACGGCTAGTTTGAAAGTCAAACGGCAGCTTTTGGGAAGTGGGAAGAGGAGGAGAGGTGGAGGCCGAGTTGGAGGAGGTTCCTCCCTTGGCCGGCGCACCTCCCTAGGCCGAGTTGGGAGGAACTCCTCCCTTGGCCAGCCCTCCCACCTATATAAGGAGGGCAGGGCTCCCTCCTAAACACACAAGTTTTCCTATCCTCTAAACTAAACCCTAGATCTAGACCCGGTTTAGAGCTATTTCGGTTTAGAGCCTTCTAATTGGTTTAGAGCCCTCTAATTGGTGTGTCTAATTACTAGACCACTAATAGCCTCTCATAAGCTCCACCATACTGCACCGGCTTAAGGCGAAGCCTGCGGGATCTCCCTCTACCTCCCGGTACCACGCCGTTGTCGCCGGAATCGCGAGAGAGTGCTACAACCTCCGCTGCTGGAACAAGGAGAGGAAGGTCTTCGTCAATCGTAACGATGTGACCGACTGCGGGGCGCTGCGGGAAGCAGCGCCGGAAGGATCGTCTCGCGATCTTGAGATCGGAAAGAGTACGACTACATCACCCGAGAATCTGCTCGTTAAACACTTTGGAATCTTCGAGGGTGAGTTATTCCATCGACTCGTTGCTACAATCTAGTAGATAGATCTTGGCTTGTTTGTTTGTATGCGGTAGAAAATTTTTGTTTTCCATGCTACGAACCCCTACAATTGGACCACATCATTCTGTAACCGTGGTAGATCTTCAGGATTGATTATCTTCTGAGAGATTGCATTGAGAAATGCACATAGCTTCACAATGGGTACTCGAACATTATCTGGTAGAAGCCCCCTCAATGCAATCGGAAGCATTTGCGTCATAATCACATGGCAGTCATGAGACTTTAGGTTTTGGAACTTTTTTCCTGCCATATTTATTATCCCCTTTATATTCGACGAGAAGCCAGACGGGACCTTAATACTGCTTAGGCATTCAAAAAATATTACCTTCTCTTGTTTGGTAAGAGCGTAGCTGGCATGACCTTGAAACCATTCTGGATGCAGGCCATCTGGGTCTTTCATACGTTGATGGTCCTTTCGTGCTTCCGGTGTATCTTTTGTCTGCCCATACACGCCCAAGAAGCCTAGCACGTTCACGCAAAGATTCTTCGTCACATGCATCACATCGATTGCAGAGAGGACCTCTAAGAATTTCCAATATGGTAGCTCCCAAAATATAGATTTCTTCTTCCACATGGGTGCGTGTCTTTCAGCGTCTTTCAGAACAGATTTTCCTCCAGGACCCTTTCCAAAGGTTACCAGTTGATCCAAATCTTTGACCATATCAAATATATCAGCACCAGTACGCTCCTTAGGCTTCGTCTGGTGATATGCCAGACCGGTGAAATGCTTGCCTTTCTTTATTAAGGGATGCTTGGCCAAAAGAAATCGACGATGATCATTGTATACATTCTTCTTACAATATTCCAAATATATACTTGGAGTCTCATCTAAACAGTGTGTGCATGCATTGTATCCCTTGTTTGACTGTCCTGAAAGGTTACTAAGAGCAGGCCAATCATTGATTGTTACGAAAAGCAATGCTCGGAGGTTAAATTCTTCCTGCTTGTGCTCATCCCACACGCGTATCCCGGGTTCGTGCCACAACTGTAAAAGTTCTTCCACTAATGGCCTTAGGTACACATCAATGTCGTTGCCGGGTTGATTCGGACCTTGGATCAACACTGGCATCATAATGAACTTCCGCTTCATGCACAACCAAGGAGGAAGGTTATAGATGCATAGAGTCACGGTCCAGGTGCTGTGACTGGAGCTCTGCTCCCCAAAGGGGTACTTTCTATCGATTTTTCTCCATTGCGACCCATCAGCGGGGTGTCTCAACATCCCGTCTGACTTACGTTCCTCTTTATGCCATCGCAACAACTTGGCGTGCTCTTTTTTTATGAATAAGCGTTTCAACCGTGGTATTATAGGAGCATACCACATCACCTTCGCAGGAACCCTCCTCCGGGGGGGCTCGCCCTCAACGTCACCAGGGTCATCTCGTCTAATCTTATACCGAAGTGAAGTGCATATCGGGCATGCATCTAAATTCTCATACTCCTCACCGCGGTAGAGGATGCAGTCATTAGGGCATGCATGTATCTTATGAACCTCTAAACCTAGAGGGCAGACAACCTTTTTTGCTTCGTATGTACTGGCGGGCAATACATTATCTTTTGGAAGCATATTCTTCATCATTTTCAGCAACTTTTCAAATGAGGAGTCAGATATAGCATACTCAGCTTTCCATCGCAGCAATTCCAGTGTGCTGCCCAGCTTTTTCAGACCATTTTCGCAATTTGGGTACAACAACTTTTTGTGATCCTCTAGCATGTGATTGAACTTCTCCCTATCCTTTTCAGTTTCACAATCTCTTCGTGCATCGGCAATGGTCCGACCAAGATCATCAGCGGGTTCATCATGTGTCTTCTTCATCCTCCCCTTCAGCATCCCCCATGGAAGTATCTCCATTACTCGGAAACCATGATAGTTGTCATCCTCCTCCTCTTCTTCATTGTCTTCCATTATAACCCCTCTCTCTCCGTGCTTGGTCCAACAATTATAACTGGGCATGAAGCTGGACTTCAACAGGTGGCTGTGAAGGGTTTTTGAGTCAGAGTAATCCTTCTGAATCCTACATCCATTACATGGACAGAATACAAAACCATTGGGCTTGTTTGCATCAGCAACACGGATGAATTCATGCACGCCATTAATGAACTCGCCAGAGCGTCGGTCAAGACTGCATATCCATTCCCGGACCATCTGCATTATAGTAAAAGTATATCAAAAACCATTATACAACATGATAAAATTATTACAAGTTATATTGAGAGCTTCTAGAGCACTAATTTTGAATTTCGAAAAATTTACATGCACCAATTTGTGAATTGGAGAAAACAATCAACATGATAAATGTGGAGTTTTTTATTATTGTTCCATCAGTGAAAACCTCATTCCATTCTAAGCTCTGAAACTCTAAAATTACACATTTCAATTTTCAGTAACTATGTGCCTAATCAAAATTTGTTACACATATATATCAAAATCCTTCTAGCTACTTCTAGAGCATGCATGCATTTGATCCATATCTCTATACTTCTAGAGCATTATATAGAGCTAAAGTAGCAATAAGAGATGAAAGAATGAAGTTCTATCCTTTTAAAGCTTTGGATTTAGGTGTTGCAAACTAAATCTTGACAAATCTTGAGAAAAAAATGGCATGAACTCTCTTGCTTTCTTTGAGAAAAATGACCACCATATGCTTTAGGGCAGCTGGCCAGGGAGCTGTATATATAGTAATGGACAATTAGTCCCGGGCCGTGATACGACCCGGGACTAATAGTCCACGAAAAATGGCCACCATATGCTCCAGGTTATTAGTCCCGGGCCGTATTACGGGCCGGGACTAATACTCTGGTCCGGCCCGGGACTAATGAGTATGTCTATTTCTAGCCATGGGGGCACTAGTCCCGGTTCGTGACGGGCCGAGACTGCTGGGCTTCCAGTGAACGAACGGAAGATGGTTTTTTCAGTAGTGCGGAATCCATGACTGAAGGATCGCATCACCGCTGTAGGAACTCGTGAATAGTGAGCGTATAGCTCCACCCCGTTGATATCATTGCACTGACTGCCTTGATCGCGGGCACAAGCCGTAATCGAGTATGTATTAGTCTTTCGAAGAGAATAAAGGCCTATGTTATGATTGCATGAGTTGAGAAGTTCGCAAGCCTCAGTTTGAGTTCTACCGAAGATGACACACTTCAACTATTTTTAATATATTTAAATTTAAATCCACATTTGGATTAAAGAGATTTCATTTTCAAATACATGTTAATTTTTTTAGTAATTAAATCTAGTTTTCCTGAGAATTATGGTGAATTGGATAACAATTTGCCAATCCATTTGAAATTTGACATTATGTGCATCTTTCAACAATATTTCCATAAAGAATCAAAAATGAATTTTTTTTGAAAAAACTCTAGTAATTCATTCTCTACGGTAGGAAATCATAAGAATCTTTTGACAAGTAGTTTGACATTTGTCTCTTTTGCAAATTTTAGCCAAAAGTGGACTACAATTTTTAACCATATTTTTTAAGTAAGTGAGCAAGGTTCCTTTGGCTCTGCTCGCCAGAAATGAGTTGAGTCACTCTTTCTTCAATTATTTTGTGGGACCATACGTTATTTCTGCTTCAGAATAATCTACACGATTGTGGATATTTTCTTACTTTTACCCCTAGAATCCGGTGTATTAGAGAAAGATCTTTATAGTTATGGTTTTCCATTTCCAAAAGTTGTGTTTTTGATGTCCTCGTCCCCGATTGAGAATGCATCTGGTGTGTAAAACGTTGTATTAGAGGAGATTGGCTCGCTACCTTGGAGGGTGCGGCCTGGTCATATATTTATAGAAGAATAGTTTACATGTACAAGTTATGGACTCTAAATAGTTTAGGTTAGAAACTCTAGCCGTATACAAATACAATACGTCTAACACCCTTTCTCAATCTTAGCCAGTGTCAAGAAGGCTGAGATTGCACCGACAATGCTCAAACTGTGGCAAAGGTAACGGCTTCGTGAAGATGTCAGCAAGTTGATCTTTGGAGGAGACAAACTTGATGTGAAGAAGCTTCTGTGCGACTCGTTCTCTCACAAAATAATAAGCCACTTCGATATGGTTTGTGAGAGCATGGAAGACTGGATTAGATGATAAGTATGTAGCTCCAATATTATCACACCACAGAACTGGTGGAGAGACCAATAAGATCCCCAATTCCTGTAACAAGGATTGTACCCAGATAAGCTCAGTAGTTGCATTGGCCAAAGCTTTGTATTCAGACTCTGTACTAGATCGCGAAATAGTGGCTTGTTTGCGAGCACTCCAGGCGATCAAATTAGGTCCATAGAATATAGTATATCCCCCCGTGGATCGCCTGTCATCAGAACTGCCAGCCCAGTCAGCATCAGAAAACGTGGACAACACACTGGAAGAGGATGGCTGAAGGTGCACACCATGCGAGAATGTCAAGCTGACATAGCGAAGAATACGCTTGACAGCCGACCAATGAGGATGAGTCTGAAGATACTGGCACACCTTATTAACAGCAAACGATAGGTCGGGATGAGTTATGAGAAGATACTGAAGACCACCAACAATGCTGCAATAGGTAGTAGCCTCTTCAGCCGAAAGAGGCTCTCCTTCAGAACTCGAGAGCTTATCAGTGACAGTCATGGGAGTAATAGCAGCCTTGCATTTAAGCAAACCAGCACGACGAACCAGATCAAGAGCATACTTCTTCTGAGTGAGAACGAGACCCTGGGGAACACTGGATACCTCCAAACCAAGAAAGTAATGAAGGGGACCAGATCTTTGACAGCATACTCAGAACAGGAGAGCCTACATAATCATTTCTTCATATTTTTCCAAATGTTCAAAAACTTCTTTTGTCTTACAACGGAAACAATTCAACTACTCCCTCCGACTCATATTAATTGACTCACATTTGTCTAAATTTGAATGAATCAAGACACTATTTAGTGTATAGGTTCGTCCAAATTTTGAGAAATCCAAGTCAATTAATATGGGTCGGAGGGAGTAGTTTTAATGCTTTTTTTAGGAAAACGAGTGTACTTTATTAATCAACCAGATAGAGATTCAATACAAATTGTCTCTGGGATTCAATCCCTAGGCACACCACGCCGCACAGAACTAGACAAAGACTCACACGAACATGCTAAACAATGTGCAACAACATTCTGATGACAGCTAACAAGAATAATAGACTAGGAGCCAAATGCAGCTACCAAATCCTTTATGCATGTCTTCAACAACAGGAGAACAAGCTGAGCGATCCCTATAGCTCAGCATACCCGTTGGACTACAGATAGGCAATATATATCAATAATGAGATTGTCCAGGCCCTCCTCCTATGCAAACGTGAGAGCACCACACGTGCTGCAAGAGCTTCAACAAAGTTCAGGCATCAGAACATTATTCAGCTTGTCACGGCACGCCACAATACAAACACCTTGACAGTTACGTTCGGGTATGTTAATTCAGAGGTCAAGTCAGTCCAGATTTTGTTAGAAAAGAAAGCAAGCCAACGCAATAGTTACGGAGCAGCGGGTAAATTTTTTGAAGTCTTGCCCATAATTGGGAAATTACTACTTTTTTTTTCTGTTTGGCTTTTATGTTCCTATAATTCCCTTTGCTTGTTCAAATTAAATATTCCGGATCCAGACAAACTGCATTCTAAACCCAATTGGCCGAATCTTTACTTAAAGTATATCAATAGAAGCTACAACACTAAAACATTTGCCTTTGTGATTGACCTAGCTACCTCGAGAGATATCAGGGTAAATCTAGTGTGTGGCGCTGAATTATTGACAACTACATAGGCAAACGGACAAGTTCTATGGGTTTGGCTCACAACGAATGAGAAAGGACATCATAATGGTTTTATCTTGAGGAGAAAGCTTGTTTACCTTTTTCCATATCAGGAGTTAGACACTCCAGTCGCCCATTCTTAAAATAAGATGGATGTTCAATCGATTCTCTCCTCCCATCGTATCCACCAATCTGTGCATTAATTTTTAGAGAGTACATTGTACAAACAGCGTGATATACAAGTTGGTGTTAGAAAAAATCTAAGTATAGAGAATTTGCAACCTAAAATATGACTACACCTAACGATAACATAAGTCAGTAATCTACCTAGGACCCATATCCCTCTCCCTACACCAGAACACCCTCACATGAATCCCACAACAAAAACTCCAGCGTCGCGGTGCTGGAGGCCTTCTAGATACTCCCACGAGAGAGAGAGAGAGAGAGAGAGAGAGAGAGAGAGAGAGAGAGACGTCTACACCGGTTATTGTACCCGATGTTGTAGCAACCCATTTCTCATGAATGATCCGGGCATCTAGTTTCAGGTTTACCTATTAGCTGACACGTGTGTTCTGTTCGTACAAAAAAAAGGATGGCAACAGCCAGTGCCCACCAATCATATTCTGATTGATTAGAGCTGAAATCTGGATTTTGTACTATCGATCTTTGGTAATCAGATTGCGTGATTTACTTGGATACATAGATCGATCAATCAGCTAGCTATCCCGCCTGTCATCGACTACAGACACTATACGTAACAAGCGATGCAAAAGTCCAAAAGAGAAACCAAGCCAAGACGGCGTGCTAGTGCTACAGTATCTTCCAGCGGTGCAGTTGCCAGTTTCAATCGCCTTCTGTTTACTTCAAGTACGTCAGCTTTTGTGTCGTGGAGTGGTGTCTCTAGTCTGCATCAAGGTCCGACTTTTTGGCTTGGCATAGAATTTCTATCTGGCCCATGGAAGAAATGCCAAGTTTGGATTTATAGATGCTTGCATCAAGCGTGGTACGAGCTGACATGGATTGGAGAGGTTGCAAGGGAGGACGCAGCTAATCTATCTATTATATACTGAATTCAATATACGAATTAGCGACGGATTCCATATGTGCTAACACTAGTGCAGAATAACGCCTTTAACACCGGTTCGTAACACACTCTAACAGCGGTTATAGAACCGCTGTTGAGGGTTTGGTGTTAGAGCCCCCCTTTAACGGTGACGCAAGTGGGAGATCCGCAGAGCTAAGGCCCCCCCCTTTAACAAGGTTTTCTGCTGCAGCAGAAAAAGGCCTAAATCTATGCTGCGGCAGACGTTTTGGGCGGATTTCTACGGCGCGGCCGGGACGGGGGACCGGGGGGGGGGGGGGGGGGGCGGGGATCGTTTAGGAGAGGTATACACATATATTATCGGTACATACATACATCAATAATTAAGCAACTATTATTATACACAAACATCGTCATTGTGGTATTCTCCGTACATGTTCAAGCATCAACTACAAGACAAAGACGTTCAAGCATATATATAATATAACATCTCCGTACACGTTCATTTTAGATATCTATAGAGTTCTCCGCCAGGCGTGACGACCTCATCAAGTATGAACCCGCCAATTCCTCTTGAATGGCTCGTATGCGGTCAGATGGTAGAAGTTTGTCCCGCATCCGTCCGATCTAAACATATATGAAAAAATGGGGTCAATATATAAATAAATGGAAATAAAATAATGTTGTGTACTTCGTTTACGTACTCTAAGTTGTTCTAGTGCGGCTTGGCCCATCGCACATATCGTGTTGCGAATGAACTCGCAAACGTAGTATCCACATAAGTTATTATCGGATCCTTGCTGCGCGCACTTTATGAGAATATGAGAATAGAGAGTTCAATCAAAATAATAATCAATAAAGCATGATATAATAGAATTGGAAGCAGAATCAAAGAGATACGCATACCTAGCTGGCTACACTAGTAGACAAAACCCTACCACCGGCAAATAGAAAAGGCTCATCGTCGGCGTGTCCGTGCTCGCCGGCGACCTCCTCGCCGGTGGTAAGTCCTCATCGCCGGCGCCTCTGAGTTTCGCCGGTGATAATATACATCTACCACCGGCGAGCAGCAGTGAACGCAGGGGGTGCACCTATATCGCCGGCGCTTTCCTATATTGCCGGTGGTAATCTACGCCAGCGCCAGCGAGCAGCGATGAACGCCGGGGGTAAACACGCTTGCCGGCATCTTCTCATATCGCCGGTGGTAGTTTAGTACATGCAAAATCTGTTTCATCAGGGATAGACCAACTGTTTCGCCAGGGGTAATATTACCAGGAGTTAAAAAAAGAAAATCAATATAAACACAAAATACAGTGTAATCTTGATAGAATACCCATGATAATGACAGAATACACAGCAGATACAGGAGATGCACATATGTTCAAACCATGCATCAATAACATTCAAACAGTTCACACAAGTGTAGAAAGTGACCATATATGACATAATATTACAAGTCTCCGAAGTTATATGACACATTTAAACAGTTTCACACATTCAAACAGTTCATAGTTCATACAACAGATACCTACTGGACTCCAACTAGCAAATAGACTAGAGAGGCCGCGGTGGCTGCGAGCACCATCACGACGAAGGGGGTCAACCGGCTCCTCCACATCTCCGTCCTCCGCCCCGCTAGAAACCTCACGTATCGATTTTACGCCTCCTCCAAAGTGGCATAGCCCTTGTAACTATTCCCGAAGAAACGATGGACCTGCCTCCTACAATCCTCCCAGTCGTTGTAGACTCTGGGAACCCTGCCCTCGTACACGACATACCACGGCATCTGCGCACACACACACACAAGAAAGAAATGATAGTGTTGTCACCACATATTCATAATAGAGATATAACATATAGGTATGCAAAAAGGAAAAGGCATCGGATATAGCTAAGTAATTCTATGACTAACATTTGCATGGAAAGATAGGTATGCAAAAATAAAAGCATAAAATAAACTATTCGTAATTCTATGACTAACATTTGCAGGAGACAAGATTGTGACTCGATCAGGTTTTCTTCGGCTTCGGCGGGAAGGGATGGATGCCACCTAGCATGGTGAATGTCCTCCCATCGGCGATCGCAGCTAAGCGGTCCTCGATCTCTGCATTAGTCAGCGGGATACCGCTGTAGTTGAATGTGGCACCCCTAGTCAAGACATCCCTCTTGAGTATCGTGCCAATCTCCCGCTGGATGGCATGAAACTCGGCTCTGATGTTTGCATCGGTCGTTTCCATCATGTCTCTGCAACTTTTCTCGAGACGGGATGGCATTAAGAGTTTCTCCTCATCCTTTGCGTACTCCCTCATCTGTAGGATGGCGAACCAGGGCTCCATCCCATTGTCGGTCGACGATTGCCTAAGGTAGGGGAAATTGGTTACATGGGTGTTCACATAGATGCCTTTGGATCTTTTCTCATACTTGAGTGGGCCAACCGCGGCTCTGAAACCGTTGAGGGCTTTATCAAGAGTAGACTTGATGTCGGTGTAGACTTTCTGCACGTCTCTCCCGCAGTCGAGATAGATGACATGGGAATAATACGGTTGAAAGGCGATGAGGACGCACCCATTCTCTCTGCGCAAAAAAGTTGATATAAACCATCATCCTCGGCTATTAAGGAAATTCACGAAAGAATGTAATAGCGGGAAGTTTAGCGACCTACTACTTACTCGGGAAAGTATGGAAGGAGAAAGCAAGGCTTGTCCTTATTCGCCACCAAGAAATCCGTGATATACTTCGCGACAAACGCTTGTTCCTTGTCGACGGTGCCTACGGTCATGTAGAAGGGGTCCATGATAGTGAGGTGCAGGGTCTTCTCCACGATGATATCGTGTGCCATTTTTAGCGATACCAGGTGGACCACATTTTAATCGAGCCGTAACATGTGGAAGAGCTTGAAGATGTCTTCATACGTGATGAAGAACAACTCGCCGGGGGGGGGGGGGTGGTGGTGGTGATGAAGCCACAATTAGTGGGGATCCTGACCGTGAAGAGCGGGTAGGAGGGATTTTTATCTTGGAGAAGCTGCTGCTCCAGATACCTAACAGTATCATGCAAGCTACTCAGGTCCGGCGAAAAGCGTCTTGACAATGTGGTCTGGCAGGATCGGTTCACCAAGATAATGCATCCTCCTCCACTTGGCCGACAGCTTGTCGAGAACCACTTTATTGCTTGCTGCAGCGTCTTTCCCATGCTTAGACTTCCGCTTATTGCCCTTCTTATGGCACAGAGGGGGGTCGGTTTGTCTTATCACCTCCATGGCCGTATCATGGAGTGTCCTTGGGGTAACCTTAGCATGCGGCGGAGCGGTGAAGGCGGTAGCGTCTTCCTGCTTGGGTGTTTCTTGAGAAGGGAAGAGCTTCTTCTTCGTCATGGTATCACATGCGAGTGCCTCGGAAGGAGCAACATCGATGGGAGCCTCTAAATCAGCGACGAATGAATCGATGGGAGCCTTCTCGTTGTGCACCGTGTTGTCGTGCTCATGTGTCTCGGGCTCGGGAGGATCATTGGCAGGTGGAGGAGTGACCCTTTGGCTTGCCGCCGCAGGCACAGACGCTGGAGTGACCCTTTCTTGGCTTGCCGCCATAGGTGCTGATGTTGGAGTGACCATTTCTTCGGCGGTCTTCAGCCGAAGTAGGGCTTTTGGCCATATAAGGACATGATTCTTCAGTTGCCCGACCTTCAGCTCGTCTTCGGTACCCGGGGGTTGATGAGGAGGAACCAAGTGTGCGCATCCCGAGAACGACCGATCCACCTCAACCCGGTGCACGCTATCGTCCATAGGCTTGCAGTGGAACGTCCGTTGTGTTGGGTTCATGATGTGTCTGTGGCATCCCGCAAAAACCACTACTAGAAAATCGCGTTGTTTTTGTGCATTGCATCATCATGACCGCAAGCTCATGTCATCATACCACATTGCATTTGAGCATCGTCATCATCATGCATATTATTTTTGCCTAAAAACTATTTGCGAAAGGCTATGGTTTTCTGAAACTAGCCCTCTCTCTATTTCAAATCAAACCCCCGGATGCTTTCGGATATTTTGTTTGTCTAAAAACTATTTACAAAAGTTTATTGCAAATTAAATAAAAGTTATATTATTTTAGTGGGGGCAGTCGAACGGGCCGAATCGACCCGGACGACCACCCCCAGAACAAATCGGTCCACCCAAAAACCCTAGTCTACCCAGACCTATTCTACCCACCCCTCCTCCACCTCACCCCCACCAATCCCTGGCTGCCACCTCACCCTCTCCCTCCCCTCTAACCAATCCCTGGCTGCCACCTCACCCTCTCCCTCCCCTCTAACCAATCCCATGCTGCCACCCCCACAGCCCACTCCCTCCACTCACACGCCACCAGCCCTCCCCACGCGGTCAAACCGCGTCCAGCCCCACCCGCGGGTCCCACGCCTTGGCCCACCGCCCCACCTCCCCTAGCACTCTCCCCAGGTCCGCCTCCCCCAAGCGAACCGTCCCCGACCCCACCCATCGCGCCTGCCGCTCTCCTCCCTCTCTCTCCTGCGCCCTTCTCTCCCTCTGCAACTGCCACCGCCACTTCTCCCTCGCCCACGCACCACCCACCTCCGCCTCCGGTCCCGTCTCCTCAGCTAGCCGCCCGCTTCTCTCCTCTCCCTCCCTCTCCTCTGGCGCCGCCCCCGGCCGCCGCCCAGCGCCCTCCTCCGCGCGGTGCTACGCCGGCCGCCCCCGTCTCCACCCTCCGGCGCCACCGCGAGCCCCTCTCCTCCTCCCTCCGGCGTCGACCTCCCGCTTGCGTCCGGCCCCGCCTCGCCGGCGCCGCCCTCGCCTCCGCCCGGCTCCGACCTCGCCTCCCCCTCGGCGCCGCTCCTCGAGCTCGCCTCCGTCGTCGCCGGCCTCCGCCACCCTCCGGCAGACGCTCCCTCTGCCTCACCGTCCCCGCAAGCTCGAGCCGCCGCCGGTGGCCTCGCCGTCGCCCTCTGGCCCTGCACGCGGCGGTGAGCTTCCCCCCCGCTGCCCTGGCCCCAGCGCCTCGCCTCCGCTGCCCGAGCTCCGCGGCCGCCTAAGACCGCTTCCCCAGCCGCGACCCTCCTGGCGCCCCCCAGCGGCTGCTCGGCCGCTCGCCAGCGCCTTGAAGCCCCGGCCGCCGGCTCCTCGACCCCCCCTCGCACGAGTACCCTCCGTCCAGCCCTGCCGCTCGAGCCCGCGCTGACCCGCCGTCACCCCGAGCTTTTTCTGCCGACCGCGGCCCCTACCTACCTGCTGGCAGCGTCTCGCCTTCGGCCACTCCGCATGGGTGCTCCGTCCAACCGTGCGACTCGGCCGCTTCGACACGTCTCCGCGACAAGGCCAACATGTGGATGGGTTCACGCCTGACAACCGAGCCAAAACCCGCCAATGAGAGGAACCGAAGACTGATCATGTCAAACCCGGAAGCCCGATCCCGAAGATCGAACCCTGGCGCGTCAAGTTCTCCTTCCCGGATTCAAGGACTCCGACATGGTGCGACAAGTACTTTACCCGAAGACCGAACCCGGTGCCGCGCCAAGATCTTCGAAGAATCCCGGTACCAAACAAGTTCGACATCGACCTCGAGCTCTCCTACACGGATACCAAGCGACAAGATCTCCTTCATGGGTTGAATGGAACCGCCATGACCTCCTCCAAGGATCTGATGGCCGAGACCTCGCACCAGACCCGGAACTCGAAGCCCGATACCGGCGCCCGAAGCCGAGAACCCCGACCCGGATACACCGAGTTCTCCATCGCGGACGCCGAGCACGTCGACATGAAACCGAAGAACGCTGAACGCCAAGCTCTTCACCTTGTATCTAACCCCGAGAACGATCCCGTCGAACCCTGAACCCTGAGACCAACCCCTAACCCGGAACCCCCCAAGATCGCCGAACCCTAATGTGTGAACCTTTTCCCGAACCCTATTTTATAATATAATACAAATTGTTGCATATTAAATTGTCATACTCGCATGCATATTTGTGTGGTTTGGGGGCCTTATGCCGATTCACCTCCTAAATTAAATATGGGGCCCATATGCGGGAAAATCTAGTCTCATATTGGCCTCATTTAAATTTGTGCATCGAACCGTTGTCATATCTTGCCTTGTTAAAACAACATTTAAAATGCGGGGTATCTAAACTACTAGAACCATATAATTAATTGTCGGGACCCCGGTTCCGCTTAATCTTGCCTAATTGCATTGCACCCTTGCCATGTCATACATCATACATGCATCATGCCGATCTTTTGCCGTAGTATTAAATATTGCATCCGGTGTTTATTCTAGTGTTTTGCTTCTTCGCGGATAAGGCCGTTGAGTTGATGTGAGCTTCGCCCCGATCTTCGGATGAACCTTCGGCAATGCTTTTCAGGCGAGCATCTCCCCCTTTCTACCTATCTTACTTTTATAGTCTTTATTTCCTCCTGTGGATCTATTGCTATCTGTGTTGCGATGCTCTAGTTTCTGTACCCGTGATATCCCCGACAGCCTTATATTGCCTTGGACACATCCTATTACCTGTTGATTGGTAGATAGTTGGACTTGCGTGTGTCGTCAGCTCAAGTGCTGTTGCGTGTCGTCAAGTACCACAGTTGTTGGAGTATTGCCGCAAGTTAATTGTTGGAGATGATCATGGCTTTAATTACTGTTCACTTTAATTACTGTTTAACAACAAAAATTGAAGTAGGTAAGCAGAGGCACCGGTGGGTGATAGATAATATCTGGTTTCCGACCGCCCACTTGTGTCCCGTAGGACCCCGAGTTCTTGACACCTGTTCCGAGATCGAGCGCGCTAACCACAGGTGGGGAGATATGGGCCCCCCATTGATTAGTACCTGATTTCAAAGTATTGTACTGGGGGCCACAACTAGTTTGAGGTTTTATTTACTATCCTGTACCTATGCCATGCTTTACTGCTTTATTTACGATTGTGTGAGGACGCCTGTTGTCTTTATTTAGCGGAGTGTTTTCGCGGTATCGACAGTCCCAGTTTTGGGATTTGCTGTCGTTTACAGCCACTGACGCAAACCCTGAGTCCGTCTCGGAGACCGGCCGACTTCGTTGCGGGTGTACTTAGTGGGGTGGCCCCCCGTGCTTGCTTTGGGTCTGGAAACGTCGTGACTTAGGCCCCGCCGACATACCGATGGGTGTATGTTAACTGATCTGGCAAAAAGGGTCGAAGTGCTTGTGGATACTTTGGTGCACCTGCAGGTTTAATCTTTTAGAAGCCGTGTCCATGTTATGGACGACTTGGAGCACAGTGCTTGATCATAGACAACTATAACTAAAGTTTACTGTTATAAATTGACTTGTATCCGATATGACTAGTAATCAGCTTCACCACAACGGAATGGCTAAATAAAAGTGCCAACAACTGCTGGGTTTTGGGTTATCTCATGCTATTTGTATCTGACTAGTAAGTGTTGCAACTACAACGGAATGGTTAACTAAAACGGCCCACTGCTTATTTTATCAGAATGACTATCTACACCTGACTAGTAATTGCTGCAACGATCACTGAGTAAATAAAACTGCCAACTATGTGAGTTCCTCGGTCGACTTCCTCGTTTGGTCTCGAGGGGGAATACCAGGATGGGATTGTTTGGTGTTAGAATCAGGTTGGTTCCGAATAGGTCTTTCTTACCCCTCTCTGATAGTCGCCAGTTGTATCGAGTCTCTATAGGTTGTTTAGAGCATGTTGCCGCTGCCGCTTCAGTCCACCATACCTCTGTAGGCGAGGACCGAACTCTAGCCTCGCCGTGTCTTGGCCTTAGTCTTGGCGCTCCTCTTTTCCTTTGCCCTTTCGGCACCCTTTTGTTTAAGCAGGTTTTGAGATCGATGCCGTTAGCGAGGTTACCCTTCCGGCTTGGCAGGGTTATGGACGCCATTGGTTATTCTTCAGGGCTCTTAGCCCCATTTGCATCTTGTCCGTAGTCGGACGCTCTATCATTTCAAGGTGATTTGGATCTTTGTATATTATATCTGTATTCTTGACTCTTGGAGTCGTGCTGTATATATATCCGTTCTGTGGGTCCCATCGAGGACTGTTGTGTAATGTTATTACTTCGTTTTCCACCCGCACGAAAGTGCCTGGTGGGCACCTTTGAATCGTTTCTATGCGGGTTTGGCGGGAATCGCTGAAACTTGCATAGGGCCGATTTCTGAGGGTGTTACAGAGTGGAATCAGAGCTCAGCAGTTGCGATACCCCACAAGTCCAGCCTGTAGGATAACCTAGCTAACGGCCGAAGTAGAGTGGCAAAACTATTTTTGCAAAATCGGTTGGATAGTTCTGATTAGGTCTGATTTTACTCCTTACCCCTCTGCTGCTCTCCTCTCACCTCTGCGTATTTTGAATCCGCTCTCGTCTTTTTCTTTGAGTCCAGGATTTCTCGTGGTTGGGTTCCGTCGTACCTTCAGGGTTTCGCTTCCTTCTTTGATAACGGTGTTCTACCATCCGGTGTTCATACTGCCTGAGTGATCCTTTATCTGTGGTACCATTCTTTGTTCTTGTTTGGGCCTCCCAGTGTTTTCCGACGCGATGACATCATCTACGCCAGATCCGATGCAGAGTCTGCATCACTCCTTTGTTTCCGAACCTCGCTTGTCAAGATCTTCAGTCTGAATCCTGAGGGTTGGTTGCATAATCTATCTGTTCGTGTACAGAGTAATGCTTCGAGTGCGGGATGGAGTCGCGACCATACCACAACTCTTATCATTTGCTTTGTATATTGAATGGTGGATCGATGCAATTCTTACTCCGTCCATGAAAGTTAGAGGTGGCCTTACCTTTAACTTCGTCCGTTGTTTATCCGGAGTGTTCTCTTGATTTAGCGGGATCAACGACGTCTTGTTGGTGGTGTCGCCGATTTCAAGACGAAGAAAGCATCCTTGTTAGTGGTGTCGCGAAGATCTACACGAAGCGAGAAGACGCAGATCGCCGACCTTCCTTCCGGTACCATGAGGCGGATCTCGAGGGCGAGATCCATTGTTAGTGGTGTCGAATTGTGGCATCCCGCAAAAACCACTACTAGAAAATCGCGTTGTTTTTGTGCATTGCATCATCATGACCGCAAGCTCATGTCATCATACCACATTGCATTTGAGCATCGTCATCATCATGCATATTATTTTTGCCTAAAAACTATTTGCGAAAGGCTATGGTTTTCTGAAACTAGCCCTCTCTCTATTTCAAATCAAACCCCCGGATGCTTCCGGATATTTTGTTTGTCTAAAAACTATTTACAAAAGTTTATTGCAAATTAAATAAAAGTTATATTATTTTAGTGGGGGCAGTTGAACGGGCCGAATCGACCCGGACGACCACCCCCAGAACAAATCGGTCCACCCAAAAACCCTAGTCTACCCAGACCTATTCTACCCACCCCTCCTCCACCTCACCCCCACCAATCCCTGGCTGCCACCTCACCCTCTCCCTCCCCTCTAACCAATCCCTGGCTGCCACCTCACCCTCTCCCTCCCCTCTAACCAATCCCATGCTGCCACCCCCATAGCCCACTCCCTCCACTCACACGCCACCAGCCCTCCCCACGCGGTCAAACCGCGTCCAGCCCCACCCGCGGGTCCCACGCCTTGGCCCACCGCCCCACCTCCCCTGGCACTCTCCCCAGGTCCGCCTCCCCCAAGCGAACCGCCCCCGACCCCACCCATCGCGCCTGCCGCTCTCCTCCCTCTCTCTCCCCGCGCGCGCCCGCCCCCTTCTCCCCTCTGCAACCGGCCACCGCCAGCTTCTCCCCGTCGCCCGCCGCCCGACCACCTCCGCCTCCGGTCCCGTCTCCTCGGCTAGCCGCCCGCTTCTCTCCTCTCCCTCCCTCTCCTCTGCCCAAGGCCTTGTGCTTCGCCGCCAGCTGTGGCACGCCCGCCTGTCTCCTCCCTCCGGCGCCACCGCGAGCCCCTCTCCTCCTCCCTCCGGCGTCGGCCTCTTCCTCCTCTGCCCCCCGCTGCGTCCGGCCCGCGTCCGCCGCCTCCGGCCGCGCCGCCCCTCGCCTCCGCCCGGCTCCGACCTCGCCTCCCCCTCGGCGCCGCTCCTCGAGCTCGCCTCCGTCGTCGCCGGCCTCCGCCACCCTCCGGCAGACGCTCCCTCTGCCTCGCCGTCCCTGCAAGCTCGAGCCGCCTGGCTGGCTGCCGCCGTCGCCCTCTGGCTGCGGCGGCCTGCCCCCAGCCGGCCCTCGTCCCTAGCTACCTCGCCTCCGCTGCCCCGAGCGCCTGCGCCTAAGACCCGCTTCCCAGGCGCGACCCTCCTCAGGCGCCCAGCGGCGTCGGCCTCGCTCTCTGGCCAGCGCCGCCGCCGCTCCTTGGAAGCCCCGGCCGCCGGCTCCTCGACCCCCCCTCGCACGAGTACCCTCCGTCCAGCCCTGCCGCTCGAGCCGCCGTCACTGCAGCGTCTGGCTACCTACCTCTCCAAGCCGTCGGCCACTCCGCATGGGTGCTCCGTCCAACCGTGCGACTCGGCCGCTTCGACACGTCTCCGCGACAATGCCAACATGTGGATGGGTTCACGCCTGACAATCAAGCCAAAACCCGCCAATGAGAGGAACCGAAGACTGATCATGTCAAACCCGGAAGCCCGATCCCGAAGCTCGATCCCTCGTCGAACCCCGAAGATCGAACCCTGGCGCGTCAAGTTCTCCTTCCCGGATTCAAGGACTCCGACATGGTGCGACAAGTACTTTACCCGAAGACCGAACCCGGTGCCGCGCCAAGATCTTCGAAGAATCCCGGTACCAAACAAGTTCGACATCGACCTCGAGCTCTCCTACACGGATACCAAGCGACAAGATCTCCTTCATGGGTTGAATGGAACCGCCATGACCTCCTCCAAGGATCTGATGGCCGAGACCTCGCACCAGACCCGGAACTCGAAGCCCGATCCCGGCGCCCGAAGCCGAGAACCCCGACAAGAACCACGACCCGGATACACCGAGTTCTCCATCGCGGACACCGAGCACGTCGACATGAAACCGAAGAACGCTGAACGCCAAGCTCTTCACCTTGTATCTAACCCCGAGAACGATCCCGTCGAACCCTGAACCCTGAGACCAGCCCCGAACCCGGAACCCCCCAAGATCGCCGAACCCTAATGTGTGAACCTTTTCCCGAACCCTATTTTATAATATAATACAAATTGTTGCATATTAAATTGTCATACTCGCATGCATATTTGTGTGGTTTGGGGGCCTTATGCCGATTCACCTCCTAAATTAAATATGGGGCCCATATGCGGGCAAATCTAGTCTCATATTGGCCTCATTTAAATTTGTGCATCGAACCGTTGTCATATCTTGCCTTGTTAAAACAACATTTAAAATGCGGGGTATCTAAACTACTAGAACCATATAATTAATTGTCGGGACCCCGGTTCCGCTTAATCTTGCCTAATTGCATTGCACCCTTGCCATGTCATACATCATACATGCATCATGCCGATCTTTTGCCGTAGTATTAAATATTGCATCCGGTGTTTATTCTAGTGTTTTGCTTCTTTGCGGATAAGGCCGTTGAGTTGATGTGAGCTTCGCCCCGATCTTCGGATGAACCTTCGGCAATGCTTTTCAGGCGAGCATCTCCCCCTTTCTACCTATCTTACTTTTATAGTCTTTATTTCCTCCTGTTGATCTATTGCTATCTGTGTTGCGATGCTCTAGTTTCCGTGCGTGATATCCCTAGCCTTATATTGCCTTGGACACATCCTATTACATTGATTGGTAGATAGTTGGACTTGCGTGTCGTAGTCGCTCGCTCAAGTGCTGTTGCGTGTCGTCAAGTACCACAGTTGTTGGAGTATTGCCGCAAGTTAATTGTTGGAATGATCATGGCTTTAATTACTGTTCACTTTAATTACTGTTTAACAACAAAAATTGAAGTAGGTAAGCAGAGGCACCGGTGGGTGATATATAATATCTGGTTTCCGACCGCCCACTTGTGTCTCGTGGGACCCGAGTTCTTGACACCTGTTCGAGATCGGCGCGCTAACCACGGTGGGGAGATATGGGCCCCCATTGATTAGTACCTGATTTCAAAGTATTGTCTTTGGGGCCACAACTAGTTTGAGGTTTTATTTACTATCCTGTACCTATGCCATGCTTTTCTGCTTTATTTACGATTGTGTGAGGAGCACGCTGTACTGTTTAGGAAGCGGAGTGTTTTCGCGGTATCGACAGTCCCAGTTTTGGGATTTGCTGTCGTTTACAGCCACTGACGCAAACCCTGAGTCCGTCTCGGAGACCGGCCGACTTTGTTGCGGGTGTACTTAGTGGGGTGGCCCCCCGTGCTTGCTTTGGGTCTGGAAACGTCGTGACTTAGGCCCCGCCGACATACCGATGGGTGTATGTTAACTGATCTGGCAAAAGGGTTGAAGTGCTTGTGGATACTTTGGTGCACCCTGCGGTTTAATCTTTTCGAGAAGCCGTGTCCGCGGTTATGGACGACTTGGAGCACAGTGCTTGATCATAGACAACTATAACTAAAGTTTACTGTTATAAATTGACTTGTATCCGATATGACTAGTAATCAGCTTCACCACAACGGAATGGCTAAATAAAAGTGCCAACAACTGCTGGGTTTTGGGTTATCTCATGCTATTTGTATCTGACTAGTAAGTGTTGCAACTACAACGGAATGGTTAACTAAAACGGCCCACTGCTTATTTTATCAGAATGACTATCTACACCTGACTAGTAATTGCTGCAACGATCACTGAGTAAATAAAACTGCCAACTATGTGAGTTCCTCGGTCGACTTCCTCGTTTGGTCTCGAGGGGGAATACCAGGATGGGATTGTTTGGTGTTAGAATCAGGTTGGTTCCGAATAGGTCTTTCTTACCCCTCTCTGATAGTCGCCAGTTGTATCGAGTCTCTATAGGTTGTTTAGAGCATGTTGCCGCTGCCGCTTCAGTCCACCATACCTATGTAGGCGAGGACCGCCGAACTCTAGCCTCGCCGTGTACTGGCCTTAGTACTGACGCTCCTCTTTTTCCTTTGCCCTTTGTCGGCACCCCTTTTGTTTAAGCAGGTTTTGAGATCGATGCCGTTAGCAGGGTTACCCTTCCGGCTTGGCCTGGGCAGGGTTATGGACGCCATTGGTTATTCTTCAGGGCTCTTAGCCCCATTTGCATCTTGTCCGTAGTCGGACGCTCTATCATTTCAAGGTGATTTGGATCTTTGTATATTATATCTGTATTCTTGACTCTTGGAGTCGTGCTGTATATATATCCGTTCTGTGGGTCCCATCGAGGACTGTTGTGTAATGTTATTACTTCGTTTTCCACCCGCACGAAAGTGCCTGGTGGGCACCTTTGAATCGTTTCTATGCGGGTTTGGCGGGAATCGCTGAAACTTGCATAGGGCCGATTTCTGAGGGTGTTACAGTGTCCCCTCGCAACATCCTTGAGCTTGTTGTCCACATACATGAGCATGGTCCAAGGAACACTTTGCTCCTGTGAAGAAACATGTATGTGTTGGTCAGAGAGGGGCGGCGACGAAGTAATTAACTTGCGTATAGGCTCAATTAATTACCAT
This sequence comes from Avena insularis, assembly GCA_023614405.1. Classification (NCBI taxonomy): domain Eukaryota; kingdom Viridiplantae; phylum Streptophyta; class Magnoliopsida; order Poales; family Poaceae; genus Avena; species Avena insularis. The sequence goes on from CM042691.1 coordinate 17,511,278, forward strand.
GAGAGCGTCGAGCTCGGCTCGCGTTGAGGGACCGAGGCAGGGCGTGCAAGTGATCGAGGGGATGCTGGGTTCCCCCATTGCCGGCGAATCCTCCTTGGCACCTGCATTGGCTCCGGCGGGTGGAGTCACCAATATAGGCGCGTCTGGAGCCCGTGTAGCAGGAGGCCGCATGTTGCCCGAGTTGCTGCCGCCTAGGCTGATCACCGGGAGTGGTCCCGTTTGGCCGTTAGCAAAGTAAGTGGAGATCGACTCCACCATTCCAAGAATGATCTCATTGAACCGGCTGGCCACCACGCCATCGACCTTGCTGGCCACCTCTGCCTGGACCCTAGTTTCTACCTCGGCTTGGACCGCGGCTTGGACGCACTGCTCAAAGGTTACTTCCAAGTTGGCCACCTTCTCCAATAGAGCCGCGTGCTCTCGGTCCTTCTTCGCCTGCAGCGAGTCGTAGTGGGCACGTCCAACCCATAATCGACATGCTGGAGACCTCCTCCCGCGCCGGTGACACGGCCTCTTGCCGGCCTCTTCAACGGCAGCTGCTTCCCACGGGACTTTGCCCGTCGATGTCTGGGACGAGGAGCCAGACTCGTTAGCCTTTTTCGCGAACTGCAAGTAGCATGAAGAATTTTAGAGATGGAGTTGTGGTGAGTAGTATGAAACTAGTAAGCCGGGAAAATTGCTTACCACTGCGTTCTCAACTTGCACCACCTTCGGGTCGGTGACCAAGACAACACCCTCCACCACTGTAGGGCTCGTGACAAGTTTCCCATCCATCTCTTTACGGTACCGGGACCTGACAAATGCCCTGAAGAGCGGGTTCTTGTACTTGTCCCAAGGGTTCTCGATGCCCTTCTCTGCGTAGGTCTGGTCCTACTTCTGCCACTTGTCCGCCTTGCCGTCGTAGCCACGGTAGTTGAGACAGTGGTGACCGATGTTCTTCTCCGCTAGCTCCTTTCCCCAGGCCGACTGATCCTTGATGTAGGCTAGCTCCTTGTTTTCTAGGAAGAGCGTGTAGTCCTCGGGCGTAAGCCGCGGGAAGTGGCGCTTGATCTCTTCCCATGGCTCGTCGTCAGCAATCATCCCCCTTAGCATGGTTTTATATCTGCTGAGGTTCCTGGTGAACCTGCCGAGGGTGAACTTGTTCACGATGTTCTCCTTGGGATCCAGGCTCGTGAAGCCCTCGGGGAACAGGTACCGCGCATGCAGCCGCAAGAGGAGTTGGTCCTACATATGCTTCTTGTTCTTCGTTCAGAGTTTCGTCTCGTTGACATTAATGACGTCCCGAAGGATAGCTCCCAGCTAGAGGCCGTACCCCCTCGCGAGATGCTTCGGCTCCGTAGGGATACCGGTCTTGGGGTCCACCACTGTGAATGTCTCCTTCGTGGTGACGACCGTGTTCGGTCGCCGCATCTTCCATTCCCTCTTGGCCGACATCGTTTTCTGCAAGCCACCCCCGATGACGCCACTTTTGGTGGTCTCGTCGCCCCTCTCATGACCGCCATCAAGGCGGTCATCGATGCCCATCTCCTCACCGCCATCATCGGTGGTCTCGTCGTCTTCTTCGCCCCGCCCCCTACCTCCTCCAGCTCTATCTCCTGGGACATGAGCCTGTAGTGCTCCTCTAAGTCTCGCTGTCCCCGATCATCTTTGTTGCGGTTTCCACAAGACGACATGGATATACCGAGCACTACACAAGCAAAAAGAAAGAATTTTAGATACACAAATTCATGGCAAAAATCCGGCATGATATTTGCTAAAAATGGCCATGCATGAGTGCCAGAAATTCGCCAGAATAGAAATTAATCGACATTCCGGCGAAACATTGGCACTCAATGTACCTGCACAACATTCAGCTACAACTGCCAAAACAGACTTTATACAATATCCAAAGCAGTCCATATCAGGGAATACTTTTTAAAAATCTGGAGCAGTCCATATCAGGGAATTCTTGCCAATGTGTGTATCACAATAAGTGGTCAATAAGGAACCATCATGCTATAGGATATCATTAGATACAAACAGCACAGCTATTCTAATCAACATACAATGAACTTACAATGATTTCCAAGCATGACAGCTATTCTAATCATCTTACAATGCACAAAATCAAAATCTAACGTATAATAAACACCTTACAAGCAGCATAGCTGACAAAATCTAATGTAAGAAACACAACTTTTATAATAAAATAAAGGTGTTCATTGCCAAGCAGCACATCAATGGCCCCTTTCCACTTGAGAGTACCATGCACAAAACCAAGCAAAGCACAACTAGGATAAAATAAAGGTGTTCATAACATTTTCAGTACTAATCAAGCATCCTTCACTGTTCTATGACATTTCATGCATGTTATATTCCTCGTAGCATTTTCATCTAGGAGAAAATATCCATCACTAAAATTTATGGTAAAAGCATTGGAAAAACAAAAGACAACTGTTCTATGACATTGATGTTTTAAACTAGTTGTAAGCAAATACATTCATGATCTTCTATTGGGCACATCCCAAATATTGGGTAGCACCTCAATAGTATCCAAGATAAGAGTCATCCATTTCTTATAAATCTACCATTTGCAAGCTTTCATAAACTAGATAATCAAATCATTTTCCTAAAAAGAAAAATCATTTAGGAATCATTTCTTTTCCTCTAAAAATCATTCACAGAGAGTTCATCATTACAAGTAAAAGTAGTAGCATCATCTAAATAAGATAAATCATATGGATTCACAAGAATGACAGCAAACAAGAATGACATCAAACTACTGCTAGGAAACATCTTTATATACAAATCTGCAGTCATTCTACTGCTAGCAAACAAATTCTAGAAAACAAGAATCTACAGTCATTCTACTGCTAGCAAACAAGAATGACAACAAACTACTACTAGGAAACTACTGCTAGGAAACAAGAATGACAACAAGATTATTCATAGAAGATAGCAAATAAATTTCCTAGAACTATTGCTAGGGAACATCTTTATATACAAATCTGCAGTCATTCTGGACATACATCCTATAAAGGAGATAGTTAATCAAGCCAAGGTATAATTTTATTGAATCTCAGGAACCACTCACTAAAGCAAGCTTTAGTATGTCGTCATCCAAGTATTAATTTATTAGGATACACAAAGCACTCATTTGAATTCAAACACTTAGTGGGATTCAAACATTTCTACTGTAACCAGTTTTGAATAAAAGCCACCAATTGCCTAAGAATAATATGAGATCCATTGAAATTAACATCATAGTATCTGACTGTTGGAATTCAAGAAAGCATAGGACATAAATGTTGTTGAGCAAAACATGCTCAACAACAATATTGGACATATTACAGAGAGCCATTGCTAAGACAAAAGGGGAGAAACCCTAATTAGGGCTCCTACAGTGGCAGTAAGGGAGTAAGAGATGAGTGAAGAAAATCGGTGTACCTGGTTGTCAACGATCTGAGACGGGGACGACAACTGCGATGGTGGTTTCCTCCTCCTCCTTCGGGCCTCCTCCACAGTGGTCTCCTTCTCCACAGGGGCCTACTCCTCCTCCTCCGGGCTCCGTCCACGGGCTCCTGCAAGGTGGAGAGCGAGGGTTAGGTAGTGGAGGGCGAGGGGGAGAGAGGAAGGTAGGGGAGAGGGGGCGAGGGGGGTTCACCTTGCTGCGGCGGCGGGTCGATGGGGATGGCGGCGGGTCGACGGGGGGGGGGGCTTTGTCCACGGGCTCCTGCGAGGTGGAGAGCGAGGGTTAGGTAGTGGGGGGCAAGGGGGAGAGAGGAAGGGAGGGAAGAGGGGGCCGGGGGGACTCACCTCGCTGACGGTGTACGGGGGCGGGTCGACGGCGACGAGCGCGCACCGATCTGACCTAGATAGGGACGGGTGAGGTCGATCTGATCTAAGACGGGGATGGGTCTCTCTAATCTGGGTGGGGATCGATCTGACGGGTGGGACCCACAGGTCTTACCCCCGGCGTTTCTGCAAAGTCGCCGGTGATAAATCTTGGGTCACTGACAGGCCCCGCCAGTCTTGTTCGCACTCTGATTCTTCTCTTGCCCTTCTTCTTGGTATTTTTTGACTTGACGACCCCGCCAGTCTCATCTTCGAGACTCCTTGTGTACGGAGTTGTTGTAGCTGACGACCTAGGCAATGTGGTCCTTCTTCTTCTTTTTGTGTATGTTGCATCGTCTTCATCGGGTTCTTCCATCATCGGGTCTCCGACGAGTCCGTCAAAGTCTTTCTCGTCGGTGACTCCATCCATTCCGATGAGGGCCCTTTTGCCTCTCCTCACGATGACACGGCTAGGCCTTGATGGGTCGGTAATGAAGAAGCATTGCTCGACGTGCTTAGCCAGCACCCATGGCTCATTTTGTGCGGTGGGTTTCTTGGTCTTAGATTTGTTGGGCATACGCATGGTGGTAAAAACTCGTCTTCTTTTCTGACATCTGTAGCCCATCTAACACGGAACATCGGTAGCTTCTCCCCGACGTAGTCAAGCTCCCAAATTTCCTCGATCCTTCCATAGTATCTTTTCTTCTCTTCATCCGTGTAAGATTCCATCGTCACACCCAAGTTCTGATAGTCGCTTCTTTTGTCTCTCTCCTCCGTGTAGAATGTGTAACCGCTGATGTCGTATTCTTGATAAGTCATGAGGTTTGGCGCGGGCCCATAAGACAAAGCCACTGTGATTCTGTCCGTGATGCTTGTCATTGGCGGGGGAGTGGCATCTGGTCTTTGAACCAGCGCGCGAAAGAGGAGTTGTGCGCTCTAAATACCTCTTCTTCCATCATCGGCCTGTTAGCATTGTTCTCGATCATGGTTTTGTGCTTTTCCACCCAAGGTGTGACATCGTCCATGTGCTGTAGCGCTACTAAGTGGGCCCTATCAAAGTTGTCTCTCCTATCACACTGATCCACGTCCATATCCTTGCCAGTGCGGTGGCCTACTCCCTCGAACCTGCCGAGGTGCTTG